>OZ020606.1:42726257-45142194 GCA_963971545.1 Philophylla caesio | reverse complement strand
GTGTCAGCACCAGTGATTAGGTCAGCAACGTAAAAGTCGCTCAAAACAACTCGAGAGCCGAGGGGATACAAAGCTGCTTCATCGGTTGCAAGTTGATGCATCGTACGAACTGCCAAGAAAGGTGCAGATTTTGTACCGTACGTGACCGTGTCGAGCTTAAATATTTGGATTTCATCCTGCGCATCATCTCTCCATAGTATGCACTGCAAATAATTATCGGGTGCAGTCACTCGGACGCACCGATACATTTTGCAAATATCCCCGGTTTAAGAAACCGGTTGTGAGCGAAAACTAATTAGAGTGTCTGCTAATTTTGCCTGAGTTATAGGACCAATTATTAATACTGCGTTTAACGAATGTCTAGTTGTAGTTGGGGCTGAGCCGTCAAATACGACTCTAAGCTTTGTTATTGTGCTTTCATTCTTGAATACGCAATGATGAGGCATAAAATATGTAGGTACTGATGGCAGTGGCTTTTATATTGTAGACATGTGTTGAAGTTCGCGATACTCCCTCATGAACGATACGTATTGTGATTTCAAATCATCGTTGCGTTGAAGACGTTTTTCAAAAATCAGGAATCGTCGCAAGGCTTGCTGGTACGAATCCCCAAGTAGGTTTACGCTGGACTTTACAGGCAGACAAACAGAATACTCGCCTGTTGCCAAGCGTCTGTAGTTCGCTTTGAAATGTGCTTCGCAATCAATTTCCTCCTTTGTAGCCTTCCGAATGGACTCGAAGCTGTTGTCTATTTCCCAGAAAGACCAGACTATATGATTGATACTTTCATATTCAGGATCAGCAACGTTGATGTTTGCCGGGAATGTTGCACCTTGGACGGACATGGTAACGTTTTTGCAGA
This sequence comes from Philophylla caesio, assembly GCA_963971545.1. NCBI lineage: Eukaryota > Metazoa > Arthropoda > Insecta > Diptera > Tephritidae > Philophylla > Philophylla caesio. The sequence continues at coordinate 45,141,332 of OZ020606.1, read as the reverse complement.
GAAGATGCCAAGCCATAGAGAATATGACCCATCCTCTAGTATCAAATGCACCTGCACGTAGGAGAGCAATGTCAAGTTTCGCAAGTTTCGAAGGCTATTCAAAAGACATGTGCGGTCTGTCCCATCACTGGATTGGACATTCCGGCAAATATCAACGTCGCTGATCCTGAATTCTAGAAGACGCCACGGGTAGACCTTCTTATTGGAGCAAGCATATTTTTTGATTTACTTTGCATTGGGCAAATTCGTCTAAACAATAATCACATCTTGCAAAAAACTCGTCTTGGCTGGGTGGTGTCTGGAGGTCAAAGCATATCGTCAAAGCTATTATCGCTTACAACTACAGCAACAAATTCTCTTTAACAAAAACTGAATATGAAAGTATCAATCATATAGTCTGGTCTTTCTGGGAAATAGACAACAGCTTCGAGCCCATTCGGAAGGCTACAAAGGAGGAAATTGATTGCGAAGCACATTTCAAAGCGAACTACAGACGCTTGGCAACAGGCGAGTATTCTGTTTGTCTGCCTGTAAAGTCCAGCGTAAACCTACTTGGGGATTCGTACCAGCAAGCCTTGCGACGATTCCTGATTTTTGAAAAACGTGTTCAAGAATGAAAGCACAATAACAAAGCTTAGAGTCGTATTTGACGGCTCAGCCCCAACTACAACTAGACATTCGTTAAACGCAGTATTAATAATTGGTCCTATAACTCAGGCAAAATTAGCAGACACTCTAATTAGTTTTCGCTCACAACCGGTTTCTTAAACCGGGGATATTTGCAAAATGTATCGGTGCGTCCGAGTGACTGCACCCGATAATTATTTGCAGTGCATACTATGGAGAGATGATGCGCAGGATGAAATCCAAATATTTAGCTCGACACGGTCACGTACGGTACAAAATCTGCACCTTTCTTGGCAGTTCGTACGATGCATCAACTTGCAACCGATGAAGCAGCTTTGTATCCCCTCGGCTCTCGAGTTGTTTTGAGCGACTTTTACGTTGCTGACCTAATCACCGGTGCTGACACCATTGATGAAGCAAGACAGATTATGCATCAAACGTCTGAAATGCTGGGAAAAGGAAGGTTTAAAATAAGGAAATGGTGTTCAAATATACCAGAAGTACTAAGCAATGTACCAGATATGGACAGAGAGAAGCTCATCAAATTCCATGATGACAGTTACATAACAAAGACCCTTGGACCCCAGTGGAACCCTGACGCGGGCATGTTCATTTTTTCATTCAATGGAACACAGGTACATAAAACAGTTACTAAACGCTTAGTTTTGTCTATCATTGCTCGACTCTATGATCCATTGGGATTAATTGGGCCCATCGTATGTAAGGCAAAAATATTCCTTTAACGTCTGTGGACAGAGAAAATTTGACTGGGACGAAAGTCTACCAATAAGTTTTCAAACAGCGTGGCAACGGCTTTATGGAGAATTTAGTAGTATAGATAAACACACTTTTCCTCAATACGTGGCCAGCCCAAATGCTAGCCTTGAGTTGCATGCAGTTTGTGACGCCAGCATGGCAGCATACGGCGTATGTGTCTGTTCTGTTCGAAATCGAGGGTTGCGCCAATAAAGACTGCCACAGTCCCGAAGTTGGAGCTATGTGCCGCTGCGCTACTGGCCCAAGTAGTTAATTCGCTTAACGATTTGAAGATTTTCAGTTGTCCGTTTTTTTGCTGGTCAGACTCCACAACAGTTTTGTCATGGATCAAAGAGGAGCCTTCGAGTTTTAATGTTTTCGTCGCCAATCGCATCTCAAGTATACAACAGTTAACACGTGGAATGGAGTGGAGATATTTGCCAACGAACCTAAACTCAGCGGACATTTTATCGAGAGGTGCTTATCCCACTGAGCTGTCAAACCCAGTGATTTGGAACATCGGACCACCATTTCTGCGGGACTCAGAAAAATGTTGGCCAAAATGTAGTGCTTGAATTGAAAATTTGCCTGAACGACGGAAATTTGCATTAGTCTCTTCAGCTTCAATCACTGATACTTCCCAGAATTGTAAATACATAAATTCCTTTGCAGCAATGCAGCGCTTGTATGGTTATGTTCATGTGTTCATCAAAAAAGATCACTTTGGCATACTCAATGCAGAACACATTCAACAAGGAACTTGGTATTTACTTCGCATGGTGCAAAGAGCACATTTTCCGTCGGAATACAGGGACCTGAAAGGATCTCGGCCAGTATGTCAGTCAAGCACTCTGGCAACCCTATCACCATTTCTGGACTCGTTTTGACTCCTCCGAGTTGGAGGTCGATTAAGAAACGCTTTGTTGAATTTTCAGTCTCGACATCCTATCGTGCTACCCAAAGGACATCCCCTTACTAATTCCATTATATTACATTTTCACCACCAACATTTACATGCAGGACCCCAGGAGCTACTGGCTGCAATACGACAACAGTACTGGCCACTCGGTGGAAATAAGGCAGTAAGTCGCGTCATAAACAAGTGCGTGAGACGTTTTAGACTCAGGCCTAAGGTGTGCGAACAGATCATGGCAGATTTACCACAACACCGCGTCGGACCCAACCGACCGTTTCTCATTACTCGAGTTGATTTTTGCGGACCATTTCACTATCGATCTGAAATAAGAAGCAGACCATCAACAAAATGTTACATAAGTCTGGTTATATGCTTTAATACGAAGACGGTTCATATGGAATTAGTAAAGGACCTATTTACAGAATCATTTCTAGCTGCTTTGCGTCGTTTTTATTGCACTCGCGGCAAACCGATGGTTATTTGGTCCCATAATGCGACAAATTTTGTTGGGGCCAAAAATGAGTTTCAAGCAACAACACATTGAAAATGTTCATAGGCAATGTCTTATTCATTCCACCAAGGTCTCCGCATTTTGGAGGCCTCAATTAAGACAGCGAAATTCCACTTCTGGCGAACTGTTGGTTCAGCGTTACTCACCTTTGACGAACTAAGAATGCTAATATGTCAGATTTCCGCAGTAATTAATTCTCGACCACTTTGTCCACTTACAGAAAATCCTGAAGACTTAGACGTGCTTACACCGGGCCACTACTTAATTGCTGCTCCGCTTTCATCTATACCAGAACCAAATCTTTCAACGCTAAACACTAGTAGGCTTGGCCATTGGCAGCTAATCCAGTTCATGCAACAAACCTTCTGGAAGAGATGGAGTTCTGAATATCTGTCGCTCTTGCAAGAACGTTAACGTTGGCGATCTATAAGAGACAATGTCTCAATCGGAACTCTTGTCCTCACGAAGGACGAAGCGCTACCTCTACTCAAGTGGCCGCTTGGAAGATTCACTCAGGTCTTCAAGGGGAACGATGGAAGGGTGCGTGTGGCCGAAGTCAGAAGGGATAACGGAAATTGCAAACGAGCCATCACTACATTGTACGCTCTTCCCATCGATGACGGTGTAGTTGGCGGCATAGCCTGCCACCGGGGGGAGGATGTTCAGAGCGCCAATGCATAAATTAGATAAATAAAAGATTTATTCGTTTTTATAACGTGTACAAGAGAACACAACTTTGGTATTTTCGCTAGAGCGCAAAAAATCTTGCGCGACTACCTACACTACTTATATGAACCGCCAAGTGTTCGTTAATACCAAAGGGTAATATTCCAAAACATATTAACAAAATGATTGTAGGTGTCACTCGGTTGCAGTATATGGGCCGTATATGCTTATAAGGTGTGAAGGAACCATCCATACGGTGATGCATTGATTTGACGCGTTTCGAGATGGGCTTCTAATGAGTTGCATGTGGGACCGATATAGATTTCTGGCAAGACCCTGAAGATTACTATATACGAATGCATTACGGTTAATGATTCAAAAGACAGCTCATGTTACACTGAATTGGAAGAGTCCTACAATAATTTAAACTCATTCATATTGCTACATTAAATATCATTAGGGAATTCATTAAAATATTTTAATCCTTTGTGATATATATTAGATGCATCTACTTCTGTTTTATAAGACGGGAGATTAAAAGCATATCTCTTACGAGTATTTTTGTAGTCTACATTATTGACATATTTTATGTCACTCTTTAAGCAATCGGGCAAGTTTCCCTCAATAATATTCTTAATAAACCTTGTTGTATAGTAAAAAACAAGCTATTGCTTAACGCTTTAAATGAGTCTGTAGATTTCACATATTAGCTCTTTAAACTTTTTTGACTCTGGTGATGACGGACTGCATAAACTATGTTACAATTTGTATGGATCGGAGCCAATCAATTTTATAAAATCGCCTTTTTAAATTTTTTTTTTGTGCAATTGTTTTCTAATATTTCTTTCCATACATGTCATGATTCCGTTCCTGGTGTGAATTCTGGTGCGTTCCTGATTGAATAATTATTCCATTGTTACTGCTACTGTTTTTGGTTTTTTTTTTTATTTAAATATAGAGGCTTCTTGAAAACCAATTCGTCACCAATGTAATATATTGCGACGACTCGCACCTAATTTACATCAAATGCAGCAACTGAATGCTTATTCTCATTCTCAGTAACTTGGTGAAATCTCAAGTCTCTAAATTTGAGACTATGAACTAGAGATTATTACCTTTCCTCGCTTTCATGTTTTTCTCTTTTATTTTAATTTTTCGTGACCTACTCATCTTCAGGTCACAATTTACAGACTTTATTTTGAGACTAGAGGCTTTATTTCGAGTCTAATGATTGCCAACTGGTATACAATTTGTGAATTTTGTCTATATTATAGACTGAATTCGGGCATTATTTTGAAACTTTTGAATAGCAATTGGCCTAAAATAGTGACTTTTGTCTCTATTAGATACTGAACTTGCTTACTGAATTCGGGCATAATGCTAATTAAGTTACAATGGTAATGAATGGAATGTTTACTAACTACAGAAATATATAACATAGTTAATGGCCGCATTAAGAATGTTGATATTGCCGTTGTGAATGTAATACAATAGGTTATTTTATTTATTTTATAATTATCATTTTATAATTATTCTATAGACATATCTCAGCCACTAAGGTTGTCAACTTTGCCTTCAGCTTGTCGCTTGCAGCTGGTTCATATCCACAATTTTCGGCCCCTTCAAATTTATACCCGAATTCAGTAACTCAGTCTCATCTCAAGTCTCAAAATGAGCTAGAGATTATTGCTTTTCTTCGCTTTCACGTTTTTTTCTTTTGCTATTATTTTAACTTTTTGTGACTTGCTTATCTCTCACCAGGCCACAATTTTGAGACTTTATTTTGAGATTAGAGGCTTTATTTTGAGTCTAATGGATGCCAACTGGTGTAAAATTGTGACTCTTGTCTCTATTAGGGACTGAAACTGCTTACTGAATTCGAGGGTAAATGTCTTCAGTGATATACAGATATACAGATGTCGACATTAATGAATTTGTTACGCATATTAACATCTTATATTCTTCTTTTTATTTTAGAGGGATATCTTTGCAACCAGATATACAGATAAACGGACACACCCACAAACTCGTATATATGTATATGTAGATAGACAGATATCTACTGATATATATATCGATAAATAGCTTGGAAGACAAAATGTAATACATCTTGTAACGGACTTTTCGGGGTGCAGGGTGTAGTTCTCCGTTGTCTAGGGTATCTGCAAAGAAATTAACCCTATCTCCTCTATGAATCAATACACCTTCGCTTTGCCTCGCTATCTTTATTTATTCTTCGTGATGCTACCTCGTAAGCGTTGAGCTATAGTATGTTTTAAGCCCTACAGCTAGCACCCGTCTCAGTGTTTAAACCCACCTCGAATATAAATTAATAGTCTCAGAGGTTTGATCCCTCTTTAACTACTCGTATGACTCACGTTGCGACGCGTGTTATGTATGCCTAACGACTGCCTCTTTGATATTCATATTGCTCCTTTTATACTGATTTGCCAGTAGGCAGACAGCTATCCTTATAATAACTACATATATATGTATGTTGTATGTACAAAGTAATAATTCAAGTTAAGTGTATGTATATTTACATGTGTAGATACGTATGTATGTATGTATGTAGATAATTCAATTTACATGCTTGTGTGTGTGTTTAAACGAATACAATTCATGTTTGGTTTTTTTTATGTTATTGTGTATGTATAAATATACATATATCTAAACTGTTGTGAGGGCTCAGGGTCATAGGATCGAAGGTCCTCACAATCTAGCTGAAATATTCCTTTAATGCTTTTCTTATGGCTGTTGGTGTTATTTACGATGGAGTCCTTATCAGCAAACAACAAATTGTGTAAAACGCATGCAGCACAAACCATGGTTATCCACGCCTTTTCCAATTCATCTAAATCTGGAATAGCATACAATTTTTGCAATGCTGGAAACATACTAGAGTCTTTAGTTGTATTCACCTGGGTTTAAGAAGGCCAAAATTATTTTCCACAACGCCCAAACTTCACAGCAAAACTCAATAAATATTTTTCAAACAGTAGCTTTGCCTACTCCAAACAAGTGTGCGATGGATCACTACAAGACCCCATATTCCCACAATTTCGGTAATTTTTATAAATTTTTTTAAGGAGACTGCAAAATTTCTTTAAAGCTGGTTCTATTTATTCGGAAGTTCTCTTTACAAAACTGAGCGCCATTCCTTTGGCAGTCTACTTCCCAAAAGGTACTGGAATGTTTCTAACAATTATTTATTATAGCCAGAAAATGTTATCTTTAACTTGTTAATATACCAAACACCATACAATTTGTGACCGCACTAATATTGGGTCCAGTAAATTGGCAGCAATAATCAAAAGCAATTATTTTCACGGGTCTTCTTTTTTAAGTAACATCGTCACCTCACTGGCTATTATTTTTAAATAAATTGATAAAATCAACTAATAAAAAACGTTATTCATAATTGTAAAGTTTGTCTCATTAACAGGAAAAAGACAAGGGAACAACTGATGGCAATACTCCCGCTTGAACGGACCAATGTATCTCGGCCATTCACCAACACCGGCAGGGCGTGCCTTATTACTAAAGGATATGTATGCGTCTACGTTTGCTTCGCACCGAAAGCCGTTCACCTGGAGGCAACTAGCGATCTCTCGACTGCCACCTTTCTAGCGGCTTTTTCATGGTTTGTGACGAGATGTGGGTATCCTCGAAGCCCACTACTCGCGGTCTCTGAACCCGAGATCAGAGACAATCCGATGTCAATAGTCAATCGATGGCAAAAGATAAAAGCGCAGCTTAAAGGATTCTGTCGGCGATGGAAAGAGGAGTACTTGAAGGAAATGCACAAGCGCGTAACATGGAAATATCTCTAACGAGACCTGATGGTCGGGGATTATCCCCTAATGAGTGTAGACTTGGCAGAGTTGAGAAGGTGTGTGTAGTGCACGACTCCGAATAATGCTTGTTTCAATTTTCAGAATTTTTTCCACGATGACATCCACCCTCCCGAATGAATTCCAAGAGCAACAATCGTGCCCCATTTGTAAGTACAACCATCGCTTACTTTTTTGCCGACAACTGCGTCGTATGGAAGCTGAGGAGAGACTTCAATAATACAAACTTGCGAGGAGCGACACCACAGTTTCCTTTACCTTTGGAAGATTCCCAGGCGGAGCGAAGACGTGTCGCAGCGCCATAAAGCGACAGACGCACGAAGCTTCTGGCGACATGAAGTCGAGGTTGTGGAACTGGAGACCAGTGACGAGGACCAAGAACAGGCCGCGGCAGGGGTATCCATTCCACCTGAGCCACCAGTATTCAGACCATCTCTGTCGGGTACCCGGTCGGCAATACAAAGGCCCCCTAAACCAAAAGGGCGAAAGTCAAGGCGACGTAACGCACGCCATCTGTTCCACCAAGGTGTGCGTGATGACCGGGAGCGAATAAGATGACCCCCTCGAACAATTTCAAGGGCCCTGGTACGACGACTTGGTTTACCCGACCAGAGTGAGGAAGTTTGCGAGATGGCGGTAAAAGGGTGACAGGAGTATCTTCACAACCGTGCGCGGGTAAGCTGTGCGTTCGCCAAGACGGCCCAGGAAAGCACGATTGATGCCCGGGTCGTTAATAATTTCGGCAATATGCGGCTGGCAGACCCAAACTTCTAACGTGCGAGCGCGGTGTCCAATGTCTTATGAGCAGAGATATACGGAGCCATCCTACGTCCGGGACTGATGCCGCCAACACCCACACGCCCACGGCGCAGATGGATGATCTCGGGCGCCACAGCATATTAGGTTAAAAAAAACCTTGAAATTAAATGTAAAAACAAATTAAATAATTGTTATTTGAAAAAAAAAAAAACGAAAAATTAATTACAGAATAGATGAAAAAAAATTTATGAATTTTAAGCGAAAATGTATATTATAATGCAGTGACGCTTCAGGTAACAATAAGTAGAACTGTCGGGTAAACATCACCGATAGGTGTCGCTGTTGGGCATACTCGCTAGCAACACTCGTAACCTTCTTTTCTTTTTATATGAGTCCTGTTATTCAGTTAACTGTTGCCAGATTATGCCCTCTGCAGACTGTATAAAAGCGGCAACAGAAGATAAAATCCGGTTTTTTTTCCAAGACGACAACAGCGAACGTTGAGTGTTGGTATTTCTACTTATGTATATTTCACTTATTTTGTAATATATATTTATTTTTACATATATATATACATATATATATCTACATTTTACGTTTTTTTATTATAATATATAAACTTATATACATACGATATTAACCAAGCACTTAACTTTACCTCTCAAAGAATAGGTTCGAAATAAGTTATCAAGTAAATAAAAAGTGACCGTCTCAAGGATTGGCTCCCCCAGTAACTCCCACATAACAGCCATTCAAGAGCCCTGGGTTTTCAAACAAAAACTAAGTGACCTACGTGGTGCCAACATCTTATATGACGAAATCTCGGTCAGACCGGAAACTTGTCTTATAGTGTCTTCTCACTTTGCTGTAACTAGGCTTGTACAGTTCTGTTGTCAGGACTTGGTGGCAGCGAGGCCGAGCTTCAAGTGCAAAAATGGGTGGAAACATTTCATTATTGCCTCCGCGTACTTTCCATATGACTCTTTGCTGCCGCCACCTCCGGGGAAGGCGGCTAGTCTTGTGGAGTATTGCGAAAGCCGAAACGTCGGATTGATCCTCTGTTGCTATGCTAATGCCCAGAATAAAATCTGGGAAGCAGCAAATGCAACGCGAGGAGAGATCGGCTCTTCGAGTATATACTGTCAAGTGGGTTGAGCATCTTGAATGTGGGATCCAAACCAACATTTTTCACGCCCAGGAGGCAGGAAGTGATTGATCCTGTTCTTTCTAACTCTCGGTTAGGGTGGGTGGTCCTAAACTGGAGGGTCCTGAGTGAAGACTCGCTTTCGGACCACATGTATACCCAGCTTCAACTTGGCGAGGATGATATGTGCCCTGCGCCAGTACGAAACTTGGAAAAATCGGACTGGTCGTGTTTTAGGGACAAGGTTGGAAATCAGATCTCGGCGCCACCTAGAATACGATCCACTAATGCCATTGATGAGGCAGTAGACATTTTAATGACTGCCCTACGTGATAGTTTGGATAAGGCCTGTCCGACTCGACCACTTCTAAACCGCACGCCTGTTCCCTGGTGGAACAAGCAGCTTCAGAAGATGAGAGGTGAGTCGAGAAAATATCTTAACCGGGCCCGCAAAACTAATCTTGAGATGGACTGGGAACAATATCGATGCACGCAAAGAGAGTATAAGAGGCTAATTCGCTCTGCGAAAAGGGACTCTTTTAAGGAATACTGCAGCGGGATTGAAACCTTGGGTGAAACAGCTAGACTGGTAAAAGTTCTGAAAAATGACCAATCCGTAAAGCTGAGACCAGGACTGAGAATTACTCTCTTCTTATAGAGACTCATTTTCCTTGAAATCAGGTGATGGTTACGTCTTCTTCTCCCTCGACAGGGGAGGGAGGGAATTCGAGAACCACAGCGACAAGGTATGACTGGTTTGTTGCCAGAACTGTGGCGAGGGAGGATGCCATAAGATATGCTATTGAATCTTTTGACAGTTTCAAATCGCCCGGTCCTGATGGCATCTCACCTATTGTACTTAAAGAAGGTGTCGAGTTCGTGTGGGCGACCTTGAAAAATATTTTCAAAGCGTCGCTCGCACTTGCTTATATACCACAATCTTGGAGGCGGGTAAATGTCGCCTTTATACCAAAGGTTGGCAAGGACGACTACGCTAGTCCAGAAGCTACAGACCTATTAGCATGACATCATTCATGCTAAAATGTCTGGATAGATTAATAGAGCTACGCATTCATAGGGAGGCGCTGTCATCACATCCTCTGTCTTTGCATCAGCATGTCTATCAGGCGGGAAAATCCTGTGAGACGGCTTAGCAAAATCTGGTTGCCAGAGTTGGCGAGGTCGTCGATAAGAAACAGTTCGCCCTGGGCAACTTTGTAGACGTTGAGGGTGCTTTTGACAATGCCACCTTCGATAGCATGTGCACTGCTGCTCTACGGCATGGGGTAGAACCTTCGCTGGTAAATTGGATTCGTTCAATGCTGGCGTAGCGGATTATCAAGATTCAGACAGAAGGGGATCAATACCTAAAGTGCGGAGTAAATAAGGGTTGTCCTCAGGGCGGTGTGCTTTCCCCTTTACTCTGGTGCTTGGTAATTGACTCTCTTCTTGTCACTCTTGATGACTCGAATATCTACGCTCAGGCCTATGCGGACGATGTTGCCTGTCTAGTCACGGGCCCATCTCTGTCGGCTGATTGCAGGAAAGCGCAGATAATACTGAATAAGATTGACACCTGGTTTGACTATAATGGACTATCCGCAAACCCAACCAAAACTAGTGTTGTTCTCTTCACTAGGCGGAGAAGGTTGGATGGCCTCATTCCTCTCTCACTTAAGATAGTCACAATTCGGAATTCTCCCGAAGTGAAGTATCTAGGAGTAATTCTGGATGCAAAACTGTCGTGGAAATCTCACGTTAAGCACAAGACCTCTAAAGCTTTGGCAGCCTTCTGGCAGTGTAAACGGGTCTTCAGGAAAACGTGGGGTCTATCACCAAAGGGTACCCTCTGGATATATACCTATATGATCTGACCCATAATCAGCTATGCTTCAGTGGTATGGTGGAGCAGACTATCAATTAATAGCGTGGGGGACCTGCTTCCTAAACTTCAGAGAACAATCGCCGTGTGCTGTACAGGAGCATTCTCTACAACGCCTGGTGCTGCTCTTGACGCATTGCTGATGAGACTCTATAACGTTGAGTTCCCTGAGGCTGAATGCTGGTTTAATGCCAACACTGAGCCCGGTCTTACACGTTGTCGAATCTTTACTGATGGCTCCAAAACTGACTCTGGGTCAGGATCTGGAGTTTTTATAGAAGATAATGAGGATAAGGTTCACTCTTCTCTTGGGAAACATGCCTCGGTCTTCCAGACCGAAGTATTTGCAATTCTCAAGGCCATGGACTACGTGGTGGAAAATAGGTGGAGGGGAGGAGTATACGTGTATGCAGTGACAGCCAAGCTGCCCTCAAGGCATTGGCCAGCCCTCTAACTATTTCCAAACTGGTTCGGCAATGCAAGTCTCGACTAAACTATTCATTTATTTATTTCAAAGGTCAAATAACTTACAAGTTCTTACTGACTAAAACGATAACATTTAATTCAATAATTTAGAAAACACACTCTTTGGCAAAGAAAAATCAAGCAGGGTAGAATTCGAAATCTCGTTCAGTTCTCGAAGTGAACGCACTAATGGGGCATTTCTTGCATAATTCGTGCCAAAGGTATTGAGGTAAAATGGAAAGTTAAAACGAAGTGTTCTCGCAGGAATAAGAAATTGAATAGAGGCAATCGATTTCGCCACTTATCAATCCATGCACGAAGAATAGTCCTTCTGCATTCTAGGGTCTTAAGATCAATCAAGAGGATTCGAAAACTGTAGAAAGGGACGGGAGTGGAAAAATTAAGGGAAGATAAAGCATATTTAAGAAAAATCTTTTGAATACGTTCAATTCTATTAATAGCAAATCTATTATGAGGTCTCCAAATAAATGCAGCATATTCAAGTTTTGGACGAACAAAACACGTGTAGAGGAATTTCAGAGTGTATGGATCAGTAAAGTTAGAACTATTTCGACGTACAAAACCCATCGCATGATTTTGATATGATTGAATTTATTTGGTTATTAAATAAAAAAGAGGCATCGAAAATTACCCCAAGGTCTTTGGTCTCGTCAACAGACTTAAGGGGAGTACCAGAGATACTATATGACGTTCGAACAATGTTTCGTATTTTCGAGAACGTAACATGATAGCATTTGTTGATATTGAGATGGAGGTGAGACCGACAACACCATAAATAAAGGCTATTAATTTCATTTTGAACCCGAGAAGCATCTTCAGGGGTCTTAATCGAAGAAAAAACTTTTAGGTCGTCCGCGTAAAGCAGGAATCTCGAAGACGAAAATCCGCTGCCTATATCGTTTATAAAAAGAACGAAGAGAAAAGGTCCTAGGATACTTCCCTGAGTTACACCAGATGATGCAATAAAGGGAGTAGAGGTTACCCCTTCGATCGAGACCACGCAGCACCTATTACTTAAATAGGATTTTAGCCACTCAAGAAATATAGAGTGGAAAACAATGGTGGAAATAAAGGACCTAGACGAGCTTACAACAAAAGAAGAAATCTGCCAAACCCTTGAAAGCTAACTTGATAATGTTAAAATTCCCGAAGAAGCTATAAAGCCTTTAAGAAGAGCTTATAGTGTAACTAAAATAGCCACACTAATACTATCGGTGAAACAAGCAATGAACTGCTTACGAAGGGCAAGATCCGCATCGGGTGGGTAATCTGTCGAGTGCGTGCCAAAATACAACCAACGCAGTGCTATAAATGCCTGGAGTAGCTGCTGAAACAAACCGGTAGAGAAGAAAACATCGATATTGCATTACTTAATGGGCCATATAAGGTACCAAAATGCCAGCTTTGGGCAAAAGATAAACATGCTCGATCGGCTGTATGGAGCTGTGCTAGAGCGCCGCATCAAATGGAAGAGCTAAAGACGGACGTGGGCTTCGTTTGTGTAAAGATTGCCGAGCTGGTTTTCTATAGCTGTTACTTCCCTCCCACCTTTAGCTGTGAAGAATTCGGATAGACTAGTGAGCGGTGCACGAACCAGAAAGCAGGTGATTATTGCGGGAGACTTTATTGCATGGGCCATGGAATGGCGGAGCCGCAAGACAAACTCGAAATGCAGAGCGCACCTCACGGCACTGTCATCATTAGAAGTAGCGCTTTTAAACTATGGTGCGGCATTCATTTTCTGCAAAGACGGAATGGGATCTGTTCTTGACCAAATCTTTGTAAGCAACAGCCTTTTCTAGCGGTCCTCTGGGGAAGTAAGCAGCAGCTATACGCACAGTGGCCACCAGGCAATTTTATTCTCTATAAGCGATAAGATGCACAGCCAGTGTAATGCAGCAGATACGGTTAAGGGCTGGAAGTTAAACACGTTGAATGAAGAGGCATTCACGTTTATGGCATCGCAAATAGTATTACCGCAGGGGCTGTGAATATGGCAAACCACCTAATAACCAGCGTAACGGAGGCTTGTAACGTTGCAATGATAAGGAAATCATCTAGCCGCAGACATGATCTAGTATATTGATGGAACGACGACATAGCTGAGCTGCAAAGAAAGTGTAACAAGGCTAGAAGAAACTACCAACGAGCTCGAGTAACAGGTCCATATGATACCCAGCACACTTTGTACAAAACTAAGCGCACAGAACTCAAGGAAGCGATCAAAGCTAGCAAGAAAAAGTGCTTCCAAAGCCTATGTAGCAGTGTCGGCCAAGGCCCATTGGCACTGGGATATAAAGTAGTCACAAAAAAGCTCCAAGCGACAGTGCGACCAAAGATATCCTGCACAGAGAAATTAGAAGAAATTGTAAGAACCATATTTTCGGAAAAAACAACCAAACAACCTTTAACAGAGAAGTCTTCCGAAGAAGAACCTTTATCTTCCCACAAATGGTTTTAACGACCGAAAATCACCTGGCCTAGATGCCATCCCAAACGGAGTACTTAAATTAATCTCTAAGTCGTGGCCCGATATACACGTAAGCACATCTAACGCACCGGAATACTACTAGAGAGGATATTAAATAACAGGTTGGTAGCAGCAATAGAAGCCCAGGGAGACTTATCAGACACTCAGTTTGGATTTCGAAAAGGCAGATCGACAGTCGGGGCGGCCAAGCTATAAGCGGAAAGCGATACTGCCTACTCGTTACTCTTGACGTTGAAAACGCGTTTATTACGACAATGATCGGTTCTTGGCCCTACCCTGTGGAACTTAATGTACGATGGGATTTTACGTCTAAAATTACGCAGAAGCTCAAAACTAATTGGTTTTGCCGATGATAATGCATTGGTAGTGACAGCTAAACATATACGTGATGTAACAAAGACGACGAATTCGGCTATACTTTAGATCCATGACTGGTTGAGAGAAGCCGGTCTGGAATTGGCGCATCAAACGACCGAGGCGGTCCTAATAAGCAGTAGAAAGTACGAGAAGTAGCCACGATCAAAGTCTGCGAAACGGAAGTCCATTTAGCGGAGAAGCTGAAATTCCTCAGCATTATTTTCGATACAAGGCTCACATTTAAACCGCACGTTGACCACGCCGGTGGCCGCTGTGGTCGAGTTGGTAGCAGTGCGTGCTACAACTTGATATGCCGGTGAGTTCGAGGTTCGAATCTCAGTCAGGGCAAGCAAAATCTTAATCATGGAAAAGGTTTTTTCTAATAGCGGTCACCACTCGGCAGGCAATGGCAAACCTCCGAGGGTATTTGTGCCATGAAAAATCTTCTCATTAAATACATCTGCCGTTCGAAGTCGGCACAAAACTGTAGGTCCCTCCATTTGTGGTATAATATAAAAGACGCACACCACAAATGGTAGGAGAAGCTCGGCCAAACACTGAGCTATATAGTGTACGCGCCAAAATTATATATATATAGACCACGCCGTTGAGAAAGTCGAAAATGTCGTTGCATGTCTTACAAGACTCATGTCGAACTTTGGAGGTCCTAAGCAAGAACGAAGAAAGCTGTATGTGAATGTAGTGAGAAGTGTACTTCTATATGGTGCACCGGTTTGGTCAGCAGTCCTAGGCACGAAAACATACGCACGAGAAATTATATCGCTTCACCGGAGATGCGCTTTGAAAGTTTGCGGCAGCACTCTTTATCTCAGGACTCTATCCTGTCGACATAATGGCAAGGCAGGTGGAAACAATTTATGATGACCATGCTAAAGGAAGAGCAACCGAAAACTGCTTGCAGCAGTGGCAGGAGCGTTGGGATGATTCGACTAGTGGACGTTGAACCTACAAATATATCCCAAATATTAGAAAATGGCTCGACAGAAGACATGGGGAAGTGGATTTCCAAATACTAACGGGACACAGCGCTTTTAAAGCATACCTACACAGAATGACATATGAAGACGAACCTCACTGTACCTTCTGTACGGAACAAGTTTTTGAAGACGCTTAGCATTGTTTTTTTGTCTGTCCGAGATTTAAGACTGAAAGGGGTGACTCGAGTAAGAAAGTTGGGAAGCCCCTTAAGGTGGAAAACCTGGTGGAGATTATGCTTGATTCGGTAGAAATCTGGTTCGTCGTTTGCCAAATGGCAAGCAATATTCTAAGAAAATTGCGTCAGGCGGAGCAATACAGATCTTCATAGAAATGCAATAGGCCACTCCCCCTCCGCGAAGTTATACCAAACGGTAGTTTCACGGAATGAGGCAAACGGAGCTGAGATGGGTTTTTAGTGTGCCGAAAGGCTTTTACAGGTCAGGCTCACCCTGATTCCATCGATTTCGATAGCATGAAAATACATTCCTGTTGAACCCGAAATAAATTGCTAAAATAATACAGCTCGATTGACTCTTTTGAGTCGGATACATAGTTGAGGATTTAGTTGGCTTTGCTGGGATAAATTGAGGCCAAGTGTCCTACCTTTCCACACGAGTGGCATCGAGAGTGTGCATATCTACGATTACAAGTGTTTTTTTGTATAATTGCGTTTTCCTTTGGAGTCATTATTTTCATCTTCACAATTTCTTTTATTGTTGGTGTTGTTGTAGTTACGTTGTGTGCGGGATTTCGTTTTGGTCTGTACAAGCTCTGGTTGACTCGCTTTTGCAGACTGCTCTGACTCTAAAATAAACGCTCTTTTTAATGGTAAGTGTCTCATCTTCTTGGCATAACCGTTCGAATATTTTGTCTGACGGGCCAATGAGAAATTGGTTTTAAACGAAGGCATCCCGGTGTACGCAAAATTTAAAATACAAGGCTAGTTGCTCTACGCAGGCATACCATTGTGAAACGATTTCTACGTGCCTTTTTACGGATAAGTGAAATTATTTTCTTTCGTATTATATAATTGTTTTTATTTATTTGTTTATTTCTTACATCTTTATTTAGTTTATACATAGTTCTTTAAATCTACAACTAAACTGAACTAAAAAATAAAGTTAAAGCTACTTATATGAACCGCCAAGTGTTTGTTAATAACAAAGGGTAATACTTCCAAAACATATTAACACAATGATTGTATGTGTAACTCGGTTGCAGTATATGGGCCGTTTATGCTTATAAAGTGTGAAGAAACCACCCATACGGTGATGCATTGATTTGACTCGTAATTACGAAACCGTCGCCATTTAAGTCGTTGAACACTTTTTACAGCGCCGTGGTGTGCATCATTAGATCCTCTGTTGGCTTTGACAAACTGCCTTATACAAGGGGCGCCAATACTTGGTGTAAAAGTCGTGTTGAGACTGGTACTAAAGCAAACAAAAAATTGTTTTTCAAGAAAGTTTAAAGTGCGAGGGAAAATGGCCCGATACTTACCCGTGTAAATGCATGACGGACGCATCTCGAGTTGAGGAGGTGCATGTGTGGGAAAGTTGCCTGCTTTTCATGACAAATTATTAAAATTATATTGGTTTTTCATCGAAAATTGCGCGAATCCTTACTGGAATTGCGTACGAACGAGACGGCAAAATTTTAACTTGCTTTGATTAAAGTGCCAAATACAGCTGATAATAGTCTACCAAAAGCGAGAACAGATCAACTGACAGCAACAGCGGTGACCAGACTCAAAAAACAAAAGCAGTTTAACTGTACAGTGTGTTCCAGAATATATAAAAAATTTAAAAACTAAAGGATATTAAAGATAATAACACTGTCCAACAAATAAAGTATTTTTGAATGGAACAGAATAATTCTGAAAGGGTATGTTGAGTATATCATTTTTGTAGAACAAACTTATGGTCCAGCACGTCTGAGTTTTTTTTTACAGTGAGTCAAAGTTTGCATTTTTTGGTCGAAGGGAGCATTATATGTACTATATGAAAAAAATGTTGTAAGTTTATGTCTGAGAGAATTCTTATGGTCAGAGTTGTATTGTGGAATTGTATGAGGATTATTTTTGTGGAAGATCTTAACCCTCTAACTGGTCTCTTTATGGGTCAATTTGACCCTTTTTTTCGAGAAAATCAAAAAGGATCCCTTAAAAAAGGACATTTAAGGATTAAAATATTCTACGAAAATGTTTGGCGGAAAATTTCAGTGGGGGTCACCAAAGACACCATTGTTGTAAATAAAGCTCTTTACGATTAATTGGCACAATTACACGCCAACATATACAAAGCAGGTGAAAACGTCGTCAAGTTCGGGCGGGCCAAACCCTGAGTTCTCGCGTCTAGTCAGCTGTGACTTACAAATCGGGTGTGATAAAATTAAGCATAATTGAGCTACTAAGCAGTACATATCGGGTGTGATTTTTACTAAAATTAATATTAAAAAAGAACAATTAAAGCTTAAATAAGCATTGCGGATTCTGTTTGCAAATTAAGAGATTGGTTTTGTTTTATTTGTGGACATTTTACGCAAAATCAAAGCAGAAGAAAGATATTCCCTACAATTGAAGAACCATATTTTCTTTTCTTTGGAATACGATTTTTATGTGAAGCTTGGATACGAAAAACTGTATGTACTACTTGCGAAAGTGGTCTTTTGACCTGGTACAAAGGCGGTACTAAGGTGCTGCCATTTTCTGCGCCTATTATATGGATTGAACCTGAAGATCACAAATCAGATACATGCTATTTCTGCGTAAACTACAAATTTGGTAGAAGCCAAAGGCACTACGCGATAATGACATACGAAGCAACAAATAATGTCATTTTACCAGAAGTGCGCTGTGAAGGTGTTCCGGTGCCTCAACCGCCTACACATACATTTTCGGCCAATATGACATACGCCAATACCGAAATAACAGCGACGGTTGAAAACATATCAGATATAAGTTACTTGCCTCCTGATGGTTTAAACATATGTCCTAATTTGATAGACCAAGCTTATTTTGAAGATCTTGTAAGAGATTTAGGACTAACAAAAGAGAAAGCTGAAATATTATGTTCCAGATTAAAAAACAGGAATTTGATAAAAGCCGATGTACAAGTTACATCGCCAAGAAATAAACACGCCGATCTGGAAAGTTATTTTAAAAAATCAGAAGAACTTGTATACTGTTGCAGTATTGAAGTACCTAAAGCTTCCACTGGACTCTTCCGCTTGGCGACTATTTATAGATAGTTCAAAACACAGCTTACTACGCAATGGAAATCAGCATCCATCAATACCGGTTGCGTATTCCACAAAAAAGGAGGAAACATACGCAAATATTTCAAATCTCTTAAATAAAATTGAATACTATAAATATAAATGGGAAGTACGCGCAGACTTCAAAATGATTGCAATATTGACTGGAATGCAAACAGGATACACAAAATATATGTGCTTTCTTTGTAAATGGGATTCACGTGCTACCAGCAGCCATTATCATATTAAATATTTCGAAGAACGTAAAGAAAATATTATTGGTGACTTAAATGTAATCCATGAATCCCTTGTCCCAAAAGATAAGGTCATACTTCCACCGCTGCATATTAAGTGGGGCGTGGTGAAAAATTTTATTAAAAGCTTAAATACACAAGGAAATGCTTTCAAACGCATTCAAACAATTTTCCCCAGATTATCTGCAGCAAAATTAAAAGAAGGAAAAATACGGTGTTAAGAAATAATTTATTTCATTTAATGTAAATTACCTTTTATAGGAATGCTCGTTGGACCCGATATAAGAAAATTATTACAAGATGAAGAACTTTATGGTCATCTGTCGGATATGCAAAAGACAGCATTTGACTTTATTCAGCTGGTTATATCAGAATTCCTTGGAAACTCAAAACCACAAAACTATGCAGAAAATATTGAAAGCATGCTTGTCGGTTTTAACAATATTGGCGTTAAGATATCACTAAAGCTGCATTTTCTGCACTCTCATCTCAATTTTTTTAAAGAAAACCTTGGAGCGGTTTCAGATGAACACGGTGAAATGTTTCATCGGGATATAAAGGTATTGGAAGAAAGATTCAAAGGGAAATCCAAAGTGTAATGCTTGCTGAATACGTATGACATTCACGTCAAGCTAAATACAGGAAAGCATATTAAGTTTAATCTTTAATCCATTGTCATACTACTGCTGAAGCAAAAAAATAAATATGAACATATTATAATAAACCATTATTAAAACAAAATTATAATTTTTTTATAGAAGTTGGCGTGTAATTTTGCCAATTAATCGTAAAGAGCTTTATGTACAGCAATGGTGTATTTGGTGACCCCCACTGAAATTTTCCGCCAAACATTTTCGTAGAATATTTTAATCCTTAAATGTCCTTTTTTATAGGATATTTTTTGATTTTCTCTCAAAAAGGGTCAAATTGACCCATAAAGAGACCAGTTAGAGGGTTAAGATCTTCCACAAAAATAATCCTCATACCATTCCACAATACAACTCTGACCATAAGAATTCTCTCAGACATTAACTGACAACATTTTTTTCATATAGTACTATAATGCTCCCTTCGACCAAAAAATGAAAACTTTGACCCACTGTAAAAAAAAACTCAGACGTGCTGGACCATAAGTTTGGTCTACAAAAATAATCTACTCAACATACCCTTTCAGAATTATAGGGTCGCTATTCTGTTCCAAAAATGCTGTTGGACAGTGTAATCCATACAACCGGGTGATATAAATAGACAAACATTAAATTAAATTACCTATGACAAAAAAAAATTAATAATAATATAATTTCAATTCTAATAAGAACTCTAATAATAAAGAAAATGAACAGCCGAAATGAGTGTAACTGGATCGCCCACCGGTGACAGCCAGGGAAAGCATCGACAGCGGGAACAGCCTTTTTGAACCCTTTTTTGAAGAGACCCCGTTTATTAGATTCTCCAGAGAGATCATGGTCAGCGTCGCCGATTTTAACTCGCGGAAAACCAACAAGTCGACCCTTTACCTGGTCTGTACTAGGTTATAAAATAAGAGAACTAGTAGATATGACGCAGGATGGCTAGAGGAAGAATATCCATCAGCCGATGCGAGACCTAATAGTTGAACTTCCGACGCTTTACCAAAAGGCAAGACCTGCAAATTTTTTAGATCCCGTCGATGCGTGCTTTCAAACAACGCCACTGAGAAGCCAGGACCAAAGAAAAGACCTGGCGACAAAAAAGCTACAAAGAAAGATGCTTCCTAAACCAGATAAGAGAACTCCAAATCAGCCTGAAAAAATTACTAGCGTCAAAGATTATACACGAACGAAGCAGTCCATAAACGAAGAGCCTGTGCTATCGCAATGGAAAACGGTGCAACGGAAAAAGCTGCACAAGCAGAAGCCTCCTCGGCCCGATGCTTTACAAATAAGCTGTAAAGAAAATTCATATGCGGAAATACTAAGAGCAGTTAAAATGGAACCGCAACTAAAACATGTGGGAGAGATAGTTACAAAGATAAGAAAGACAACCAGCTGTAACCTTCTTCTCCAGCTATGAAAGCCGACAGACCCGCAAACTATTGAGAACCAACAAGCAGTTAAGAAAGCTCTTGGAGAAAATATAGTTGTGAGGATGCTTACAGCAGAAACGATTGTTGAAATAAAGGACCTAGACGAGCTTAGAAAAAAAGAGAAATTCTGCCAAGCTCTCGAAAGCCAACTTGATAATGATAAAATTGCCGAAGAACCTATAAAGTCTTTAAGAAGTGCCTATAGTGGAACTAATATAGCCACACTAATACTATCGGTGAAACAAGCAATGAACTGGGCAAGGGCAAGATCCGCATCGGGTGGGTAATCTGTCGAGTGCGTGCCAAATACAACCAACGCAGTGCTATAAATGCCTGGAGTTTGGCCATCTGGCCAAAAATTTTTTAGCGGCGCATGGCGTAAAAGGTGTATGCTTGAACTGTGACGGCTCAAACCAGAAAGCTGGATTGTAAAAAAGAATGGAGCTGCAGAATATGTTCCAGGAAAAAGCTGACCTAAACAAAGCATAGAACAGGCGGTAGGGAATGCCCACTTTATAAAGAGGCTTTACAAACAATAAATATGAAGGTTATACAGCTGAACCTTAACCACTGTAAGGCCGTACAGAAGCTGCTGAAACAAACCGTTAGAGAAGAAAACATCGATATTGCATTACTTAGTGAGCCGTATAAGGTACCAAAATGCCAGCTTTGGGCAAAAGATAAACATGCTCGATCGGCTGTATGGAGCTGTGCTAGAGAGCCGCATCAAATGGAAGAGCTAAAGACGGACGTGGGCTTCGTTTGTGTAAAGATTGCCGAGCTGGTTTTCTATAGCTGTTACATCCCACCCAGCTTTAGCTGTGAAGAATTCGAAACTGTCATGGATAGACTAGTGAGCGGTGCACGAACCAGAAATAGGTGATTATTGCGGGAGATTTTATTGCATGGGCCATAGAATGGGGGAGCCGAAAGACAGAGCGTAATCATTAGAAGTAGCACCTTTAAACCATGGTGCAGCGTTCACTTTCTGCAAAGACGGAATGGGATCTGTTCTTGACCAAATCTTTGTGAGCAACAGCCTTTTCCAGCGGTCCTCTGGGGAAGTAAGCAGCAGCTATACGCACAGTGACCACCAGGCAATTTTATTCTCTATAAGCGAAAAGAGGCAAAGCCAGTGTAATGCAACAGATGCGGTTAAGGGCTGGCAGTTAAACATGTTCAATGATGAGGCCTTATCGTTTATGGCATCGCAAATAGTATTACCGCAGGGGCTGTGAATATGGCAAACCACCTAATAACCAGCGTAACGGAGGCTTGTAACGTTGCAATGATAAGGAAATCATCTAGCCGTAGATATGATCCAGTGTATTGGTGGAACGACAATATAGCTGAGCTACGAAGAAAGTGCAACAAGGCTAGAAAAACTTCCAACAAGCTCGAGTAACAGGTCTATACGATACCCAGCACACTCTGTACAAAACTAAGCGCAAAGAACTAAAGGAAGCGATCAAAACTAGCAAGAAAAAGTGCTTCCACAGCCTATGTACCAGTGTCGACCAAGACCCATGGGGACTGGCATATAAAGTAGTCAGAAAAAAGCTCCAAGCGACAGTGCGATCAAAGATATCCTGCACAGAGAAATTAGAAGAAAAAAACAACCTTGAACAGAGAAGTCTTCCCAAGAAGAACCTGCACCTTCCTGCCAGTCACACTGCAGGAAGTTATTGATGCCGCAAATGGTTTTAACGACCGAAAATCACCTGGTCTAGATGCCATCCCAAACGGAATACTTAAATTAATCTCTAAGTCGTGTCCCGATATACACGTAAGCACATCCAATGCATGCCTCGAAGAGGAAGATACAACGATTAGTTCTCATACCGAAAGCAGGATGCCGCCAGGGGATCCATCGGGGTACCGCCCCACTTGTATGATTGATACGACCGTGAAACTGCTAGAGAGAATATTAAATAACAGGTCGGTAGCAGCAATAGAAAACCAGGGAGACTTATCAGACACTCAGTTTGGATTTCGAAAAGGAAGATCGACGCCCTGACTGTCGGTTAAAGAAATGGCAGAACAAGCTATAAGTGGAAAGCGATGAAAAGGTGGGTCAAATAAATACTGCCTACTCGTCACTCTTGACGTTAAAAACGCGTTTAATACGGCAAGTTGGCAAAAAATACTTTAGGCCCACCAAAAGTTTAAAGTCCCTGCATATCTACGGAGGATTCTAAATAGTTATCTTTCAGACCGAATTTTGATTACGAAGCGGAAGACGGCGTTAAAAGAATATATAATATATCTGGTGGCGTTCTACAAAAATCGGTTCTTGGCCCTACCCTGTGGAACTTAATGTACGATGGGGTTTTACAACTAAAATTACCCAGAAGCTCAAAACTAATTGGTTTTGCCGATGATATTGCATTGGTAATGACAGCTAAACATATACGTGATGTAACAAAGACGACGAATTCGGCTATACTTTAGATCCATGACTAGTTGAGAGAAGCCGGTCTGGAATTGGCGCATCAAAAGACCGAGGCGGTCCTAACAAGATGTAGAAAGTACGAGAAGTAGCCACCATCAAAATCTGCGAAACGGAAGTCCAATCAGCGGAGAAGCTGAAATTCCTCAGCATTATTTTCGATACAAGGCTCACATTTAAACCGCACGTAGAACACGCCGGTGGCCGCTGTGGTCGAGTTGGTAGTGCGTGCTACAACTTGAAATGCCGGTGAGTTCAAGGTTCGAATCTCAGTCAGGGCAAGCAAAATATTAACCATGGAAAATTTTTTTTCTAATATCGGTCACCCCTCGGCTTGCAATGGCAAACCTCCGAGGGTATTTCTGCCATGAAAAATCTTCTCATTAAATACATCTGCCGTTCGAAGTCGGCACAAAACTGTAGGTCCCTCCATTTGTGGTATAATATAAAAGACGCACACCACAAATGGTAGGAGAAGCTCGGCCAAACACTGAGCTATATAGTGTACGCGCCAAAATTATATATATATAGACCACGCCGTTGAGAAAGTCGAAAATGTCGTTGCATGTCTTACAAGACTCATGTCGAACTTTGGAGGTCCTAAGCAAGAACGAAGAAAGCTGTATGTGAATGTAGTGAGAAGTGTACTTCTATATGGTGCACCGGTTTGGTCAGCAGTCCTAGGCACGAAAACATACGCACGAGAAATTATATCGCTTCACCGGAGATGCGCTTTGAAAGTTTGCGGCAGCACTCTTTATCTCAGGACTCTATCCTGTCGACATAATGGCAAGGCAGGTGGAAACAATTTATGATGACCATGCTAAGGGAAGAGCAACCGAAAACTGCTTGCAGCAGTGGCAGGAGCGTTGGGATGATTCGACTAGTGGACGTTGAACCTACAAATATATCCCAAATATTAGAAAATGGCTCGACAGAAGACATGGGGAAGTGGATTTCCAAATACTAACGGGACACAGCGCTTTTAAAGCATACCTACACAGAATGACATATGAAGACGAACCTCACTGTACCTTCTGTACGGAACAAGTTTTTGAAGACGCTTAGCATTGTTTTTTTGTCTGTCCGAGATTTAAGACTGAAAGGGGCGACTCGAGTAAGAAAGTTGGGAAGCCCCTTAAGGTGGAAAACCTGGTGGAGATTATGCTTGATTCGGTAGAAATCTGGTCCGTCGTTTGCCAAATGGCAAGCAATATTCTAAGAAATTTGCGTCAGGCGGAGCAATACAGATCTTCATAGAAATGCAATAGGCCACTCCCCCTCCGCGAAGTTATACCAAACGGTAGTTTCACGGAATGAGGCAAACGGAGCTGAGATGGGTTTTTAGTGTGCCGAAAGGATTTTACAGGTCAGGGTCACCCTGATTCCATCGTTTTCGATAGCATGAAAATACATTCCTGTTGAACCTGAACATTGAAAATAAATTGCTAAAATAATACAGCTCGATTGACTCTTTTGAGTCGGATACATAGGATTTAGTTGGCTTTGCTGGGAAATTGAGGCCAAGTGACCTACCTTTCCACACGAGTGGCATCGAGAGTGTGCATATCTACGATTACAAGTGTTTTTTTGTATAATTGCGTTTTCCTTTGGAGTCATTATTTTCATCTTCACAATTTCTTTTATTGTTGGTGTTGTTGTAGTTAGTTGTGTTCGGGATTTCGTTTTGGTCTGTACAAGCTCTGGTTGACTCGCTTTTGCAGACTGCTCTGACTCTAAAATAAATGCTCTTTTTAATGGTAAGTGTCTCATCTTCTTGGCATAACCGTTCGAATATTTTGTCTGACGGGCCAATGAGAAATTGGTTTTAAAAGAAGGCATCCCGGTGTACGCAAAATTTAAGATACAAGGCTAGTTGCTCTACGCGGGCATACCATTGTGAAACGATTTCTACGTGCCTTTTTACTGACAAGTGAAATTTTTTTCTTTCGTATTATATAATTGTTTTTATTTATTTGTTTATTTCTTACATCTTTATTTAGTTTATACATAGTTCCTTAAATCTACAACTAAACTGAACTAAAAAATAAAGTTAAAGTGTTAGTTAATAACACTGTAACTCGGTTGCAGTATATGGGCCGTTTATGCTTATAAAGTGTGAAGAAACCATCCATACGGTGATGCATTGATTTGACTGGTAATTACGAAACCGTCGCCATTTAAGTCGCAATTGAACTGTACAGTGTGTTCCAGAATATATAAAAAAATTAAAAACTAAATAAAATTAAAGATAATAATCAATACAACCGGGTGATATAAATAGACAAACATTAAATTAAATTACCTATGACAAAAAAAAAATTAATAATAACATAATTTCAATTTTAAAAAGAACTCTAATAATAAAGAAAAGGAACAGCCGAAATGAATGTAACTAGATCGCCCACCGGCGACAGCCAGGGAAAGCATCGACAGCGGGAACAGCCTTATTGAACCCTTTTTTGAAGAGACCCCGTTTATTAGATGCTCCAGAGAGATCATGGTCACCGTCGCCGATTTTAACTCGCGGAAAACCAACAAGTCGACCCTTTACCTGGTCTGTACTAGGTGATAAAATAAGAGAACTAGTAGATATGACGGAGAATGACAAGAGGAAGAATATCCATCAGCCGATGCAAGACCTAATAGTTGAACTTCCGACGCTTTACCAAAAGGCAAGACCTGCAAATTTTTTAGATCCTGTCGATGCATGCTTTCAAACAGGGCCACTGAGAAGCCAGGAGCAAAGAAAATACCTGGCCACAAAAAAGCTACAAAGAAAGATGCTTCCTAAACCAGATAAGAGAACTCCAAATCAGCCTGAAAAAATTACTAGCGTCAAAGAGTATACACGAACGAAGCACTCCATAAACGAAGAGCCTGTGCTATCGCAATGGAAAACGGAAGTGGAACCGCAACTAAAACATGTGGGAGAGATAGTTACAAAGAAAAGAAAGACAACCAGCGGTGACCTACTTCTCCAGCTATCAAAGCCGACAGACCCGCAAACTATTGACATCCAACAAGCAGTTAAGAAAGCTCTTGGAGAAAATATAGTAGTGAGGATACTTACAGCAGAAACGATGGTGGAAATAAAGGACCTAGACGAGCTTAGAACAAAAGAAGAAATCTGCAAAGCTCTCGAAAGCCAACTTGATAATGTTAAAATTCCCGAAGAACCTATAAAGTCTTTAAGAAGTGCCTATAGTGGAACTAATATAGCCACACTAATACTATCGGTGAAACAAGCAATGAACTGCTTACGAAGGGCAAGATCCGCATCGGGTGGGTAATCTGTCGAGTGCGTGCCAAAATACAACCAACGCAGTGCTATAAATGCCTGGAGTTTGGCCATATGGCCAAAAATTTTTTAGCGGCGCATGGCGTAAGATGTGTATGCTTAAACTGTGACGGCTCAAACCAGAAAGCTGGATTGTAAAAAAGAATGGAGCTGCAGAATATGTTCCAGGAAAAAGCTGACCTAAACAAAGCATAGAACAGGCGGTAGGGAATGCCACTTTATAAAGAGGCTTTACAAACAATAAATATGAACGTTATACAGCTGAACCTTAACCACTGTAAGGCCGTACAGAAGCTGCTGAAACAAACCGTTAGAGAAGAAAACATCGATATTGCATTACTTAGTGAGCCGTATAAGGTACCAAAATGCCAGCTTTGGGCAAAAGATAAACATGCTCGATCGGCTGTATGGAGCTGTGCTAGAGAGCCGCATCAAATGGAAGAGCTAAAGACGGACGTGGGGTTCGTTTGCGTAAAGATTGCCGAGCTGGTTTTCTATAGCTGTTACATCCCACCCAGCTTTAGCTGTGAAGAATTCGAAACTGTCATGGATAGCCTAGTGAGCGGTGCACGAACCAGAAATAGGTGATTATTGCGGGAGATTTTATTGCATGGGCCATAGAATGGGGGAGCCGCAAGACAAAGTGTCATCATTAGAAGTAGCGCTTTTAAACAATGCTGCGCCATTCACTTTCTGCAAAGACGGAATGGGATCTGTTCTTGACCAAATCTTTGTGAGCAACAGCATTTTCCAGCGGTCCTCTGGGGAAGTAAGCAGCAGCTATACGCACAGTGACCACCAGGCAATTTTATTCTCTATAAGCGAAAAGAGGCACAGCCAGTGTAATGGAGCAGATACGGTTAAGGGCTGGAAGTTAAACACGTTGAATGAAGAGGCCTTATCGTTTATGGTATCGCAAATAGTATTACCGCAGGGGCTGTGAATATGGCAAACCACCTAATAACCAGCGTAACGGAGGCTTGTAACGTTGCAATAATAAGGAAATCATCTAGCCGCAGACATGATCCAGTGTATTAGTGGAACGACAACATAGCTGAGCTGCGAAGAAAGTGTAACAAGGCTAGAAGAAACTACCAAAGAGCTCGAGTAACAGGTCCATATGATACCCAGCACACTCTGTACAAAACTAAGCGCAAAGAACTAAAGGAAGCGATCAAAACTAGCAAGAAAAAGTGCTTCCAAAGCCTATGTAGCAGTGTCGACCAAGACCCATGGGGACTGGCATATAAAGTAGTCACAAAAAAGCTCCAAGCGACAGTGCGCTCAAAGATATCCTGCACAGAGAAATTAGAAGAAAAAAACAACCTTGAACAGAGAAGTCTTCCCAAGAAGAACCTGCACCTTCCCGCCAGTCACACTGCAGGAAGTTATTGATGCCGCAAATGGTTTTAACGACCGAAAATCACCTGGTCTAGATGTCATACCAAACGGAATACTTAAATTAATATCTAAGTCGTGTCCCGATAAACACGTAAGCACATCCAATATATGCCTCGAAGAGGTAGAGTTCCCCGTATATGGAAGGTACAACGATTAGTTCTCATACCGAAAGCAGGATGCCGCCAGGGGTCAATCGGGGTACCGCCCCATTTGTATGATTGATACGACCGGGAAACTGCTAGAGAGAATATTAAATAACAGGTCGGTAGCAGCAATAGAAGCCCAGGGAGACTTATCAGACACTCAGTTTGGATTTCGAAAAGGAAGATCGACGCCCTGACTGTCGGTTAAAGAAATGGCAGAACAAGCTATAAGTGGAAAGCGATGTAAAGGTGGTTCAAAGAAATACTGCCTACTCGTCACTCTTGACGTTAAAAACGCGTTTAATACGGCAAGTTGGCAAAAAATACTTTAGGCCCACAAAAAGTTTAAAGTCCCTGCATATCTACGGAGGATTCTAAATAGTTATCTTTCAGACCGAATTTTGATCTACGAAGCGGAAGACGGCGTTAAAAGAACATATAATATATCTGGTGGCGTTCTACAAGGATCAGTTCTTGGCCCTACATTGTGGAACTTAATGTACGATGGGGTTTAACGTCTAAAATTACCCAGAAGCTCAAAACTAATTGGTTTTGCCGATGATATTGCATTGGTAGTGACAGCTAAACATATACGTGATGTAACAAAGACGACGAATTCGGCTATACTTTAGATCCATGACTGGTTGAGAGAAGCCGGTCTGGAATTGGCGCATCAAAAGACCGAGGCGGTCTTAATAAGCAGTAGAAAGTACGAGAAGTAGCCACCATCAAAATCTGCGAAACGGTAGTCCAAACAGCGGAGAAGCTGAAATTCCTCAGCATTATTTTCGATACAAGGCTCACAAGGTGGCCGCTGTGGTCGAGTTGGTAGCAGTGCGTGCTACAACTTGAAATGCCGGTGAGTTCGAGGTTCGAATCTCAGTCAGGGCAAGCAAAATCTTAATCATGGAAAAATTTTTTTCTAATAGCGGTCACCCCTCGGCAGGCAATGGCAAACCTCCGAGGGTATTTCTGCCATGAAAAATCTTCTCATTAAATACATCTGCCGTTCGAAGTCGGCACAAAACTGTAGGTCCCTCCATTTGTGGTATAATATAAAAGACGCACACCACAAATGGTAGGAGAAGCTCGGCCAAACACTGAGCTATATAGTGTTCGCGCCAAAATTATATATATATAGACCACGCCGTTGCTTGCAGCAGTGGCAGGAGCGTTGGGATGATTCGACTAGTGGACGTTGAACCTACAAATATATCCCAAATATTAGAAAATGGCTCGACAGAAGACATGGGGAAGTGGATTTCCAAATACTAACGGGACACGGCGCTTTTAAAGCATACCTACACAGAATGACATATGAAGACGAACCTCACTGTACCTTCTGTACGGAACAAGTTTTTGAAGACGCTTAGCATTGTTTTTTTGTCTGTCCGAGATTTAAGACTGAAAGGGGTGACTCGAGTAAGAAAGTTGGGAAGCCCCTTAAGGTGGAAAACCTGGTGGAGATCATGCTTGATTCGGTAGAAATCTGGTCCGTCGTTTGCCAAATGGCAAGCAATATTCTAAGAAATTTGCGTCAGGCGGAGCAATACAGATCTTCATAGAAATGCAATAGGCCACTCCCCCTCCGCGAAGTTATACCAAACGGTAGTTTCACGGAATGAGGCAAACGGAGCTGAGATGGGTTTTTAGTGTGCCGAAAGGATTTTACAGGTCAGGGTCACCCTGATTCCATCGTTTTCGATAGCATGAAAATACATTCCTGTTGAACCTGAACATTGAAAATAAATTGCTAAAATAATACAGCTCGATTGACTCTTTTGAGTCGGATACATAGGATTTAGTTGGCTTTGCTGGGAAATTGAGGCCAAGTGACCTACCTTTCCACACGAGTGGCATCGAGAGTGTGCATATCTACGATTACAAGTGTTTTTTTGTATAATTGCGTTTTCCTTTGGAGTCATTATTTTCATCTTCACAATTTCTTTTATTGTTGGTGTTGTTGTAGTTAGTTGTGTTCGGGATTTCGTTTTGGTCTGTACAAGCTCTGGTTGACTCGCTTTTGCAGACTGCTCTGACTCTAAAATAAATGCTCTTTTTAATGGTAAGTGTCTCATCTTCTTGGCATAACCGTTCGAATATTTTGTCTGACGGGCCAATGAGAAATTGGTTTTAAAAGAAGGCATCCCGGTGTACGCAAAATTTAAGATACAAGGCTAGTTGCTCTACGCGGGCATACCATTGTGAAACGATTTCTACGTGCCTTTTTACTGACAAGTGAAATTTTTTTCTTTCGTATTATATAATTGTTTTTATTTATTTGTTTATTTCTTACATCTTTATTTAGTTTATACATAGTTCCTTAAATCTACAACTAAACTGAACTAAAAAATAAAGTTAAAGTGTTAGTTAATAACAAAGGGTAATACTTCCAAAACATATTAACACAATGATTGTATGTGTAACTCGGTTGCAGTATATGGGCCGTTTATGCTTATAAAGTGTGAAGAAACCATCCATACGGTGATGCATTGATTTGACTGGTAATTACGAAACCGTCGCCATTTAAGTCGCAATTGAACTGTACAGTGTGTTCCAGAATATATAAAAAAATTAAAAACTAAATAAAATTAAAGATAATAATCAATACAACCGGGTGATATAAATAGACAAACATTAAATTAAATTACCTATGACAAAAAAAAAATTAATAATAACATAATTTCAATTTTAAAAAGAACTCTAATAATAAAGAAAAGGAACAGCCGAAATGAATGTAACTAGATCGCCCACCGGCGACAGCCAGGGAAAGCATCGACAGCGGGAACAGCCTTATTGAACCCTTTTTTGAAGAGACCCCGTTTATTAGATGCTCCAGAGAGATCATGGTCACCGTCGCCGATTTTAACTCGCGGAAAACCAACAAGTCGACCCTTTACCTGGTCTGTACTAGGTGATAAAATAAGAGAACTAGTAGATATGACGGAGAATGACAAGAGGAAGAATATCCATCAGCCGATGCAAGACCTAATAGTTGAACTTCCGACGCTTTACCAAAAGGCAAGACCTGCAAATTTTTTAGATCCTGTCGATGCATGCTTTCAAACAGGGCCACTGAGAAGCCAGGAGCAAAGAAAATACCTGGCCACAAAAAAGCTACAAAGAAAGATGCTTCCTAAACCAGATAAGAGAACTCCAAATCAGCCTGAAAAAATTACTAGCGTCAAAGAGTATACACGAACGAAGCACTCCATAAACGAAGAGCCTGTGCTATCGCAATGGAAAACGGAAGTGGAACCGCAACTAAAACATGTGGGAGAGATAGTTACAAAGAAAAGAAAGACAACCAGCGGTGACCTACTTCTCCAGCTATCAAAGCCGACAGACCCGCAAACTATTGACATCCAACAAGCAGTTAAGAAAGCTCTTGGAGAAAATATAGTAGTGAGGATACTTACAGCAGAAACGATGGTGGAAATAAAGGACCTAGACGAGCTTAGAACAAAAGAAGAAATCTGCAAAGCTCTCGAAAGCCAACTTGATAATGTTAAAATTCCCGAAGAACCTATAAAGTCTTTAAGAAGTGCCTATAGTGGAACTAATATAGCCACACTAATACTATCGGTGAAACAAGCAATGAACTGCTTACGAAGGGCAAGATCCGCATCGGGTGGGTAATCTGTCGAGTGCGTGCCAAAATACAACCAACGCAGTGCTATAAATGCCTGGAGTTTGGCCATCTGGCCAAAAATTTTTTAGCGGCGCATGGCGTAAAATGTGTATGCTTAAACTGTGACGGCTCAAACCAGAAAGCTGGATTGTAAAAAAGAATGGAGCTGCAGAATATGTTCCAGGAAAAAGCTGACCTAAACAAAGCATAGAACAGGCGGTAGGGAATGCCACTTTATAAAGAGGCTTTACAAACAATAAATATGAACGTTATACAGCTGAACCTTAACCACTGTAAGGCCGTACAGAAGCTGCTGAAACAAACCGTTAGAGAAGAAAACATCGATATTGCATTACTTAGTGAGCCGTATAAGGTACCAAAATGCCAGCTTTGGGCAAAAGATAAACATGCTCGATCGGCTGTATGGAGCTGTGCTAGAGAGCCGCATCAAATGGAAGAGCTAAAGACGGACGTGGGGTTCGTTTGCGTAAAGATTGCCGAGCTGGTTTTCTATAGCTGTTACATCCCACCCAGCTTTAGCTGTGAAGAATTCGAAACTGTCATGGATAGCCTAGTGAGCGGTGCACGAACCAGAAATAGGTGATTATTGCGGGAGATTTTATTGCATGGGCCATAGAATGGGGGAGCCGCAAGACAAAGTGTCATCATTAGAAGTAGCGCTTTTAAACAATGCTGCGCCATTCACTTTCTGCAAAGACGGAATGGGATCTGTTCTTGACCAACTCTTTGTGAGCAACAGCATTTTCCAGCGGTCCTCTGGGGAAGTAAGCAGCAGCTATACGCACAGTGACCACCAGGCAATTTTATTCTCTATAAGCGAAAAGAGGCACAGCCAGTGTAATGGAGCAGATACGGTTAAGGGCTGGAAGTTAAACACGTTGAATGAAGAGGCCTTATCGTTTATGGTATCGCAAATAGTATTACCGCAGGGGCTGTGAATATGGCAAACCACCTAATAACCAGCGTAACGGAGGCTTGTAACGTTGCAATAATAAGGAAATCATCTAGCCGCAGACATGATCCAGTGTATTAGTGGAACGACAACATAGCTGAGCTGCGAAGAAAGTGTAACAAGGCTAGAAGAAACTACCAAAGAGCTCGAGTAACAGGTCCATATGATACCCAGCACACTCTGTACAAAACTAAGCGCAAAGAACTAAAGGAAGCGATCAAAACTAGCAAGAAAAAGTGCTTCCAAAGCCTATGTAGCAGTGTCGACCAAGACCCATGGGGACTGGCATATAAAGTAGTCACAAAAAAGCTCCAAGCGACAGTGCGCTCAAAGATATCCTGCACAGAGAAATTAGAAGAAAAAAACAACCTTGAACAGAGAAGTCTTCCCAAGAAGAACCTGCACCTTCCCGCCAGTCACACTGCAGGAAGTTATTGATGCCGCAAATGGTTTTAACGACCGAAAATCACCTGGTCTAGATGTCATACCAAACGGAATACTTAAATTAATATCTAAGTCGTGTCCCGATAAACACGTAAGCACATCCAATATATGCCTCGAAGAGGTAGAGTTCCCCGTATATGGAAGATACAGCGATTAGTTCTCATACCGAAAGCAGGATGCCGCCAGGGGTCAATCGGGGTACCGCCCCATTTGTATGATTGATACGACCGGGAAACTGCTAGAGAGAATATTAAATAACAGGTCGGTAGCAGCAATAGAAGCCCAGGGAGACTTATCAGACACTCAGTTTGGATTTCGAAAAGGAAGATCGACGCCCTGACTGTCGGTTAAAGAAATGGCAGAACAAGCTATAAGTGGAAAGCGATGGAAAGGTGGTTCAAAGAAATACTGCCTACTCGTCACTCTTGACGTTAAAAACGCGTTTAATACGGCAAGTTGGCAAAAAATACTTTAGGCCCACAAAAAGTTTAAAGTCCCTGCATATCTACGGAGGATTCTAAATAGTTATCTTTCAGACCGAATTTTGATCTACGAAGCGGAAGACGGCGTTAAAAGAACATATAATATATCTGGTGGCGTTCTACAAGGATCAGTTCTTGGCCCTACATTGTGGAACTTAATGTACGATGGGGTTTAACGTCTAAAATTACCCAGAAGCTCAAAACTAATTGGTTTTGCCGATGATATTGCATTGGTAGTGACAGCTAAACATATACGTGATGTAACAAAGACGACGACGTCGGCTATACTTTAGATCCATGACTGGTTGAGAGAAGCCGGTCTGGAATTGGCGCATCAAAAGACCGAGGCGGTCCTAATAAGCAGTAGAAAGTACGAGAAGTAGCCACCATCAAAATCTGCGAAACGGAAGTCCAAACAGCGGAGAAGCTGAAATTCCTCAGCATTATTTTCGATACAAGGCTCACAAGGTGGCCGCTGTGGTCGAGTTGGTAGCAGTGCGTGCTACAACTTGAAATGCCGGTGAGTTCGAGGTTCGAATCTCAGTCAGGGCAAGCAAAATCTGAATCATGGAAAAATTTTTTTCTAATAGCGGTCACCCCTCGGCAGGCAATGGCAAACCTCCGAGGGTATTTCTGCCATGAAAAATCTTCTCATTAAATACATCTGCCGTTCGAAGTCGGCACAAAACTGTAGGTCCCTCCATTTGTGGTATAATATAAAAGACACGCACCACAAATGGTAGGAGAAGCTCGGCCAAACACTGAGCTATATAGTGTTCGCGCCAAAATTATATATATATAGACCACGCCGTTGCTTGCAGCAGTGGCAGGAGCGTTGGGATGATTCGACTAGTGGACGTTGAACCTACAAATATATCCCAAATATTAGAAAATGGCTCGACAGAAGACATGGGGAAGTGGATTTCCAAATACTAACGGGACACGGCGCTTTTAAAGCATACCTACACAGAATGACATATGAAGACGAACCTCACTGTACCTTCTGTACGGAACAAGTTTTTGAAGACGCTTAGCATTGTTTTTTTGTCTGTCCGAGATTTAAGACTGAAAGGGGTGACTCGAGTAAGAAAGTTGGGAAGCCCCTTAAGGTGGAAAACCTGGTGGAGATCATGCTTGATTCGGTAGAAATCTGGTCCGTCGTTTGCCAAATGGCAAGCAATATTCTAAGAAATTTGCGTCAGGCGGAGCAATACAGATCTTCATAGAAATGCAATAGGCCACTCCCCCTCCGCGAAGTTATACCAAACGGTAGTTTCACGGAATGAGGCAAACGGAGCTGAGATGGGTTTTTAGTGTGCCGAAAGGATTTTACAGGTCAGGGTCACCCTGATTCCATCGTTTTCGATAGCATGAAAATACATTCCTGTTGAACCTGAACATTGAAAATAAATTGCTAAAATAATACAGCTCGATTGACTCTTTTGAGTCGGATACATAGGATTTAGTTGGCTTTGCTGGGAAATTGAGGCCAAGTGACCTACCTTTCCACACGAGTGGCATCGAGAGTGTGCATATCTACGATTACAAGTGTTTTTTTGTATAATTGCGTTTTCCTTTGGAGTCATTATTTTCATCTTCACAATTTCTTTTATTGTTGGTGTTGTTGTAGTTAGTTGTGTTCGGGATTTCGTTTTGGTCTGTACAAGCTCTGGTTGACTCGCTTTTGCAGACTGCTCTGACTCTAAAATAAATGCTCTTTTTAATGGTAAGTGTCTCATCTTCTTGGCATAACCGTTCGAATATTTTGTCTGACGGGCCAATGAGAAATTGGTTTTAAAAGAAGGCATCCCGGTGTACGCAAAATTTAAGATACAAGGCTAGTTGCTCTACGCGGGCATACCATTGTGAAACGATTTCTACGTGCCTTTTTACTGACAAGTGAAATTTTTTTCTTTCGTATTATATAATTGTTTTTATTTATTTGTTTATTTCTTACATCTTTATTTAGTTTATACATAGTTCCTTAAATCTACAACTAAACTGAACTAAAAAATAAAGTTAAAGTGTTAGTTAATAACAAAGGGTAATACTTCCAAAACATATTAACACAATGATTGTATGTGTAACTCGGTTGCAGTATATGGGCCGTTTATGCTTATAAAGTGTGAAGAAACCATCCATACGGTGATGCATTGATTTGACTGGTAATTACGAAACCGTCGCCATTTAAGTCGCAATTGAACTGTACAGTGTGTTCCAGAATATATAAAAAAATTAAAAACTAAATAAAATTAAAGATAATAATCAATACAACCGGGTGATATAAATAGACAAACATTAAATTAAATTACCTATGACAAAAAAAAAATTAATAATAACATAATTTCAATTTTAAAAAGAACTCTAATAATAAAGAAAAGGAACAGCCGAAATGAATGTAACTAGATCGCCCACCGGCGACAGCCAGGGAAAGCATCGACAGCGGGAACAGCCTTATTGAACCCTTTTTTGAAGAGACCCCGTTTATTAGATGCTCCAGAGAGATCATGGTCACCGTCGCCGATTTTAACTCGCGGAAAACCAACAAGTCGACCCTTTACCTGGTCTGTACTAGGTGATAAAATAAGAGAACTAGTAGATATGACGGAGAATGACAAGAGGAAGAATATCCATCAGCCGATGCAAGACCTAATAGTTGAACTTCCGACGCTTTACCAAAAGGCAAGACCTGCAAATTTTTTAGATCCTGTCGATGCATGCTTTCAAACAGGGCCACTGAGAAGCCAGGAGCAAAGAAAATACCTGGCCACAAAAAAGCTACAAAGAAAGATGCTTCCTAAACCAGATAAGAGAACTCCAAATCAGCCTGAAAAAATTACTAGCGTCAAAGAGTATACACGAACGAAGCACTCCATAAACGAAGAGCCTGTGCTATCGCAATGGAAAACGGAAGTGGAACCGCAACTAAAACATGTGGGAGAGATAGTTACAAAGAAAAGAAAGACAACCAGCGGTGACCTACTTCTCCAGCTATCAAAGCCGACAGACCCGCAAACTATTGACATCCAACAAGCAGTTAAGAAAGCTCTTGGAGAAAATATAGTAGTGAGGATACTTACAGCAGAAACGATGGTGGAAATAAAGGACCTAGACGAGCTTAGAACAAAAGAAGAAATCTGCAAAGCTCTCGAAAGCCAACTTGATAATGTTAAAATTCCCGAAGAACCTATAAAGTCTTTAAGAAGTGCCTATAGTGGAACTAATATAGCCACACTAATACTATCGGTGAAACAAGCAATGAACTGCTTACGAAGGGCAAGATCCGCATCGGGTGGGTAATCTGTCGAGTGCGTGCCAAAATACAACCAACGCAGTGCTATAAATGCCTGGAGTTTGGCCATCTGGCCAAAAATTTTTTAGCGGCGCATGGCGTAAAATGTGTCTGCTTAAACTGTGACGGCTCAAACCAGAAAGCTGGATTGTAAAAAAGAATGGAGCTGCAGAATATGTTCCAGGAAAAAGCTGACCTAAACAAAGCATAGAACAGGCGGTAGGGAATGCCACTTTATAAAGAGGCTTTACAAACAATAAATATGAACGTTATACAGCTGAACCTTAACCACTGTAAGGCCGTACAGAAGCTGCTGAAACAAACCGTTAGAGAAGAAAACATCGATATTGCATTACTTAGTGAGCCGTATAAGGTACCAAAATGCCAGCTTTGGGCAAAAGATAAACATGCTCGATCGGCTGTATGGAGCTGTGCTAGAGAGCCGCATCAAATGGAAGAGCTAAAGACGGACGTGGGGTTCGTTTGCGTAAAGATTGCCGAGCTGGTTTTCTATAGCTGTTACATCCCACCCAGCTTTAGCTGTGAAGAATTCGAAACTGTCATGGATAGCCTAGTGAGCGGTGCACGAACCAGAAATAGGTGATTATTGCGGGAGATTTTATTGCATGGGCCATAGAATGGGGGAGCCGCAAGACAAAGTGTCATCATTAGAAGTAGCGCTTTTAAACAATGCTGCGCCATTCACTTTCTGCAAAGACGGAATGGGATCTGTTCTTGACCAAATCTTTGTGAGCAACAGCATTTTCCAGCGGTCCTCTGGGGAAGTAAGCAGCAGCTATACGCACAGTGACCACCAGGCAATTTTATTCTCTATAAGCGAAAAGAGGCACAGCCAGTGTAATGGAGCAGATACGGTTAAGGGCTGGAAGTTAAACACGTTGAATGAAGAGGCCTTATCGTTTATGGTATCGCAAATAGTATTACCGCAGGGGCTGTGAATATGGCAAACCACCTAATAACCAGCGTAACGGAGGCTTGTAACGTTGCAATAATAAGGAAATCATCTAGCCGCAGACATGATCCAGTGTATTAGTGGAACGACAACATAGCTGAGCTGCGAAGAAAGTGTAACAAGGCTAGAAGAAACTACCAAAGAGCTCGAGTAACAGGTCCATATGATACCCAGCACACTCTGTACAAAACTAAGCGCAAAGAACTAAAGGAAGCGATCAAAACTAGCAAGAAAAAGTGCTTCCAAAGCCTATGTAGCAGTGTCGACCAAGACCCATGGGGACTGGCATATAAAGTAGTCACAAAAAAGCTCCAAGCGACAGTGCGCTCAAAGATATCCTGCACAGAGAAATTAGAAGAAAAAAACAACCTTGAACAGAGAAGTCTTCCCAAGAAGAACCTGCACCTTCCCGCCAGTCACACTGCAGGAAGTTATTGATGCCGCAAATGGTTTTAACGACCGAAAATCACCTGGTCTAGATGTCATACCAAACGGAATACTTAAATTAATATCTAAGTCGTGTCCCGATAAACACGTAAGCACATCCAATATATGCCTCGAAGAGGTAGAGTTCCCCGTATATGGAAGATACAGCGATTAGTTCTCATACCGAAAGCAGGATGCCGCCAGGGGTCAATCGGGGTACCGCCCCATTTGTATGATTGATACGACCGGGAAACTGCTAGAGAGAATATTAAATAACAGGTCGGTAGCAGCAATAGAAGCCCAGGGAGACTTATCA
This sequence comes from Philophylla caesio, assembly GCA_963971545.1. Lineage (NCBI taxonomy): Eukaryota > Metazoa > Arthropoda > Insecta > Diptera > Tephritidae > Philophylla > Philophylla caesio. The sequence goes on along the minus strand of OZ020606.1, from coordinate 45,102,479 downwards.
GACACTCAGTTTGGATTTCGAAAAGGAAGATCGACGCCCTGACTGTCGGTTAAAGAAATGGCAGAACAAGCTATAAGTGGAAAGCGATGGAAAGGTGGTTCAAAGAAATACTGCCTACTCGTCACTCTTGACGTTAAAAACGCGTTTAATACGGCAAGTTGGCAAAAAATACTTTAGGCCCACAAAAAGTTTAAAGTCCCTGCATATCTACGGAGGATTCTAAATAGTTATCTTTCAGACCGAATTTTGATCTACGAAGCGGAAGACGGCGTTAAAAGAACATATAATATATCTGGTGGCGTTCTACAAGGATCAGTTCTTGGCCCTACATTGTGGAACTTAATGTACGATGGGGTTTAACGTCTAAAATTACCCAGAAGCTCAAAACTAATTGGTTTTGCCGATGATATTGCATTGGTAGTGACAGCTAAACATATACGTGATGTAACAAAGACGACGACGTCGGCTATACTTTAGATCCATGACTGGTTGAGAGAAGCCGGTCTGGAATTGGCGCATCAAAAGACCGAGGCGGTCCTAATAAGCAGTAGAAAGTACGAGAAGTAGCCACCATCAAAATCTGCGAAACGGAAGTCCAAACAGCGGAGAAGCTGAAATTCCTCAGCATTATTTTCGATACAAGGCTCACATTTAAACCGCACGTAGACCACGCCGGTGGCCGCTGTGGTCGAGTTGGTAGCAGTGCGTGCTACAACTTGAATTGCCGGTGAGTTCGAGGTTCGAATCTCAGTCAGGGCAAGCAAAATCTTAATCATGGAAAAATTTTTTCTAATAGCGGTCACCCCTCGGCAGGCAATGGCAAACCTCCGAGGGTATTTCTGCCATGAAAAATCTTCTCATTAAATACATCTGCCGTTCGAAGTCGGCACAAAACTGTAGGTCCCTCCATTTGTGGTATAATATAAAAGACGCACACCACAAATGGTAGGAGAAGCTCGGCCAAACACTGAGCTATATAGTGTACGCGCCAAAATTATATATATATAGACCACGCCGTTGAGAAAGTCGAAAATGTCGTTGCAGGTCTTTCAAGACTCATGACGAACGTTGGAGGTCCTAAGCAAGAACGAATAAAGCTGTATGTGAATGTAGTGAGAAGTGTACTTCTATATGGTGCACCGGTTTTGTCAGCAGCCCTAGGCACGAAAGCATACGCACGAGAAATTATATCGCTTCACCGGAGATGCGCTTTGAAAGTTTGCTGCGCGTTTAGAACCACATCAGAGGAGGCAGCACTCTTTATCTCAGGACTCTATCCTGTCGACATAATGGCAAGGCAGGTGCAAACAATTTATGATGACCATGCTAAGGGAAGAGCAACCGAAAACTGCTTGCAGCAGTGGCAGGAACGTTGGGATGATTCGACTAGTGGACGTTGAACCTACAAATATATCCCAAATATTAGAAAATAGCTCGACAGAAGACATGGGGAAGTGGATTTCCAAATACTAACGGGACACGGCGCTTTTAAAGCATACCTACACAGAATGTCATATGAAGACCAACCTCACTGTACCTTCTGTACGGAACAAGTTTTTGAAGACGCTTAGCATTGTTTTTTTGTCTGTCCGAGATTTAAGACTGAAAGGGGTGACTCGAGTAAGAAAGTTGGGAAGCCCTTTAAGGTGGAAAACCTGGTGGATATTATGCTTGATTCGGTAGAAATCTGGTCCGTCGTTTGCCAAATGGCAAGCAATATTCTAAGAAAATTACGTCAGGCGGAGCAATACAGATCTTCATAGAAATGCAATAGGCCGCTCCCCCTCCGCGAACTTATACCAAACGGTAGTTTCACGGAATGAGGCAAACGGAGCTGAGATGGGTTTTTAGTGTGCCGAAAGGATTTTACAGGTCAGGGTCACCCTGATTCCATCGATTTCGATAGCATGAAAATACATTCCTGTTGAACCTGAACATTGAAAATAAATTGCTAAAATAATACAGCTCGATTGACTCTTTTGAGTCGGATACATAGGATTTAGTTGGCTTTGCTGGGATAAATTGAGGCCAAGTGTCCTACCTTTCCACACGAGTGGCATCGAGAGTGTGCATATCTACGATTACAAGTGTTTTTTTGTATAATTGCGTTTTCCTTTGGAGTCATTATTTTCATCTTCACAATTTCTTTTATTGTTGGTGTTGTTGTAGTTACGTTATGTGCGGGATTTCGTTTTGGTCTGTACAAGCTCTGGTTGACTCGCTTTTGCAGACTGCTCTGACTCTAAAATAAACGCTCTTTTTAATGGTAAGTGTCTCATCTTCTTGGCATAACCGTTCGAATATTTTGTCTGACGGGCCAATGAGAACAAGGCTAGTTGCTGTACGCAGGCATACCATTGTGAAACGATTTCTACGTGCCTTTTTACTGACAAATGAAATTTTTTTCTTTCGTATTATATAATTGTTTTTATTTATTTGTTTATTTCTTACATATTTATTTAGTTTATACATAGTTCCTTAAATCTACAACTAAACTGAACTAAAAAATAAAGTTAAAGTGTTAGTTAATAACAAAGGGTAATACTTCCAAAACATATTAACACAATGATTGTATGTGTAACTCGGTTGCAGTATATGGGCCGTTTATGCTTATAAAGTGTGAAGAAACCATCCATACGGTGATGCATTGATTTGACTCGTAATTACGAAACCGTCGCCATTTAAGTCGCAATTGAACTGTACAGTGTGTTCCAGAATATATAAAAAAATTAAAAAATAAATAAAATTAAAGATAATAATCAATACAACCGGGTGATATAAATAGACAAACATTAAATTAAATTACCTATGACAAAAAAAAATTAATAATAACATAATTTCAATTTTAAAAAGACCTCTAATAATAAAGAAAAGGAACAGCCGAAATGAATGTAACTAGATCGCCCACCGGCGACAACCAGGGAAAGCATCGACAGCGGGAACAGCCTTATTGAACCCTTTTTTGAAGAGACCCCGTTTATTAGATGCTCCAGAGAGATCATGGTCACCGTCGCCGATTTTAACTCGCGGAAAACCAACAAGTCGACCCTTTACCTGGTCTGTACTAGGTGATAAAATAAGAGAACTAGTAGATATGACGGAGAATGACAAGAGGAAGAATATCCATCAGCCGATGGCAGACCTAATAGTTGAACTTCCGACACTTTACCAAAAGGCAAGACCTGCAAATTTTTTAGATACCGTCGATGCGTGCTTTCAAACAGGGCCACTGAGAAGCAAGGAGCAAAGAAAATACCTGGCGACAAAAAAGCTACAAAGAAACTTGATAATGTTAAAATTCCCGAAGAACCTATAAAGTCTTTAAGAAGTGCCTATAGTGGAACTAAAATAGCCACACTAATACTATCGGTGAAACAAGCAATGAACTGCTTACGAAGGGCAAGATCCGCATCGGGTGGGTAATCTGTCGAGTGCGTGCCAAAATACAACTAACGCAGTGCAATAAATGCCTGGAGTTTGGCCATCTGACGGCGCATGATGAAAAAGGTGTATGCTTGAACTGTGACGTCTCAAACCAGAAAGCTGGATTGTAAAAAAGAATGGAGCTGCGTAATATGTTCCAGGAAATAGCTGACCTAAACAAAGCATAGAACAGGCGGTAGGGAATGCCCACTTTATAAAGAGGCTTTACAAACAATAAATATGAAGGTTATACAGCTGAACCTTAACCACTGTAAGGCCGTACAGAAGCTGCTGAAACAAACCGTTAGAGAAGAAAACATCGATATTACATTACTTAGTGAGCCGTATAAGGTACCAAAATGCCAGCTTTGGGCAAAAGATAAACATGCTCGATCGGCTGTATGGAGCTGTGCTAGAGAGCCGCATCAAATGGAAGAGGTAAAGACGGACGTGGGCTTCGTTTGCGTAAAGATTGCCGAGCTGGTTTTCTATAGCTGTTACATCCCACCCAGCTTTAGCTGTGAAGAATTCGAAACTGTCATGGATAGACTAGTGAGCGGTGCACGAACCAGAAATAGGTGATTATTGCGGGAGATTTTATTGCATGGGCCATAGAATGGGGGAGCCGCAAGACAAAGTGTCATCATTAGAAGTAGCGCTTTTAAACCATGCTGCGCCATTCACTTTCTGCAAAGACGGAATGGGATCTGTTCTTGACCAAATCTTTGTGAGCAACAGCCTTTTCCAGCGGTCCTCTGGGGAAGTAAGCAGCAGCTATACGCACAGTGACCACCAGGCAATTTTATTCTCTATAAGCGAAAAGATGCACAGCCAGTGTAATGCAGCAGATACGGTTAAGGGCTGGAAGTTAAACACGTTGAATGAAGAGGCCTTATCGTTTATGGTATCGCAAATAGTATTACCGCAGGGGCTGTGAATATGGCAAACCACCTAATAACCAGCATAACGGAGGCTTGTAACGTTGCTATGATAAGGAAATCATCTAGCCGCAGACATGATCCAGTGTATTAGTGGAACGACAACATAGCTGAGCTGCGAAGAAAGTGTAACAAGGCTAGAAGAAACTACCAAAGAGCTCGAGTAACAGGTCCATATGATACCCAGCACACTCTGTACAAAACTAAGCGCAAAGAACTAAAGGAAGCGATCAAAACTAGCAAGAAAAAGTGCTTCCAGAGCCTATTAGCAGTGTCGACCAAGACCCATGGGGACAGGCATATAAAGTAGTCACAAAAAAGCTCCAAGCGACAGTGCGATCAAAGATATCCTGCACAGAGAAATTAGAAGAAAAAAACAACCTTGAACAGAGAAGTCTTCCCAAGAAGAACCTGCACCTTCCCGCCAGTCACACTGCAGGAAGTTATTGATGCCGCAAATGGTTTTAACGACCGAAAATCAACTGGTCTAGATGCCATCCCAAACGGAATACTTAAATTAATCTCTAAGTCATGTCCCGATAAACACGTAAGCACATCCAATGCATGCCTCGAAGAGGTAGAGTTCCCCGTATATGGAAGATACAACGATTAGTTCTCATACCGAAAGCAGGATGCCGCCAAGGGATCCATCGGGGTACCGCCCCATTTGTATGATTGATACGACCGGGAAACTGCTAGAGAGAATATTAAATAACAGGTCGGTAGCAGCAATAGAAGCCCAGGGAGACTTATCAGACACTCAGTTTGGATTTCGAAAAGGAAGATCGACGCCTCGATTGTCGGTTAAAGAAATGGCAGAACAAGCTATAAATGGAAAGCGATGTAAAGGTGGTTCAAAGAAATACTGCCTACTCGTCACTCTTGACGTTAAAAACGCGTTTAATACGGCAAGTTGGCAAAAAATACTTTAGGCCCACCAAAAGTTTAAAGTCCCTGAATATCTACGGAGGATTCTAAATAGTTATCTTTCAGACCGAATTTTGATCTACGAAGCGGAAGACGGCGTTAAAAGAACATATAATATATCTGGTGGCGTTCTACAAGGATCAGTTCTTGGCCCTACCCTGTGAAACTTAATGTACGATGGGGTTTTACGTCTAAAATTACCCAGAAGCTCAAAACTAATTGGTTTTGCCAATGATATTGCATTGGTAGTGACAGCTAAACATATACGTGATGTAACAAAGACGACGACGTCGGCTATACTTTAGATCCATGACTGGTTGAGAGAAGCCGGTCTGGAATTGGCGCATCAAAAGACCGAGGCGGTCCTAATAAGCAGTAGAAAGTACGAGAAGTAGCCACCATCAAAATCTGCGAAACGGAAGTCCAAACAGCGGAGAAGCTGAAATTCCTCAGCATTATTTTCGATACAAGGCTCACATTTAAACCGCACGTAGACCACGCCGGTGGCCGCTGTGGTCGAGTTGGTAGCAGTGCGTGCTACAACTTGAATTGCCGGTGAGTTCGAGGTTCGAATCTCAGTCAGGGCAAGCAAAATCTTAATCATGGAAAAATTTTTTCTAATAGCGGTCACCCCTCGGCAGGCAATGGCAAACCTCCGAGGGTATTTCTGCCATGAAAAATCTTCTCATTAAATACATCTGCCGTTCGAAGTCGGCACAAAACTGTAGGTCCCTCCATTTGTGGTATAATATAAAAGACGCACACCACAAATGGTAGGAGAAGCTCGGCCAAACACTGAGCTATATAGTGTACGCGCCAAAATTATATATATATAGACCACGCCGTTGAGAAAGTCGAAAATGTCGTTGCAGGTCTTTCAAGACTCATGACGAACGTTGGAGGTCCTAAGCAAGAACGAATAAAGCTGTATGTGAATGTAGTGAGAAGTGTACTTCTATATGGTGCACCGGTTTTGTCAGCAGCCCTAGGCACGAAAGCATACGCACGAGAAATTATATCGCTTCACCGGAGATGCGCTTTGAAAGTTTGCTGCGCGTTTAGAACCACATCAGAGGAGGCAGCACTCTTTATCTCAGGACTCTATCCTGTCGACATAATGGCAAGGCAGGTGCAAACAATTTATGATGACCATGCTAAGGGAAGAGCAGCCGAAAACTGCTTGCAGCAGTGGCAGGAACGTTGGGATGATTCGACTAGTGGACGTTGAACCTACAAATATATCCCAAATATTAGAAAATAGCTCGACAGAAGACATGGGGAAGTGGATTTCCAAATACTAACGGGACACGGCGCTTTTAAAGCATACCTACACAGAATGTCATATGAAGACCAACCTCACTGTACCTTCTGTACGGAACAAGTTTTTGAAGACGCTTAGCATTGTTTTTTTGTCTGTCCGAGATTTAAGACTGAAAGGGGTGACTCGAGTAAGAAAGTTGGGAAGCCCTTTAAGGTGGAAAACCTGGTGGATATTATGCTTGATTCGGTAGAAATCTGGTCCGTCGTTTGCCAAATGGCAAGCAATATTCTAAGAAAATTGCGTCAGGCGGAGCAATACAGATCTTCATAGAAATGCAATAGGCCGCTCCCCCTCCGCGAACTTATACCAAACGGTAGTTTCACGGAATGAGGCAAACGGAGCTGAGATGGGTTTTTAGTGTGCCGAAAGGATTTTACAGGTCAGGGTCACCCTGATTCCATCGATTTCGATAGCATGAAAATACATTCCTGTTGAACCTGAACATTGAAAATAAATTGCTAAAATAATACAGCTCGATTGACTCTTTTGAGTCGGATACATAGGATTTAGTTGGCTTTGCTGGGATAAATTGAGGCCAAGTGTCCTACCTTTCCACACGAGTGGCATCGAGAGTGTGCATATCTACGATTACAAGTGTTTTTTTGTATAATTGCGTTTTCCTTTGGAGTCATTATTTTCATCTTCACAATTTCTTTTATTGTTGGTGTTGTTGTAGTTACGTTATGTGCGGGATTTCGTTTTGGTCTGTACAAGCTCTGGTTGACTCGCTTTTGCAGACTGCTCTGACTCTAAAATAAACGCTCTTTTTAATGGTAAGTGTCTCATCTTCTTGGCATAACCGTTCGAATATTTTGTCTGACGGGCCAATGAGAAATTGGTTTTAAACGAAGGCATCCCGGTGTACGCCAAATTTAAAATACAAGGCTAGTTGCTGTACGCAGGCATACCATTGTGAAACGATTTCTACGTGCCTTTTTACTGACAAATGAAATTTTTTTCTTTCGTATTATATAATTGTTTTTATTTATTTGTTTATTTCTTACATCTTTATTTAGTTTATACATAGTTCCTTAAATCTACAACTAAACTGAACTAAAAAATAAAGTTAAAGTGTTAGTTAATAACAAAGGGTAATACTTCCAAAATATATTAACACAATTATTATATGTGATACTCGGTTGCAGTATTTGGGCCGTTTATGCTTATAAAGAGTGAAGAAACCATCCATACGGTGATGCATTGATTTGACTCGTAATTACGAAACCGTCGCCATTTAAGTCGCAATTGAACTAAATAAAATTAAAGATAATAATCAATACAACCGGGTGATATAAATAGACAAACATTAAATTAAATTACCTATGACAAAAAAAAATTAATAATAACATAATTTCAATTTTAAAAAGAACTCTAATAATAAAGAAAAGGAACAGCCGAAATGAATGTAACTAGATCGCCCACCGGCGACAGCCAGGGAAAGCATCGACAGCGGGAACAGCCTTATTGAACCCTTTTTTGAAGAGACCCCGTTTATTAGATGCTCCAGAGAGATCATGGTCAGCGTCGCCGATTTTAACTCGCGGAAAACCAACAAGTCGACCCTTTATCTGGTCTGTACTAGGTGATAAAATAAGAGAACTAGTAGATATGACGGAGAATGACAAGAGGAAGAATATCCATCAGCCGATGCAAGACCTAATAGTTGAACTTCCGACGCTTTACCAAAAGGCAAGACCTGCAAATTTTTTAGATCCCGTCGATGCGTGCTTTCAAACAGGGCCACTGAGAAGCCAGGAGCAAAGAAAATACCTGGCGACAAAAAGCTACAAAGAAAGATGCTTCCTTAACCAGATAAGAGAACTCCAAATCAGCCTGAAAAAATTACTAGCGTCAAAGAGTATACACGAACGAAGCACTCCATAAACGAAGAGCCTGTGCTATCGCAATGGAAAACGGTGCAACGGAAAAAGCTGCACAAGCAAAAGCCCCCTCGGCCCGATGCTTTACAAATAAGCTGTAAAGAAAATTCCTATGCGGTAATAGTAAGAGCAGTTTAAATGGAACCGCAACTAAAACATGTGGGAGAGATAGTTACAAAGATAAGAAAGACAACCAGCGGTGACCTACTTCTCCAGCTATCAAAGCCGACAGACCCGCAAACTATTGAGATCCAACAAGCAGTTAAGAAAGCTCTTGGAGAAAATATAGTAGTGAGGACATTTACAGCAGAAACGATGGTGGAAATAAAGGACCTAGACGAGCTTAGAACAAAAGAAGAAATCTGCAAAGCTTTCGAAAGCCAACTTGATAATGTTAAAATTCCCGAAGAACCTATAAAGTCTTTAAGAAGTGCCTATAGTGGAACTAAAATAGCCACACTAATACTATCGGTGAAACAAGCAATGAACTGCTTACGAAGGGCAAGATCCGCATCGGGTGGGTAATCTGTCGAGTGCGTGCCAAAATACAACTAACGCAGTGCAATAAATGCCTGGAGTTTGGCCATCTGACGGCGCATGACGAAAAAGGTGTATGCTTGAACTGTGACGGCTCAAACCAGAAAGCTGGATTGTAAAAAAGAATGGAGCTGCGTAATATGTTCCAGAAAAAAGCTGACCTAAACAAAGCATAGAACAGGCGGTAGGGAATGCCCACTTTATAAAGAGGCTTTACAAACAATAAATATGAAGGTTATACAGCTGAACCTTAACCACTGTAAGGCCGTACAGAAGCTGCTGAAACAAACCGTTAGAGAAGAAAACATCGATATTGCATTACTTAGTGAGCCGTATAAGGTACTAAAATGCCAGCTTTGGGCAAAAGATAAACATGCTCGATCGGCTGTATGGAGCTGTGCTAGAGAGCCGCATCAAATGGAAGAGCTAAAGACGGATATTTACACGTGGCGTATACGGAATATACGGTCCGGTGTAAAGTTTATGGAAAAATAAGAAATGAACATGTGTTTTGATATTAGCTATCGAATTTATTCGCTTTCAAACGTTACAAATCGGAATCTGTGATGATATGATAATATGTATATAACAATATGAATTACCTCCGTAGTGGCGTGGTGGCTGCTCGATAACTTGATTGTCTCGTCTTCGGAAAAGAAGTGCTCAGACGGAGTTTGTTTAAACGCCGTTGAACCGCCAACGGTGCACCGAGTTAAGGGGAAAGTTAACGAAAGGGCACTGTTTGGCGGCAAGTACCGGCGCTCCGAAAAGTGTAAAGGACTGTGTGTGTGTGTGTGTGTGCATGTTTTTTTTTTTTTTTTTTTTCGGTGACGACCAGGGAGGAGGAATCTTCATAGATACGAGCAGTCCGTGCTGCCCGCATGCCCGATTTGCCTCCAGGCACCTACGGACTAAACCCAACCTCCTTCGTACGCTGGGCCTGTGGCACCCCTGCGGGACTATCAATTCCGATATTACTTCGCAGGGCAGGCACTGGACGTTATTCTTCGTCTTCACTCAGCGTGCGTTATATTTCTGCGCGGTTCGCGTATCGCTCGTCTGTTCGAAGTCTTTTCATTACTCCCGTGATGGTGTCTACACAATTGCGCCAAATATCTTTATCGGACAGCATAACCTTCAGCAAGCCTTCCGGAGACACTGCTTTTCCCATATAACGTTCTAGATCGTTGCGTTCTGTGTCGAATCTGTGGCAGTCCATCAGTATGTGTTCGGTGCTTTCAATTTTCCCATCGCAGTATATGCAGAAGGGGTGGTCAACGTGCTTGTATTTATGTAAATATTGTCGGAAGCAGCCATTCCCGGTAAGGAACTGAGTAAGGTAGAAATTTGTCTACCCTTGGGATCAATCTCTTTGTCCAACGTCCTTTTGGGGACCAGTCCCACCTTTGTTGCCGCTCGTCGGTGCTTTGTTGCAAGATCTTGTTGCGTTCACTTGGGCTTTGCTTTATTGCTGCCGCCGTTCTTGCAGCTATGTCTACCGGGCATCGTCCAGCCAGCAAATTTGCAGCCTCGTCTGACAAAGTCACGAATGCACAGCATACTCTAAGAGATGATAATCTGTGCACCGAGGCTGGTACTCTCATATATGAGGTTATAGGGGTCGCGCTTGCCCAGATTGGTGCCGCGTACATTAAAATTGATGAGCTGACGCTCGCAAGCAGGGTTCTTTGTTTCTCTTTTGGGCCTCCCATATTTGGCATGAGTCTTGCAAGAGCCATACTGGTCTTCCTTGCCTTCTCACTGGCACATTTCAAGTGTTCCTTAAAGTTCAGTCGTGGATCGAGTACGACACCGAGGTATTTTAAAGTTTGCGCTGACATAACAGTATGTTCTCCTATGCGGATTTGAATCTTTTCCAGCTTTTTTCGACTGGTCATGAGCAATGCCTCTGTCTTGTGATCAGCCAACTCTAGTCCTGCGTTCTGCAGCCAAGTTTTTGCTGACGCTATTGCTTCGCTACACATGCGCGACACGTCCACCAGATGTTTCGCCAATACTACGATCGCTATGTCATCCGCATAGCCTATTATAGACACGCGCTCGGGTTTTTCAATTTTAAGGATGCCACCATACATGATGTTCCAAAGGATTGGTCCGAGAACCGAACCCTGCGGCACACCACCTGTGACAAGATACCTTTTCGGGCCTTCATTTGTATCATAAAATAACTCTCTTTCGCTAAAATAGCTTAGGAGTATTCGGGTCAAGTAGTCTGGAATTTTCATCTCTATCAACGCCTTAATTATGTAGTTCCAGTTGGCGGAGTTGAATGCATTTTTTACATCCAGCGTAACTACAGCGCAGTACTGTTTAGTTCCTTCGAACCATCTTTTGCCTTCGAGTGCTTTACGCACTATATCGCAGACAGACGCAATGGAATCGACAGTTGACCGCATTTTTCGGAAGCCGTATTGTTTATTTGAGAGCCCGTCGTCACTTTCCGTAATCTCTTGGAGTCGGGCGCTTATGATTGACTCAAATAGTTTCCCTGCAGTGTCCAGCATGCACAGAGGCCTGTACGAAGAAGGCTCTTCTGGGGGCTTGTTGCCTTTGGGTAGCAGAACTAGCCGTTGGCGCTTCCATTTCTTTGGAAAAATGCCTTCTTGAATGCATTTCGTGTATAGATTGCTGAAGGTTTCAGTCTTCTTCTTAACTACATATTTAAGAATGCTATTTGGGATTCCATCCATACCTGGGGACTTGCTCGTTTTTATTCTAGCTGTAGCGTTTTTGTTACCGGAGGGATCTCGGCGGTTTCTACTACTATCTCCCTCGGTACACTGCATATTTCTTGTTGTGGGAAAAGGCCTGAGACGATCCGCTTCATTATAAGTGGGCATACTGGCGGTTTGGCGTTGTACCCTTTCAGTTTTTTCAGGACGATATTGTACCCGCTACCCCAAGGATTGTCGTCAACGTCTTTTACTAGCTCTGCGAAGGCCTCGCGCTTGCTCTTTTGGATTGCTTTTCGTAGTTTTATTCGGCTGTGCTTGTATGCAGCTTGGAGGTGTTGATACTGGGGATTATTTCTTGCCCTCTGTCTCTGGTGTTGCCGGCGCAGTCTTAGGCATTCCTCTCCTAGCTCCGCTATTTCGTTTGTCCACCAGTACGCTGGTGCTCTTCGGTTACCACTCTTTTTCCGTGGCATTGATGCATCGCAGATGTCAGTGATTAGCTTTACTAGTGCATTAGCACATGTGTTGGGGCTTCCAGAGCTTCCATCAAGTGTGTCTGGTATGAGTTCTGTCATGTATTCCAACATGCTGTTATCTAACAGTTTTGTTTTCCATCCAATGCTTTGCACTTTCGACGCTCTCCTTTTATTCGCGGAGTTTCGAGACGGGTGGATGGTTAAGTAGATGGCAAAGTGCTCGCTGAATGTAAACTCCTCTGAGACGTCCCATGTTATTTTATTGAATATCGCAGAGCTGCTGAATGTCAGGTCGATGATCGAACCCGCATTGCCTTTTTGGTAGGTATTTTTCCTTCCTTTGTTGAGCAGCACGATGTTAAGACTGGCAAAGCCTTCAAGCAGTGCCTGGCCCCGTGGGGTTGTTTTCGGGCTGCCCCATTCAACTGCCCACGAGTTGAAGTATCCAGATATTACGAGTGGTGCTTTTCCCGCAGCATCGGTTACCAGACGGCTCAGCATGTTTCTATAACTTTCTATTGGTTCGCTTGGAGGCGCGTAGCAGCTGTAGAAGTGAATTCCACCGATTTGTGCGTAGATGAAGCCCTCATGTTGACTTTTACCTCTGATTTCGATGGGCGTGGCCCCACATGCCCAGATTGCAGCTTTTTTCCTTCTGTCTTGGAGCCAATTTCCTTCCACTGAGGGTTCTTTGTACTGCTCGCTTATGAGTGCAATATCGATCTTTTGCTCGTAGATTGCCTGCTTTAAAAGATCTTGTGCCGCCTTGCAATGGTTTAAATTTATTTGTATGCACTTAATCATTATTTTAGTTGGTTTACCCCTTTTTTATACGCAGGGCACCTGAAGCTTCCAGTAGGGTGGTCTTGTGCGACACCAGTCGCTGTCTTGCAAATGGCGCATTTGGGTGCTGCTTTGCATTGCTTGGCAAAGTGTCCTTTCTCCCCACAACGAAGACACGTACCGCTGCGATCTTCGGCGGACTTGCAATGCCTGGATATGTGTCCAAAATCGAGGCATCGATAACACCTGAGGGGACTGATTGGTTCCCGAATTCGACAGTTGACCCAGCCTATGCGAATTCGTCCCGCCTCTACCAAGGTTTTTGCGTCTCGCACTGAAAGGCTTATGAGCGCAGTTTGTGTTCCATTTCTTACTGTTCTTATGGATTTGACTGAAACCGGCTTCCCATAATTTATTCCGTCGAACTGGTGCTTGATTGCGTCGCCAACCTCTTCTTCTGTTGTTGCCGCATCCATGTCGCGAATCTCCACGTTTAGTGTGTGTGTCAGGACTTTTACATCTGCGACATTTTTTAGTACCTCGTTAGCGCACTCCCTGAACTTGCTTGCCACGTGTCCAGTGTTGTCGCGTAGTTGGACTAGTAAGTCTCCTCTAGATGTGGTGACAATTTTGTTGACACTTTGCCCTAGTTCTTGCATTGCGGGTTGCTTCTTCATTTGCTTGATGATGTCCGCATATGTGGTTTCGCCTGTTTTTGATATTATTACCGCATCGGGCTTCGACGCTTTTCTTGCGGTTTTGCTCAATTTTTTCTGGGTTTGCACCAAGGTCCGTTTGTTAGCTGGGGATTCTGCCCTTGCGGCTGCCTTGTTTCTTATATTTGAATCGGTGTTACTTTTAGTCGATTCGACCTGCACTTGCCGCATGTTTACTGTCGGCTTGTCACCCTTTCGGTCACTTGAAGTTTGGACGTATTGCTCACTGGTTTTCTTGTTTCTTTTGTTGCTTACGCCCGCGTTCTGCACTTCTGTTGCCTCTTTGTGCAACTTCGCAATTTCCCCGACTAGATCGCGCATGGGTTGGTGAATGGATCTTCTGCCTCCGCCTATCATGCTTAGAAGCTCATTTATCTTATAGCCAAACTCTTTCATAGGGCTTTTGACGTTTGCAGGAGAGTTTTCGGCCATAGGGCCCACGGCTGATATCCGGTGGTGAGGAGCGCGAACGTAAATTTTCTGCAGCTTTCTCAACATTCATCTGGTGACATCTTTCCGCGTTAGGAGAACATTCAGTGGGGCCTTTATCGCTTATATCAGCTTTTTTGGCTTTTTTCGCTTCTTGACATCCGTCGTCTTCTAAAGCGAGCGCACTTCTCTTTTGGACTTCGCTTTTTTCGGCTTCAGTCCTTTCCCTTACTCTCGGAGGGGAGGCATAACACCTGAACTCCGCCTAAATGGGTTTTCGGCGGGTTCAGCCATTCGCCATGAGTTTCGGATTAGTCCGCTGCTAATTTTGTGCACACCGTTGTATCAGGAGTGATCGTATACTGCTTTATCGACGTATGGGTTGTGTCCTTGCTATTCGGAGGAAAACCGGACTTAGAGGTTTGCTTATCGACGAAAGTCACTGCTTTATCACTTTCACTATTTCCAGCTGTTTTGCAGCTTGTAGTTGAACACACACTTTAGGTCAGCTGTTTAGTGCACCAAAAATAGTTTTATTTGCTGTTGGTGTTGCTTTTGTTTTCTTTATGAAAACCCAAAACAAAACAAAACGTAGGCTGAAAAAAAGGTTTATAAATTTTCTTACAGATGATGATACTTATCTGGGTTCCGTTTGTGTCGGTGTTTTTCACTGTTGCAGGGAAGCGGGTAGTTTTAGCAACCGCCCTGTACACTTTTTTTTCGGACACACCGTCACTTTTCACTATATATCTTTGATAAAACACAGAGCTAATAAGTTTGTCGACTGTTCACAACAATTGCATAGCTTGCGCACCCCAGGGTTAGTCTCACGGGTGTGGACTGGTAGAACTGCGGGTCAGCAAGCCACATTAGCCTGAATGGGATCGCCACCTTTGGGTCCAGTGTTTCTCGCGGAACGATGCGGCTATAATATTCGGCAACGGTCGCCTGCGTCGTAATTCTTTCCGCTACGCCATGTCTTCCCCTGAGAATCAGTGCGCACGTCGCTCCGCGCTCTGTTGTGGCGCGCTCGAGTCGGAGGGTTCGCGCCAGCTCATCGTCTATTATCGTGGCCCACGCACAGGGGTCGACCAGCGCGCGGACCAGATGGAGGCGCCCCCCTGCTTCTATTTTGGCCACCACAGTTGGTGCCACGGCTTCAAAGACCCTCGTTAGGGGGGGTTGGTTGGTTGGTTGGTTGAAGCGTTGCCTAGTCCTTTAGTGACAAGGGCCCAATTAGCGCTGGAAGCACCATTTTGCTACGCTATTTTCATGGAACCTCTGGTATGTCCTACGGTCTTTAATTTTCGAACCACTTTGATTTGTGGATGAAGCTATTTAAACAGGTTATATTACACTTAGAGATCTCCTTTAGCCCTCTTGGGATAAACCCAAGTGTTTCTTGTCGAAGGCGTGCCAGAGCTGGGCACTCACACAGATAGTGAAAAATGGTTTCTCTGCTGTCTGCGTGTTTACAGCTCCTGCAGTAGTTATTGAATGGAAGGCCAATCTTGGCCGCACGGTGAGCCCCACCTACCCCATCTCAATCCTGCTGTTCGCACAAACTTCAAATGTAGTTCTCTCTTGATGACTCCCAGCGGGCAGCGTATTGCTTCCGCCTCAGATTCCTCAAGAAAGGCGCCGACTCGGGCCAGCCCGTCTGCCCTCTTGTTACCGTATATGTTCCTATGGCCAGGAACCCAAACGAGAGAAATGTCAACCGACTCAGCCGCTGAGCTTAACGCACACTTGCAGTCATGGACTATTCTGGAATTGGTTCTCGGTGATTCCAGTGCCAAGAGAGCTGCTTGACTATCTGAGAAGATATATGCTTTCCGTACCCCTTCGCTTCTACCTTTCAGTACCTGACAGGCCCTCTCTATTCCCATCACTTCTGCCTGGAAGATACTGGCAAAGTTAGGTAGACGGAACGAGAGCGACACATCCAGCTTCTCTGAGAACACCCCAGCACCCACACCGCAGTTCATTTCTGACCCGTCCGTGTAGAGAGAGGTGGTGTTCTCGTCCGGCAGTCTGCCCCTGCTCCAGTCCCGCCTAGATGGAAATACTACCTGGAAGCTTTTCCTGAAGTCCAGCGAAGGAGGTAGATAATCTGATTGTTCGTTTGCTCCCAAGAGCCCGTCGAGAACTCTGCTGTGACCGTACTGCTTTGGCCTCCAGCATCCTGACTCTTCGAGTCTGATTGCAGAGGTCGCCGCAGTTTCTTTTATTTGGAGCTCAATTGGCAGCTGATGTAGGATCGCATTAAGTGCGTCCTTGGGACATGATCTAATGGCCCCTGTTACACTCGCGCAAGCTGCACGTTGTATGCTGCTTAGCTTCTTGATATTATATTGCCTGTCTAGTGCTGGCCACCACACCAGTACTCCGTAGGTAAGTATCGGCCTTATGATGGCCGTGTACAACCACAGGACAAGCTTCGGTTTTAATCCCCAGTTTTTACTAATGATTCGTTTGCTGGAGTAATAGGCTATGTATGCTTTCTCAACACGCCTCTCAACGTTTCTCTTCCAGCTAAGTTTCGGGTCCAATGTGATACCCAAGTACTTTTCTTTAGAGGATAGAGTCAGAGGAGTTCCGTTAAGAGAAGGAAGTTTAAACCGTGCTATTTTAGTTCTTTTAGTGAACAGCATTAGCTCTGTCTTATGGGCGTTGATACCCAGCCCGCTTTGTGAGGCCCATGTTTGGAGTCTTCGCAGAGCTGCCTCGAGAATTTCGCTTATCGTGGAGGGAAAAAGACCAGATACTGCCACTACGACATCGTCTGCATATGCAACTACTTTTACTCCATCGCTTTTGAGCTTCAGTAGAATATCGTTCATAGCCACTACCCAAAGTAATGGGGACCCCCCCTTGCGGGGTGCCTCTGTTCGCATAGCGGGAGAGTGTTGATGAACCACTGGTTGCTATAATATGTCTGTTCCTGAGCATCTGCTCAATCCATCCGCAGATGTGGGTAGATACCCCCATCAGTCGTAGTGATTGAGGCAGCTAGAGTAAATTCTTTGAAGTTGATTGATTTTTCTATGGTGCCCACCACTTCGTGTAGAGCAGTTTCTGTTGACCTGCCCTTAATATACGCATGTTGGGCTGTCGATAGTTTTGATCCTTGTATGATGAATCTGATATGTATGTCCAGCAATCTCGCTAGTGCTTTAAGCAGAAAAGATGTTAGACTTATTGGCCTAAAGTCTCTTGCTTCATCATGGGTTCTTCTACCTGGCTTCGGAATGAAAACAACTTTGACTCTTTTCCAGCTTTGTGGAACATGTGATAGTCGAATGCTGGCTTTAAAGACCTGATCCAGCCATATGACCATGGGTTCCCCAAGCTTTTGCAGCATTATCGGTAAGATCCCATCTGGACCAGGGGATTTGTAGGGTTGAAAATTGTTTATTGCGAACTTTATTTTAGTTCTGTCTATAACAGTTTCCAGTTCCACCTCGGAGGGTTCCGGAAGATTGGTTTGAGTCCATATCGTTGGTCTCTGGCCGCACCCCGGGAAGTGGGTGTTAGTAAGGGCTTCCAATGAATCCCTGGCATTATCTGTCCACACTCCATCGTGCTTCCTGAGAAAGCTTGGATTTGAGTGCTCTTTTGACAGAATTTTGCTCAGTCTGGCGGACTCCCTGCATGTTTCTACAGATGAGCAGAATGACCGCCAGGATTCTGACTTGGCTTTCCTTACTGCTTTCTTGTATTGTTTCAATGAGTCCTTGTATGGCTGCCATACTTTCGACCTGTAACTATCGTTGAATGTTTTCCTGACCTTAGCCCTGAGTTCCCTAAGTTCTCCAGACCACCAAGGTGGAGATTTTTCCTTACGGGTACTAAAAGGGGTGGACTTCTTAAAGGCTATTTCGATAGATTTCTCCATCCTACCAACTGTTTCGTCTAGTTCGCTTGCCGTTATAATCTTTTTGATTTTACCGCTTCCTAAACTTTTCGACGTGATATTATTGAATTTAACCCAATTCGTTCTTCGAGGGTTCCGAAATAGAGTTGGGGTGCAGGATTCACCGCGTATGCTGAAGAGTATCAAACAGTGATCTGACATCGATGCTTTGTCTGACACCCTCCAGTCATCTACGATTACACCATCTGACGATAGCGTTATATCCAACACCTCTTCCCATCCCGAGAACCTTTCTGAACTGGGAAAAATGAAGGTAGGTTTCCTGCCCTCGTTACAAATACAGAGATTGGTATTTAGTATAAAGTGGAGGAGAGACTCACCTCTTTCGTTTGTTTCGGAGCTGCCCCATATAGTGCTGCGCGCGTTAGCGTCGCTTCCTACTATGATATTCGTCTGGTTTTGGTTTTGTGCGATGAAGCGCTTCAGTTCGTCTGGAGGAGCATCCCTGTCATGTGCCATGTAGGCAGACACCAGATGTAGGTTCCGATGCTTCCCGGACTCTATCTTCACCACTGTTAAATCTGCTGTGCTGTAATTTGAACAGAGAAATTCATTTAAATCTTTTTTGATTAGAATACACGCCCTGGGTTTACCTGTGTTACCACTATAGAGGAGGTTATGTGTTTTGCCGGTTAGGCCTAGAATCTGCAGGTCTTTTACCCACGGTTCCTGGATTAGGCCGACATCGATGTTTTCCTCACCGAGCAAGATTGACAGATTATCTGTCGCACATTTAGAGTGCTGCAGATTAATCTGCACGCATTTTATCTTGCCCGGGGTCATCATCCGTGATTGCAACGTCTCGCAGCAACTGGCTTGCGTCGTCGACCTCTTCAGTGTCGTCTTCGTCAGGAGCCTTGTCGCCTCGAAAGATCTTCATCTTGGCCATACGGATCCCAAAGCGGATTTTGTTGTCCGCTTTGGCGAGGGCCTCCAGCGATTCCTCGCAGATGGCCAAGAGTAGGGGATAGCTTGCCTTATTCGGCTGCTCAACTTTAATAAGTTGCCAATCCGAAATTGCTGGTATGTGCCCGTTTTGAATTTTCAGGCAGCGTAGCAGCTTCTCGCCCGGCTCCTCCAATGGGGGTAACCAGATACGCGCACGTGGCCTCCTGGGGACCTCTCCGGCCGGAATCAGCCTTAGCTTAAGGCCGACGAATGCATAACTTATTTTAGTGACGCATCCAGCAAGGAAGTCCAAGGAAGCTTGATTTGCGCACCTGATCACCCTGTAACCCCGGAAGGTTTCGGAGGAGTCAAACTCCGGGTGGGGACCCGCCGGATTGTCGAGTACGTGATCCATGACGAGGCTCGACAATTTGACGTCAATCTCCACCCAGTGCTGCTGAATGGCCGCCGGCGACTTCGAGTTATCGTCGACGATGGCTACCTGCAGGCCATCTTTGGCTACCTCGGCATAGTTGCGATGGGATGTGTCTGAGCGCGCAGGGGTCGCCTTTTTAGGCTTCTTCGCGTCATTCCCATTGCCGCTTTTGTTTGTTGAACGGTTTCTCTTCTCAGATCCCGTATTCTTAGGCTGGCTTGGTGTGCACGAAGGAATAGATGGCTTCTCTTTCAAGAAGTTCTCGTATTCCTCTATCACCTGCTTATAGTGCTCAACCCCCTTCGACTCAATAGAACCGGAGGCGGTACCAGTGTTGGACAGTTTGTCCATCATATATACCGCCCTTTGGTATCTACTTTTACGAATTTGGTTGAGCGACTTTTTCCGTTTCTTTCTTACACCACCCTTTTTGGCAGTGTCATCCTCTCCTCCGGCCACCGGTGTACTGTGAATGGTAGGTCCGGCAGCTTTCGAAGTGGATGGTTTTTCATCTGGGGGGCTACTTTGGGTGGTAGCGTTTTCGGGTGTGATCACGGCTTGTGCATTTGGCTTACTTTGGGTGGTAACGCCTGATGCACTTTTTATCGTCTCCTGACTGGAGGCGAGCAGGGTGTCCTCATCGGACTCCGTGATGATGCATCCCGGATTCCGATAAGGAAGGGTCATCGCTGTCGTTTATCCGTTGTTCGTTGCCGTTGTCGTCGTCGTTGTTTCGTCAGTTGATGTTTGTGTTGGATTTTTATATTTGTTTTCATTGTTCATTGTTGGTCCCACGAGTAGGCACGGAAAGGGTTAGTCACTCGTCCGCAGAGCCGGCATGCATAGAGAAGGCGCTTGTACACTCCGACCTTGCCCGGGCATCGGAGGGGACCGTTCGAGGCCAGCTATTCGATATCCACCCACTGACCATTCATCTCTCGGCACGGGTACCTCAACACCTTAGCTTAGGGTGGTGCTGATGCGGCTATCTCCACATTCCTCCCAGACCCGTAGGGACAAAGGTTTTCTCTGCCCCTACATGGCTGCAAGGAATATGAAGCTTTCCTCTTAGTTCATCCCGGTCTGAAAGCTCCCAGCAAGGAACTCTCAGAACGGCATTTAAGCCCCTTCGCCGCGGCAAGGCGACCAGCAATGAAGGAGCGTTAGGGGGGGAATGTTAGAACTGGTGAGTCGCCCGGTTCGGAAGCTGGCCGGTTGGCCCAGTCGCCTCAGTATAGCCCCACGAGGGACGATTGCATCGCGGCGCGTTGTACGAGGGAGTGGTCGGAAAGGACGTGTTCCCGAGCCACCCATACGTTGGTGGTTTTCGCGTGTTAACAGTCGGAAAGGACGAGTTTCCGAGCTGTCCTCAGTGTGGCAAACACGCCGCTGAGCAGGCGGTCTGAATGGACGTGATCCAGAGCCGCGCTGCTTTGACGGTCGAAAAGGACGGATTTCCGAGCCGTCTGCGTGCTTTTCGTGTTGCTGTTTCGGACGCAATCTCCTTATTCTGTATATTTTCGTAGTTGTCGGCTGTGCAGATTCTTTGACTTCCTCCATTTCCAGCCTCTCCGCCTCCTCAACTTGCTGCGCCCAGGATAACGTCTGCCCAGTGAGGTCGAGTGACAATACCTCGTCCATTTCCGGCAGCGCTGCGGAGCTTGGCGATCGGCGAGCATCTTCCTCGTCGAGATGCAGAGTGGTGTGATGCTTGTCGTGGCACCTGAAGCTCCGCCCCTGGCTGCCGCATATTTCCCGGTGATGAAACGGGGATAGGCAGTTGGTGCAGTACCGGTGAAGGATGACCACTCGGAGTCTCTCTTCCGCTGATTTCTTCCGATATATCGGGCAGAACCGTAATCCGTGGTTCTTGTCGCAGAGTCGACATGCGATCTCGAATCGCTGGCCACGGTCCTCCTGCTTGGTTCGCGTTACTGTGAAACGGCCCATATTTCTAGAAAAGGTACATTGTTGTTATCTATCTCCCACTTTCTTGTCGTTATTGGGTGGCGAGTAGTGGCTAATACGCTCCTAGCTATTCCCTTGCAATTGGTTAAGAGGTTGCAATGGAATGCTAAAAACCTGATAGAGAGCTAAGTACTATCATGCGAAAACTCGTCAGTGTAGGCTACTTATAAGGTTTTATTCGAGTCTGAGGTGAGTATGTTCAGAGTTGCATTTTGCTTATTGCCCCTTTTAAGGCAGTTACCAGAGGGTCGAACAAAGGTTCATGCCAGATTTCTGGTATGCTACCAATTACCGGCGAGCAATGGCAGGCGTAAAAATTTGTGCTATTGGGTGTGCTGAGGATGCCCCTTCTTGAGGTACTACGCGTAAAATCGGTTTGTCAACATTCATTTAGTTATCTTGTATCGGAAATACAGATAAGGTATGGCAACGCTGTGTGAGTGGTTTTCACCACCCACACTTGACCGGTGTCCTGACTGGTTAGCGGTCATTTGGCGCATAACCTACAGCATAACATACAGCACGCGGTTGAACAAAGTTATGAATAATCCAAATTTGTAAGTAGCAATTTACGTATTGCAGGGTTATTTTTATTTTATGCGCTTATTATTATTTTCTTTATTATAATATTTTATAATTTTATTGAGCTCAAGGCCAGTTTATGGAAGATTTGTTAGTGAAAAAACAACAACAGTTTTTATGGTTGAAGTTATAGTACTATTTCGGAAATCACCACATTTCCTCATCAGACTTCTTTTTTGATTATTAAATTAAATTATTTTTAGTTTAATTTTCATAACCACTTCTATCAGGCTTTGAACCCGGGAGCTCGGAGTTGCAGAGCCAATACGCTACCTATTGTGCTACGCTAGCCGAGTTGGCTGTTGTGTTTATTTCGTCTTCCTTAAACAAACCAACTACAAACAAGAGCAACTGATCTGCCGCTATTTAACTTGTTTGTGTGGTTGTTGTTTGTGTTTTTATTTTGCAAATTCTTTATTTTATGCATTTTTAAGGCGTGCTCATCCTTGTATACAATGTTTGTTCATTTTTCTGTTGGCCTAGTAAAATGTTAATATTTTATAATTTTATTGAGCTCAAGGCCAGTTTATGGAAGATTTGTTAGTGAAAAAACAACAACAGTTTTTATGGTTGAAGTTATAGTACTATTTCGGAAATCACCACATTTCCTCATCAGACTTCTTTTTTGATTATTAAATTAAATTATTTTTAATTTAATTTTCATAACCACTTCTCTCAGCCTTTGAACCCGGGAGCTCGGAGTTGCAGAGCCAATACGCTACCTATTGTGCTACGCTAGCCGAGTTGGCTGTTGTGTTTATTTCATCTTCCTTAAACAAACCAACTAAAAACAAGAGCAACTGATCTGCCGCTATTTAACTTGTTTGTGTGGTTGTTGTTTGTGTTTTTATTTTGCAAATTCTTTATTTTATGCATTTTTAAGGCGTGCTCATCCTTGTATACAATGTTTGTTCATTTTTCTGTTGGCCTAGTAAAATGTTAATATTTTATAATTTTATTGAGCTCAAGGCCAGTTTATGGAAGATTTGTTAGTGAAAAAACAACAACAGTTTTTATGGTTGAAGTTATAGTACTATTTCGGAAATCACCACATTTCCTCATCAGACTTCTTTTTTGATTAATAAATTAAATTATTTTTAGTTTAATTTTCATAACCACTTCTATCAGGCTTTGAACCCGGGAGCTCGGAGTTGCAGAGCCAATACGCTACCTATTGTGCTACGCTAGCCGAGTTGGCTGTTGTGTTTATTTCGTCTTCCTTAAACAAACCAACTACAAACAAGAGCAACTGATCTGCCGCTATTTAACTTGTTTGTGTGGTTGTTGTTTGTGTTTTTATTTTGCAAATTCTTTATTTTATGCATTTTTAAGGCGTGCTCATCCTTGTATACAATGTTTGTTCATTTTTCTGTTGGCCTAGTAAAATGTTAATATTTTATAATTTTATTGAGCTCAAGGCCAGTTTATGGAAGATTTGTTAGTGAAAAAACAACAACAGTTTTTATGGTTGAAGTTATAGTACTATTTCGGAAATCACCACATTTCCTCATCAGACTTCTTTTTTGATTATTAAATTATATTATTTTTAATTTAATTTTCATAACCACTTCTCTCAGGCTTTGAACCCGGGAGCTCGGAGCTGCAGAGCCAATACGCTACCTATTGTGCTACGCTTGCCGAGTTGGCTGTTGTGTTTATTTCATCTTCCTTAAACAAACCAACTACAAACAAGAGCAACTGATCTGCCGCTATTTAACTTGTTTGTGTGGTTGTTGTTTGTGTTTTTATTTTGCAAATTCTTTATTTTATGCATTTTTAAGGCGTGCTCATCCTTGTATACAATGTTTGTTCATTTTTCTGTTGGCCTAGTAAAATGTTAATATTTTATAATTTTATTGAGCTCAAGGCCAGTTTATGGAAGATTTGTTAGTGAAAAAACAACAACAGTTTTTATGGTTGAAGTTATAGTACTATTTCGGAAATCACCACATTTCCTCATCAGACTTCTTTTTTGATTATTAAATTAAATTATTTTTAATTTAATTTTCATAACCACTGCTCTCAGGCTTTGAACCCGGGAGCTCGGAGTTGCAGAGCCAATACGCTACCTATTGTGCTACGCTAGCCGAGTTGGCTGTTGTGTTTATTTTATCTTCCTTAAACAAACAAAAATGCATAAAATAAAGAATTTGCAAAATAAAAACACAAACAACAACCACACAAACAAGTTAAATAGCGGCAGATCAGTTGCACACAAACAAACACAAGGATGAGCACGCCTTAAAAATGCATAAAATAAAGAATTTGCAAAATAAAAACACAAACAACAACCACACAAACAAGTTAAATAGCGGCAGATCAGTTGCTCTTGTTTGTAGTTGGTTTGTTTAAGGAAGATGAAATAAACACAACAGCCAACTCGGCTAGCGTAGCACAATAGGTAGCGTATTGGCTCTGCAACTCCGAGCTCCCGGGTTCAAAGCCTGAGAGAAGTGGTTATGAAAATTAAATTAAAAATAATTTAATTTAATTATCAAAAAAGAAGTCTGATGAGGAAATGTGGTGATTTCCGAAATAGTACTATAACTTCAACCATAAAAACTGTTGTTGTTTTTTCACTAACAAATCTTCCATAAACTGGCCTTGAGCTCAATAAAATTATAAAATATTAACATTTTACTAGGCCAACAGAAAAATGAACAAACTTTCTTTATTATATATATTTTAATTTTTTTTTTCTCAGGAATCAATTGGGAGATTCGACCCCGGTGAAGAAAGTCGTAACCATGCGCGTGGTTGTGCATACCCGGGGCCCTGAAACACGTCGGGTGGTGGTTTGCCAATGGCGTGATGCTCCGACTCAACCCAGGATTGGGTTGGGTGCCTCGAATCCCGTCCCGCCGCCCCCCCGCATGACCCTGCGTGTAACTGCTGATGGCTTTGGCCTACGTAGTGTGGAGGTTCGGCCCTTTGTGTCTACCGTGGGCAGCTAAATTGTGGTTCTAGACGAATTGTTGTTACTTGTAGTATTAAGTGAAGTGAAAAAACTTGAATTGCATTAAATGAAATTAAATTGAATTAAAAATAATCGAAAGTTCATTCATTCCTTGTTTTTCATGGTAAGTGAATTGAGTTGAATGAAATTAAATTGAGTTCAAAACAATTGAGAAATTCATTCATTCATTTTTTTTTTGATTTTCGAATATTTACTTGAACATCCCTAGTTACTAGGTGTCCGATATGAGTGGTGACTTTGTCTGTCACCGTAGCCTGCAACCCGAAAAAATTTACGATCTTAGCCGATTTGGTTTGTGTCCTTGGCTAAGTCGAGACGGTTGATTTGAATAAATTAAAATTAATCCACTGCAGATGGCGCGCCACGATTGGTTTCACGCTCACCTAAATAATTATCTAGAATTGAGGAATCGTTCTGTTTTGATTTTGAAAAAAAAAGAGAAAAAAGGTGGAACATTCAAAAGGTTGAATAAAATTTCCAAGTTTTTTACTACTTTGAATTGTCGCACGTGGCAACACTGTATGTGTTTATTCACCACACCATACCTGCCATTTTCTTGAATTGACTCAGCTGTCATTCAGAACATTTGCAGCAGCACGAGGTCGAGACAAAATGGATTTTTCTTGCGGAATAAGTGGTAAGTTACAGTAATTAAACGGTAAAGTATGTAGTAATTTAGATTATTTAGTATATAATTTACTAATTATTTCCCTATTTCAGGACAAATGCCACATCTGTCTGCCGATCGTTTGCCAGCGCAAAATATATGTATTACGTGCACATATGCGAAAACCAACGCGGCCCCAGCTTCGAAAAGGGATTCATGAGGTGCATGTGCGAGTTCGACGTTTCCGACAATGGCCCCGACTGCGGTGGTAGAAGCAGCACCCGCATCAGAACCATTGTCGGGCTCGGATAGAGCAACTACCCGCAGAAAAATCTTTAAAAATAAAAAAAAAAAATGTGTCAAAAAAAAAATCGGAACTGCCTAATTGGTAATAATTATGCGTACAACTAGGAAAAGTCGCTAAACACTCTTAATCAACAACTACAAATATTATATTGTAATAGCAGCAACTTGGTGGCTAGTACGCTGGTCACGGCCGTTGTCATAGCCACAAAATAAAGAACGTGGTCCATTTGATATCAGTGTTGCTGCCATCTCCATCAATACTTCCTCGGCGCTGCAGTTGCTGGTGCGCTACCAATAAAAATGCTTTGGAAAAAAAAAATGGATCCAATCATTGCGCAAGTATGCAAAAACACCAGGTATTGTATGTATTAGTGGTGGTAATTATTGTAGATGTCTTTATTAATGTTTTGTCATTTCAGAATTAATGTTTTTTTTTTTTTTTGCTGTGCTGTTGAAAACGTGAAAATATAAATTCTCAGGAACACACTGATGTTCTCCTGCCACCCGTGCATAGCACTAAAGAAATGAATGCAGAGTTTGAAGAGCAGAGGGTGCAGGCGATGAATTGCGGCATGCAGATAATAAAAAACACCGCGGGCGAAAAGCTGGATCCCGATTTCGAAGCGCAATTGCACGACGACTTGGCGGCCATAAATAGTAATGCATTACAGCGCGAGGAGGAGCTGATAGTGTACAAAGAACGACTGGAGAAGATGCAAAACGATAATCTGCAATTGCGCAACGAGATAGCTGCGCTGCTGCTCAAATCAGGCACACAAGCTCAAACACTTATGGTAAAGTAAATGCTGGCTTATGGTACTGTAGTTGTGGCAATCATTGTTTACTTCGCCACAATGTATTTCTAAGTTTTACACTTTGGCCAAACGAGAGTAAGCGTAACGGAATAAGAAAATGAAAGTAAAGATAAAATCAATTTATAGCGCGCCAGAGGTGGACCATATGAATGATAAATTATGTAGTTAGAACAAAGCGAATAAAAGCAAATATGGGGAAAATGCTGACATGATTTGCAAAATTCTGAACAAATGGATGCAAATAGACATATAATATTGTTGCATTTTACAATTAACTCAACGATGAGACAAACAAGTAAAATTCTTAACACATTAAAGCAATGTGAACTATTTATTCGATTATGTTTCTATTGCACTGCTTCGACATTTCGAATGTTTTTTAGCAGCAGCATGGACATATTTTCAATTAATGGAGCGACGACAAATATAATGACGCATCAACATTTTCCCTTCGCAGTACACGTTCAGCCTAAAATGCGCCACACACACTCAGACTCATCTACATAATTATCAGTAATTTATGGAATTATGTATAAAAAATGTAGATATTAGCAAACTTTTAGTTTGTAAAGATATTTAAATTGTCACAAAAAAAATAATTATTACTAAGAAAAACGAGAATAACCCAAAGAGAGAGTTGCTCTTCGATGGAGATATTTTGTCCTCACGTGATGGCGACTCCAGCGAATACAATATACATTTCCCAATGAGGAGGAGCCCACAGGTACGAGTTTTCTGCTGTTTATAGATTTAGGCAACGTGAAAGCACAACAGATATTCCCAATGACCGTAGAGCGTGAGTGCGCGCACAAAATGTTTTGGAAAATGAATTTTCCGCAATGAGAGGGCATGCAGCCGCAACGCCTCCATAACACGAGCATCAGTCCTGATAATGCGCAATGCAGCGCTAAAGTCAATCAATCTCTCTCGAGAAATTCATAAACGCGCCTTCAGCAATAAATATCTACCTGTGACGAATGTCGGCATTTCGTTAGGTCTAAGTACGGTGGGTGATCTATTGGAACAACATTATGAAATTTATAGCGGAGATCTAAATGAATGGGACAGCAAGCGAACAACAAACATAGGCATATCTGGTATGGGAGTCGGCGCCATTTGTCACTACTGGTACAAGTCTCTGGATCTAAGAACGCCAGGTCGCACAATTAGCATTGTCCTGAAGAAAACAGTGCTGGGTCAGTTCATATGCTCACTGCTCTACATATCCGCATTCTTCATGACAATGGGCGCATTAGAAGATAAATCTTTGGAAGCAACATTACAGGAGATGAAAGAAAATACATGGAAACTATATGCCGCCGAATGGATGGTTTGGTCTCCAGCACAATTCATTAACTTCTATTGGCTACCAACACGTTATAGGGTTGTCTATGATAATGTCATTAGTCTAGGTTATGATGCTTATACATCACAAGTGAAACACAATGACTAACCCTTGTATGTATATTTGTATGTAAACGTTCCAAATACCTATTAAGCGCACAAATGTATGTTTATAATTGCTTGGAACATATTCAACAATGACGGCTAAGGAGGCGTAACCTTGAGCTGTGAAAATTCTCAGTAAATATTGCATAATATATTTTTCCCAATGAAGCGAGGCGAATTGAAGGTCCATAAAGGCGTGGGAGTATATACAGCTGCTATTATCGCAGATATGGAAACCATTTGGTTGGATGCATTGAACAAACATCCGAATATTACCGCAGACACAGTGCCGCAACGCAGTGCGGTGCTGGTTATATCAGATGTCTCTACTCGCAGCCATCTACGAGAGTTAACAACAACGCTGCTGCAACGTTTACGTTCCCGTTCTTGTTTTTTATTGCAAGATCCTGTGGCGGTCACTTTTGGGGCGAGTTGCATGAGTTCAAATGGGTGATTGGCGTTGCGACGCGTATAACCTATGTCTTGATTTGTCATTTTCCAATTGCGTAAGTCACTAAAACTTTTACATTTTCAGATGGGGTGGATGTTAACTCAGTACTGGTACGATATGGTATCTGCCGTTCTCAAGGTCCCTGGAAAAGATGGACGCCTTGGTTGGATCACCCTTTACCAGTGGCGGAGCGTGATGGGAAGGCGTAAGTCGGATCTTGGAATTTGGGGTGAGTTTGGTTTATGGTTACCTTTTAGATATAAGGGGTTATATGGGTATATGTTCATTCTGGGATCGCTTCGGGCTCTGCTCTACGGTTAGGGTTTGTACGAATAAATTGGGTGAAGGATCTGACGATGGTCGGTTTTATGTCACCAGATCGACCCGAGGTTGACCGGGCGAAGAACCATCAAAGAGAAAAAAAAAATTTTTTTTTTTTTTTTAATATCGATTCAAGCCCTTTTTTATAGTTATCGTTGGGTTTGCTGGTGGTTGGTTGGGAAGAGAAATGAGGGTTTAGGCAGATTTAGTAGACTTTGATTTTTCTGTGGTTTCACTGCCGTGTGGTAGCAGGACCAATTTTGCGATGGGTCTTGAAATCTCGCCCTTTTCTGTCACAACATCC
The DNA here is from genome assembly GCA_963971545.1 of Philophylla caesio. Classification (NCBI taxonomy): domain Eukaryota; kingdom Metazoa; phylum Arthropoda; class Insecta; order Diptera; family Tephritidae; genus Philophylla; species Philophylla caesio. The sequence goes on along the minus strand of OZ020606.1, from coordinate 45,073,312 downwards.
GCCACTCTGACCTGTTTATCGGAACCTGGGTATACTTTCGTGACACGTCCCAGTCTCCATTCATTAGGTGGTAGGTTCTCTTCCTTAATCACTACAAGATCTCCTGATTGCAGATTACTTTGTGGATGCTTCCATTTGATGCGCTTTTGCATCTCATTCAGGTATTCTGACTTCCATCTTCTACAAAATAGTTGATGGAGGGCCTTGAGCTTTTCCCATCGATTTATGACAGAGGCAGGGTTTTCGTGGGTGTCAGGCTCGGGTGGAGCCAATAAATGTCCCCCCACTAAAAAGTGGCCTGGGGTAAGCGCCTCCAGGTCTGATGGGTTATTCGAAGCAGGACTTATTGGGCGTGAGTTGAGGCACGATTCAACTCGGCATAGGAGAGTCATAAACTCTTCTAACGTATATTTTGTATTCGAGGCGATTTTCTTGAAATGGGTTTTAAACCTTTTTACCCTGGCCTCCCACAATCCTCCCATGTGTGGGGCTGCTGCCGGTATGAAATGCCAGGAAATCAATTGGTGCGAATACTTCGATAGGGTCCTACTGCGTGCTTCAGCCATAAAGGCTTTGGCTTCGGATCGTAAGGATCGCGAAGCTCCGACAAAGTTATTACCATTGTCGGAATAAACGTTTTGCGGACAACCTCGTCTCGCGGTAAAACGGGCAAATGCCGCCAAAAAAGACGCGGTACTGAGGTCGGTGGTAGCTTCGAGGTGTATGGCTTTGGTGGTGAAACATACAAATAAGCAGACACACCCTTTTGAAGTTCGGCATCCTCTCCCGCGATAGCTCTTAATATCAAAGGGTCCTGCAAAGTCTACACCGCTATTTGTGAAGGCCCGGGAGAAGGTGGTGCGTTCTTGGGGTAAGATGCCCATAATTTGCGTTTGAGTGCGTTTTTATGAATGGTGCATACCTTACAATTATGAATGACAGATCGGATCATATTCTTTACCCGTGGGATCCAATACTGTGTTCGGATTAATGCTTAGCATGAGCTGATTTTCTCCATGAAGGGAGATTCGATGGATGAACTGAACAATGAGTCGGGACAACCTGCAATCATACGGTAATATGATTGGATGTCGTTCACTATACGCCAGGTCTAACGAAGCACCTAGACGGCCTCCGATCCTTATAATATCAGCTGAATCGATGAAAGGGCAGAATTTCACTTTTCGCTCCAATCGACTTATCAGATTTAAGACTCTTATATTCCTCTAAGTAATATTGCTTTTGAGAAAGGCTTATTAAGCGTTGAGTCGTTACTTTAATTTCATCAGATGAAATGAGGCAAGACTCTGCTTGAACAGAAGATTTTGTTTTTGAGTATATTCTTTGAAAGAATCTCAGAATGTATGAGATAACTCGCAAAGCCCTAGGTAAATCTGAAAATCGCTCGAGAAAAATGTTAATGTTGTTTATATAGGTGGCAGCAGCGTGAACTTGTATCCTTTTTTCCTCAATGACTGTATTATAATGCTCTTCTTGTGCTGGCCATTGGGAATTGTCTTCTTGCAGCCAAGAAGGTCCCTGCCACCACAAGGCATTGTCGATCAGTTCGCTTGCTAATAATCCTCTGCTTGCTAAATCTGCAGGATTCGATGCAGAGTCCACATGACGCCAGGTTTTGTTTCCAACCTTTTCTATTATCTTTGTTATTCGATGTGCCACAAAAGTTGACCACGAACAAGGTGGTTTCCGAATCCAGGCTAGCACAATTGTTGAGTCAGTCCAAAGATTGATCTTTAAATGACTGAGGTTGAGATTATCGGTGACCGCTTCGACAATGTCCGCTAATAGGACTGCGCCACTCAGTTCTAATCTAGGCAAGGATATTGTTTTTACTACTCTTGTCTTTGCCATGAGTAAATTGACGAACACTTTGTTGGCGGTCTTAACCCGTAAGTAAATAGTTGCTCCATATGCTTTTTCTGACGCATCGCTAAACCCATGTATCTCGGCCTCTTTCGTTGGTGCGAATTGGACCCATCTTGGTATGCGGATGCTGTTGATTTCTGTATAATCACGCATAAATGCTAGCCATCGATCCAAAGTGGTTGACGATACTTCTTCATCCCAGCCTGTTTTTTCCAACCATATATCTTGCATGATAATTTTTGCAATGATGATTATGGGTGCGAGCCAACCTAGAGGATCAAAAAGTTTGGCGATAGCAGAAAGTATTGCTCTCTTTGTGATTTTATTCTGGTCCTCAATCGGTTTAGCGTTGAAATAGAAATGGTCGGCATGAGCATTCCATCTGATGCCAAGCGCCTTCACCGTGCTGGTATCCTCAAACTCCAAGAAGTCTCCGGACAGCAAATGTTCCTTAGGTATGCCGTTTAATATTTCGCTACAGTTTGAGGTCCACTTTCTTAATGGGAAACCAGCCGATTGTAGTACGTGTGTTATCTCGTCTCTCGCTGTTATAGCAGCTTCTATACTGTGTTCCCCGGCGAGGACGTCATCGACGTACATATGTACATCGCTTAAGAATGGTCGATGCTCGTGGGTGGGAAGTTTCCACGTCGTCGGCCAATTGATGTAAAGTCCTTATCGCCAGGAATGGGGCGCAGTTGATACCAAAGGTCACGGTTTTTATTTCGTATAAACTGATTGGATCTTGAGGATTTTTTCTGAAAACTATGCGTTGATACTTTACTTGGTTTTCGTTTATCAGAATTTGCCGATACATTTTCTCGATATCACTATTGAAAACGTACTTAAACAATCTCCAACGCAGGATCATTATTGTTAGGTCGGCTTGTAAAACTGGACCTGGAAGGAGGACATCATTCAGACTCACGCCGTTTGCGGTAGGACACGTGGCATTGAACACCACTCGGATCTTTGTTGAGACACTATCTTCTTTCAGGACTGCATGGTGTGGTAGGAAGTAACAATCGGTAGAATCCGCTGCAACGTTGTTAGTAATTTTCGTCATGTGTCCAAGTGTCTCGTATTCCCTAACAACCCTGTTGTATTCCGTCTGTAGTACAGGTTTCTTTGCTAGTCGTGTCTCATTCCGGTAGAACTGAGAGCATGCACTTTTCAAGGAAGGCCCGAGGGAGACATGATTCGGAAAATCTTGTCGAAACGGTAGGGATACAACGTATTTTCCGTCAGAATCTCGTTGAGTTGTTGTTTTGAAGAGCTTTTCACAATAAGCGTCTTCTTCGCTTGCCTTCCGCTTTTTAGTAATCTCCTCTAATTCCCAGAAAGCCGCTAACTGATTATCCACTGAAACTTCGTTGAAAAATGAGACCATATTGGTGGAAGCACTAGAAGTTTCTGCATTGCCGGTAATTATCCAACCAAACACAGTTTCTTGGGCAATGAGTGTATTAAGCACATTTTTTCTTAAGCCATTTAGAATAATTTGGGGATAAACGTCTCCGCCAAGGATAAGATCAACTGGTTCGTTGACGAAGAACCTCTTATCCGCCAATACCAAATCTGGGAATGCCTGCCTCGTCATTTCACTTACTTGGCAAGTTGGCAGATTCCCAGTTAGATGTGGTAGAACAAGGGCCACTGTTTCGATTTTGACTAGTGGGTCTGTGGAGGACCGCAGTTGATTCGGCGGTTGAGCTTTTCGGTAATGAATGAACACTCAGAACCCGAATCAATGAGTGCCCAGGCATAAAAATTTGTGCCATTATAAAATATGTTGACACGTGCCGTACCTAGTAGCACTCCCACATTTGTGTTTGCGTAGCAGGAGTTAACGTTTTTCACAACTTTGTCATGATTATTCGCAGATTCTCGTCTCCACTGTGCTTGCCTTGAAGTGGAAGGTATGTCGTCTTGGGCGTTCGGAGTTCCCCTCTTGCTTGCACATGGAGCAGTGTGTGATGTCGCGAGTGACATGTGCTGCAATTGAAGGAGCTTGTGCATCTTGACACCGTATGTCCAAATGATAAGCAATTAAGCATCCATTATTGCTCTTGACATACTCTATTTTTTGAGTCGTGGTTAGTTGTCGGAATATTTGACAATTTCGTAATTTGTGGTCATTGCTTTGGCAAATTTTACAGGAATGTTGCTTCACGTTCGTTGGATAAGCGCCAAATCTTTTTGGAGGATTGTCAGTATTTTGCCGCAGGCTTTGTGGTTTAGGTGCCTGTGAAATTTTACTGGCTCTCAAGCCTGACACTGTTTCCAAAGTCTGAAACCAATTTGACAGGAATCGATCCATATCCTCCCATTTGGATATTTCGGTTTTGTTTTCAATGGATTGTTCCCATAGTGCCAGTGTGCATTCTGGCAGTTTTGTTGAGCACAAATATGTGATGATTGCATCCCAATTGGAGATGTCAATTTGATGACATTGAAGTGATGAGATGCAATTATTTATATCGCGCTGCAACTTTTTGATAGAGCTACCACATTCACTCTCAACTGACTTTAAGCTAAAGAGAAGCTTTAGCTGGGTGTTGACTAGTATACGTTTGTTTTCGTATCTGTCACTGAGGTTTTTCCAGGCTGTTGAAAAACCTTCGTTTGTTAATGGGCACCTTTGCACGATTTCTTTCGCTTCCCGTAGGGTTTTTCGGTTTAGATGAAATAGTTTTTCAACCGGGGTAAGACGTTTATTTATTATATATATGGCCGTGAACATATCTCGGAAAGAAGGCCATGAGAGATAATCTCCCCTAAACACGTCTGTATCGCATGGAGGCAAATGAATATTATGCTCGCGAGCAGGTTTATTTTCATTGACCTTCTCCGATTTGGTCAATTTTTCTGAGAGGTCGGCCATGGTAGTCTGGCAGCGAACAAAACTATAATAACTCATTTTATATTTTTTCTTTATAGCCGTGAGGTCTTTCGAAGATAGCTGTGTTGAACCAACGAGTTCATCATAAGCTACTTTAGTTTTTTCCCATAAAGCTTTAAGTTCATCTTGCTCCATTGCAATAGAGTGTTTTGTGTGTTCAGCTGCGTCAGCGCTGGTGTAGTCAGTTTCGAATTCTACTACTGAGTCTGCCAACCGAATGAAGGTTTCCATTATTCGAGTTTCTGTGTCTATGACCGTAGTTGAAAAGTTTTCCAGAAAATTTTTATTGTCTCTTTTGAAATCTCTGACAAAATTAGTAGCCTTAGCCTAATCACTCTAGGAAAAAACACAAACGCCTCTTTAAAAAATAACAACTTGGTTTTATGTATGCAAGAATGTGCATATAAAAGTAATAGTATTTATTAATTCAATTATATATATGTATTTTTGTTAATATGTATTAATTTCTCCAGCTAACTCGCCACCCCAACGACCGGTGATTTTCAAGTGTATAATGTAAAATTTTATAGACGTGTATATGGAATATACCAATAACAATAACAATATGTACACGGCTGCGTATACGGAATATACGCAACAGTGCAACGTTTTACAATATTTATCCAAACAATATTTACACGGCCGCGTATACGGAATATACGCAACAGTATAAAGGTTTATTTTAATCTCGCAATTCTCAAACTCAAAGTTTTTTTTTTGACAATGCAATAATTGATTGTGTCGCCGCAAGTCTGAAGAAGAAGAAGCAGTGTGCAAGGTGATATTCAAGGTTATGTGCAAATGAACCCTTACAACATAAAGTGATTTAAAAAAAAAAAAATTTACCGCTTATACGTAACAATTAATATGTGCCAAATAAACTTTGTGATCTCGAATTAAAATGCAATGTAAGTGGAACGTGATTAGATTCGTTTAAGTCGATCACTTGATGGAATAAGCAATGAAACAACAACACAGTGCGCGAAGTGATCAATAATATATGTGCGTGTGCATATATTGCGCAGACCGGTGATTTGTGAAAATTTTATGGAAAAGTCTTACACAAAATTAATCTTCGCGCGTAAATTTTATTTTTATAAAGTGAACAACTTTATGTGTGAATACGCGGATTTATTGGAACAAAAGAAAATTCATCAATATTAATGTGCGTGTCTCAAAAATTGTCTTCACTGAATATTCTTCTTCACTCCTGCATTTGTGTTTACAAACTTTTTGAAGATTTTATTCAGATTGTTTTAAAGAAAAAAAAACGGAGTAGCACTGAAATTCAAACCACGAACCTTGTGTTTTTTTTTTTTTTTTTTTTCACGGACGTTGGGATAGCGCGCTATCCATCAAGAGGCCCGTATGAATCTCTGGTGAAGCCACCTCCCCGGGACTACTCACGCATTTCATCAGGGAGGGGCTATGGCATAAATGCCTGACTTTCATGACGCCTTTTCCATAGTCCCCCATCCACGTAATGTGTTTAGGGGTTCAGGAGCGTTCTGCTACGACTTCACCTGTGAAAGATACAAGCAAACAAAAGATTAAACATATTCCGGACTAACTTAATCGCGTTGCTAAGCGACGGCGTTGTTCGCGTATTCTGAGCTCAGTCATTATTTCTTTACAGATGTTTTTTACTGTATTCCAAACTGTTTTATCATTAATCATATAGGATTTTCTGGCCTTGGATCTACCTTCATGACGATTTTTAATTTCTCCCGGTCAAATGAAAACGAAGGACAAGAAAACAGTATGTGTTCTGCGTTCTCCGCCACAGTCTCACACGAGGCACAAACCATTGTATTATCATGACCATATTTACATAAGTATTCTCTGTAACAACCGTGCCCACTTAGCACCTGGGTCATATAAAAGTCTATTTCGCCATGCGATCTGCCTAGCCAAGCCTCGATACTCGGGATGAGTCGGAAAGTCCAGCGTCCCTTTGTCGACGTGGCCCAACGTTGTTGCCATAGGGTTAGGCTTTTATGGCGTTCGACCGCTGTCTCTTGTACTGAGAGGGCTGTGCCTTTATCTCGGGCCGTCTGATAGGTTCGCTGGACTTCGTTAGCCAGCAGGTCGGCAGGCATTATGCCAGCAATCACACAGGCCGCCTCATATGAAACAGTGCGGAAAGCGCTACAAACGCGTAGTGCACTAAGTCGAAATATGGAGTTCACATTTTTTGCATATGACGTATGCTGAAGCGCGTGGCCCCATACAGGGGCCGCGTACATAACCACTGATTGTGTGACCTTAGTTAGCAACTTCCTGCGATTTTGACCAGGTCCACCTATATTTGCCATTAATCTAGCTAGAGAACTGTGAACTGTTGCGGCTTTTTGTGTCACAGCTTCTATATGTAGTTTAAATGACAGCCTGGCATCTATCATAACACCTAAATACCGTACTGCAGGCATAGTTTCGAATACATACCCATTGATGTCTAGACGTGTAGTTTCCTTTTTCTTTCTGCTTGTTATAAGCACCCCTTCGGTTTTGTGAGCCGCCAATTGGAGCCCTTTGGTCTTGAGCCAGTCATCGATTAATATAGCCGTGTCTTTCGTGGCCAATTGAATTTTTTCTATGTCTTTCGCTACAATGGTAACCGCAATATCATCTGCGTATCCGATTACCTTCACTCCTTTTGGAACAGGTAGACGCAGGACTCCATCGTAAGCAATAATCCACAAAACTGGGCCGAGAACTGAGCCTTGGGGAACTTCTCTGCTGACGACATATCTATTTCTACCTAGATCAGTATTATAAAACAGAACGCTATCTACTATATTTATAAGATAAGGTGGAGTATTTATTGCCTTTAATGCATTAATAATGTGCGACCACTTTAATGAGTTAAACGCGTTTTTTATGTCTAAGGTTACTACTGCGCAGTATTCCTTCGAACCGTACTTCCAGCGCTTGCCTGATATTGCTTCCTCCGCTATTTCAGTGACGCGACAAATAGCATCGACTGTGGATCTTCCCTTTCGAAACCCGTACTGGGCTTCCGACAAACATTGATAGGTGTCAATGTGTTGCAATAAGCGATCGCAAATTACACGTTCCAACAATTTGCCTAACGAATCTATCATACAAAGCGGTCTGTAAGAACCTGGATCACCTGGAGGCTTGTTGGGCTTTGGAAGCAACACTAACTTCTGCTTTTTCCACCTCCTCGGGAAACGCCATTTTGCAGGCATATATTAACGACATGTGAGAAGGCCATAGGGGACTCAGCTACTGCCGCTCTAATGGCAATGTTCGGTATACCATCGGGACCCGGAGCCTTGCCGTTCTTTAGCCGTTCAGCTGCAGCTAGAATTTCATCCGGTTTAACAGGTGGACAAATTGTCAATGTATTGTTATTCACAGGCCTCATTTGGGGGCTATCTTTGGGAAAAAGCGTTTCGACTATTTGCTTGAGCAGAGTGGGACATGTTGGCATCTGCTTTTGGCTACTTTTAAACTTTTTCATAACAATTTTGTAGGCGCCACCCCAAGGGTACTCGTCAATCTCACTACAAAGATCTTTGAAACAAGATTTTTTGCTTGCCTTTATTGCATTTTTTAATCGTTTACGCAAGCATTTAAATTCATCTCTCAGAATATCAGATCTATTTCTTTGGTATCTTCTTCTGGCTTTGTTGCATTCAGACCGCAAGTCTGCGATTTCAGCATCCCACCAATAAACAGGGTTGCGGCTATTTTTGCGCACTTTTCTATTCATAGATGCATCACAAGCCCTAGCTAATACTTTATAAAGTTCATCGGATAGACTTTCTGCATTGTCCCGCATTTGTGTTACGCTTTTCATACCATCCAGTACCAACTTAAACATATCGAGATCAAATGAATTAGTGCACCAGGCATTTGCGTTGTTCTTCACATATCCACGAGACCTACTTCTCATGTAATCAACATCGATTATTACAGCCAAGTGATCGCTATGTGTGTAAATATCGCTTAATTGCCAGGAAACGTTTGTCATCATTGATTCACTACAGAAAGCAATATCGATAATGGAACCTCTTCCATTTTTTTCGAAAGTATTTTTGTTCCCTCTATTCAATAGAAGCAAGTCTAATGGTGCAAAGGCTTTAAGAAGAGCGCGTCCTCGCTGATTTGTCTTGCTGCTGCCCCATTCTAGAGCCCACGCGTTAAAATCTCCGGCTATTATTTTGGGAGAGCACAAAATCGCATCTTCAACCAGTCTATCCAGCAGAAGTTCAAATTCTTGCTGGCTAAGACTAGGAGGTGCATAACAGCTGTATATATAAGTACCGTCAATTTTGGTCCTTACAAAGAACTCATGGCTGTAAGGCTTTTCGGTAATGCATTTTTGCCCACACACCCATATTGCTGCTTTGCCTTTGTTATCAGGAATCCAAGTTCCCTTCCCAGAGTTCTTATATTGCTCGCTCAGAATGGCAATATCAATTTTTTCTTCGATTATTGTTTGATCCAATAGCTGCTGAGCAGCTTCACAGTGATTTAAATTCAGCTGCAGTATCTTCATATTTTTGATTTAGATTTTTGTACGGCGCGTTGGAAGAAGGGGCACAGTTTACTCCCAGCAATATGGTTTTTTTCCACCTGATTGCTAGCTTTACAAAGCATGCATAGTGCCGTATTGCTGCATTGTTTAGCGTTATGACCTTTTTCTCCGCACTTAAAACAGCAACCACTGCGGTCTTCGTTTGTACAAGCCTTTGCTTGATGACCAAACTCCAAACATCTGTAGCATCTTGTCAGAATACTTTTTTCTCGAATGCGACACACCGACCATCCAATCTTAAGTTTTTTGGCTGCAATGATTTTCTGAGCTACGAGCTGAGGTAAGCCAAGCAGCGCTATTTGAGTCCCTGGATATCCTTTCCTGATCGTTTTTATCCAGTTTGGCTCAAAGTTTTGGTTTAAAACTTTTGCCTCTGAGATGGCTACAACTATCTCTTCCTTAGTTGTGATCTCATCGAGATCATGTATCTCTATATAAGTCTGCTTAGATAAAGCCGTAATTTCGGCTTCGTTACCTAAGAGACTTTGAACACCTTTTTTGAAAAGCTCTGTTTTTTCTTCATGCACATGGTTGAGCTCGAGAAGTATTTCTCCTTTCTGAGTTTTACGTACTCTTTTGACCTGTTCACCCATTTTACTTAAATCAGCACTGTTTTTCACCGATTTAAGCATATCGCTATATGACATGTCACCTGTCTTCTTAATGACAATGGCATTTGGTTTAACCAGCAAAGTATTCGATTTAGCCTTAATGATCTTCTTAGCTCTTGTTTGTACTATCCATTCACCTTCAGGGTCCTTATTTGAGGTTACCAGAGCTTCCCTATAAGACAGCGGATTTTGCCCTTTGCCATCTTTTGAGATTACCGCCATACTGGACCGTTTGGGCGGGTTCATCTCATTTGTAATGGAGTCTTCTATGACTCTTTTTGATGTAACCTTAGTTTTTTTGAAAGGAGGCGAGGTTTGCGTGCATTTACAACTATGCGACCTCTCCTTTACTTCACATACGCCTTTTGAAATCCTTAGTTCTTCATAAATTTCAACAATCTCATCAACCAAATCCCGAATCGGTTGATGAATGGAGCGCCTTGGCGGCGCCATCAAGTCGACAAGACTGCTCAATTTATTTCCTAAAAGGAGCAGCACGTTTGATTGCTCATTGCCTTCCTTTGCCAGATTCGGGCCCTGGCTAATGGCCAGCCTCACCCTATCAAGATCCGGCGGAGATGATCGGGCTCGCACTACCGACGGAGTATCGGATGTTAAAAAATTTCGCTCCACCATATCTATATTCGTGGACGGTGACCTCTGCATTTTGCCACTTGCCTTAAAAGGATCAGGCAAACCCGCGTTTTCCCCCATATTTCTTATTTATTGCCCTCCTAGGTGCGTTGTCATCACCAAAAGGAGGCAGCTTTTAAGTACCCGTCTGCGGGAAGTGATAAAAGCTTTCTAACCGGAAGTCTTCAAGCAGAAAGCTTTTAAGCTGAGCTTTTAGAAGCCTTCAAGCTTTTCTATGCTAAAAGCTTTCAGCAGCTTTGGTGTCTGATAATTCTATCAGCTTTATTCCAATGTCAAACTCAGCTGTTTAATTGGCGCCAAAAGTGTACTTGGAGCTCTTGCCAAAGTAAACAACCGATTTGTTTTTGTATTTTTGTTTTTAATATAAAACTCTTTAAAGGAAATAAAACATACCTGCCTGGTGGTTTACCATACAAACCACTTCCTTTGGATATAGGCCAGTCTTTGGTCCTCACTCACACAATTTTCCTTTTTGTACACACTTTTTTCACCACAAACTTAAAGATTTTCACTAGCGCAAAAAAAAAAATTTCACGTCCGCACTCTAGGTTTGTACACAGTGTGCACGAACCTTGTGTTTATAATATCTGGAATGATTGCAGTGCTGATTTGTTTTAACTTTATCTCTGTTCGGTGCGGATGCAAGTGCGGATGCAAGTGATGTTGTGTGTTAGCGACTCGTTCGCTTAAAGCTTCTCGCTCCGATATGGATATCAAGTGCTGAGATTAATTCTTGGAATAATGTGGTGTACGGTGATGAGTTGATAGCTCCGTAGTAGTAGTAGTGGACTGTATTTTCTCACGGCTCCGATAGGACCAATATTTACACGCGGCGTATACGGAATATACGCTCCGGTGTAAAGTTTATGGAAAAATAAGAAATGAACAAGTGTTTTGATATTAGCTATCGAATTTAATAGCTTTCAAACGTTACAAATCGGAATCTGTGGTGATATGATAATATGTATATAACAATATGAATTACCTCCGTAGTGGCGTGGTGGCTGCTGGATAACTTGATTGTCTCGTCTTCGGAAAAGAAGTGCTCAGACGGAGTTTGTTTAAACGCCGTTGAACCGCCAAACGGTGCACCGAGTTAAGGGGAAAGTTAACGAAAGGGCACTGTTTGGCGGCAAGTACCGGCGCTCCGAAAAGTGTAAAGGACTGTGTGTGTGTGTGTGTGTGTGTGTGTGCATGTGAAAGTGAAAGTGTGTTTTTTTTTTTTTTCGGTTACGACCAGGGAGGAGGAATCTTCATAGATACGAGCAGCCCGTACTGCCCGCATGCCCGATTTGCCTCCTGGCACCTACGGACTAAACCCAACCTCCTTCGTACGCTGGGCCTGTGGCACCCCTGCGGGACTATCAATTCCGATATTACTTCGCAGGGCAGGCACTGGACGTTATTCTTCGTCTTCACTCAGCGTGCGTTATATTTCTGCGCGGTTCGCGTATCGCTCGTCTGTTCGAAGTCTTTTCATTACTCCCGTGATGGTGTCTACACATTTGCGCCAAATATCTTTATCGGACAGCATAACCTTCAGCAAGCCTTCCGGAGACACTGCTTTTCCCATATAACGTTCTAGATCGTTGCGTTCTGTGTCGAATCTGTGGCAGTCCATCAGTATGTGTTCGGTGCTTTCAATTTTCCCATCGCAGTATATGCAGAAGGGGTGGTCAACGTGCTTGTATTTATGTAAATATTGTCGGAAGCAGCCATGCCCGGTAAGGAACTGAGTAAGGTAGAAATTTGTTTCTCCGTGTTTTCTCTTAATCCACTCGTCTACCCTTGGGATCAATCTCTTTGTCCAACGTCCTTTTGGGGACGAGTCCCACCTTTGTTGCCACTCGTCGATGCTTTGTTGCAGCATCTTGCTGCGTTCGTTTGGGCTATGCTTTATTGCTGCCGCCGTTCTTGCAGCTATGTCTACCGGGCATCTTCCAGCTAGTAAGTTTGAGGCCTCGTCTGACACAGTCACGAATGCACAGCATACTCTAAGGGATGATAATCTGTGCACCGAGGCTGGTGCTCTCATGTATGAGGTTATAGGGGTCGCGCTTGCCCAGATTGGTGCCGCGTACATTAAGATTGATGAGCTGACGCTCGCAAGCAGGGTTCTTTGTTTCTGTTTTGGGCCTCCCATATTTGGCATGAGTCTTGCAAGAGCCAAACTGGTCTTCCTTGCCTTCTCGCTGGCATATTTCAGGTGTTCCTTAAAGTTCTGTCGTGGATCGAGTACGACACCGAGGTATTTTAAAGTTTGCGCTGACGTTACAGTGTGCTCTCCTATGCGAATTTGAATCTTTTCCAGCTTTTTTCGACTGGTCATGAGCAATGCCTCTGTCTTGTGATCAGCCAACTCTAGTCCTCCGTTCTGCAGCCAAATTTTTGCTGACGCTATTGCTTCGCTACACATGCGCGACACTTCCACCAGATGTTTCGCCACTACTACGATCGCTATGTCATCCGCATAGCCTATTATAGACACGCCCTCGGGTTTTTCAATTTTAAGGATGCCATCATACATGATGTTCCAAAGGATTGGTCCGAGGACTGAACCCTGCGGCACACCACCTGTGACATGGTACCTTTTTGGGCCTTCATTTGTATCATAAAATAACTCTCTTTCGCTAAAATAGCTTAGGAGTATGCGCGTCAAGTAGTCCGGAACTTTCATTTCTATTAACGCCTTAATTATGTGGTGCCAGTTGGCGGAGTTGAACGCATTTTTTACATCCAGCGTGACAACAGCGCAGTACTGTTTTGTTCCTTCGAACCATCTTTTGCCCTCGAGTGCTCTTCACGCTATATCGCAGACAGACGCAATGGAATCGACCGTTGACCGCATTTTTCGGAAGCCGTATTGTTGATTCGAGAGTCCCCTGTCACCCTCCGTGATCTCTTGGAGTCGCGCGCATATAATTGCTTCCAGTATTTTTCCTGCTGTGTCTAACATGCACAGAGGTCTATATGAGGACGGCTCTTCTGGGGGCTTATTATCCTTGGGTAGTAAAACCAGCCGTTGGCGCTTCCATTTCTTTGGAAAGGTGCCTTCTTGTATGCACTGCGTGTACAGTTTGCTAAAGGTTTCAGTCTTATTCTTAATAATATACTTGAGGATGCTATTCGGTATACCGTCCATGCCTGGGGACTTATTGCTTTTGATTTTTGCTGCAGCGGCGAGCACTTCGGTATTTGTTACTGGAGGGATTTCGGTGGGCTCTACTTTTAGCTCTCTTGGTGCGCTACATGCTTCTTGCTGCGGAAAAAGCCCTGAGACAATGCGTTTCATTATATGTGGGCATACTGGCGGCTTGGCGTTGCGCCCTTTTAGTTTTTTCAGGACAATGTGGTATCCGCTGCCCCAGGGGTTGTCGTCCACGTCTTTGATAAGTTCCACAAAGGCCTCGCGCTTGCTTTTTTGTATTTCTTTTCGCAGTCTCACTCGCCCGTTTTTATACGCATCTTGGAAACATTGGTACTCGGAATTGCTCCTTGCCCTCTGCCTTTGGTATCGTCGGCGCAGTCTTAAACATTCCCCTTGCAGCTCCGCTATATCCTTTGTCCACCAGTAAGCGGGTGTTCTCTCCTTTCCACTCTTTTTACGTGGCATTGATGCATTGCAAATGTCGTGTATTAGTGTATTAGCGCATGTATTAGGGCTTTCATTGTTTCCATCGAGTGTGTCTGGAAGGAGTTCCGTCATATATTCCAACATGCTGTTATCAAGCATTTTTGTTTTCCAACCAATTCTCTGAACTTTCGACCCTTTTTTCCTATTCGAAGAGTTTCGGTGCGAGTTTATGGTAAATTGAATGGGAAAGTGGTCGCTGAATGTAAATTCATCGGAAACATCCCATGTTATATTATTATATATTGCAGGACTGCTAAAGGTCAGGTCAATGATTGAACCCGTGTTGCCCTTTTGGAATGTGTTTTTCCTTCCGTTATTGAGTAGCACGACATTAAGACTGGCAAAGGCTTCAAGAAGCGCCTGACCCCGTGGAGTTGTTTTTGGGCTACCCCATTCGACGGCCCATGCGTTGAAGTCTCCAGATATTATGAGGGGTGTTTTTCCCAGCGCGTCTGCTATTAGACGACTTAGCATGTTTTTATAAGCATCTAACGGTTCACTTGGAGGCGCATAGCAGCTGTAGAAGTGGATTTTGCCAATTTTTGCGTAGATAAAGCCCTGTTGTTGGTCGTTGTCCATGGATTCAATGGGGAAGTCTCCGCATGCCCATATTGCAGTATTTTTCCCTTTGCCTTGCAGCCAACTTCCTTCCACTGAGGGTGAAGTGCGTGAGTGTGTGCGTGCATGTGGGTGAAAGTGTGTGTGTGTGTGAGTGTGTACACGCAAACCGCTTACTAGGGGTGCGCGTACGATTTGTCGGTTGAAGGAGAGTGGCGATGAGATTTAGGCTGGACGCCTAAACAACGGACGTGGGCTTCGTTTGCGTAAAGATTGTCGAGCTGGTTTTCTATAGCTGTTACATCCCACCCAGCTTTAGCTGTGAAGAATTCGAAACTGTCATGGATAGACTAGTGAGCGGTGCACGAACCAGAAATAGGTGATTATTGCGGGAGATTTTATTGCATGGGCCATAGAAGGGGGGAGCCGCAAGACAAAGTGTCATCATTAGAAGTAGCGCTTTTAAACCATGCTGCGCCATTCACTTTCTGCAAAGACGGAATGGGATCTGTTCTTGACCAAATCTTTGTGAGCAACAGCCTTTTCCAGCGGTCCTCTGGGGAAGTAAGCAGCAGCTATACGCACAGTGACCACCAGGCAATTTTATTCTCTATAAGCGAAAAGATGCACAGCCAGTGTAATGCAGCAGATACGGTTAAGGGCTGGAAGTTAAACACGTTGAATGAAGAGGCCTTATCGTTTATGGTATCGCAAATAGTATTACCGCAGGGGCTGTGAATATGGCAAACCACCTAATAACCAGCATAACGGAGGCTTGTAACGTTGCAATGATAAGGAAATCATCTAGCCGTAACAAGGCTAGAAGAAACTACCAACGAGCTCGAGTAACAGGTCCATATGATACCCAGCACACTCTGTACAAAACTAAGCGCAAAGAACTAAAGGAAGCGATCAAAACTAGCAAGAAAAAGTGCTTCCAGAGCCTATTAGCAGTGCCGACCAAGACCCATGGGGACTGGCATATAAAGTAGTCACAAAAAAGCTCCAAGCGACAGTGCGATCAAAGATATCCTGCACAGAGAAATTAGAAGAAAAAAACAACCTTGAACAGAGAAGTCTTCCCAAGAAGAACCTGCACCTTCCCGCCAGTCACACTGCAGGAAGTTATTGATGCCGCAAATGGTTTTAACGACCGAAAATCACCTGGTCTAGATGCCATCCCAAACGGAATACTTAAATTAATCTCTAAGTCGTGTCCCGATAAACACGTAAGCACATCCAATGCATGCCTCGAAGAGGTAGAGTTCCCCGTATATGGAAGATACAACGATTAGTTCTCATACCGAAAGCAGGATGCCGCCAGGGGATCCATCGGGGTACCGCCCCATTTGTATGATTGATACGACCGGGAAACTGCTAGAGAGAATATTAAATAACAGGTCGGTAGCAGCAATAGAAGCCCAGGGAGACTTATCAGACACTCAGTTTGGATTTCGAAAAGGAAGATTGACGCCCCGACTGTCGGTTAAAGAAAAGGCAGAACATGCTATAAGTGGAAAGCGATGTAAAGGTTTTTCAAAGAAATACTGCCTACTCGTCACTCTTGACGTTAAAAACGCGTTTAATACGGCAAGTTGGCAAAAAATACTTTAGGCCCACCAAAAGTTTAAATTCCCTGCATATCTACGGAGGATTATAAATAGTTATCTTTCAGACCGAATTTTGATCTACGAAGCGGAAGACGGCGTTAAAAGAACATATAATATATCTGGTGGCGTTCTACAAGGATCGGTTCTTGGCCCTACCCTGTGGAACTTAATGTACGATGGGGTTTTACGTCTAGAATTACCCAGAAGCTCAAAACTAATTGGTTTTGCCGATGATATTGCATTGGTAGTGACAGCTAAACATATACGTGATGTAACAAAGACAACGAATTCGGCTATACTTTAGATCCATGACTGGTTGAGAGAAGCCGGTCTGGAATTGGCGCATCAAAAGACCGAGGCGGTCCTAATAAGCAGTAGAAAGTACGGGAAGTAGCCACCATCAAAATCTGCGAAACGGAAGTCCAATAAGCGGAGAAGCTCATTTTCTCAGCATTATTTTCGATACAAGGCTCACATTTAAACCGCACGTAGACCACGCCGGTGGCCGCTGTGGTGGAGTTGGTAGCAGTGCGTGCTGCAACTTGATATGCCGGTGAGTTCAAGGTTCGAATCTCAGTCAGGGCAAGCAAAATCTTAATCATGGGAAAATTTTTTTCTAATAGCGGTCACCCCTCGGCAGGCAATGGCAAACCTCCGAGGGTATTTCTGCCATGAAAAATCTTCTCATTAAATACATCTGCCGTTCGAAGTCGGCACAAAACTGTAGGTCCCTCCATTTGTGGTATAATATAAAAGACGCACACCACAAATGGTAGGAGAAGCTCGGCCAAACACTGAGCTATATAGTATACGCGCCAAAATTATATATATATAGACCACGCTGTTGAGAAAGTCGAAAATGTCGTTGCAGGTCTTTCAAGACTCATGTCGAACGTTGGAGGTCCTAAGCAAGAACGAAGAAAGCTGTATGTGAATGTAGTGAGAAGTGTTCTTCTATATGGTGCACCGGTTTGGTCAGCAGCCCTAGGCACGAAAACATACGCACGAGAAATTATATCGCTTCACCGGAGATGCGCTTTGAAAGTTTGCTGCGCGTTTAGAACCACATCAGAGGAGGCAGCACTCTTTATCTCAGGACTCTATCCTGTCGACATAATGGCAAGGCAGGTGGAAACAATTTATGATGACCATGCTAAGGGAAGAGCAACCGAAAACTGCTTGCAGCAGTGGCAGGAGCTTTGGGACGATTGGACTACTTCTGAACCTACAAACATATCCCAAATATTAGAAAATGGGTCGACAGAAGACATGGGGATGTGGATTTCCAAATACTAACGGGACACGGCGCTTTTAAAGCATACCTACACAGAATGACATACGAAGACGAACCTGACTGTACCTTCTGTACGGAACAGGTTAGTGAAGACGCTTAGCATTTTTTGTCTGTCCGAGATTTAAAACTGAAAGGGGGCACTCGAGTAAGAAAGTTGGGAGGCCACTTAAAGTGGAAAACATGGTGGATATTATACTTGAGTCGCTGGAATACTGGTCCGTCGTTTGCCAAATGGCCAGCACTATTCTAAGAAAATTGCGTCAAGCGGAGCAATACCGCAGAGCTTCATAGAAAGGCAATAGGCCTCTCCCCCTCCGCGAAGTAATACCCAACGGTAGTTCCCCGAAAGGAGGGAAACGGAGCTGGGGTGGGTTTTTAGTGCGATGAGCCGAAAGGCAAGTCCCACACTTTTCGGCTTTCAATGCGTTTTGCCACCTCTACAACAAAAAAAACAGGGGCGCCATTTATTGCAAGTCAGGCTCACACTGATTCCATCGATTTCGATAGCATGAAAATACATTCCCGTTGAACCTGAACGTTGAAAATTAAATTGCTAAAATTATTCAGCTCGTTTGACTCTTCTGAATCGGAAACATAGTTGAGGATTTAGTTGGCTTTGCTGTCACAAATTAAGGCTAAGTGTCCTACCTTCCCACACGAGTGGCATCGAGAGTGTGCATATCTACGAGTACACGTGATTTTGGTATAATTGCGTTTTCCTTTGGAGTCATTATTTTCATCTTCACAATTTATTTGATTGTTGGTGTTGTTGTAGTTACGTTGTGGTCGGGATTTCGTTTTGATCTGTTCAAGCTCTGGTTGACTCGCTTTTGCAGACTGCTGTGACTCTAAAATAAACGCTCTTTTTAATCCGGTTGCAATGGTAAGTGTCTCATCTTCTTGGCATAACCGGTCACCTGTTCCGACAAGGTGTGAGTGACGGCCGGGAGCGAATACGATGACCCTGTTGAACAATTTCAAGGGACCTGGCACGACGACTTGGTTTAACCGACCAGAGTTAATAAGTTTGCGAGATGACGGTAAAAGAATGGCAGGAGTACCTCCACATCCGTGCGCGGGTAAGCCGTGCGTTCGCCAAGATGGCCCAGGAAAGCACGATTGATGCCGGGTTTACCCATGTTTGGGTGGGTGATCTCGGGCGCCACAGCATATTAGGTTAAGGAAACAATTGAAATGAAATGTAAAAACAAATTAAATGTTATTTGAAAAAAAAAGGAAAAATTAACTACAGAATGTGCATATCTACAAGTGTTTGGAGTGCGTTATCCGCAGTTAGAACAAGTTCGGTCATTATTTTTGGAATAATTGCGTTTTCCTTTGGAGCCATTATTTTCATCTTCACAATTTCTTTACTTGATGGTGTTGTTGTAATTAAGTTGTGTTCGGGATTTCGTTTTAATCTGTTCGAGCTCTGGTAGACTCGCTTTTGCAGACTGCTTAGTCTCCAAAATAAACGCTATTTTTAATCCGGTTGCAATGGTAAGTGTCTCATCTTCTTGGCATTACCGTTCGAATATTTTGTTTGACAGGCTAATGATAAATTGGTTTTAAACGAAGGCATCCCGTTGTACGCCAAATTTAAAATACAAGGCTAGTTGCTTTACGCACGCATACCATTGTGAAACGATTTCTACGTGCCTCTTCACTGACAAGTGACATCTTTTTCTTTCGTATTATATAATTGTTTTTATTTTTATTTATTTATTTCTTACATCTTTATTTAGTTTATACATAGTTCTTTAAATCTACAACTAAACTGAACAAAAATATAAAGTTAAAGCTACTTGTTCAGAGCGCCAATGCATAAATTAGGGGCATCACTTACTACAATGTCTACCTTGAACACGGCAAACCTGGTATATACATAACTTTGTAAGAAATATGAAAATAAAAGATTCATTCGTTTTTATTCGTTTATAAGAGAACACAACACAATCTCAACTGGAAGAGGAAGATCCCAACGAGGTGGAAACCAGCACTCGTCATGAATTCACTTCCACTTTCATACGAACTAAGGCAGCAATTACAAGAGATTTGCGTAAGATGGATCCACAGTTATTGTCTTCAACAAGAAATCCACCACCTGAAGAGCAGTCATCTGTTATTGCAGTAAAGCAGCCAAAGTCTCGCCTTCCGCAGTTACAGTTGCCAACGTTTGGAGGAGCGTACACAGAATGGCCGAATTTTTTTTGAATGTTCCGAACAGTTGTTCATAATGACACCGAGCTGTCAAACCTGGAAGGTTTCAGCACCTTCGTTCGTGTCTGAAGGGTGCCGCCCTGGACCCCATTCAGTCGCTTGAAATTCGGAATGAAATTAACATAATTGCATTAAATCTACTTGTTCAAAGATTCGATAATCGACGTCTAATTTTCCAGGCACACATTCAAGAGCTATTCGACATACAAAGGGTGAGCGCTGACAAGAAATCAGGAGAATTACGAGTGCTTGTGGACAAAGTTGTTTCGCATGTTCCAGCATTGCAATCGCTGGGCAGCTCGGAACAAATAGCCGATTTTTTGCTGCTGTACATTACGACTCTGAACTTAGATGCTGCCACCCATACGCTGTGGGAAGAAAATGTTAGAGCTGATAAACTGCCCACTGAGACGGACATGGTAACGTTTTTGCAGAGAAGATGCCAAGCCATAGAGAATATGACCCATGCTGTAGTATCAAAAGGCATCCTGCACGCAGGTGAGCAATGTCAAGTTTCGTAAAAACTCTTTTGTTATTTCGAAGGCTACTCAAAAGACATGTGCGGTCTGTAGTAAGCCTGACCACGTCATATATTCTTGCCCATCATTTGCCAATATGAGTCCAAATCAGCGCTGGAAGGAAGCCAAGGGGGCACAATTGTGCATAAATTTTATCGAGAGGTGTTTATCCCACTGAGCTGTCAAACTCAGTGATTTGGAACATCGGACCACCATTTCTGCGGGACTCGTTTGGACTCTTCCGAGCAGGGGGTCGATTAAGAAACGGTTTGTTGAATTTTGTAAGCGAAGTTGCGCCGATTTC
This sequence comes from Philophylla caesio, assembly GCA_963971545.1. Lineage (NCBI taxonomy): Eukaryota > Metazoa > Arthropoda > Insecta > Diptera > Tephritidae > Philophylla > Philophylla caesio. Next base: position 45,052,553 of record OZ020606.1, on the reverse strand, counting down.
TAGGTATAGCTTCTTCTACGTGAAAGCGAGGGAAATCAATACTTTCTAGCCCATTTCGAGACTTCAGATTATACTGAATTCGGGCATAAAGCCTCTAGTCTCAAAATAAAGTCTGTAAATTGTGACCTGGTGATAAGCAGGTCACAAACAATTAAAATTAAAATAAAAGAAAAAATCATGAAAACGAAGTAAGCCAATAATATCTAGTTTATAGTCTCAAATTTAGAGACTTCAGATTTTACCAAGTTACTGAGAATGAGAATAAGCATTCAGTTGCCTCTATATTTAAATAAAAGTTAAAAAGTTGTGAACAAAACCAAAAACACACATACGCTGAGTTACAAATATTGCCATTGATCAAGCAAGTGGAAGCAGCAGTAGCAGTAACAATGGAATAATTATTCAATCAGGGAACGCACCAGAATTCACACCAGGAACAGAATCATGACATGTATGGAAAAAAAAATTAGAAAACAATTGCACAAAAAAAATTTAAAAAGGCGATTTTATAAAAATTGATTGGCACTGAGCCATGCAGCTTGTTTTGTACTATACAACGAAGTTTATTAAGAATATTATTGAGAGAAACTTGCCCGCTTGCTTGAAGAGTGACATAAAATATGTCAATAACGTAGACTACAAAAATACTCGTAAGAGATATGCTTTTAATCTCCCGTCTTATAAATATTACAAAGGATTAAAATATTTTAATGAATTCCCTAATGATATTTAATGTAGCAATATGAATGAGTTTAAAAGGGAATTGTACAATTATTGTAGCACCCTTCCAATTCAGAGTAACATGAGCTGTCTTTTGAATCATTAACCGTAATGCATTCGCATACAGTAATCTTCAGGGTCTTGCCAGAAATCTATATCGGTCCCAACTAATTAGAAGCTTAAGCTCCTCCCATCTCGAAACGCGTCAAATCAATGCATCGCCGTATGGATGGTTCCTTCACACCTTATAAGCATATACGGCCCATATACTGCAGCCGAGTGACACCTGCAATCATTGTGTTAATATGTTTTGGAATATTACCCTTTGTTATTAACGAACACTTGGCGGTTCATATAAGTAGTGTAGGTAGTAGCAAGATTTTTTGCGCTCTAGCGAATAGCAAAGAATAGCAAATGAAATAAAATACCAAAGTTGTGTTCTCTTGTACACGTTATAAAAACGAATGAATCTTTTATTTATCTTATTTATGCATTGGCGCTCTGAACATCCTCACACCGGTGGCAGGCTATACCGCCAACTACACCGTCATCGATGGGAAGAGCGTACAATTTAGTGATGGCTCGTTTGCAATTTCCGTTATCCGTTCTGTCTTCGGCCACACGCACCCTACCATCGTCCCCCTTGAAGACCTGAGTGATTCTTCCAAGCGGCCACTTGAGTGGAGGTAGAGCTTCGTCCTTCATTAGGACAAGAGATTCGATTGAGACATTGTCTCTTATAGATCGCCAACGTGAATGTTGTTGCAAGAGCGGCAGATATTCAGAACTCCATATCATGGTCCGCAATAATCAACTCCAGTAATGAGAAACGGAGAAACCTAAGGCCTGAGTCTTAAACATCTCACGCACTTGTTTATGATGCGACTTACTGCCTTCTTTCCACAGAGTGGCCAGTACTTTCGTCGTATTGCAGCCAGTAGCGTCTGGGGTCCTGCATGTAAATGTTGGTCGTGAAAATGTAATATAATGGAATTAGTAAGGGTGGCGTGCGTTGCGTCGCCTTGACTTTCTCCCTTTTGATTTAGGGGGCCTTTGTATTGCCAACCGGATAACCGACAGAGGTAGTCTGAATTCCGGTGGCTCAGGTGGAATGGATACCCCTGCCGCGGCCTGTTCTAGGCCCTCGTCACTGATCTCCAGTTCCAGAACCTCGCCTGGGAATCTCCCACAGGTAAAGTAGACTATGGTGTCGCTCCTCGCATACCTCTCAAGTTCGTATTAAAGGGCTTTCATTTCCCATATGTCGCGACGACAGGCAATTGGCACAATAACGGTGTAGGAGGACAGCCCTAAGTCTCTCCTCAGCTTCCATCCGACGCAGTTGTCGGCAAAAAAGTAAGCGATGGTTGTGCTTACAAATGGGGCACAATTGTTGCTCTTGGAATTCATTCGGGAGGGTGGATGTCATCTGGAAATAGAGATAAGCATTATTCGGAGATTAGTAATGTAAATGCACTAATTTCACGATACGTCGAGTAACCATGCCTAGCGGTGTTCGAATTTCAACGACTCTTATACGCCTGTCCTGTGCTACAAACACCTTCTCAACTCTGCCAAGTCTCCACTCATTAGGGAGTAAGTTATCCTCTTTGATAACTACCAAATCCCCGATCGTGAGGTCTCGTTAGGAATATTCCCATTTAACGCGCTTGTGCATTTCCTTCAAGTACTCCTCTTCCAATCGCCGACAGAATCCTCGAAGCAGCGCTTTTATCTTTTGCCATTGATTGACTATTGACTTCGGGTTGTCTCTGATCTCGGGTTCAGAGACCGCGAGTAGTGGGCTATCAATTAAGAAATTTCCCGGAGTAAGGGGTTCCGTTGGTTCAGAGATGTCTGTCAGAGGGCTAATTGGCTTCGAATTCATACAGGCTTCGATCTTGGCAAGCAAGGTTGAGAATTCCTCCATAGTAAACCGCATGTTGCTTGCTACCTTCCGAAAATGCGTTTTGAAACTCTTGACTCCATCTTCCCACAATCCTTTCTTGTGTGGTGAGCCCGGGAGTATAAAATGCCAATCGATACTTTGATGAGCATATGTTTGGGTCGTCAGGCGGGATGCACCGGCCAGGAAGTTTCGGAAATCGAGTTTTACTGCTTTGCTGGCACCGACAAAGTTTCTTCCATTGTCTGAATGCATACTTCGAGGACACCCACGTCTGCCACAAACTTTGAGAAAGCCGCTAGAAAGGTGGCAGTCGAGAGAACGCTAGTTGCCTCCAGGTGTACTGCTTTCGTTGCGAAGCAAACGAAGACGCATACATATCCTTTGATAATAAGGCACACCCTGCTCGTAAAATTTTTGATGGCGAATGGGCCCGTGAAATCTACGCCTGTGTTGGTGAATGGCCGAGATACATTGGTCCGTTCAAGCGGGAGTGCTGCCATCAGTTGTTCTCTTGTCTTTTCCCTGTGAATGAGACAAACTTTACAATTATGAATAACGTTTTAAATCAAGTTTGTCATCCGTACGACCCAATATTCCGATCTCAACATAAGCTGATTTCCACCAAGAAGGGAAAACAAGTGTTAAAAACTGACGAGGAGTTGAGAAATCTGTCAGTCGTACGGCAGGATGATGGGATAATCATTGTCAGGCAGCTCTGATAGCGCCAACCTCCCTCCAACCTTCATAACACCTTACTTATCAAGCAACGGATTGAGAGTCTTAATAGAGCTCCTAGCGCCAATGGAACCAAACTTCTACGGTTTAGGGCCATTGCACCGCTGTCGCCTTCAGCCACTTTGGACCTTGCCACTATAAGGTACTCTTCGATAATTCTCCTCTGCTTCCGAGATCTGCCGGGTTGACTGCCGAGTCCACATGATTTCATCTATCCACTCCGACAAGTTCCTCGATTTTAGCGACCCTATTCGCCACGAAGGTGGTCCAGCTGCACGGTGGTCTCTTAAGCTATGCGAGCAAGATAGTGGAATCGGTTCAAAGGTAGAACCTTGGCTGAGCGACATCGAACTGTGGTAGTATAGAATGAATTAGTTCTGCTAACAGTAGCGCTCGGCATAACTCTAAACGGGGTAATAAAACTGCCATGAAACTCAATTTCGCTCCAAGACGTGTAGTTTGTCCATCTCGGGATTCTCTTCTCCGAAATGTGAATATAATTTTTAAGAAAAATTTCCCAACGCAGCTAAAGCCCGCGGGGTAAGTTATTATCCCAGTCTACTTTACTTAGACATATGTACTGCATAAGGATTTTTGCCTCCACTACGATGGGGCCCAGCCAGCCTGCAGGATCAAACAATTTTGCTACACAAGATAAAACCTCTCGCTTTGTATATCGTGGTTTTATTGGCATATTCTGTACCTTGAAGTAGAACGTATCATAGGCAGCATTCCAGTGAATGCCTAACATCCTACCTTCACTCACGTCGTCAATTTTAAGCAGTTTAGCAACAGTTTTAAAGGAATGTGTATGACATATGACAAAGTGGGATACAAATTTTACTAAATATATCGAAAATTAAATACGATATCAAAAAACGTATAACCCCATTTGAAATGGCTTGATAGATGAAGAATAACTGCGTAATTAATTTTATTTGCAAAATTTTCACATACATTTAATTATCTGTGCGACATGCGAAAACATTTTACAGATTTTACGACAAAACTTTGCAGATTTTAAACTTTTGTGCAAGGTAATTTGAGCATTTGACAACGTTTTTCAGAGTGTTCAAAGCACGGATTTTATATCATAAATTGTCTTATATTAAAAATGTTTGAGACAAAACGACAAAATTGGATGACCTTGTACATGCGACAAATTTTTACTCAATATCTTGGCAACTAAAAGAGAGAAATCCAAAAACGGATAGCGCCAGTTAAAATATCATTATTAGTTTAGTATAACTGCATTATTACGTAAATTTAGCCTAATTTTCACATACGACATTAATGCATCCGGACGACGATATGTAGGTATGTACGAGTATGTCCTTTGCGGCAAGCGATTTTTGCATCCCCTCGTGTATATAAATGCAGGCATATATTCAAATTTTGTTTCGGTTGTCCTTGGTTTTTGTTCCGTTTGAACTGATGTCATACGAAGTGTGAATGAACCCAAGAGGATAGATTGCAACCCTGATTTCGTATCATGTCATTCGTGAGGGGTGTGTGTTGGTGCGAGTTGAGAAAGGAAGATGTGATGTGTGTGCTAGATGTTTCTTTTATAATTTTAATAAAGGTTGGTTTTTTAGTTATGGCTTTTCCAACTGAAATACAGTGCATGCCCCAAGTATTAGTAGAGCATGAACATATGTGTATATAAAAAACGCATGTATACACAGCCAAGTTAAGACTGGGCAGTATAAATCAGGTGCTTTTTTAAAATAGCGTCATTGAAAAAGAAATATTTGCGCAGTGAAGTACAAAATTTAAAACCAAAAATTTAAATAAAAATTCTAATTGACATTGGTTAAAATAGAGCTTTTGGTAGCATGCGTGCGTGCAATTGAAAGGGCAGCAGCATATGTGCGAGATGAGACATTTTTCTCAATAACCCATCAGGGCGCTAGTGCGCGATTAGATGCATTGGAACAGCGTTGGAACCAGTGCATTGCAATCTGCGATGAACTAGTGGGCGACCAAACGGAGGGCAGTGATATCATGGGGCTAGAAAAGCAGAAAATGGATATTTCGAGACGCGTGCAGCCCTGCAGTGCAAGATTGATGTGCTGGCACCATCACCGGCACTTGTAACTGCGCCTGCAAATATACAGGTTGAACTTCAGTATCCATAGCGGTAGATGGATTTGAAAAATAACTGGGGCGAATTTGAAGGGTTCCCATGATCGTTTTAGAGCAGCTGTTCATGAAAATGAGCTAGTATCGCCGGCATTCAAGTTTGCATATTTGCAAAAATCATTGGTGGGCAACGCTGCACGCACCCTGGGCGAGTGGCAGTTAACTGATGAAAACTACAACGAGGCATGGGAGCGTTTAAGGCAGCTACTTATACGACAAAAAGTATCACACATGTCGTGAGTACTTGCGCCAGTTTTACAGGTTGCCATTTCTAGAGCGTGCGTCATCAGATGCCATTCAGCGCATGTCTTATGTAACACACGAGAAATTGCGTCAGCTACGAGCACAGGGTTTACTAGTAGAGCTCTAGGACATGGTCGTGGTCCATAACTTACACGAAAGGCTTGATGAAAAGACGGGCAAGGCTTGGGAGCTTCAGCGGGAATCGGAGACCCCAACGGCAGTGGAAATGCTGGCATTTCTTGATAAGCGGGCTGCTGCATCTTTGCATCAAGTCGAGAATCGTCGCGCACGTGAGAGCGGTGTAGCTTCATCATCTGTTCGTGCCAAGCAGATCCAGAGGCGTAAGCTAGGTACCAGTCAAAGAGCGAACAAGGCCAGAGCTAGTGTCGTGCAGAAGAGCAATGAGGGAGCTAAGAAAAACTACCCATGTCATCTATGTCGTGGTGAATCTACGAGCACGTAAAACTTATGTTGAGCAGCAAAAGTTATGCCCAAACTGTTTGAAGCAAGGGATGTCGTCAAAGACTGTTATTCTGGACCATGCAGTCGTTGTCCAGGGCTCTGTGCCCAACTGGGGAGGTGAACAAACACTTGATGTTGGTGCAAGATGGGGCTAAACCAGAAAGAGCTGGTGGTTCATTCCGGCAGGAACCGAAACGTAAGCGCTCTGAAGGCAACACAACTGTTTGATAATCACCTAAAAGGAGCAGGACGGGGCTAGATGTAGAATCTAAGGTAATTTCATTTGAGAAAGTTAATAAACAGATTCAAGGGTGTACACGGTATAAGCAAGATTTTAGTTATCAGAGTGGTGAGTGCCAGGTCAGTAGTTATGAAGCGGAGCAAGTGGTCGGTACACAGATGCTAGCATTCAAACCTTACCGAGTGTTAGGCAAAGTGTAGCCTTGTTACTCACTGCATTGGTTCGATTAGAGATAGATAAGGTCAATATTGCACCTTTTTGTGCTTTGCTAGATACAGGTGCATAACCAAATCTTATTTCGGATAAGATTATCAGGACTTATCGAATATCAGTAGCTAGCGTGAACAGCTATATGATTGTTATCGATGGGCAGCCATTTGTAGTTAAAAGAAATATAAATGCCAGGATTAGACCATGGTATCAGTCTGATCAATATATTGATGCAGAATTCTGGGTTTTGCAAGCACAGAGCCAGTTAAAGCTAGTAGTGCCGCCTGACTCGATAAGTTTGTGCTGAATGGCAAATCCAACAGAAGTGCCCTTTGCGAACCCTAATTATTGGGAGCCTAATAATGTGCAGTTGGTGCTAGGTGTGCAAGTATTCGCAAAGTGCCTTATCGGGCTTGTAGCTAGGACTTAGGATAATACAACAATGATAACAACCACACTTGGTATTGTGGTACTCGGCCCATACTTTGAGCAGGCAGAATGTGAAATCGGGGCAGCTGCTTCTGCAATAAGCTGCGAGAGCATGGAAAAACTAGAAAAGCAAGTCCAGCGTTTATGGGAAATAGATCACATTCCAGATTTCCCTGTTTGAATCATAGAGCAAGAAACGGTAGAAAAAATATTTAGCAATTTAGGGCACTTTGTAGTAACGAATCCAATATGCGGTGCTAGTAGATTGGGCAGTTCACGTGAGTGTGCATTCAAACCATTTTACTATTTGAAGATGAGATTAGTCAGAAATCCCGAAGTCTCCCGGAAATATAATGATTTCATGCGTGAGTACGAGCAACTCGGCCACATGCAAGAGGCCAAGCATGACCCGTTGCGCGATGAGCTAGTTTATTATATTATATTCCACATCATGGTGTGCTTAAAAAACTCCGGGCCGTATTTAATACTAGCTGTAAGAATAAAATTAAAATGCTCGGCGAGAAGTTACAGCGCATTGGCATTAGCTGTGATGTGAGGATGATATTGCCTAACAGTGGTCACATATATGCCATATGTATATTTAAAAAATTCCGTACGATGCTTAATACAGGCAGCAAGAGAGCAAATGGAACATCTCCCATCGGCAGCTAGGGCTATAATAGATGATTTTTATATGGATGATGGTATTACAGGTGCTAGTAATGAAGATGAAGCAATAAAATTGGCTAGGGAGATAAAGTTTGTGCTAGACGGTGCGGTAATGAAATTGTGCAAGTGGAAATCGAATAGTAAGACACTTGCAAGTGCTCACCAAGCAGAGGAACGAAGTCGAGTATTGCTAACAGAAGATGGTAATGCCTCCGTACTTGGTCTACAATGGATTACTGATAGGGATAAATTCACATTGCGGTGAAGGTGCTAAAGTGCCTGCAGTTACTAATAAAATAACTATCCTTAGTAGTGTGGCGCAGTTGTATGACCCCAATGGTTATATCACGCCTGTTACATTTATTGGGAAGATTATAGTGCAAGATGTATGGCGTTTGAGCGTGGGCTGGGACGAAGAGGTTCCGCAAAATATAAGAGATAGATGGCTAGGATTTTGGCGAGACATTACTGTGCTAGAAACATTTAGGCTACCTCGATTCATTGGGGCCACAGGCAATGCGAAGATTCAGCTGCATAGTTTTGCGGACGCATCCGAAAGGGGCTTCGGGGCAGATATTTATGTGCGAGTAGAGAGCGAAGTGGGCAATATAACATCTGAGCTGCTGATCTTAAAGGCTAGAGTCGCACCGCTGAGGACGATTACCATTCCTAAGCTTGAGCTTGCTGCTGCTGAGCTTTTGGCTAGGTTATATTCAAGTGTGGCGCGGAGCATGGGATGGCAAGCAGTAGGTTATGTGCTGTAGACAGATTCAACGAAAGTTTTGCATTGATTACACAAGTTGCCATGCGAGCTGAAGGTTTATGTAGCAATAGAGTTGCTTCTATTCAGGACAACACTGACATTAACAAAAGGCGTAATATGAGGACGACTGATAATCCAGCTGCCCTTCTGACACGAGGAGTGAGTGCTAGTGGAATAGTGGGCAATGAGTTATGGTTAAATGGACCCATCTGGCTAAGGCGATCGAGCGAAGACTGGCCTGAAAATAGATTTATGCGCAAGGAGGTGCCTGAGGGCGCAGATACGGAGCTGAAAGCACAAGTTGTGACTACTGCAGTAACAGCATGGAGCATCAAAAAGAGCGCTAGGGCGGAAGAGATCCCGCTGATGCAATGTGCTAGTTCGTTAGACAGATTGATCGGAATCATGTCACAGGTGCTAAGATTTATCCGTCTGTTGAGGGCGAATAGGAGTCAGCGGCTCCGGAAATCCGACCGCAGAGGCTTTAATATTGCGGTTCCTAGAGCAAAATAAAAGAGCTAGGGCGTTAGAACTGACCCCGAAAGAAGCACAAGAGCTAGCCTACTCCAACGAAATACGTGCATTGATGAAGAAAATATCCTTACCAGAAAGGGAGTAGAATCGAATCGTTGGCGCCAATGCTGGACGCGAAAGGGCTTCTTCGTATGGGAGGTAGAATCGGAAGGGCAGAATGCTATTATGAAATGAAGCATCCGGTTATAATTCCACCTGACTCCAGTTTGATTAAATTAGTTTTGAGCAAGCCGCATCAGGCTACAAAGTATAGAGGTATCCAAGTTATGATGCAGAACATCCGACAGCGCTTTTGGGTACCGCGATTGCGGAATGAGCTTCGCAGGTTCACGCATAAATGCGTCAGACAGGCCAAGAGGCTAAGTGAGCAGTTAATGGCTGATTTACCAGCAGATCGCGTGCAAGTTGGGAAACCGTTTCTACACACAGGGGTAGATTATGCGGGGCCCTTTGAGATTAGGCAGTTGGATAGAAATGAGCATTTCGTCTTAAAGAGGAAGAGCTGACAGATGATCCTCAGGATATGCAGGCATTAACACCGGGGCATTTCTTGATAGGAGAGCCATTGATTTTCCCTCCTCTATTCCAAATAGCTCCACAGCCAGGGAGCAAGGGGCAGAAGTTGTGGCTCTCGGAAGAGTTTGTAAGCTGATAACGAGTAACGACGGATTGGTGCGAAACGTGGTAGTACGAACTGCGACGAGTGAGCTAGTCAGGCCTGTGCAGAAGATCTGCGTCTTACTAGTTGGCACAGGTCCATAACCAAGAGTGAGCTATACCAAATGAGCAAGCTCAACGGGGCAGTGTTCCGTATGAACTAATGTCATACGAAGTGTGAATGAACCCAAAAGGATAGATTGCACCCCTGATTTCGTATCATGTCATTCGTGAGAGGTGTGTGTTGGTGCGAGTTGAGAAAGGAAGATGTGATGTGTGTGCTAGATGTTTCTTTTATAATATTAATATATATATTATATATAATATTAATAGAGGCTGGTTTTTTAGCTATGGCTTTTCCAACTGAAAGTTTGTTTTATTAATCATGGTTTATTCTGGGCTACGAAACAGTTTTCTTAATGCCAAAAACAGAAGATTTTTTTTAATAATGTGGTTTCGCTTGTATGCAGGCGCGGCCATAAATACTTTTAATGGTCGTAGAGTGCTGAAATTTTCTACAAGGCTCTTAAAATGTATTTTAAAAACATGGTTAAACACTAAAAATGATTTGTTAATAAACACCTCCCACTTGTATCCTCCAAGCACCACCTAAAATCAAAATTAAAAAACAAATTGAAAAAATTAAAGCAAACGAGAAAACAACCATTTAATATATTGAAATTTAAACAGCCATTATTTATAAAACAAAATATTATAATGTCTGCTCTAGTAAGCCGCATACAGAATCAAGTAATGTTGACTTATCCTTTTTTCCAAGCTTTCTTTGTCCAGTTATAAATAGGTCCGACCGCAAAAGAAGTAAATCAGTGTTTGTTGCAACATTTTGACCTTGATGTTCACTCCGTAAAGCATTTACAGCCGACTCATCTATTTCGACGAGCTGAGCTATACGCCGTCGCTTTGTTCTCGCTAAGCACTTCTTAAAAATCAAGCTATGGACGTCCGCGATGAGCACTGTCCGCCGTCTTTTGGGATAACCTATCTTTACATTTCAATAAAAATGATTCCTTGACATTGAGCCAGTCATATTGGTATTGAAGTACTGCACACTTTTTGCGATTGTAACGAAGCCAAAAATCTGCCAATCTTCTACATACATATGTATGTAGCCAATCGATTTCAAAAGTTCGGTCAATTCAGATATGAAGCCGTTATTCTCAATATCATTTTGTACAACATCGATCACAAGTTTCAATTTATTTGCATTGCTACCTTGTTTTGCGCACCATAAATCAAAAATATGTAGGCGTGAAAATACACAATGATACGTTTCACCTTCAAAAGTAAAATTAATATTAAAAAAAACAAAAAAAAAAAAAAATAATAATTAGACTAATGTAATATTAGATTAATTTAATGTTAATTGAAAACTGTACACAAACACGAAAGACGTAAACAAAGACACAGCACAATCAGCAGGCGACACAGAGGCTTCGCGGGGCAAATCTGCCCTTGAAAAACTTAAGACGGCGTTAGTAAGTTAACGATTACAATTACATCCGCAAATTTCCGCAGCTAATCTTAGCGGACTTATTACCTTAAAAGTCATGCAAGTGCACTGAAAAAGAATTCAATTGTGGAATTTGTTGGAAACACAACTATAATTTAGGGTAAACAAATTAAAAACGAACAAAAACGGTACAAACAAGAAGGTTAGACAAAACATAAAATGCAAAAAAAATTACAAAGCAATTATTTATTATTTATTTAAGAATATATAATAAATACATTGAACTTCAAAATCCATTTTAAATAAATATAATATGTCACCTTATACCATTGCCAGATCACTTTGAAGTGCGCTTTTGCTCTGCAATATTTGATTAGCGCCCAGCTGCGCTTTGCAAGTGAACACGTGTTCATGCTTTTAGGTCCTTTTTTAGAAAGTCCCGTTAGATTTCTAGCGAAAACCGGTTTGCAAATAAAAAGACTGGACATTTGAGAGACAAATTGTTTACTTTTTGTGAAAATATTTGTGATCGTTTGTTTTGATTTTTGGCCTTTGGCGGAACCACTGTGCACTGTTTCTGTCAAATGGTTAATATGTCGTTTGAAATGAGACCGGACCGGCATTTGTTCGGCTGGGTCCAACTCTGGGGACTCGAGTCTTTTAATATCCGATACCGTTTTTAATGTCTGGAACTAACTTGAGAGAAAATCATCCTCGGGATTTCGGCTTTATTCACGATTCCCTGTTCCCACAAAGGTAAGGTGGTATCGGGTAATTTACTGGAGCCCAAATACACAAAAATTGCATTCCGATTCCCAATGTCGATTTCGAACATTTGCAGAACAGATATGCAATTATTGACCGAGCCCTGAAGATGTTTGATATCGCCGCCGCCACTGTCACCGTATGCAAATTGAATAGAATCTTCAACTGGCTATTTACAATGACCGTTTTATTTTCATACCGGTCCGATAGATTTTGCCACGCGATCGGAACACCATCATTTGTCAACGGGGATTTTTTCACAACGTCTTTAGCTTCTCCCCGAGTCTTCTTGATGAGGTGGTATAACTTTTCCACCGGACTTAAATGCGAATTATTGCCGTTAATAGACATGAATAAACCTCAAAACGAGGGCCAATATAATAGCCGTAAAAAATGTTCGTGTCACATGGTGGAAGGTGAACGCTTGGTCGGGGACCAGAGTCGTGTTCTCGGGGAGTAGCGATTAATGTGCTGAGCAAAAGTCAAATTATGGATGGTCTCGCCCGTCATCGCAGCGCACGTCAGGTATGCCGAGTAGCAGTCTTGGTACTAAATTTTCCCTAAACTCATAGCCGCCTTGCCAGGTTCGTCGTCGGACAAACCTTGGGACAAAGTTTCTTTGACTTTCGTCCACAAAGCCTTCAACTCTTCCTTTTGCAGCACTAGTGAAAACACTTGACTTTCTCCTGGCATTCCATTGTATCTCTCCTCAATTCTAACAATGCTTTATTTGATGATGCGATGCCTTCCTCTCTGAAAAAAAAGGCTGCTTGCTAAATCTCGAAAATTTGCAAATCATTTTTTTTTTGCCACTAATATATAATAATATGATCTTAATATCTACGCCGTATACCAGGTCACCGCACTTTAGAATATCGCGCCCGACTCCGCGGAATATATGTACGTGTCCAATGTCAAAGGCTTACCTTGGGATTCGGCTTACTAGTTTTGCAGCTACATCGGGTGCTGCAATTGCTCGTTGATTCGTTCGTAAGGGCCTTTCTTGTTGTTGATGTCTTCTTCGCACTACCCCAGTGGGTATATACTTGTATACCACACTGCTCTGCTCTTCAGGGACTTTCCTGTATTTTTTTTTTTTTTTTTTTTTTGTTGGTAATGCGGCGGGTCTTTTCTCGTATATACACGTATATATACAACACTACCGTATGTGGCTTGTCTCTGCATATTTATATACATACGTATATATGTATAGCACTGTTTCTATGTGCTTAGATAGCACTGCACTGCACCTTTTATCTACATATATTTTTCTGTATACACGTAAGCACCATATACGTGTACGAGTATAACACTACACTGCACTTTTAGTTAAATTATTTTTATAACACCGCTGCTTTGCATTTATTCAGCCACTGGCTTATTTTCGAATATTAGTGTATATACATACGTATTTACGTATTTATATACTCGCATATATATATTTTTTTTGTTTATACGTATATCCGCACTACCCTTTTTATATATTTCAGTATATACCTTTACGGCACTGCACTGGCCTTTTTTTTGTAATAGATTTCTTATATATATCTAAAAACACTGCCCTACTCTTCAGGGACACTTTTATAATTATAACTTTAAACCAGTAAAGTGCCCTATTGGGTATTTTTTGTGAAGTGCCCTACTGGGTCTTTTGATGGTTTTGTATGTTGCCCCAGCCAGGGCAAGCAAAATCTAAATCATAGAAAAGTTTTTTCTAATAGCGGTCACCCCGCGGAAGGCAATGGCAAACCTACGAGGGTATTTCTGCCATGAAAAAGCTTCTCATATAATTCATCATTCGGAGTCGGCACAGAATTGTAAGTCCCTGCATTTATGGTATAATATAAAGACGCACACCACAAATGGTAGGAGAAGCTCGGCCAAACACTGAGCTATATAGTGTAAGCGCCAAATTATTATTATTATTATTATATATATTTATTTCAGTCTATTGAAAATATAAATTTCTTACAGACTAATTACATGGTTAAACTTAGCTGTTAATATAAAGATAACATCTAGAATATATAGAATATTAATAAATAATTTAAGCGTGTAGGGGTCGGCAATTTTATGATGTTACGCCTTACGAAACCCAGCATTAAGTAAGATTTCGCAACTATGTATGTGGGATGTGTGACTGCTAAAAGAAAAATTCGATGAGAAGATAACTCAAAGATCTTTAATTTCGGATACTGACTCTAAAACGAAATTAAATATTTTATAATTCCTGGACAGATTCTTGTGAATTTTCGCAAACGTAACTTTGAAACATTTTTTTAATATTCAGAGCAAGACGATTTGTATTGCACCAAAAATATAGGTTATCTATGTCAGCTTGAAGTCGATACGCATCCTCGGGGCTTCTTATAAGAGGAAAGGCTTTCAGATCGTCAGCATAAAGCAAATATTTAGCAAACGAAAAACAGGTACTTATGTCCTTATATACTCCCTTGAGGGACGCCAGAAGAAGCAATAAAAGGTTCAGAAGATGCACCTTCAATTGTGACAACACAACATACATACATATATTACTTAAATATGATTTTATCCATTGCAAAAACAATGAATGAAACCCCAAATTGGCTAACTTATCTATTAAAATCGAATTGGAAACCTTGTCAAAACCCTTAGAGAAATCTGTGTAAATGCAGTCCACTTGAAACCCATCTGAAAAAGATCCTATGCAATATTCACTAAACACTGCTAGATAAGTAACCGTAGATCGATTTGCAACAAAATCATGTTGATTCGACGAAATAAAAATCTTGGTAACAAAGTTTAGTTTTGCAGCTACTATAGTTTCAAAGAGTTTAGAAACGGAAGATAGCTTTGATATTGGCCTATAGTTGCAAATATCAATCTTGTTCCCACTTTTGAAAAGAGGGTTAATATAAGTTACTTTCCAGTCATCTAAGTAAATGCCAGAAGCAAAAGACATATTGAAAATAATTTTTAAGGGGGTAACTAAGGCAGGACAGTTTTTAAAAGGCACAGCTGAAAATCTATGTTTTTGCAGACGGTTTTAGATTGAAAATACCTCTGCCCACGTCATCAGATGATAGACTTAAAGATTCAAAACAAAAATATGACTTTGCATCAATGTTAAAATCAGGTGAGGAGGGTATACCGGAACCACTTTTTTTCGCTTTAACGTTATTCCAAAAAGACTTCGGATAAGATTTAGTATTAATTCAACATCAAGAATATAACTTCTGTAAAGAAATTTTTCTAAACAATTAAATTGCTTTTGGAAATTTAGATAGTTAGCTAAAAAGATCTGACTTCCAGTTGCCTTAAACTTTTTAAAAAACTTATTCTTCAGATTCTTTATTTTATTATTTATTTAATCTAAAATTATGCTATGGAAGTTTCTGTGTTTTTTCTTAATGTAAGGAATGTTAGCAATGCAAATCCCTAATAACAAAGATTTAAAAATAGAGTAAGAACTAGTAACATCGGAGCAAACTAAAATTGTTTCCCATTCAATTTTCGAAATTAAACTATTTAATATTGAGAAGTCACAAACCGAATAGTTAAAACCTTTTATTTCAGTGGTTGACGAGTTTAAAAAATTATAAAAAAGAATTCTTAGAACTAAAGGCACATGATATTTATCGGGGAGAGATAAGGGAAAGTGGCGTTCCTCAATGATACAATTAATATTATCACTTATAAAGACAAGGTCGAGAATTCTATTCAATTTAATAATAAAATTATTAATTTGCAGTAAGTTTAAACTAATAATGCTATCGAGGAAATACGATTCATGATATGTAGAACTATTTAGTGGAGTAAGACCAAAATATATACAACTGCCCGGCTCTTAATGGACTTTTAACACTTTATAACAATTTGAATGCACTTTACTTCGCTTCACTTCACTTTATTGCCCTTACCTTAAGGTATTTTTAAGAGCCGTTTGCACCATGTCCGGTTAAGCGCTAACTGACGGTTAAATACCGCTTTTCCTCAAAAGTAGGGCTGGATCAAAAGCGTCATGCGGACTGTGCTGAAGATCAGCATAGCTGGAGCCCTCAAGTAACCCAGTTGTATTAATGGCCTTACCCCGGATAATGCGGATCTCTGCCTGGGGGTGACGAACCCCTACCTCGCTACTCGTGGGATCTTTAAAATGGACACAACAACAACAACAACAACAACAACAAAAATAAAAATCAGTAGCAATGAGAAAGTCACTCGTTATATGTCGGAAGGACAAACGCCAAGAAGGTCCGTGTGCTGCAGGGCCCCTCCACCAGCCACGATGTGGTCACAATAGAGAAGGGCAGGAAACCTCTGACGATGCCGAGGTTTGTATATCCCCAGAAACGCAAAGGGGACGGTAAACATTCGAGACAGGTTCCAAGGCGCTAGCAGAGGAGAACCTGGTAGGCAGTTTGCTACCATGGGGCGGCTAAAACTAATGCGCAGACCCCTCGGGCTCCACGGCAAACATCCATGGCGTTCATTAGGCCGGACGACAGGCCACCCCCGGAATCAGTAAATTCAAGGCACAGGAACGCTGATATCAGGGGCCTGAAAAGGTCCAAACTAGCAGAAGATCTCTGTAATTGGACGCTGGCCAGTGATCGCGCGGAAGTTCTAGCGGAAATCGAGTGGGCAAATTCTATCATGCCCAACTTTCAGCTAACTACTCCAGAGGGGCAGAAGGCAGCAAGTAAGCACGACACATCGATGATGGTTGCACAAAACATACCCAAAAGGTTCAAACCCCACGGCTTATCCGTTGGGGAAGTCGCAAAGAAAAACATCGTCCTTGGTGTGGTGGATGAAAACACGGCGATGAACCGGTGCTGCGGGGCTATTGGAAATGTGTGGAATCCGAGTCACGGGCATTGCGGTAAGCGTGCTTCGTGCGAACCCTGGACCACGACGGTCCTGTAAGCATGCGGGCTGGTTCCAACGTAAAGGTGTTGCATGCGATAACACCAAATCTGCGGATCTTTATAAGAAGGCAGTGACCAGTGTGGGTGAGGTTTACCCGGTGCGAAGCTCCGTAGCTTCGACTTCAGGGAGGTTTCATACAGACCAAGGGTAAGAGTGTGGCTAGAAAAATTTCCGGCTATTCAATCCGGCGCTACCCGTAGGCAACTGGAAGTTGCTGAAAGCGGATAGCAGCAGAAAAGCGACGCGTCAAGTGGACCTGATGCTGAACAGAGAATCCCTAGCGTCTCTGGAAAGGACGGAAGGGACCATCAAATATGGGTTTCGCACCGCTCTTGTTAGGGTGTACTCTAATGATGTCAATGTGGCGCGCAGAGTAGAAGCGGAGGCAGACCAGATAAGCGAGGGTGAAGATGACGCAGAGCCTGGCCAAGTCAATCCGATGAATGATCTGCCCGGGGGTTATGCGTCCTCGACGTCGTCGCTGGGCATTGGGTTCACCTTCCGCAAGTACACGGAGGAGGAACTCATGTCGGACGATAACGACGAAGCCAACCGAAAAGTGGTGGAGTGGGAAAGAGGGGTAAGGCCATTAATACAACTGGGTTACTTGAGGGCTCCAGCTATGCTGATCTTCAGCACAGTCCGCATGACGCTTTTGATTCAGCCCTACTTTTGAGGAAAAGCGGTATTTAACCGTCAGTTAGCGCTTAACCGGACATGGTGCAAACGACCCTTAAAAATACCTTAAGGTAAGGGCAATAAAGTGAAGTGAAGCGAAGTAAAGTGCATTAAAATTGTTATAAAGTGTTAAAAGTCCATTAAGAGCAGGGCAGTTGTATATATTTTGGTCTTACTCCACTAAATAGTTCTACATATCATGAATCGTATTTCCTCGATAGCATTATTAGTTTAAACTTACTGCAAATTAATAATTTTATTATTAAATTGAATAGAATTCTCGACCTTGTCTTTATAAGTGATAATATTAATTGTATCATTGAGGAACGCCACTTTCCCTTATCTCTCCCCGATAAATATCATGTGCCTTTAGTTCTAAGAATTCTTTTTTATAATTTTTTAAACTCGTCAACCACTGAAATAAAAGGTTTTAACTATTCGGTTTGTGACTTCTCAATATTAAATAGTTTAATTTCGAAAATTGAATGGGAAACAATTTTAGTTTGCTCCGATGTTACTAGTTCTTACTCTATTTTTAAATCTTTGTTATTAGGGATTTGCATTACTAACATTCCTTACATTAAGAAAAAACACAGAAACTTCCATAGCATAATTTTAGATTAAATAAATAATAAAATAAAGAATCTGAAGAATAAGTTTTTTAAAAAGTTTAAGGCAACTGGAAGTCAGATCTTTTTAGCTAACTATCTAAATTTCCAAAAGCAATTTAATTGTTTAGAAAAATTTCTTTACAGATGTTATATTCTTGATGTTGAATTAATACTAAATCTTATCCGAAGTCTTTTTGGAATAACGTTAAAGCGAAAAAAAGTGGTTCCGGTATACCCTCCTCACCTGATTTTAACATTGATGCAAAGTCATATTTTTGTTTTGAATCTTTAAGTCTATCATCTGATGACGTGGGCAGAGGTATTTTCAATCTAAAACCGTCTGCAAAAACATGGATTTTCAGCTGTGCCTTTTAAAAACTGTCCTGCCTTAGTTACCCCCTTAAAAATTATTTTCAATATGTCTTTTGCTTCTGGCATTTACTTAGATGACTGGAAAGTAACTTATATTAACCCTCTTTTCAAAAGTGGGAACAAGATTGATATTTGCAACTATAGGCCAATATCAAAGCTATCTTCCGTTTCTAAACTCTTTGAAACTATAGTAGCTGCAAAACTAAACTTTGTTACCAAGATTTTTATTTCGTCGAATCAACATGATTTTGTTGCAAATCGATCTACGGTTACTTATCTAGCAGTGTTTAGTGAATATTGCATAGGATCTTTTTCAGATGGGTTTCAAGTGGACTGCATTTACACAGATTTCTCTAAGGGTTTTGACAAGGTTTCCAATTCGATTTTAATAGATAAGTTAGCCAATTTGGGGTTTCATTCATCGTTTTTGCAATGGATAAAATCATATTTAAGTAATATATGTATGTATGTTGTGTTGTCACAATTGAAGGTGCATCTTCTGAACCTTTTATTGCTTCTTCTGGCGTCCCTCAAGGGAGTATATTAGGACATAAGTACCTGTTTTTCGTTTGCTAAATATTTGCTTTATGCTGACGATCTGAAAGCCTTTCCTCTTATAAGAAGCCCCGAGGATGCGTATCGGCTTCAAGCTGACATAGATAACCTATATTTTTGGTGCAATACAAATCGTCTTGCTCTGAATATTAAAAAATGTTTCAAAGTTACGTTTGCGAAAATTCACAAGAATCTGTCCAGGAATTATAAAATATTTTATTTCGTTTTAGTAGGTTTGCCATTGCCTTCCGCGGGGTGACCGCTATTAGAAAAAACTTTTCTATGATTTAGATTTTGCTTGCCCTGGCTGGGGCAACATACAAAACCATCAAAAGACCCAGTAGGGCACTTCACAAAAAATACCCAATAGGGCACTTTACTGGTTTAAAGTTATAATTAAAAAAGTGTCCCTGAAGAGTAGGGCAGTGTTTTTAGCTATATATAAGAAATCTATTACAAAAAAAAAGGCCAGTGCAGTGCCGTAAAGGTATATACTGAAATATATAAAAAGGGTAGTGCGGATATACGTATAAACAAAAAAAATATATATATGCGAGTATATAAATACGTAAATACGTATGTATATACACTAATATTCGAAAATAAGCCAGTGGCTGAATAAATGCAAAGCAGCGGTGTTATAAAAATAATTTAACTAAAAGTGCAGTGTAGTGTTATACTCGTACACGTATATGGTGCTTACGTGTATACAGAAAAATATAGATAAAAGGTGCAGTGCAGTGCTATCTAAGCACATAGAAACAGTGCTATACATATATACGTATGTATATAAATATGCAGAGACAAGCCACATACGGTAGTGTTGTATATATACGTGTATATACGAGAAAAGACCCGCCGCATTACCAACAAAAAAAAAAAAAAAAAAAAATACAGGAAAGTCCCTGAAGAGCAGAGCAGTGTGGTATACAAGTATATACCCACTGGGGTAGTGCGAAGAAGACATCAACAACAAGAAAGGCCCTTACGAACGAATAACGTGCAATTGCAGCACCCGATGTAGCTGCAAAACTAGTAAGCCGAATCCCAAGGTAAGCCTTTGACATTGGACACGTACATATATTCCGCAGAGTCGGGCGCGATATTCTAAAGTGCGGTGACCTGGTATACGGCGTAGATATTAAGATCATATTATTATATATTAGTGGCAAAAAAAAAATGATTTGCAAATTTTCGAGATTTAGCGAGAGCAGCCAGCAGCCTTTTTTTCAGAGAGGAAGGCATCGCATCATCAAATAAAGCATTGTTAGAATTGAGGAGAGATACAATGGAATGCCAGGAGAAAGTCAAGTGTTTTCACTAGTGCTGCAAAAGGAAGAGTTGAAGGCTTTGTGGACGAAAGTCAAAAAAACTTTGTCCCAAGGTTTGTCCGACGACGAACCTGGCAAGGCGGCTATGAGTTTAGGGAAAATTTAGTACCAAGACTGCTACTCGGCATACCTGACGTGCGCTGCGATGACGGGCGAGACCATCCATAATTTGACTTTCGCTCAGCACATTAATCGCTACTCCCCGAGAACACGACTCTGGTCCCCGACCAAGCGTTAACCTTCCACCATGTGACACGAACATTTTTTACGGCTATTATATTGGCCCTTGTTTTGAGGTTTATTCATGTCTATTAACGGCAATAATTCGCATTTAAGTCCGGTGGAAAAGTTATACCACCTCATCAAGAAGACTCGGGGAGAAGCTAAAGACGTTGTGAAAAAATCCCCGTGGACAAATGATGGTGTTCCGATCGCGTGGCAAAATCTATCGGACCGGTATGAAAATAAAACGGTCATTGTAAATAGCCAGTTGAAGATTCTATTCAATTTGCATACGGTGACAGTGGCGGCGGCGATATCAAACATCTTCAGGGCTCGGTCAATAATTGCATATCTGTTCTGCAAATGTTCGAAATCGAATCGGGAATGCAATTTTTGTGTATTTGGGCTCCAGTAAATTACCCGATACCACCTTACCTTTGTGGGAACAGGGAATCTTGAATAAAGCCGAAATCCCGAGGATGATTTTCTCTCAAGTTAGTTCCAGACATTAAAAACGGTATCGGATATTAAAAGACTCGAGTCCCCAGAGTTGGACCCAGCCGAACAAATGCCGGTCCGGTCTCATTTCAAACGACATATTAACCATTTGACAGAAACAGTGCACAGTGGTTCCGACAAAGGCCAAAAATCAAAACAAACGATCACAAATATTTCCACAAAAAGTAAACAATTTTGCTCTCAAATGTCCAGTCTTTTTATTTGCAAACCGGTTTTCGCTAGAAATCTAACGGGACTTTCTAAAAAAAGGACCTAAAAGCATGAACACGTGTTCACTTGCAAAGCGCAGCTGGGCGCTAATCAAATATTGCAGAGCAAAAGCGCACTTCAAAGTGATCTGGCAATGGTATAAGGTGACATATTATATTTATTTAAAATGGATTTTGAAGTTCAATGTATTTATTATATATTCTTAAATAAATAATAATTAATTGCTTTGTAATTTTTTTTGCAATTTATGTTTTGTCTAACCTTCTTGTTTGTACCGTTTTTGTTCGTTTTTAATTTGTTTACCCTAAATTATAGTTGTGTTTCCAACAAATTCCACAATTTAATTCTTTTTCAGTGCACTTGCATGACTTTTAAGGTAATAAGTCCGCTAAGATTAGCTGCGGAAATTTGCGGATGTAATTGTAATCGTTAACTTACTAACGCCGTCTTAAGTTTTTCAAGGGCAGATTTGCCCCGCGAAGCCTCTGTGTCGCCTGCTGATTGTGCTGTGTCTTTGTTTACGCCTTTCGTGTTTGTGTACAGTTTTCAATTAACATTATTGGAAATGTGTGGAATCCGAGTGACGGGCATTGCGGTAAGCGTGCTTCGTGCGAACCCTGGACCACAACGGTCCTGTAAGCATGCGGGCTGGTTTCAACGTAAAGGTGTTGCATGCGATAACACCAAATCTGCGGAGCTTTATAAGAAGGCAGTGACCAGTGTGGGTGAGGTTTACCCGGTGCGAAGCTCCGTAGCTTCGACTTCAGGGAGGTTTCATACAGACCAGGGGTAAGAGTGTGGCTAGAAAAATTTCCGGCTATTCAATCTGGCGTCTCTGGAAAGGACGGAAGGGACCATCAAATATGGGTTTCGCACCGCTCTTGTTAGGGTGTACTCTAATGATGTCAATGTGGCGCGCAGAGTAGAAGCGGAGGTAGACCAGATAAGCGAGGGTGAAGATGACGCAGAGCCTGGCCAGGTCAATCCGATGGATGATCTGCCCGGGGGTTATGCGTCCTCGACGTCGTCGCTGGGCATTGGGTTCACCTTCCGCAAGTACACGGAGGAGGAACTCATGTCGGACGATAACGACGAAGCCAACCGAAAAGTGGTGAAGTGGGAAAGAGGGCGCGTCCAAGATGGTGCGCTTCATCCAAATAAACCTCCACCACAGTAAAGCAGCGTCTGCTGCACTGCTGCTCTAGCTGGCGAAAAGGGGGCAGCAGATATCGCCCTCTTCCAGGAACGCTGGATTATTGGGCACAGAATCTGTGGACTCCGGACGACGGAATATACACTGGTAAGTGTGGCAACTGAGGGTACACCTAGACAGAAGGGAAGTGCTGGACGTGACCCTCGTATTGCAGAAAGCAGAGCCTGTGCCCAAAAACTGGATAGTGCTTGATGAGCACTCCTTTTCCGACCATCGCTATCGTTTTCTGTTTGGAGGGGGTTTCGCCTAGAGCTGAACCCTTGAAAAACTTAAAAAATACTGACTGGTGTAGATATAGGAAAGAACTAGATAAACGACTTTCAAGTTAACAAGTAAGAGTACCGTGAAGCCCAGGGGAGCTAGAATACTTGGTAAACCAGTTTACTACGGCATGTGGAAAGGGTCTGGGTATGCCTATCCATTAAAGAAGCCAAGAGGCAAAAAGAAACCACTATGGTGGAAAGACTCTGTCGAACTTTATTTAACCTACCGAAAATAACCCAAAATGACTCACAATGGGAAATTTACAAGTCTCACTTAGAGGACTATAAAAACCTAAGACATTAGAACAGGTCTCCTTGGAGGGACTTCAGCATCTCTATTGAATCTGTGTCAGAGGGCTCAATGCTAAGAACGGTTCTCTCCAGCTCCCCCGAATAGCTCTGAGATGCTTGCTAAGGTCGGACGGGACGTGAATGGGGTCGGCAGGGACACTCTCAGACTTCGCGTAGAAAAACACTTTCCGTGAGTCACCTGGGCAATTGAGTCATTTAAACCCTACAAGCCGCCGGGTCCAGATGAGGTCTCACCGGTGCAGCTTGAACAATCATTGAAGCTAAGTGCAACTTGGCTGTATGCTATGTATATAGGGGAGTTAAACCTCAACCACATTCCTAAAATGTGGAAAGAATCGAGGGTTGCTTTTATCCCCAAAGCAGGGAAAATATCCCATGACAAACCGAAAGACTTTAAAACACTGCTCCTTTCAGCTGATGGTATTACAGTGAGTAATTGATTGTCACATTAGAGATTCAATAACGCACAAACTAATGATTTCCCAGCATGCTTACATGAACGGGAAGTCCACTGAAACGGTGCTTCATCAAGTTGTGTCGTATAAAGATCACTCCTACAGGTCAAGGAGTACACGCTGATACCATTTCTAGACGTTGAGGGTGCCTTCAATAATATAGATCCTTTGGACAACCTGCCGCAAATCTCTGAACAAGATGGCGGAGCAGTTTGCTTTTCACTTGGTATCGATGCCAGGACACAGTAACATACCGGTCAACGAAACAGCGGACGAGCTTCCAAGAAGGGGAACATCCAATCCGCTTTCATAACGCTGGAAGGGTTTAGGTATGCCGCTCGCTACATGCAAGTTCTTTCTAAGGGACTCGTCCCTTGAGGAAGAAAGAGACCGTTGGAAAAACGGTAGCACCTGTATCAAGTCTAAACTCATGTGGCCGGAGTAGAACGTCAAACCATCCCAACGTCTCCCCTGCACCTGTCCTTAGTTTTAGGAACAATAACAGGTAATATACTGATCAGTAGGCACGCAGAGAGACTAGGTGTCCCCTGCAATGACTTATGCAAAAGCTGCAAAAATAAGGAACAGCCTGAAACCGTGATATACCTTCTATATGAATGTCCTGCACTATGGGTAAGAAAAAGGAAATTCTTGGGATCAGAGTTCTTCAGTTCCTTAGAGATCTGGCCAGAGTAGAGATACGCAAAGTACCAAAATCCTTAGATTCCACACGTTGGTTCGAGTAGGGGGATTTTTTAAATCTGCGTGGTACCACAATGGACCTAACAAAGGCCTAGGTGTGCTGGCGCGATCGCTAGCAACCAGTTTAACATAACCTAATATATCACAAAGAAAAAAAATGTAACAAACTATCAACACAATAAAAACCATATGAAGTCAAGTTTGTATATCATTTTATGTGGTATATTTTAATTACAGGATCGCAGTCAATTTGAAAATAGCTGAATAACTAATTAGGCTAAGTAATTAAATACTTATTTGCGATTTAAATAAATTAATTATAGAATATTTCACTTTAATAGAATTGTTTACGATAAGCGATACAAAACACATACAATTTGACAACTCCGCTTTCTTGCTGGCGACCGATGATATATTTTTCTCCCACCTTTGATTGTCAGATCTTTAATAATTCGTACATGGGCAACAACTGTAGCCGATTCTTTAAGAATAGCTTTTACTTCAACTTACCGTACGTGAGGATAAATCAGTGAGTTCGAATGGCTACGTCGTAGACTCGAAATTTGTAGGGTGACATCAGAGTTTTCTTGTTTTGCGTAAAAAACTATCACCGGAACCAATGAAAGGCTTTATAAATACTATGGCGACACTGCACCAACAAATTGAATGGTTAAAAAGCGGTTTACTTAGTTCCGTTGTGGTCGAGCATAAGTGACGCCGATCGTTCGGGTCTCCCAAAAGAGGTCATTATACCAAAAATCGTCGATAAAATCTATTGAATAATATTTTTAATAAAAATAAATTATGTTGAGAAATGTAATTTATTTTATTCAAAAAATCCCTGATTTATTAAACCGCCATTTTATTAATTGTGTTGTCAATTGTCAGTGCCAAAAATAGGCCTTATACAAACAAAATTTTATAAAATATAAATTGTACAAACAACAACTACAGAGTCAAGTAGAAATAGCGACGAAACAGCCGCACTTGATTGAAGTAAGTTGTGAATGACAGAAAATAGAGAAAATTGCAACAGCACACACAGCGTAAGATTAGCACAGCGCGTTTAGCTGCCGGCTTAAGTGTTGCGTTGAAGTCGTGGGTTCGATTAACACGAAAGCCTAGAAGGAAGTCTATTTATTCCACTTTGGTCGCCTTTCGCACTCACCACTTTTTTTCTAACTGTTAAATTTTAAAATTTTTTTTCTTTTCGCTTTAATAATCTTAAATTCACTTCCGTTTAATTTCAAGTATGTAATATACATACATATGTATAATAAATTAAAAATAGAAATTGATTTACTGCTGGCCCGTGCGCGGTTTCTGTGTTAAGTTTTTCAACTGACTCAGTGTTGTCGGCGGCAGGCTATTGTGATGAACGGCCGGCCGCTCACCCCATTCGGACAACTCCGAAAAGCCGAGCGGATGTCCCAAACGGGCGCACAGCCGGTTGATTTAATTGGCGGCGGCGGCGGCTTACACATCCTCCCCGCCCTGCAGGGATGCGCTGGTAAGCGCCTTCTGTAGGTCTTTCAGGGCGCGGATGGTGTTGTCTAGTGGAGGCACGCGGTCACCCTGCTCTCCAACTTGGCTGCTCTTTACCTTGCCTCTGTGCGCGGCAGGTTTGAATTTTGCTCGCTGTGTTGGTTGCCGTTCACGTATGCGCCCTTTGTGCTTTGCTGCCATGTGTGCCAGTGTATTGTGCGCGAGCCCGCAGATCTTGCAACTGCCAGATGAATCGCATTCACCTGTGGTGTGGGTGAGTGCGAGGAAGTTGACGCAATACCGTTGCGCCAGGTCTACGGTTAACCGTTGTGGCGACTTCATTGCCTTGAAGGCTGGAGAGGTCCGAATGGCGTGGTAACGGTGGTAGAGTCTGCATTGCAGACAGTTGTCTGTCTCTGCGGTCGGGGCTAGAAGGCATGCTCTTCGTGCCGCCATTATGGTTTTCGCCCTGAAAATAGAAAAACAAACAGAGAAACGAGAAGTACTTGGGGATAGCATTTAAAGCGAGATGTTTAAATCCATAATATACAGGGATGGTATTTGTTTTTTTTCCTCACTGTGAGTCGCGAGAAGAAGGCGCTTGAAGCTCAGTTTTACCAGAGGACGCGTGACAACCCCGCTTTGCATATGGATATCCACCACACGTACATGGTTATCAGGCCCGTGGCGAACCCTTTCGATTCGTCCCAGTCTCCACTCGGTGGGCGGGAGCGAATCTTCCTTTATTACGAGGAGATCGCCTGGTTGGGGATTGTGGTTTGGATTTTTCCACTTATATCTTTTTTGAAGATCTTTGAGATGTTTCTCTTTCCACCTATGGCTGAATTGATGGTGAAGCGCTTTGACTTTCTCCCAGCGCTTAAGTACAGAGAGGTCTTCAGCGTTAGGCTCGGGAATGGCCAACAGCGGTGCACTTTGAATGACGTGACCTGGGGTAAGTGCAGTAAAGTCAGCCGGGTCCTGTGATAATGCGGACACAGGTCTTGAGTTGAGAACCGCTTCAAATCGCGACAATATCATCGTGAATTCTTCAAATGTGTACTTGTGGGATGCAGCGATCTTCTCTAGGTGGGTTTTAAACCTTTTTATTGCGGATTCCCACAAGCCTCCTATGTGTGAGGCTCCGGGTGGTATATATTGCCAATTGATGCCTTGAGGAGCATATTTTTGAACAATGTCTGTGCAGCATTCGTTAAGAAATTTAACGAAGTCGCGTTCAGTTGGGGGTTTGAGCGTGGCATGCGCCAATCTTCGTTTGGAAAATGACGTAACTGCGCTGCCTCTTCGATTTATTCCGCGCATTGTTCACGAAGTGGAACATGTACGCAGTCACTCGGAGAGCGCGAGAGAAGGATGAAAACCAGTCGAGAAAATCGACCTCTTCCTCGAGCGCATGCTAGACCTCTATCTTGCGCTTTTCTGGAGGAAATGCGCTGCGCGCTTTTGATTTGATTTAGTCCGGGTTGCAAGAAAGCCATTTCGGCTCATGCCACCAGAACGAGGAAATCGCCAAGTCTTGAGGTTTGCAACCGCGCTTCCCGAGGTCCGCTGGATTGTCAGCACTAGCAACATGGTGCCATGTACCGTTGGGAAGATAATCTCGGATTTGAGAGGTACGGTTGAATACATAGGTTTTCCATGTGCACGGTGGCTTTTCCAGGCAAGCTAGCACAATCTCTGAATCAGACCAAAAGAATAGTTTTGCAAATAAGACTGCGCCACTGGTTGCGAGTATGTATGCGGATGTAGGTCGCTGCGCAATACGCTTTTTCCGAGGCGTCACAAAACCCATGGATTTGATTATCTTGCCCCGGAGAAAAATTAACCCATCGAGGGATTTCAATTTGGCAGATGAATGGCAGATTTTCTGCGAACTGTTGCCATTTTGATAAAGCTCTGGGCTTTGCACATTCGTTCAAATCAACGCCATCTAGCCAAAGTTCTTGAAGCAAAATCTTTGCCTGAATCATCACTGGCGTCGTGACGGCTTTTATTGTTGACATAGGCAGAATGGTGTAGGAAATTTTGTCTGTAAGCGCGTTCCAGCGAATACCAAGAGTTTTGGATATGGAAGCGTTCTCAAATTTTAAAAAGTGATTATGATTGGCCGTCAGTTTCATTAACACGTAACCAGCTGACTTTAGCGCTTTGATCACTTGAGTAAGGGATTCGGTGGCATCGTCAATGTTATGACTTCCTGAGAGGATGTCATCCACATACGTGGTTTCTAAGTATTGGCGCAGCCAATGGGAATATCGCTCTCGTGTCATCAGCTAATTGATGTAGTGTAAGGAGAGCGAGATAGGGCGCACAATTAACGCCAAATGTGACGGTTTTGAGATTGTAATCGGTGACCGGAGAGTCAGCCGATTTGCGATATAAAATTCGCTGAAAATGCTTATCGTCTTCGTGGATGAGTATTTGACGACACATTTTCTCAATATCTCCATTGAACACGAATCTGTGCATGCGCCACTGCAGAATGAGTAGCATGAGATCTGGCCAGAGTGTGGGACCGGTGTGCAGGACGTCATTCAGGGACTTTCCTGATCCGGATGTTTTGGAGGCATTGAATACCACGTGAATTTTGGTGGTCACCTTATCTGGTTTGACGACTGCATGTTGCGGTAAGTAGAAAGAGAAATGTTTGCCGTCGGATACGATTTCACAAGGCTTAGTGTAGCCCATGTGACCGAGGTCGAGATATTCCTGTAACACATCGTTTTACAGTGTGCTCCAGTCCTCTCTCTTTTGCAACGATCGCTCCATGCTAAATAATTGCTGGAGGGCAGCAGACCGAGAATGGCAAAGAAAGAGTTTTGAGGAAATCTTTGTTGAATGGAAGTCGCACATTGTTTCGAGCGTGTGTAGCACGTGCCATTGTTGTTGCATACATATTCTCACATGCCCGATCCTTCAGAGAAATTTGCGAAGACTATGGAATTTCTTCTTCTTCCCAAAATCTTCTCAATTGAGAACGGAGATTTGCATTCAAGTATTCTTCTACTTGTGTCGATAATGACACAACCCTTTCCATTATTTGACCACTGAGAATCCAGCCAAATATTGTTTTTTGCGCAAGTATGGTATCGCAAATCTTTTGTATATCTTCCAGCAGGATGTGTGGAAGGATATCGCTGCTAAAGACCATATCCGTTTGTGCTGGTATGTGGCAATTGGGGTCGGCGAGCTCAATGATTTTGAACTGCTGCCAGTGTTCATGGCTAATGGAGAATGTTGGCTTATGCCTCGTTAATTGTGGTAACACAATTGCCTAAACCTTTATCATTTGCCCGTTTTTGGATGCAACCAGTGCAAGGGGACAAAGTTTGGATGAGTTTTAGACGACGTATCCACCCTTGCCAGAGATTTCGAAGCTGGATTGCTCGAGTGGAAGCTTCAACCTTTTTTGTACTTTCGAGGAAAGGAAAGTTCTTTGTGAGCCTTGATCAATTAAGGCCCTGAGTTGAAATAATTCCCCATCGTGTTCTACTGCGACCATGACAGTTGGAAAGAGAATTTTGCTGTCATTGGCTGCATGCAATGATTGTATGTGTGCCTGTTTGGAATAGCACGGTTGCTCGCTGGAGTTGGAGCTTGACTGCACTTTTCGAGCGGAAGATATCCAGGTGGCAGTAGTGTGCTGCGCAGAGGCACCAAAGGTTCTCGGAGTAGAGTGGCGAGCTTGTGGCTTTGGATTGACGTGCAATAGTGAGTGGTGCCGTTGTTGGCAATGTGAACACGACCACTGGCTCGGTCATTCATTAGTGCTGTGAGAAAAAGCAAGACAGCTTGCTTTGGTTAACGAATTGTATACGGTTCGGAACCGAAATTCGTTTGAATTGTTTGCAGACTCTAATGACGATTCTGCCACGAAAGCGTTAGTTCTATTAAAGGGCCTGCTTTGCGAAGCATTTTGATGAGTGACTGGTTTTGGTTTACTTGGGCTTGGATGAAGTCATCCATTTGAGACCATGTGGGTAAATATCTTCGGGAAGAGAGAGATTGTTCCCAAAGTGACAATGTGTTTTCGGGAAGCTTCGATGATGATATATATACCAAGATGGTATCCCAGCTGTCTGTCTTAACGTCTTGGAAATGTAGAATCGACAGACAGGGGTTAATCGAGGTTTGCAGCTTCTGAAGTTGATAACTATTTTTGGTTTTAATAATGGGCAGAGTCATAAGAGTTTTGATGTGGTTTTCAACCAGGATACGTTTGTTTTCGTATCATGACCGTAAAGCTTCCCAGGCCAGCTCGAAATTGCCATCGCTGAGCGGATATTGCTTTACAATTGAGCCGGCTTTCCCTTGGGTTTTGTATCGAAGATGATATAATTTCTGAGCACGGGAGAGCTTCGGGTGGTGTATGTATACCACTGTGAACATGTCACGAAAAGCGGGACATTCTTCTTCAACTGACTCAGCATTGTTGGTGGCAGGCTGCTGTGAACGGCCAGCCCTCACCCCACTCGGGCAACTCCGAAGAGCCGAGCGGATGTCCCAAACGGGCGCACGGCCGGTTGGTTTAATTGGCGGCGGCGGCGGCTTAAACAAGTCTGATGAGAAGATTTGGTGATCTCCGAAATAGTGCTATATGGGCAGAGTCATAAGAGTTTTGATGTGGTTTTCAACCAGGATACGTTTGTTTTCGTATCATGCCCGTAAAGCTTCCCAGGCCAGCTCGAAATTGCCATCGCTGAGCGGATATTGCTTTACAATTGAGCCGGCTTTCCCTTGGGTTTTGTATCGAAGATGATATAATTTCTGAGCACGGGAGAGCTTCGGGTGGTGTATGTATACCACTGTGAACATGTCACGAAAAGCGGGACATTCTTCTTCAACTGACTCAGCATTGTTGGTGGCAGGCTGCTGTGAACGGCCAGCCCTCACCCCACTCGGGCAACTCCGAAGAGCCGAGCGGATGTCCCAAACGGGCGCACGGCCGGTTGGTTTAATTGGCGGCGGCTTAAACAAGTCTGATGAGAAGATTTGGTGATCTCCGAAATAGTGCTATAACTTCTACCGCTTTGAGTATTGTTGTTTTCTCCTTGAAATTTTTTCCAAAAACCATATAGTCTTAAAGCTCATAAACACTTAAAATTAAAATTAATTTTTTCAAATTTGGCATTTGAATGCAAAGAGATTATTATACACATACAAAAGATACATTAATGTAAACCAGGGAACGAAAATAACTTTTATTTTTTTCGATGTTATAAAAGTCAGTTATCAATGTTCCTTAGATCCCAGGACCTCAAGGACGAGAATACTGGATTCTATTTATTTTTCCAACTTTTTTGGAAAAATCCGGACTTTTATTATTTTAGTCCGGTAATAATAGTTAAACTTGACCAACTATTTTTTAAGGCCGAAATAAAAGTCTTCACCACCGAAATGTGTAACCGAGGGAAGCCATCTTTTTATACATGTGTTTTATAATCCCCCCTATTACGGTTACCGTCGTCAAAACTAAACGACGACGACTTATTAAAATCGGTATTGGCGTAGTCGTTTTGATAACTATTGACAGCTAGTGACTCATTTGGTATTGGCTTAGCAAAATTGCTGTTAACATTGAGTTCAAACGACGCCATTTCAGTCGACACCGTGTTTACTAACGACTAGAAGAAAATTTGTAAGCATAATTGTTTTTTTTTTTTAAGAAATCGTTTATTAATAATTAAATTAAACTTTCTGCTGTATCTGTATGATTTAGAAATGAAAACTACAAGTGTAAAATGATTTGAAACTTTTGTAGCTAAATTAGAAAAAAGTCCATGGCTAGCAAAAGGATACGACTCCAGCTAACTTTTTCGCTTGTCTGATATGATCCCTGTCCCAAAAACCGCAAAGTTGCTGCCAATTTTGATATTCTGGATATAGATGTTGTCCGGACTCTACTTATCATTGCTGGCTTAATATTTATATATAAACGCAGTTTTGTTGAGTCGAAAATATTCTGAAATAAAAAAAATATTAACAACAAACATGAAAAAATCCAAAATGCTTATCCACGAATTTAAATTGTAACATTTATGTACTTGTTAACGGGCGAACTAAACACATCAGTAGTGCGTTTCTGTAACTAATTTAAACCACATTTCACATTGTTATCGTTAATTGGCAACTTTTTTGTGGTTTAGTGATAGTCTAACAGCATTGGCAATATTTGTTATTGTTCGATAACAGCAAATACAGTCAGCTGTTGTTTTTGTGGTTTTATTTTTTTATTATTATTTTAAGCGCATCGTGTGCGTTTAAGTGACTCCGGTAGATTAATTTAAGTGAAAAATGGCATTTGAATACATCGCGCTAACCCATAGAGCTAACTCCAACAAAGTCGAAAATATAGTATCGCAGTTAAACAGTCAGTTGAGAAGATTGATAATAACAGCGCTATGAACTGAAAAGCAGGTAAACTAATCTTTCAGTGTTATTAAATGTTATATGTGCATTACATGTATATACTCGTGGTAGGTTCTAGCTGCTTTAAGATTTTCATGCCACTGGGTGCTACCAACGCCCAGAAGGAAAACAGTGGGGCATTTCAATGAGCCAAACTTTAAGCCGTTGCATAGACCGCGTGACTGAGGGGTCGACAACACCTTATTCGCTTCGAAAGTAAAGTTTCCTATGACGCTAGTGTAGCGCCAAGTGGCAAAGAAAATGTTTGCGTCAGCACCTTCGTCGTTTGTACCTGGCACTATCGGTGCAATCGACTGCACTCACGTTGCGATTTTGGCTCCAAAAGGTGACGAGTTAATCTTTGTTAACCACCATAGGTACCATTCGATCAACGTACAAATGGTTAGTGTACAACTACTACATGAAAGGAGAACTCTATTGTTATTATATGTTTGTTAAAACTTACAGATATGTGACCCAAATCTGAAAATTTTAAACGTAAACGCGAGATTTGCGGGGGCTCGACATGATTCAATTATTTGGAGCTCTTCTGCAGTACACCAAGTCATGTAGCGATCAAATGAACTTGGAAATCACAACACATTTTTGTTTGGTAAGTTCTTTTAATTCTTTGTGAATTGCAAAATTAAAAGGAAATAACTGCAGGCGATGCTGAATACCCGTTGGAGCCGTGGCTGATGACACCTTTGCCAAACGAACCAGAAGGAACACCAAAGGTTCGGTACAACGAGGCGTTATGCAAAGCACGTAACCCAATAGAGAGCCTCTTTGGCGTTCTTAAAAGGACATGGCGGTGTTTATCAAAGCAAAGGATACTCCTATATGACCCCGGTTTTGCTGGCAAAGTTGTCAACGCAGCACAGCTTTGCATAATATTCGATTGGGCGAGGAAACAACCGATTTCGAGGATGGAGTTATTTATGATCCCGAAACACCAACCATTGCTAGCAAAACCGGCGGAACATATTCAGTAGCAAAACGTGTCTAAGACCGAGTAATAGCAAATTGCTTTTGAATATTATCTTGCAAGTTCCCTCCCTCGTACAAAGTTTAGAATATTACTTTTTATTTCTTGTCCAACTACAGAAACTAAATATATCAAATAAAAAAACTGTATTATTTATAATGTATATACTTCATCGCTTGAACTTGATGCATCAAAAACAAAGAACGTTTTTCTGAGAAAATATTCAATTAAAATATTCACACGCATCCGAAGAATGAAAACTTTTGCATAAAAATTTTAAACAAAATGAAACAGCTGATGCAGAAATGACAAAGATGGTATTTCTACATTGATTTTATCGATTAACTGTCGACGTCGTCTCAATACGTTTAGTCAATACCGATTATGTGTCGATTTGACGTCGACACGATATGATGTCGACTTAAAAACTACTACGACGTCGACGACGACAACCGTAATAGGGGCGAATGTAATATTATTTGGTATGCCCAAATAAAAATCCTTGCTACAAGTTTACGAATATTTTTTGTATAGAATAAAAACATTTTCATGTGTGGATAATATTAATTATCATAAAAACAAATCCAAACTTATGGTTTTTTTTCCAAAGACTTAGTTTATTTACAATATTTATATATGTGATATTATATTTATATTTAGCTTTAAAAGGCAAATAGTTTCCAATTTTTTTTTACTCAGGTTATAACGCAAATCCATTAAAATTAGCTTCAAGGCTGAAAACGCTTGTTCAACACTTACTTGTGTGGCAGGCACCGCATTCACAACTTCACTTGGACACATTGCTGAAGTAAATTTTAACTTTTTTAACATTGAAATCAATTGCTTCATTTGCAAGTTTTATAGCATACATATGTTGCTCCTTTTGCAAATGCCTTTTTAAATTAGTAATAAAATCGTCTTGAAATCTTTCCCCACATGCCTTGAATTTTGCGAATCAATTTTTAGATTTAAAATAATCGCGTATATAAAAGTCACGTTTACGTCCCATATTTCTAATTGATATAACGATGAAGAAAATACATCAGAAGTTGCAAAGAATCAATGTTTCCTTTCAATTCAAATACTTTTCTATAAAATAAATAACTGTGTTTGGTAATTTTTTTTATTTTAATTTTTAACCACCGCTTATTCCTTATATAGTGTCGTTTATATGTATGTATTACTATTAAGTATTTTATTTGATTAACTTCAGTATTAATGCTTATATCAAAAGTTGATCTTCTCGGTACAAAAGCTGGATTAGAAGAAGGCCGTTAGCTAAATGTCAGTTTTATTCTTGACGTTGCCGGTCATGTGGTATATTTGAGGTTGCCACATCACTGCGTCCGGTACTTGGCAGGGAGCTTAACCCTGCGTCCGGATCGCGTTGCGCGTACTGCGTGCGTTCGTATCGTTCCTGCCGAAGACGGCGGTCGCCATTGCCAGTTGTTTTTCTATGAAATGTGAAGGCCTGGCATTATTTGAAGTCGTCGTTGGCCTCAATTCGCGCATTCGTTTGCGCAGTTTACTGATGAATTTGGATTCATTTGTATTGTTAGTAAGCGTATGTCATTTCGGCCGGCGTTGCTTTGATGTCTTCTTTGAAGGCGGATCGGTAGCCAAGAAGAACTAATGGTAACGCTTCGACCCACTGCTCCGCTTGGAAGCATTTTATCGAAGCCTTCAATGTTCGATGAAATCGCTCGATGATTCCGTTTGAAGCTTGATGATAAGCTGATGTTTGGAGGTGTTGGACGTCAAGGAGTTTGTTCAGGTCGCGGAAGAGCGCAATTTAGAATTGACGTCCTTAGTCGGTCGTGATTTTTGTTGGTATGCCAAATCTTGAGATCCAAGTAGCTAAAAAGGAAAATGCAATTGTTTCAGCCTCGATTGTTTCAATAGGATAGGCCTCGACCCACCTGGAGAATCTGTCAATGCATGTGAGACAATATCGGTATCCTTTGGTGGAAGGCAAAGGTCCGACGATGTCAATGTTGACGTGTTCGAAACGTTTCAGTTTTGGAGTGTAAGCTGATATTGGCGACTTGTTTTGACGTTGGATTTTCGATCGTTGGCATGGCAGGCAGCTTCGGGTCCATTCGCGGCATTCTCGATTCATGCTCGGCCATACGAATTTCTCTGCAACGAGCTTGACTGTTTTCGAAACCCCGGCGTAACATAGATTATGTAAAGACGCAAACGCAGTTTTACGAAACTCTTTTGTGATAAACTGTCGCGACGTTCCCGAGCTTATATCGCAGTATAACTCAACTGATGTGCCTGGCATGTTAAACTTTTTTAACGCAAGACTAGAATCTTCTTTAAGGTATGTTTTGATTTCGTCGTCGATCAACTGGCTTTTGGCTAAACGTTCGAAGTTAACAGCATGGCTGGCATTGATAGCTTCTACCCTGGAAAGGGCATCGGCTGTTACGTTCTCGTTGCCTGGTACGTAGCGTATGTCGGTAGTGAACTGGCTCAGAAAATCGAGATGTCTGATTTGCCTCGGAGAAGCCTTTCCGGTGTTTTGCTGAAATGCGAATTGTAACGGTTTGTGGTCTGTGAGAACATAAATTGCTGCCTTTTTAACGAATGTCTTAAATATTTCACGCTCTTGTTAGCGGCCAAAAGCTCGCGGTCGTACGTACTATAACGCTGCGGGGCCGGACTAAGCTTTTCTGAGTAAAAGCTGAGTGGCTGCCCTTTATCGCCCTCCAACTGCAGCAAGACAGCCCCTACAGTAGTACTGGATGCTTCCACAGCCACCGCGAGAGCGCTGGGTTTCGGAAAAGCCAGGAGGGTTGTCGTGCAAAGCTCGTCTTTGCAGCGCTGGAACGCGTCTTCGACTTCTTTGCTCCAGGCGATTTTGGATGTGTCCCTCTTTTTCTTGTTTCTTATGAGGGAAGTAAACACGCTTTGTATGACGCAGCTTTAGGCAAAAACCTTCGAAAAAAATTTATCATATTAACAACAAACATGAAAAAATCCAAAATGCTTATCAACGAATTTAAATTGTAAAACTTATGTATGTACTAGTTAACGGGCGAACTAAACACATAAGTAGTGAGATTTCGTAACTAATTTAAACCCAATTCCACATTGTTATCGTTAATTGGCAACTTTTTTGTGGTTTAGTGATTGTCTAACAGCATTGGTAACATATGTTATTGTTCGATAACAGCAAATACAGTCAGCTGTTTGTTTTTGTGGTTTTATTTTTGTATTATTATTTTAAGCGCATCGTGTGCGTTTAAGTGACTCCGGTAGATTAATTTGAGTGAAAACTGGCATTTGAATACATCGCGCTAAATTTAGCAAATAATGAGTAGCAATCAAATGTGCTAACGATTGACCGGCGTAGGCTCCGAGAAATCGATGTCCCGTTTGAGCTAACTCCAACAGAGTCGAAAATATAGTGTCGCAGTTAAACAGTCAGTTGAGAAGATCGATAATAACACCGCTATCAACTGAAAAGCAGGTAAACTAATCTTTCAGTGTTATTAAATGTTATATGTGCATTATATGTATATACTCGTGGTAGGTCTAGCTGCTTAAAGGTTTTCATGCCACTGGGTGCTACCAACGCCCAGTAGGGGCATTTCAATGAGCCAAACTTCTATAAGCCGTTGCATAGACCGCGTGACTGAGGCATCGACAACACCTTATTCGCTTCGAAAGTAAAGTTTCCTATGACGCTAGTGTAGCGCCAAGTGGCTAAGAAAATGTTTGCGTCAGCACCTTCGTCGTTTGTACCTGGCACTATCGGTGCAATCGACTGCACTCACGTTGCGATTTTGGCTCCGAAAGGTGACGAGTCAATCTTTGTTAACCACCATAGGTACCATTCGATCAACGTACAAATGGTTAGTGTAAAAGTACAACATGAAAGGAGAACTCTATTGTTATTATATGTTTGTTAAAACTTACAGATATGTGACCCAAATCTGAAAATTTTAAACGTAAACGCGAGATTTGCGGGGGCTCGACATGATTAATTTATTTGGAGCTCTTCTGCAGTACACCAAGTCATGTAGCGATCAAATGAACTTGGAAATCACAACACATTTTTGTTTGGTAAGTTCTTTTAATTCTTTGTGAATTGCAAAATGAAAAGGAAATAACTGCAGGCGATGCTAGATACCCGTTTGAGCCGTGGCTGATGACACCTTTGCCAAACGAACCAGAAGGAACACCAAAGGTTCGGTACAACGAGGCGTTATGCAAAGCACGTAACCCAATAGAGAGCCTCTTTGGCGTTCTTAAAGGGACATGGCGGTGTTTATCAAAGCAAAGGGTACTCCTATATGACCCTGGTTTTGCTGGCAAAGTTGTCAACGCAGCACAGCTTTGCATAATATTCAATTGGGCGAGGAAACAACCGATTTCGAGGATGAAGTTATTTATTTATTAAAATATTCACACGCATCCGAAGAATGAAAACTTTTGCATAAAAATTTTAAACAAAATGAAACAGCTGATGCAGAAATGACAAAGATGGTATTTCTACATTGATTTTATCGATTAGCTGTCGACGTCGTCTCAATACGTTTAGCCAATACCGATTATGTGTCGATTTGACGTCGACACGATATGATGTCGACTGAAAAACTACTACGCCGTCGACGACGACAACCGTAATAGGGGCGAATGTAATATTATTTTGTATGCCCAATAAAAATCTTTGCTACAAGTTTACGAATATTTTTTGTATAGAATAAAAACATTTTCATGTGTGGATAATATTAATTATCATAAAAACAAATCCAAACTTATGGTTTTTTTTTAAAAGACTTATTTTATTTAAAATATTTATATATGTGATATTATATTTATATTTAGCTTTAAAAGGCAAATAGTTTCCAATTTTTTTTTAGTCAGGTTACAACGCAAATCCATTAAAATTAGCTCCAAGGCTGAAAACGCTTGTTCAACACTTACTTGTGTGGCAGGCACCGCATTCACAACTTCACTTGGACACATTGCTGAAGTAAATTTTAACTTTTTTAACATTGAAATCAATTGGTTCATTTGCAAGTTTTATAGCATACATATGTTGCTCCTTTTGCAAATGCCTTTTTAAATTAGTAATAAAATCGTCTTGAAATCTTTCCCCACATGCCTTGAATTTTGCGAATCAATTTTTAGATTTAAAATAATCGCGTATATAAAAGTCACGTTTACGTCCCATATTTCTAATTGTTATAACGATGAAGAAAATACATCAGAAGTTGCAAAGAATCAATGTTTCCTTTCAATTCAAATACTTTTCTATAAAATAAATAACTGTGTTTGGTAATTTTTTTTATTTTAATTTTAAACCACCGCTTATTCCTTATATAGTGTCGTTTATATGTATGTATTACTATTAAGTATTTTATTTGATTAACTTCAGTATTAATGCTTATATCAAAAGTTGATCTTCTCGGTACAAAAGCTGGATTAGAAGAAGGCCGTTAGCTAAATGTCAGTTTTATTCTTGACGTTGCCGGTCATGTGGTATATTTGAGGTTGCCACATCACTGCGTCCGGTACTTGGCAGGGAGCTTAACCCTGCGTCCGGATCGC
Source organism: Philophylla caesio (assembly GCA_963971545.1). Classification (NCBI taxonomy): domain Eukaryota; kingdom Metazoa; phylum Arthropoda; class Insecta; order Diptera; family Tephritidae; genus Philophylla; species Philophylla caesio. The sequence goes on along the minus strand of OZ020606.1, from coordinate 45,013,782 downwards.
GTTGCGCGTACTGCGTGCGTTCGTATCGTTCCTGCCGAAGACGGCGGTCGCCATTGCCAGTTGTTTTTCTATGAAATGTGAAGGCTTGGCATGATTTGAAGTCGTCGTTGGCCTCAATTCGCGCATTCGTTTGCGCAGTTTACTGATGAATTCGAATTCATTTGTATTGTTAATAAGCGTGGATTCCAAAAACTTCCCTGGCAGTCGGATTGTGCTGCCGTATGTCATTTCGGCCGGCGTTGCTTTGATGTCTTCTTTGAAGGCGGATCGATAGCCAAGAAGAACTAATGGTAACGCTTCGACCCACTGCTCCGTTTGGAAGCATTTTATCGAAACCTTCAATGTTCGATGAAATCGCTCGATGATTTCGTTTGAAGCTGGATGATAAGCTGTTGTTTGAAGGTGTTGGACGCCAAGGAGTTTGTTCAGGTCACGGAAGAGCGCAGATTAGAATTGACGTCCTTAGTCGGTCGTGATTTTTGTTGGTATGCCACTCTTGAGATCCAAGTAGCTAAAAAGGAAAATGCAATTGTTTCAGCTTCGATTGTTTCAATAGGATAGGCGACTTGTTTTGACGTTGGATTTTCGATCGTTGGCATGGCAGGCAGCTTCGGGTCCATTCGCGGCATTCTCGATTCATGCTCGGCCATACGAATTTCTCTGCAACGAGCTTGACTGTTTTCGAAACCCCGGCGTGACATAGATTATGTAAAGACGCAAACGCAGTTTTACGAAACTCTTTTGTGATAAACTGTCGCGACGTTCCCGAGCTTATATCGCAGTATAACTCAACTGATGTGCCTGGCATGTTAAACTTTTTTAACGCAAGACTAGAATCTTCTTTAAGGTATGTTTTGATTTCGTCGTCGATCAACTGGCTTTTGGCTAATCGTTCGAAGTTAACAGCATGGCTGGCATTGATAGCTTCTACCCTGGAAAGGGCATCGGCTGTTACGTTCTCGTTGCCTGGTGCGTAGCGTATGTCGGTAGTGAACTGGCTCAGAAAATCGAGATGTCTGATTTGCCTCGGAGAAGCCTTTCCGGTGTTTTGCTGAAATGCGAATTGTAACGGTTTGTGGTCTGTGAGAACGTAAAATTGCTGCCCTTTTAACGGTTGTCTAAAATATTTCACGCTCTTGTTAGCGGCCAAAAGCTCGCGGTCGTACGTACTATAACGCTGCGGGGCCGGACTAAGCTTTTCTGAGTAAAAGCTGAGTGGCTGCCCTTTATCGCCCTCCAACTGCAGCAAGACAGCCCCTACAGTAGTACTGGATGCGTCCACAGCCACCGCGAGTTGAGCGCTGGGTTTCGGAAAAGCCAGGAGGGTTGTCGTGCAAAGCTCGTCTTTGCAGCGCTGGAACGCGTCTTCGACTTCTTTGCTCCAGGCGATTTTGGATGTGTCCCTCTTTTTCTTGTTTCTTATGAGGGAAGAAAACACGCTTTGTATGACGCAGCTTTAGGCAAAAACCTTCGAAAAAAATTTATCATATTAACAACAAACATGAAAAAATCCAAAATGCTTATCCACGAATTTAAATTGTAACACTTATGTATGTACTTGTTAACGGGCGAACTAAACACATAAGTAGTGAGATTTCGTAACTAATTTAAACCCCATTCCACATTGTTATCGTTAATTGGCAACTTTTTTGTGGTTTAGTGATTGTCTAACAGCATTGGTAACATATGTTATTGTTCGATAACAGCAAATACAGTCAGCTGTTTGTTTTTGTGGTTTTATTTTTGTATTATTATTTTAAGCGCATCGTGTGCGTTTAAGTGACTCCGGTAGATTAATTTGAGTGAAAACTGGCATTTGAATACATCGCGCTAATAATGAGTAGCAATCAAATGTGCTAACGATTGACCGGCGTAGGCTCCGAGAAATCGATGTCCCGTTTGAGCTAACTCCAACAGAGTCGAAAATATAGTGTCGCAGTTAATCAGTCAGTTGAGAAGATCGATAATAACACCGCTATCAACTGAAAAGCAGGTAAACTAATCTTTCAGTGTTATTAAATGTTATATGTGCATTATATGTATATACTCGTGGTAGGTCTAGCTGCTTAAAGGTTTTCATGCCACTGGGTGCTACCAACGCCCAGTAGGGGCATTTCAATGAGCCAAACTTCTATAAGCCGTTGCATAGACCGCGTGACTGAGGCATCGACAACACCTTATTCGCTTCGAAAGTAAAGTTTCCTATGACGCTAGTGTAGCGCCAAGTGGCTAAGAAAATGTTTGCGTCAGCACCTTCGTCGTTTGTACCTGGCACTATCGGTGCAATCGACTGCACTCACGTTGCGATTTTGGCTCCGAAAGGTGACGAGTCAATCTTTGTTAACCACCATAGGTACCATTCGATCAACGTACAAATGGTTAGTGTAAAAGTACAACATGAAAGGAGAACTCTATTGTTATTATATGTTTGTTAAAACTTACAGATATGTGACACAAATCTGAAAATTTTAAACGTAAACGCGAGATTTGCGGGGGCTCGACATGATTAATTTATTTGGAGCTCTTCTGCAGTACACCAAGTCATGTAGCGATCAAATGAACTTGGAAATCACAACACATTTTTGTTTGGTAAGTTCTTTTAATTCTTTGTGAATTGCAAAATGAAAAGGAAATAACTGCAGGCGATGCTAGATACCCGTTTGAGCCGTGGCTGATGACACCTTTGCCAAACGAACCAGAAGGAACACCAAAGGTTCGGTACAACGAGGCGTTATGCAAAGCACGTAACCCAATAGAGAGCCTCTTTGGCGTTCTTAAAGGGACATGGCGGTGTTTATCAAAGCAAAGGGTACTCCTATATGACCCTGGTTTTGCTGGCAAAGTTGTCAACGCAGCACAGCTTTGCATAATAATCGATTGGGCGAGGAACAACCGATTTCGAGGATGAAGTTATTTATTTATTAAAATATTCACACGCATCCGAAGAATGAAAACTTTTGCATAAAAATTTTAAACAAAATGAAACAGCTGATGCAGAAATGACAAAGATGGTATTTCTACATTGATTTTATCGATTAACTGTCGACGTCGTCTCAATACGTTTAGCCAATACCGATTATGTGTCGATTTGACGTCGACACGATATGATGTCGACTGAAAAACTACTACGCCGTCGACCACGACAACCGTAATAGGGCCGAATGTAATATTATTTTGTATGCCCAAATAAAAATCTTTGCTACAAGTTTACGAATATTTTTTGTATAGAATAAAAACATTTTCATGTGTGGATAATATTAATTATCATAAAAACAAATCCAAACTTATGGTTTTTTTTCCAAAGACTTAGTTTATTTAAAATATTTATATATGTGATATTATATTTATATTTAGCTTTAAAAGGCAAATAGTTTCCAATTTTTTTTTAGTCAGGTTATAACGCAAATCCATTAAAATTAGCTTCAAGGCTGAAAACGCTTGTTCAACACTTACTTGTGTGGCAGGCACCGCATTCACAACTTCACTTGGACACATTGCTGAAGTAAATTTTAACTTTTTTAACATTGAAATCAATTGGTTCATTTGCAAGTTTTATAGCATACATATGTTGCTCCTTTTGCAAATGCCTTTTTAAATTAGTAATAAAATCGTCTTGAAATCTTTCCCCACATGCCTTGAATTTTGCGAATCAATTTTTAGATTTAAAATAATCGCGTATATAAAAGTCACGTTTACGTCCCATATTTCTAAGTTATTTATTTATTAAAATATTCACACGCATCCGAAGAATGAAAACTTTTGCATAAAAATTTTAAACAAAATGAAACAGCTGATGCAGAAATGACAAAGATGGTATTTCTACATTGATTTTATCGATTAACTGTCGACGTCGTCTCAATACGTTTAGCCAATACCGATTATGTGTCGATTTGACGTCGACACGATATGATGTCGACTGAAAAACTACTACGCCGTCGACGACGATGACCGTAATAGGGGCGAATGTAGTATTATTTTGTATGCCCAAATAAAAATCTTTGCTACAAGTTTACGAATATTTTTTGTATAGAATAAAAACATTTTCATGTGTGGATAATATTAATTATCATAAAAACAAATCCAAACTTATGGTTTTTTTTCCAAAGACTTAGTTTATTTAAAATATTTATATATGTGATATTATATTTATATTTAGCTTTAAAAGGCAAATAGTTTCCAATTTTTTTTTAGTCAGGTTATAACGCAAATCCATTAAAATTAGCTTCGAGGCTGAAAACGCTTGTTCAACACTTACTTGTGTGGCAGGCACCGCATTCACAACTTCACTTGGACACATTGCTGAAGTAAATTTTAACTTTTTTAACATTGAAATCAATTGGTTCATTTGCAAGTTTTATAGCATACATATGTTGCTCCTTTTGCAAATGCCTTTTTAAATTAGTAATAAAATCGTCTTGAAATCTTTCCCCACATGCCTTGAATTTTGCGAATCAATTTTTAGATTTAAAATAATCGCGTATATAAAAGTCACGTTTACGTCCCATATTTCTAAGTTATTTATTTATTAAAATATTCACACGCATCCGAAGAACGACAACTTTTGCATAAAAATTTTAAACAAAATGAAACAGCTGATGCAGAAATGACAAAGATGGTATTTCTACATTGATTTTATCGATTAACTGTCGACGTCGTCTTAAAACGTTTAGCCAATACCGATTATGTGTCGATTTGACGTCGACACGATATGATGTCGACTGAAAAACTACTACGCCGTCGACGACGACAACCGTAATAGGGGCGAATGTAATATTATTTTGTATGCCCAAATAAAAATCTTTGCTACAAGTTTACGAATATTTTTTGTATAGAATAAAAACATTTTCATGTGTGGATAATATTAATTATCATAAAAACAAATCCAAACTTATGGTTTTTTTTCCAAAGACTTAGTTTATTTAAAATATTTATATATGTGATATTATATTTATATTTAGCTTTAAAAGGCAAATAGTTTCCAATTTTTTTTTAGTCAGGTTATAACGCAAATCCATTAAAATTAGCTTCAAGGCTGAAAACGCTTGTTCAACACTTACTTGTGTGGCAGGCACCGCATTCACAACTTCACTTGGACACATTGCTGAAGTAAATTTTAACTTTTTTAACATTGAAATCAATTGGTTCATTTGCAAGTTTTATAGCATACATATGTTGCTCCTTTTGCAAATGCCTTTTTAAATTAGTAATAAAATCGTCTTGAAATCTTTCCCCACATGCCTTGAATTTTGCGAATCAATTTTTAGATTTAAAATAATCGCGTATATAAAAGTCACGTTTACGTCCCATATTTCTAATTGTTATAACGATGAAGAAAATACATCAGAAGTTGCAAAGGATCAATGTTTCCTTTCAATTCAAATACTTTTATATAAAATAAATAACTGTGTTTGGTAATTTTTTTATTTTAATTTTTAACCACCGCTTATTCCTTATATAGTGTCGTTTATATGTATGTATTACTATTAAGTATTTTATTTGATTAACTTCAGTATTAATGCTTATATCAAAAGTTGATCTTCTCGATACAAAAGCTGGATTAGAAGAAGGCCGTTAGCTAAATGTCAGTTTTATTCTTGACGTTGCCGGTCATGTGGTATATTTGAGGTTGCCACATCACTGCGTCCGGTACTTGGCAGGGAGCTTAACCCTGCGTCCGGATCGCGTTGCGCGTACTGCGTGCGTTCGTATCGTTCCTGCCGAAGACGGCGGTCGCCATTGCCAGTTGTTTTTCTATGAAATGTGAAGGCTTGGCATGATTTGAAGTCGTCGTTGGCCTCAATTCGCGCATTCGTTTGCGCAGTTTACTGATGAATTCGAATTCATTTGTATTGTTAATAAGCGTGGATTCCAAAAACTTCCCTGGCAGTCGGATTGTGCTGCCGTATGTCATTTCGGCCGGCGTTGCTTTGATGTCTTCTTTGAAGGCGGATCGATAGCCAAGAAGAACTAATGGTAACGCTTCGACCCACTGCTCCGTTTGGAAGCATTTTATCGAAACCTTCAATGTTCGATGAAATCGCTCGATGATTTCGTTTGAAGCTGGATGATAAGCTGTTGTTTGAAGGTGTTGGACGCAAAGGAGTTTGTTCAGGTCACGGAAGAGCGCAGATTAGAATTGACGTCCTTAGTCGGTCGTGATTTTTGTTGGTATACCACTCTTGAGATCCAAGTAGCTAAAAAGGAAAATGCAATTGTTTCAGCTTCGATTGTTTCAATAGGATAGGCCTCGACCCACCTGGAGAATCTGTCAATGCATGTGAGACAATATCGGTATCCTTTGGTGGCAGGCAAAGGTCCGACGATGTCAATGTTGACGTGTTCGAAACGTTTCAGTTTTGGAGTGTAAGCTGATATTGGCGACTTGTTTTGACGTTGGATTTTCGATCGTTGGCATGGCAGGCAGCTTCGGGTCCATTCGCGGCATTCTCGATTCATGCTCGGCCATACGAATTTCTCTGCAACGAGCTTGACTGTTTTCGAAACCCCGGCGTGACATAGATTATGTAAAGACGCAAACGCAGTTTTACGAAACTCTTTTGTGATAAACTGTCGCGACGTTCCCGAGCTTATATCGCAGTATAACTCAACTGATGTGCCTAGCATGTTAAACTTTTTTAACGCAAGACTAGAATCTTCTTTAAGGTATGTTTTGATTTCGTCGTCGATCAACTGGCTTTTGGCTAATCGTTCGAAGTTAACAGCATGGCTGGCATTGATAGCTTCTACCCTGGAAAGGGCATCGGCTGTTACGTTCTCGTTGCCTGGTGCGTAGCGTATGTCGGTAGTGAACTGGCTCAGAAAATCGAGATGTCTGATTTGCCTCGGAGAAGCCTTTCCGGTGTTTTGCTGAAATGCGAATTGTAACGGTTTGTGGTCTGTGAGAACGTAAAATTGCTGCCCTTTTAACGGTTGTCTAAAATATTTCACGCTCTTGTTAGCGGCCAAAAGCTCGCGGTCGTACGTACTATAACGCTGCGGGGTCGGACTAAGCTTTTCTGAGTAAAAGCTGAGTGGCTGCCCTTTATCGCCCTCCAACTGCAGCAAGACAGCCCCTACAGTAGTACTGGATGCGTCCACAGCCACCGCGAGTTGAGCGCTGGGTTTCGGAAAAGCCAGGAGGGTTGTCGTGCAAAGCTCGTCTTTGCAGCGCTGGAACGCGTCTTCGACTTCTTTGCTCCAGGCGATTTTGGATGTGTCCCTCTTTTTCTTGTTTCTTATGAGGGAAGAAAACACGCTTTGTATGACGCAGCTTTAGGCAAAAACCTTCGAAAAAAATTTATCATATTAACAACAAATATGAAAAAATCCAAAATGCTTATCCACGAATTTAAATTGTAAAACTTATGTATGTACTTGTTAACGGGCGAACTAAACACATAAGTAGTGAGATTTCGTAACTAATTTAAACCCCATTCCACATTGTTATCGTTAATTGGCAACTTTTTTGTGGTTTAGTGATTGTCTAACAGCATTGGTAACATATGTTATTGTTCGATAACAGCAAATACAGTCAGCTGTTTGTTTTTGTGGTTTTATTTTTGTATTATTATTTTAAGCGCATCGTGTGCGTTTAAGTGACTCCGGTAGATTAATTTGAGTGAAAACTGGCATTTGAATACATCGCGCTAAATTTAGCAAATAATGAGTAGCAATCAAATGTGCTAACGATTGACCGGCGTAGGCTCCGAGAAATCGATGTCCCGTTTGAGCTAACTCCAACAGAGTCGAAAATATAGTTTCGCAGTTAAACAGTCAGTTGAGAAGATCGATAATAACACCGCTATCAACTGAAAAGCAGGTAAACTAATCTTTCAGTGTTATTAAATGTTATATGTGCATTATATGTATATACTCGTGGTAGGTCTAGCTGCTTAAAGGTTTTCATGCCACTGGGTGCTACCAACGCCCAGTAGGGGCATTTCAATGAGCCAAACTTCTATAAGCCGTTGCATAGACCGCGTGACTGAGGCATCGACAACACCTTATTCGCTTCGAAAGTAAAGTTTCCTATGACGCTAGTGTAGCGCCAAGTGGCTAAGAAAATGTTTGCGTCAGCACATTCGTCGTTTGTACCTGGCACTATCGGTGCAATCGACTGCACTCACGTTGCGATTTTGGCTCCGAAAGGTGACGAGTCAATCTTTGTTAACCACCATAGGTACCATTCGATCAACGTACAAATGGTTAGTGTAAAAGTACAACATGAAAGGAGAACTCTATTGTTATTATATGTTTGTTAAAACTTACAGATATGTGACCCAAATCTGAAAATTTTAAACGTAAACGCGAGATTTGCGGGGGCTCGACATGATTAATTTATTTGGAGCTCTTCTGCAGTACACCAAGTCATGTAGCGATCAAATGAACTTGGAAATCACAACACATTTTTGTTTGGTAAGTTCTTTTAATTCTTTGTGAATTGCAAAATGAAAAGGAAATAACTGCAGGCGATGCTAGATACCCGTTTGAGCCGTGGCTGATGACAACTTTGCCAAACGAACCAGAAGGAACACCAAAGGTTCGGTACAACGAGGCGTTATGCAAAGCACGTAACTCAATAGAGAGCCTCTTTGGCGTTCTTAAAGGGACATGGCGGTGTTTATCAAAGCAAAGGGTACTCCTATATGACCCTGGTTTTGCTGGCAAAGTTGTCAACGCAGCACAGCTTTGCATAATATTCGATTGGGCGAGGAAACAACCGATTTCGAGGATGAAGTTATTTATTTATTAAAATATTCACACGCATCCGAAGAATGAAAACTTTTGCATAAAAATTTTAAACAAAATGAAACAGCTGATGCAGAAATGACAAAGATGGTATTTCTACATTGATTTTATCGATTAACTGTCGACGTCGTCTCAATACGTTTAGCCAATACCGATTATGTGTCGATTTGACGTCGACACGATATGATGTCGACTGAAAAACTACTACGCCGTCGACGACGACAACCGTAATAGGGGCGAATGTAATATTATTTTGTATGCCCAAATAAAAATCTTTGCTACAAGTTTACGAATATTTTTTGTATAGAATAAAAACATTTTCATGTGTGGATAATATTAATTATCATAAAAACAAATCCAAACTTATGGTTTTTTTTCCAAAGACTTAGTTTATTTAAAATATTTATATATGTGATATAATATTTATATTTAGCTTTAAAAGGCAAATAGTTTCCAATTTTTTTTTAGTCAGGTTATAACGCAAATCCATTAAAATTAGCTTCAAGGCTGAAAACGCTTGTTCAAACTTACTTGTGTGGCAGGCTCCGCATTCACAACTTCACTTGGACACATTGCTGAAGTAAATTTTAACTTTTTTAACATTGAAATCAATTGGTTCATTTGCAAGTTTTATAGCATACATATGTTGCTCCTTTTGCAAATGCCTTTTTAAATTAGTAATAAAATCGTCTTGAAATCTTTCCCCACATGCCTTGAATTTTGCGAATCAATTTTTAGATTTAAAATAATCGCGTATATAAAAGTCACGTTTACGTCCCATATTTTTACTGTTATAACGATGAAGAAAATACATCAGAAGTTGCAAAGAATCAGTGTTTCCTTTCAATTCAAATACTTTTCTATAAAATAAATAACTGTGTTTGGTAATTTTTTTTATTTTAATTTTTAACCACCGCTTATTCTTATATAGTTTCGTTTATATGTATGTATTACTATTAAGTATTTTATTTGATTAACTTCAGTATTAATGCTTATATCAAAAGTTGATCTTCTCGGTACAAAAGCTGGATTAGAAGAAGGCCGTTAGCTAAATGTCAGTTTTATTCTTGACGTTGCCGGTCATGTGGTATATTTGAGGTTGCCACATCACTGCGTCCGGTACTTGGCAGGGAGCTTAACCCTGCGTCCGGAACGCGTTGCGCGTACTGCGTGCGTTCGTATCGTTCCTGCCGAAGACGGCGGTCGCCATTGCCAGTTGTTTTTCTATGAAATGTGAAGGCTTGGCATGATTTGAAGTCGTCGTTGGCCTCAATTCGCGCATTCGTTTGCGCAGTTTACTGATGAATTCGAATTCATTTGTATTGTTAGTAAGCGTGGATTCCAAAAACTTCCCTGGCAGTCGGATTGTGCTGCCGTATGTCATTTCGGCCGGCGTTGCTTTGATGTCTTCTTTGAAGGCGGATCGATAGCCAAGAAGAACTAATGGTAACGCTTCGACCCACTGCTCCGCTTGGAAGCATTTTATCGAAGCCTTCAATGTTCGATGAAACCGCTCGATGATTCCGTTTGAAGCTTGATGATAAGCTGATGTTTGGAGGTGTTGGACGTCAAGGAGTTTGTTCAGGTCGCGGAAGAGCGCAATTTAGAATTGACGTCCTTAGTCGGTCGTGATTTTTGTTGGTATGCCAAATCTTGAGATCCAAGTAGCTAAAAAGGAAAATGCAATTGTTTCAGCCTCGATTGTTTCAATAGGATAGGCCTCGACCCACCTGGAGAATCTGTCAATGCATGTGAGACAATATCGGTATCCTTTGGTGGAAGGCAAAGGTCCGACGATGTCAATGTTGGCGTGTTCGAAACGTTTCAGTTTTGGAGTGTAAGCTGATATTGGCGACTTGTTTTGACGTTGGATTTTCGATCGTTGGCATGGCAGGCAGCTTCGGGTCCATTCGCGGCATTCTCGATTCATGCTCGGCCATACGAATTTCTCTGCAACGAGCTTGACTGTTTTCGAAACCCCGGCGTGACATAGATTATGTAAAGACGCAAACGCAGTTTTACGAAACTCTTTTGTGATAAACTGTCGCGACGTTCCCGAGCTTATATCGCAGTATAACTCAACTGATGTGCCTGGCATGTTAAACTTTTTTAACGCAAGACTAGAATCTTCTTTAAGGTATGTTTTGATTTCGTCGTCGATCAACTGGCTTTTGGCTAAACGTTCGAAGTTAACAGCATGGCTGGCATTGATAGCTTCTACGCTGGAAAGGGCATCGGCTGTTACGTTCTCGTTGCCTGGTACGTAGCCTGTCGGTAGTGAACTGGCTCAGAAAATCGAGATGTCTGATTTGCCAACGGAGAAGCCTTTCCGGTGTTTTGCTGAAATGCGAATTGTAACGGTTTGTGGTCTGTGAGAACGTAAAATTGCTGCCCTTTTAACGAATGTCTAAAATATTTCACGCTCTTGTTAGCGGCCAAAAGCTCGCGGTCGTACGTACTATAACGCTGCGGGGCCGGACTAAGCTTTTCTGAGTAAAAGCTGAGTGGCTGCCCTTTATCGCCCTCCAACTGCAGCAAGACAGCCCTTACAGTAGTACTGGATGCGTCCACAGCCACCGCGAGTTGAGCGCTGGGTTTCGGAAAAGCCAGGAGGGTTGTCGTGCAAAGCTCGTCTTTGCAGCGCTGGAACGCATCTTCGACTTCTTTGCTCCAGGCGATTTTGGATGTGTCCCTCTTTTTCTTGTTTCTTATGAGGGAAGAAAACACGCTTTGTATGACGCAGCTTTAGGCAAAAACCTTCGAAAAAAATTTATCATATTAACAACAAACATGAAAAAATCCAAAATGCTTATCCACGAATTTAAATTGTATCACTTATGTATGTACTTGTTAACGGGCGAACTAAACACATAAGTAGTGAGATTTCGTAACTAATTTAAACCCCATTCCAAATTGTTATCGTTAATTGGCAACTTTTTTGTGGTTTACTGATTGTCTAACAGCATTGGTAACATATGTTATTGTTCGATAACAGCAAATACAGTCAGCTGTTTGTTTTTGTGGTTTTATTTTTGTATTATTATTTTAAGCGCATCGTGTGCGTTTAAGTGACTCCGGTAGATTAATTTGAGTGAAAACTGGCATTTGAATACATCGCGCTAAATTTAGCAAATAATGAGTAGCAATCAAATGTGCTAACGATTGACCGGCGTAGGCTCCGAGAAATCGATGTCCCGTTTGAGCTAACTCCAACAGAGTCGAAAATATAGTGTCGCAGTTAAACAGTCAGTTGAGAAGATCGATAATAACACCGCTATCAACTGAAAAGCAGGTAAACTAATCTTTCAGTGTTATTAAATGTTATATGTGCATTATATGTATATACTCGTGGTAGGTCTAGCTGCTTAAAGGTTTTCATGCCACTGGGTGCTACCAACGCCCAGTAGGGGCATTTCAATGAGCCAAACTTCTATAAGCCGTTGCATAGACCGCGTGACTGAGGCATCGACAACACCTTATTCGCTTCGAAAGTAAAGTTTCCTATGACGCTAGTGTAGCGCCAAGTGGCTAAGAAAATGTTTGCGTCAGCACCTTCGTCGTTTGTACCTGGCACTATCGGTGCAATCGACTGCACTCACGTTGCGATTTTGGCTCCGAAAGGTGACGAGTCAATCTTTGTTAACCACCATAGGTACCATTCGATCAACGTACAAATGGTTAGTGTAAAAGTACAACATGAAAGGAGAACTGTATTGTTATTATATGTTTGTTAAAACTTACAGATATGTGACCCAAATCTGAAAATTTTAAACGTAAACGCGAGATTTGCGGGGGCTCGACATGATTAATTTATTTGGAGCTCTTCTGCAGTACACCAAGTCATGTAGCGATCAAATGAACTTGGAAATCACAACACATTTTTGTTTGGTAAGTTCTTTTAATTCTTTGTGAATTGCAAAATGAAAAGGAAATAACTGCAGGCGATGCTAGATACCCGTTTGAGCCGTGGCTGATGACACCTTTGCCAAACGAACCAGAAGGAACACCAAAGGTTTGGTACAACGAGGCGTTATGCAAAGCACGTAACCCAATAGAGAGCCTCTTTGGCGTTCTTAAAGGGACATGGCGGTGTTTATCAAAGCAAAGCTTTGCTTTGGGCGAGGAAACAACCGATTTCGAGGATGAAGTTATTTATTTATTAAAATATTCACACGCATCCGAAGAATGAAAACTTTTGCATAAAAATTTTAAACAAAATGAAACAGCTGATGCAGAAATGACAAAGATGGTATTTCTACATTGATTTTATCGATTAACTGCCGACGTCGTCTCATTACGTGGCGAATGTAATATTATTTTGTATGCCCAAATAAAAATCTTTGCTACAAGTTTACGAATATTTTTTGTATAGAATAAAAACATTTTCATGTGTGGATAATATTAATTATCATAAAAACAAATCCAAACTTATGGTTTTTTTTCCAAAGACTTAGTTTATTTAAAATATTTATATATGTGATATTATATTTATATTTAGCTTTAAAAGGCAAATAGTTTCCAATTTTTTTTTAGTCAGGTTATAACGCAAATCCATTAAAATTAGCTTCAAGGCTGAAAACGCTTGTTCAACACTTACTTGTGTGGCAGGCACCGCATTCACAACTTCACTTGGACACATTGCTGAAGTAAATTTTAACTTTTTTAACATTGAAATCAATTGGTTCATTTGCAAGTTTTATAGCATACATATGTTGCTCCTTTTGCAAATGCCTTTTTAAATTAGTAATAAAATCGTCTTGAAATCTTTCCCCACATGCCTTGAATTTTGCGAATCAATTTTTAGATTTAAAATAATCGCGTATATAAAAGTCACGTTTACGTCCCATATTTCTAATTGTTATAACGATGAAGAAAATACATCAGAAGTTGCAAAGAATCAGTGTTTCCTTTCAATTCAAATACTTTTCTATAAAATAAATAACTGTGTTTGGTAATTTTTTTTATTTTAATTTTTAACCACCGCTTATTCCTTATATAGTGTCGTTTATATGTATGTATTACTATTAAGTATTTTATTTGATTAACTTCAGTATTAATGCTTATATCAAAAGTTGATCTTCTCGGTACAAAAGCTGGATTAGAAGAAGGCCGTTAGCTAAATGTCAGTTTTATTCTTGACGTTGCCGGTCATGTGGTATATTTGAGGTTGCCACATCACTGCGTCCGGTACTTGGCAGGGGGCTTAACCCTGCGTCCGGATCGCGTTGCGCGTACTGCGTGCGTTCGTATCGTTCCTGCCGAAGACGGCGGTCGCCATTGCCAGTTGTTTTTCTATGAAATGTGAAGGCTTGGCATGATTTGAAGTCGTCGTTGGCCTCAATTCGCGCATTCGTTTGCGCAGTTTACTGATGAATTCGAATTCATTTGTATTGTTAGTAAGCGTGGATTCCAAAAACTTCCCTGGCAGTCGGATTGTGCTGCCGTATGTCATTTCGGCCGGCGTTGCTTTGATGTCTTCTTTGAAGGCGGATCGATAACCAAGAAGAACTAATGGTAACGCTTCGACCCACTGCTCCGTTTGGAAGCATTTTATCGAAGCCTTCAATGTTCGATGAAATCGCTCGATGATTCCGTTTGAAGCTGGATGATAAGCTGTTGTTTGAAGGTGTTGGACGCCAAGGAGTTTGTTCAGGTCACGGAAGAGCGCAGATTAGAATTGACGTCCTTAGTCGGTCGTGATTTTTGTTGGTATGCCAAATCTTGAGATCCAAGTAGCTAAAAAGGAAAATGCAATTGTTTCAGCCTCGATTGTTTCAATAGGATAGGCCTCGACCCACCTGGAGAATCTGTCAATGCATGTGAGACAATATCGGTATCCTTTGGTGGCAGGCAAAGGTCCGACGATGTCAATGTTGACGTGTTCGAAACGTTTCAGTTTTGGAGTGTAAGCTGATATTGGCGACTTGTTTTGACGTTGGATTTTCGATCGTTGGCATGGCAGGCAGCTTCGGGTCCATTCGCGGCATTCTCGATTCATGCTCGGCCATACGAATTTCTCTGCAACGAGCTTGACTGTTTTCGAAACCCCGGCGTGACATAGATTTTACATAATCGCAAACGCAGTTTTACAAAACTCTTTTGTGATAAACTGTCGCGACGTTCCCGAGCTTATATCGCAGTATAACTCAACTGATGTGCCTGGCATGTTAAACTTTTTTAACGCAAGACTAGAATCTTCTTTAAGGTATGTTTTGATTTCGTCGTCGATCAACTGGCTTTTGGCTAAACGTTCGAAGTTAACAGCATGGCTGGCATTGATAGCTTCTACCCTGGAAAGGGCTTCGGCTGTTACGTTCTCGTTGCCTGGTACGTAGCGTATGTCGGTAGTGAACTGGCTCAGAAAATCGAGATGTCTGATTTGCCTCGGAGAAGCCTTTCCGGTGTTTTGCTGAAATGCGAATTGTAACGGTTTGTGGTCTGTGAGAACGTAAAATTGCTGCCCTTTTAACGAATGTCTAAAATATTTCACGCTCATGTTAGCGGCCAAAAGGTCGCGGTCGTACGTACTATAACGCTGCGGGGCTGGACTAAGCTTTTCTGAGTAAAAGCTGAGTGGCTGCTTCATCGCCCTCCAACTGCTGCAAGACAGCCCCTACAGTAGTACCGGATGCGTCCACAGCCACCGCCAGTTGAGCGCTGGGTTTCGGAAAAGCCAAGAGGGCTGGGACGCGTCTTCGACTTCTTTGCTCCAGGCGATTTTGGATGTGTCCCTTTTTTTTGTTGTTTCTTATGAGGGAAGAAAACACACTTTGTATGACGCAGCTTTAGGCAAAAACCTTCGAAAAAAATTTATCATGCCTAAGAAGCGGCGTAAATCGCATACTCTTTCGTGTAAGCTGTACGTCTTGATGGCCTGAACTCGGTCTTCCGGTGGTTTAACCCCGTCTTTAGAAACGTTATACCCTAAGGAGATGGCCTCGGGTTTACCGAGGACGCATTTCGACGAATTGATAACGATGCCATGTTTTCGTAGTTTTACGAAAACATTTCGCAAATGTTGCTGGTGGCCTGCTTAATTCTTGGATGCGATGAGGATATCATCCAAGTACGGCCAGGCATAGTTGAATTCGAGTAATATCTTATCCATAAACCTCTAGAAGGTTTGACCAGCGTTTCTTAAACCAAAACACATGTAGACAAATTCGTACATGCCAAACGGTGTTGTTATAGCTGTTTTAGGTATATCCTCCGGTTCTACTGGAATCTGATGATACGCGCGCCTTAGATCGATAGTCGAGAAAATCGTGCATCCGAGAAGCGTGTGCGTGAAATCATGTAGGTGTAGGTCCAACAGCGACTCGATTTCAGCCTTGGCCGCTTTTAGTAGTTCGCGCGCCAAACGACGAGGCTTTGCAAAAATCGGTGGTCCTCTAGTAACGATGCAGTGCGTGACTTGGTGCGAAATGTCCTTAGTGACAGCGCACGATGTCCCCATTATATCTTTAAATTCGTTCAAAATATTTTGAAAAGGCATTTCAGAGTTGAAGGCGGATATGTTCAGGAGATCGTCAGGAACATTGACAATTCCACACCCTTTTGAAATATTCGTGACACCGTCGAACAAAATACGATGTCGAAGGTTGACTGACAAATTGAATTGAATCAGAAGGCCTGCGTTGATTATGGGCTGTGAGACTTCAGCGATAATAAAATACCATTTTAGTGACCGTCGTAGCCCGATGTTTAAATTAAGAAGCTTCTCTCCATACGTTTTAATTTTGGTCTTGTTAGCTGCGTATAAATAAAAATTATTTTCGCATTGCTGGCGTTGCGTAGCTGTTGCCGGGATTACACTAACCTCGGCCCCGGTGTCAACCAAAAAATTTAATTTTGTTATTGTATATTTAATAAGCAAGCGGCGGCTGGTTGTACTACACCTGTCACTTACCGCCCTCAAGGACAGCGCGTTTAGTTTAACGATTGTGTGCACGGTTGCCGGCACTTCTTTGCGTTTTCGCCGAACTTAAAATGATACCAGAATTTTTCTTATGGAAATTATTGATCGCATGTCGGGTGGTAGTCGATTCAGCTACACGGATTTTAACATCCGTTGTTCATCGCCGTTCCGGCGGGGTTTCGCATCTCTCGACGCAGTTGTGAAGGGCACATGTCTCCCAGTTCCAATTCTTGCAGCAGCTTTTTAATGCGTCTTTGTTCGGGTTCGCCGAATCGCTCTATTATGTGCGCTTTTAGGGTGTCGTACATGTTGGTTGTAGGGGGACTTAGTATGTTGTCGCTTATTTGTGGCTTGTCGCGTCTGATGTGAGCGGCGATGAAGCGGGATTCAACTTGTGCGAGCCACAAACTCGAATTTGCGTGCCAAAACGGTGGTAACTTCACGGATATGTTGGCGATTTGCTCGCTCGTGTCTATTCCTTGAACGTGTAGCTCCTTAGCGGATGCGGCTGCTTGCGAGGCGTCTGCATTCGACGTATTTTCTTTATCGTCGTTGTCCTTTGTATATACCCTTTGCTTATTGTATTTATTTTTGTCGGGGTCACCAATTATATAGTGTCGTTTATATTACTATTAAGTATTTTATTTGATTGACTTCAGTATTAATACTTATATCAAAATTAAGAATATGTGGGTATGTACATGAGCGTCGAACGCAAAAGTTGATCTTCTCGGTACAAAAGCTGGATTAGAAGAAGGCCTAAAAGGCGGAAAATCGTACAGGCGCAATATTGCCAGATGCGAATATCCGTTAGCTAAATGTCAGTTTTATTCTTGACGTTGCCGGTCATGTGGTATATTTGGGGTTGCCACACTTATATCTTTGAAAATGTATGGTAATTATCTAAAATGTTATTTTATAACGAAGAATACGGTTTATTATATAATGAAATCGGGCCTAAAATGTTGAAATTAGGAAATATTTTTATAAGTAGTAATGCGGCCATGATTTCTTTTGACTTACATGCATGTATGTAATTGATTTTCTGGATTTGGCGCAGTAGGCGTAATGAATATTTTATTCCTTACTTAAAGATCATACATTAAGGTATACGCTATACGAGTAGGTATGTATATACACATACACTACATATCAGAAATCACCGCAAATGATATGCACCAAATTTGTAACATATTCTGCTGATGTATTAGATTATTCTTCTTTTGATTGTTCTTTTTTCTGTTTTTTTTAAATTATTCCACTCCACTTTAAATATTTTTGAATATTTGATAAATGGAAATTACTTTCCGATCTTTTAATTTTGATATTATCAAAGCTTTAGTACTTTTTTCCCTACTTATTTTTCGGGTCAAAAAAAAGCAAATTGTTCCGATCACGATCGTACCTGAAAGGTCACCAAAAGAGTACTTAAGTAAAAGAGCTGAGTAGTACAACAACAATGTCAGATATATTAATTCACAAATATGGTAAAATTTGTGTTTCACTTTCTAATTTTTTGAAAATATTTGTTCTCATGAATTCCCGATGAGGCCGAATATTTAAATAGCAGATTTTTAATTATCAGTTAAATATTGTGCCTGAGTAAACTATTTTATTGGTTATGTTTGCTATATAAAATACAAAATTGCATAATAATGTGATGATTATCATAATTCAACCATATTAAAACTTTTTTTATAAAATTTTTATGAAAATATCATCCTTTATAAGTGGAAACTGTGATTTTAAACACTTCCATTTTATTTTTTGTTGTTGCTGTTCCATTTTGTTTATTTTTTGGCAAGCACTATTATTTAGGCATACAAAATATGATTACATTAGGAAAAAAAATTTTAAAAAGGTAGCATTCCTCGTTTAGATATTTCAGTTTGATAACTATTTCAGTCTTCTTTTATTTGATATCAAATTTGTTTTATTTGGATAAGCGGTTTGTTTATTATTGGGAGATTTTTAAAAAAATATTTGGCCAAGTTTGACTATTATTACCGGATTAAAAAAATTAAAGGTCGGGCTGGCCGATTACACTGTGTAACACAAAAAATGAACTTTGAAAGAGACCTAGTCTAGGCGTTAGGCCTTATAAAACTAAGAAAAACTGTATACTTGAAATTTGCGAAACACCCCCAAAATCTCATTTTAGGGCCAAAAAACTGTTTTTGAGGTCATTCGCTAGTCAATCATCAATATCTTTGCGAATTTTCATCCGATTCAAAAGTTGTTTATATATTTTGAAAGGTGACAAATCACTGTTTTAATGGAGTATAACTCATCAAAATCAAACGAGAACTGACGAAGCTACAGAGAAAAAAAATCGTAACTTAATAAAAAAAATTTATTTTGAAACTTTGACTACGATTTTACGATAGTCTTAATTCAGAAAGGTACCTATCAAAGACAATATTATTAAATTGAATTTAGTACTGCGTCGATTAGGCTATTTTAATCGAAAATCGGTTGGAAATTGACATAGTTATTACTATTTAAATTATTTTAGATGATGACCATATTTAAAAATTCATACATTTTGATTATCTTTCAACTTCAAATTTTTATTGTGACTGAAAATAAAAAAAATTAATCATTAAAATGCTAAATAACTTTATAGCTAAAAATGGTTGCTTGATCTTCTGCGTTTATAAGACGAGTCATCTGTTTCACGTTTGAGTGACCAGCAGTAATTAGCTATCATCCTAACTTGGTTCTTTCCTGTAAACCGTTTTTCAATGTTGGAGATTTCTTGGTGAAATCTTTCACCTTGTTCGTCGCTGAATTGACCAAGATTATCCGGGAAAAATTCCAAATGAGAATGCAAAAAGTGAATTTTTATAGACATGTTGCATCCCATTTCTCCATAAGCTTCCAAAAATTCATGGACCACCTCAACGTAATTTGAACTTCTCGTGTTTCCAAGAAAGTTTCGGCACAAAGAAATGAAACTCAGCCATGCTATTTTCTCTACTGGGTTCAATTTTTTTATGAAGTCATCATCAGTCATAATCTTATGAATCTGCGGTCCAACGAAAACGCCTGTAATTCATGATCAAAATGTAAAAATAAATTAGGATGAATTCTTTTTGAAGAATTCTTGTTGGGAAATTTTTATAAGTACCTTCTTTAATCTTGGCGTCACTCAACTTGGGGAATACAAGTTTCAGGTGTAGAAAAGCCTCGCTGTTTTTTTCGAGTCGTTTAACAAACTGTTTCATGTACCCCAATTTTAAATGCAATGGCGGCAAAATTATATCATCAGGCTTAACTAATGCAATATTGAGAACATTATTTTTGCCAATTTGAAACTTTCTCGGTGGCCATATGTTACACTTGTAATGATTTTTGGCACGACTGTCCCATTCACAAAAGTAACAAGGATATTTAGTGTAGCCACCTTGCATTCTAAGTAGAATTGTCAGGCAATTCATTTCTGTTGTGCAGCAATACTGCTTTCAGACCTACGATGTTAGTCAATTGAAAATGAATTGATAAATTATATTCAAATTTAGTTATCTCACACTCATAACACATTAAATACTTACTTTTGCAAGAACCGTCTAGAAATAATCGCCAATCTTGTGGACAGTGCACGTGATCGAGTGCAGCAAACAATTCATCCACATCAACGCAATAAACTAGTTTGTTATTGGTGTCATCAGCTTTGAAAATGTGTTCGAACGAAGATAGGTCTCTGTCTCGTGCAGACGTTACTTTAAAGTTACTGTCTACTATATTCCACTGCTTTAATCTGGAAGCCAGAATCTCTGTCTGTCTTATAGACAGATCCATATCCCGCACAAGATCACAATAATCGTGATTTGACACGAAATGACGTTCCGTTTCTATTGTTTTGGTTGGAAGGTACGGTTCGTCATTTACCTCATTAGAAGATTTGTGGCTTGAATCAGGAAATGTAGCTGGATTTTTGTCTTTAGTTCGCTGATCTTGTTTTCCTCTTGGAATCGGTTTCGATACAGTCAACACATTGGCATATTCTATGAGGTGGCGACTTTTATAGTGGTGACCAGTGATTTTTGTTTGGCAAAAGTAGCAATCCTCCGGCTTGTGATATATTTGATAATGCCAAGCCATATGAGTCACAAACGGCAGACGCTGGTCATCGCATTTACCGGTTTTCCATTGTTTTAATGTTGTACAGCACATCGAACAAATATATTCTGTTTCATACCAAGCACTTTCCACGTATGAGCAACTGAAAAAGAGGTTGAACGCTTCAACCACAGCTTTATTTGTTCTTAAATCGAACCGATATTTCTTATCAACAAATAGACCGCAGGCGTAACAAAATTTGTTGCGCCTATCACACATTTTACCACACTTATTACACAATATAATTGCGAAGCGGTCGCAAGGTTGAATTGACGGCGTAAATTTATTAGATGACCACTCAAAATTTTTGGAAATGAATGTGTTTAAAATAATTCCTCATACTTGCTATGTTTCTAGTAAAATAACGCAATGAAATGCGGTCAAAGTAGAAAAATTAAAAAAAAAAAACTTTTCGCAAGGTAAATTTATTTAATAGCAGAAAAAATTTAATAGCTTCGTCAATTTTTGTCCGATTTCATTGCATGAGCACTCAAAATTTTTGGACATGAATGTACTTTCAAAATAATTCCTCATACTTGATATATTTTTAGTAAAATACTGCAATAAAATGCGGTCAAAGTAGAAAAATTTTAAGAAAAAACAAATTTTCCAAGTTTACAAGATGAAAACTTACAACACGCCAGCTCAATTTAAAGGTATAATCCTTACCTTTCGAAAACATATTTTATATTGAAAATCGGTAAAGAAATGGCCAAGTCATGAAAAGATTAGCGCGTACACTTCCGAAGAACGGTTTTTTAACGGTAAAGCAAGATTTTGAGGGTGTTAGAAATTTTCCAAAAACCGTTTTGAGTTATATTCGACCAGGTGAACAATTTCCAATATGTCACTTTAAAAGTTCATTCAATTTTTTCCATTTTGTAACACTGTGTTATTTCATTTCAAATAAAATAAAAGTACAAAAATAACTTTTTTCTAAAGACTTTTATTTTAAATGTTATAATGTTATGATGTAAACGGCTCTCCGCCAAGGCGTACAAAATTTGATTTTGCTTTGTTTTGTCTTTCTCGCTTATTATTTAGCAAGTACATAGTATAAAACCACGATTTAAATATACTTGTCTGACAAAGGGGAGCTTTGAACCAAAGCGAAGCAAGCGTCTTATGTAAACGACCATATAGAAGTTCCACACTATTTCAATTGGTCAAAAAGTACTTTTACGCCAATTTTGGATATGTTGCAGAGAAGGCTGTGAAACCTCTGTAATGGCAACATAAAGCAAACAACATTTTAACCAGACAAAGCTTCACGAAAAAATTTATATCTGAAGCTCTATAAGGAGACACACTTTGGAAATCGGTCAGTTTATTCTTTGGTATACGGTCTATGACATATCTTTTTTTTTAATTTTGAATCGTACAGGCATGATTTTTAGCAGTTTGTTTTTTTTTTATTAAAATACGTATGACAAATTTTGAAATGAGCTATTAAATAAAAACAATAAGAAATTTTGAATAAAAACAATAACTTGAACTATTAAATAAGAACAATAATAATCAAATCATAAAAAGAATGTTCATCCAAAAAAAATGTCATGCATGCACAAGCATAAAAAGTTATTTGAAATAAAATTTTCGGTTTGTTTAAGGAAGATGAATAAAAACAACAGTCCACTCGGCTAGCGTAGCACAGCATGTAGCGTGTTGGCTCTGCAACTCCGAGCTCTTGGGTTCAAAGCCTGGGAAAGTGGTTATGAAAAAAAATGTTATTAATTTAATAAAAAGATGTCTGATGAGAAAATGTGGTGATTTCCGAAATAGCAGAATAACTTTTACCATTAAAAACTGTTGTTGTTTTTTCACACAAAAAAAAAATATTTTATAAACTGCCATGAGCTCAATAAAATTGTCAATTATCAACATTTATTAGGCCAACAGAAAAATAAGAAACATTTATATATACAACACAAGTTTAAATAGCGGCGGATCAGTTGCGCCTGTTTGTAGTTGGTTTGTTTAAGGAAGAGGGAATAAACACAACCGTCCATTCGGCTAGCGTAGCACAGCATGTAGCGTGTTGGCTGCTGTAACTCCGAGCTACTGGGTTCAAAGCCTGAGAGAAGTGTTTATGACAAATAAATTTAAATAATTTAATAAAAAGAAGTCTGATGAGGAAATGTGGTGATATCCTAAATAGCACTATACCAATTTTTCATAAAATGGCCTGGCAGCTATATTCTGTGCACTTGACAAATTCAACATCTTGCTTATTTATCAAGATTGACAATTTATCATAATCGGCTCATCATAAAAAGCTCTTTTCTTGATAAACTGCCAAGATGTCAAATGCTCTTGACAAATAAAACATCTGTTTTACCCTTTGTGCATAGTTGTGAAAATTAATTTATTAGAATGGAAGAAGATATTTTACTTGTATTGTTATTGTTTGACGAAGAGGAAAATTGCGAAAATAGAGATCGCGCAAATTACATCTTAATATTCACCCTCTCCTCTTATTATTCTCCTCTCTTATCCAATTCTTCTTAACTACTTCTCTTTACACACTTTTAACATAGTTTCTCTCTTAACTGTTAAGTTTCATTAGTTCATAAGCTGCAATGTTAGTAAGTAAGACCTATAAATATAAGCTTCTGTCTAACTTTAAATCGTCTTTGAATAAAGTCCTCAAATATACAAGATGTCATTAAGTTTAAGCTTACAAGTCGGTTGTTTTTATTTGAAGGAAAAATATAATTGGCGCAGTCGAGGCAAACCGAAAAGGAATTTAAATTTCCGTTTGTAAATTTATAAATATATAGGTCCTTTCAAAAGAATCGGAAAATCCGTGCACATATAATATCTAAAATAATCTTTAAACTTAACTGAAAAATATGCGAACATGCGTTTCTAAATAACACGAAGGAAGTGTTCTTAATTTACAAAAATAATACAAAAAAAAAAATAAAAACTAGTAAACGGTGATTAAACTTCATTAAAGTGGTAAATTAAAAATTGAAAAGTGACTTTTGTAAAAAAAAAAAAAAAGTACAAACAACCAAAAACACACCATTGTACAAGTACGCTGCTTATTACTAGCAAAAAAATATGTATAATAATAAAAACTTAATAATCGAAAATAAAGTAAAAAATATATACATATATCAATATATATAAAATAATAATAAAATACTATACGTATACATATATTACATACATAGAAGTGTATATAAAAATAAAAAGAAAAGTAGTCTTGAAAAAAAAAAAATAAAAAAATTTTACGGTATCTAACAGTTACGACGCCACTTTTCACTGGTTGAAAAAAAAAGAACGGAATTTATTATTAACCCATATATGTACATATACATTAGGGTGGGTTAAATTTTTGGTCGATGTTTGGTACCCCCTAGTTGTGTTTTACAAATCATTTTAAGCAACTTTTCCAATGGAAGTACCTATGGTTTTATTTTGAATTCCGGGCCCCCCAATTTTTAAAAATAGGTATTTTTTTTTTTCTATCTTCTCGCTAAATGAACAAAGCCTATTTTTCTCATTTCAAATTTATTATTCTTTACAATTCCAACGTTAAAGATAAAAACTTATATAAAATATAAATGAAAAAAATTCAATTGAATATTGTAAGAAGCGAGAAGGACTTATTCTTGAAAGTCTTTCTTGCTGTCAAGTTTAGGAAATTTTTTACGGCTTTCTAATGTCACTGCCATCACTTCTTCTCGTTTCTGTTCTAAAACTCGTTTGGACACGCTAGCTAGCAATTGAACATGTCTTTCCGTTGCTTGTATGTGTAACGGAATTTTTGGATCAGGTAGCGGTCGATCATCATTTTCCAGATACATATTGTTCTAGATGTTCATAAGGGATGCTTAGAGTAAACGGTGGTTCGAATATGATTGAATTATCATTCATATCAATCTTATTCGTATAATCCGTGCAATTGAAGTTCAAGATAGGTTTTTTATAAGCTCTCAGTTGCATCGGATTATCCACATGGTTGCGGTAGTGTAAAATTTTTTTTAGAGCTACTTAAGTCGCGTATGTTTTTTTCATCGTCGAACAACATTGCTAATAAAACGTTTTCTGAGTGAGCATAATACGCGTTTTCTTGAACAACACTATTCACAATTTTTCTTAAATTCGAATCCAAATATTGAGTCCAACGTATGAATTTACAAAGTAATACGCTGCCGTAAACGACAGAGTTAATATTAAAATACATTGGCGTATAGACTTTCATTACATAGTTTGTCTAGATTAGATTTAGAAATTCCTAGAACCTTCATTAATATTCAGGACGTCGATGAACTGCACTGCCACGTTTTTTTTAAAAAGACGTTATTTTTATGTATTTAGAAATTGAAATATTAGAGAATGCTTTATTGCTTCTTGTTTTTTTAACATATGTTTCCATCTTTAGAGTTGAATTTCTGAAGAAAAAAAACTTTGATAAAAAAATGTTCTGTTCATTTAGCGAGTAGATAGAGGAAGATCTAAATTTCTGTCTTCCAGAGGGTTCCATTTTCTATCTGAAATCTATAGTAGTAGTTGCAACATCATAACGAGAACTCTTGAATCTCTCTTTTTAACTGAACTTTACAATCTCAGCAAGTTCCAAGTCATTCCGATAGAAAATAAACATATTTTCCATACAAATTTTTCAATTTTTGCCAGAAAAAGGATAAAAATCGAAAATCTTGTATGTGAAGTACCCTTAATTTATATTGTATTGCACTGTAAGTTTCATTATCTTTTTTTTTTTGTAAAAAAAAAACTTTGTGCAAAATTTTAAGTCATCACGATGAAAAATGAGGGTACTCTCCATACAAATATTCCGATTTTTGTGCCATTTTCGTCTATCTTAAGCCTTTTTTGTTCAAATTGAGTATCAAAACATAATTTTATCGCCGAGCCAATGTCAAATTCGGTTTTTTCGTACCAAAAACCCCTTTACACATACATAGCAAAATATTGTAATCCTTTTTTCAATGCTGTGTCCAAGTCGAATCTTGAAAAGGACGAAAAAATACCTATTTTTAGAAATTGGGGGGCTCGGAATTCAAAATAAAACCATACTTCCATTGGAAAAGTTGCTTAAAATGATTTATAAAACACAAATAGGGGGTACCAAACATCGACTTTTTTGACCCATACAATTTGATCCACCCTAATATACATATATATATGTGGTTTATGAAATTACCACTATTACGTTACTTTAACCTGTAAATCGCATCAAAAGAAAAAAGACATCAGTTATGACGCTATGTTCAAGAAAAAGGCGATGAACAAAGTAATATGATCACAAGGTACAGTTGAAGAAATACATTTAACAAACAAAAAAAAAAGAAAAAAAAAGTTTTTACATATAAGCGAAAAGAAAATATAACGTTAAAAACAACTAAATGCAAAAACAAAATCAAAATACATATGCATGTCAGCAAAGTGTGAGAATACATTACCAACAATTAAGTAGTACATACATATCTGAAACTAAAAGGACAATAATAAAGTTTTACTAATATAAAAGCATAAAAAAACGAAATAAATGAAAAATAGACAAAAATTGTTTGACCATAACCGAGAATTCACGAAAATGGAAAACGCAGAAGAGCTTAAGCAAAGATTTGCTCAATTAGAGGAGATGCTACAACAGCAACAAACCTTTACTACACAACAACAAATGATTATGATGCAGCAGCAACAGAGTCAACAACAACAGCAGCTAGCAGCAAGCCAATCTCTGCAGTTAAGTCCGAAAGATGTGTTGTTTCAATTTCGGCAAATACGTCCTTTGGAAGAGAGGCAATACATCGGATCTTTTCTCAGGTCAGTCGAAAAAACGTGTGAGCTTTGTCAGGATAATGCTCAATTAAGAGAGTTTGGACGTCACACCTATGGCGAAATATTTAACTTTTTCAGTGCTTTTGAAAAGGCTAAATTTGACTTAATTAAATGAATTGTATGAATTCGATGGTAAGCAGTCTTCACTGTACTCTCCTGTTAGCATAAACAGAGATTTAGTAGATATTTTATTAGAAAAAATAGATGGTCCAATAGATTTAAATCTAATAATAACTACAAAACTAATGCACAAAATAATAATGATAACAATAAAATTAATTTTTCAAAAAATAACAATAAAAACGAAATACTTACCCTGAATTAAGTAAATATTCCGATGGACAACATAATTACTATTTAAAAGAATGTCAGCCTTCAGCACGATTAAATGAAAGCAAATATCCATCACCTAATAGGTATAGTCAGGTCAGTCCCGCAATACATATATATCAAATAGGTCAGTTCCTTCTGGGAACTCGGTTGAACCCATGGATATTTCAAGTATTGAGCGGACGGAAAATTTTATCGAGGATTCCCCTATCAACGATTACCGGGGATAACAATTACAATTTAAAATGAAGGAATTAACTGCTTAATTGATACTGGTTCAACAACTAGTTTAATTGGACCAAATACCTTACAATTTTTCTGTTCAAAGTCTTGAAAATGCATTATATTTTAGGACAATTAATGGAATTAATGAAATTAGAAGTAAAATTACTACCCCAATTCCCAAAGAATTTATATCTTATGGTACAATATCTTGGAAAGTTGCTAATTTAAAAAATGAAAATTATAATGCGATTATTGGTCAAAATGTATTAAAGCATTTTAAAGCGAAAATTGATTTTGAAAATGACTCACTTGAAATAAATGGCAATAAAATATTTGTCCATCAATACCAGTTTGATATTCACAATATTTACACAAATCCAGTTTCAACTAACGTAATACAAAAATTAAGGTTAGAACATCTTAATATTGAAGAACGCATTAAGATTGAAAAATTATTATCAGCTTATAAAGATTTGTTTTATAAAGAAGGGGAAAAGCTTAATATGGACCTTGCAAAAGGTTTCCATCAGATTGTGGTGAAGCCAGAGGATCGTAAAAAAACCGCTTTTTCAACCCCTCATGGACACTTTGAATTCTTGAGAATACCATTTGGTCTTAAGAATGCACCGTC
Organism: Philophylla caesio; assembly: GCA_963971545.1. Lineage (NCBI taxonomy): Eukaryota > Metazoa > Arthropoda > Insecta > Diptera > Tephritidae > Philophylla > Philophylla caesio. Next base: position 44,985,991 of record OZ020606.1, on the reverse strand, counting down.
CACATTTCAAAGACTTATGAATTCTGTGCTTCAAAAATACATAAATAAAGTATGTGTAGTTTATTTTTGGTTTTCAGTACCTCTTTAGAGGAACATTTAGTGAATTTAAATCTAATTTTTGAAGCTTTGTGAAAAGCTGGTCTCAAAATCCAAATTAATAAATGCAATTTTTTATCTAAAGAAACGGAATACTGGGGTCATATTCTAACTCCTGAAGGAGTCAAGCCAAATAGAAGTAAAGTCGATGTGATTCAAAAATTGCAATTACCAACAACAGAGAAACACATAAGATCGTTCTTAGGAATGACAGGATACTACCATAAATTTATAAGGGATTACGCTAAAGTCGCTTACCCAATGATATATTATTTAGAAAAGATAGAAAAGTGAATACAAATGACCCTAATTACATCTCAGCGTTTGAGAAACTTAAGTCATTAATAACTGACCACCCTATTTTACGATACCCCAATTTTACTAAGAGGTTTAAACTAACTACAGATGCGAGCAACTTTGCTCTAGGGGCTGTGCTGTCTCAAGATGGTCACCCTTTATGCTTCGCTTCCAGGACATTGAATGATCACGAAAAGAATTATGCTACAGTCGAAAAAGAGCTTTTGGCCATTGTTTCGGCCGTTAATTATTTTAGGCCATATCTGTATGGTACAGAATTCGATTTGCATACTGATCACCAACCCTTTAAGTGGTTACAAGCGAAGTATAATGGTAAAAAAATTAACCCCCCGTCTCCAACGTTGGCTTATACAGCTAGGAGAATACGAGGCCAAAATTTACTACATCCAGGGGAAAGATAATAAAATTTCTGATTTTCTCAGCCGAATAAACTCTTATACAAATGAAATTAACATCTCAACCATGGCGGCAATACACTCTCAACAAGAAGAATTCAATGATCATTTTCCAATCTTAGATACAATCGTAAATCGATTCAAATCGCAAATAGTTATTGTAAAACGGAAACAGACAGAAAAAGAAATGGTACTGGGCAACCATAGAATATATATCGAAGAAAACGATATTCCTGATAATATTCCAGACATAATAAGAAGACATATTAAAAATGGTAAACTGCTATATATTCAGAACTTAACGATTTAGTGTATAACATTGTACAAAACTTCTTAATAGATCTGTTTCAAAATAGTACAAAAATTAAATTCATAAAGTGTTCTTACTTTGCCAAAGATTTAAATAGCGAAGAAGAAACAATAAAGCAAATTTCGATTTTTCATACTAAAGAATCTGGGCATTCGGGCATAGTATCTTATTATCAACACTTGAAACGAAAAATTTTGTATCCTAATATTAAATATATTATTAATTAAGTGGTTAACAATTGCGATATTTGTAATGCAGCAAAGTATGATAGAAATCCTATTAAAAAGAAATTTGCGTTCACAGAAACTCCGTCTGATATTAAGCAAATTGTTCATACAGATACTTATGTACATAAATTTAAAACATTCATTCATCGTATTTCTTGATATGTTCTCTAAACACGCTGCAGTTTCCTACTTGGAAGATCGCAATAGCAATACTTTAATAGCAAAACTCAGATTATATATTTCGTTATTTGGTAAAATGCAAAAGATAATTTTTGATAATAATTCAACTCAGTCAATGTTAAACAGTTTTGTCAAGAAGAGAATATAAATATCCATTTTTCAAAACCAAACAGTCATACAGGCAACTCCGATATAGAAAGACTAAATAAATATGAACGTTATATGGAATTTCTTGAATGGTGGAATGGTATGTATTATTATATAGTTCTACAGCTTTACTAATCTGATCTTTAATTGGAATCTTGTTTTCTATATAAGGAGCTCTTATTCTTTACTGAAATTGGTATCTTGTTTTCTATATTAAGAGCTCTTATTCTTTACTACATATAACGTTCATAAAAAAAAAGTAAACTACTAAGTTAATAGATTAAAAAAAAAAAAGTAATTAGTATTAATTTATTTAAATTATTAAAAGTAAAAAAAAAAAAAAAAATTTTAATATCAAACTGATTGTCAAAAACTTACCTTTTTAATCTATACCAAATTTTAAATGAATTGTTTTTAAATATAAATTCCTCAATACTTACGTTCTTTAAATATTTGTTATTAGTGTTAAGATATGAATTTAGTACATAAATGAGTAATTTTCTTTTTTATTTAAAATCCAGGAGTATTTTAAAAGCTGGCGGTGGAGGAGTTACTTCCTAATATTCATTCTCTCCTCTTATTATTCTCCTCTCTTATCCAATTCTTCTTAACTACTTCTCTTTACACACTTTTAACATAGTTTCTCTCTTGACTGTTAAGTTTCATTAGTTCATAAGCTGCAATGTTAGTAAGTAAGACCTATAAATATAAGCTTCTGTCTAACTTTAAATCCTCTTTGAATAAAGTCCTCAAATATACAAGATCGTCGTTGGGTTGAAGCTTACAAGTCGGTTATTTTTATTTGAAGTCAGGTAAAATATAATTCGCGCGTTACTTAAGAAGTTTACGAGATGCTAGTGATCTATTTTCGTTGAGTGATAACACGTCTATGCAAAATTTTCGTTTAACACGTGACACGTTTGATCGTGTTTTGACTTCCTATAAATTAAATTTAATAATAAGTTACATATTACAAATTAATGAATAATATATGGAATACTTACGATGTAGAAGGATATATTTTGTGAATAATAAAAAGTAAACAGAAATCAGCTGTTTCTGTTTCATTATATTGTTCACCACACATGTGGCGAAAAGCCCTGCAGTCTGAAGCTTTACGTTTCATGAAGGTTGTACCAGAATAGCAAAGAGCTTCTTGCTTGATAAAAATCTTGATAAAATATAAACATATTGTTAATTTGTCAAGTGCACAGAATAGAGCTGTTGAGCTCAATAAAATTTATTACTGATATTTGTTGGAACGATTTTCCGTCATCCCTTGTCAAGTTTGGTTTGGAGACAAACCGGTTTCGGCGTTGTGCCATCTTCAGTGTCAAATTTCGTTCTGTAAATTTTATGTCTGTTGTTCCGTATTTGTTTCATTTTTTTGGTCAATCAGGTATTGGTGCATAATCGTAAATGTTAACAAATGTTAAGTGTCCTGAATATAGGTACCTAAACTCTCGCGCGGTTAGAGTCCAAAAATTTATATTTTATCTCGAATCTGCCTTTGCGGTAAGAACAGGTAGATAGTCAGTAATTTTAGTCCGTTTAGGTATTGCAGGTTTGTTTTGTATGTTGTTATCTGTCATTTTACCTACGTCTTTGTTTTGTTTTTTGTAAACAAGCCTTAAAGGTGCAAATATCGCATCTGAGTTGGTGTTTATTTGTTCGTTTATTATCCTCCCATCAAATATTTTTTGTTTATATGTTTCCATGTTTTCAAGAGCATTTAGGCGCCGTCCTTTTTGTTGTACGTGCAGTACCTTCACGGTTTTCTTTATGTTTGCCGGTGAACATTTTGCGTTTACCAAATGGTTTGCAAAATTAGATTCAGGTATTGCCGTGGGTTTTCGTATCCTTTTGTTGTAGTCCCTTATGTGTTCACGGAATCTTGTTCTTACTTTGCGAAACCGGTTTGTCTCCAAACCAAACTTGACAAGGGATGACAGAAAATCGTTCCAACATATATCAACAATTCACCCTGTCGGACAAAAAACAATAAAATTTATTACGCATCACCCGACTTTGACGAAATTCGGAAAGAGATAGCACGGCTGAAGAACAATAAAGCCCCGGGGCCCACGGGTTACCAACTGAGTTATTCAAATACGGCGGAGAGGAGCTGGTTAAGTGCATACACGAGCTCATTTCTAGAATATGGTCGGAAGAACGCATACCTGGTGATTGGAACTTAAGTGTGCTCTGCCCTATCCACAAAAAGGGAGATCCTGCAGTTTGCGCCAATTATAGCGGTATTAGTCTTCTTAACATCGCGTATAAGGTTCTGTCGAGTGTATTGTATGAAATACAATAAACTGATTGGACCTTATCAGTGTGGCTTTAGAACAGGTAAATCTGCCATCGACCAGATATTCACAATACGCCATATCTTGGAAAAGACCCGAGAAAGAAGAATCGATACACACCATCTTATTCTCGACTTCAAAGCCGCCTTCGACAGCACGAGAAGAAGTTTCCTGTATGCCGCAATGTCTGAATTTGGTGTCCCGGCAAAATTTATACGGCTATGTAAAATGAAGTTGAGCAACACCACCAGCTCTGTCAGGATTGGGAAGAACCTCTCCAAGCCGTTTGATACCAAACGAGGTTTCAGACAGGGTGACTTATTGTGGTGCGATGTCTTTAACCTGATGCTGGCAACATCTTTTATAAGAGTGTGCAATTACTGGCGCACGCCGATGACATTGACATCATAGGTCTTAACAACCACGCTGTTGGTTCTGCCTTCTCCAAACTGGAAAGAGAAGTGAACGAGGGCAAGACTAAGTATCTCCTGTCATCAAACAGACAGTCGGCCCTATCACGACTGGGATCAAACATCACTGTTGACAGTTATAACTTTGAAAAACCTTTGAAGAAAAAGAAAGACCTCCTCTGCCTTGAAAACACGAAGTGGAAAAGACTTGGCTATACTTGGGATTTCCAACTGGTGCCAGTTAGCAAGAAATAGGGACAGCTGACGTGCTTTGTTGACCTCTGCTAAAATCGATTAGGCGGTTGATGTGCCAATTAAGTAAGTAAGTAAGTATTAGGCCAACAAAATATAACAAACATTTATATATACAAAGATGAGCACGCCTTATAATGCATTCTAATAACTAAATAAACAGAACACAAAACAACCACACAAATAAGTTTAAATGGCGGTAGATCAGTTGCTCTTTTTGTAGTTGGTTTGATTAAGGAAGATGGAATAAACGCAACAGTCCATTCGGCTAGCGTAGCACAGCATGTAGAGTGTTGGCTCTGCAAATCCGAGCTCCTGGGTTCAAAGCCTGGGAGAAGTGGTTTTGGAAAGTTTATTTAATTAATTTAATAAAAAGAAGTATGATAAGGAAATTTGGTGATTTCCGAAATAGTACTATAACTTATATATATATAATAATATAATAATATAATTTTGGCGCTTACACTATAGCTCAGTGTTTGGCCGAGCTTCTCCTACCGTTTGTGGTGTACGTCTTTATATTATACCACAAATGGAGGGACCTACAGTTTTGTGCCGACTCCAAACGGCAGATGTATTTAATGAGAAGCTTTTTCATGGCAGAAATATCCTTGGAGGTTTGCCATTGCCTGCCGAGGGGTGACCGCTATTAGAAAAAAACGTATACCATTAAAAACTGTTGATGTTTTTTCACACAAAAAAAAATATTTCATAAACTAGCCTTGAGCTCCATAAAATTGTCATCATTTATTAGGCCAACAGAAAAACAACAAACATTTATAAATAACATTTTCGCTAAAATTCAGGTTTAGTTAAAAATTGCCTTATATTATCTATCTTGCTCCTTCTAACAGACACTAATTCTGTTGGAGTACAGCACCAGTGCTCTTACTTATGGAAATTTATCGAACAGTGCGAAAAACAAAGTTGTAAATGTGTGTGTACATTTCAGGGGAAACTGCTTAGATGTGGCTTGCCAGCCAGCAAAACCTGCGTGACCGTACCTCTAACACATCTTAAAAATATTTGAAAATAATAATACATGCTTACTAGGTTTTTTCAAATATGTGCAGTCAAGCTTGTCTGCACGGAGATGTAGAAAATCAAACGGATACAAAAACGCTGAACGTTATGAAGCGTTGGGTGACTTATTAATTGACACGCATGACTGTAACGTTACTAGGTAAAGTGACCGGGACTGGTCTAACTGGGAGTGTAAATATTTATGTAAAGGGTGTTTTTTAGACATGTGGTTTTTAAGAAGAGAATTTACCTTTATTAAAAAGATAAGGGTTTGCCATTATGTTTTAAAAATTATTTCGGACAAGTGACCTCCGCGGCTAGCTCGAATTAATTCTAACCGAAGAGGTCCAATTTTCGACCACTTTTTGCAGCAATTGGTTCCGTATGTCAGCAATAACGCGCCGAATATTCTCTTCCAAGGCGTCAATCGTTTCGGGCTTATCTGCGTAGACAAGCGACTTCACATAACCCCACGAAAAATTTTCCAGCGGTGTTAAGTCCCACGATCTTGGAGAACCAAAGGTCTTCCAACTCAACATCTTCAAATTCAGGCACTAAAAAGTCATTAATCATGGCTCTATAGCGTTCCCCATTGACTGTAACATTACGGCCGGCTTCATTTTTGAAGAAATATGGACCAATGATTCCCTCTGCCCATACAGCACACCAAACAGTGACTTTTTAAGGATATAACAATGGCTTATGCATTATCATCTCTCCAAATGCGACAATTTGGTTTATTAACATACCCATTCAACCAAAAGTGAGCTTCATCGCTGAACAAAATTTTTTGTGAAAATTGGGATCAATGGCCTTTTCGATTTGGGACCATTTACCGAACGTTGCAAACGTTGTTCCGGAGTAAGTCTGTTCATTATGAAATGGCAAACCAAACTCAGTATAAATCAAGTAACAGCTGTCAAAAAGACCAACTCCGAAAAAAGTATTGCCTCATTGAAAACCACACGTCTATGTATGCAAGTATGTATGGGTGTGTATGTATAGCTGTGATCAAAGAAATATGAGTGTCCCAAGGAAATACACAAAATGTTAGAAATATATTCTTTGTTTAGTCTTGTATTTCTATACAGCAAATAATTTGTACCAAAATGTTTCAAAATAATGGTTGAAACAAGTAAGGAAAGCTAAATTCGGGCGAAACCGATTTGTATATACCCTCGCGATGTATTTTGTGTGCGTAAAAACCTTGTTTCTTTGTTTCAAATCGCTGTTAGTATTAAACTTTACTCAATTTTTTCAAAATTTCCGTTATGTATAAGGAAGTTATGCGTGGTTATGGTCCGATTTCAAAAATTATAGACAGTGGTGCTAGTAACATCAAGGGCAATATGTTCACCAAATTTTGTGACGATACCTTACATCGTTGTTGAGATACCTACAGACGTGGCGAGGTTATGGTCCGATTTCAAAAATGTTCAATGATGATAACAGCGATATTGAGGAAAATTTGCTCACCAAATTTTGCGACGATACCTTACACCGTTATTGAGATACAACAATTTTTTCCTAAGTGCATTTTTCAAAAATTTCTGTTATATGGGATAAATTAACATAAAATTGATTTCAAAAATGACGTTAGAATGTACAAATTCAAAATGGCTGACACAATATGGTGACGGATTTTCGGAAAAAATTGTTTTAAGAGCTGAAACAGAGTGTAAGGGCGATTTTGAGGTCGCTGATTCCAAAAATAATGTCAACAGCAAAATTGAAGATGGCTGATACCTAATGACGGACAGTTTTTCGGAAAAAGTTGTTTTAAGAGCTGAAGTTAAGTGTAAGGGGCTTTTTGAGGTTGCTGAATTCAAAAATGACGTCAGAATCTAAAAATTAAAAATGACTGACACAGAATGGAGCACAATTTTTCAGAAAAAAGTAGATTTAAGTGCTAAAATTGAGTGTAAGAGGGTTTTTGAGATTGCTTAATCGGAAAATAACGTCAAAAACCTGCGACGAAAATAACAACATGTAGCATGAATCAGAAGGATTCCAAAACTTTTTCTGGAATAATATAAAACAATACACTGCTTACAATCGCCTTATTCTATTATTTTGGCAGAATCTACTGGTACGAGTATCAGAACTTTTTCACACTTTTTGTTTAATTTTATGTAAAAGTAATGAAACACGCAAGTAAGTGTTTATCGCAACATTCAACACAAGTAAATGACAAACACAAACATGTTTAATCGAAATCTCGTTTTTCATACCTTCAAAATCACACTGCATTTTGCAAAACACAAAAAAAGTTCAATAAATGTGTAATTTAACATCAAAAACGGGTTTTGAAGCAGTAGTAATACACATGGCAACGACTAGCCTAGCAGTGTCAACTTCAAACAGTTGTAGTAAAAAACACATGTGGGTGACTGTATTATAAATTCCAGAAATTGGCTCATCAACGCCCCCTCTGAGACATATCTAAGAACTATTTTGACCCAGTATTTTTAAATTTTGTATTTTTGGCATACTGTTCCATAAATTCTTTGCATTTGTTGGCCATTTGTTCCGAAACACCTTTCTTGACATATGCCCACAGATTTTCAATGGGGTCTACTTAGCTGGCCCGGCTATGACTCCTTTTACCCGAAACCACTCTTCTGCCGATTTGATCGTGTTTTTCGGGTTATTACCTTGCTAAAGGACCCAGTTCAGAGGCAACATTACTTTGCCCAATATATCCACATATACCCACTGATCCATCAATTCTTTAATAAGGTGAATTGGGCCAACTCAATTATAAGAAAAACTGTTCTTTATTATAATCTTAATGCCACCATGTTTTATAGTTTAAATTGTTAAACAGTTGACGTGTTCATAAGCAAACTTAATAAGCGCTGGATTCTTGTAAATGTCTACAAACGGTTATTTTACTTACAGAAAGTTTCAGCTCTTTTTTATGTGCCCAGCTCAAGCAAAGAATCAACCTTGCTATATCCTATAGTACGCCTATGATCTAAACTTGTGATTTTACGCTTACAACCTCTACTTGTTTTTTGTACGAAAAAGTGTTAGCGATTATTTATCAGAGCATCCCAAAGTTTCTTTCTTAATTTTATAAGTTTTGCTTTGCTTCCGCATATTTTTAATAACTTCGCGTCCCTCGGAGGTGCAATGCCACTATCAACCATAAAAAAATTATAGACATGAAAAATCTAAAAAATTATAACAATATTTTGATACAATTATCCGTACTCTTAATATTTATGTACTATGAATTTTTTATTTTCACGCTTATATTTTCACATCTAAGCGATAGTCCTATTAATATGATTGCTCTCAGTCAAGGCTCGAAACTGAAATTAATGATTTTAAGCGCAAAAAACGTCTTGATCACAGATTAATTCTTTCAAATTATCTTACAATTTACCGATGCAAGAAACGCTACTCCTGCATGTTGTATCATGATCCAATTTTAAAATTGAACAAGCTTGGTACATATGTATGTATGTATATGCAATCCTATTATATTTACCACAACTGTATGTTTGTATTTACGCATGTATGTTTTTATGTGTTTATGTACATATGTACATATGTATGTATACCAACACAAATCGAACTCATTATTAACAAAAGAAAATCTAGCGTTAAGTTATAAACAAGCTTGGCGCAACACTTGATTTTAACAAACAATGCTTCACGAAAAAAGTGATATCTCAAACACCCTTTGAAAATCGCTCAGTTTATTCTTTGGTATACGGTCTATCACATATAAACATGATATTTGGCAGCTTGTTTTTTTATTAACAAACGTATGACGAATTTTACTTTTATTTTATTTTTATTTTATTTATTTGATTATTAAGGTACATGCACAACAACCAGAGGTTTTAAATTACAGTGCATGTACTCGTAGATACCTAATTTACAGGTTTGTTTTTCGAATAGAGATAAAACTGGCATTTTGTGGTCAAATCTGGCAACTCTAATGTCATTTATGTTCAGTTTGGTTTGCCATTTCATCATGAACAGGTTGAAAAAAGAACAACGCTTGCAAATCGTGCAAATTTATTTCGAAAATAATGGTTCAGTTCGCGAAGTTTACCGTGAGCTCCGTCCATTTTATGGTCGACATAATCGTCCATCAGAGCAATTAATTCGGTTAACCATGGATCGTTTTCGCACTACGTTTACTCTATGTGATAATACGCATCCGCAGAGACGTCGAACAGTGCGCACCGAAGAAACAATTGCCGCTGTAGAGCAAAGTGTTGAAGAGGACCCGAATGAATCGATTCGCCACCGTGCACAGCAATTGGAGCTTTGTCCATCAACTTTATGGAAGATTTTGCGCAAAGATCTTGGCTTGCGACCTTACAAGATCCAGCTTGTGCAAGAATTAAAGCCGCGAGACCATGCAATGCGTCGTGATTTTGGTGTATGGGCCGAAAATGAGATTGATCTCGATGCTGATTTTCATCGCAAAATTTTGTTCAGTGATGAGGCTCATTTTTGGTTGAATGGCTACGTCAACAAGCAAAATTGCCGCATTTGGAGTGAAGAGAATCCACATGAGACCCTTGAAACGCCATTACATCCACAAAAACTGACTGTTTGGTGTGCTCTATGGGCTGGTGGAGTCATTGGGCCATACTTCTTCCGCAATAATGCTGGAGAGGCAGTTACCGTTAATGGAGACCGGTATAGAGCCATGATAACCGACTATTTTGTTCCCGAATTGGATGGCATGAATGTGGATGAGTTGTGGTTCCAACAAGACGGCGCTACATGCCACACAGCGCACGTCACAATCGATTTATTGAAGGAAACATTCGCTGAGCGCATAATTTCGCGGAATGGACCTGTCAATTGGCCACCAAGATCGTGTGATTTGACACCATTGGATTATTTTCTTTGGGGATATGTGAAGTCGCTCGTCTACACCAACAAACCAGAAACGTTAGGGGAATTGGAAGCCAACATTCGTGGCGTTATTGCCGACATACGGCCCCATATGCTCGAAAAAGTGGTTGAAAATTGGACCTGTAGAATTGGCTTTATTCGAGCCAGCCGCGGCGGCCACATGCCCGAAATCATATTTAAACATTAATGGCATAAAATTATCCTTCCAATAAAGCCAAATTGATGGACCTTAAAACGATTTTCTTGTGTTTTATTTCAATTCGAAGTTCTATACCCCTAAAAAAAAAATATAACATAAAATTTGTCTTAAATTTAGACTTAGATTTAGACTTAACAAAAAATACAAATATATGAATTTAAATAGATATTAAGATAAAAGATATAATAAGATTAGTAAGAAGGTTTAGTAGAAGAAAAAAGGGACAGAAGAGATCAATAGATTCAAAAAGAAGAGTTAATGGTATCCATATCAATTATTTAGTAAAGTGACACATGAGTTCACCTTTGAATCGCAACGTGGTTTTATTATTCCTAATCGCTGGTGGTAAACAATTCCAAAGACGGACCGAGTACACAAGGAATTGACGTTCAGAGGTCAGGCAACTCGATTTCAAAGACGAAATAGTCGGAAACCGGGAAGATCTGGTCCATGACAGTCGTTCCTTCAGATAACTCGGTTCCTTAGTTGTCATGGCTTTAAGCAATAACGTTAAGCACCTGACTTTGAGTACGTCATCAAAAGTTATAGAAAAGATTTTCAACGCGAATTCAGAAATGTGCTCATAACGTTTAATACCAAAAATATATCGCGCGATATTATTGTACAGAACATTAAGATACGTTTTGGCTAGTAAAAGTCGTATTTTTAACGGCGTAAAGTACTGAATACCCCACAGAGTCCGAAGCATGCCATATACTTTGCCAATAGTGCTAAGAATGTGGTTGTTCCACGTCAAAGTTCTATTGAAAACTATTCCTAGGTTTTTTGCTGTGTCCACGTATTTTATCACAGAATTGTTGAGTTTTACCTCGTTATAGCCGTCAAGGTTTATATATTTCTTGTAGATAACAATGCACTGGGACTTGCTTGGATTAAGCGCCAAGCCATTGTCAGACGCCCACTGATTCAAGCAATATAAGTATGTGTTTAGGTTAGTAATACATGCATTGACAGATACTAGGGGACAACAAAGATACAGTTGGACGTCATCTGCGTAAACGTGAATATTACTATATTTCAAAACAGTTGGAAGGTCATTAATGTACAACGTGAACAGTAGAGGACCGAGAATTGATCCTTGCGGAACACCTTTAGAAATAGGCAACGGGTTAGACACACTGTCACGTACACTTACGGATTGCGAACGGTGAAAAAGATAAAACTTTACTAGGTTTACTGCCGATGTTGAAAAGTTGAATAGGCTGTCAAGTTTTAAGCACATTAATTTGTGGTCAACGGTGTCAAAAGCTTTTGAGTGGTCAAGAAGAGTTAAAAATGTTACGTGATTTTTGTCAATATTTAGCCGAATATCGTCCGAGACTTTAATGAGCGCTGTAATACAACTTCTATTTGTAGTAAAGCCTGATTGGTGCGGGGTCATCAAGGAGTTCTTTGATATAAAGTGGTGGATTTGCTTGCTCATAATTTTTTCCAGTACCTTAGATAAATAAGGAAGTATCGCAATGGGCCTATATTCACCATTGGGCTTAACCGGAATGATTTTGGCCATTTTCCAGCAGTTTGGAAATGAAGACGTAGTCAGAATAGTATTAAATGCATAGGTGATAAAAGTTAAAATTTTTGGCAGTAAACACTTAACAAATATTGGATGCACATCATCAAGACCAACAGCATTAGATTTAACACTCAGTATAGATTGGACAGCATCACATTCATCAATACATTTTTATTTTTTTTTATTTTAACCAAGTTTGATGGCAGGGCTATTTAGTCCATTAAGCCAGGGTATCTCTCTTCTCGTATTAGTCTGTTGTGATTTTTGACTTATGAAGGTTTCGATTTTGTTTAACTGCAGATCCACTTTGCTGGGTTATTCAAAGTGAACTTAGTTTACTAAGATTTTATCGATTGCCTATATTGGCCTTATTGATGTGTGATGTAGCGATTTTTCGTTGTCGGTTACTTTTCAGTATGTTGAGGTTATCTTCTTTACTCAAAGTCTGCTTTTATGATTTGACCGGCTGTTGTGATCGGTACCACTCAGCTGGATATTATACAGTTGACCAGCTGCGTTTTTGAATGCCTTTAATACAGAAAACTGTATTGTTTGAGTGCGTTTTTATTTTTTTATTTTTTAAAAGGCAGTAGGCATGTTACTATGCCAGTAATTAAGGTTCCATTTTGTGCAATGAGCAAAAAAAAAAGGTAAACAAATAAAACAAAAATAAACAAAAAAAACAAAAATTTGCAAAGTGATCGGTCGGCCTCTTCTGAGACTTTAGTTTTTACATAAAAATATGTAGATATCCTAAACTTTTAGTTACAGCTCAATTTGAGCTTCATTTATAAAATTACACAGCTCTTTCAGAGCTGCAGTGTCATTCAGCTTAAAAATACCTTTAAAATCTTTGTGGTTTTTCACTGCATCATACTTCAGTCTTAAGGTGGAATATCTATCACAGTCGAAGATCGCGTGGGTGTAGTTGTCCATTGTTTGACAAGCTTCACATTGGTTTGTACTTATAATTTTAATTCTATGCAGGTATTCCCTATCATATGTATGACCTGTTAGTGATTTGCGAAATAGTCAATGCTGTTGGCGTTTTTTTCCAACGACTGGCAATTATATTGTAAGACTTTCATCTTTATCTAAATTTTCTTCCTCTTCCATTCTATCATTTTCTTTATTGTCAAGTCTTATAAAGTGTTGTTTCAATCTGTCGTGGAAGTGTACAAATGCGTTCACTCCTGCTGGAAAATTCACTTTCCTGAAAGCATCCCTGGCGAATTTTGTCATTTCTGTCGTAATTTTTTCGATTTCAGTTACAACATGCATATTTTGTTGGCTAAAAGCCACACCATTATTTGCCACCTTTGGTTGGGGCCTTGTTATTACTTGCTTTTTTCCTGTTCGTTTTTATTTACATTTTGCATCTTTTGCTTATTTGTTTTGAGAGTCTTTGCGTAAGCTGTGGGTGTAAGAATTTTATTTATTTCATGTTGTTTGTTCCTAATCAAAGTTTGTTCTATGTTAAGTGGTGGAAACTGTTCTTCGTTTAGTAATTCAAATCTATTTTGTGATTCAGATTTTTCATCCTTTAACACTTCCCTCCTAGTTTGTTTAGTGAGCGTCATAATTTTTATAATTTGGGTTTCTTTGGCCCATGCTAGACATTTTGTTCGGTTCAACGCGTTATGTGTTTCATCGCCGCAAAGAATACATTTTGATTCTTCACAACTATTTTGACATTCCCTTTTACCGCATTTCAGGCATCTTTTCTCTGACTTGCATGCATTTTGAGTATGTCCTAACCGTCCACACTTAAAACACTGTCGTAAAATTGGGAAAAAGTTTTCTACCTCTAGAATTGTGTGATTTAGGACTACTTCTTTTGGGATGTTATCCCCTTCGAAGCCAATTTTTACTGATAAAGTTGAAATTCTTCTATCAGACTCCCTACTCTCTCTACGAGTAAATCTCTGAACCGATTGATTGCAGATAAGATATTTTCTTTTATTTCAGTCTCAGAATATTCTAGTGGGATATCCCTTATGACCCCATATGTTTCTATGAAGCTTTTTGGAATAAAGGTTTTTATGTTTGTCTGTTTTACTATTTCACTCCTAATGCATTTATTTGCATAGGCCGCATTATCAAAAATAACTTTGTATAACGTAATTCCAACCGCTTTGATTGTGTATATGCCCTCAATGTTTAACATTTTAATTTTATTCCATAGATATAGGCCATTTCGCACCTTTTTATTTTGAACACTTTCTGCTAGTGCAGTATCAAATAAAACATTTGCCCTTCCTTTGTGATTTGCTGGGTAATATAACGTTTCCCTTGCCGCTCTATTTAGCATCCTATTCCCTTCTAGTAATGCTACTGCATTTGAGTTTTCATTTTTTTCACCTACAATTTTCACCACTATTTGCCCCTGACTTGGTTTTCCCGCGCTTTTGCATGAAGACGCTTTTTCGCTTTCTTTTGCAACCGCTATTTTTCCCTGTTCTTGTAATCTACTTTGTTCTGCACTATTTTCTTCCATGCCTTCTTTATCTAAAACCCATAAATTTTATTTTTCACGCATAGATTTTTTCTTTCTTTTGTGCCTGTAATTAGGCTCAGAAGCTTCATTTGGCTCCTCTTCTACCATATCCTCTAGTGAGATACTTGACGCCATGGCGTCACCTGCCTTTGCTACCCCACGTTTCACTTTGTCTGTGATATTTGCTTTTAACCAGAAGATTTTTTGTATATACAAGTATGTTGCAGCTTACCTTGGGTTTGACCACCACACAAAAGCCACGCACCAATTACTTCAATTACAAAAAAAAAAATTTTCCACTGCAGCATTCAAATTGCTGCCTTTGCTCAAAACTATTTAAAACAGTGAACACTGTTTGCTAATCGCTCTTAATAAATTTTTCTCCAGAAAATGCCGTCCGACTTCTTCGCTAGCTCACATGGAATTGCATCAATACATTTAAAACAGAAACCAGGCACAGAGACAGTTTTACCAACATTATAACGATCATAACAGATATTATTATTACTACCAGCGGGCACTTGGACAAATTTTTCATTAAGCTCATTCACATTAAGGGATTCATTGCCCGGAATGTTTCTATTACCAATGCCGATTTCGCGAATATGATTCCATGTTTGCCTAGAACCTACGGCAGAGCTAAATTTTTGTTCATAGAATTTAAATTTTTGTGCCTTAATGGCCTTGGTAACTTCTCTTCTTAGGATCTTGTAGTCTAGATAGTTATTTTCGGACTTGGATTGTTTCCATCTATTATACGCCTTATTTCGCTTGTCAATTGATTTCCTAATGTCATTATTGAACCATGGCTTGCTCCTCACTATGTTTGTTCTAGTAACAAGCGATACAAACTTATCAAAAAGTGTGCTGATGTTTTTTTGTAGAAAGCATATCTGTTCTTCCGCCGAAACCAAACTTTGAACAGATTTCCAGTCTACAGCGTCCACAGCTAACTCAAGATGGTTATAATTAATATGCATGAAGTCGCGATATGTATATTGAAACGTATCATACGTAAAAGTAAAATCGTAAATAAGAAAAATTAAATCATGCTTTGAGAAGTTTGGTACAGATAGTTGGTCATAGAGAATTACTTTAGTCATTTCATTTACAAAGAATACGTCTAATAGGGTGTTGTTAGTTTGCGTAAAATGGGTAGGTATCGTATTGTTCACCTAGTACAGACCGAGATTTTCCATCGAGAGCGAGAATTTGGTTTCCGTTAGTAAGTTACTGTTAAAATCACCAGTTATAATAATGTCACTATAGTTTAAACTCAGATTTTCAACAAAATCAACGAAATCGGAATATGCAATCTGGCGATTAGGTCTATATACAAACACATCCAACTAAAATTGTATTTGGTTTAGATGCCAGCTCGACGAAAATATACTCAACACTTTCTAAAGGTTCAGATTTACATTGAAGTTTACACGAAATGCCAGATTTTACATATATAGCGACACCACCACCATTCCCGATTCTGTCTAGACGAAACACTTTATAGCCACTAATACATATTAAGTTATCAATATGACACGAAGAGAACCAAGTCTCAGATACACATACAACATCAACATTGGAGCATTCAAATATGTATTTAAATTCGTCAATTTTAGGTTGGAGGCTTTGAGCATTAAGATGGCATACTCTTAGACCGCGTTTTTGATTGCCAATGAGCCGGATCAAATTAAAGGTGCCGTCTTTGGAGCCACCATGTTTTTTACTGTTCATATAAACAATGCAGAGCAATAAACGCTGCACACTGGGGGCGATGACAAATAATAACCACATATACATACATAGCACTCAGAATGGATAAAGGGGTAAGGTGAGAAAACAGAAAGGTAAAGCGAAGCAAGATATAAGAAAAGGAAAAAATACAAAGAACATTACAATAAATCTTAGAAACTAGTCATTTGCTGTCAGCAGTTAACGCTTTAATTTCATCTATGCTGACTACTTTAACCGCGGCTTCATTTGGCCGCACACGAACAAACACCTGTCCCTTAAAAGAGAAGGCAGATGTTACACACTTTTGCCTTTTCAGTTGAGTGGCGAATTGCAGCACCGCACGCGTACGCCTGGTGAGAGATTCATTTAGATGTATTGTTCCTTCGGATTGGCGCCCAATATCACTTAGCTCAATACCTCTTTTGTTTAATTTGAAAAACTTGGCAGCGGCAGCAAATAACAGGGAGCGATCATGGGAGGAGACCAGTTTAACAATCAGCGGTGTATTTTTCGCTTTGCTGTTGCGAACACGAACAGCCGATCGATATGGGAGAGGATTCAGCTGCATAACTTGACAGATTTTATTGAAAATTTCCCCTACCTTTTCTTCTGGCACTTGCGGAATGCCGCTGATAACAACATCTGTTTCAACGCTTTTGTTTTCCATTTCCTCCTTTAGTGCGCAAACATCATTGCGCAGCTCTGCCATTTCTTTGTGGTCGCCCTCAATTTGTTCAATTTTACGCTCAAAAGTTCGTAGGTCTCTCTTCATGTTGGCCAGCTCAGCAGTCGCCTCTCCCAGTTTCTGCATAATAGCGTCAGCTGATTCCTTTACCACCTCTCTTACAACTTCTGTCATAGCACTCATAAGCTTCGCTTCAAGCTGCGAGATCCACGCAATGTCGGGCAAGGCACTCTTAGGCGTAGTTGCGAGTATCTTATTCGGTGAAGCGATTACCAGGCGAGCAGATTTTGTGCGAGTAGTCATTATTTAATGAATGCTGAGCAATTGCAGCGATAGACGGATAAGAAAATGAAATAGAGACAAAAACAAAAGCACCAACGCACAACCGCACAGCTGTTAACACAGAAGAGAATATATCCAGCTAATCGTTGTCAATAAACGGCAGTGACAGCAACAGCGGGAGCAAAGTACACAAACGGCTCGACGTAGTTGTTTTTGTTTACTTATTGTTCACACAAGTTATGGTTGGAATGATGTTTTATTTTATTTTATTCTATTTTATTTTTATTGATTTAATAATTTACTCTTTTGATTGATGGTTTGATGAGTTTGCGATTTATGGTTTTGATTACTTCTGATTAGAATTTAGATTTATAACAACTTTGATAATAATAATTTACAAGATATACAAGGATATGAGGAGCGATAGTAAAAGCACGTCCGCACAGTTCAACTGCAATTCTAGTTATTAAATAAAAATTTTTTAAAGCCTCTGGCACTTAGTTAATAAAAAGGGTTAAACTTTAGAATAGGACCCACGAGGGTAAAAGGAGTATCGGAGGAAATGGGGAGTCTTCCCTCTCTAAAAATACCAATCCCAAAGTGCGAGTACTCGTACTTTTTAAGATATTTGCGTTTTAAGTTTTAAAAAGTCATATAAAAAGCACTCAAATTACACTCAATACACAATATTTAGGTGCACTGCACTTTCCTTTCACGTTTTTAACCTCTACTTTAACTTAAAATCTTGTTAATTTTAATTAATTTACAATTTCCGAACGTAAACACTTTTATGTGAATTCACCGCAACACAAGGTATTGATAGCTAAGCTGAGATGATACAATACTCTGCATATTTTATAACAGTTTCCAATTGTGCCACTACGTAATATATTAAGTTAAGAAGTTTCATTGCATTTTTTGGGATCCTGCTGGTTGTACACCCCGTTTAAGTATGCAAAAGAATAACTTACAAAAAAAAACCCTGGCCGGACAAACTCCGGCTACGCCATCAACATTATTTTTGCGCAGAACTGCTTTCTGCGTGAGCGGCTTTCGGCGGCGCTTCAAAAAAATAACCCTGGCCGGCCAAACTCCTGCTATGCCATCAACATGCACATAATTACCTTCCGCGTGATTAACCTTCGGCCTCAATTCAATAATACCACATTATATTTATTGTATTTGTATACTTCAACGGTGGGAGGGAAACTGCAAGATCCTCAAAAATGTATTCAAACTTCTTAACATCATATATAACGTAGTGGCACTATTGGAAAGTGTTATAAAATGTGCAGAGTATTTTATCATCTTAGCTTAGCTATCTGGCAATACCTGTTGCTGTAAATTTACATAAAAGTGTGTACGTTCAAAGATTTTAAATTTAATAAAATTAACAGCATTTTAAGTGAAATATTAAGCAAAAAACGTGAAAGGAAAGTTCAGTGGACCTAAGTATTGTGTATTTCGTGTAATTTTAGTGGTTTTTATAGAGAAATACACTTAACAAATATGGACTTCTTAAAATTTAAAACGTAAATATCTTAAAAAGTACGAGGACTCGCACCTTCGGTGTGGTATTGTTAGAAAGGACAGACTCCCTCTTACGCTCGAATTCGTGGGTCCTTATTCTAAAGCCGACCCTAAAAAAGTACTCAATAATTTTTTATATAAGACTAATGTTTGAAAGCATTCGCTAATTGCGTTTTTGTTTGTGTAATTAGCGCAACATATTTCTCGGACACTGCAACGCCTCTTACATGCGCTGCCAACTCTTTGAAAAGGCTAGTACTTTCGGGTGTTGTGCTTCTTCTTATGAGTTTTTCTACAAATATACTCAATTTATATGAAACAAGTAAGAAAAGCTAAATTCGGGCGAAACCGATTTTTATATACCCTCGCGATATGTTTTTGTATGGTCGGTGACCATGATTTCATAAAATCCCCGCTTCTTTGTTTCAAATCGCAGCTAGTATTTACTAAATTTCTTCCAATCAATACTGAAAAACGAAGTTTTTGCATTTTTTAAAATTTTAGTTATAAGGAAGTTGGGCGTAGTTATGGTCCGATTTCAAAAATTATTGAGATACAGAAATCTGTTCCTAAGTGGGCGTGGCAGCGCCCTTTTTTCAAAATTTCATACCTAATTTCTTAGTTCAAAATCGCTCCAAATACCAAATTTTACTCAATTTGCTTTAATGGATACCGAAAAAACGGAGTTTTTGCATTTTTCAAAAACTTCCGTTACATGGGAGGTGGGCGTGGTTATTGATCGATCTAGACCATTTTCAATACCAACCTACCCTGTCCTAAGAGCAATCCATGTACCAAATTTCATTGAGATATCTCAATTTTTACTCAAGTTATTGAAACCACGGACAGACGGACGGACATACAGAAGGGCTATCTCGATTTCTCTTTTCATATCTTCTTGCTTCGGCAGAACATATACTAAAATTGAAACGATACAGAGAAGATTAGCATGGCCCCTGCGCAAGGATGACAAGCAAAATCGTGAAGCGGTCCAAATTTTTAAATAAACCCCTTTCAGAAATCAGTGGGTAACGACCAATATCCCTCTTGCAAAACGACTCCTATGGTATATTTCGTCTAATAACTTAATTAGCTCTAACCAAGTCGCTTTTCGAAGCAAACAAAGCACAATCGATGTGCTACTCCTCCTACAACATAATGCGTCTGCCGCCCTTTCTTGCAAAAATTATGTAAGCATTTAATCTGCTGATTTTGAAAGAGCATTCGATTGCATCGGGATACACGTAGAACTCGAACAGCTCTCAAATTGGAAAGTTGGTAAAAATATATTTAATTTTGTTAAAGCCTTTTTGACCAACCGATCATTTCGTGTGCGCATTAATTGTAAATATTCTATCATATATATACTACAAAACGGAATCCCGCAAGGTTCTTCGCTTTCGGTTATTCTATTTATTATTGCTTTTGATCAAATCAGCAAAATAATACATAAATATAAACAAATTGATCATGCCATGTACGCTGATGATGTTATAATATTCACCAGACTGAATGATAACAAAAAAGCGGAAGAGATCTTTTTATCAGTTTTAAATTATATTAAGCAATGGAGTAAACTATCAGGGGCGTCTCTTTCAGTCAGTAAATGTAGGGTATTGCACAAATGTAGAAAAAGACTATGCTCTGGATTTAGCTTAGAATATGAGAACAAAACAATTGAACTTGTTAAAACTTTAAAAATATTGGGTGTCATTTTCGATAAGCAGCTTAGTTTTAAGCAACAATGTTTGGAATTAAGAAAAGACCTAGCTACCGGGCTAAACATTATAAAATACCGATCATCTAAGCATTTCTCCGTACACATAAAAACTTTAACTGATATTACTAGAGCATTAATTTTATCAAAAATTAATTTCGCTCTGCCAATTTATGGATGGTGTGCAAAAAGCCATATTAAACAACTTGAGGCTCCCTACCACGCCGCTGTGAGAAGAAGTATCGGAGCTTTTCCCACCACTCCAATTAGAAACGTACTGTCGAAGCGGGCTCTCCTACTATATCCCAACAAACAAAAACAACAACATATCATCTTATACAAAAATTATACAACAGCAATAACACCATGTTTCACACAGTAACAAAAAACACAATAGGGGTATTCGGGATTTGTTGTATTCGTATAAATATTTACTAATTTTACAACGAATTCGGAATTACACAAGTAAAAAGCGAACACACCCTGTTGTAATTTCTGTACTCGTGTCATTGTAAAATTTCCCGAACGGCTTATTTACGAGTTCATGTGTATGTGCCACCAACAAGTAAACAAAAATGCGTAATATGCCGCGAAAAAGCGAAAAAACGAAAATATTTGATTTTATTACTAATAATTGTTAAAATCAAATTGCTAAGATAAACGGTAAACTTTAATACACATAAATAAATATCTATTTATTCGACTAACGTATTTGTAGATGATTCAACGATTTATCTTTTTTGTTGTGATCGGCTGTGAGAAATTTACAAAAGAAAAACCACATTTACAGCAGGGTCCACCTATTGTATTTGCTTGCACTCTTATATTTGAAGTGGAACGTATATTTTATTGTTGGATTTTTACTACATTTGTTATAAAAACCACAGAAACCACGAATACAAAATACAAAGGCAAATACAACAGCTCCCGAATACCCCTAATGAAACGAAAACGTTCATACAAAGTTAATTCAACAATTCAGCAGTGTATTGATTTCACCAAACATATTGAACTAGATATTAAAATACATCGAACGAAAGTTAAGTTAGAGCCACCATGGATTTTAGAGAAACCTCATTTCTCACTGACCTACAGCATTACTCAAAACAAGCAACAAACAATACGGCGTTTCACCGAAATTTCCAAACCGTTTGTGGATGCATGTTGGACTTTCTTGTATACAGACGGCTCTAAAAGCAGCGAACAAACCAGCTTTGCCATAGTAAAAAACATTAATTACGATAGCGAGCTGATAAATACAATAAGAAATAACTGTATCCAAAGCCCCAATAAAATCAAACTGATGTGGGTACCAGGGCATGCTGGCATTAAAGGAAACGAGTAAGCCGACGTAACTGCATATGCTGCAGGAAAGCAACCCTTGTATATATTTCCAACCGCCAGAACAGGAGAGTGGTCATCTTACAATAACCGTTACAAAAATTATAACATAAACGCTCATAAACCTCTGTATCCATCTACATGCATCCGACAGCAAAGCAAATTCTTCGTTAGGTTAAGAATGGGGCACACACGAACACCTCCTATCTGGAAAACCATCATCGGCATGCCAGTATTGCAACTTCCGCACAACTATTTTCGGCAACACAACTCCAACATCAGTTTTGCAAGCTCTACCAACAGAAAATTTAGCCATTATAAAAAAATGCATAGATACCTGCAACTTAAACGAATTTATTTATAGTACAGATTTTAATGTATGCATAGCTGTTAAATTATGATTACGATTAGTAATCGGTTAGATTATTTTCAAAAAAGAATTGTAATTATTATTTAATTGTGCCTTTCAAATATTGGGAATACGTAATGATTACGATTACAAATAATCAAAAAATAATCAGGATTACTCTAGATTACTGAAAAGAATCAAAAAGAATCAAAATAAATAATTGATTATATTCAGGATTCTTTTTGATTATTTTTAATTATTTTTGATTCTTTTTGATTATTTTCAATCCAAAATACCAAACCACTTTTCTCTTTAAATTTTAAGACATTTTTTTATTAAAATTTTTTAAAATGTTTTTTGTATAATCTGAGTCTCAGATTCTAAGATATATGCATTTATATGTAAGTATATATGTATATACATATATTATATTATTATAAATATTATATTATAAACTATGATATTTTTGCTATTATTAATAGCAATTCAGCCATTCAATATAATCAGCCCCATCGCGAAAGTTCCCAGTTCTGATCATCAGAATAAGCTTCAATGAGCGTAGCTGATATTTACACCTTTATGAAAACCAACAATGCTGAAGCGAGTAGTGTTAGAATTCAAATTAAAAAAAGCAAAAAGAGAAAAGCTGTTTGTGGTTTTGGATTGAAAAGAATCAAAAAGAATCAAAAAGAATCGCTGAAAAGAATTAATTATTTATTTTGATTATTTTTGATTCTTTTTGATTCTTTTTAGTAATCTAGAGTAATCATGATTATTTTTTGATTATTTGTAATCGTAATCATTACGTAATCTAGTTGGGACCAAGATAATCGTAATGTAATCAATTATTTCACTCTCAAATACAAAGTAATCAGATTACTAATGATTACGATTAGTAATCAAAACTTAACAGGTTTGAATGTATGATAGAGCTGAAAGCCCTGGTAGCTAGTGCTGTACTGTTTAGTTATAAGATTTTAATTTTGTAACTAACTATAATAAATTAATAAATAAATTTTAGTATATACGTATATGCCTATATCTATCTCGATTATTTTATGCTGTTACAAACAACCGTTTTGCGAACAAAGTTATAATACCCTTGTGTAAAATAAAAAGTTTATTTATCGGTTAACATTTATTTATTTCTACAGCATTTGGCTGTAGTCTCATGAGTACCCGTAGGTGACTAAAACTAAATACAAAAAATGCATTATTTATACTACCCTCAAGCTATCCGCTGTTGTGAACGCCGCCGACGGGGCTGCCGACGCAATGCTAGGAGTTCCGGTGCTTTGCAGTAGCTGATCGTGCGAACACAGCTATTTGCTGACTCAGGCCACGCGCAACACTTGGATGTAACTTTAGAGTTGTTTGTTCGTTTAGCTTTTGTCCGCGCTAGCTGTTACGTCCAACCTGCTGACTCAGGCCACGCGCAACATTTTCTGTCTGTTGATAACTTGACTGCGCCGCCTGTGATAACTCTTCCCCTCCTAAGTTAGGGACGTCCTCGGACCTTTTTGTTGACCCTTGTGCAATGTTTTCTACCACTCTTACTATTGCAGCCTGTCTGCTCTGATTTTTAAAAAACTTACACAGAGTAGTAACGCGACGCCGATTTGCCAGCGTTATTAGAATCAGTGATGTTGCAGTCAATCCTGTCTTATAACCAATGTTTAGGTGGTTCATCAACTGGCGATTTTCTATTTCACGATGCCGCAAGTATGGTATGCTCTTTATATCGTCATGCCCAGTTATATTTATTCGCGTAGCCCAAGGAGTTTCCGCCGTTCTTATTTGTAGGACGTTTCAATTGAAGAATACCGTTCCATTCACGCTAGCCTCGCCCGAAAATGTCAGCAGGTAAGTACTTCTTTTCAGCGAAATAGTCTCATTGTCAGATGTTACAATTGCGGTGTGATCGTTTATGACAACAAGTCCATCATCAATTTCTTGTACGGAATCTAGTTGACCAAATGTTGTTCTGCATCTCGCTGTAGTACCAACTACCAGCTGCTGAGCGCAAGACGGTATATTTTATTTTCTGCAAAATTTCATAGTCGTACCTGTGCATCCGTCTAGGGTGTAGATGTCTTTATTACACACTGCTACAGCGTTATCTCGTAGGGATAGCATTTTGTTGTCGTGAGCTACGGGCAGTATAGTCCTTTTTTTACAAAAAAGCTTAGGACTAGGATACTTAACTAGGAAATGAAAGAGATTATTAACATGAAATACTTTGAACTTAGAAACTAGTTAATAACAATTCGGTTACAGTTAGATTGCTGAGGGACTCGTTCTTCAGAATTGAATCGATTTCGACGTTATCCAAAATAACGGGATTCAATAATCCTAGTTGCGCTAGGGCAATTGATAATATAATATTATCTAAGTCAGTGATAATAGCTCTATTTCTGGCCAATAGAATTTCATACAGGTGCCCGGTATCTATCTGTTCTAACTTTTCTACATTCAGAATTTTATTTACTGTATTAGTTAAATCGATAACTTGTTTTTGTAATTGCGAATTTACTGTGATTTGCTGATTGTTATTGTCCCTAAATTTATCTAGTTCTATCGTGACCGTTTGAAAGTCGTCGAAGTCCGGCGTACCCGCCACCACCTTGAGAGCAGTTCCCAAGATGTTTAGGCTACGCGTATGTCTCGTTGGTCCAGTTACTGTTTGAAGAAGCTTATCGATTCGTTCCAGGTCAGCTGTCATCAGCTTCATCATGTGACTGCGTGGGTATAATTTTAGTGTTGAACGGGTATTGTGCGTTAGCTCCGCTTAGACAGTCAAATTAGTTGTATGTCTGATGTAACCGTAAGTGTCCCATAGAACTACGTCGCCATCCGTTATCGGTATGTAGTCTGCATGAGAGTAATCCACAACTCTACTATTTATCGGAGTTGAAGTTATGAGCAGGGTTATAATCAGAGGTCTAGAAGATGAGAAAGAGGAAATAGAAGGAAAAGGTATAGGTTGCTGACCTTAAATTTAGGTAACGAATATTACCCGTATGAACTATCCTACCATTTATCCTGATCGATGAGCCGTAATCTTCGTGAACCACACCCTCTACATACAAAGGAGTAAGTTTGTTGCCTAGACGTTTATTCGACTTAATGTGCACTGTTTCTCCTACCGCAAATGTTCTTGTTGCCCTGTTTTTATTATGGGTTTTTAGCGCTGCTTCCAGAGCCCTTTCAATTCTCTTTTGAGCTTCTCCAATTTTTTCTACCCGTGAATGAAAGATATCTAAAGGTTTTTCGCCTGTTACCGAGTGAAAGCTCTTGTTATACTCGATTGTTGCAAGTTAGATTAGATCCGTAATATCCTCAACTCCCTTTTCTAGTTTTAAGCATCTAGCAATTTTTCCTATGGAGCTGTGAAATCTTTCCACCTGCCAATTAGAAGAACTATGCAGGGGTGGGGCGTTTACGATTTCGATGTTGAAAAAGTCTCTGAGACAAGCTCTTATTGTATTTGAATTTAGCGATGTTTCGTTATCGCAGAATATAGTTCTGGTTCCTGCGATCAGGTTGATCAATTGCAGCAGGCGCGGTTTTATATCGATTATGGTTCGCGAGGGAAAGCATCGGTTACTAAGTTGTCTTTACCTGGCTTGTAATGGAGTTTGGCATTATATCCTTCAATAAAAGCCTTCCATCTTTTTATTTTTGGGTTTGGGTTGCGATCAGACACTGCAAACGTTAGCGGTTGATGATCGGTGTAAATGTTTAACTCCCTAACGCCGTATAAATAATGTGTAAGGTTTTTAAGAGCCCAAACAATGGCCAATAGCTCTCGCTCATTTGTGGCAAAATGCTCTTCTTTTTTGTCGACTGTCCTCGAAATCATAGTAATTGGTCTGCCCTCCTGGGAGAGGACCGCGCCAAGGGCATGCGAAGAAGCACCTGTAACATGACGTCTTCTGACGTCAGTATATTCTTCAATTTGTTAAATGCATTGGTTTGGTCCTCATCGAAAAAAATTTTTATTTTCTTTGATTGGGCAGGTCTTTATCCCCCCTTTCGATATATGAAATCCAAGATACTCGGGTTCTGTCTTAAAAAACTGCGATTTTTCCACAGAAACCCTCATATTAGCTTCAAGCTAACTTTTTAAGATAGCCTCTACATGTGTCAAATGGTCTGCTTTATCTTGAGAGAACAAGGTTGTATTTGCCAATATGCTTCCTAATGACGCCATCAATTGCCCTTTGAAAAATGCCAGGTGCATTCTTTAGGCCAAAGGGAAGACGGCAGAACTCATATTTGCCATTACATGCCGAGGATGCGGTTTTCTCCCGATCTCGTTCGGCGAGTTCAATTTGGTGGAACCCGGACTTAAGGTCCAGGGTTGTAAATAGCTGGGCTTTCCCAAGATTTGATAAAATAACCCCTACGTTGGGAATTGTTTTTTCATTCAGTTTTCTGAAATCCATTACCATTCTTTTCTTTTTCACCCCGTTTTCGTCGAAACCTTTTGATCGACAACCCATATGGGGTTGTTGTATGGCGACCTCGAAGGTCGTATTATATCATTTTTCAGTAACTCTGCAATTTCAGATTTCACAAAATCCGCAACACCTAAAGGGTATGGATAGAATTTTGCGTAAGTTGGTTCACTATCTCTAGTACGGATTGTTGCCACTACATTTGTATTGTAGGGCAGCTTCACATTCGGATCTGCAAAGACCCCAGATACGCGTTTAATCATATTAAAAAATATTTCCCGGCAAGCGTGACTGACTAGGTCTGAAGTTGAAGATGGCTAACATCTTCGCCTTCAAGGAAATTTAATATTTCTCTCCCTCCTTTATACTCAATAACACCTTTTTTGAGGTTGATATTGGAATGGATCCTATTCAATAAATCAAAACCTATGATTCCATCAAACATTTCTAAGTCCGGTAATATAAAAAAATCGTATATCACACCAAACAGGTGTACCTTACATTCTTTAGAAACGTCAGTGCGTCCGTGTATAGATTTTACTGTAAACTCTTTGTTAATAGACTTGACCCCCTTTAGACCCGCTAGAGGCTTGATATAATTTTTGGAGGCACCTGTGTCAACAAGAAGTTTTACCTCCTGCCCACCTAGTGTTTTTGACATCCAAGGCAGGAGAGACCTTCCTCTAAAAAATGCACCTCTTCTGCTTCCAGATCCCCGACAACTGGCTCCGGTAATTCTTCATATGATTCTGAGCTTGGTTTGTTACCATATTTCTGGTTCAAATTGTTCATTCTTTGAAATTTTGGTGTGGTACGTCGGTCAGAGGATGCCTGGCGCTTTTGAACGTGCCCATTCCTATTACCTGTGAAATTCGCATTTTGTCGTAGGCGAGATGACGATGGGTCTACATCCATCGGTTCCTGCCTAGGTTGCGGATCCCGATTTCCGCCCTGCCGGTTCTGATTTAACTCTGGGTTGTGATTATTTCCATTTCCGTTCCCTTGACGGAACTGGCTATTACGTTGGTAATCACTTCTATGCTGCCTAACGAAATAAGGGTTTCTTTGGCTATCAGCATTTGCCCCATTGTATGTGTTTTGATTATTTCTTTGACCGATTTCAGTTTTTCTCAAGATGTCGGTTGATCTATTCGCGAAGCTTGCCGCGAAAATATAGCGTTCATGATTCGCATCGACATCTTGAGCTAGTGCCAACGCAGTTGGCAGGTCACCTGGTTTCGATGCAAACAGGATATCACATAGTGGTTTTCTGAGCTCAGAAATAAATACTCTAAGCGCATTTTCACGATATTTTTCATTCATGGCATTTGCTATATTGGCTAGAAGAGCCCTGTCTAAGCGTAGAAAGCTCCTGTTCCACTAAGTAAATTGGCCGCTTATCGGTATATGTGCAAACAAGGCGGGCTATAATAGCCTCAAAATTTAGGACCGTACTAAAAGATGATAGAAGCGCATCGGTAGCTCCACTGATTTTATTCCTTATAATGGTAAGGGCTTGATAGTGCGGTAAACTACCATTATAGCACTTAAACATTTCATATGCGTTATGTGCCACCTCACGCCAGGACACATAACATTCAGGTTGTCCTGAAAATTCGGGCAAGGACTTTACCACGTCTAGCGATTCCTCACAAGCTCTGCCCGACACATTCCTAATTTTTTCATATTTGTCCACTACAGGTTTCTGCGATAAAATTAAAATTTGTTCCTGCATGACCCTAAGGCTATCCTCAAACTCCCGTCTCTGCATTCCTAAAGCGGCAAAGACGGCCGCATTTACCACCTGCGAAAGCTGTGCCTCGTTCATGTCTGTCCATATTATCGTATCTTTAATCACTTAAGTTTTAGCAATGGTTGTTCCGACACTTGTACTTGAATTAGTTGCGAACAAATGGGGTTGCTAAAATGTCCAACGGTGTTATCCAACGATGCAATCCTCCAGCGATGTCGAAGGGGTTGATGATAATGCACGAGCCGAATGAAGACCAAGACACCAAGAGCGAAACACGATAAAATATTTTTACAAAAATCGCGTTAAAATTTTATTTATTACATTAAATTTAACGTGAGCGACAACTTTTTGTCAATGGAGGCATGCTCTGAACCCTTTCAGGCGTCCGCTGCATTCCTCGTATCGTTGTGGAATAGGCCTAACAACAACTGTTTGGGGAAACCCAAGATCGGCTGTGCGTCAGATCGCCCAAAACCTAATCGCCCAAAACCGAATATGTCTAAAAAGTTGGGCGATTTGACATATGTCTAATTGCCCAAATGTCAAATCGCCCAAATGTCTCACTGCACAAATGACAGATCGCCCAAATTTTTTTTTGGGCGATTTGACATTTTTGCTTTTGGGCGATTAGGTTTTGGGCGATCTGTTGCACAGCCTCCAAGATCTATACAAAGGTCACGCAATCCGCGATTCAAAATTTGCCTCTCTGCGCATGTCGTCATAAAGCACACAATTTTTGCTTTCGCTTAAACTGTGTGTGTCGCTATTCAATTTACTTAGGTCAATGGAGAATATGTATGTACATATTTAAGTATATAGTGAAGTTTTGGGAAATAAACACGCGTCTTCAGTGTCTCTCGCAAAACTAAAAATCTTTATTTCTCAAATCAGTAACTCTTAAACAGTTAGATATGTAATGCTATTGTAATAACATAAATATGTGTGTACGTATGTATGTTCTATCTATCCTCTCTCTCTCTCTCTCTCTATTAATTCATAAATTACAAATACACTTTTATCTAGTTATATACTTATGTACTTACTATACATACGTCCTCCATCATCAGAAACAGCGGTCTCTGCTGTTTCAAAATTTTAATTTCTTTTAATTCTCAAACCTATTTTTTCGCTTTATTTGACTTTTATATATTTTTTTAAATTTATTATCATTAGGTATTAAATAGTTTCCTTCTTTTCTATAATTTTCAATTCTTTTGTACTAGGGTTTTGACTTACTTATACTATGTTCTGACTGCGCAGTAAACTCGAGTTTGTGGTTTTGAGTTTATGAACAACTGTCAAGCGTTCTCATTGAGGTGTTTAAGAAACTTTGAGTTTAATTGACATTTGTTTATTTACTTTCAAATACAAATTTTGTTTTGCTTATGAAAATACATTTGTACCTTTATTTACAAATGTTTAAAAAAAAGTGCATATAATTGGATAATGCTTGCGATGGCATGGAACACTGAGCAATGTTGAATGCGAAGGCAACTCCATAGTAGACGGCGATTTGTGGTGACGGTGGTTTTGCATCATTATTTGAAATTTTTGTTTGTGAAATTTGATTCCTTTTGTTTACAAATTATTAACGAAGGCCGTTTGATAAATCATTGACTTTTGAATAAAACATATTTTTTCGGCGTTATATACCTTAACATATTCTCCTTTCAACTCTATACACCATTTTTTATTCCTTTATTATAGCTTTTCTCAAGGCTTTTAAAATAAGCGTTTGTTTTTGTGATATTCTCTTCATTTGACCCAAACCACTTACCACCCAGCCATATCTTCAAGTTTAGAAAAGGAAATAGTCGCATTGGGCTAAATCTGGAGAATATGCTGGATGGGGCAGCAATTCGTAGTCCATGGTTTTGACGAGATCAACCGGTTACGCTTATGGTCGAGTGTAAGCAATCGCGACACCCATCGCGCGGATAGCTTTTTATATACATTCAAATATTCGTTTTAGTTTTGAGGTTCCCGCTCAGTTGGTTACCTACAACCTTAGCCACCTCACACACTTTCGTTCTCCGGTCTTCCAATATCATTCCATGGATTCTAACGACGATTTCTGGTGTAACGACCACTTTTGGGCGACCTGAACTTTCGGTGCCACTTGTGATGCCTCGACAACAACGGAACTTAGTAATTCAATTTCAAACTTTTGAAATTGTTTGTGCAAGGTCCTTATAGTATTTATCAAGCCTTTGCTTGATTTAGGTGATGGTTTTTTTTACGCAAAAATATTGCTTTATCAGCATACTTAGTAGTTTATTATAAGATGGCGGTTAAAAGCAGCAATGATGAAATTAAAGTTTCTGTGCGGGAAGTTCCAAAAGTCGATGACCTATCAAACCGCCCTCGTGTTTAAAATTATGAACTGTCAAACCAGTAAACAGTGCAGCAAAACTTTTAAACAATAATGCCAAAATTTGTCAACAGTGCGGCCTAATATTTGTTCAAATAAGGGTTGCACGTCCATAAACACCAAAAAAAAGTGGTGTTTAAAGCGAGTTAGACAAAAAATTTTTGTATGGTAAACTCCGAGTTTATGAGAAGTGTTTGACGTTAAACTCCAAAATTGCTCATAAACTCGAGTTAACGGCGCAGTCAGAACATAGTATTACTCTATAATTTTTAACGATATCATTTTTAAAATTGTCCTCATCAACTCTCTTTGTTTTCGTGTTTATCATATTTATTATTTTAGATTTTTGTTCCTGTAATGAATGAGAAAGTTTTGATAACTCTCCTTGTGAAAGTAAATTGTTTAAAAGATCAATTGGTCGTTTATTAATTGCCGAATGGATAGTACTGTTATAAGATACTACTGCTTTAAAAACTTTGTCCTGGGGTTCGTCTGCGTTGTTTTGATCTGCTCTAAATAAGCGTATATGTTCATTTAACGTACCGTGTAGTCTCTCTACATCAGCATTGCCGGTTTTCAAATAAGTCGTAGTTGTATGTAAGGTTATTTTCTGCTCCTTTAGAAATTCTCTTATTGAGACAGTATCTAATTCATTATCAAATACCATTTGCGTTGGTTTACCTAGATACTGGATTCTTTGTTTAAGTGCTTTTAGAATTGACACCCAAGTCCTGTCCTCTAAATAATGAACAGTTGCATATTTTATAAGTTTATCAATACTAGTCAAATACATCGTGCTGCGTTGTGTGTACCATATCGAGCCTTTACCGCCATTTTAGCGTAAGCGACAAAAACCAAATTTTACAGGAGAAGGTTTTTTTTAAATATTTTTTTTTTTTTTTAAGAGTGAATGTCGCTTACGATAAAATGTAAAGTCGTACATCTCCATAACTATAACGATTAGCGAAACAATATTTAGCCAGATGACGTATTATCAGTTTTAGAACAGTTCTGCATCAAAAAGTTAATTTTGGAAAAAATGTCGCTTACATTATTTTCGCGGTTAGGGCTCGATATATCTATATGGACAATATCATTATGATGTTTCGGAGTAGGAGTTACGTTAAAGTTATGCTTCACTGCGTGCCTGCCAAATTTTGCTATTTTACACATTGCACAATTAGTGATGTACATTTTGGATCTCTGTTTGTAGCTTTGGATAAAAATAATCACTCTTTATTTCTTCAAAAACTTCAGCAATACCGCTGTGGTTATTTTTTAAATGCGTTTTTTCTATTAATTGTAAAAGCTTTTGTCTATCAACTATATCCTCAATTCAAATCGATGATTTTAGTACTTTTAGATACTTATTTTTGGCAAAATATTTAATATAGTTGAATTGAAATTCTCTAAATAAATCAATATTTGGGCAATAAACCACTACCACTCCCTTGACAGGTAATTTTTCCTTCATAAGGTCCAAAATATAATCTGTATATGCTATTTTTAAATTATGTCGAATTTTGTTTTAAAAAAATTTTTAAGTTTTGCAAAAATTAAGATTGGAGTTTTCGATTAGTATTTGATATCTAAAAATATTTATTTGTCTTTCTGTTATTTTAAATTAATCGGTGTCATCACTTTCAGCGCTATGTACTGTATTAACATCTTCGTCAAACAGTTCATTTAAATTAATTATAATTTCATTATCCAATGTTTCATAGTTTAACCTGCTTAACCCGTCAGCGATAACGTTCTCCTTGCCTTTTATATAGAGAATATCAAAATCGAATTCATTAAGCCTTATTTTCCATATCTGTATCTTTGCATTTGGTTCCTTTATATTATTTAGCTACACCAACGGACGATTGTCTGTCTTGATTGTAAACCAACGACCGAAAAGTTATGGGCGGAAGTATTTAGACGCCAACACAATTTCGAGCAATTCCGTTTCAATCGTGCTATAATTTCGCTCATGTCCATTCAATGTACGACTTGCAAAAGAAATAGCTTGTATAAGAGCTGCCCCTAATGCATAATTACTTGCATCTGTTACGAGTGTAAACGTTTTGCTAAAGTCTGGGTGAACAAGTATAGAATAATTTTTTATTAATATTTTGAATTTTTTAAAAGCTTCTTGGTAATCTTTATTATTCGTATTAACTTTTGCTCCCTGTTTTAAATACTTAATCGTATGATGAGCTATTCTCGAGTAATCTCTAATAAATCGTCTGTAGTATCCTGTGATACCTAAAAAAGATGTTATTTCTTTCTGAGTTTTAGGCAATGCTATATTGTCGATGGTCTTAACTTTTCAAGGATTCGGTTTGATTCCATCAGGATTAATAACATGACCTATAAACTCTGTTCCTTTTGCTTGAAAAGTGCACTTGTCTACTTGCACTTTAAGGTTAGCTTCGCTTAAACGTTTGAGTATCTTTTCAATAGCCTCTATATGTTATTCTTTGCTTGTTGAAAATATAAGAACATCATCCAAATATACTAAGCAGATTGACGCAATATATTCCTTCAAAACGTTGTTAATCAGCCTTTGAAATGTCGCTGGAGCATTACGAAGTCCGAACGGCATGCGTAAGAACTCGTAATGGCCAGTAGCTGTTGAAAACGCGGTTTTTGGAATATCGTCGGGATGCATTGCTACCTGATGGAAGCCTTTGGCCAAATCCAAGGTGGTAAAGTATTTCCCTAATTTGTCGAATATATCGTCTATATTTGGAATAGGGAATCGATCTTCTATTGTAACATCACTAAGTTTACAATAGTCTATTACTATTCGCCATTTTTGTTTCTTAGATGCATTTAATTTTTTAGGTACAACCCATATAGGGCTATTGTACGGACTATGTGAATGCCTAATGATGCCTTGTTTCAACATATTTTCAATCTGTGAATCAACTTCTGTTTTATTTACTTCGGGGTACCTGTATAACTTAGAATATTTTGGCATGTCATGCTTGGTTAGAATTCTGTGTTTAGTTTCGTTAGTGAATGTTAAGTTGTCATCTATATTATAGAAAGCTTTTTTATATCTATTAACAATTTTCAACAATTTTTCTTTTTCTCCTTATAAAACTTTTCGTTATACAGTTCTTCTTCTTTGGAATTAAATATAGTTATTACCGCTTTTTTTGTAATAAACTGCCTATTAGGTAAGTCGATAATAGAGTTTAAATCTCTTAAAATGTTATTCCCTTCAAGCATCAAATTTATCGTTTAATTTACACTCTAAGAATTCACAAAAGTAATCATTTAAATTAAATTCTTTAAATATTGGAAATCTGCAAATTTTTTTTATCAAAGTCTGTGTTCCCAAGGCTTTTGCTACTATATTAACATCTTTCTTGCATAGAGGATGACAAATATCGGGGTTAATTAAACTGAACTCCGCTCCTGTGTCTATTATAAATTTCAAATTTTTTATAGGATTTTTTATTGTTATGTAGGGTAATTCGCCGGTTCGCCGGAAATAGGAAAATTTACACTTGAGTTTCCTATTTCCATGGGTTCAACTTGTTGACTTTCACTACGAAAATTCTGGCAATTCTGATTTTGCCATGATGTCGATGGAATCGACTGCCTATTTATATTGTAATTAGTATTAACATCATATGGTTGTTGGTTTATATTTGTGGATTGTGAAAAGTTTGATCGCCTAGTTTGGTTTGTTATTCCTGAACTACCAAAGTTATTAGGAAACCGTGGTTTAGAATGCATAGAATTATTAAAAAATTGTTGGTTCTGATTTGGGGAGTTTTGAGAATTTTCAAAATTGCTCTTGTTGTAAGATCTAAATGAATCATTGCTCCTATAGTAGTTACTATTATGATTGTTATCAATTTGCCTATTGTTGTCGTAATTTTGGGTGTTATACGGATAATTTTTAGCCGGATATTTAACATTTTTGTAATCATTGCTGAAATTAACTATGAAATTTGTGTTTAAATTGCCTTGTTTTGCCGGTCCAAACTGAGTATAATTTTGGTGTCTTGCGTCTAAAATAATCTTAACAGCGTCTTCTAAAGTGGTCGAATTTTTGGAAAATATCATTGTACGTGAAGATTCTGGATGTCTTAAGTGCTATTCTATTAATTTCTTCTGTAGTGTAAGTATTTTCATTATGCGTCAAATTTCTATTATGAATTCTATTTGCTAATTTATTTATTCTATAATAATAATTTTCAATTGTTCCTTGCAATCTACAGGTTTTCAAATTATTCATGAAATCATTACTGTTGTCTTTCTCGCCAAAAATAAGTGGTAAGTATTGCCTTTAAAACAGGCCATGAAGTTACATTTGAGTGCCTATGAATAGCCTCTCTAGTTTTTCCAATACATTTGTTTTTTTTATGTAACTAAACAGTATATTTCCATTAACTGAGTTGAATTCCGAAATTGTAGGTAAAATATTTTCAACTTGCTCTATAAAATCTGGTAATTGATTATAATAATAATAATTTTGGCACTTACACTATATAGCTCAGTGTTTGGCCGAGCTTCTCCTAGCATTTGTGGTGTGCGTCTTAATAGTTATTATACCACAAATGGAGGGACCTACAGTTTTTGTGCCGACTCCGAACGGCCGATGTATTTAATGAGAAGCTTTTTCATGGCAGAAATACCCTGGGAGGTTTGCTATTGCCTGCCGAGGGGTGACCGCTATTAGAAAAAAACTTTTTCTATAATTCAGGTAATTGATTACCGTCCAAATTTTCAATATTTTTAATACAAGCTAATACTAGAATGAATTTACTCATCTCTAACGCCTCCATAACGAATTTTGATTTAACTTGCTATTTATGTGCCCTACTTAAATTTAAGCTACTTGAAAATATCAAGTAAATTATAGTCATACAAAAATTTTCAGTAGGTACAATGTGATTATGTTTCTTGTCACTGTATTTATTGTTGTTCTCCGCTGACGACGGTTTTTGTTAAGAAATCACTTATCTTGTTGTTGTTTTTATTGTACATACTCCAGTTGCTTGCTTTCGTTTATGCAGTGTTGTAACTTGGAAACGGCCTCACCGAAATTTATGTTAAACAGGTAAAACTTTTAAGTTATGTATAAATGTTCGTATGTATGTTTTGCTGTTATTTTATATATTGTCCGCTGGCAATGGTTGTTGCTATCTTGCTCAATTTTTGTAAATTTGTTTTAAAATACGTTGTTGTTTACTCCAAGTGCTTTATCGCGTTTCTACAGGGTATTTGTTGTAGCCTTCTCTCCGAAATTTCACTAAATCTGTTCACTGCTCTGCCTCCTTTTGCTAATGTTAAAACAGGTACAATTGAGTTGTTGTATTATTTCACTGTCCAAGCTAGAGTTTACCAAAAATTACAGTGAATCACAGTGAAAATGGTCCACCTGTAATAAAACCCCTTTAATAGCAAAAAAATCTAGGAAATTAATACCTATACCAAAAGTTTTGGTGAATTTGATAAGTTCACTTAATTCAAATTATAAATACAACCAAACAATTTTTAATTCAATTACATTTTTTATAAAAATAAGAACTTAGCAAAATAGGAGAAAAATTCATGTCACAATGAAAATGGTCCACCTTAGTAGAGCTACGATAGATAACGGAACTTTTTTGGAATCTTCTGTTATTTTGGTATGTTTACTTCAATTTAAATTCGTGCGTTGAAATGAGCACGTGTTTACTCTATTATAAAAATTTGCTAAGTTCTTAATTTCAAGATGGGCCGCCATACTACAGTTGAGTTGCGAAAGTTAATTATTGAACATCATAAAAATGGAAAGTCTCAAAGAGAAATTGCCAATATTGTTAAAAAAGCCCGAACAACAGTTGAAAACATCATACACCGGTATAAAAATGAAAATCGTGTGATAAATAAGCCGAAAATTAGCCCAAAAAAGTTGTTTAGCGCCCGTAAAGAGAGGTGGATTGTCAAACAAATCAAGATTGATCCTCGGCTGAGTGCACCAAAACTGCGTGACATGGTAGAGAAACATTTTAAAATAAATTGTAACGCCGAGACTATTCGAAGAGTCCTTCGAAGGGATGGACGAAATGGTAGAATTGCACGAAAGAAACCGTTTGTTAGCAAGAAGAATAAAAACGTGCGATTGCAGTTTGCCCACAATTACATTGGGAAAGATTTTTCATTCTGGAAGGACGTGATATTCACGGATGAAAGCAAATATAATATTTTTGGATCAGATGGCAGAGTGAACGTGTGGCGAAAACCCAATCAAGAGATGGATCCCAGATATTTGCGGCCAACAGTTAAGCACGGTGGCGGCCACGTGATGGTCTGGGGTGCTTGTTCAGCT
The DNA here is from genome assembly GCA_963971545.1 of Philophylla caesio. Lineage (NCBI taxonomy): Eukaryota > Metazoa > Arthropoda > Insecta > Diptera > Tephritidae > Philophylla > Philophylla caesio. Next base: position 44,948,663 of record OZ020606.1, on the reverse strand, counting down.
GCTGGTGTTGGCAAATTGCACTTTGTCGAAGGAATTATGGACAAATATCAATATTTAAATATTTTAAAAAATAATCTTTTACAAAGTGCCGAAAAACTTGGTATAAAGGACACATATCATTTCTACCAAGACAATGATCCCAAACATACGGCTGGAATCGTTAAAGAATGGCTGCTGTATCATTGCCCCAGAGTGATCAAAACGCCTCCCCAATCACCAGATATTAACGTTATTGAAAATTTGTGGCATAAATTGGAAATTGAAATAAGGAAACGCAGCATATCGAGCAAAGATGACTTAAAAAAAGCCCTTCTGGAATAATGGGATAAAATAAATCCGGAATATACCAAAAAGCTTGTGGAATCTGTCCCAAATCGTTTAAAGTCCATTATTCGCCAAAAAGGATATCCAACAAAATATTAGTAATAAGCTTTATAGTACTTTATTTAATAGTTGCTGTAATGGACCATATTCACTGTGACATGAATTTTTCACCTATTTTGCTAAGTTCTTATTTTTATGAAAAATGTAATTGAATTAAAAATTGTTTGGTTGTATTTATAATTTGAACTAAGTGAACTTATCAAATTCACCAAAACTTTTGGTATAGGTATTAATTTCCTAGATTTTTTTGCTATTAAAAGGGTTTTATTACAGGTGGACCATTTTCACTGTGATTCACGGTAGGTGCTAAGTAATTGCTTAGCTTTGTTGTTGTTTTGTTATTTCGCTGCACTGATGTAGAATTCCTGTTCTACTTAAATGTCCTTGCTGGAGGTCAAAAAAAATTCGCTGCACTGTAAATTCCTTAGGTTGGGGTTTTGATTAGGTACACTGTTATGTACTTACTATACATACATAACTATATACACATGCAGGTATTTATGTTAATATGTTAAACATGCAAGCAAACCAAAAATAGCTTCCTTTGTCCAAAAAGTACATATACATGTAGATATTTATGCGAGATTTGGTTCTAGTCGGGGAAGACGACAACACCGACATTAGGCCTTACGTATCGGCAACCCTAACTGACCGAACCTGACGAAGCTTGCCAAACGATGGCTGACCAGTACGACGCTAGCTAACAGTTTTATACTTGCCTGCCTACCGCCTTAAGTGTAACGTATTATAAATAAATATAGAATAAAATATGAAATAAGACTTTAAATAATCGGCATCCTACTAAAGTGGTCATTCTCCACAGAGTGTTGCGTATAATAAAAATAAAAAACAGTGCGCAAGCTTACATACACATGTACGTGTGTGTGTAAAGTTCGCAACAGCGTAGTGCATCAAAGGCAGTGAAGCCAAATAATTAAAACTCTTAAAACATAAAATCGGAAAATTACCGGGACTTTGCAAAAATAGTTATTGTGCAGTCTGTACGAAAAATACGTGTTCGTGGCGGAGGCAAGGCACGGGTAACGGTTAAATCATACGTTTAAATTAGCTACGCAGAAAAGCAGTGCGCAAGCTCATATGTGTTTTTGTAAAGTGCATGCGCAATAACGCAGTGCATCGAAGGCAGAAAGGCCAGTTGTTAAAACTTTAAAAAGATCGGAAAATTCCGAAGAAACCGTTACGCAGTCTGTACTTATAAACGGTATTCGTGGCAGGACAAGGCGTCAGTAACGGCTAAAATTAGCGTTGGCGCATTAATGGGAAGTTCATATGACGTCAGCAGAGCTGCGCAAGCAAAGCAGCGAGAACATAAGCTGAAGTCTGGCGGTAGCTGTGAGTCTGAGGAGAAGCAAGGCAATACTCGCAGAAACGCGTTGAGCGTGGTGCTAAAAGATTCTTGGCGAACTTGTGCGTCTACAGTTGAAGAGCACGAAGTTGAAGTTGCGTTTCAAACCGACATTATTATGCAGTCGAAGTTGTGCGTCTACAGTTGCGAATCAGAAAGTTGAAGTTGCGTTTGAACTCGACATTGTTGTGCAGTCGAAGTTGTTGCGTCGAACTGTTGGTGTTGCGGTTGGCGGTGTGCCTAGTTGAAGGTGAACGAGCAGCCGAAGTGAATTCGGAGTCAAGCAATTTTGCCGAAGCACAGGTTGCAGCGTTGGAAAATCAAGAAGAAGACGTCGAACGAATCGGGCGTATCTCATGCAGGTTGGCTGGTGAACTAAAACAAACACAGAGGAGCGCAGCTAAGTAAAATTAATTTTAAGTGGTGTATTTTCATAAATGTATAATTTTAGCTTTGTTTGATCATCAAATCAATTCTGTATTTTAAATTTAAATTCACAAGCATTAAATCAATAATTTGTGTGTATATTTATTTTGAAAAATAACACTGTGTAACACTGAAAATGAACTTTGAAAGAGACCTAGCCTAGGCGTTAGGCCTTATAAAACTAAGATAAACTGTATACTTGAAATTTGCGAAACACCCCCAAAATCTCATTTTAGGGCCAAAAAACTGTTTTTGAGGTCATTCGCTAGTCAATCATCAATATCTTTGCGAATTTTCATCCGATTCAAAAGTTGTTTATATACATATTTTGAAAGGTGACAAATCACTATTTTAATGGCGTATAACTCATCAAAATCAAACGAGAAATTGACAGAGTTATTACTATTTAAATTATTTTAGATGATGACCATATTTAAAAATTCATACATTTTGATTATCTTTCAACTTCAAATTTTTATTGTGACTGAAAATAAAAAAAAATTAATCATTAAAATGCTGTTTCACGTTTGAGTGACCAGCAGTAATTAGCTATCATCCTAACTTGGTTCTTTCCTGTAAACCGTTTTTCAATGTTGGAGATTTCTTGGTGAAATCTTTCACCTTGTTCGTCGCTGAATTGACGAAGATTATCCGGGAAAAATTCCAAATGAGAATGCAAAAAGTGAATTTTTATAGACATGTTGCATCCCATTTCTCCATAAGCTTCCAAAAATGCATGGACCACCTCAACGTAATTTGAACTTCTCGTGTTTCCAAGAAAGTTTCGGCACAAAGAAATGAAACTCAGCCATGCTCTTTTCTCTACTGGGTTAAATTTTTTTATGAAGTCATCATCAGTCATAATCTTATGAATCTGCGGTCCAACGAAAACGCCTGTAATTCATGATCAAAATGTAAAAATAAATTAGGATGAATTCTTTTTGAAGAATTCTTGTTGGGAAATTTTTATAAGTACCTTCTTTAATCTTGGCGTCACTCAACTTGGGGAATACAAGTTTCAGGTGTAGAAAAGCCTCGCTGTTTTTTTCGAGTCGTTTAACAAACTGTTTCATGTACCCCAATTTTAAATGCAATGGCGGCAAAATTATATCATCAGGCTTAACTAATGCAATATTGAGAACATTATTTTTGCCAATTTGAAACTTTCTCGGTGGCCATATGTTACACTTGTAATGATTTTTGGCACGACTGTCCCATTCACAAAAGTAACAAGGATATTTAGTGTAGCCACCTTGCATTCTAAGTAGAATTGTCAGGCAATACATTTCTGTTGTGCAGCAATACTGCTTTCAGACCTACGATGTTAGTCAATTGAAAATGAATTGATAAGTTATATTCAAATTTAGTTCTCTCACACTCATAACACATTAAATACTTACTTTTGCAAGAACCGTCTAGAAATAATCGCCAATCTTGTGGACAGTGCACGTGATCGAGTGCAGCAAACAATTCATCCACATCAACGCAATAAACTAGTTTGTTATTGGTGTCATCAGCTTTGAAAATGTGTTCGAACGAAGATAGGTCTCTGTCTCGTGCAGACGTTACTTTAAAGTTACTGTCTACTATATTCCACTGCTTTAATCTGGGAGCCAGAATCTCTGTCTGTCTTATAGACAGATCCATATCCCGCACAAGATCACAATAATCGTGATTTGACACGAAATGACGTTCCGTTTCTATTGCTTTGGTTGGAAGGTACGGTTCGTCATTTACCTCATTAGAAGATTTGTGGCTTGAATCAGGAAATGTAGCTGGATTTTTGTCTTTAGTTCGCTGATCTTGTTTTCCTCTTGGAATCGGTTTCGATACAGTCAACACATTGGCATATTCTATGAGGTGGCCACTTTTATAGTGGTGACCAGTGATTTTTGTTTGGCAAAAGTAGCAATCCTCCGGCTTGTGATATATTTGATAATGCCAAGCCATAGGAGTCACAAACGGCAGACGCTGGTCATCGCATTTACCGGTTTTCCATTGTTTTAATGTTGTACAGCACATCGAACAAATATATTCTGGTTCATACCAAGCACTTTCCACGTATGAGCAACTGAAAAAGAGGTTGAACGCTTCAACCACAGCTTTATTTGTTCTTAAATCGAACCGATATTTCTTATCAACAAATAGACCGCAGGCGTAACAAAATTTGTTGCGCCTATCACACATTTTACCACACTTATTACACAATATAATTGCGAAGCGGTCGCAAGGTTGAATTGACGGCGTAAATTTATTAGATGACCACTCAAAATTTTTGGAAATGAATGTGTTTAAAATAATTCCTCATACTTGCTATGTTTCTAGTAAAATAACGCAATGAAATGCGGTCAAAGTAGAAAAATTAAAAAAAAAAAAAATTTTCGCAAGGTAAATTTATTTAATAGCAGAAAAAATTTAATAGCTTCGTCAATTTTTGTCCGATTTCATTGCATGAGCACTCAAAATTTTTGGACATGAATGTACTTTCAAAATAATTCCTCATACTTGATATATTTTTAGTAAAATACTGCAATAAAATGCGGTCAAAGTAGAAAAATTTTAAGAAAAAACAAATTTTCCAAGTTTACCCGATGAAAACTTACAACACGCTAGCTCAATTTAAAGGTATAATCCTTACCTTTCGAAAACATATTTTATAATGAAAATCGGTAAAGAAATGGCCAAGTAATGAAAAGATTAGCGCGTACACTTCCGAAGAACGGGTTTTTAACGGTAAAGCAAGATTTTGAGGGTGTTAGAAATTTTCCAAAAACCGTTTTGAGTTATATTCGACCAGGTGAACAATTTCCAATACGTCACTTTAAAAGTTCATTCAATTTTTTCCATTTTGTAACACTGTGTAATTTGAGTAAAACGTGTGTTCGTATTATGCACACATTTCAGAAGTTTAACTAGGTGAACTAAAGTTTCATATTGAAGAGCTTAAGCATTTTGCAAATAAAACATATGTACGTATTGTTGTGAACAGAGTAATTGTTAACGTTTAGTAAGTTATATACAGGTGGTGCAGGCTTATATTGTGTCAATAAACACGAATAAAATGTAAGCGATAAATAAAATATTTTGTAACTTGTAACAAATTTTAGATTTTCACTGAATTTTTTGGACATGTTGTAAGTAGAAACGGTTGACAATGTAGCGAAACGAAATTTTAGAATTACATGTAGCCGGATTGAAACAGAAACTGGCAGTTAGGTCTGCCCACGACAGGACAGAAGGTAACCCTACAGGATCGACTCCTTGAACATTTCGGTCTGAAAGCTGACAGTGAAACCGACGACATGGGCGGTGATGACGATGTAGCTTCCGTGTACGATTATGCCGGTCCGTCCCCACCAAGAGTAATGCCAAGCAGCTTTGACACTCACACTACGTTGACGTTGCGCGATATAGATGACTCGCTGACGTCGTTTAGTGAGTCGGGTTCCCCTCAAATCGAGGAATGGCTGGAAGATTTTCTGCAAATTATATACGCAAAACAGCGAAGTGAACGTGACGTCACTAACTAGAAGTCGTTGATGCAAGCACTGAGGTCTGAGTTTGGGACTTAAGTGTCATTAATAGAAGTATATCGCATGTTGAGAAATCGTCGTAAGCGGAGTAATGAAGATCTTCGAGAATATCTCTATTCATTAATAGAGATCGGGAAACCAATAGGATTAGATGACACGACCTTCATCGAGTATTTTATCGAAGTTATCCCCAACTCCAAGCTAAACAAGTTCAGTCTATATCAAGCAAGATCCATAAAGGAACTCAAGGAGCAGATTCCCGTATATGAGATGGTTGGGTCTAGTCGCCACCAAGCAAGCAACACAAACCAGTCGTCCATCGGTAGCAAAGTTTCGGGTAATCCTGGTATAAGCAGAGAGGGAGGTAGAAGGTGCTTCAAGTGCGGTAGCACTTCACATCTGGTCAAAGACTGTCGCGGGTCATTCAAATGTTTCAAATGCGGCAATCCTGGCCAACGGGCTGCCGACTGTAGGGGCGCTTCAGCAGAAATCAGAATAGAGAGTCACAACGCCAATACACTAGGTGACGAATTACGGCGTAAGTTGGGTAAAGCTGGTAGATGTCTTCTCGTTGACGTGACGTGCGATCATACGACGTTTTCCGCTTCAGTCGATACTGGATGCGATCTCTGTTTAATTCGTTACGATACTTTGCTCCTGCTGGACAGCGATATCGAGCTGAGCAATGATCAGCGCCGTTTGGTCGGAGTAGGAAAAGGCGGGTTAACTACATTGGGAAGTTTCGTTAAAACATTCAGCATCGATCGCATGGAGCTGGAAGTGACATTTCATGTAACCAGGGCGCGAGATATGAATTACGCACCGTTGATTGGGAATGATATTTTAAAGCAAGCAACCCTTATCGTCAATGATGACGGGGTAGAATTTAAGCCAAAGACTAATAAGCTTGAACTAACAGACAATGTCGTAGTAGAAGCTTTGGAATCAGTTAGTGATCTGCTGCGAGAGTTTACCGGGTTTTGTGTTACAGAAGTTTTCGAAAAGCAAGAGTACAAAATAGAATTGTCGCATCTCAGCGAGAAGAAGGCGTAGATCGTAAAAGAGTTGGTGAGAAACTATGCGCCAAGGAAGAAGCGGTATTCTCCGGTTGAGATAAAAATTCGTTTGGTCGACGATATACCCGTCTATACCGTGCCCCAACGATTGTCGCACGAGGACAAGTGCATCGTAGAAGCGCAGGTGACAACGTGGTTGAGAGAGGGCATCATACAACGGAGCACTTCGGAATACGAATCACCTATCGTACTAGTTGGAAAAAAGGACGGAAGCAAACGGCTGTGCTGTGATTATAGGCAGCTTAACGCAAAAATCGTAAGGGATAACTTTCCAATGCCGCTCGTCGACGATGTTGTTGAGAGGTTGCACGCCGCAAAAGTCTTTACCACGCTTGACCTTACCAACGGATTTTTCCATGTACCGGTTGAGCCTTGTTCGCGAAAATATACAGCGCTTGTTACTTTCAACGATCCATTTGCATTTTTATACGTTCCTTTCGGCATATCCGAAATCTTTCACCTTGTTCGTCGCTGAATTGACAAGGATTATCCGGGAAAAATTCCAAATGAGAATGCAAAAAGTGAATTTTTATAGACATGTTGCATCCCATTTCTCCATAAGCTTCCAAAAATGCATGGACCACCTCAACGTAATTTGAACTTCTCGTGTTTCCAAGAAAGTTTCGGCACAAAGAAATGAAACTCAGCCATGCTCTTTTCTCTACTGGGTTCAATTTTTTTATGAAGTCATCATCAGTCATAATCTTATGAATCTGCGGTCCAACGAAAACGCCTGTAATTCATGATCAAAATGTAAAAATAAATTAGGATGAATTCTTTTTGAAGAATTCTTGTTGGGAAATTTTTATAAGTACCTTCTTTAATCTTGGCGTCACTCAACTTGGGGAATACAAGTTTCAGGTGTAGAAAAGCCTCGCTGTTTTTTTCGAGTCGTTTAACAAACTGTTTCATGTACCCCAATTTTAAATGCAATGGCGGCAAAATTTTATCATCAGGCTTAACCAATGCAATATTGAGAACATTATTTTTGCCAATTTGAAACTTTCTCGGTGGCCATATGTTACACTTGTAAAGATTTTTGGCACGACTGTCCCATTCACAAAAGTAACAAGGATATTTAGTGTAGCCACCTTGCATTCTAAGTAGAATTGTCAGGCAATTCATTTCTGTTGTGCAGCAATACTGCTTTCAGACCTACGATGTTAGTCAATTGAAAATGAATTGATAAATTATATTCAAATTTAGTTCTCTCACACTCATAACACATTAAATACTTACTTTTGCAAGAACCGTCTAGAAATAATCGCCAATCTTGTGGACAGTGCACGTGATCGAGTGCAGCAAACAATTCATCCACATCAACGCAATAAACTAGTTTGTTATTGGTGTCATCAGCTTTGAAAATGTGTTCGAACGAAGATAGGTCTCTGTCTCGTGCAGACGTTACTTTAAAGTTACTGTCTACTATATTCCACTGCTTTAATCTGGAAGCCAGAATCTCTGTCTGTCTTATAGACAGATCCATATCCCGCACAAGATCACAATAATCGTGATTTGACACGAAATGACGTTCCGTTTCTATTGCTTTGGTTGGAAGGTACGGTTCGTCATTTACCTCATTAGAAGATTTGTGGCTTGAATCAGGAAATGTAGCTGGATTTTTGTCTTTAGTTCGCTGATCTTGTTTTCCTCTTGGAATCGGTTTCGATACAGTCAACACATTGGCATATTCTATGAGGTGGCGACTTTTATAGTGGTGACCAGTGATTTTTGTTTGGCAAAAGTAGCAATCCTCCGGCTTGTGTTATATTTGATAATGCCAAGCCATAGGAGTCACAAACGGCAGACGCTGGTCATCGCATTTACCGGTTTTCCATTGTTTTAATGTTGTACAGCACATCGAACAAATATATTCTGGTTCATACCAAGCACTTTCCACGTATGAGCAACTGAAAAAGAGGTTGAACGCTTCAACCACAGCTTTATTTGTTCTTAAATCGAACCGATATTTCTTATCAACAAATAGACCGCAGGCGTAACAAAATTTGTTGCGCCTATCACACATTTTACCACACTTATTACACAATATAATTGCGAAGCGGTCGCAAGGTTGAATTGACGGCGTAAATTTATTAGATGACCACTCAAAATTTTTGGAAATGAATGTGTTTAAAATAGTTCCTCATACTTGCTATGTTTCTAGTAAAATAACGCAATGAAATGCGGTCAAAGTAGAAAAATTAAAAAAAAAAAAAATTTTCGCAAGGTAAATTTATTTAATAGCAGAAAAAATTTAATAGCTTCGTCAATTTTTGTCCGATTTCATTGCATGAGCACTCAAAATTTTTGGACATGAATGTACTTTCAAAATAATTCCTCATACTTGATATATTTTTAGTAAAATACTGCAATAAAATGCGGTCAAAGTAGAAAAATTTTAAGAAAAAACAAATTTTCCAAGTTTACCCGATGAAAACTTACAACACGCTAGCTCAATTTAAAGGTATAATCCTTACCTTTCGATAACATATTTTATATTGAAAATCGGTAAAGAAATGGCCAAGTAATGAAAAGATTAGCGCGTACACTTCCGAAGAACGGGTTTTTAACGGTAAAGCAAGATTTTGAGGGTGTTAGAAATTTTCCAAAAACCGTTTTGAGTTATATTCGACCAGGTGAACAATTTCCAATACGTCACTTTAAAAGTTCATTCAATTTTTTCCATTTTGTAACACTGTGTAATTTGAGTAAAACGTGTGTTCGTATTATGCACACATTTCAGAAGTTTAACTAGGTGAACTAAAGTTTCATATTGAAGAGCTTAAGCATTTTGCAAATAAAACATATGTACGTATTGTTGTGAACAGAGTAATTGTTAACGTTTAGTAAGTTATATACAGGTGGTGCAGGCTTATATTGTGTCAATAAACACGAATAAAATGTAAGCGATAAATAAAATATTTTGTAACTTGTAACAAATTTTAGATTTTCACTGAATTTTTTGGACATGTTGTAAGTAGAAACGGTTGACAATGTAGCGAAACGAAATTTTAGAATTACATGTAGCCGGATTGAAACAGAAACTGGCAGTTAGGTCTGCCCACGACAGGACAGAAGGTAACCCTACAGGATCGACTCCTTGAACATTTCGGTCTGAAAGCTGACAGTGAAACCGACGACATGGGCGGTGATGACGATGTAGCTTCCGTGTACGATTATGCCGGTCCGTCCCCACCAAGAGTAATGCCAAGCAGCTTTGACACTCACACTACGTTGACGTTGCGCGATATAGATGACTCGCTGACGTCGTTTAGTGAGTCGGGTTCCCCTCAAATCGAGGAATGGCTGGAAGATTTTCTGCAAATTATATACGCAAAACAGCGAAGTGAACGTGACGTCACTAACTAGAAGTCGTTGATGCAAGCACTGAGGTCTGAGTTTGGGACTTAAGTGTCATTAATAGAAGTATATCGCATGTTGAGAAATCGTCGTAAGCGGAGTAATGAAGATCTTCGAGAATATCTCTATTCATTAATAGAGATCGGGAAACCAATAGGATTAGATGACACGACCTTCATCGAGTATTTTATCGAAGTTATCCCCAACTCCAAGCTAAACAAGTTCAGTCTATATCAAGCAAGATCCATAAAGGAACTCAAGGAGCAGATTCCCGTATATGAGATGGTTGGGTCTAGTCGCCACCAAGCAAGCAACACAAACCAGTCGTCCATCGGTAGCAAAGTTTCGGGTAATCCTGGTATAAGCAGAGAGGGAGGTAGAAGGTGCTTCAAGTGCGGTAGCACTTCACATCTGGTCAAAGACTGTCGCGGGTCATTCAAATGTTTCAAATGCGGCAATCCTGGCCAACGGGCTGCCGACTGTAGGGGCGCTTCAGCAGAAATCAGAATAGAGAGTCACAACGCCAATACACTAGGTGACGAATTACGGCGTAAGTTGGGTAAAGCTGGTAGATGTCTTCTCGTTGACGTGACGTGCGATCATACGACGTTTTCCGCTTTAGTCGATACTGGATGCGATCTCTGTTTAATTCGTTACGATACTTTGCTCCTGCTGGACAGCGATATCGAGCTGAGCAATGATCAGCGCCGTTTGGTCGGAGTAGGAAAAGGCGGGTTAACTACATTGGGAAGTTTCGTTAAAACATTCAGCATCGATCGCATGGAGCTGGAAGTGACATATCATGTAACCAGGGCGCGAGATATGAATTACGCACCGTTGATTGGGAATGATATTTTAAAGCAAGCAACCCTTATCGTCAATGATGACGGGGTAGAATTTAAGCCAAAGACTAATAAGCTTGAACTAACAGACAATGTCGTAGTAGAAGCTTTGGAATCAGTTAGTGATCTGCTGCGAGAGTTTACCGGGTTTTGTGTTACAGAAGTTTTCGAAAAGCAAGAGTACAAAATAGAATTGTCGCATCTCAGCGAGAAGAAGGCGTAGATCGTAAAGAGTTGGTGAGAAACTATGCGCCAAGGAAGAAGCGGTATTCTCCGGTTGAGATAAAAATTCGTTTGGTCGACGATATACCCGTCTATACCGTGCCCCAACGATTGTCGCACGAGGACAAGTGCATCGTAGAAGCGCAGGTGACAACGTGGTTGAGAGAGGGCATCATACAACGGAGCACTTCGGAATACGAATCACCTATCGTACTAGTTGGAAAAAAGGACGGAAGCAAACGGCTGTGCTGTGATTATAGGCAGCTTAACGCAAAAATCGTAAGGGATAACTTTCCAATGCCGCTCGTCGACGATGTTGTTGAGAGGTTGCACGCCGCAAAAGTCTTTACCACGCTTGACCTTACCAACGGATTTTTCCATGTACCGGTTGAGCCTTGTTCGCGAAAATATACAGCGCTTGTTACTTTCAACGATCCATTTGCATTTTTATACGTTCCTTTCGGCATATCCGCCAGCAAGGTTCTCCCGATTTATCTTTGCTATTTTCCGTGATGATACAGAACGGAATCGTTGTCGCTTACATGGACGCCCTCATTATTCCCGCTATGGATGTCGACGAGGGAGTCCGAAAGTTGAGAGCCGTTATTCGCTTGGCAGAGGATCATGGCCTACAGTTCAAATGGCGGAGGTGCCAATTTCTAAGGACGATAGCAGAGTTTTTGGGATGCGTGATACAAAACGGTACCATCAAGCCGTCCGAGGCTAAAACGAAGGCTGTGGAATACTTTCCAGGACCCAATGATCGCAAAGCTGTGCAAGGTTTTTTTGGTCTAACCTCATATTTTAGACGTTTTATAGAGGGATACGCAGTGGTCGCTAAAACGCTTTCGGATCTCCTACGGCGCGATGTGAAATTTACATTAAAAGAACCACTCTTGGCGTTCCAACAGTTGAAGGCAGTGTTAGTCAGATCACCGGTATTACGACTATACAATCTTAAGGCGTTGACTGAGGTGCATACGGATGCATCATTGTATGGTTATTGTGCGGTCCTTCTGTAAAAGGATTTTGACGATCAGCAGTGTCATCCCATACAGTATATTAGCCGGAAACCGAGGAAAAGTACCATTCGTACGTGATGGAAGTTCTGGAAATCATTAGAGCACTCAAAACCAGCACCGACTACAGCAAGCACAGTTGATGGACCCATGGATCAAAGCAGTTTTGAAGGTACTTGAAAACGACGAATACGAAGATTTGTATGTAAAGCACGGGGTGTAGCACAAAGATCCCATTAAGGAACTCGTTGTCGTGCCCGAAGCGATGGAGGACGAAATTATTAAAGTCGCTCATAACCCGCTGAAAAAGATCCAAGAAGCCGTTGAAAAAACTTTCTTCATTCCGCAGTTGTCGTCGAAAGCGTCCAAAGTCGTGAAGAGTTGTATCGAGTGCATCGTCACGCAGAGCAAGTCTGGAAGGAAGGGAGGTTTCTTATCACCAATAAGCAAAGGAAAACCGTCCACTGGGAACTTATCACATTGATCACCTTGGACCAAGGGAAGCGACGTCGAAGCGGTATAGCTACATTTTCGGGGTAGTCGAGGCCTTCTCCAAGTTCGTGTGGCTCTATGCGTCGAGGAATACAGCAGCGTAGTTTGTGATAAATAAACTTACGTGTCAAGCGGCGACATTCGGAAATCCGAAGCATATTATCTCTGACCGCGGTTCAGCGTTTACGTCCAATGCTTTCAGAGAATATTGCGAGCAGGAAGAAATACAACATCTGTTGATTGCCACTGGTGTCCCTCGAGGAAAGGGTCAGGTAGAGCGTATTCATAAAATCGTCGAACCTATGCTAGCGAAGATGTGTGCTGGAGACCCGACTCAGTGTTACAAACTCTCAACAGTACGCCCCCGCGAAGTACGAAGGTATCACGGTTCAGGCTTTTAACCGGAGTCGATGTGCAGGTTAAGGCCATTCCCGAATTGCAACAGTTGATAGAACATGCCGCTATAAGAGATTTAGACGCGGAGCGTGAGAAGATACGAAAGGAAGCGCAGGAGAATATTCGCAAAATTCAGAAAGAGAATCGTCGATCGTTCAACATAAAACGGAAGGTCCTGAAGTATAAAGTCAACGAGTTAGTAGCCATTAAGCAGTACGACACCGAACTCAGGCTGAGGCAGAAATTACTGGGACCATATAAGATCAGTAAAGTTTTGTATCACGACAGATATGAAGTGCGGAAATTGGGGGACCACGAAGGTCCTGGCAGAACGACAACAGTGGCCGAGTATATGAAGACATCGGAGCCTGCGTCCGAATCACCGAGCGTGCCGTCATTCGAGTCGAATGTTAGCGAACAATTTTATAAAGTTCTTTGTCGACCGTTGCCGCGAGTGCTTGCCTGCATACCGCCTTAAGTTAAGCGAAAAACTTTCCTACATTTATGTATACATATATGTTTATATGCATGCAGGCACAGGGCAGGCGGAACACTTTTAGCCCGATTGAGTAGTGAGAAAAAATTAGTTTTTGCTTTCCTCTATTCTGAAATTACCTGAAGCTTTCCGAGTGGGTAGGACTACTACTACTACTACTACTACCATAGGCTTCCGCCGGCCCTGTGTAGGCAACCCAAACCATACCCTTGTCCAAAATGCACATACAAATTTATATGTAGGTATGTATATATTGATATATGTATCCTTTTCTTTCACTCGCGGAACTATTTGAAATTTTTTATTGTGGTTTGTTTGCAGTTCGCGTTGAATGTTGCTTTACTACGTCACTGATTGCAAAATTTTGTGAGAAGAATAACGGGCCTGCGCAATGCGTAACCGCTTATAAATAAACCTTGGGGAAACCCATTAATCTGCAAGTATGCATATTTCAACCTCATGAGATGAAGTAAAAATCGAAAAATAAAATATACGTTCTAATTCAAAGACAAGAGTGCACGCAAATACCATGGGTGGGCCCTGCTGTAAATGTGGTTTTTCTTTTGTAAATTTCAGCCGATCACAACAAAAAAGATGAATCGTTAAATCATCTACAAATACGTTAGTCGAATAAATTTGATTTTAACAATCATCAGTAATAATATCTTATATTTTCGTTTTTTCGCCTTTTGGCCTACTTTTGTAATTCCGAATTAGTTGTAAAAATAGTAAATATTAATACGAATACAACAAATCCCGAATACCCCAATAGTTTTCAACCACGTATGTATTTATGTATATAATGCATAGGTATTTTATTAAACAAAACAATATATCAAATCAAACTACAATTTTTTTTTAATATTGATTTAACGATTTAATATTAAATTAATTAAAACATGTTAGATGCAGAATTTAATATTTACTCAAAGAGCGTGTGTTATAAGAAACGGTAATAAATTAATGCCAATGTGTCTTGAAATCTTAAGGCAATCACAATTTTTAATAAATCTTTACGTCAATGGCAAAAACGAAAATAAAAAAATCCTTCGTTAGTGGCTATTTATAGCTTGCATTATGTTATCGCTAGAAGTCATTTTAAGTGCATTCAAAATTTTAATCAAATTTGATTCATTGAAAGATTGGTGATGAAAACTGGATACTACCGGCAGCCGTTCAGTATTTGGCATCGTAATAGTAACATCATTGATTAGACCCTAAAATTTAATTTAAATTAATAAAATCCAATGATATTTTAATATATAGTATTATCATACTTTTTCCACTTCAATATTTAGAATTATTTTATGTTGTTTATCATTCTCTTTTAAAACTAGTTCTTTCTTGACAGAGAATTTGGGAGTTTTTCCGTAAATCCAGTCCCACGAATTGAACTCTTTTCTTAAGTTGTCTATTTCGGGGAACCACTTTTCCGTAGGATTGATAAGTTGGAACCCTCTTTGCTTCATAATTTGTTGATGACCGCCATCTTCTAATTCAGTAGCGAATGTTCTCAGATATTCATAACCAACCGCAGATATTAATTGGGAAATATTGACATTCCGATTTACTTCACATAAATTTTTAATCGGCGAACGTACAGATGGCGTTGAGTTGCTAATGAAATTGGTCTGCAAAGAAATAAAGTATTTGCACACTTATTTATTTTTACTGATCTGAGAATATTTTTATGCACTCGTATATATGTATATCAACTACTATATTAACTCAAAAATTTAAATAACAAATGTATTTTAACCGTCATTAAAAAAGCAGGAGGTTATATATTCTTTGTGCGCTGATTTAAATAGTTATTTTTGCGTTGGCTCTAGACTGATCTTACATTGTAAAAACATTGACTTTATAAATGAACTAACGATATATTTGTATAAAGTACTTGTATAAACTGCTTACTTACATTTCTCGACGTATGATAGAGTTATTTCCCAATTCTATAAAAAATGTAGAAGATTTATGAGCAGATGTCGCTGTAATTAATTCAAAAAGTGATCGAGAGATGGATGTTCGCAGAAGGTAAAACCCGTCATTAGATACGGGTATAAGGACGCGAGAAAAATTAGAGAAAGTAACGAGTCCCCGACCCGTATCTAATGACGAGTTTTACCTTCTGCGAACATCCATCTCTCGTTCACTTTGTGAAGAAACGCCCAAGAGTCAGCACGGAATTCAAAAGGAATTCCCGGCCTAAACTTTCTCCCCGCTCAAAGAAGTATATGTATGTATTTTATATTAATTTTTATCCGTATCCTTTTTTTATTTTTGCCATTATATCTTCAATCTTAAATCATAGAAAGTTTTTTCTATAAGCGGTCGCCTCACTGCAAGCAATCGCAAACCTCCGACATGATCTTGCCTCTGACAGAAGTCTTGCAAATTCGCCAAAGTATCACGTTCAATGTGGATTTGTGGCAACACTTAAAAAAATAACCGGCAACACAAAATTTTCGTCTGCCAACGCAATGGAAAAAGAATGGTTAGCGTAATTTGAATTTATTTCACATTCACCCCCCACTCTGCGCTAAGAATACGAACAATTTGCTATCGCTGAATCCGTGAACCCAAAAAAGTGCTGCCAAACTCATATATCAAATTTTGAAGTGTCGGTCTCGTTTGCTGAAGCATATATATAATTTTAACAATTTTATATTACAGATTTGTTAAACAATTTCTATATAAATTAGAATTTATAAATGCGGTTGAGGTGTTAAAAGATGACAGCTCAAGTCTTTCGAGCCCGTCGTGAATAAGATCCATAAACTGGCTTCGGCGCTAAGATTTTTGAGGAAGGTGGTTACGAGCCAGTGTTTTCAACTCATAGGATTTCGCCCATAATTAAGGATTTTCGCACCATATATGGGCGGGTGGGATTTTGCGCCTTACTATGGGAATTCTAGCTAAATATGATATTTTGGTTTTTTCTTTTCAATTTGATTTTCAGATGAAGTACTTAATATTATAACTTCAGGGAAAGATATAACTTATGAACTTACAGTTAATCCAAGCACTAAAGTTTACCCTAATAGTATGCAATGTAATAGTGAGTTTTCGCAAAACACTGCTTAACTTGACAAAGATCAATCATTACAAATAAATACTAACTGTGCACAATTTGTTAAAACTCGTATGTTCAAAGTTCATGAAAAATGTTCTATTAATGAAGGCTTCTTAAAACGCAATTGCCATTGACAAGGAAAAAAGACACAATAGCAAATCAATTAAAAATGTGGCCAGTTATGTCAGAGTTAATTTTAATGAAGTGTTGCAGTGGGACAACCTTTCAATTCCTTTCAGTAAAGCTGAAAAAAAAAAATTTTTCAATTATAAAGTTATTGGCATCTGGAAAGTCATAGCTTATAAAAAATATTTAATTGAATATCATCTTTTTACCCATCCCATTCCATTTTGTTGCATCTTTACCACATTTAAATGCTGATCCCGAAAAAATATTTTTAATTGTAAACTAAAAATAGAAAATTAATCGAAGGGGAGAGTTTCAATGCAGTATAGGTTATTAAATCAGCTTTTCAAAATAGTAACATTAATTGTAAATGATTTCCATGTTTTGATGATGATTGTAACTAATTTAATACCGCTATGTACGAGTTTAAAAAGCTGAAAAAATATTTTTCATATACATTTAAAATTCTTAGACAAGGTTAAAAAGGTTATAATATGAATTAAACATTTTTCTAATATTTAATGTACTGCTTTAAAAAAAAAATACTTTATAAGTATATTGTTATTAAACAAGTAAAAAAAAAACATATGTCTAATATTGACTGATATTTGCGGAAAATTTCAACTGTCTAGCTGATTAAATGAAGGAGTTATGTTCAAAAATTCAATATCTGAACTATCGGTTGTATGGGAGCTATATGTTCTATTTATCCGATCTTAATGATTTTCACTGCTAAAATTTTTCTTATAATAGCTATTATTTGTGCAATACTTCAAGACTTTAGCTGATAAAATGAAGGTGTTTTCATGCTAAATAAAATATCTGAAAAATTAGTTGCTTGGGAGCTATGTATATGTTATATATCTTTGATATATATGATTTTCACTGCTTCTATAGAGCTTATAATAGCGGGCCTTGCAAAATTTCAAACTTCACGCTGCTAAAATGAAGGAGTTATGAAGCAAAATATGATATCTGAACAATCGGCTCCTATATAAGTTATAGTTGTACGATCTGGCCGGTTCCGACAAATGTCTAATAAATTATAAAAAGGCACCTGACTGCTCAGATTCATTCAAATAGCTCAAAAACTGAGGGACTAGTTTGCGTTCAAACAGACGGACAGGTGGACAGACGGACAGACAGACAGACAAACCGACAGACAAACATACAGACGGATATGGCTAAATCGACTCAGCTCGTCACTCTGATCATATCGGTATACTTTTTTATGGGTCTAACTCTTATCGTTCTGGTACTTACAAACATCGGACCTAAGTTAATATACAAATTTCAATGAAAGGTATAAAAAAGTCGTGTAAATTTTTTAAAATGGAAATAGGCAAAAATAAGCGTTTTCCCGAGGAGAATGGGATTTTTGAAGCTTTAGAGTTGGCAGAAGAGCGTTGGAAAGGACTATGATATACTAATGACCCAATCAACATCTTTTTAAGTTTTGAATACATTGCAGTCACGGCTTTGCCCTGTATGGATTAAGCAGAATATGAGTGACGAGGAAAACGAAATGCGAAAATAGACTTCTATGCAAAATCAAGGTTTCCGGGTGTAATATTGGGTATTTCAAAAGTTGTCCACCTCTTTCTTTTCGTAGAACCTACCAAAATCGTACTACGATGATTTCAGCGATAGGGCTGATTATATTAATGTCTTTTATATACGTAAATATTTATAAATTGATTTTATTATTGTGTTTTGGTTAAGACTGGGTTAAGCTACTAATAAGCTTTTGGCAAGTTGTCGACTAGACTTGAAGAGTACATTGCCGGCAGTAAGATTTCTCTTCTTTCTGCAATATTTAACAAAGTATTGTCACTTCTGTTTTTGAAACGTATATTTGTAATTCCCCAACAAGTAAGTGTTATGACGCTCGAACTCACCCATACATTGTTTAAGCGTTTGTTTATTTTCCGAAATCATTTCAGGAATAATTGGAATTGAATACGTAATTTCAAATATACACCAAATTTGACTATGAACTTAAGATTTCCATATACTAACGGTTCTACGTACAAGAATGACTCGTGGTTTCCCCGGCCAGGTCTGTTGTTTAGGCCGGCCGAGCCAAACAAACGTATCGCCCCCATCATCCTTCTGGTCAGAGCAGGCATTGAGCCCAAACCTGGTCCAGAAACTTACTTCTGCTGCGTTTTCCAGAGAAGGCTCCATCCAAACTCACTTTCGGTACAGTGCAATTCGTGCAACGAATGGTGCCATCTTAAGGTCTGTCCAGGCCTTAAGAAAACCACGCAATTCGTGGCCCAATGTTGCGCACACGCATCAGCGTCACAGGCCTCCCGCGTCGGTTGTCACTACACCTAAAGGGCCTCAACGGCTCCTAGAAGCTCCCCGCAACATCCAAATGCACCACCCTTCCCCGCTCCATCACAAGGGACAACGGCAGACACCTGCTGGTTCCCCACCATCTGCTGTATGGGCGACTCTGCCTATTAACACCAGAGGGCAACTCCTTGAGCAACGGCAAGCTTAGCGGGGACGGCGGGCTCTCAGGTACAATCCCTCACCCCTCCGACAGTGACGACACTATCGAGACGGACGAAAATACTTCAACTGAACTGCAACGGACTCACTGGCAAGATCGAGGAGGTGGTTGCATTCATTTGCCGGCAAGACCTGTTGATAGCTGCGGTCCAAGAAACGAAGCTACAGATAGACGATGCGACATTCTGCACAATGACCGATAACACCCCCACCGGGATAGTGGGCAGCCACAGTTGCTCGCCAGATCTAACACCAGCCAGCGCGGGTCTTCAGTGCTCGTCCTGCTCCAACTAAGGTTCGAGTAAGCGAAGGAGTGTTCCGCTGTGTCCGTGTCAACCATGGCCCGCTTCATCCCGGCCGGCAGGATTACCGAGTTCCCTCCAAATGTTCCGTGCGAGGCGGACGCCGTGGCGGATGAGCGAGTTAATTACGTTATCTTACTACTTCATTATTTCATCCCCATTCACGCCCCGTCCGACCTAAGCAAGCATCTCAGAGCTATTCGGGGGAGCTGGAGAGAACCGTTCTCAGCATTGAGCCCTCTGACACAGATTCAATAGAGATGCAGAAGTCCCTCCAAGGAGACCTCTTCTAATGTCTTAGGATTTTATAGTCCTCTAAGTGAGACTTGTAAATTTCCCATTGTGAGTCATTTTGGGTTCTTTTCGGTAGGTTAAATAAAGTTCGACAGAGTCTTTCCACCATAGTGGTCTCTTTTTGCCTCTTGGCTTCTTTAATGGACAGGCATACCCAGACCCTTTCCACATGCCGTAGTAAAATGGTTTACCAAGTATTCTAGCTCCCCTGGGCTTCACGGTACTCTTTCTTGTTAACCTGAAAGTCGTTTATCTAGTTCTTTCCTATATCTACACCAGTCAGTATTTTGTAAGTTTTTCAAGGGTTCAGCTCTAGGCGAAACCCCCTCCAACCAGAAAGCGATAGCGATGGTCGGAAAAGGAGTGCTCATCAAGCACTATCCAGTTTTTGGCCACAGGATCTGCCTTCTGCAATACGAGGGTCACGTCCAGCACTTCCCTTCTGTCTAGGTGTACCCTCAGTTGCCCCACTTACCAGTGTATATTCCGTCATCCGGAGTCCACAGATTCTGTGCCCAATAATCCAGCGTTCCTGGATGAGGGCGATATCTGCTGCCCCCCTTTTCGCCATCTAGAGCAGCAGTGCAGCAGACGCTGCTTTACTGTGGTGGAGGTTTATTTGGATGAAGCGCACCATCTTGGACGCGCCCTCTTTCCCACTCCACCACTTTTCGGTTGGCTTCGTCGTTATCGTCCGACATGAGTTCCTCCTCCGTGTACTTGCGGAAGGTGAACCCAATGCCCAGCGACGACGTCGAGGACGCATAACCCCCGGGCAGATCATTCATCGGATTGACTTGGCCAGGCTCTGCGTCATCTTCACCCTCGCTTATCTGGTCTGCCTCCGCTTCTACTCTGCGCGCCACATTGACATCATTAGAGTACACCCTAACAAGAGCGGTGCGAAACCCATATTTGATGGTCCCTTCCGTCCTTTCCAGAGACGCTAGGGATTCTCTGTTCAGCATCAGGTCCACTTGACGCGTCGCTTTTCTGCTGCTATCCGCTTTCAGCAACTTCCAGTTGCCTACGGGTAGCGCCGGATTGAATAGCCGGAAATTTTTCTAGCCACACTCTTACCCTTGGTCTGTATGAAACCTCCCTGAAGTCGAAGCTTCGCACCGGGTAAACCTCACCCACACTGGTCACTGCCTTCTTATAAAGATCCGCAGATTTGGTGTTATCGCATGCAACACCTTGACGTTGGAACCAGCCCGCATGCTTACAGGACCGTCGTGGTCCAGGGTTCGCACGAAGCACGCTTACCGCAATGCCCGTGACTCGGATTCCACACATTTCCAATAGGCCCGCAGCACCGGTTCATCGCCGTGTTTTCATCCACCACACCAAGGACGATGTTTTTCTTTGCGACTTCCCCAACGGATAAGCCGTGGGGTTTGAACCTTTTGGGTATGTTTTGTGCAACCTTCATCGATGTGTCGTGCTTACTTGCTGCCTTCTGCCCCTCTGGAGTAGTTAGCTGAAAGTTGGGCATGATAGAATTTGCCCACTCGATTTCCGCTAGAACTTCCGCGCGATCACTGGCCAGCGTCCAATTACAGAGATCTTCTGCTAGTTTGGACCTTTTCAGGCCCCTGATGTCAGCGTTCCTGTGCCTTGAATTTACTGATTCCGGGGGTGGCCTGTCGTCCGGCCTAATGAACGCCATGGATGTTTGCCGTGGAGCCCGAGGGGTCTGCGCATTAGTTTTAGCCGCCCCATGGTAGCAAACTGCCTACCAGGTTCTCCTCTGCTAGCGCCTTGGAACCTGTCTCGAATGTTTACCGTCCCCTTTGCGTTTCTGGGGATATACAAACCTCGGCATCGTCAGAGGTTTCCTGCCCTTCTCTATTGTGACCACATCGTGGCTGGTGGAGGGGCCCTGCAGCACACGGACCTTCTTGGCGTTTGTCCTTCCGACATATAACGAGTGACTTTCTCATTACTACTGATTTTTATTTTTGTTGTTGTTGTTGTTGTGTCCCTTTTAAAGATCCCACGAGTAGCGAGGTAGGGGTTCGTCACCCCCAGGCAGAGATCCGCATTATCCGGGGTAAGGCCATTAATACAACTGGGTTACTTGAGGGCTCCAGCTATGCTGATCTTCAGCACAGTCCGCATGAGCACATCGTGGCTGGTGGAGGGGCCCTGCAGCACACGGACCTCTTGCTTCTTGGGCGTTTGTCCTTCCGACATATAACGAGTGTCTTTCTCATTGCTACTGATTTTTATTTTTGGTGTTGTTGTTGTTGTTGGGTCTATTTTAAAGATCCCACGAGTAGCGCGGTAGGGGTTCGTCACCCCCAGGCAGAGATCCGCATTATCCGGGGTAAGGCCATTAATACAACTGGGTGCGACCCGGTTCCCAGAGGGCACCGTTGGCAACTGGGCTACTCGAGGGCTCCAGCTATGCTGATCTTCAGCACAGTCCGCATGACGCTTTTGATCCAGCCCTACTTTTGAGGAAAAGCGGTATTTAACCGTCAGTTAGCGCTTAACCGGACATGGTGCAAACGGCCCTTAAAAGTCCCTTAAGAGCAGGGCAGTTGTATATATTTTGGTCTTACTCCACTAAATAGTTCTACACATCATGAATCGTATTTCCTCGATAGCATTATTAGTTTAAACTTACTGCAAATTAATAATTTTATTATTAAATTGATTAGAATTCTCGACTTTGTCTTTATATAATATTAATTGTATCATTGAGGAATGCCACTTTCCTTTATCTCTCCCCGATAAATATCACGTGCCTTTAGTTATAAGAATTGTTTTTTATAATTTTTTAAACTCGTCAACCACTGAAATAAAAGGTTTTAACTATTCGGATTTTGACTTCTCAATATTAAATAGTTTAATTTCGAAAATTTAATGGGAAACAATTTTAGTTTGCTCCGATGTTACTAGTTCGTACTCTATTTTTAAATCTTTGTTATTAGGGATTTGCATAACTAACATTCCTTACATTAAGAAAAAACACAGAAACTTCCATAGCATAATTTTAGATTAAATAAATAATTAAATAAAGAATCTGAAGAATAAGTTTTTTAAAAAGTTTAAGGCAACTGGAAGTCAGATCTTTTTAGCTAACTATCTAAATTTCCAAAAGCAATTTAATTGTTTAGAAAAATTTCTTTACATAAGTTATATTCTTGATGTTGAATTAATATTAAATCTAATCCGAAGTCTTTTTGGAATATCGTTAAAGCGAAAAAAAGTGGTTCCGGTATACCCTCCTCACCTGATTTTAACATTGATGCAAAGTCATATTTTTGTTTTGAATCTTTAAGTCTATCATCTGATGACGTGGGCAGAGGTATTTTCAATCTAAAACCGTCTGCAAAAACATGGATTTTCAGCTGTGCCTTTTAAAAACTGTCCTGCCTTAGTTACCCCCTTAAAAATTATTTTCAATATGTCTTTTGCTTCTGGCATTTACTTAGATGACTGGAAAGTAACTTATATTAACCCTCTTTTCAAAAGTGGGAACAAGATTGATATTTGCAACTATAGGCCAATATCAAAGCTATCTTCGGTTTCTAAACTCTTTGAAACTATAGTAGCTGCAAAACTAAACTTTGTTACCAAGATTTTTATTTCTACGGTTACTTATCTAGCAGTGTTTAGTGAATATTGCATAGGATCTTTTTCAGATGGGTTTCAAGTTGACTGCATTTACACAGATTTCTCTAAGGCTTTTGACAAGGTTTCCAATTCGATTTTAATAGATAAGTTAGCCAATTTGGGGTTTCATTCATTGTTTTTGCAATGGATAAAATCATATTTAAGTAATAGATGTTGTGTTGTCACAGTTGAAGGTGCATCTTCTGAACCTTTTATTGCTTCTTCTGGCGTCCCTCAAGGGAGTATATTAGGACATAAGTATCTGTTTTTCGTTTGCTAAATATTTGCTTTATGCTGACGATCTGAAAGCCTTTCCTCTTATAAGAAGCCCCGAGGATGCGTATCGGCTTCAAGCTGACATAGATAACCTATATTTTTGGTGCAATACAAATCGTCTTGCTCTGAATATTAAAAAATGTTGCAAAGTTACGTTTGCGAAAATTCACAAGAATCTGTCCAGGAATTATAAAATATTTAATTTCGTTTTATAGTCAGTATCCGAAATTAAAGATCTTTGAGTTATCTTCTCATCGAATTTTTCTTTTAGCAGTCACACATCCCACATAGTTGCGAAATCTTACTTAATGCTGGGTTTCGTAAGGCGTAACATCATAAAATTGCCGACCCCTACACGCTTAAATTATTTATTAATAGGGTTGAACGTGTTCAAAAGGTTTTTTTGAATTTTGCACTACGTACACTAAATTTTTCAGATCCTTTGCCATCATATATTAGCTCACGCTTACTTTTAATAAGTCTTTAATCATTATAAGCTAGAAGATCTGTACTTTCCTTGTCTTTTACTTTTAATGTATTTAAAGGATATGATGATTGTCCTGCTCTTTGGAAAAAGTTAATTTTAATATTCCTTTAATATCAAAGAGTATCGAAATTTAAAAATTATATTAGTAATTTTATTTGTAAATCAAAACCCTCTGATATTTGCACTTTTAAAATATTAAGAAACAACTCTACACAACGCGAAACAATCCATGAGAATAACGCTCCGCTCTGAATCCTAGAGAATGGACACATCTTAACAGATTGGGACGACATCACATGGGTGATTCCACTCCTGAAACCTGCTGATAAAGGTTATATTTATCGGCCGATTTCCCTGCTTTCACCAGTGGCCAAGACACTTGAGTCCTTGATGCGCCCAGAACCTTCGTCACCACCTTGGTCCGGCGAAGCACCAACACGGCTTTCGGAAACTGCATAGCCCCACAACCGCACTTAACGCCATAAAAACACAGGTGAATCGTGGTCTCAATGGCGACTGCCCCTGCGAGAGAACCGTACTGGTGACCCTGGACTTGTAGAAGGCCTTCGACACGGTTAGCCACTCTACTCTGTTGAAGAACGTGGAGGCTTCCGAGACGAGACTACAAAACCGAGAAGAATTAAACAGGGGGTACCTCAGGGTGGCGTCGTATACCAAATACTGTTTATTTTCTATATCTCGAAGCTCCCAGTCGTCAACAAAGTACAGAGTCGCAACAAGGTCTCTAGTCGCTTACAGGCAGGACTTGGCGCAAAGACAACGAAACGTTACTGGTAACATACAAGGCGATTTTCCGGTCGGTTCTAAATGACTCAGCGCCAATTTGGTTGCCTGAAATTAGCGAGACACAGTGGACGAAGTTACAGACATCGCCGAACGCGGCACTCCGCACTATGACCGGCTACCTCCTGATGTCACCTGAAAAGCATCTTCACTATGATGCTGGCGTGCTCCCGGTAAAGGTGCATAACCTTATGGTCTCAAAGCAGTCCCTGCTGGGCTGCCACCGTCAGGGGCACCCAAACATGGTCTTGCTCGCACAGGCACAATTGATGGACGAGGTCCAAACGTTCATCCGACAACCACTGCACCCGACGACGTACAGACCACTTTCCCAACAGCCGGTTCTACGCTACCGAAGTGACTCGGATTTCATCCGACCAAGGACTGTTTTTTCGGCGACCTAACCCCACTTAGGCTGCCGGACACCCCCAATCTTATCTCCCCTTGGGTGCAATACCTTGCAGCAGGATTGCTACTCATACTTCTGGCCAGGGCGGGCGTCGAGTCTAACCCTGGCCCAGAAACCTGCTTCTGCTGCATCTGCCAGAGAAGGCTCCATCCGAATTCCACTTCGGTGAGGTGTAATTCGTGCAACGGATGGTGCCATCTTAAGGTCTGCTCAGGCCTTAAGAAAACCAGGGAGTGGTCCACATCCTATGTGGGCCAGTGTTGCTCGCGCACTCAAGCGCCCCAAGCCTCCACGGCATCCCCCCTTGCGCCCCTCGCGCCGGTGCCTCAGCGCACCCCTCCTGCCTCTACGGCCCCCCGGAGCTCACAGCAACACAAAACCTCCCCCCCCCTCGCTCCACCACACATGGCGCCAACCAGCAACTACTGGTTGCCCCCACCATCTGCTGTGTATGCCGGGCCAGAGTGCACCGGAATGCCTGCTCCGTCAAGTGTAACGCCTGCCAGGGCTGGTGCCATTTCCGGGCGTGCTCTGGCCTACGCACCACAAGGGACTGGTCCGAGAGCTTTACCGCTTCCTGCTGCCGCAACAACCCCCCGCCAGTGTCGCTCACGACACCGCCCACAACAATCGTTGGGCCCTTACAACCACAGCGGGATGCGCAGCCGGGACGGGCCGGCCCTCGGATCCAATCCCTCACCCCCCTCAACGCGACAACCTTACCGAGACAGACGAGACTCCTACAGTTCAACTGCAACGGACTCTCGAGCAAGATCTCGGAGGTGGTTGCCTTCATGGCTCGGCACGGGCTGTTAATAGCTGCGGTCCAAGAAACGAAGCTACGTTGCAGCTCAACTTTAACGAGCTGCGGCGGTTACAACGTGCTTCGTAGAGATCGCGAGCGAGATAATGGTGGAGGCCTAGCCTTCATTCTACACAACACCGTGCAGTATCGTCTCATCGATGTAGACATCGACCCAAGGGACAGCACCTTAGAATGTCAAGGGATTGCTGTCCGGTCAGGCGATGTCGAGCTCGAAATATTTAACATATATATACCCCCTGTCTCCTGCTGCCCCGCTGGATATCACCCTGACATAGGTGCGCTCCTCAGTGGTGAAAACCGTTTGGTAGTTGGAGACTTTAATGCGCATCACGATCTTTGGTTCTCAAGCCTATCAAATGCTCGTAGGGGAAATATTTTGGCAGAGCAGATAGACGATTCGACATTCTGCACCATGAACGACGAAGCCCCCACCAGGATTGTGGGTAGTTGCAGCAGCTCGCCAGATCTAACAATAGCTAGCGCAGGTCTGATAAATAGCACAACGTGGCGACTTATGCTATCGCTTGCATCAGACCACCTACCCATAATCATCTCGATTGACAGACCTGCCAACTATGTTGCCTCGGATCGCCACACCTATGTCAACTTAAAAAAAGGTGACTGGGAGCGGTTCGAGGACTTCACTGAAGACGCCTTCAGTGCTCTCTAAACTCCAACCGACGTTCGCGTAGGCGAGCGCTTGTTCCGCAGGGTGGTGAAGTCCGCTGCAGCCCGTTTCATTCCGGCAGGGAGGATCCCTATGATCCGTCCTGACTTCCCGGGTGAGGCGGTGTCTCTAGCGGATGAACGCGACCACCTCCGGCAGGCGGACCCCGGTAATCCCCGTATTAGGCAACTAAACGGGGAGATCCAACGCCTGGTCAAAGTTCTGCAACCTCGGTGCCGGAGTGGGCAAATTATGGTCGACCGTGAGGTCCCTGTCCAACCCGACGAGGCGTGATGATCGAACAGAAATCTCCTTTGGAGACCACGCCTCGTTGGACCCGAAGCGATGCGCGAACTATTTTAGTCGACAATTTACACTGCATCCTTCGGCCGACAGAACCAAACGGTCAGTCACCAGAAGGCTGCGCAAGTCAACACCAAGCGCACCAATTGCCCTCTCTACCACCGAGGTGAAGGAAGCCATCGGGAAGGCGAAAGCCTCCAAATCCATTGGCCCAGACGGGTTAAGTATGTTGATGCTGAAAAAATTGGGCACCGCGGGAGTAGCATATCTCACCAAGGTCCTCAATCTGTCGCTATGCACCTCGGTCATTCCAGATATCTGGAAGACCAGTAGGGTGATACCACTGCTGAAACCAGGGAAACCGGCCGGCCAAGGCGAGTCCTATCGACCGATCTCCCTGCTTTCTCCAGTGGTTAAGACACTTGAGGCCCTGCTGCTCCCGCATTTCAACCACCACCACAGCCTGGCGAAGCATCAACACGGCTTCCGGAAAGTGCATAGCACCACAACGGCACTTAACGCTATAAACACTCAGGTTAATCGTGGTCTCAACGGCAACCGCCCCTGTGAGAGAACCGTCCTCGTGGCTTTGGACTTGTCGAAGGCCTTCGACACAGTCAGCCACTCCATCTTGCTGAAGGAAGTGGAGGCCTCACCTCTCCCAGCGGCGTTGAAGCGATGGACCGCGATCTACCTGTGTGGTCGTCAAGCGTCGGTGTGCTACCGTGACTCAGTGTCAAAAGCGAGAAGAATTAAGCAGGGGGTACCACAGGGTGGCGTCCTATCCCCCCTATTATTCAACTGCTATGTACATCTCGCGACTCCCTTCCCCGCCAGAGGGAGTCACACTGGTCTCGTATGCCGACGACTGCACGATAATGGCTACCGGCAATGGAATTGATGGCTTGTGCTCCAAAGTGAACAGCTACCTCCCAGACCTTGCTCACTACTTTACGGGACGGAATTTGACGCTGTCTCCTGCTAAGTCCACGGCGACCCTTTTTACATCTTGGACGAAGGAGGTCGGGCTCACCCTCGACATCCACATCGAGGGGACCCCCATTCCGACGGTTAACCACCCGAAGATCCTGGGAGTCACCCTCGACAGCCTGGTATTCTTCTCAGCGCATACAACCGCAATCGTCAACAAGGTACAGAGCCGCAACAAAGTCCTCAAGTCGCTCGCCGGCAGCACTTGGGGCAAAGACAAAGTAACGTTGTTGGCAACATACAAGGCGATTGGCCGGCCGGTTCTAAATTATGCCGCGCCAATTTGGTCGCCTGGAACCAGCAGGACTCAGTGGTCAAGACTAGAGACCTGTCAGAACGCCGCACTCAGGACAGTGACTGGATGTCTCCTGTGGCTGGATGTCGCCTGTGGATCACCTCTACCATGAGGCTAACGTGCTCCCAGCGCAGGAGCACCCCAATAGAGACCTGCGCGCGCTGGAGCCGGCATCCAGCCACATCAGGGGACATCTCTCACAACTGACGGACGAGGTCCAGACATACGTACACCTACCGCTGGACCCAAGGACGTACCGACAGGCTCTGGACAGCATCCACAGGGAGTCGGTGTCCAAATACATCGACACCCGCCCTGTGAGTGCAGTCCTGGGAGTCCAACCACCACCCATAGCAGCTGAGGAGCTCCAGCTGCCTCGTGAGACCCGCGTTACTCTGGCCCAACTCAGATCTGGATATTGTAGCAGGTTAAACTCCTACCTATCCAGGATCAACCCCGACACCCCCAACACGTGCCCGGCATGTGAAGAGTCTCCGCACGACACCAATCACCTATTCACATGCCCGGCCAAACCTACTCAACTAACACCCCTCTTCCTATGGTCCGACCCTGTTGAAACGGCTCGTTTCCTGGACCTTTCGTTAGTTGAGCTTGACGATAACGATTGAGGGAGTCCGCCAACCCAGTGGCGTGTAGCTAGCCGCTGCAACAACAACAACAACGACGTACAGACGATGTCTAGGCGGCATTCACAGGGAATCCATATCCAACGACATGGATTCCCGGCCTGTGAACGCCTCCCTAGAAGTCCCACCTCCACCGGTAGCCAGTGGGGAGGCTCTCCAATCGGCATTTTAGAGTACACGAGTAAACTTCTCGCCATCTCGACAAGAGTGCGATTTGCTCGCTCAGCTACGCCGTTCTGTTGGAGGCTATACGGAACCGTTAGTTGACGCGTTATGCCATGTTGATTCAGGAAATTATTTATAAAGCTCTCTACCTTTCGGGGTTGGAGTGCGCGAACCCTACCAGGGATGCTTACAATGTAATATATTCCTACCAGAAATCTAGAACCCAGAGTGTTAAATACATTTTCATATTTAAAAGCGATTATACTTGGTGGTGTGTTATTTGCATATATGTGTAATATTATTGTTAGTTTTTATTTTAATACACGACGACTGTTTTGTTATTTTGCTTTTAACGTTGAATACATTTCTTACTTTATGCTCTAGTTGCGTGATTGTTTTTGTTATGTCTTGAATACATGTTGAATAATGAATTCTTTTTAATACAACTCTATATGCTCGTTCTTGTTTAAGTTGATATGTGTGATTACTTGTTTTGCTAATTTCTAAGTGTTTTACTGTTTTTCAGTAAGCATGAATGTTATTAATCACTCCTCTTACGTCCAGAACTCTCCAAAGAAAAAAGCGGGACCGACAGATAAAAGGACCAAAACGGCCCCATGGAGCCAACAACAAAAGCTTCCTTTGCTCAGGCTGTAGCAACGTCAAGTCGGATGCCTATGGAAAGCAGGTGCAGATTTGCACTGTTGTCGCTCAGCTCAGCTAACCAAAGAAGTTCGGGTCGGTTCAAAAACTGCAGCTGATCCAGGCCGCGTTCCTTGAAGCGATGAGATAACAGCGCAAAGTCTCCATAATTTGGCTCCGGAGTTAAAGTAATTGAAGGGCCCAATAATAAAGGCTGTTGACGTAACTAAGCTAATAATTTCGACCGGGATGGATTGCCATCAGCTAGGGGGCCTCAGGAACCCCAGAGTAACTCCGGAACTTGGCTCGGGAGTTAAAGCCGTGGAAGGGTGCAAGAATAAAGGCGGTAGACGCAACCGAGGCACTCAAACAAACAGTGTGTGTGGGCGGCAGCCACGTCCGTGGAGTAAATACTGGCGCCAGTCCAGTCAGAACGCTGGTCTACAAGTGGGCAAATGCAAGATGTTCAACAGGTTACAAAGAGGGCACACCTCAGAGCTTACCCTAGCTGTTGACCCCTTCTTCGCTAAGACTCTCGACAGGTTGGGACATGTGGTGAACTATGGCATCCACTAGACAGGCCCGTCGGTTGTTGTTGTTGTTGTTGTTGTTGTTGTAGCGGCTAGCTACACCCTACTGGGCTGGCGGGCTCCCTTAATCATTATCGCCAAGCTCAACTAACGAAAGGTCCAGGAAACGAGCCGTTTCAACAGGGTCGGACCATAGGGAGAGGGGTGTTAGTTGAGTAGGTTTGGCCGGGCATGTGAATAGGTGATTGGTGTCGTGCGGAGACTCTCCACATGCTGGGCAAGTGTTGGGGGTGTCGGGGTTGATCCTGGATAGGTAAGAGTTTAACCTGCTACAATATCCAGATCGGAGTTGAGCCTGAGTGACGCGCGTCTCACGAGGCAGCTGGAGCTCCTCAGCTGCTATAGGTGGTGGTTGGACTCCCAGGACTGCATTCACAGGGCGGGTGTCGATATATTTGGATACCGACTCCCTGTGAATGTCATCCAGAGCCTGTCGGTACGTCCTTGGGTCCAGCGGTAAGCGTACGTAAGTATGGACCTCGTCCGTCAGTTGTGAGAGATGTCCCCTGATGTGCCTGGATGCCGGCTGGCTAAGTCATTACCATGCATGCGAAAACGCGTATGAGAATGTCTAATGAAATAATGGTTTTTAAAGTTATTTCTTTGTGTTACTTTGTTAAAAAATATTTTTTTTCATACAGGCAACAATCATTCCAAATACGAACTTAAACGATCCATAACGATTTTGGGAATACCTCGTCTTCAATGGAACCTAACTAGTTAATTATAATTTTTCTGAACCATGTCCCTAGCTTATTATGAAGTGATGTTAAATATATCCCAATATCAAGCCGAGAAATATTTACAACAAAGAGAGTTGATACAAACGTGATAAAAACAGAATTTCTGCAAAATTAAATATTAGTTCCATGTACAAAAAAAATTGCTATACTAACTAATAAAAAATGTCTATAAAAATCGTATAAAAAATTGCCAGAAATTTACGACGAAAACGTAAACAAAGAGTGAAAAACAAAACTGTAAGCCATTACGTCGAACATTATTATGGCCTTATTATGTATCGAGACTAGTGTATAGTTGCCGGTCTACTATCCACGGCTACTTAAACCGTTCTTTATATTATGTATGGCGATTTATCTCAGTACACACAAACGCTCAGACAACATCTCTGATTTAAATTTTTTGATAATGACATTTAGAAGAAATATAGAAAAAATATAAAGATCTTTTTAAAAGGGAAACATTTATATACTTTCAGTAACCGATAGCAAGTAGCGAGTTGCCTTGCGTACTGAAAATTCTGGTATAGTTGCTATTATATATTTTAATGTTAAGTCAAAACATGTTATAACTATTTTCTATTTGCTATACACACTGCAGTCTGTGCCAATTATCGCGAGATTAGTCTCCTTAACATCGCATATAAGGTTCTGTCGAGCGTATTGTGTGAAAGACTTAAGCCCACCGTCAATGAACTGATTGGACCTTATCAGTGTGGCTTTAGACCTGGTAAATCTACCACCGACCAGATATTCACAATACGCCACATCTTGGAAAAGACCCGAGAAAAAAGAATCGACACACACCATCTTTTTGTCGACTTCAAAGCCGCCTGGTATCCCATCAAAACTTATACGGCTATGTAAAATGACGTTGAGCAACACCACTAGCTCCGTCAGAATTGGGAAGAACCTCTCCGAGCCGTTTGATACCAAACGAGGTTTCAGACAGGGTGACTCTTTGTCGTACGATTTCTTTAACCTGCTGGAGAAGATACTTCGAAGCGCAGAACTAAATCGGTCAGGTACCATATTTTATAAGAGTGCGCAATTGCTAGCGTACGCCGATGACATTGACATCATCGGACTTAACAACCGCGCTGTTAAGTCTGCCTTCTCCAAACTGGATAGAGAAGCGAAGCGAATGGGTCTGGAGGTGAACCAGAGCAAGACGAAGTATATCCTGTCATCAAATAGACAGACGGCGCATTCCCGACTGGGATCTAACATCACTGTTGACAGCTACAACTTTGAAAAGGGAGGACTTCGTTTACTTAGAAACCAGCATTAACACCAATAACAGTGTCAGCCTTGAAATCCAACGCAGAATCTCTCTTGCCAACAAGTGCAACTTCGGACTGAGTAGGCAATTGCACAGTAAAGTCCTCTCTCGGCGGACAAAAACCATACTCTATAAGTCTCTCATCATGCCCGTCCTATTGTATGGCGCAGAAGCATGGACGATGACAACATCAGATGAGAGGGCTCTTGGAGTGTTCGAGAGAAAGATTTATGGACCTTTGCGTCTTTGCGACGGCGAATACCGTATACGATGGAACGATGAGCTGTACGAGCTGTACAATGACGTAGATATAATGCAGCGGATTAAGAATCAGCGGCTCCGCTGGCTAGGTCACGTCGTTTGAATGGATGAAATAGCTCCAGCCCTGAAGGTTTTTGACGCGGTATCCGCGGGTGGTAGCAAAGGAAAAGGAAGACCTCCTCTGCGTTGGAAAGACCAAGTGGAAAAAGACTTGGCTATACTTGGAATTTCCAATTGGCGCCAGTTAGCACGAGATAGGGACAGCTGGCGTGCTTTGTTGACCTCGGCCAAAATCGCTTAGGCGGATAATGCGCCAATTAAGAAAGTAAGTATACACACTATACATGGCAACCCTGTGTTATCGATAGATACAACTTATATTAAATCAACATGTTCTTCCTCCCCTTACTTTGTTTCCGCTCTCTGATCTTCGTCCTTCCAGCAGCCACACACATGTATAAATTGTTCTATATATTTTCTTTTAAAGTAATTATCTTATATATCTAAATCATCGCGCGTGTGTTTCTTTTCAATATAAAACACAATAGTTGCTTAGCGGCTACTAGTCTCCTGTTAGTGTTCATACATAATAGGGGTATTATTTTAAATTTTTAGTTTAAATAAGTTAATTTTTTGAATAGTGAATCGCTTCTTATGCAATTACAATGATATCACTTTGGAAAAGCCTTAAACTCAACGAAAAAAAATATCATCGAAACCCGTTTCTCCTTTTTAAGAGGGTTGAAAATAGTTACCTTTTCTTTGCTTAAACAATTTCCAAGAATCAGCTTATTAGCATTAGCCAAAAGTGTGCAATGATGATAAGCATTAGGATATCCAAGTTTTGCAGCGGTCCCAGAAAGCTTTAAATTAAAAAATAAAAATTAATACTTCTTAAGTAATGTTTCAAATGATGTGAAATGTAGATGACATATGTGGCCGAAGATCAAATACATACAGTTTGTCAAGAAATTGTTTGCAAAATTAAAAATTACATCCAAATTCGAGTTCAACAATTAACAACAACAGGAAGCGAATATATTTAAATTTTTTTCTTTTTTCTTCTTTTAGAGAATGTTTTAGTTAATTTTCTTATATTCTATCTGAAAAAAAAGTTCATGTTAATAAGAAAAAGAAAGAAACAAAACAATAAAGGCAATTTTCAATGCGTCAATTAATTGTTTGCAAATTCGAGGAAGACGATATAACGTTTACGTATACAAGCAAAATGAGACTAGTTTCGATAAAATTGTTATGGTTAATACCTTGTGTGGTCACCATTGGCATCAATAACGGCTTGAGGCCTTTTTGGGAGGGAATCAATAAATATGTCGAGGTCATATTGCTCAGATATCTTTATCCATTCCTTTTTAATTAATTTTTGTTTGTTGGTGCCCGTTGTACAACTACTTTTCAAGTATGCCCACAAATTTTTTATTGGATTATTGTCTGGACATTGTGAAGGTGCCTCTATAACTTTCTTTCTTTCCAAATTTGTCCCTGGGTGTTATATTTTTATTTTGGGGGACTGTGAGCGGTTTTTGCCAAACTTTGTTAGGCCCGTAGTGGTGATACAGCACTATCTTAGTTTAATCGCAAGAAAATTCGTTGCTCCAGAACTCCATTGGCTTGGAAATCTGGTAAATAGCAAATTATATCCTTTTGCAAACATTCTGTGAAACCAGCAGTGAACTCCGTTCCACAATTCTGGAGGAA
Organism: Philophylla caesio; assembly: GCA_963971545.1. Taxonomy (NCBI): domain Eukaryota; kingdom Metazoa; phylum Arthropoda; class Insecta; order Diptera; family Tephritidae; genus Philophylla; species Philophylla caesio. The sequence continues at coordinate 44,914,012 of OZ020606.1, read as the reverse complement.
TATTTGCGATTTTTAAGTACTTATCGAATTATTTCGTACGATACATCTATAACGTAGTCGATTTTTAGATTTTTGGAAAGCTTTTTGGTGCTTATTTTGGGATTGTTTTCAATTGAATGTATTATCCTACTTTCACATCTTCTTGTCATCTTCTTTGGTCGACCTCCCGAATTTTTCAGCTCAAGTTAAAATATTGTAGACTGTTGTCAGATTTATTGAGAATATTTCTGCAAGTTATTTTGTTGATTTTCCTTTGTAATAATTAAAATAAACCAACTGAATAACGGTGCTATCAATGCGTTTTCGTGGTATGTTACAAAATTTGCAAACAATTAATTGACACTATGAAAATTGTCCTTTTTGTTTTGTTTCTTTTTCTCTCTTTATTACACTTTATAACATACACTTTTTTTTTGGATATAATAAAAGAAAATAAACTGAAAAATTAAATAAAACAAGAAAACATATTCTCTTCCTGGTGTTATTAATTGTTGAACACGAATTTTATTGCAATTTTTCATTTTGAAAAAAATTACTTGACATACTGTATTTAATAAATATTGTATAAGTAGTTGCAAAACGAACGTTTAATCTATAATCAAATGGGACTATTTATTTGTAATTTATCCTTATTGGAATTGCCTTATACGGCTTAGAATACAGCTCTCAAGCAAAAGTCGTTTCGAGAAAAACGCGTTTAAAATTTACTATACGCAGATGGAGCAGTTTATACCTGCGAGCGGTCGCTCTTTAGAACGCTGCCATTAAAAACAGGATATTTTTGAAAGTATAAGCTATCGACTTGAAAGTGTCACACTGGTATAGCCTTTAATCAAGCAAACTACTACTTTAATGTATGTTCAAACAATGTATCTTGATAGTTTAACTTAATTAACCAATAATGAACAACTTAAACCGTCCTTTAAAAATTTGTCAAATTTTATTTATTTATTTATAAAAGGACAATTTGTGCCGAAGAATGGTCGGCAAATATCAACAAGTGCCTATTGTGAGGGAGGTCTGGAAGGGCGTCAGGTTGGATGCTTTGGATGAGAGAGACATGCGCTCACCTCTGCGGGCCCGGATCTGGCTACCAACAGGCCTTCCACGTCTAGAGGAAAAGAAGGAACTTATCTGACGCGGCAACCAGCACCTCACGACGCTCAACTGGAAGGGTGTCAAGGTGGAGCGGTCCGAGGACCTGAATAGGCAGGCAGTGATACTGCTTAATGTGGAGTTTTTCGCCCCTTCTCCCAGTGCCAGGGGGCTTTCGAATATGGCTTCGAAAAGGGAGTCCTCAAGGTCTACCAGTCCAACGCCGGTGGGGACTATCTCGTACTTCTGGAAGTGAATAGGGCTGAAGAGCCCACGAAAATAAATTTCATGAGTATGTGAGTGGAATCTGCGATGTCGGAGGCAGAAAGTGCTAGTGATGTTCCCTCTTCGACGGGTTCAGTTATAATCATTGGACGCTTATTCGGTTGATGATGGTGCCGAGTTGGCGTGGAAGGAGGAAGTACTGATTGAAAATCTAAGCTCTAACACTCTAAGACGCCGTCCTTAAATTTTATTATCCACCTTGAGCAAGGTAGAGCTAACATAGGATTGATACAGAAGTCGTGGCGGAGCAGTAGCGGAATCTCAGGTGTCAGAAAGCCAAACCACAAGCTGGATGTGCAGAAGCAAGTATGTAAACCCAGATCTTGCATGCTCATCAGAAAAAAAGTTAAAAGCATTTATTTTGCCTATTAAACCTGGATAAGAACTCAGATCTCTTTAATGTCCCATCTATAGCATGCTAATAAGGTTCACCTCTGTATGTGTTAGTGCCATCAAAAGCTCGTGTCCGTTAAGCGGAAGTAAAACCGAGCCGGTGGTCGTCGGAATTGTCGGAACTTAAGGCGTCTTTAACAAAGCTAGGAAGAGCAACAGGACTGTCAACTCAATAAAGCTGGTCTAACAATTTATAAATACTTAATCAGAAAGTCCAAGCGCACATCATGCAGGAACTTCTGCGACACTGTAGAAGGCTGCCATGAAGCTTTGCGTTTCAGACGCATTCTTCCAGGTAGTCCTTCTTCAATTCACTCCTAAAAAATAATATCTGGAGACGAATACGTGTGGGAGATTGCAATAAATATGGCACAATTTTTAATCCGACTGGAACTTCTGCTAATATTGAAATTGGAAGCTCAAATTCTTATTTTCATTAAACCTATCGAATGAGTTTTCTGTTGATGCTGCCTACTAAGTATACTATCTTTATGTACAAAGGAATGCCCTTACACTATATAGCTCAGTGTTTGGCCGAGCTTCTCCTACCATTTGTGGTGCGCGTTTTTATATTATACCACAAATGGAGGGACCTACAGTTTTGTGTCGAAATACCCTCGGAGGTTTGCCATTGCCTGCCGAGAGGTGACCGCTATTAGAAAAAACTTTTTCTATGATTAAGATTTTGCTTGCCCTGACTGAGGTTCTAACCTTGAACTCACCGGCATATCGAGTTATAGCACGCACCGCTACCAACTCGACTACAGCGGCGTTAACGATATATATAACATATAATCTTGGCGCGTACACTATGTAGCTAAGTGTTTGGCCGAGCTTCTCCTTCCATTTGTGGTGTGCGTCTTTATATTATACCACAAATGGACGGACCTACAGTTTTGTGCCGACTCCGACCGGCAGATGTATTTAATGAGAAGCTTTTTCATGGCAGAAATACCCTCGGGGGTTTGCCATTGCCTGCAGAGGGGTGACCGCTATTAGAAAAAACTTTTTCTTTGATTAAGATTTTGCTTGCCCTGACTGAGGTTCTAACCTTGAACTCACCGGCATATCGAGTTATAGCACGCACCGCTACCAACTCGACCACAGCGGCGTTAACGATATATATAATATATAATTTTGGCGCGTACACTATGTAGCTAAGTGTTTGGCCGAGCTTCTCCTACCATTTGTGGTGTGCGTCTTTATATTATACCACAAATGGACGGACCTACAGTTTTGTGCCGACTCCGACCGGCAGATGTATTTAATGAGAAGCTTTTTCATGGCAGAAATACCCTCGGAGGTTTGCCATTGCCTGCCGAGGGGTGACCGCTATTAGAAAACACTTTTTCTATTATTAAGATTTTGATTGCCCTGACTGAGATTCGAACCTCGAACTCACCGGCATATCAAGTTATAGCACGCACCGCTACAAACTCGACCACAGCGGCGTTAACGATAGCTCAACTTAAAACCGATAACAATAACGTTCAATTCCACTTTTTGCATAGTTCAGCGCGGCATTGTCATGAAGATCCACTCCCCCAGCACATATAATTTTTTATTAGTTAAGTTGATATTTAACCATGCCTAATTGATATCCTTGGTATGATCAGGTTAAAATTCGTGTTGATTGTATCCTCGCTATTGTGCTGTCAACAACACATCAAAATCTTATTGTGGGTATCAAATTGAAAATTATGATTTCCAATTGTCTTCCAGATTTAAGATGCACACCTCCAATACACATTAGGTAGTAGGACGTGAAAAAATTGCCAAATATACAAGGTGGCGCAAAAGTAATCCTCCTATCATAATTTTGGCTTCTCAAAAGCTGACAGCAGTTTTAAAGATTTAGGTTGTCTGGGTGTTGTCTCGAATCGCCTTTTAGATGAACGATTTACCGCAGAAAATGTTGAAGATTGCAGAAATTGTATATCTTTGAGTGTATTTCCTTTAAGGTCATCAGCATGATATTTATAGATCGTTCTTGAACAATCTAATATATGATTGGTTTTGGAACGAATTTTCGTCATCCCTTGTCAAGTTTCGGTTTAGGGCAAAACGATTTCGGCGTTGTGCCATCTTCAGTGTCATTTTTCGTTCTGGTTAATTTCATTTTTTCGTCCGTATTTATAGTTACGTTCCTGTGGAATTCATTGTCTATGTTCGTGTAGGTCAGGTCAGTTGTGGGTCGGTGTGTTACTTTGTTTATTTCAGGTATCACTCAGGTACTTGAATTGTGCTTATTTATTGATGTTATATTGTTTTAAGGTTCCTGTTCGTTAAGTGGTTTGTACCTGCAGGTGGATAAATATCTGTATTTTCCCTTTTTTTTTTGATGTTGTGTCTTCGATATTTGTTGTGTGTTGTTTGTTGGTTCGACGGTTATTTCCTGGCTTTTGTTTTTTCGTCTGTATGGTAATTTCTACGGTTCGAATATTACGTCTGATCCGGTGTTTATTTGCTCGTTTATTATTTTGCCATTGAAGTTTTTTTGTTTGTATATTTCCATGTTTTTCACAACAATCTAATATATGTTCAGGCTATTAAAAATGTCACCGTTCGAAGTAACCAAACAAACGATAAAAAAATATTTAAAATTTTGACTTGATTCAAATAGAAAAAAACTGTATAGAGCCCAACACCTAATTTCAAATAAATGAGCAGGACGTTATATAGACTTAATACAAATAAAAAAATCCCCATTAACATTTTGTTTTATAGCAAAAAAACTGTATTCTCAATTAAATTTAATATTAGTTGTTTCGATGTATATTGGAAAGATTTTCCGTCATCATTTGTCAAATTTGGTCTTTTGGCGTTGTGCCATCTAGAATCAGGTAGAAATTTGTAATTTTAGTTTTGTGCAATATTTTGTTTTCGTTCTGCGTGTTATTGTCTGTTTTTTTACCTATGTTATTGTTTTGTCCTTTGTAGACCATTGGAACCACTTCGAATATTGCGTCGGGGTAGGTATGTATTTGCTCGTTTATTATCATTCTACCAAAGGTTATTTGTTTATAAATCTTCATGTTTTCGAGTACGTTCAGGCAGTGTCCCTTCTGTTGCACAATAGACGTCTGCATGAATGTACTCATTGGCCGTTTTAACACATTCACACGTAAGCGCAACATTCTACGCATTCTGCTCACAGCAAGCGCGATGACTGAATGAGTGTGCAGATAGCAGAGAATACTGCGCTCAGTCGCATTCAGAAAAAGAGGCATTCGTTGTACAAAGAAAGCCAAATATGTTGTACAACTAGTAATGCGCATCCGGATGTATGAGACCTCATCCGGGTGTATGAGACAACATTCGACTGAAAGATTTTATGACGGCGCCAATTTTTGCAAAAGATAGCGGCTACATTATGAAAGCAATTAAATAGAAAAAATTCAATAATTGGATGTCTCTTCATATTTACGTACATATGTACATGCATAATCTACATTGAATTTTACTGAAATTAATTAGTAACTTTAAAATAAATGCATACACTTATAATAAAGTCAATACACATCAGAGTACGCAAGTCCCGTCGTACTTGTTAAGAAGCAAAACGGAAGCGATCGACTTCGCATCGATTATCGGCGTATTAATAAGCTTACGAAGAAAGAAAACGTTTGGCTTCTTGCAGCCGTTCTTCGATGTCCGGGACTGGGAAGTTTTCTTTCTTCGTAAGCTTATTAATACGCCGATAATCGATGCGCAAATGTAAATGGAAAGAAAACAGATTTAGAAAAAAATTTCACAATGCTTTTTATATACAGAATTTCTTAAGACTGTCAATTTTTCAATTTCTCATTAAAACGTTAGATATTTTGGATGGAAAACTTTGATATTTGGAAAATGTGTGCACTCTGTACAAGTTTTGAAACTTTAATTGATATTTTTCTAGTTAAAGAATGCGATATCATTTTATAAAGAATTAACGGAAAGGATTTGTGTTAAAAAACATTGTAAGTATTGCATACAAATGTAACCTGTTTTTGACGATGAAGTGCATACATATCTATATACGTATTTATATACGTACATATGACTATTTATGTGTGGGTATAATGTATGGTAGTAAAACCCTTTAAAAATATTCGCTAGCTTCTTCACATCCGTAAATATGCATGTATGTATGTACATGTATGTATGTATGTATGTATATGCAGCCTACTTACTGAGTGCCAGGCCATTTGCTCAACTTGGTGATTATCCCTTTCGTATTTATGTACACACATACATATACATATATGTATATACATAGTACATGTGTATTGTACGTATGCATTTAGTGTGCGTCTGCGCTTGTGAGCACATATGTTTTTTTTTCTAGAGGTGACACAAAGCATTGAAAGCCGAAGTGTGGGACTTGCCTTTCGGCTCACCGCACTAAAAACCCACCCCTGCTCCGTTTCCCTCGCTCCGTGGAACTACCGTTAGGTATTACTTCGCGGAGGGGGAGCGGCCTATTGCCTTTCTATGAATTTCTGCGGAGTTGCTCCGCTTGACGCAGTTTAATTAGGATTTTGTTCGCTAAATTGCAAACAACAGACAAATTTTCTTTGGACTCGAGCATATTATCTACTAGATTTTTAACCGAAAGCGATTTCCCTAACTTCGTGTTCGAGTCATCCCTTTCTATTGCAAACCGCGGACAGACGAAAAAATAGTGTTCGGCGTCTTCGACCACCTGATTTTTGTTCTGATTTTTAAAAATGGAAGTGCACTATAGTTTCAATGGTATTATAAAACATATTCATACATAAGACATTTCGAATTTATTCCAAAAAAACCATTATAATGCATTAATTTTACGAGCTTTCTACTTACTATATCTCGAAAATAAAGCATTTAACTACTATTGCATATACCTATGTACATTGAATTGTGGAAAAGAAATAATATCAAAAAAACAACTCAGAAAATATTAAAATTTCAAATTTTCTTTGAGGATTATTTCGATAATTTAATGAAGTCAAATGTCCACTAATATTTTATTCACATCAATATTATTTAGGTCTTAAATAATAATAATATTGTATAAATAACATCAGTTAAAAGAATTTTGTTACCAGTTATCCATCAGCTTTAATAACAAAGTAGTAAGCATAAGCGAAAACAACGCATTTGCTAAGCGTTGTTACGTACACACATAATAACAGGCATCGCTAGCTGCGCCTTACATATGTAAATACATATGTGCCTTTGGTGGTGTCTCCCTGCGCAACGTCCGCCACATTCGTCACATTCGTGCAAAATCCCGACAGGCCGTGAATGCATGAATGATCGATGGCTATAAATGAGCGAAGCGAAGAGAAAAATTTGTACATCCCTTAAATCATAAGCAGAGAGTACCCATATTGGTCTCTTTTTTCTCTGTAAGTACACATATTTATGATGGCATGAGTGGCTGAGTTGAATGAGCACCGCATTCACATTCGTGTCATTCGGCTAACAGAAGAAATAAATGTGCTCATGCAGCCCTCTATTACACAAGAAGTTATTTGGCTGTCTTCTTAATGTTTGCGGGCGGACACTTGTTGCTGAACATAGACTCAGGTAACTTATTTGACCCCCGCTCGGCAATTCTTTGTCATTGATATTCGCTCATGCAACTCTATTCCAACGCCCAATCGCAATAATCTAGTTGAAGTTGATATTCAACCATGCTTAATTGATACCCTTGGTATGATCAGGTTAAAATTCGTGGTGATTGTATCCTCGCTATTGCCCTGTCAACAACACATCAAAATCTTATACACATTAGGTAGTAGAAGGTGAAAAAATTGGAATTCATTGTATATGTCCGTGTAGGTCAGGTCAGTTGTGGGTCGGTGTGTTAATTTGTTTATTTCAGGTATCACTCAGGTACTTGAATTGTGCTTATTTATTCATGTTATGTTGTTTTAAGGTTCCTGTTCGTTAAGTGGTTTGTACCTGCAGGTAGATAAATATCTGTATTTCCCCGTTTTTTTTGATGTTGTGTCTTCGATATTTGTTGTGTGTTGTTTGTTTGTTGGTTCGACGGTTATTTCCTGGCTTTTGTTTTTTCGTCTGTATAGTAATTTCTACGTTTCGAATATTACGTCTGATCCGGTGTTTATTTGCTCGTTTATTATTTTGCCATTGAAGTTTTTTGTTTGTATATTTCCATGTTTTTCTCAACAATCTAATATATGTTCAGGCTATTAAAAATGTCACCGTTCTAACTAACCAAATAAACGATAAAAAAATATTTAAAATTTTGACTTGATTCAAATAGAAAAAAACTGTATAGAGCCCAACACCTAATTTCAAATAAATGAGCAGGACGTTATATAGACTTAATACAAATAAAAAAATCCCCATTAACATTTTGTTTTATAGCAAAAAAACTGTATTCTCAATTAAATTTAATATTAGTTGTTTCTAAGTATATTGGAAAGATTTTCCGTCATCATTTGTCAAATTTGGTCTTGTGACATACCGGTTTTGGCGTTGTGCCATCTAGAATCAGGTAGAAATTTGTAATTTTAGTTTTGTGCAATATTTTGTTTTCGTTCTGCGTGTTATTGTCTGTTTTTTTTACCTATGTTATTGTTTTGTCCTTTGTAGACCATTGGAACCACTTCGAATATTGCGTCGGGGTAGGTATGTATTTGCTCGTTTATTATCATTCTACCAAAGGTTATTTGTTTATAAATCTTTATGGTTTCGAGTACGTTCAGGCAGTGTCCCTTCTGTTACACAAGCAGTAATTTGGCTGTCTTCTTAAAGTTTGCGGGCGAACACTTGTTGCTGAACATAGACTCAGGTAACTTATAGTACTATTTGACCCCCGCTCGGCTATTCTTTGTCATTTATAGTTTCGTTCCTGTGGATTTCAGTGTCTATGTTCGTGCAGCTCAGGTCAGTTGTGGGTCGGTATGTGACTTTGTTTATTTCAGGTACAACTCAGGTACTTTAATTGTGCTTATTTTTTCATGTTATGTTGTTTTAAGGTTCCTGTTCGTTAAGCCGTTATGTTGTGTAAAAAATCTGTATTTTTCCCTTTTTTGGATGTCGTGTCTTCGATATTTGTTGTGTGTTGCTTGTTTGTTGGTTCGACGGTTATTTCGTGGCTTTTGTTTTTTCGTCTGTATAGTAATTTCTACGGGTCGAATATTACGTCTGATCCGGTGTTTATTTGCTCGTTTATTATTTTGCCATTGAAGTTTTTTTGTTTGTATATTTCCATGTTTTTCACAACAATCTAATATATGTTCAGGCTATTAAAAATGTCACCGTTCGAAGTAACCAAACAAACGATAAAAAAATATTAAAAATTTTGACTTGATTCAAATAGAAAAAAACTGTATAGAGCCCAACACCTAATTTCAAATAAATGAGCAGGACGTTATATAGACTTAATAAAAATAAAAAATCGCCATTAACATTTTGTTTTATAGCAAAAAAACTGTATTCTCAATTAAATTTAATATTAGTTGTTTCGATTGTATATTGGAAAGATTTTCCGTCATCATTTGTCAAATTTGGTCTTGTGACATACCGGTTTAGGCGTTGTGCCATCTAGAATCAGGTAGAAATTTGTAATTTTAGTTTTGTGCAATATTTTGTTTTCGTTCTGCGTGTTATTGTCTGTTTTTTGGCGTAGAATACGTCTTACCTTAAGGTATGGGCACCCATGTCAGGTTTTTATTGTTGTAATCTCTATTTCTTTAATTATAAGGAAACGGCTCGGTAACTTTTTTTCTAAAAAAATTTTTTGTAGTCAAATGAAAATGTTAGCTTTCGTTTGACATACATTTCATGTTGGTTGATATCTTCCTAATATTTAAATTTCTCAAATGAAAATTGTATAAACACATGCACACAAATATGTGTGTGGTGTTTGGTTGAGTGTTTGCTGTTGGGCGATTTAAATGTACTCGTGCAGCCCTTTCTTTGTATTGCATAATTTTAGGCGGGCAAGTTAAAGTAGAGTAAAGGCAGAGAAAGCGCTGCCAACTACTGCTTATTGGTGGTGATTTTAACACAGAAATCACTTCAAATACTAGATTGGCGAAATTTATGAGCGATACGTTTAATTTGGATTATATTCGAAATGATGCTCCCACAACTATTGATAACACAACCATTGACTTAGTTTTTGCGAGAAATTTAAATGTTAATTTAAAAACATATTTATCCTATTTTTCCCATCATAAGCCTATATTCTCAAAACTAACTTTCAAATAATCAAATAGATTTGGGTCTGTTATTTATCATTTATCTTTACTATTGATAACTACCATTGACTTCGTTTTTGCGAGAAATTTAATTGATAATTTAAAAACATTTTTATCCTATTTTCCTATCACAAGCTTATGTAAAAGTAACTATCAAATAAAGAAATTCATTTGCTTGCATTATTTATCATTATAAATTATCATTATACATATGTTTTCTGTCTTATCGGATGGCGTATTCTACGTTAAACTTAATGGCCGTGTCTCTGACACAGCCTCCTTCTTTTTACCTATGTTATTGTTTTGTCCTTTGTAGACCATTGGAACCACTTCGAATATTGCGTCGGGGTAGGTATGTATTTGCTCGTTTATTATCATTCTACCAAAGGTTATTTGTTTATAAATCTTCATGTTTTCGAGTACGTTCAGACAGCGTCCCTTCTGTTACACAAGAAGTAATTTGGCTGTCTTCTTAATGTTTGCGGGCGGACACATGTTGCTGAACATAGACTCAGGTAACTTATAGTACTATTTGACCCCCGCTCGGCTATTCTTTGTCATTGATATTCGCTCATGCAACTCTATTCCAACGCCCAATCGCAATAATCTAGTTGAAGTTGAATAACACGTCAACGTGTGCGGACGTGCTTGTGTTTTTCTCTCTGATTTAATTTCTGTTTGATCATAATGGAGAGTTTTTGCGGTAAATGTAATAAATCTTTTTCGCGAACTGATTCGAGTTTGTTGCCAGGCAATGGATTTTGTAAAAAAATTTTTCATCGTGCCTGCTGTGTTAAAATTTCTGAATTTGAATTAAATTGCATAAAAACTAATCGTCACTTAGTGTACCTATGTGAAGAGTGTGTTTTTATGCCGGAGAAACTGTGCAAGGCTCTCGATGCGGTCGCTGTAACTCAAAAGCTTAGCCTTGATTTAATTACAAATGCCTTTGATGCTAAATTGAAAGACTTGTCAAAGGAATTCGATGCTCTAAAAAATCTAATAACTTCTATGCATTATACCAACAGTAATTTGAGTGCGAATAACCTAACTGCTGGGAACAACAACAGAAACAAGAAAAACGGTTTGCCTACGGAGGAGAAAACATCAACATTGGGTACGCGAACTCAACTCTTATCACCGTCTCCACTTGCTGTAAACAATGATTCTTGTTTTGCTTTGTCTCCTACTTCTAAGCAAATATCAACTGAGTTGTCTGTTGCTGAGAGAGTTGTCTCCAATACTTCTATCGCCTGCATCAATGCTGCTGCTGCTAAACCTTCGCCAATAGCTGCTGTTTGTAATGCTGATAATGCTCAATTACCGATTCTATTCGCTAAAACAAGTTCGCAGAGTGTAATGACTCTCACCCCATCATCTTATGTACAAGCTGTTGTTGGTGACAATGCTACTGCTTCGACTTCTTCGTCTACTTATTCGCATGTGGTTGTTGCTGATAAAACTACTGCTTCGAATTATTTAGCTAGTGGTCCTGTTACTGCTTCGACTTCTTCATCTTCGGTTTCAGTTTCGTCACAGCCAAATGCGGATTGGAAGAAAGTGGTGAATAACAAACGGCGCAAACAAATGAGTGTTTCTGGTATGAGCACTAACTCTGATTTAGAGGTGGGAGACGTGAAGAAATGGTTTCACTTATCATCATTCCTCCCCACCGTATCCGCAGATAACATAATAGACTATGTTAACAAGCACACTGGTATTGACAGAAATAATCTGTCTTGTTATGCATTAGTTAAGAAACAAACTCCGTCTGCTAAAATTAATCATGTTAAATTTAAGTTAGGAGTGTCGGCGGCGCTGTACAACAACTTGCTTTCACCTCAGATTTGGCCTGCCAATGTTAATTTACGCCCTTTTCGTTTTTTTCGAAAGGAGGAGTTGCAACAGAGTCGGGTAATTGTTAACAAGCCTATTAGCGAAAATTGTGGTTTGAAGGTGTATTTCCAGAATATTTCTGGCCTTCGAACAAAATCAGAAGCTGTTCGTTCATTTAGTTCTCAGTTGGATTATGACAACTTTGTTATTGTTGAGACTTGGCTTAATCCGGATTTCCGTGACGAGGAATTTTTTGACTGCAATTTGTACAGTGTATATCGAAAGGACAGAGATGCGGCGAAAACTGGATGTATGAGAGGTGGTGGAGTTCTTATCGCAGTTCAACGAAAGATATGCGCTCATTTGGTGGAATTAGCTAATAATGATTCTGTTATCGATCAGCTCTGTATTTGTGTTCGTGGGTCCTCCTCTAAGGGCTCTCTTTTTTTATTGGTATCTTATATCCCTCCAAATGGCAATGATGACCTTTATCGTGCGCATGCTGATAATATAATATCTTTAGTTTTAAATAAGCTAGGCGATAACCATTTGTGTGTGTTAGGCGACTTTAACTTATCCAACGTGACATGGTACGGTTCATTTTCAAATTTTGGCCTTACGCCAATAAATGTTACTGCCTCTTTTGAGACGTATCTGCTTGACAATCTTTTAAGTCTTAATTTATTGCAAATTAATAATTTCGTTAATCAACTGAATAGAGTTCTTGATCTCATATTTATAAGTGATAATATAAGTTGCAAAGTGGAGGAATGTTACTTTCCAATATCGGTTTGTGATAAACATCATGTACCTTTGGTTCTAAAATTTGAGTTTTACGAATTTTCAGTTAATCAGTCCGCTGAAATAGTTGGCTTTAACTACTCAGCCTGTGATTACCCTAAATTTAATGATTTAATATCCGACATTGATTGGGAAGAAGTTTTTGATGGCTCTGACGTTGCAAAATCTTTCTTAATTTTTAAAACGCTTTTAATCGATTTATGTATTAACAATATTCCAGTCTTAAAAAAAAGACCTTATAAGCAACCTTGGTACAATCGGGAGTTAAAAAAACTAAAAAACCTCAGAAATAAATTTTTTAAGAAATTTAAGTCAACTAGGAACCAGTTCTTTCGTCTTAAATATGAAGCCTATCAGAAGCAATTTAATTGCTTAGACAAATTTCTTTACAGAAACTACATTCTTGATGTAGAGTCTAAATTAAAATCAAATCCGAAGACCTTTTGGCAGTTTATAAAGTCTAAGAATTCAAGTGCCAATATACCTTCATCAGTTTTCTTTCAAGGTAAATTTGCACGTTGCCCAGCTGACGTTTCCAATATGTTTGCTACATTTTTCAGTTCGAACTTCACCAGTGATGTGGGCGCTTCGCCACTTGATTATGATTTCATGGTGAATTCCTCTTTTAGTTTTGGATCCTTAAATTTGTCCCTCGAAGACGTTGCTAATGGTATCTCCAAATTGAAACCGTCTTTTAAGGCCGATGTTGATGGTTTGTCAGGAATTTTGCTAAGGAATTGCCCAGCTTTAGTGCTCCCGTTGCAACTCATTTTTAATAAGTCATTAGCTTCAGGGGTTTTTATCGACGATTGGAAATTGACCTCTATTTCTCCGCTTTTCAAAAGCGGGAATAAAAGTGATGTGTGCAATTATAGGCCAATTTCAAAGTTATCTTCAGTATCAAAAGTATTTGAGAGTATTATTGTAGAAAAAATGTATTTTGTATCTAAGAGCTTAATTTCGCCAAATCAACATGGCTTCGTCTCCAATCGGTCGACTGCTTCTAATCTAGCGGTCTTTAGTGAGTACTGTATTAATTCCTTTTTGGATGGTTTTCAAGTTGATTGTGTCTATACAGATTTCTCCAAGGCTTTTGATAAAGTTTCTCATTGGATCTTAGTTAGCAAGTTATCTTGCATGGGCTTCCATTCTAATTTTTTGCAGTGGATTAAATCTTATTTGCTGAATAGACGCTGTGTAGTCATGGTAGATGGTGCAACATCTAATCCTTTTATAGCGTCTTCTGGGGTTCCTCAGGGGAGTATTTTAGGTCCTTTACTCTTTGTGCTATTTATAAATGACATTTCCAATTGCTTCACATTTGCTAATTTTCTGCTGTACGCTGATGATTTAAAAGTGTTTTCGGTTATAAAAAGCTCAGCTGATGCAATTAAGCTTCAGCCTGATTTAGACAAGCTGCAATGCTGGTGCATTAAATCCCGACTTCCTTTGAATATCAGCAAATGCTTTAAAGTCACTTTTGCTAAAATTCACAATATTGTGCCTACGTGTTATAGTATTGCTTCATCAGTCTTAGAATCTCTCAATGAAATCAAGGATCTTGGCGTAATTTTTTCTTCTAATTTTACTTTTAATAGTCATATTTCTCATATTGTTGCAAAGTCTTATGCGATGTTAGGTTTTGTGAGGCGTAATAGCACGAAATTTTCTGATCCCTACACTCTTAAATTATTATATACATACATACGTCTTTTGTACGCTCTAACTTAGAATATGCAACGATCATTTGGAGACCATACCATGCCAATTTAGTAAACAGAATTGAACGTGTCCAAAAAGTATTCCTTAAGTTTGCTTTACGCTCTTTAAATTTTTCGGAACCAGTACCTTCGTATAGTTCACGCCTACTTTTAATAAATTTGAAATCGTTGGATTCTAGAAGATCCATACTCTCTTTGTCTTTTATTTTTAATTTGGTTAATGGCGCTATTGATTGCCCCATTCTATTAGTAAAACTTAATTTTAACATTCCTCAGCGAAGTTTACGCAATTTTTTGCCGTTTTATGGAGTTAATTACAAAACTGAATATGCTCGTAATGCCCCTATTGCCCGTGCCATTGGTGAATTTAATATGATATCGAACAAGGTATTATTAGATTTTTCTTATGCAAAAAATGTTTTTAAAAATCTTTTGGATTCAACTTTTTAAATTTTGAAATTTTCTTTTCTTAGTTATTAAGCATAATATTGTTAATAGTCTGTAAGGAAATTATTGTTCAATAGACTCAATAAATAAATAAATAAATAAATAAATGCATTTAGTGTGCGTCTGCGCTTGTGAGCACATATGTTTTTTTTTTCTAGAGGTGACACAAAGCATTGAAAGCCGAAGTGTGGGACTTGCCTTTCGGCTCACCGCACTAAAAACCCACCCCTGCTCCATTTCCCTCGCTCCGTGGAACTACCGTTAGGTATTACTTCGCGGAGGGGGAGCGGCCTATTGCCTTTCTATGAATTTCTGCGGAGTTGCTCCGCTTGACGCAGTTTAATTAGGATTTTGTTCGCTAAATTGCAAACAACAGACCAATTTTCTTTGGACTCGAGCATAGTATCTACTAGATTTTTAACCGAAAGCGATTTCCCTAACTTCGTGTTCGAGTCATCCCTTTCTATTGCAAACCGCGGACAGACGAAAAAATAGTGTTCGGCGTCTTCGACCACCTGATTTTTGTTCTGATTTTTAAAAATGGAAGTGCACTATAGTTTCAATGGTATTATAAAACATATTCATACATAAGACATTTCGAATTTATTCCAAAAAAACCATTATAATGCATTAATTTTACGAACTTTCTACTTACTATATCTCGAAAATAAAGCATTTAACTACTATTGCATATACCTATGTACATTGAATTGTGGAAAAGAAATAATATCAAAAAAACAACTCAGAAAATATTAAAATTTCAAATTTTCCTTGAGGATTATTTCGATAATTTAATGAAGTGAAATGTCCACTAATATTTTATTCACATCAATATTATTTAGGTCTTAAATAATAATAATATTGTATAAATAACATCAGTTAAAAGAATTTTGTAACCAGTTATCCATCAGCTTTAATAACAAAGTAGTAAGCATAAGCGAAAACAACGCATTTGCTAAGCGTTGTTACGTACACACATAATAACAGGCATCGCTAGCTGCGCCTTACATATGTAAATATGTGCCTTTGGTGGTGTCTCCCTGCGCAACGTCCGCCACATTCGTGCAAAATCCGGACAGGCCGTGAATGCATGAATGATCGATGGCTATACATGAGCGAAGCGAAGAGAAAAATTTGTACATCCCTTAAATCATAAGCAGAGAGTACCCATATTGGTCTCTTTTTTCTCTGTAAGTACACATATTTATGATCGCATGAGCGGCTGAGTTGAATGAGCACCGCATTCACATTCGTGTCATTCGGCTAACAGAAGAAATAAATGTGCTCATGCAACCCTCTATTACACAAGAAATTATTTGGCTGTCTTCTTAATGTTTGCGGGCGGACATTTGTTGCTGAACATAGACTCAGGTAACTTATTTGACCCCCGCTCGGCTATTCTTTGTCATTGATATTCGCTCATGCAACTCTATTCCAACGCCCAATCGCAATAATCTAGTTGAAGTTGATATTCAACCATGCTTAATTGATACCCTTGGTATGATCAGGTTAAAATTCGTGGTGATTGTATCCTCGCTATTGCCCTGTCAACAACACATCAAAATCTTATTGTGGGTATCAAATTGAAAATTATGATTTCCAATTGTCTTCCAGATTTAAGATGTACACCTCCAATACACATTAGGTAGTAGGACGTGAAAAAATTGCCAAATATACAAGGTGGCGCAAAAGTAATCCTCCTATCATAATTTTGGCTTCTCAAAAGCTGACAGCAGTTTTAAAGATTTAGGTTGTCTGGGTGTTGTCTCGAATCGTCTTTTAGATGAATGATTTACCGCAGAAAATGTTGAAGATTGCAGAAATTTTATATCTTTGAGTGTATTTCCTTTAAGGTCATCAGCATGATATATATAGATCGTTCTTGAACAATCTAATATATGATTGGTTTTGGAACGAATTTTCGTCATCCCTTGTCAAGTTTCGGTTTAGGGCAAAACGATTTCGGCGTTGTGCCATCTTCAGTGTCATTTTTCGTTCTGGTTAATTTCATTTTTTCGTCCGTATTTATAGTTACGTTCCTGTGGAATTCATTGTCTATGTTCGTGTAGGTCAGGTCAGTTGTGGGTCGGTGTGTTACTTTGTTTATTTCAGGTATCACACAGGTACTTGAATTGTGCTTATTTATTCATGGTATATTGTTTTAAGGTTCCTGTTCGTTAAGTGGTTTGTACCTGCAGGTGGATAAATATCTGTATTTTCCCTATTTTTTTTTTATGTTGTGTCTTCGATATTTGTTGTGTGTTGTTTGTTTGCTATTTCGACGGTTATTTCCAGGCTTTTGTTTTTTCGTCTGTATAGTAATTTCTACGGTTCGAATATTACGTCTGATCCGGTGTTTATTTGCTCGTTTATTATTTTGCCATTGATGTTTTTTTGTTTATATATTTCCATGTTTTTCACAACAATCTAATATATGTTCAGGCTATTAAAAATGTCACCGTTCGAAGTAACCAAACAAACGATAAAAAAAATATTTAAAATTTTGACTAGATTCAAATAGAAAAAAACTGTATAGAGCCCAACACCTAATTTCAAATAAATGAGCAGGACGTTATATAGACTTATTAAAAATAAAAAATCCCCATTAACATTTTGTTTTATAGCTAAAAAAAATGTATTCTCAATTAAATTTAATATTAGTTGTTTCGATGTATATTGGAAAGATTTTCCGTCATCATTTGTCAAATTTGGTCTTGTGACATACCGGTTTTGGCGTTGTGCCATCTAGAATCAGGTAGAAATTTGTAATTTTAGTTTTGTGCAATATTTTGTTTTCGTTCTGCGTGTTATTGTCTGTTTTTTACCTATGTTATTGTTTTGTCCTTTGTAGACCATTGGAACCACTTCGAATATTGCCTCGGGGTAGGTATGTATTTGCTCGTTTATTATCATTCTACCAAAGGTTATTTGTTTATAAATCTTTATGGGTTCGAGTACGTTCAGGCAGTGTCCCTTCTGTTACACAAGAAGTAATTTGGCTGTCTTCTTAATGTTTGCGGGCGGACACTTGTTGCTGAACATAGACTCAGGTAATTTATAGTACTATTTGACCCCCGCTCGGCTATTCTTTGTCATTTATAGTTTCGTTCCTGTGGAATTCAGTGTCTATGTTCGTGCAGCTCAGGTCAGTTGTGGGTCGGTATGTGACTTTGTTTATTTCAGGTACAACTCAGGTACTTTAATTGTGCTTATTTTTTCATGTTATGTTGTTTTAAGGTTCCTGTTCGTTAAGCCGTTATGTTGTGTAAAAAATCTGTATTTTTCCCTTTTTTGGATGTTGTGTCTTCGATATTTGTTGTGTGTTGTTTGTTTGTTGGTTCGACGGTTATTTCCTGGCTTTTGTTTTTTCGTCTGTATAGTAATTTCTACGGGTCGAATATTACGTCTGATCCGGTGTTTATTTGCTCGTTTATTATTTTGCCATTGAAGTTTTTTTGTTTGTATATTTCCATGTTTTTCACAACAATCTGATATATGTTCAGGCTATTAAAAATGTCACCGTTCGAAGTAACCAAACAAACGATAAAAAAATATTTAAAATTTTGACTTGATTCAAATAGAAAAAAACTGTATCGAGCCCAACACCTAATTTCAAATAAATGAGCAGGACGTTATATAGACTTAATAAAAATAAAAAAACCCCATTAACATTTTGTTTTATAGCAAAAAAACTGTATTCTCAATTAAATTTAATATTAGTTGTTTCGATTGTATATTGGAAAGATTCTCCGTCATCATTTGTCAAATTTGGTCTTGTGACATACCGGTTTAGGCGTTGTGCCATCTAGAATCAGGTAGAAATTTGTAATTTTAGTTTTGTGCAATATTTTGTTTTCGTTCTGCGTGTTATTGTCTGTTTTTTTACCTATGTTATTGTTTTGTCCTTTGTAGACCATTGGAACCACTTCGAATATTGCGTCGGGGTAGGTATGTATTTGCTCGTTTATTATCATTCTACCAAAGGTTATTTGTTTATAAATCTTCATGTTTTCGAGTACGTTCAGGCAGCGTCCCTTCTGTTACACAAGAAGTAATTTGGCTGTCTTCTTAATGTTTGCGGGCGGACACTTGTTGCTGAACATAGACTCAGGTAACTTATAGTACTATTTGACCCCCGCTCGGCTATTCTTTGTCATTGATATTCGCTCATGCAACTCTATTCCAACGCCCAATCGCAATAATCTAGTTGAAGTTGATATTCAACCATGCTTAATTGATACCCTTGGTATAATTAGGTTAAAATTCGTGGTGATTGTATCCTCGCTATTGCCCTGTCAACAACACATCTAAATCTTATTGTGGGTATCAAATTGAAAATTATGATTTCCAATTGTCTTCCAGAGTTAAGATGTACACCTCCAGTACACATTAGGTAGTAGGACGTGAAAAAATTGCCAAATATACAAGGTGGCGCAAAAGTAATCCTCCTATCATAATTTTGGCTTCTCAAAAGCTGACAGCAGTTTTAAAGATTTAGGTTGTCTGGGTGTTGTCTCGAATCCTTTTAGATGAATGATTTACCGCAGAAAATGTTGAAGATTGCAGAATTTTTATATCTTTGAGTGTATTTCCTTTAAGGTCATCAGCATGATATATATAGATCGTTCTTGAACAATCTAATATATGATTGGTTTTGGAACGAATTTTCGTCATCCCTTGTCAAGTTTCGGTTTAAGACAAACCGGTTTCGGCGTTGTGCCATCTTCAGTGTCATTTTTCGTTCTGGTTAATTTAATTTTTTCGTCCGTATTTATAGTTACGTTCCTGTGGAATTCATTGTCTATGTTCGTGTAGGTCAGGTCAGTTGTGGGTCGGTGTGTTACTTTGTTTATTTCAGGTATCACTCAGGTACTTGAATTGTGCTTATTTATTCATGTTATGTTGTTTTAAGGTTCCTGTTCGTTAAGCCATTATGTTGTGGTTTGTACCTGCAGGTAGATAAAAATCTGTATTTTCCCTTTTTTTGATGTTGTGTCTTCGATATTTGTTGTGTGTTGTTTGTTGGTTCGACGGTTATTTCCTGGCTTTTGTTTTTTCGTCTGTATAGTAATTTCTACGGTTGGAATATTACGTCTGATCCGGTGTTTATTTGCTCGTTTATTATTTTGCCATTGAAGTTTTTGTTTGTATATTTCCATGTTTTTCACAACAATCTAATATATGTTCAGGCTATTAAAAATGTCACCGTTCGAAGTAACCAAACAAACGATAAAAAAAATATTTAAAATTTTGACTAGATTCAAATAGAAAAAAACTGTATAGAGCCCAACACCTAATTTCAAATAAATGAGCAGGACGTTATATAGACTTAACCTTCGGTAGACACACTGGGGTGTAAGTCACCCCACAGAATGTTTGCTGGGTTGTTGTTTGCTTATATTTAAGATGTGGAAATATACCGTTAGCTGTATTTTAGCAACGCAGATTTTACTCTTCGAATTCATGCAGTTCGTCGTCAGTAGTTGGTAAGCACCAAATTTATGCAGATCTAAAAAAGTGAGTGGGTGAAATTTACCCCAGTGTGTAGTTCGTGTACTTTTTTCCATAAGGTGAATTTGTATCTTTTTTCAATTCCATTTCTACAAGGAAAGATTTTATTTTAGATCAATAATGGCAATGTGTTCTAGAAGTCGTCCTCTAAACGAAATCGAGGTGGAACTTTTGTTATCGAATTTGGATGATGAAAATATTGATTTCGATGACGATGATAGTGTTTTGGATGAAGATTTTCTGGAAACGCAGACAGATTCTGAAAGTGAGCTTAGTGTTGACGAAGATATTGAAGATTGCCCACAACTTCGAAGAGACTGGCTGGATTGAAAGGTAAAAATGGATACCAGTGGAGTTCTATATTACCTCAAAAGTGTGGTAGACGCCAAATGCTAAATATAGTGACACACTTACCTGGTCCGATTGGAGCTGCTAGAAATATTGAAACGCAGTTAGATGCATGGAATGTTCTGTTTTCTGAGGACATTTTGAAAACGATTGTGCAGTTTACGAACATGGAGATCGAAATTCGAACCGCTGCATTGGTGGAAAAGCAGTCGTATCACTCGCATACACATTTGATTGAGCTTAGTGCTCTTGTGGGACTATTATATTTAAGTGGAGTTCAAAAAAGTGCCCACGCAAATCTTGATGAACTGTGGTCTGTGAAGTTTGGCACGTCTCTATTCAGGGCGACAATGCCGTTAAATCGGTTCAAATTTTTATTGTCCGTTTTGCGTTTTGATGATAAGGTGACAAGACCACAGAGGAAATAAAATGACAAGTTCGCGCCGATTCGTGATATATGGGAGAAATTCATCGCAAATTGCAAAAATTCCTATACGCCATTCGAATACACCACGATCGACGAGCAGTTGATGGGATTTCGGGGAAATTGCGCCTTTCGGATCTACCTTCCATCGAAACCAGACAAGTATGGTATAAAATTCGTAATGCTAAATGACGCACGAACTTGGTATATGGTGAATGCAATTCCATATGTTGGCAAAGTGAATACAGTGAGCGGAGAATCAGTGCCAGCGTTCTACGTCAAAAAGTTGAGTGAGACCATTCACGGAACCGGAAGAAACATTACTGTAGATAACTGGTTTTCCTCCATCAAACTTTTTGATGCAATGTTAGATAACTACAAGTTAACGATGCTAGGAACTTTAAGGAAGAATAAACCCGAAATTCCACCAGAATTTTTGAAGTCCAAGGAGGTAGGCTCGACAAGTTTTGCTTACGATACAACAAAAACGTTGTTGTCATACACCCAAAAACCGAAAAAAGTTGTTTTGCTATTGGCAACAAACCAATATAAAAATGATATCGATGAAGATTCGGGTAAACCTGTAATGGTGGCTGATTATAACGCCACAAAAGGAGGGACTGATACGTTCGACAAACTTTGTCACTCCTATACAGTCGCACGATCAACAAGACGGTGGCCATTGCGGGTGTTTTTTGGAATGCTTGATCAATCAGGAGTGAATGCAATGGTGCTTTATTCGCTTAGAAAAACAGAAGCGAAAATTAAAAGGCGGGAATTTTTAAACGATTTAGCCTTCAGTCTTATCGAACCATTTTTAAAAGAGCGCTTAGAGTCTACGCATATTAGACGGAGCCTGCGTATTCAAATCAGTACAGGACATTGGCGCAACTCGTAACACAAGACTTCCGAAACCTGTTAGATGTGAGTTTTGCGACAGAAAAAAAGACCGGAAGACGTCCAAGGCCTGTACTAGCTGCCACTGACCTATGTGTGAGGAACATAGAGCTATGATTTGCTACCAATGCGCGGAAGAAGATTGAATAAATTTTATAACCTCAAATTGCCTTACATGTTGGAGTGTTTAGCTAAGCTAAGTAAGCTTATTAATTTTTATGAATTCGCTATTTTTTCGTATATTTACTTATTTATTTTTAAATTACATAGTTTTTTTAAGTCTAAGATAGTTTCCTGATATTGTTTTTTTTCTTTGGAACGGAAAACTTATTTCTGATAGAAATTTTCTTTATGTCAATAAAAACCAAGTATGTATTATTTTATGTTTTTGAATAAATTAAATTACACAATTAATTTTTAATTTATTTTATCTAAATACTTACAAAAACAAATGGAAATAAAAACTTTAACTCTGTTTGTGGAAACAAGTTAATGAATTGGGGTGAAACTTACCCCAGTATGTAGTTTACGTAAAAAAAAATAGGTGTGTCTACCGAAGGTTAATACAAATAAAAAATCCCCATTAACATTTTGTTTTATAGCAAAAAAACTGTATTCTCAATTAAATTTAATATTAGTTGTTTCGATGTATATTGGAAAGATTTTCCGTCATCATTTGCCAATTTGGTCTTGTGACATACCGGTTTTGGCGTTGTGCCATCTTTAGCGCCCTTTTCGTTGGTGTTGGTTGTGTTGTATTTATTTCATTCTCTGTTTACCAAATATCAGATTTAAGTAGTATAAGTAGTATCGCGAAAATGTTTGCATGAGGGACGTTTTACGCAGGTAGAAATTTGTAATTTTAGTTTTGTGCAATATTTTGTTTTCGTTCTTCGTGTTTTTGTCTGTTTTTTACCTATGTTATTGTTTTGTCCTTTGTAGACCATTGGAACCACTTCGCTATTCTCTGTCATTTATAGTTTCGTTCCTGTGGAATTCAGTGTCTATGTTCGGGCAGGTCAGGTCAGTTGTGGGTCGGTGTGTGACTTTGTTTATTTCAGGTACCACTCAGGTACTTTAATTGTGCTTATTTTTTCATGTTATGTTGTTTTAAGGTTCCTGTTCGTTAAGCCGTTATGTTGTGTAAAAAATCTGTATTTTTTCCTTTTTTGGATGTTGTGTCTTCGATATTTGTTGTGTGTTGTTTGTTTGTTGGTTCGACGGTTATTTCCTGGCTTTTGTTGTTTCGTCTGTATAGTAATTTCTACGGGTCGAATATTACGTCTGATCCGGTGTTTATTTGCTCGTTTATTATTTTGCCATTGAAGTTTTTTTGTTTGTATATTTCCATGTTTTTCACAACAACCTAATATATGTTCAGGCTATTAAAAATGTCACCGTTCGAAGTAACCAAACAAACGATAAAAAAATATTTAAAATTTTGACTTGATTCAAATAGAAAAAAACTGTATAGAGCCCAACACCTAATTTCAAATAAATGAGCAGGACGTTATATAGACTTAATAAAAATAAAAAATCCCCATTAACATTTTGTTTTATAGCAGAAAAACTGTATTCTCAATTAAATTTAATATTAGTTGTTTCGATTGTATATTGGAAAGATTTTCCGTCATCATTTGTCAAATTTGGTCTTGTGACATACCGGTTTAGGCGTTGTGCCATCTAGAATCAGGTAGAAATTTGTAATTTTAGTTTTGTGCAATATTTTGTTTTCGTTCTGCGTGTTATTGTCTGTTTTTTTACCTATGTTATTGTTTTGTCCTTTGTAGACCATTGGAACCACTTCGAATATTGCGTCGGGGTAGGTATGTATTTGCTCGTTTATTATCATTCTACCAAAGGTTATTTGTTTATAAATCTTCATGTTTTCGAGTACGTTCAGGCAGCGTCCCTTCTGTTACACAAGAAGTAATTTGGCTGTCTTCTTAATGTTTGCGGGCGGACACTTGTTGCTGAACATAGACTCAGGTAACTTATAGTACTATTTGACCCCCGCTCGGCTATTCTTTGTCATTGATATTCGCTCATGCAACTCTATTCCAACGCCCAATCGCAATAATCTAGTTGAAGTTGATATTCAACCATGCTTAATTGATACCCTTGGTATAATCAGGTTAAAATTCGTGGTGATTGTATCCTCGCTATTGCCCTGTCAACAACACATCTAAATCTTATTGTGGGTATCAAATTGAAAATTATGATTTCCAATTGTCTTCCAGAGTTAAGATGTACACCTCCAATACACATTAGGTAGTAGGACGTGAAAAAATTGCCAAATATACAAGGGGCGCAAAAGTAATCCTCCTATCATAATTTTGGCTTCTCAAAAGCTGACAGCAGTTTTAAAGATTTAGGTTGTCTGGGTGTTGTCTCGAATCCTTTTAGATGAATGATTTACCGCAGAAAATTTTGAAGATTGCAGAATTTTTATAGCTTGGAGTGTATTTCCTTTAAGGTCATCAGCATGATATATATAGATCGTTCTTGAACAATCTAATATATGATTGGTTTTGGAACGAATTTTCGTCATCCCTTGTCAAGTTTCGGTTTAAGACAAACCGGTTTCGGCGTTGTGCCATCTTCAGTGTCATTTTTCGTTCTGGTTAATTTAATTTTTTCGTCCGTATTTATAGTTACGTTCCTGTGGAATTCATTGTCTATGTTCGTGTAGGTCAGGTCAGTTGTGGGTCGGTGTGTTACTTTGTTTATTTCAGGTATCACTCAGGTACTTGAATTGTGCTTATTTATTCATGTTATATTGTTTTAAGGTTCCTGTTCGTTAAGTGGTTTGTACCTGCAGGTGGATAAATATCTGTATTTTCCCTTTTTTTTTTGATGTTGTGTCTTCGATATTTGTTGTGTGTTGTTTGTTTGTTGTTTCGACGGTTATTTCCTGGCTTTTGTTTTTTCGTCTGTATAGTAATTTCTACGGTTCGAATATTACGTCTGATCCGGTGTTTATTTGCTCGTTTATTATTTTGCCATTGATGTTTTTTTGTTTATATATTTCCATGTTTTTCACAACAATCTAATATATGTTCAGGCTATTAAAAATGTCACCGTTCGAAGTAACCAAACAAACGATAAAAAAAATATTTAAAATTTTGACTAGATTCAAATAGAAAAAAACTGTATAGAGCCCAACACCTAATTTCAAATAAATGAGCAGGACGTTATATAGACTTATTAAAAATAAAAAATCCCCATTAACATTTTGTTTTATAGCTAAAAAAATGTATTCTCAATTAAATTTAATATTAGTTGTTTCGATGTATATTGGAAAGATTTTCCGTCATCATTTGTCAAATTTGGTCTTGTGACATACCGGTTTTGGCGTTGTGCCATCTAGAATCAGGTAGAAATTTGTAATTTTAGTTTTGTGCAATATTTTGTTTTCGTTCTGCGTGTTATTGTCTGTTTTTTTACCTATGTTATTGTTTTGTCCTTTGTAGACCATTGGAACCATTTCGAATATTGCCTCGGGGTAGGTATGTATTTGCTCGTTTATTATCATTCTACCAAAGGTTATTTGTTTATAAATCTTTATGGTTTCGAGTACGTTCAGGCAGTGTCCCTTCTGTTACACAAGAAGTAATTTGGCTGTCTTCTTAATGTTTGCGGGCGGACACTTGTTGCTGAACATAGACTCAGGATATTTATAGTACTATTTGACCCCCGCTCGGCTATTCTTTGTCATTTATAGTTTCGTTCCTGTGGAATTCAGTGTCTATGTTCGTGCAGCTCAGGTCAGTTGTGGGTCGGTATGTGACTTTGTTTATTTCAGGTACAACTCAGGTACTTTAATTGTGCTTATTTTTTCATGTTATGTTGTTTTAAGGTTCCTGTTCGTTAAGCCGTTATGTTGTGTAAAAAATCTGTATTTTCCCTTTTTTTTTTATGTTGTGTCTTCGATATTTGTTGTGTGTTGTTTGTTTGTTGTTTCGACGGTTATTTCCTGGCTTTTGTTTTTTCGTCTGTATAGTAATTTCTACGGTTCGAATATTACGTCTGATCCGGTGTTTATTTGCTCGTTTATTATTTTGCCACTGATGTTTTTTTGTTTATATATTTCCATGTTTTTCACAACAATCTAATATATGTTCAGGCTATTAAAAATGTCACCGTTCGAAGTAACCAAACAAACGATAAAAAAAAATATTAAAAATTTTGACTAGATTCAAATAGAAAAAAACTGTATAGAGCCCAACACCTAATTTCAAATAAATGAGCAGGACGTTATATAGACTTATTAAAAATAAAAAATCCCCATTAACATTTTGTTTTATAGCTAAAAAAAATGTATTCTCAATTAAATTTAATATTAGTTGTTTCGATGTATATTGGAAAGATTTTCCGTCATCATTTGTCAAATTTGGTCTTGTGACATACCGGTTTTGGCGTTGTGCCATCTAGAATCAGGTAGAAATTTGTAATTTTAGTTTTGTGCAATATTTTGTTTTCGTTCTGCGTGTTATTGTCTGTTTTTTACCTATGTTATTGTTTTGTCCTTTGTAGACCATTGGAACCACTTCGAATATTGCGTCGGGGTAGGTATGTATTTGCTCGTTTATTATCATTCTACCAAAGGTTATTTGTTTATAAATCTTTATGGTTTCGAGTACGTTCAGGCAGTGTCCCTTCTGTTACACAAGAAGTAATTTGGCTGTCTTCTTAATGTTTGCGGGCGGACACTTGTTGCTGAACATAGACTCAGGTAACTTATAGTACTATTTGACCCCCGCTCGGCTATTCTTTGTCATTTATAGTTTCGTTCCTGTGGAATTCAGTGTCTATGTTCGTGCAGCTCAGGTCAGTTGTGGGTCGGTATGTGACTTTGTTTATTTCAGGTACAACTCAGGTACTTTAATTGTGCTTATTTTTTCATGTTATGTTGTTTTAAGGTTCCTGTTCGTTAAGCCGTTATGTTGTGTAAAAAATCTGTATTTTTCCCTTTTTTGGATGTTGTGTCTTCGATATTTGTTGTGTGTTGTTTGTTTGTTGGTTCGACGGATATTTCCTGGCTTTTGTTTTTTCGTCTGTATAGTAATTTCTACGGGTCGAATATTACGTCTGATCCGGTGTTTATTTGCTCGTTTATTATTTTGCCATTGAAGTTTTTTGTTTGTATATTTCCATGTTTTTCACAACAATCTAATATATGTTCAGGCTATTAAAAATGTCACCGTTCGAAGTAACCAAACAAACGATAAAAAAAATATTTAAAATTTTGACTTGATTCAAATAGAAAAAAACTGTATAGAGCCCAACACCTAATTTCAAATAAATGAGCAGGACGTTATATAGACTTATTAAAAATAAAAAATCCCCATTAACATTTTGTTTTATAGCTAAAAAAATGTATTCTCAATTAAATTTAATATTAGTTGTTTCGATGTATATTGGAAAGATTTTCCGTCATCATTTGTAAAATTTGGTCTTGTGACATACCGGTTTTGGCGTTGTGCCATCTAGAATCAGGTAGAAATTTGTAATTTTAGTTTTGTGCAATATTTTGTTTTCGTTCTGCGTGTTATTGTCTGTTTTTTACCTATGTTATTGTTTTGTCCTTTGTAGACCATTGGAACCACTTCGAATATTGCGTCGGGGTAGGTATGTATTTGCTCGTTTATTATCATTCTACCAAAGGTTATTTGTTTATAAATCTTTATGGTTTCGAGTACGTTCAGGCAGTGTCCCTTCTGTTACACAAGAAGTAATTTGGCTGTCTTCTTAATGTTTGCGGGCGGACACTTGTTGCTGAACATAGACTCAGGTAACTTATAGTACTATTTGACCCCCGCTCGGCTATTCTTTGTCATTTATAGTTTCGTTCCTGTGGAATTCAGTGTCTATGTTCGTGCAGCTCAGGTCAGTTGTGGGTCGGTATGTGACTTTGTTTATTTCAGGTACAACTCAGGTACTTTAATTGTGCTTATTTTTTCATGTTATGTTGTTTTAAGGTTCCTGTTCGTTAAGCCGTTATGTTGTGTAAAAAATCTGTATTTTTCCCTTTTTTGGATGTTGTGTCTTCGATATTTGTTGTGTGTTGTTTGTTTGTTGGTTCGACGGATATTTCCTGGCTTTTGTTTTTTCGTCTGTATAGTAATTTCTACGGGTCGAATATTACGTCTGATCCGGTGTTTATTTGCTCGTTTATTATTTTGCCATTGAAGTTTTTTGTTTGTATATTTCCATGTTTTTCACAACAATCTAATATATGTTCAGGCTATTAAAAATGTCACCGTTCGAAGTAACCAAACAAACGATAAAAAAAATATTTAAAATTTTGACTTGATTCAAATAGAAAAAAACTGTATAGAGCCCAACACCTAATTTCAAATAAATGAGCAGGACGTTATATAGACTTATTAAAACTAAAAAATCCCCATTAACATTTTGTTTTATAGCTAAAAAAATGTATTCTCAATTAAATTTAATATTAGTTGTTTCGATGTATATTGGAAAGATTTTCCGTCATCATTTGTAAAATTTGGTCTTGTGACATACCGGTTTTGGCGTTGTGCCATCTAGAAACAGGTAGAAATTTGTAATTTTAGTTTTGTGCAATATTTTGTTTTCGTTCTGCGTGTTATTGTCTGTTTTTTTACCTATGTTATTGTTTTGTCCTTTGTAGACCATTGGAACCACTTCGAATATTGCGTCGGGGTAGGTATGTATTTGCTCGTTTATTATCATTCTACCAAAGGTTATTTGTTTATAAATCTTCATGTTTTCGAGTACGTTCAGGCAGCGTCCCTTCTGTTACACAAGAAGTAATTTGGCTGTCTTCTTAATGTTTGCGGGCGGACACTTGTTGCTGAACATATTCTTTGTCATTGATATTCGCTCATGCAACTCTATTCCAACGCCCAATCGCAATAATCTAGTTGAAGTTGATATTCAACCATGCTTAATTGATACCCTTGGTATAATCAGGTTAAAATTCGTGGTGATTGTATCCTCGCTATTGCCCTGTCAACAACACATCTAAATCTTATTGTGGGTATCAAATTGAAAATTATGATTTCCAATTGTCTTCCAGAGTTAAGATGTACACCTCCAATACACATTAGGTAGTAGGACGTGAAAAAATTGCCAAATATACAAGGTGGCGCAAAAGTAATCCTCCTATCATAATTTTGGCTTCTCAAAAGCTGACAGCAGTTTTAAAGATTTAGGTTGTCTGGGTGTTGTCTCGAATCCTTTTAGATGAATGATTTACCGCAGAAAATTTTGAAGATTGCAGAATTTTTATAGCTTGGAGTGTATTTCCTTTAAGGTCATCAGCATGATATATATAGATCGTTCTTGAACAATCTAATATATGATTGGTTTTGGAACGAATTTTCGTCATCCCTTGTCAAGTTTCGGTTTAAGACAAACCGGTTTCGGCGTTGTGCCATCTTCAGTCTCATTTTTCGTTCTGGTTAATTTAATTTTTTCGTCCGTATTTATAGTTACGTTCCTGTGGAATTCATTGTCTATGTTCGTGTAGGTCAGGTCAGTTGTGGGTCGGTGTGTTACTTTGTTTATTTCAGGTATCACACAGGTACTTGAATTGTGCTTATTTATTCATGTTATATTGTTTTAAGGTTCCTGTTCGTTAAGTGGTTTGTACCTGCAGGTGGATAAATATCTGTATTTTCCCTTTTTTTTTTGATGTTGTGTCTTCGATATTTGTTGTGTGTTGTTTGTTTGTTGTTTCGACGGTTATTTCCTGGCTTTTGTTTTTTCGTCTGTATAGTAATTTCTACGGTTCGAATATTACGTCTGATCCGGTGTTTATTTGCTCGTTTATTATTTTGCCATTGATGTTTTTTTGTTTATATATTTCCATGTTTTTCACAATAATCTAATATATGTTCAGGCTATTAAAAATGTCACCATTCGAAGTAACCAAACAAACGATAAAAAAAATATTTAAAATTTTGACTAGATTCAAATAGAAAAAAACTGTATAGAGCCCAACACCTAATTTCAAATAAATGAGCAGGACGTTATATAGACTTATTAAAAATAAAAAATCCCCATTAACATTTTGTTTTATAGCTAAAAAAATGTATTCTCAATTAAATTTAATATTAGTTGTTTCGATGTATATTGGAAAGATTTTCCGTCATCATTTGTCAAATTTGGTCTTGTGACATACCGGTTTTGGCGTTGTGCCATCTAGAATCAGGTAGAAATTTGTAATTTTAGTTTTGTGCAATATTTTGTTTTCGTTCTGCGTGTTATTGTCTGTTTTTTTACCTATGTTATTGTTTTGTCCTTTGTAGACCATTGGAACCATTTCGAATATTGCCTCGGGGTAGGTATGTATTTGCTCGTTTATTATCATTCTACCAAAGGTTATTTGTTTATAAATCTTTATGGTTTCGAGTACGTTCAGGCAGTGTCCCTTCTGTTACACAAGAAGTAATTTGGCTGTCTTCTTAATGTTTGCGGGCGGACACTTGTTGCTGAACATAGACTCAGGATATTTATAGTACTATTTGACCCCCGCTCGGCTATTCTTTGTCATTTATAGTTTCGTTCCTGTGGAATTCAGTGTCTATGTTCGTGCAGCTCAGGTCAGTTGTGGGTCGGTATGTGACTTTGTTTATTTCAGGTACAACTCAGGTACTTTAATTGTGCTTATTTTTTCATGTTATGTTGTTTTAAGGTTCCTGTTCGTTAAGCCGTTATGTTGTGTAAAAAATCTGTATTTTTCCCTTTTTTGGATGTTGTGTCTTCGATATTTGTTGTGTGTTGTTTGTTTGTTGGTTCGACGGTTATTTCCTGGCTTTTGTTTTTTCGTCTGTATAGTAATTTCTACGGGTCGAATATTACGTCTGATCCGGTGTTTATTTGCTCGTTTATTATTTTGCCATTGAAGTTTTTTTGTTTGTATATTTCCATGTTTTTCACAACAATCAAATATATGTTCAGGCTATTAAAAATGTCACCGTTCGAAGTAACCAAACAAACGATAAAAAAATATTTAAAATTTTGACTTGATTCAAATAGAAAAAAACTGTATCGAGCCCAACACCTAATTTCAAATAAATGAGCAGGACGTTATATAGACTTAATAAAAATAAAAAAACCCCATTAACATTTTGTTTTATAGCAAAAAAACTGTATTCTCAATTAAATTTAATATTAGTTGTTTCGATTGTATATTGGAAAGATTTTCCGTCATCATTTGTCAAATTTGGTCTTGTGACATACCGGTTTAGGCGTTGTGCCATCTAGAATCAGGTAGAAATTTGTAATTTTAGTTTTGTGCAATATTTTGTTTTCGTTCTGCGTGTTATTGTCTGTTTTTTTACCTATGTTATTGTTTTGTCCTTTGTAGACCATTGGAACCACTTCGAATATTGCGTCGGGGTAGGTATGTATTTGCTCGTTTATTATCATTCTACCATATATAGAGCCCAACACCTAATTTCAAATAAATGAGCAGGACGTTATATAGACTTATTAAAAATAAAAAATCCCCATTAACATTTTGTTTTATAGCTAAAAAAATGTATTCTCAATTAAATTTAATATTAGTTGTTTCGATGTATATTGGAAAGATTTTCCGTCATCATTTGTAAAATTTGGTCTTGTGACATACCGGTTTTGGCGTTGTGCCATCTAGAATCAGGTAGAAATTTGTAATTTTAGTTTTGTGCAATATTTTGTTTTCGTTCTGCGTGTTATTGTCTGTTTTTTACCTATGTTATTGTTTTGTCCTTTGTAGACCATTGGAACCACTTCGAATATTGCGTCGGGGTAGGTATGTATTTGCTCGTTTATTATCATTCTACCAAAGGTTATTTGTTTATAAATCTTTATGGTTTCGAGTACGTTCAGGCAGTGTCCCTTCTGTTACACAAGAAGTAATTTGGCTGTCTTCTTAATGTTTGCGGGCGGACACTTGTTGCTGAACATAGACTCAGGTAACTTATAGTACTATTTGACCCCCGCTCGGCTATTCTTTGTCATTTATAGTTTCGTTCCTGTGGAATTCAGTGTCTATGTTCGTGCAGCTCAGGTCAGTTGTGGGTCGGTATGTGACTTTGTTTATTTCAGGTACAACTCAGGTACTTTAATTGTGCTTATTTTTTCATGTTATGTTGTTTTAAGGTTCCTGTTCGTTAAGCCGTTATGTTGTGTAAAAAATCTGTATTTTTCCCTTTTTTGGATGTTGTGTCTTCGATATTTGTTGTGTGTTGTTTGTTTGTTGGTTCGACGGATATTTCCTGGCTTTTGTTTTTTCGTCTGTATAGTAATTTCTACGGGTCGAATATTACGTCTGATCCGGTGTTTATTTGCTCGTTTATTATTTTGCCATTGAAGTTTTTTGTTTGTATATTTCCATGTTTTTCACAACAATCTAATATATGTTCAGGCTATTAAAAATGTCACCGTTCGAAGTAACCAAACAAACGATAAAAAAAATATTTAAAATTTTGACTTGATTCAAATAGAAAAAAACTGTATAGAGCCCAACACCTAATTTCAAATAAATGAGCAGGACGTTATATAGACTTATTAAAACTAAAAAATCCCCATTAACATTTTGTTTTATAGCTAAAAAAATGTATTCTCAATTAAATTTAATATTAGTTGTTTCGATGTATATTGGAAAGATTTTCCGTCATCATTTGTAAAATTTGGTCTTGTGACATACCGGTTTTGGCGTTGTGCCATCTAGAATCAGGTAGAAATTTGTAATTTTAGTTTTGTGCAATATTTTGTTTTCGTTCTGCGTGTTATTGTCTGTTTTTTTACCTATGTTATTGTTTTGTCCTTTGTAGACCATTGGAACCACTTCGAATATTGCGTCGGGGTAGGTATGTATTTGCTCGTTTATTATCATTCTACCAAAGGTTATTTGTTTATAAATCTTCATGTTTTCGAGTACGTTCAGGCAGCGTCCCTTCTGTTACACAAGAAGTAATTTGGCTGTCTTCTTAATGTTTGCGGGCGGACACTTGTTGCTGAACATATTCTTTGTCATTGATATTCGCTCATGCAACTCTATTCCAACGCCCAATCGCAATAATCTAGTTGAAGTTGATATTCAACCATGCTTAATTGATACCCTTGGTATAATCAGGTTAAAATTCGTGGTGATTGTATCCTCGCTATTGCCCTGTCAACAACACATCTAAATCTTATTGTGGGTATCAAATTGAAAATTATGATTTCCAATTGTCTTCCAGAGTTAAGATGTACACCTCCAATACACATTAGGTAGTAGGACGTGAAAAAATTGCCAAATATACAAGGTGGCGCAAAAGTAATCCTCCTATCATAATTTTGGCTTCTCAAAAGCTGACAGCAGTTTTAAAGATTTAGGTTGTCTGGGTGTTGTCTCGAATCCTTTTAGATGAATGATTTACCGCAGAAAATTTTGAAGATTGCAGAATTTTTATAGCTTGGAGTGTATTTCCTTTAAGGTCATCAGCATGATATATATAGATCGTTCTTGAACAATCTAATATATGATTGGTTTTGGAACGAATTTTCGTCATCCCTTGTCAAGTTTCGGTTTAAGACAAACCGGTTTCGGCGTTGTGCCATCTTCAGTCTCATTTTTCGTTCTGGTTAATTTAATTTTTTCGTCCGTATTTATAGTTACGTTCCTGTGGAATTCATTGTCTATGTTCGTGTAGGTCAGGTCAGTTGTGGGTCGGTGTGTTACTTTGTTTATTTCAGGTATCACACAGGTACTTGAATTGTGCTTATTTATTCATGTTATATTGTTTTAAGGTTCCTGTTCGTTAAGTGGTTTGTACCTGCAGGTGGATAAATATCTGTATTTTCCCTTTTTTTTTTGATGTTGTGTCTTCGATATTTGTTGTGTGTTGTTTGTTTGTTGTTTCGACGGTTATTTCCTGGCTTTTGTTTTTTCGTCTGTATAGTAATTTCTACGGTTCGAATATTACGTCTGATCCGGTGTTTATTTGCTCGTTTATTATTTTGCCATTGATGTTTTTTTGTTTATATATTTCCATGTTTTTCACAATAATCTAATATATGTTCAGGCTATTAAAAATGTCACCGTTCGAAGTAACCAAACAAACGATAAAAAAAATATTTAAAATTTTGACTAGATTCAAATAGAAAAAAACTGTATAGAGCCCAACACCTAATTTCAAATAAATGAGCAGGACGTTATATAGACTTATTAAAAATAAAAAATCCCCATTAACATTTTGTTTTATAGCTAAAAAAATGTATTCTCAATTAAATTTAATATTAGTTGTTTCGATGTATATTGGAAAGATTTTCCGTCATCATTTGTCAAATTTGGTCTTGTGACATACCGGTTTTGGCGTTGTGCCATCTAGAATCAGGTAGAAATTTGTAATTTTAGTTTTGTGCAATATTTTGTTTTCGTTCTGCGTGTTATTGTCTGTTTTTTTACCTATGTTATTGTTTTGTCCTTTGTAGACCATTGGAACCATTTCGAATATTGCCTCGGGGTAGGTATGTATTTGCTCGTTTATTATCATTCTACCAAAGGTTATTTGTTTATAAATCTTTATGGTTTCGAGTACGTTCAGGCAGTGTCCCTTCTGTTACACAAGAAGTAATTTGGCTGTCTTCTTAATGTTTGCGGGCGGACACTTGTTGCTGAACATAGAATCAGGATATTTATAGTACTATTTGACCCCCGCTCGGCTATTCTTTGTCATTTATAGTTTCGTTCCTGTGGAATTCAGTGTCTATGTTCGTGCAGCTCAGGTCAGTTGTGGGTCGGTATGTGACCTTGTTTATTTCAGGTACAACTCAGGTACTTTAATTGTGCTTATTTTTTCATGTTATGTTGTTTTAAGGTTCCTGTTCGTTAAGCCGTTATGTTGTGTAAAAAATCTGTATTTTTCCCTTTTTTGGATGTTGTGTCTTCGATATTTGTTGTGTGTTGTTTGTTTGTTGGTTCGACGGTTATTTCCTGGCTTTTGTTTTTTCGTCTGTATAGTAATTTCTACGGGTCGAATATTACGTCTGATCCGGTGTTTATTTGCTCGTTTATTATTTTGCCATTGAAGTTTTTTTGTTTGTATATTTCCATGTTTTTCACAACAATCAAATATATGTTCAGGCTATTAAAAATGTCACCGTTCGAAGTAACCAAACAAACGATAAAAAAATATTTAAAATTTTGACTTGATTCAAATAGAAAAAAACTGTATAGAGCCCAACACCTAATTTCAAATAAATGAGCAGGACGTTATATAGACTTAATAAAAATAAAAAAACCCCATTAACATTTTGTTTTATAGCAAAAAAACTGTATTCTCAATTAAATTTAATATTAGTTGTTTCGATTGTATATTGGAAAGATTTTCCGTCATCATTTGTCAAATTTGGTCTTGTGACATACCGGTTTAGGCGTTGTGCCATCTAGAATCAGGTAGAAATTTGTAATTTTAGTTTTGTGCAATATTTTGTTTTCGTTCTGCGTGTTATTGTCTGTTTTTTTACCTATGTTATTGTTTTGTCCTTTGTAGACCATTGGAACCACTTCGAATATTGCGTCGGGGTAGGTATGTATTTGCTCGTTTATTATCATTCTACCAAAGGTTATTTGTTTATAAATCTTCATGTTTTCGAGTACGTTCAGGCAGCGTCCCTTCTGTTACACAAGAAGTAATTTGGCTGTCTTCTTAATGTTTGCGGGCGGACACTTGTTGCTGAACATAGACTCAGGTAACTTATAGTACTATTTGACCCCCGCTCGACTATTCTTTGTCATTGATATTCGCTCATGCAACTCTATTCCCCAATCGCAATAATCTAGTTGAAGTTGATATTCAACCATGCTTAATTGATACCCTTGGTATAATTAGGTTAAAATTCGTGGTGATTGTATCCTCGCTATTGCCCTGTCAACAACACATCTAAATCTTATTGTGGGTATCAAATTGAAAATTATGATTTCCAATTGTCTTCCAGAGTTAAGATATACACCTCCAGTACACATTAGGTAGTAGGACGTGAAAAAATTGCCAAATATACAAGGTGGCGCAAAAGTAATCCTCCTATCATAATTTTGGCTTCTCAAAAGCTGACAGCAGTTTTAAAGATTTAGGTTGTCTGGGTGTTGTCTCGAATCCTTTTAGATGAATGATTTACCGCAGAAAATGTTGAAGATTGCAGAATTTTTATATCTTTGAGTGTATTTCCTTTAAGGTCATCAGCATGATATATATAGATCGTTCTTGAACAATCTAATATATGATTGGTTTTAGAACGAATTTTCGTCATCCCTTGTCAAGTTTCGGTTTAAGACAAACCGGTTTCGGCGTTGTGCCATCTTCAGTGTCATTTTTCGTTCTGGTTAATTTAATTTTTTCGTCCGTATTTATAGTTACGTTCCTGTGGAATTCATTGTCTATGTTCGTGTAGGTCAGGTCAGTTGTGGGTCGGTGTGTTACTTTGTTTATTTCAGGTATCACTCAGGTACTTGAATTGTGCTTATTTATTCATGTTATGTTGTTTTAAGGTTCCTGTTCGTTAAGCCATTATGTTGTGGTTTGTACCTGCAGGTAGATAAAAATCTGTATTTTCCCTTTTTTTGATGTTGTGTCTTCGATATTTGTTGTGTGTTGTTTGTTGGTTCGACGGTTATTTCCTGGCTTTTGTTTTTTCGTCTGTATAGTAATTTCTACGGTTGGAATATTACGTCTGATCCGGTGTTTATTTGCTCGTTTATTATTTTGCCATTGAAGTTTTTTGTTTGTATGTTTCCATGTTTTTCACAACAATCTAATATATGTTCAGGCTATTAAAAATGTCACCGTTCGAAGTAACCAAACAAACGATAAAAAAATATTTAAAATTTTGACTTGATTCAAATAGAAAAAAACTGTATAGAGCCCAACACCTAATTTCAAATAAATAAGCAGGACGTTATATAGACTTAACCTTCGGTAGACACACTGGGGTGTAAGTCACCCCACAGAATGTTTGCTGGGTTGTTGTTTGCTTATATTTAACATGTGGAAATATACCGTTAGCTGTATTTTAGCAACGCAGATTTTACTCTTCGAATTCATGCAGTTCGTCGTCAGTAGTTGGTAAGCACCAAATTTATGCAGATCTAAAAAAGTGAGTGGGTGAAATTTACCCCAGTGTGTAGTTCGTGTACTTTTTTCCATAAGGTGAATTTGTATCTTTTTTCAATTCCATTTCTACAAGGAAAGATTTTATTTTAGATCAATAATGGCAATGCGTTCTAGAAGTCGTCCTCTAAACGAAATCGAGGTGGAACTTTTGTTATCGAATTTGGATGATGAAAATATTGATTTCGATGACGATGATAGTGTTTTGGATGAAGATTTTCTGGAAACGCAGACAGATTCTGAAAGTGAGCTTAGTGTTGACGAAGATATTGAAGAGTTGCCCACAACTTCGAAGAGACTGGCTGGATTGAAAGGTAAAAATGGATACCAGTGGAGTTCTATATTACCTCAAAAGTGTGGTAGACGCCAAATGCTAAATATAGTGACACACTTACCTGGTCCGATTGGAGCTGCTAGAAATATTGAAACGCAGTTAGATGCATGGAATGTTCTGTTTTCTGAGGACATTTTGAAAACGATTGTGCAGTTTACGAACATGGAGATCGAAATTCGAACCGCTGCATTGGTGGAAAAGCAGTCGTATCACTCGCATACACATTTGATTGAGCTTAGTGCTCTTGTGGGACTATTATATTTAAGTGGAGTTCAAAAAAGTGCCCACGCAAATCTTGATGAACTGTGGTCTGTGAAGTTTGGCACGTCTCTATTCAGGGCGACAATGCCGTTAAATCGGTTCAAATTTTTATTGTCCGTTTTGCGTTTTGATGATAAGGTGACAAGACCACAGAGGAAATAAAATGACAAGTTCGCGCCGATTCGTGATATATGGGAGAAATTCATCGCAAATTGCAAAAATTCCTATACGCCATTCGAATACACCACGATCGACGAGCAGTTGATGGGATTTCGGGGAAATTGCGCCTTTCGGATCTACCTTCCATCGAAACCAGACAAGTATGGTATAAAATTCGTAATGCTAAATGACGCACGAACTTGGTATATGGTGAATGCAATTCCATATGTTGGCAAAGTGAATACAGTGAGCGGAGAATCAGTGCCAGCGTTCTACGTCAAAAAGTTGAGTGAGACCATTCACGGAACCGGAAGAAACATTACTGTAGATAACTGGTTTTCCTCCATCAAACTTTTTGATGCAATGTTAGATAACTACAAGTTAACGATGCTAGGAACTTTAAGGAAGAATAAACCCGAAATTCCACCAGAATTTTTGAAGTCCAAGGAGGTAGGCTCGACAAGTTTTGCTTACGATACAACAAAAACGTTGTTGTCATACACCCAAAAACCGAAAAAAGTTGTTTTGCTATTGGCAACAAACCAATATAAAAATGATATCGATGAAGATTCGGGTAAACCTGTAATGGTGGCTGATTATAACGCCACAAAAGGAGGGACTGATACGTTCGACAAACTTTGTCACTCCTATACAGTCGCACGATCAACAAGACGGTGGCCATTGCGGGTGTTTTTTCGAATGCTTGATCAATCAGGAGTGAATGCAATGGTGCTTTATTCGCTTAGAAAAACAGAAGCGAAAATTAAAAGGCGGGAATTTTTAAACGATTTAGCCTTCAGTCTTATCGAACCATTTTTAAAAGAGCGCTTAGAGTCTACGCATATTAGACGGAGCCTGCGTATTCAAATCAGTACAGGACATTGGCGCAACTCGTAACACAAGACTTCCGAAACCTGTTAGATGTGAGTTTTGCGACAGAAAAAAAGACCGGAAGACGTCCAAGGCCTGTACTAGCTGCCACTGACCTATGTGTGAGGAACATAGAGCTATGATTTGCTACCAATGCGCGGAAGAAGATTGAATAAATTTTATAACCTCAAATTGCCTTACATGTTGGAGTGTTTAGCTAAGCTAAGTAAGCTTATTAATTTTTATGAATTCGCTATTTTTTCGTATATTTACTTATTTATTTTTAAATTACATAGTTTTTTTAAGTCTAAGATAGTTTCCTGATATTGTTTTTTTCTTTGGAACGGAAAACTTATTTCTGATATAAATTTTCTTTATGTCATTAAAAACCAAGTATGTTTTTATATTATTTTATGTTTTTGAATAAATTAAATTACACAATTAATTTTTAATTTATTTTATCTAAATACTTACAAAAACAAATGGAAATAAAAACTTTAACTCTGTTTGTGGAAACAAGTTAATGAATTGGGGTGAAACTTACCCCAGTATGTAGTTTACGTAAAAAAAAATAGGTGTGTCTACCGAAGGTTAATACAAATAAAAAATCCCCATTAACATTTTGTTTTATAGCAAAAAAACTGTATTCTCAATTAAATTTAATATTAGTTGTTTCGATGTATATTGGAAAGATTTTCCGTCATCATTTGTCAAATTTGGTCTTGTGACATACCGGTTTTGGCGTTGTGCCATCTTTAGCGCCCTTTTCGTTGGTTTTGGTTGTGTTGTATTTATTTCATTCTCTGTTTACCAAATATCAGATTTAAGTAGTATAAGTAGTATCGCGAAAATGTTTGCATGAGGGACGTTTTACGCAGGTAGAAATTTGTAATTTTAGTTTTGTGCAATATTTTGTTTTCGCTCTTCGTGTTTTTGTCTGTTTTTTACCTATGTTATTGTTTTGTCCTTTGTAGACCATTGGAACCACTTCGCTATTCTCTGTCATTTATAGTTTCGTTCCTGTGGAATTCAGTGTCTATGTTCGGGCAGGTCAGGTCAGTTGTGGGTCGGTGTGTGACTTTGTTTATTTCAGGTACCACTCAGTTCCTGTGGATTTCAGTGTCTATGTTCGTGCAGCTCAGGTCAGTTGTGGGTCGGTATGTGACTTTGTTTATTTCAGGTACAACTCAGGTACTTTAATTGTACTTATTTTTTCATGTTATGTTGTTTTAAGGTTCCTGTTCGTTAAGCCGTTATGTTGTGTAAAAAATCTGTATTTTTCCCTTTTTTGGATGTCGTGTCTTCGATATTTGTTGTGTGTTGCTTGTTTGTTGGTTCGACGGTTATTTCCTGGCTTTTGTTTTTTCGTCTGTATAGTAATTTCTACGGGTCGAATATTACGTCTGATCCGGTGTTTATTTGCTCGTTTATTATTTTGCCATTGAAGTTTTTTTGTTTGTATATTTCCATGTTTTTCACAACAATCTAATATATGTTCAGGCTATTAAAAATGTCACCGTTCGAAGTAACCAAACAAACGATAAAAAAATATTAAAAATTTTGACTTGATTCAAATAGAAAAAAACTGTATAGAGCCCAACACCTAATTTCAAATAAATGAGCAGGACGTTATATAGACTTATTAAAAATAAAAAATCCCCATTAACATTTTGTTTTATAGCTAAAAAAATGTATTCTCAATTAAATTTAATATTAGTTGTTTCGATGTATATTGGAAAGATTTTCCGTCATCATTTGTAAAATTTGGTCTTGTGACATACCGGTTTTGGCGTTGTGCCATCTAGAATCAGGTAGAAATTTGTAATTTTAGTTTTGTGCAATATTTTGTTTTCGTTCTGCGTGTTATTGTCTGTTTTTTTACCTATGTTATTGTTTTGTCCTTTGTAGACCATTGGAACCACTTCGAATATTGCGTCGGGGTAGGTATGTATTTGCTCGTTTATTATCATTCTACCAAAGGTTATTTGTTTATAAATCTTCATGTTTTCGAGTACGTTCAGGCAGCGTCCCTTCTGTTACACAAGAAGTAATTTGGCTGTCTTCTTAATGTTTGCGGGCGGACACTTGTTGCTGAACATAGACTCAGGTAACTTATAGTACTATTTGACCCCCGCTCGGCTATTCTTTGTCATTGATATTCGCTCATGCAACTCTATTCCAACGCCCAATCGCAATAATCTAGTTGAAGTTGATATTCAACCATGCTTAATTGATACCCTTGGTATAATCAGGTTAAAATTCGTGGTGATTGTATCCTCGCTATTGCCCTGTCAACAACACATCTAAATCTTATTGTGGGTATCAAATTGAAAATTATGATTTCCAATTGTCTTCCAGAGTTAAGATGTACACCTCCAATACACATTAGGTAGTAGGACGTGAAAAAATTGCCAAATATACAAGGTGGCGCAAAAGTAATCCTCCTATCATAATTTTGGCTTCTCAAAAGCTGACAGCAGTTTTAAAGATTTAGCTTGTCTGGGTGTTGTCTCGAATCCTTTTAGATGAATGATTTACCGCAGAAAATGTTGAAGATTGCAGAATTTTTATATCTTTGAGTGTATTTCCTTTAAGGTCATCAGCATGATATATATAGATCGTTCTTGAACAATCTAATATATGATTGGTTTTAGAACGAATTTTCGTCATCCCTTGTCAAGTTTCGGTTTAAGACAAACCGGTTTCGGCGTTGTGCCATCTTCAGTGTCATTTTTCGTTCTGGTTAATTTAATTTTTTCGTCCGTATTTATAGTTACGTTCCTGTGGAATTCATTGTCTATGTTCGTGTAGGTCAGGTCAGTTGTGGGTCGGTGTGTTACTTTGTTTATTTCAGGTATCACTCAGGTACTTGAATTGTGCTTATTTATTCATGTTATGTTGTTTTAAGGTTCCTGTTCGTTAAGCCATTATGTTGTGGTTTGTACCTGCAGGTAGATAAATATCTGTATTTCCCCGTTTTTTTTGATGTTGTGTCTTCGATATTTGTTGTGTGTTGTTTGTTTGTTGGTTCGACGGTTATGTCCTGGCTTTTGTTTTTTCGTCTGTATAGTAATTTCTACGTTTCGAATATTACGTCTGATCCGGTGTTTATTTGCTCGTTTATTATTTTGCCATTGAAGTTTTTGTTTGTATATTTCCATGTTTTTCTCAACAATCTAATATATGTTCAGGCTATTAAAAATGTCACCGTTCGAACTAACCAAATAAACGATAAAAAAATATTTAAAATTTTGACTTGATTCAAATAGAAAAAAACTGTATAGAGCCCAACACCTAATTTCAAATAAATGAGCAGGACGTTATATAGACTTAATACAAATAAAAAAATCCCCATTAACATTTTGTTTTATAGCAAAAAAACTGTATTCTCAATTAAATTTAATATTAGTTGTTTCTAAGTATATTGGAAAGATTTTCCGTCATCATTTGTCAAATTTGGTCTTGTGACATACCGGTTTTGGCGTTGTGCCATCTAGAATCAGGTAGAAATTTGTAATATTAGTTTTGTGCAATATTTTGTTTTCGTTCTGCGTGTTATTGTCTGTTTTTTTTACCTATGTTATTGTTTTGTCCTTTGTAGACCATTGGAACCACTTCGAATATTGCGTCGGGGTAGGTATGTATTTGCTCGTTTATTATCATTCTACCAAAGGTTATTTGTTTATAAATCTTTATGGTTTCGAGTACGTTCAGGCAGTGTCCCTTCTGTTACACAAGCAGTAATTTGGCTGTCTTCTTAATGTTTGCGGGCGGACACTTGTTGCTGAACATAGACTCAGGTAACTTATAGTACTATTTGACCCCCGCTCGGCTATTCTTTGTCATTTATAGTTTCGTTCCTGTGGATTTCAGTGTCTATGTTCGTGCAGCTCAGGTCAGTTGTGGGTCGGTATGTGACTTTGTTTATTTCAGGTACAACTCAGGTACTTTAATTGTGCTTATTTTTTCATGTTATGTTGTTTTAAGGTTCCTGTTCGTTAAGCCGTTATGTTGTGTAAAAAATCTGTATTTTTCCCTTTTTTGGATGTCGTGTCTTCGATATTTGTTGTGTGTTGCTTGTTTGTTGGTTCGACGGTTATTTCCTGGCTTTTGTTTTTTCGTCTGTATAGTAATTTCTACGGGTCGAATATTACGTCTGATCCGGTGTTTATTTGCTCGTTTATTATTTTGCCATTGAAGTTTTTTTGTTTGTATATTTCCATGTTTTTCACAACAATCTAATATATGTTCAGGCAATTAAAAATGTCACCGTTCGAAGTAACCAAACAAACGATAAAAAAATATTAAAAATTTTGACTTGATTCAAATAGAAAAAAACTGTATAGAGCCCAACACCTAATTTCAAATAAATGAGCAGGACGTTATATAGACTTAATAAAAATAAAAAATCGCCATTAACATTTTGTTTTATAGCAAAAAAACTGTATTCTCAATTAAATTTAATATTAGTTGTTTCGATTGTATATTGGAAAGATTTTCCGTCATCATTTGTCAAATTTGGTCTTGTGACATACCGGTTTAGGCGTTGTGCCATCTATAATCAGGTAGAAATTTGTAATTTTAGTTTTGTGCAATATTTTGTTTTCGTTCTGCGTGTTATTGTCTGTTTTTTGGCGTAGAATACGTCTTACCTTAAGGTATGGGCACCCATGTCAGGTTTTTATTGTTGTAATCTCTATTTCTTTAATTATAAGGAAACGGCTCGGTAACTTTTTTTTAAAAAAATTTTGTTGTAGTCAAATGAAAATGTTAGCTTTCGTTTGACATACATTTCATGTTGGTTGATATCTTCCTAATATTTAAATTTCTCAAATGAAAATTG
The DNA here is from genome assembly GCA_963971545.1 of Philophylla caesio. Lineage (NCBI taxonomy): Eukaryota > Metazoa > Arthropoda > Insecta > Diptera > Tephritidae > Philophylla > Philophylla caesio. The sequence goes on along the minus strand of OZ020606.1, from coordinate 44,870,458 downwards.
TATAAACACATGCACACAATAATGTGTGTGGTGTTTGGTTGAGTGTTTGCTGTTGGGCGATTTAAATGTACTCGTGCAGCCCTTTCTTTGTATTGCATAATTTTAGGCGGGCAAGTTAAAGTAGAGTAAAGGCAGAGAAAGCGCTGCCAACTACTGCTTATTGGTGGTGATTTTAACACAGAAATCACTTCAAATACTAGATTGGCGAAATTTATGAGCGATACGTTTAATTTGGATAATATTCGAAATGATGCTCCCACAACTATTGATAACACAACCATTGACTTAGTTTTTGCGAGAAATTTAAATGTTAATTTAAAAACATATTTATCCTATTTTTCCCATCATAAGCCTATATTCTCAAAACTAACTTTCAAATAATCAAATAGATTTGGGTCTGTTATTTATCATTTATCTTTACTATTGATAACTACCATTGACTTCGTTTTTGCGAGAAATTTAATTGATAATTTAAAAACATTTTTATCCTATTTTCCTATCACAAGCTTATGTAAAAGTAACTATCAAATAAAGAAATTCATTTGCTTGCATTATTTATCATTATAAATTATCATTATACATATGTTTTCTGTCTTATCGGATGGCGTATTCTACGTTAAACTTAATGGCCGTGTCTCTGACACAGCCTCCTTCTTTTTACCTATGTTATTGTTTTGTCCTTTGTAGACCATTGGAACCACTTCGAATATTGCGTCGGGGTAGGTATGTATTTGCTCGTTTATTATCATTCTACCAAAGGTTATTTGTTTATAAATCTTCATGTTTTCGAGTACGTTCAGGCAGCGTCCCTTCTGTTACACAAGAAGTAATTTGGCTGTCTTCTTAATGTTTGCGGGCGGACACTTGTTGCTGAACATAGACTCAGGTAACTTATAGTACTATTTGACCCCCGCTCGGCTATTCTTTGTCATTGATATTCGCTCATGCAACTCTATTCCAACGCCCAATCGCAATAATCTAGTTGAAGTTGATATTCAACCATGCTTAATTGATACCCTTGGTATGATCAGGTTAAAATTCGTGGTGATTGTATCCTCGCTATTGCCCTGTCAACAACACATCAAAATCTTATTGTGGGTATCAAATTGAAAATTATGATTTCCAATTGTCTTCCAGATTTAAGATGTACACCTCCAATACACATTAGGTAGTAGGACGTGAAAAAATTGCCAAATATACAAGGTGGCGCAAAAGTAATCCTCCTATCATAATTTTGGCTTCTCAAAAGCTGACAGCAGTTTTAAAGATTTAGGTTGTCTGGGTGTTGTCTCGAATCGTCTTTTAGATGAATGATTTACCGCAGAAAATGTTGAAGATTGCAGAAATTTTATATCTTTGAGTGTATTTCCTTTAAGGTCATCAGCATGATATATATAGATCGTTCTTGAACAATCTAATATATGATTGGTTTTGGAACGAATTTTCGTCATCCCTTGTCAAGTTTCGGTTTAGGGCAAAACGATTTCGGCGTTGTGCCATCTTCAGTGTCATTTTTCGTTCTGGTTAATTTCATTTTTTCGTCCGTATTTATAGTTACGTTCCTGTGGAATTCATTGTCTATGTTCGTGTAGGTCAGGTCAGTTGTGGGTCGGTGTGTTACTTTGTTTATTTCAGGTATCACTCAGGTACTTGAATTGTGCTTATTTATTCATGTTATATTGTTTTAAGGTTCCTGTTCGTTAAGTGGTTTGTACCTGCAGGTGGATAAATATCTGTATTTTCCCTATTTTTTTTGATGTTGTGTCTTCGATATTTGTTGTGTGTTGTTTGTTTGCTGTTTCGACGGTTATTTCCTGGCTTTTGTTTTTTCGTCTGTATAGTAATTTCTACGGTTCGAATATTACGTCTGATCCGGTGTTTATTTGCTCGTTTATTATTTTGCCATTGATGTTTTTTTGTTTATATATTTCCATGTTTTTCACAACAATCTAATATATGTTCAGGCTATTAAAAATGTCACCGTTCGAAGTAACCAAACAAACGATAAAAAAAATATTTAAAATTTTGACTAGATTCAAATAGAAAAAAACTGTATAGAGCCCAACACCTAATTTCAAATAAATGAGCAGGACGTTATATAGACTTATTAAAAATAAAAAATCCCCATTAACATTTTGTTTTATAGCTAAAAAAAATGTATTCTCAATTAAATTTAATATTAGTTGTTTCGATGTATATTGGAAAGATTTTCCGTCATCATTTGTCAAATTTGGTCTTGTGACATACCGGTTTTGGCGTTGTGCCATCTAGAATCAGGTAGAAATTTGTAATTTTAGTTTTGTGCAATATTTTGTTTTCGTTCTGCGTGTTATTGTCTGTTTTTTACCTATGTTATTGTTTTGTCCTTTGTAGACCATTGGAACCACTTCGAATATTGCCTCGGGGTAGGTATGTATTTGCTCGTTTATTATCATTCTACCAAAGGTTATTTGTTTATAAATCTTTATGGTTTCGAGTACGTTCAGGCAGTGTCCCTTCTGTTACACAAGAACTAATTTGGCTGTCTTCTTAATGTTTGCGGGCGGACACTTGTTGCTGAACATAGACTCAGGTAATTTATAGTACTATTTGACCCCCGCTCGGCTATTCTTTGTCATTTATAGTTTCGTTCCTGTGGAATTCAGTGTCTATGTTCGTGCAGCTCAGGTCAGTTGTGGGTCGGTATGTGACTTTGTTTATTTCAGGTACAACTCAGGTACTTTAATTGTGCTTATTTTTTCATGTTATGTTGTTTTAAGGTTCCTGTTCGTTAAGCCGTTATGTTGTGTAAAAAATCTGTATTTTTCCCTTTTTTGGATGTTGTGTCTTCGATATTTGTTGTGTGTTGTTTGTTTGTTGGTTCGACGGTTATTTCCTGGCTTTTGTTTTTTCGTCTGTATAGTAATTTCTACGGGTCGAATATTACGTCTGATCCGGTGTTTATTTGCTCGTTTATTATTTTGCCATTGAAGTTTTTTTGTTTGTATATTTCCATGTTTTTCACAACAATCTGATATATGTTCAGGCTATTAAAAATGTCACCGTTCGAAGTAACCAAACAAACGATAAAAAAATATTTAAAATTTTGACTTGATTCAAATAGAAAAAAACTGTATCGAGCCCAACACCTAATTTCAAATAAATGAGCAGGACGTTATATAGACTTAATAAAAATAAAAAACCCCATTAACATTTTGTTTTATAGCAAAAAAACTGTATTCTCAATTAAATTTAATATTAGTTGTTTCGATTGTATATTGGAAAGATTTTCCGTCATCATTTGTCAAATTTGGTCTTGTGACATACCGGTTTAGGCGTTGTGCCATCTAGAATCAGGTAGAAATTTGTAATTTTAGTTTTGTGCAATATTTTGTTTTCGTTCTGCGTGTTATTGTATGTTTTTTTACCTATGTTATTGTTTTGTCCTTTGTAGACCATTGGAACCACTTCGAATATTGCGTCGGGGTAGGTATGTATTTGCTCGTTTATTATCATTCTACCAAAGGTTATTTGTTTATAAATCTTCATGTTTTCGAGTACGTTCAGGCAGCGTCCCTTCTGTTACACAAGAAGTAATTTGGCTGTCTTCTTAATGTTTGCGGGCGGACACTTGTTGCTGAACATAGACTCAGGTAACTTATAGTACTATTTGACCCCCGCTCGGCTATTCTTTGTCATTGATATTCGCTCATGCAACTCTATTCCAACGCCCAATCGCAATAATCTAGTTGAAGTTGATATTCAACCATGCTTAATTGATACCCTTGGTATAATTAGGTTAAAATTCGTGGTGATTGTATCCTCGCTATTGCCCTGTCAACAACACATCTAAATCTTATTGTGGGTATCAAATTGAAAATTATGATTTCCAATTGTCTTCCAGAGTTAAGATGTACACCTCCAGTACACATTAGGTAGTAGGACGTGAAAAAATTGCCAAATATACAAGGTGGCGCAAAAGTAATCCTCCTATCATAATTTTGGCTTCTCAAAAGCTGACAGCAGTTTTAAAGATTTAGGTTGTCTGGGTGTTGTCTCGAATCCTTTTAGATGAATGATTTACCGCAGAAAATGTTGAAGATTGCAGAATTTTTATATCTTTGAGTGTATTTCCTTTAAGGTCATCAGCATGATATATATAGATCGTTCTTGAACAATCTAATATATGATTGGTTTTGGAACGAATTTTCGTCATCCCTTGTCAAGTTTCGGTTTAAGACAAACCGGTTTCGGCGTTGTGCCATCTTCAGTGTCATTTTTCGTTCTGGTTAATTTAATTTTTTCGTCCGTATTTATAGTTACGTTCCTGTGGAATTCATTGTCTATGTTCGTGTAGGTCAGGTCAGTTGTGGGTCGGTGTGTTACTTTGTTTATTTCAGGTATCACTCAGGTACTTGAATTGTGCTTATTTATTCATGTTATGTTGTTTTAAGGTTCCTGTTCGTTAAGCCATTATGTTGTGGTTTGTACCTGCAGGTAGATAAAAATCTGTATTTTCCCTTTTTTTGATGTTGTGTCTTCGATATTTGTTGTGTGTTGTTTGTTGGTTCGACGGTTATTTCCTGGCTTTTGTTTTTTCGTCTGTATAGTAATTTCTACGGTTGGAATATTACGTCTGATCCGGTGTTTATTTGCTCGTTTATTATTTTGCCATTGAAGTTTTTGTTTGTATATTTCCATGTTTTTCACAACAATCTAATATATGTTCAGGCTATTAAAAATGTCACCGTTCGAAGTAACCAAACAAACGATAAAAAAATATTTAAAATTTTGACTTGATTCAAATAGAAAAAAACTGTATAGAGCCCAACCAACACCTAATTTCAAATAAATGAGCAGGACGTTATATAGACTTAACCTTCGGTAGACACACTGGGGTGTAAGTCACCCCACAGAATGTTTGCTGGGTTGTTGTTTGCTTATATTTAACATGTGGAAATATACCGTTAGCTGTATTTTAGCAACGCAGATTTTACTCTTCGAATTCATGCAGTTCGTCGTCAGTAGTTGGTAAGCACCAAATTTATGCAGATCTAAAAAAGTGAGTGGGTGAAATTTACCCCAGTGTGTAGTTCGTGTACTTTTTTCCATAAGGTGAATTTATATCTTTTTTCAATTCCATTTCTACAAGGAAAGATTTTATTTTAGATCAATAATGGCAATGTGTTCTAGAAGTCGTCCTCTAAACGAAATCGAGGTGGAACTTTTGTTATCGAATTTGGATGATGAAAATATTGATTTCGATGACGATGATAGTGTTTTGGATGAAGATTTTCTGGAAACGCAGACAGATTCTGAAAGTGAGCTTAGTGTTGACGAAGATATTGAAGATTGCCCACAACTTCGAAGAGACTGGCTGGATTGAAAGGTAAAAATGGATACCAGTAGAGTTCTATATTACCTCAAAAGTGTGGTAGACGCCAAATGCTAAATATAGTGACACACTTACCTGGTCCGATTGGAGCTGCTAGAAATATTGAAACGCAGTTAGATGCATGGAATGTTCTGTTTTCTGAGGACATTTTGAAAACGATTGTGCAGTTTACGAACATGGAGATCGAAATTCGAACCGCTGCATTGGTGGAAAAGCAGTCGTATCACTCGCATACACATTTGATTGAGCTTAGTGCTCTTGTGGGACTATTATATTTAAGTGGAGTTCAAAAAAGTGCCCACGCAAATCTTGATGAACTGTGGTCTGTGAAGTTTGGCACGTCTCTATTCAGGCCGACAATGCCGTTAAATCGGTTCAAATTTTTATTGTCCGTTTTGCGTTTTGATGATAAGGTGACAAGACCACAGAGGAAATAAAATGACAAGTTCGCGCCGATTCGTGATATATGGGAGAAATTCATCGCAAATTGCAAACATTCCTATACGCCATTCGAATACACCACGATCGACGAGCAGTTGATGGGATTTCGGTTCCATCGAAACCAGACAAGTATGGTATAAAATTCGTAATGCTAAATGACGCACGAACTTGGTATATGGTGAATGCAATTCCATATGTTGGCAAAGTGAATACAGTGAGCGGAGAATCAGTGCCAGCGTTCTACGTCAAAAAGTTGAGTGAGACCATTCACGGAACCGGAAGAAACATTACTGTAGATAACTGGTTTTCCTCCATCAAACTTTTTGATGCAATGTTAGATAACTACAAGTTAACGATGCTAGGAACTTTAAGGAAGAATAAACCCGAAATTCCACCAGAATTTTTGAAGTCCAAGGAGGTAGGCTCGACAAGTTTTGCTTACGATACAACAAAAACGTTGTTGTCATACACCCAAAAACCGAAAAAAGTTGTTTTGCTATTGGCAACAAACCAATATAAAAATGATATCGATGAAGATTCGGGTAAACCTGTAATGGTGGCTGATTATAACGCCACAAAAGGAGGGACTGATACGTTCGACAAACTTTGTCACTCCTATACAGTCGCACGATCAACAAGACGGTGGCCATTGCGGGTGTTTTTTGGAATGCTTGATCAATCAGGAGTGAATGCAATGGTGCTTTATTCGCTTAGAAAAACAGAAGCGAAAATTAAAAGGCGGGAATTTTTAAACGATTTAGCCTTCAGTCTTATCGAACCATTTTTAAAAGAGCGCTTAGAGTCTACGCATATTAGACGGAGCCTGCGTATTCAAATCAGTACAGGACATTGGCGCAACTCGTAACACAAGACTTCCGAAACCTGTTAGATGTGAGTTTTGCGACAGAAAAAAAGACCGGAAGACGTCCAAGGCCTGTACTAGCTGCCACTGACCTATGTGTGAGGAACATAGAGCTATGATTTGCTACCAATGCGCGGAAGAAGATTGAATAAATTTTATAACCTCAAATTGCCTTACATGTTGGAGTGTTTAGCTAAGCTAAGTAAGCTTATTAATTTTTATGAATTCGCTATTTTTTCGTATATTTACTTATTTATTTTTAAATTACATAGTTTTTTTAAGTCTAAGATAGTTTCCTGATATTGTTTTTTTCTTTGGAACGGAAAACTTATTTCTGATAGAAATTTTCTTTATGTCATTAAAAACCAAGTATGTTTTTATATTATTTTATGTTTTTGAATAAATTAAATTACACAATTAATTTTTAATTTATTTTATCTAAATACTTACAAAAACAAATGGAAATAAAAACTTTAACTCTGTTTGTGGAAACAAGTTAATGAATTGGGGTGAAACTTACCCCAGTATGTAGTTTACGTAAAAAAAAATAGGTGTGTCTACCGAAGGTTAATACAAATAAAAAATCCCCATTAACATTTTGTTTTATAGCAAAAAAACTGTATTCTCAATTAAATTTAATATTAGTTGTTTCGATGTATATTGGAAAGATTTTCCGTCATCATTTGTCAAATTTGGTCTTGTGACATACCGGTTTTGGCGTTGTGCCATCTTTAGCGCCCTTTTCGTTGGTTTTGGTTGTGTTGTATTTATTTCATTCTCTGTTTACCAAATATCAGATTTAAGTAGTATAAGTAGTATCGCGAAAATGTTTGCATGAGGGACGTTTTACGCAGGTAGAAATTTGTAATTTTAGTTTTGTGCAATATTTTGTTTTCGCTCTTCGTGTTTTTGTCTGTTTTTTACCTATGTTATTGTTTTGTCCTTTGTAGACCATTGGAACCACTTCGCTATTCTCTGTCATTTATAGTTTCGTTCCTGTGGAATTCAGTGTCTATGTTCGGGCAGGTCAGGTCAGTTGTGGGTCGGTGTGTGACTTTGTTTATTTCAGGTACCACTCAGGTACTTTAATTGTGCTTATTTTTTCATGTTATGTTGTTTTAAGGTTCCTGTTCGTTAAGCCGTTATGTTGTGTAAAAAATCTGTATTTTTTCCTTTTTTGGATGTTGTGTCTTCGATATTTGTTGTGTGTTGTTTGTTTGTTGGTTCGACGGTTATTTCCTGGCTTTTGTTGTTTCGTCTGTATAGTAATTTCTACGGGTCGAATATTACGTCTGATCCGGTGTTTATTTGCTCGTTTATTATTTTGCCATTGAAGTTTTTTGTTTGTATATTTCCATGTTTTTCACAACAACCTAATATATGTTCAGGCTATTAAAAATGTCACCGTTCGAAGTAACCAAACAAACGATAAAAAAATATTTAAAATTTTGACTTGATTCAAATTGAAAAAAACTGTATAGAGCCCAACACCTAATTTCAAATAAATGAGCAGGACGTTATATAGACTTAATAAAAATAAAAAATCCCCATTAACATTTTGTTTTATAGCTAAAAAAAATGTATTCTCAATTAAATTTAATATTAGTTGTTTCGATGTATATTGGAAAGATTTTCCGTCATCATTTGTCAAATTTGGTCTTGTGACATACCGGTTTTGGCGTTGTGCCATCTAGAATCAGGTAGAAATTTGTAATTTTAGTTTTGTGCAATATTTTGTTTTCGTTCTGCGTGTTATTGTCTGTTTTTTACCTATGTTATTGTTTTGTCCTTTGTAGACCATTGGAACCACTTCGAATATTGCGTCGGGGTAGGTATGTATTTGCTCGTTTATTATCATTCTACCAAAGGTTATTTGTTTATAAATCTTCATGTTTTCGAGTACGTTCAGGCAGCGTCCCTTCTGTTACACAAGAAGTAATTTGGCTGTCTTCTTAATGTTTGCGGGCGGACACTTGTTGCTGAACATAGACTCAGGTAACTTATAGTACTATTTGACCCCCGCTCGGCTATTCTTTGTCATTGATATTCGCTCATGCAACTCTATTCCAACGCCCAATCGCAATAATCTAGTTGAAGTTGATATTCAACCATGCTTAATTGATACCCTTGGTATAATTAGGTTAAAATTCGTGGTGATTGTATCCTCGCTATTGCCCTGTCAACAACACATCTAAATCTTATTGTGGGTATCAAATTGAAAATTATGATTTCCAATTGTCTTCCAGAGTTAAGATGTACACCTCCAGTACACATTAGGTAGTAGGACGTGAAAAAATTGCCAAATATACAAGGTGGCGCAAAAGTAATCCTCCTATCATAATTTTGGCTTCTCAAAAGCTGACAGCAGTTTTAAAGATTTAGGTTGTCTGGGTGTTGTCTCGAATCCTTTTAGATGAATGATTTACCGCAGAAAATGTTGAAGATTGCAGAATTTTTATATCTTTGAGTGTATTTCCTTTAAGGTCATCAGCATGATATATATAGATCGTTCTTGAACAATCTAATATATGATTGGTTTTGGAACGAATTTTCGTCATCCCTTGTCAAGTTTCGGTTTAAGACAAACCGGTTTCGGCGTTGTGCCATCTTCAGTGTCATTTTTCGTTCTGGTTAATTTAATTTTTTCGTCCGTATTTATAGTTACGTTCCTGTGGAATTCATTGTCTATGTTCGTGTAGGTCAGGTCAGTTGTGGGTCGGTGTGTTACTTTGTTTATTTCAGGTATCACTCAGGTACTTGAATTGTGCTTATTTATTCATGTTATGTTGTTTTAAGGTTCCTGTTCGTTAAGCCATTATGTTGTGGTTTGTACCTGCAGGTAGATAAAAATCTGTATTTTCCCTTTTTTTGATGTTGTGTCTTCGATATTTGTTGTGTGTTGTTTGTTGGTTCGACGGTTATTTCCTGGCTTTTGTTTTTTCGTCTGTATAGTAATTTCTACGGTTGGAATATTACGTCTGATCCGGTGTTTATTTGCTCGTTTATTATTTTGCCATTGAAGTTTTTGTTTGTATATTTCCATGTTTTTCACAACAATCTAATATATGTTCAGGCTATTAAAAATGTCACCGTTCGAAGTAACCAAACAAACGATAAAAAAATATTTAAAATTTTGACTTGATTCAAATAGAAAAAAACTGTATAGAGCCCAACCAACACCTAATTTCAAATAAATGAGCAGGACGTTATATAGACTTAACCTTCGGTAGACACACTGGGGTGTAAGTCACCCCACAGAATGTTTGCTGGGTTGTTGTTTGCTTATATTTAACATGTGGAAATATACCGTTAGCTGTATTTTAGCAACGCAGATTTTACTCTTCGAATTCATGCAGTTCGTCGTCAGTAGTTGGTAAGCACCAAATTTATGCAGATCTAAAAAAGTGAGTGGGTGAAATTTACCCCAGTGTGTAGTTCGTGTACTTTTTTCCATAAGGTGAATTTATATCTTTTTTCAATTCCATTTCTACAAGGAAAGATTTTATTTTAGATCAATAATGGCAATGTGTTCTAGAAGTCGTCCTCTAAACGAAATCGAGGTGGAACTTTTGTTATCGAATTTGGATGATGAAAATATTGATTTCGATGACGATGATAGTGTTTTGGATGAAGATTTTCTGGAAACGCAGACAGATTCTGAAAGTGAGCTTAGTGTTGACGAAGATATTGAAGATTGCCCACAACTTCGAAGAGACTGGCTGGATTGAAAGGTAAAAATGGATACCAGTAGAGTTCTATATTACCTCAAAAGTGTGGTAGACGCCAAATGCTAAATATAGTGACACACTTACCTGGTCCGATTGGAGCTGCTAGAAATATTGAAACGCAGTTAGATGCATGGAATGTTCTGTTTTCTGAGGACATTTTGAAAACGATTGTGCAGTTTACGAACATGGAGATCGAAATTCGAACCGCTGCATTGGTGGAAAAGCAGTCGTATCACTCGCATACACATTTGATTGAGCTTAGTGCTCTTGTGGGACTATTATATTTAAGTGGAGTTCAAAAAAGTGCCCACGCAAATCTTGATGAACTGTGGTCTGTGAAGTTTGGCACGTCTCTATTCAGGCCGACAATGCCGTTAAATCGGTTCAAATTTTTATTGTCCGTTTTGCGTTTTGATGATAAGGTGACAAGACCACAGAGGAAATAAAATGACAAGTTCGCGCCGATTCGTGATATATGGGAGAAATTCATCGCAAATTGCAAACATTCCTATACGCCATTCGAATACACCACGATCGACGAGCAGTTGATGGGATTTCGGGGAAATTGCGCCTTTCGGATCTACCTTCCATCGAAACCAGACAAGTATGGTATAAAATTCGTAATGCTAAATGACGCACGAACTTGGTATATGGTGAATGCAATTCCATATGTTGGCAAAGTGAATACAGTGAGCGGAGAATCAGTGCCAGCGTTCTACGTCAAAAAGTTGAGTGAGACCATTCACGGAACCGGAAGAAACATTACTGTAGATAACTGGTTTTCCTCCATCAAACTTTTTGATGCAATGTTAGATAACTACAAGTTAACGATGCTAGGAACTTTAAGGAAGAATAAACCCGAAATTCCACCAGAATTTTTGAAGTCCAAGGAGGTAGGCTCGACAAGTTTTGCTTACGATACAACAAAAACGTTGTTGTCATACACCCAAAAACCGAAAAAAGTTGTTTTGCTATTGGCAACAAACCAATATAAAAATGATATCGATGAAGATTCGGGTAAACCTGTAATGGTGGCTGATTATAACGCCACAAAAGGAGGGACTGATACGTTCGACAAACTTTGTCACTCCTATACAGTCGCACGATCAACAAGACGGTGGCCATTGCGGGTGTTTTTTGGAATGCTTGATCAATCAGGAGTGAATGCAATGGTGCTTTATTCGCTTAGAAAAACAGAAGCGAAAATTAAAAGGCGGGAATTTTTAAACGATTTAGCCTTCAGTCTTATCGAACCATTTTTAAAAGAGCGCTTAGAGTCTACGCATATTAGACGGAGCCTGCGTATTCAAATCAGTACAGGACATTGGCGCAACTCGTAACACAAGACTTCCGAAACCTGTTAGATGTGAGTTTTGCGACAGAAAAAAAGACCGGAAGACGTCCAAGGCCTGTACTAGCTGCCACTGACCTATGTGTGAGGAACATAGAGCTATGATTTGCTACCAATGCGCGGAAGAAGATTGAATAAATTTTATAACCTCAAATTGCCTTACATGTTGGAGTGTTTAGCTAAGCTAAGTAAGCTTATTAATTTTTATGAATTCGCTATTTTTTCGTATATTTACTTATTTATTTTTAAATTACATAGTTTTTTTAAGTCTAAGATAGTTTCCTGATATTGTTTTTTTCTTTGGAACGGAAAACTTATTTCTGATAGAAATTTTCTTTATGTCAATAAAAACCAAGTATGTATTATTTTATGTTTTTGAATAAATTAAATTACACAATTAATTTTTAATTTATTTTATCTAAATACTTACAAAAACAAATGGAAATAAAAACTTTAACTCTGTTTGTGGAAACAAGTTAATGAATTGGGGTGAAACTTACCCCAGTATGTAGTTTACGTAAAAAAAAATAGGTGTGTCTACCGAAGGTTAATACAAATAAAAAATCCCCATTAACATTTTGTTTTATAGCAAAAAAACTGTATTCTCAATTAAATTTAATATTAGTTGTTTCGATGTATATTGGAAAGATTTTCCGTCATCATTTGTCAAATTTGGTCTTGTGACATACCGGTTTTGGCGTTGTGCCATCTTTAGCGCCCTTTTCGTTGGTTTTGGTTGTGTTGTATTTATTTCATTCTCTGTTTACCAAATATCAGATTTAAGTAGTATAAGTAGTATCGCGAAAATGTTTGCATGAGGGACGTTTTACGCAGGTAGAAATTTGTAATTTTAGTTTTGTGCAATATTTTGTTTTCGCTCTTCGTGTTTTTGTCTGTTTTTTACCTATGTTATTGTTTTGTCCTTTGTAGACCATTGGAACCACTTCGCTATTCTCTGTCATTTATAGTTTCGTTCCTGTGGAATTCAGTGTCTATGTTCGGGCAGGTCAGGTCAGTTGTGGGTCGGTGTGTGACTTTGTTTATTTCAGGTACCACTCAGGTACTTTAATTGTGCATATTTTTTCATGTTATGTTGTTTTAAGGTTCCTGTTCGTTAAGCCGTTATGTTGTGTAAAAAATCTGTATTTTTTCCTTTTTTGGATGTTGTGTCTTCGATATTTGTTGTGTGTTGTTTGTTTGTTGGTTCGACGGTTATTTCCTGGCTTTTGTTGTTTCGTCTGTATAGTAATTTCTACGGGTCGAATATTACGTCTGATCCGGTGTTTATTTGCTCGTTTATTATTTTGCCATTGAAGTTTTTTGTTTGTATATTTCCATGTTTTTCACAACAACCTAATATACATATGTTCAGGCTATTAAAAATGTCACCGTTCGAAGTAACCAAACAAACGATAAAAAAATATTTAAAATTTTGACTTGATTCAAATAGAAAAAAACTGTATAGAGCCCAACACCTAATTTCAAATAAATGAGCAGGACGTTATATAGACTTAATAAAAATAAAAAATCCCCATTAACATTTTGTTTTATAGCAGAAAAACTGTATTCTCAATTAAATTTAATATTAGCTGTTTCGATTGTATATTGGAAAGATTTTCCGTCATCATTTGTCAAATTTGGTCTTGTGACATACCGGTTTAGGCGTTGTGCCATCTAGAATCAGGTAGAAATTTGTAATTTTAGTTTTGTGCAATATTTTGTTTTCGTTCTGCGTGTTATTGTCTGTTTTTTTACCTATGTTATTGTTTTGTCCTTTGTAGACCATTGGAACCACTTCGAATATTGCGTCGGGGTAGGTATGTATTTGCTCGTTTATTATCATTCTACCAAAGGTTATTTGTTTATAAATCTTCATGTTTTCGAGTACGTTCAGGCAGCGTCCCTTCTGTTACACAAGAAGTAATTTGGCTGTCTTCTTAATGTTTGCGGGCGGACACTTGTTGCTGAACATAGACTCAGGTAACTTATAGTACTATTTGACCCCCGCTCGGCTATTCTTTGTCATTGATATTCGCTCATGCAACTCTATTCCAACGCCCAATCGCAATAATCTAGTTGAAGTTGATATTCAACCATGCTTAATTGATACCCTTGGTATAATCAGGTTAAAATTCGTGGTGATTGTATCCTCGCTATTGCCCTGTCAACAACACATCTAAATCTTATTGTGGGTATCAAATTGAAAATTATGATTCCCAATTGTCTTCCAGAGTTAAGATGTACACCTCCAATACACATTAGGTAGTAGGACGTGAAAAAATTGCCAAATATACAAGGTGGCGCAAAAGTAATCCTCCTATCATAATTTGGGCTTCTCAAAAGCTGACAGCAGTTTTAAAGATTTAGGTTGTCTGGGTGTTGTCTCGAATCCTTTTAGATGAATGATTTACCGCAGAAAATTTTGAAGATTGCAGAATTTTTATAGCTTGGAGTGTATTTCCTTTAAGGTCATCAGCATGATATATATAGATCGTTCTTGAACAATCTAATATATGATTGGTTTTGGAACGAATTTTCGTCATCCCTTGTCAAGTTTCGGTTTAAGACAAACCGGTTTCGGCGTTGTGCCATCTTCAGTGTCATTTTTCGTTCTGGCTAATTTAATTTTTTCGTCCGTATTTATAGTTACGTTCCTGTGGAATTCATTGTCTATGTTCGTGTAGGTCAGGTCAGTTGTGGGTCGGTGTGTTACTTTGTTTATTTCAGGTATCACTCAGGTACTTGAATTGTGCTTATTTATTCATGTTATATTGTTTTAAGGTTCCTGTTCGTTAAGTGGTTTGTACCTGCAGGTGGATAAATATCTGTATTTTCCCTTTTTTTTTTGATGTTGTGTCTTCGATATTTGTTGTGTGTTGTTTGTTTGTTGTTTCGACGGTTATTTCCTGGCTTTTGTTTTTTCGTCTGTATAGTAATTTCTACGGTTCGAATATTACGTCTGATCCGGTGTTTATTTGCTCGTTTATTATTTTGCCATTGATGTTTTTTTGTTTATATATTTCCATGTTTTTCACAACAATCTAATATATGTTCAGGCTATTAAAAATGTCACCGTTCGAAGTAACCAAACAAACGATAAAAAAAATATTTAAAATTTTGACTAGATTCAAATAGAAAAAAACTGTATAGAGCCCAACACCTAATTTCAAATAAATGAGCAGGACGTTATATAGACTTATTAAAAATAAAAAATCCCCATTAACATTTTGTTTTATAGCTAAAAAAATGTATTCTCAATTAAATTTAATATTAGTTGTTTCGATGTATGTATATTGGAAAGATTTTCCGTCATCATTTGTCAAATTTGGTCTTGTGACATACCGGTTTTGGCGTTGTGCCATCTAGAATCAGGTAGAAATTTGTAATTTTAGTTTTGTGCAATATTTTGTTTTCGTTCTGCGTGTTATTGTCTGTTTTTTTACCTATGTTATTGTTTTGTCCTTTGTAGACCATTGGAACCATTTCGAATATTGCCTCGGGGTAGGTATGTATTTGCTCGTTTATTATCATTCTACCAAAGGTTATTTGTTTATAAATCTTTATGGTTTCGAGTACGTTCAGGCAGTGTCCCTTCTGTTACACAAGAAGTAATTTGGCTGTCTTCTTAATGTTTGCGGGCGGACACTTGTTGCTGAACATAGACTCAGGATATTTATAGTACTATTTGACCCCCGCTCGGCTATTCTTTGTCATTTATAGTTTCGTTCCTGTGGAATTCAGTGTCTATGTTCGTGCAGCTCAGGTCAGTTGTGGGTCGGTATGTGACTTTGTTTATTTCAGGTACAACTCAGGTACTTTAATTGTGCTTATTTTTTCATGTTATGTTGTTTTAAGGTTCCTGTTCGTTAAGCCGTTATGTTGTGTAAAAAATCTGTATTTTTCCCTTTTTTGGATGTTGTGTCTTCGATATTTGTTGTGTGTTGTTTGTTTGTTGGTTCGACGGTTATTTCCTGGCTTTTGTTTTTTCGTCTGTATAGTAATTTCTACGGGTCGAATATTACGTCTGATCCGGTGTTTATTTGCTCGTTTATTATTTTGCCATTGAAGTTTTTTTGTTTGTATATTTCCATGTTTTTCACAACAATCAAATATATGTTCAGGCTATTAAAAATGTCACCGTTCGAAGTAACCAAACAAACGATAAAAAAATATTTAAAATTTTGACTTGATTCAAATAGAAAAAAACTGTATCGAGCCCAACACCTAATTTCAAATAAATGAGCAGGACGTTATATAGACTTAATAAAAATAAAAAAACCCCGTTAACATTTTGTTTTATAGCAAAAAAACTGTATTCTCAATTAAATTTAATATTAGTTGTTTCGATTGTATATTGGAAAGATTTTCCGTCATCATTTGTCAAATTTGGTCTTGTGACATACCGGTTTAGGCGTTGTGCCATCTAGAATCAGGTAGAAATTTGTAATTTTAGTTTTGTGCAATATTTTGTTTTCGTTCTGCGTGTTATTGTCTGTTTTTTTACCTATGTTATTGTTTTGTCCTTTGTAGACCATTGGAACCACTTCGAATATTGCGTCGGGGTAGGTATGTATTTGCTCGTTTATTATCATTCTACCAAAGGTTATTTGTTTATAAATCTTCATGTTTTCGAGTACGTTCAGGCAGCGTCCCTTCTGTTACACAAGAAGTAATTTGGCTGTCTTCTTAATGTTTGCGGGCGGACACTTGTTGCTGAACATAGACTCAGGTAACTTATAGTACTATTTGACCCCCGCTCGGCTATTCTTTGTCATTGATATTCGCTCATGCAACTCTATTCCAACGCCCAATCGCAATAATCTAGTTGAAGTTGATATTGAACCATGCTTAATTGATACCCTTGGTATAATTAGGTTAAAATTCGTGGTGATTGTATCCTCGCTATTGCCCTGTCAACAACACATCTAAATCTTTTTGTGGGTATCAAATTGAAAATTATGATTTCCAATTGTCTTCCAGAGTTAAGATATACACCTCCAGTACACATTAGGTAGTAGGACGTGAAAAAATTGCCAAATATACAAGGTGGCGCAAAAGTAATCCTCCTATCATAATTTTGGCTTCTCAAAAGCTGACAGCAGTTTTAAAGATTTAGGTTGTCTGGGTGTTGTCTCGAATCCTTTTAGATGAATGATTTACCGCAGAAAATGTTGAAGATTGCAGAATTTTTATATCTTTGAGTGTATTTCCTTTAAGGTCATCAGCATGATATATATAGATCGTTCTTGAACAATCTAATATATGATTGGTTTTAGAACGAATTTTCGTCATCCCTTGTCAAGTTTCGGTTTAAGACAAACCGGTTTCGGCGTTGTGCCATCTTCAGTGTCATTTTTCGTTCTGGTTAATTTAATTTTTTCGTCCGTATTTATAGTTACGTTCCTGTGGAATTCATTGTCTATGTTCGTGTAGGTCAGGTCAGTTGTGGGTCGGTGTGTTACTTTGTTTATTTCAGGTATCACTCAGGTACTTGAATTGTGCTTATTTATTCATGTTATGTTGTTTTAAGGTTCCTGTTCGTTAAGCCATTATGTTGTGGTTTGTACCTGCAGGTAGATAAAAATCTGTATTTTCCCTTTTTTTGATGTTGTGTCTTCGATATTTGTTGTGTGTTGTTTGTTGGTTCGACGGTTATTTCCTGGCTTTTGTTTTTTCGTCTGTATAGTAATTTCTACGGTTGGAATATTACGTCTGATCCGGTGTTTATTTGCTCGTTTATTATTTTGCCATTGAAGTTTTTTGTTTGTATGTTTCCATGTTTTTCACAACAATCTAATATATGTTCAGGCTATTAAAAATGTCACCGTTCGAAGTAACCAAACAAACGATAAAAAAATATTTAAAATTTTGACTTGATTCAAATAGAAAAAAACTGTATAGAGCCCAACACCTAATTTCAAATAAATGAGCAGGACGTTATATAGACTTAATAAAAATAAAAAATCCCCATTAACATTTTGTTTTATAGCAGAAAAACTGTATTCTCAATTAAATTTAATATTAGTTGTTTCGATTGTATATTGGAAAGATTTTCCGTCATCATTTGTCAAATTTGGTCTTGTGACATACCGGTTTAGGCGTTGTGCCATCTAGAATCAGGTAGAAATTTGTAATTTTAGTTTTGTGCAATATTTTGTTTTCGTTCTGCGTGTTATTGTCTGTTTTTTTACCTATGTTATTGTTTTGTCCTTTGTAGACCATTGGAACCACTTCGAATATTGCGTCGGGGTAGGTATGTATTTGCTCGTTTATTATCATTCTACCAAAGGTTATTTGTTTATAAATCTTCATGTTTTCGAGTACGTTCAGGCAGCGTCCCTTCTGTTACACAAGAAGTAATTTGGCTGTCTTCTTAATGTTTGCGGGCGGACACTTGTTGCTGAACATAGACTCAGGTAACTTATAGTACTATTTGACCCCCGCTCGGCTATTCTTTGTCATTGATATTCGCTCATGCAACTCTATTCCAACGCCCAATCGCAATAATCTAGTTGAAGTTGATATTCAACCATGCTTAATTGATACCCTTGGTATAATCAGGTTAAAATTCGTGGTGATTGTATCCTCGCTATTGCCCTGTCAACAACACATCTAAATCTTATTGTGGGTATCAAATTGAAAATTATGATTTCCAATTGTCTTCCAGAGTTAAGATGTACACCTCCAATCCACATTAGGTAGTAGGACGTGAAAAAATTGCCAAATATACAAGGTGGCGCAAAAGTAATCCTCCTATCATAATTTTGGCTTCTCAAAAGCTGACAGCATTTTAAAGATTTAGGTTGTCTGGGTGTTGTCTCGAATCCTTTTAGATGAATGATTTACCGCAGAAAATTTTGAAGATTGCAGAATTTTTATAGCTTGGAGTGTATTTCCTTTAAGGTCATCAGCATGATATATATAGATCGTTCTTGAACAATCTAATATATGATTGGTTTTGGAACGAATTTTCGTCATCCCTTGTCAAGTTTCGGTTTAAGACAAACCGGTTTCGGCGTTGTGCCATCTTCAGTGTCATTTTTCGTTCTGGTTAATTTAATTTTTTCGTCCGTATTTATAGTTACGTTCCTGTGGAATTCATTGTCTATGTTCGTGTAGGTCAGGTCAGTTGTGGGTCGGTGTGTTACTTTGTTTATTTCAGGTATCACTCAGGTACTTGAATTGTGCTTATTTATTCATGTTATATTGTTTTAAGGTTCCTGTTCGTTAAGTGGTTTGTACCTGCAGGTGGATAAATATCTGTATTTTCCCTTTTTTTTTTTGATGTTGTGTCTTCGATATTTGTTGTGTGTTGTTTGTTTGTTGTTTCGACGGTTATTTCCTGGCTTTTGTTTTTTCGTCTGTATAGTAATTTCTACGGTTCGAATATTACGTCTGATCCGGTGTTTATTTGCTCGTTTATTATTTTGCCATTGATGTTTTTTTGTTTATATATTTCCATGTTTTTCACAACAATCTAATATATGTTCAGGCTATTAAAAATGTCACCGTTCGAAGTAACCAAACAAACGATAAAAAAAATATTTAAAATTTTGACTTGATTCAAATAGAAAAAAACTGTATAGAGCCCAACGCCTAATTTCAAATAAATGAGCAGGACGTTATATAGACTTATTAAAAATAAAAAATCCCCATTAACATTTTGTTTTATAGCTAAAAAAATGTATTCTCAATTAAATTTAATATTAGTTGTTTCGATGTATGTATATTGGAAAGATTTTCCGTCATCATTTGTCAAATTTGGTCTTGTGACATACCGGTTTTGGCGTTGTGCCATCTAGAATCAGGTAGAAATTTGTAATTTTAGTTTTGTGCAATATTTTGTTTTCGTTCTGCGTGTTATTGTCTGTTTTTTTACCTATGTTATTGTTTTGTCCTTTGTAGACCATTGGAACCATTTCGAATATTGCCTCGGGGTAGGTATGTATTTGCTCGTTTATTATCATTCTACCAAAGGTTATTTGTTTATAAATCTTTATGGTTTCGAGTACGTTCAGGCAGTGTCCCTTCTGTTACACAAGAAGTAATTTGGCTGTCTTCTTAATGTTTGCGGGCGGACACTTGTTGCTGAACATAGACTCAGGATATTTATAGTACTATTTGACCCCCGCTCGGCTATTCTTTGTCATTTATAGTTTCGTTCCTGTGGAATTCAGTGTCTATGTTCGTGCAGCTCAGGTCAGTTGTGGGTCGGTATGTGACTTTGTTTATTTCAGGTACAACTCAGGTACTTTAATTGTGCTTATTTTTTCATGTTATGTTGTTTTAAGGTTCCTGTTCGTTAAGCCGTTATGTTGTGTAAAAAATCTGTATTTTTCCCTTTTTTGGATGTTGTGTCTTCGATATTTGTTGTGTGTTGTTTGCTTGTTGGTTCGACGGTTATTTCCTGGCTTTTGTTTTTTCGTCTGTATAGTAATTTCTACGGGTCGAATATTACGTCTGATCCGGTGTTTATTTGCTCGTTTATTATTTTGCCATTGAAGTTTTTTTGTTTGTATATTTCCATGTTTTTCACAACAATCAAATATATGTTCAGGCTATTAAAAATGTCACCGTTCGAAGTAACCAAACAAACGATAAAAAAATATTTAAAATTTTGACTTGATTCAAATAGAAAAAAACTGTATCGAGCCCAACACCTAATTTCAAATAAATGAGCAGGACGTTATATAGACTTAATAAAAATAAAAAAACCCCATTAACATTTTGTTTTATAGCAAAAAAACTGTATTCTCAATTAAATTTAATATTAGTTGTTTCGATTGTATATTGGAAAGATTTTCCGTCATCATTTGTCAAATTTGGTCTTGTGACATACCGGTTTTGGCGTTGTGCCATCTTTAGCGCCCTTTTCGTTGGTGTTGGTTGTGTTGTATTTATTTCATTCTCTGTTTACCAAATATCAGATTTAAGTAGTATCGGCTATTCAGGCTATTAAAAATGTCATCGTTCGAAGTAACCAAACAAACGATAAAAAAATATTTAAAATTTTGACTTGATTCAAATAGAAAAAAACTGTATAGAGCCCAACACCTAATTTCAAATAAATGAGCAGGACGCTATATAGACTAAATAAAAATAAAAAATCCCCATTAACATTTTGTTTTATAGCTAAAAAAAACTGTATTCTCAATTAAATTTAATATTAGTTGTTTCGATGTATATTTTAAAGATTTTCCGTCATCATTTGTCAAATTTGGTCTTGTGACATACCGGTTTTGGCGTTGTGCCATCTTCAGCGCCCTTTTCGTTCTAAGTAGTTGGTGTTGGTTGTGCTGTATTTATTTCATTATCTGTTTACCAAATATCAGATTTAGGTAGTATCGCGTAAATGTTGCATGAGTGACGTTTTACGCAGGTATGTATTTGCTCGTTTATTATCATTCTACGAAAGGTTATTTGTTTATAAATCTTCATGTTTTCGAGTACGTTCAGGCAGTGTACCTTCTATTACACAAGAAGTAATTTGGCTGTCTTCTTAATGTTTGCGGGCGGACACTTGTTGCTGAACATAGACTCAGGTAACTTATAGTACTATTTGACCCCCGTTCGGCTATTCTTTGTCATTGATATTCGCTCAAGCAACTCTAGTCCAACGCCCACTTGCAATAATCTAGTTGAAGTTGATATTCAACCATGCTTAATTGATACCCTTGGTATGATCAGTGTAAAATTCGTGGTGATTGTATCCTCGCTATTGCCCTGTCAACAACACATCAAAATCTTATTGTGGGTATCAAATTGAAAATTATGATTTCCAATTGTCTTCCAGATTTAAGATGTACACCTCCAATACACATTAGGTAGTAGAACGTAAAAAAAATGGAATTAATTGTCTATGTCCGTGTAGGTCAGGTCAGTTGTGGGTCGGTGTGTTACTTTGTTTATTTCAGGTATCACTCAGTTACTTGAATTCTGCTTATTTATTCATGTTATGTTGTTTTAAGGTTCCTGTTCGTTAAGTGGTTTGTACCTGCAGGTAGATAAATATCTGTATTTCCCCTTTTTTTTGATGTTGTGTCTTCGATATTTGTTGTGTGTTGTTTGTTTGTTGGTTCGACGGTTATTTCCTGGCTTTTGTTTTTTCGTCTGTATAGTAATTTCTACGGGTCGAATATTACGTCTGATCCGGTGTTTATTTGCTCGTTTATTATTTTGCCATTGAAGTTTTTTTGTTTGTATATTTCCATGTTTTTCTCAACAATCTAATATATGTATGTTCAGGCTATTAAAAATGTCACCGTTCGAAGTAACCAAACAAACGATAAAAAAATATTTAAAATTTTGACTTGATTCAAATAGAAAAAAACTGTATAGAGCCCAACACCTAATTTCAAATAAATGAGCAGGACGTTATATAGACTTAATAAAAATAAAAAATTCCCATTAACATTTTGTTTTATAGCTAAAAAACTGTATTCTGAATTAAATTTAATATTAGTTGTTTCTAAGTATATTGGAAAGATTTTCCGTCATCATTTGTCAAATTTGGTCTTGTGACATACCGGTTTAGGCGTTGTGCCATCTAGAATCAGGTAGAAAATTGTAATTTTAGTTTTGTGCAATATTTTGTTTTCGTTCTGCGTGTTTTTGTCTGTTTTTTACCTATGTTATTGTTTTGTCCTTTGTAGACCATTGGAACCACTTCGAATATTGCGTCGGGGTAGGTATGTATTTGCTCGTTTATTATCATTCTACCAAAGGTTATTTGTTTATAAATCTTCATGTTTTCGAGTACGTTCAGGTAGTGTCCCTTCTGTTACACAAGAAGTTATTTGGCTGTCTTCTTAATGTTTGCGGGCGGACACTTGTTGCTGAACATAGACTCATGTAACTTATAGTACTATTTGACCCCCGCTCGGCTATTCTTTGTCATTGATATTCGCTCATGCAACTCTATTCCAACGCCCAATCGCAATAATCTAGTTGAAGTTGATATTCAACCATGCTTAATTGATACCCTTGGTATAATCAGGTTAAAATTCGTGGTGATTGTATCCTCGCTATTGCCCTGTCAACAACACATCAAAATCTGATTGTGGGTATCAAATTGAAAATTATGATTTCCAATTGTCTTCCAGATTTAAGATGCACACCTCCAATACACATTAGGTAGTAGGACGTCAAAAAATTGCCAAATATACATATCATGTGGCGGGTTGGATACTCAACATTGTCAAGAAAACATAATTTTGTCTTCTCAAAAGCTGACAGCAGTTTAAAAGATTTAGGTTGTCTAGGTGTTCTCTCGAATCGCCTTTTAGATGAATGCTGTATCGCAGAAAATGTTGAAGCTTGCAGAAATTTTATATCTTTGAGTGTATTTTCTTTAAGGTCATCAGCATGATATATATAGAGCGTTCCTGAACAATCTAATATATGATTAGTTTTGGAATGAATTTTCGTCATCCCTCGTCAAGTTTGGTTTTAAGACAAACCGGTTTCAGCGTTGTGCCATCTTCAGTGTAATTTTTCGTTCTGGTTAATTTCATTTTTTCGTCCGTATTTACACTTACGTTCCTGTGGAATTCATTGTCTATGTTCGTGTAGGTCACGTCAGTTGTGGGTCGGTGTGTTACTTTGTTCATTTCAGGTAACACTAGGTACTTGAATTGTGCTTATTTATTCATGTTATGTTGTTTTAAGGTTCCTGTTCGTTAAGCCGTTATGTTGTGGTTTGTACCTGCAGGTAGATACAAATCTGTATTTTCCCTTTTTTGGATCTTGTGTATTCGATATTTGTTGTGTGTTGTTTGTTTGTTGTTTCGACGGTTATTTCCTGGCTTTTGTTTTTTCGTCTGTATAGTAATTTCTACGGTTCGAATATTACGTCTGATCCGGTGTTTATTTGCTCGTTTATTATTTTGCCATTGAAGTTTTTTGTTTGTATATTTCCATTTTTTTTCGAAACAATCTAATATATGTTCAGGCTATTAAAAACGTCACCGTTCGAAGTAACCAAACAAACGATAAAAAAATATTTTAGAGCGCAACACCTAATTTCAAATAAATGAGCAGGACATTATATAGACTAAATAAAAATAAAAAATCCCCATTAATATTTTGTTTTATAGCTAAAAAACTGTATTCTCAATTAAATTTAATATTAGTTGATTCTAAGTATATTGGAAAGATTTTTCGTCATCATTTGTCAAATTTGGTGTTGTGACATACCGGTTTTCGCGTTGTGCCATCTAGAATCAGGTAGAAATTTGTAATTTTAGTTTTGTGCAATATTTTGTTTTCGTTCTGCGTGTTATTGTCTGTTTTTTACCTATGTTATTGGTTTGTCCTTTGTAGACCATTGGAACCACTTCGAATATTGCGTCGGGCCAGGAATGTATTTGCTCGTTTATTATCATTCTACGAAAGGTTATTTGTTTATAAATCTTCATGTTTTCGAGTACGTTCAGGCAGTGTCCCTTCTGTTACACAATAGACGTCTGCATGAATGTACTCATTGGCCGTTTTAACACATTCACACGTAAGCGCAACATTCTACGCATTCTGCTCACAGCAAGCGCGATGACTGAATGAGTGTGCAGATAGCAGAGAATACTGCGCTCAGTCGCATTCAGAAAAAGAGGCATTCGTTGTACAAAGTAAGCCAAATATGTTGTACAACTAGTAATGCGCATCCGGATGTATGAGACCTCATCCGGGTGTATGAGACAACATTCGACTGAAAGATTTTATGACGGCGCCAATTTTTGCAAAAGACAGCGGCTACATTATGAAAGCAATTAAATAGAAAAAATTCAATAATTGGATGTCTCTTCATATTTACGTACATATGTACATGCATAATCTACATTGAATTTTACTGAAATTAATTAGTAACTTTAAAATAAATGCATACACTTATAATAAAGTCAATACACATTTGTATGAAAATATGTTCATATGTAGGCGCAAATGTAAATGGAAAGAAAACAGATTTAGAAAAAAATTTCACAATGCTTTTTATATACAGAATTTCTTAAGACTCTCAATTTTTCAATTTCTCATTAAAACGTTAGATATTTTGGATGGAAAACTTTGATATTTGGAAAATGTGTGCACTCTGTACAAGTTTTGAAACTTTAATTGATATTGTTCTAGTTAAACAATGCGATATTATTTTATAAAGAATTAACGGAAAGGATTTGTGTTAAAAAACATTGTAAGTATTGCATACAAATGTAACCTGTTTTTGACGATGAAGTGCATACATATCTATATACGTATTTATATACGTACATATGACTATTTATGTGTGGGTATAATGTATGGTAGTAAAACCCTTTAAAAATATTCGCTAGCTTCTTCACATCCGTAAATATGCATGTATGTATGTACATGTATGTATGTATGTATATGCAGCCTACTTACTGAGTGCCAGGCCATTTGCCCAACTTGGTGATTATCCCTTTCGTATTTATGTACACACATACATATACATATATGTATATACATAGTACATGTGTATTGTACGTATGCATATAGTGTGAGTCTGCGCTTGTGAGCACATATGTTTTTTTTTCTAGAGGTGGCACAAAGCATTGAAAGCCGAAGTGTGGGACTTGCTTTTCGGCTCACCGCACTAAATACACACCCCTGCTCCGTTTCCCTCGCTCCGTGGAACTACCGTTAGGTTTTACTTCGCGGAGGGGGAGCGGCCTATTGCCTTTCTATGAATTTCTGCGGAGTTGCTCCGCTTGACGCAGTTTAATTAGGATTTTGTTCGCTAAATTGCAAACAACAGACCAATTTTCTTTGGACTCGAGCATAGTATCTACTAGATTTTTAACCGAAAGCGATTTCCCTAACTTCGTGTTCGAGTCATCCCTTTCTATTGCAAACCGCGGGCAGACGAAAAAATAGTGTTCGGCGTCTTCGACCACCTGATTTTTGTTCTGATTTTTAAAAATGGAAGTGCACTATAGTTTCAATGGTATTATAAAACATATTCATACATAAGACATTTCGAATTTATTCCAAAAAAACCATTATAATGCATTAATTTTACGAGCTTTCTACTTACTATATCTCGAAAATAAAGCATTTAACTACTATTGCATATACCTATGTACACATGTACATTGAATTGTGGAAAAGAAATAATATCAAAAAAACAACTCAGAAAATATTAAAATTTCAAATTTTCTTTGAGGATTATTTCGATAATTTAATGAAGTCAAATGTCCACTAATATTTTATTCACATCAATATTATTTAGGTCTTAAATAATAATAATATTGTATAAATAACATCAGTTAAAAGAATTTTGTATCCAGTTATCCATCAGCTTTAATAACAAAGTAGTAAGCATAAGCGAAAACAACGCATTAGCTAAGCGTTGTTACGTACACACATAATAACAGGTGTGCGAGGGAGAGAGAGTGCGGGAGTGAAGGTCGTGTTTGTGTCGTTCCGTGATCTTATACTGTTTAATCGGGTAAACGCGAAAATTTAAAAACCAAATCATGGTGTAATTGAGGAAGAAAGCTGGCGGATTCGGCCCTGGAATGGAGACACCATAAATAACGATAAGTGCCATAAATTTATAAATTTATCAGTTTGTCTGTACACGTATGTATGTTATGTGGTTTGTTAATTTTATGTTCCACATTACTTCTTCCCCATCCCACTCTTCGAGTAAACTGTTCTAGCTGCCGTTGAACGGACGGAGAGTGGGGAAGAAAGGAAAAAAAAAAATAAAAAAATAAAAAAACCAGCTGATGCTAAATGGGCGCACTCAACTACCGGCCAGCAGGTGTCACCCTGCTCTTCGCCCAGCTGATCTCTCTCTCCTTACAGTGCCCTGTTTGTCGTATCTTGCCCATGTGTGTTATGTCCCCGTCTTGTTTGTCTATCTATTTGTTTTTCTCGTCCCGCAGCGCTACCGCTGCGAGGTGGGGATGGGGGATGGATGCATACGGCAAATCGCAAATCAATCAACCCGCTATGCCGGTACCGCCGGGTTCTTGCATGCGTGCGTGTGTGCGTGTGTGCCTGTGTGCGCGACGCTACACACTGCCGGCTAACCCTTCCGAGCACCGTGTATCGCATGAGCAACGCGTTCAAAACATATTAATAGTTTCTATTGCCCCTTATCTAAAAAAGGAAAACTAATTCAACTTGGATCAATGTAAATGCTTTTTTTTGTTTTTTTTAAATAATACCTTTTCTTATTTTCGTATTAACAAGAATTCCGACACGTAAACTAAATTAACTAAATTAAAACTAAACTAAATTAAAATTTTTCTCAAACTAAAAATTTACTTCATACCTTAGATTTTGGTCTATTTAATAAAACTAAATCAACCCACATTTCACCTTTTGTTGAACCATGTTCATTATTTGCATATTTACTTAATTTCTTAAACTCAAACTGTACTTAAATTAAACTCCAATTTAGTCACTAAGGACTGATGAAAAGCGCGCGCACGGGGCTCTGCGTGCACGGGGCGCCAATGGGTTAAAAGCACTGAACGCCTATTTGCTGGCGTGCATTCGTGCGTGTGGTTTGCGAGTGTATCCATGCGGGTGAGCACAGCTGTTCAGCTGAGGGCGCACCCCAGTAGGAAACACAAACCAGTTACCCAATAGGAATCGCCCTAAAGTAAGCGAATTAAATAACAATAAAAATCGAACCGGATTTTCACACTGAAACCCAGCCCAGTAAAGTTTCAGCTTATGGCATACTGGAAACTACGCAATTTGGATATGTTTGCTTCGAGCTGGTGGTACTGGCATTCTGTTACCTGAGTATGCAGGAGTGATATCATGCAGAAATGGCTTTCGGGCTAATGTCAGTACCATCTCCGTCCCGTTAAAACCCTAGCAGGCCTCAGAAAACGCTCTTTATCCGTCACCATTAAGTTGGTCGCGCAGGCTCAGTTGAGGAAATCCTGACTAATACCGATCTGGCTCTGAACGCAATACCCCATAAAGGACTGCGTCAACCCATGCATGGCCTCCCTGTTTACAAAGATAACCATGGGATCATAAAGGTAACTGCGCATACGGCTACAGATAACGGCTCTGAGTGGGGACCCCTAAGAAAAAAAATGGAACCAACTAAAAAAATAACGCAGATTAACACAAACGAAGCGGATACTGCTTCTAATACACCCGAAACGATGAACCGGGTGGAAAACGTAGAAAAGGGCACTGACCCATTTAAGAGAAGTGCAAGGCTTGCGCATTCTCCCCCGCTAACTCCCATGGGAGGAGCAGCCTTATTCGAGACGGCGCAAGGTACGAAGGAGACTGATTCAGCCAAAATCCAGGCTGGAACGTCAACCAACAAAAGAGAAAGCGCTTTTTGCAAGCTTGGGGTCGAGATAAATACTCTCCTTGGTATGCTCGAAGAAAACGAAGGTAAACGCCGGACCATCCACCAACCGATGAGAGATGCTATCAGCAAAATCAAGCTTTTGTACAACCAAGCAAAAATGGTGAGTTGCAGATGCAGCACCTATGGCGAAGCGAGCTCTGATAACAGCACGCAGACTTCGCCATGGTTCAGAGCCCCATTGGAACAACCTCGGAGGAAAGCAGGTGCAGAAGCTGCTGGCCCGCCTGTAAGTAAACGGACTAAGCAGTGCCCTAAGAACCAACCCCAGGCAAGCTCTAAAAGAGAAGTCACTGCCCAGGCTACAGTACAGCCAGCCAAGAAAATAAAACTCAACGAATGGGTTAAAGTAAAGACGAAGGCCAAGAACGACAAAAAAGTTGGTAGAGCAAATACCATTAAAAAAACAAGACCTGATGCGATTGTCATTGAAAAAACAGGACAGACGTCCTATGCTGACATACTTAAAAAAATTAAAATGGACGATAAGTTCAAGGGATACGCTGACTCAGTGTCAAAAATCAGACGCACACAGAAGGGAGATTCTCTGATAGAGCTAACAAAAGCCTGCCAAAATTCAACTGACTTAAAAACTATCGTAGGAGCGGCGATAGGAGGCGAGGCCTCGGTCAAAGCACTGACGCACCGCATAACACTGGAGTCCAAGGATATAGACGAGGTTACTTCTAAAGATGAGGTACACTGCGCTATAAAAGCCCTCCCAGGGCTAGAAGATATTAATATATCAGACATCGTGGGGCTAAGGGCTGCATATGCTGGAACTCAAACAGCTACCCTTAGCTTGCCAGCTCAAACCGCCCAGAAGCTTCTCCAGGTTGGCAAAATTAAAATAGGGTGGGTCATCTGCCGTATACGTGAACGTGTGCTCTTGCAAAAGTGCTTTAAATGCCTGGAGTATGGTCACGTGTCTCGAAACTGCACTAGCGAGATAGATAGATCGAAGCAATGCAGAAAATGCGGCGTCGAGGGACATTTCGCAAAAGACTGCAAAAACAGCCCACACTGCGTCTTGTGCAAATCAAATAATAGGGATAACATTGACCATGTAGCAGGTAGCTATAAATGCGCTGCTTTCAGGAAGGCCTTAGCTAACCGACGCATATGAGAATTATACAAATAAATTTAAATCACTGCGAAGCTGCGCAAGATCTATTATCGCAGACGGTGAAAGATATAAGAGCTGACTTGGCAATCATCAGCGAACCGTACAAGTGCAAAGATGATGGAGCTTGGGCCAGCGACAAGAAAAAAAGCACAGCTATCTGGCTTTGCGGTGCATATGCATACCAAGAGATGCATAGCGCGGAAGAAGGATTCGTGCGTTGCAAAATAAATGGAACACACATCATCAGTTGCTATGCAAGGCCAAGCCTCTCAAAAACAGAGTACCAAAAACTTTTGTGCGATATTGCCCTGGAAGCTCGCGGCAAGTCTCCATTAATCATCGCAGGGGACTTCAATGCCTGGGCAATAGAATGGGACAGTAGAGTAACAAATAAGAGAGGTGAAATGCTGCTGGAAACATTTGCCCAGCTTGATGCCACGATCCTAAATACCGGATCTGCGCTAACCTTCAGGAAAATGGGAACGGGGTCTATAATAGATATATCCCTCGCAAGCGAGTCGCTGGCCAACAAAATCAAATGGAGGGTAAACGAGGTGTACACCCATAGTGATCACCAAGCCATTATAATAGACATAGCAGAGGAGAGACAAAAGCTAAACCCAAAGTTCACAGGGCTAAAATGGAAAGAATCTATGCTCGATAATGATGCTTTGGAGTATATAATCGAAGAGTATAAACCCATAGCAGGACCGGCAGAAGACGTTGTGAGTAACTTAGCTTTTGGCCTAACTGAAGCATGCGATGCGTCGATGCCAAGAAGGTCACTTACCAAGAAATTCGTCCCGTGCTATTAGTGGAACAGAAATATAGCACTGATAAGAAAGAAATGTCTCAGTGCAAGACGTAAAATCCAACGCCGCAGAGAAAGTTCTGAATTTCCCGAAAACCTAGCTGCTCTAAAGAAGGCAAGGAAAGGCCTTAAAGCAGCCATAAAAGCAAGAAACAGGAACATTTTAGAAAAACTTGCGACGAAGCAGACATCAATCCCTGGGGCACCGCTTATAGAGTAGTGCTATCAAAAGCAAAAAGCGTAAAGTCACCAAACATTACTTGCCCAGTAATGTTGAGAAATATTATAACAACCCTTTTTCCCTAAAGAGTCGAAGACATCCCATCAGTCTTTCCACGTTATGAAACAAGTGAAATCCCAAGGGTAACTGAAGAGGAGTTGATAACTGCATGCACGAAGATCCAAAATTGTAAAGCTCCAGGGCCGGACGGTATACCAAATAAGGCCCTGAAAGCCGCTATCATAAAGCGCCCAGAAATATTTGTGCATGCATTCAACGCATGCCTTATTGAAGGCTGTTTCCCAACAACATGGAAGAAGCAAACATTAGTGCTGCTATCTAAAGGCAACAAGCCCACAGATGAGCCGTCGTCGTACCGTCCAATATGTTTACTATACACGCTTGGAAAAATTCTTGAAAGAATAGTATGCAACAGACTTACGTCGTTTGCCGAAGAAAATGGGTTCCTGTCGATAAACCAGTTCGGTTTCAGAATATCCCGTTCCACGATAGATGCAATCAAAACAGTAGTTGACGTTGTGGCTAAAGCAATAGAAGGCACAAGGTGGCGTGGTGGGAAAAAAGAATACTGCGCCATTGTAACATCAGACGTTAAAAACGCTTTCAATACCGCAAGCTGGCGAAACATCATGGATACATTATTTAGAAAAGGCACTCCCAAGTTATATCCTCAAAATTATAGGAAGCTATTTTTCGCACCGCAAACTCCTCTACAGAAGCGATAACGGCCCAGAGGTTTATGACGTAAAAGCAGGCGTCCCACAAGGATCAGTCCTTGGACCACTTTTGTGGAACCTTATGTACGACGGCGTCTTTAACCTGGAAATGCCTCCACGCACAAAAGTCGTTGGTTTTGCAGACGATATCGCGGTTGTAATTGTTGCAAAACATTTGCAACAAATTGAAGCAGCAGCTGGCGAAGCTGTACTTAAAATCAAAACATGGCTTCAATCAATGCACCTAACGCTGGCCGACCATAAGACCGAGGCACTTTTAATAAGCAGCAGGAAGGCAGTGGAGTTTCTGAATATTCGCGTGGGGACAGAGGTAATCACATCCAAGCCTGTTATCAAATATTTGGGTGTGATGATAGACTCCCGACTCAATTTCAAGCCCCACTTGGAGTACGTCTCTAAGAAAGCATCTAGAGTGCAGTCAAGCTTATCGCGCATTATGCCAAATAACGGAGGACCGAGACACAGTAAACGAATCCTCTACAGTAGGGTTATTAGCTCAATCCTACTGTATGCGGCCCCAGTCTGGGCCGACGCGCTGCTGGTGAAAAGCTACGCGAAAAAGATAACAACTGTCTATCGGCTAAGCGCCTTACGAGCGGTTTGTGGATTCTGTACAATTTCAGACGAAGCATCTTATGTTATAGCTGGACAAATTCCAGTAGATATCATGGCTCATGAAATGGAACGAATTTATGAAAGGCTTTCCGGGAGTAACGGAACAATAAACCCAAACGAAGTAAAAGAGGAAGAAAGATGCCGATCAATGAACACCTGGCAGAATCGTTGGAATAGCTCCACAAAAGGCAGGTGGACATATAAGCTGATACCAAATATCAGCAAATGGTTGGAGAGAAACCATGGTGACACAAACTTTCACCTTACACAGTTCCTCTCGGGACATGGAGTATATCGGAAGTACTTAACTAAATTTGGTCATGACAGTTCCCCTTGCTGCCCAACATGTAGAGACAGCGAAGAAGATGCGGAACACATTATGTTCCAATGTCCACGTTACGCTCCTCAAGTTCGTACAATCTTAGACGGAGTAAACATCATTGACTTCATGCTCCAGTCAAGCGAAAGGTGGGGAAAAATATGTGCTCTCGTATCGCGCATTCACATAGACCTTAGGCGTGCAGAGATGGCAAGACGTAGCCAACAACGCAGGTAAAGAGCGAGTAAGCTAACCAGCCCCGTGAGGTAATACCTCCTTTGGCAGTTCCGCGGGGAGAGTGGTGGTCGTGGTGGAGAGAGTTTAGTAACGTAGGTGTAGTCAAGAGACTGCAAGTCGTGCATGCTGCTATGGGGATAGCAGTACTCATGAGAGTTTTCTCTTCACGGGAGTTTCCCAAAAAAAAAAAAAAAAAAAAAAAAAAACATAATAACAGGCATCGCTAGCTGCGCCTTACATATGTAAATATGTGCCTTTGGTGGTGTCTCCCTGCGCAACGTCCGCCACATTCGTCACATTCGTGCAAAATCCGGACAGGCCGTGAATGCATGAATGATCGATGGCTATAAATGAGCGAAGCGAAGAGAAAAATGTGTACATCCCTTAAATCATAAGCAGAGAGTACCCATATTGGTCTCTTTTTTCTCTGTAAGTACACATATTTATGATCGCATGAGTGGCTGAGTTGAATGAGCACCGCATTCACATTCGTGTCATTCGGCTAACAGAAGAAATAAATGTGCTCATGCAGCCCTCTATTACACAAGAAGTTATTTGGCTGTCTTCTTAATGTTTGAGGGCGGACACTTGTTGCTGAACATAGACTCAGGTAATTTATAGTACTATTTGACCCCCGCTCGGCTATTCTTTGTCATTGATATTCGCTCATGCAACTCTATTCCAACGCCCAATCGCAATAATCTAGTTGAAGTTGATATTCAACCATGCTTAATTGATACCCTTGGTATGATAAGGTTAAAATTCGTGGTGATTGTATCCTCGCTATTGCCCTGTCAACAACACATCAATATCTTATTGTGGGTATCAAATTGAAAATTATGATTTCCAATTGTCTTCCAGATTTAAGATGTACACCTCCAATACACATTAGGTAGTAGGACGTGAAAAAATTGCCAAATATACAAGGTGGCGCAAAAGTAATCCTCCTATCATAATTTTGGCTTCTCAAAAGCTGACAGCAGTTTTAAAGATTTAGGTTGTCTGGGTGTTGTCTTGAATCGCCTTTTAGATGAATGATTTACCGCAGAAAATGTTGAAGATTGCAGAAATTTTATATCTTTGAGTGTATTTCCTTTAAGGTCATCAGCATGATATATGTATATAGATCGTTCTTGAACAATCTAATATATGATTGGTTTTGGAACGAATTTTCTTCATCCCTTGTCAAGTTTCGGTTTAAGACAAACCGGTTTCGGCGTTGTGCCATCTTCAGTGTCATTTTTCGTTCTGGTTAATTTAATTTTTTCGTCCGTATTTATAGTTACGTTCCTGTGGAATTCATTGTCTATGTTCGTGTAGATCAGGTCAGTTGTGGGTCGGTGTGTTACTTTGTTTATTTCAGGTATCACTCAGGTACTTGAATTGTGCTTATTTATTCATGTTATATTGTTTTAAGGTTCCTGTTCGTTAAGTGGTTTCTACCTGCAGGTGGATAAATATCTGTATTTTTCCTTTTTTTTTTTTGATGTTGTGTCTTCGATATTTGTTGTGTGTTGTTTGTTTGTTGTTTCGGCGGTTATTTCCTGGCTTTTGTTTTTTCGTCTGTATAGTAATTTCTACGGTTCGAATATTACGTCTGATCCGGTGTTTATTTGCTCGTTTATTATTTTGCCATTGATGTTTTTTTGTTTATATATTTCCATGTGTTTCACAACAATCTAATATATGTTCAGGCTATTAAAAATGTCACCGTTCGAAGTAACCAAACAAACGATAAAAAAAATATTTAAAATTTTGACTTCATTCAAATAGAAAAAAACTGTATAGAGCCCAACACCTAATTTCAAATAAATGAGCAGGACGTTATATAGACTTAATACAAATAAAAAATCCCCATTAACATTTTGTTTTATAGCAAAAAAACTGTATTCTCAATTAAATTTAATATTAGTTGTTTCGATGTATATTGGAAAGATTTTCCGTCATCATTTGTCAAATTTGGTCTTGTGACATACCGGTTTTGGCGTTGTGCCATCTTTAGCGCCCTTTTCGTTGGTGTTGGTTGTGTTGTATTTATTTCATTCTCTGTTTACCAAATATCAGATTTAAGTAGTATAAGTAGTATCGCGAAAATGTTTGCATGAGGGACGTTTTACGCAGGTAGAAATTTGTAATTTTAGTTTTGTGCAATATTTTGTTTTCGTTATGCGTGTTATTGTCTGTTTTTTTTACCTATGTTATTGTTTTGTCCTTTGTAGACCATTGGAACCACTTCGAATATTGCGTCGGGGTAGGTATGTATTTGCTCGTTTATTATCATTCTACCAAAGGTTACTTGTTTATAAATCTTCATGTTTTCGAGTACGTTCAGGCAGCGCCCCTTCTGTTACACAAGAAGTAACATATTAATAGTTTCTATTGCCCCTTATCTAAAAAAGGAAAACTAATTCAACTTGGATCAATGTAAATGCTTTTTTTTGTTTTTTTTAAATAATACCTTTTCTTATTTTCGTATTAACAGGAATTCCGACACGTAAACTAAATTAACTAAATTAAAACTAAACTAAATTAAAATTTTTCTCAAACTAAAAATTTACTTCATACCTTAGATTTTGGTATATTTAATAAAACTAAATCAACCCACATTTCACCTTTTGTTGAACCATGTTCATTATTTGCATATTTACTTAATTTCTTAAACTCAAACTGTACTTAAATTAAACTCCAATTTAGTCACTAAGGACTGATGAAAAGCGCGCGCACGGGGCTCTGCGTGCACGGGGCGCCAATGGGTTAAAAGCACTGAACGCCTATTTGCTGGCGTGCATTCGTGCGTGTGGTTTGCGAGTGTATCCATGCGGGTGAGCACAGCTGTTCAGCTGAGGGCGCACCCCAGTAGGAAACACAAACCAGTTACCCAATAGGAATCGCCCTAAAGTAAGCGAATTAAATAACAATAAAAATCGAACCGGATTTTCACACTGAAACCCAGCCCAGTAAAGTTTCAGCTTATGGCATACTGGAAACTACGCAATTTGGATATGTTTGCTTCGAGCTGGTGGTACTGGCATTCTGTTACCTGAGTATGCAGGAGTGATATCATGCAGAAATGGCTTTCGGGCTAATGTCAGTACCATTTCCGTCCCGTTAAAACCCTAGCAGGCCTCAGAAAACGCTCTTTATCCGTCACCATTAAGTTGGTCGCGCAGGCTCAGTTGAGGAAATCCTGACTAATACCGATCTGGCTCTGAACGCAATACCCCATAAAGGACTGCGTCAACCCATGCATGGCCTCCCTGTTTACAAAGATAACCATGGGATCATAAAGGTAACTGCGCATACGGCTACAGATAACGGCTCTGAGTGGGGACCCCTAAGAAAAAAATGGAACCAACTAAAAAAATAACGCAGATTAACACAAACGAAGCGGATACTACTTCTAATACACCCGAAACGATGAACCGGGTGGAAAACGTAGAAAAGGGCACTGACCCATTTAAGAGAAGTGCAAGGCTTGCGCATTCTCCCCCGCTAACTCCCATGGGAGGAGCAGCCTTATTCGAGACGGCGCAAGGTACGAAGGAGACTGATTCAGCCAAAATCCAGGCTGGAACGTCAACCAACAAAAGAGAAAGCGCTTTTTGCAAGCTTGGGGTCGAGATAAATACTCTCCTTGGTATGCTCGAAGAAAACGAAGGTAAACGCCGGACCATCCACCAACCGATGAGAGATGCTATCAGCAAAATCAAGCTTTTGTACAACCAAGCAAAAATGGTGAGTTGCAGATGCAGCACCTATGGCGAAGCGAGCTCTGATAACAGCACGCAGACTTCGCCATGGTTCAGAGCCCCATTGGAACAACCTCGGAGGAAAGCAGGTGCAGAAGCTGCTGGCCCGCCTGTAAGTAAACGGACTAAGCAGTGCCCTAAGAACCAACCCCAGGCAAGCTCTAAAAGAGAAGTCACTGCCCAGGCTACAGTACAGCCAGCCAAGAAAATAAAACTCAACGAATGGGTTAAAGTAAAGACGAAGGCCAAGAACGACAAAAAAGTTGGTAGAGCAAATACCATTAAAAAAACAAGACCTGATGCGATTGTCATTGAAAAAACAGGACAGACGTCCTATGCTGACATACTTAAAAAAATTAAAATGGACGATAAGTTCAAGGGATACGCTGACTCAGTGTCAAAAATCAGACGCACACAGAAGGGAGATTCTCTGATAGAGCTAACAAAAGCCTGCCAAAATTCAACTGACTTAAAAACTATCGTAGGAGCGGCGATAGGAGGCGAGGCCTCGGTCAAAGCACTGACGCACCGCATAACACTGGAGTGCAAGGATATAGACGAGGTTACTTCTAAAGATGAGGTACACTGCGCTATAAAAGCCCTCCCAGGGCTAGAAGATATTAATATATCAGACATCGTGGGGCTAAGGGCTGCATATGCTGGAACTCAAACAGCTACCCTTAGCTTGCCAGCTCAAACCGCCCAGAAGCTTCTCCAGGTTGGCAAAATTAAAATAGGGTGGGTCATCTGCCGTATACGTGAACGTGTGCTCTTGCAAAAGTGCTTTAAATGCCTGGAGTATGGTCACGTGTCTCGAAACTGCACTAGCGAGATAGATAGATCGAAGCAATGCAGAAAATGCGGCGTCGAGGGACATTTCGCAAAAGACTGCAAAAACAGCCCACACTGCGTCTTGTGCAAATCAAATAATAGGGATAACATTGACCATGTAGCAGGTAGCTATAAATGCGCTGCTTTCAGGAAGGCCTTAGCTAACCGACGCATATGAGAATTATACAAATAAATTTAAATCACTGCGAAGCTGCGCAAGATCTATTATCGCAGACGGTGAAAGATATAAGAGCTGACTTGGCAATCATCAGCGAACCGTACAAGTGCAAAGATGATGGAGCTTGGGCCAGCGACAAGAAAAAAAGCACAGCTATCTGGCTTTGCAGTGCATATGCATACAAAGAGATGCATAGCGCGGAAGAAGGATTCGTGCGTTGCAAAATAAATGGAACACACATCATCAGTTGCTATGCAAGGCCAAGCCTCTCAAAAACAGAGTACCAAAAACTTTTGTGCGATATTGCCCTGGACGCTCGCGGCAAGTCTCCATTAATCATCGCAGGGGACTTCAATGCCTGGGCAATAGAATGGGACAGTAGAGTAACAAATAAGAGAGGTGAAATGCTGCTGGAAACATTTGCCCAGCTTGATGCCACGATCCTAAATACCGGATCTGCGCTAACCTTCAGGAAAATGGGAACGGGGTCTATAATAGATATATCCCTCGCAAGCGAGTCGCTGGCCAACAAAATCAAATGGAGGGTAAACGAGGTGTACACCCATAGTGATCACCAAGCCATTATAATAGACATAGCAGAGGAGAGACAAAAGCTAAACCCAAAGTTCACAGGGCTAAAATGGAAAGAATCTATGCTCGATAATGATGCTTTGGAGTATATAATCGAAGAGTATAAACCCATAACAGCACCGGCAGAAGACGTTGTGAGTAACTTAGCTTTTGGCCTAACTGAAGCATGCGATGCGTCGATGCCAAGAAGGTCACTTACCAAGAAATTCGTCCCGTGCTATTAGTGGAACAGAAATATAGCACTGATAAGAAAGAAATGTCTCAGTGCAAGACGTAAAATCCAACGCCGCAGAGAAAGTTCTGAATTTCCCGAAAACCTAGCTGCTCTAAAGAAGGCAAGGAAAGGCCTTAAAGCAGCCATAAAAGCAAGAAACAGGAACATTTTAGAAAAACTTGCGACGAAGCAGACATCAATCCCTGGGGCACCGCTTATAGAGTAGTGCTATCAAAAGCAAAAAGCGTAAAGTCACCAAACATTACTTGCCCAGTAATGTTGAGAAATATTATAACAACCCTTTTTCCCTAAAGAGTCGAAGACATCCCATCAGTCTTTCCACGTTATGAAACAAGTGAAATCCCAAGGGTAACTGAAGAGGAGTTGATAACTGCATGCACGAAGATCCAAAATTGTAAAGCTCCAGGGCCGGACGGTATACCAAATAAGGCCCTGAAAGCCGCTATCATAAAGCGCCCAGAAATATTTGTGCATGCATTCAACGCATGCCTTATTGAAGGCTGTTTCCCAACAACATGGAAGAAGCAAACATTAGTGCTGCTATCTAAAGGCAACAAGCCCACAGATGAGCCGTCGTCGTACCGTCCAATATGTTTACTATACACGCTTGGAAAAATTCTTGAAAGAATAGTATGCAACAGACTTACGTCGTTTGCCGAAGAAAATGGGTTCCTGTCGATAAACCAGTTCGGTTTCAGAATATCCCGTTCCACGATAGATGCAATCAAAACAGTAGTTGACGTTGTGGCTAAAGCAATAGAAGGCACAAGGTGGCGTGGTGGGAAAAAAGAATACTGCGCCATTGTAACATCAGACGTTAAAAACGCTTTCAATACCGCAAGCTGGCGAAACATCATGGATACATTATTTAGAAAAGGCACTCCAAGTTATATCCTCAAAATTATAGGAAGCTATTTTTCGCACCGCAAACTCCTCTACAGAAGCGATAACGGCTCAGAGGTTTATGACGTAAAAGCAGGCGTCCCACAAGGATCAGTCCTTGGACCACTTTTGTGGAACCTTATGTACGACGGCGTCTTTAACCTGGAAATGCCTCCACGCACAAAAGTCGTTGGTTTTGCAGACGATATCGCGGTTGTAATTGTTGCAAAACATTTGCAACAAATTGAAGCAGCAGCTGGCGAAGCTGTACTTAAAATCAAAACATGGCTTCAATCAATGCACCTAACGCTGGCCGACCATAAGACCGAGGCACTTTTAATAAGCAGCAGGAAGGCAGTGGAGTTTCTGAATACTCGCGTGGGGACAGAGGTAATCACATCCAAGCCTGTTATCAAATATTTGGGTGTGATGATAGACTCCCGACTCAATTTCAAGCCCCACTTGGAGTACGTCTCTAAGAAAGCATCTAGAGTGCAGTCAAGCTTATCGCGCATTATGCCAAATAACGGAGGACCGAGACACAGTAAACGAATCCTCTACAGTAGGGTTATTAGCTCAATCCTACTGTATGCGGCCCCAGTCTGGGCCGACGCGCTGCTGGTGAAAAGCTACGCGAAAAAGATAACAACTGTCTATCGGCTAAGCGCATTACGAGCGGTTTGTGGATTCTGTACAATTTCAGACGAAGCATCTTATGTTATAGCTGGACAAATTCCAGTAGATATCATGGCTCATGAAATGAAACGAATTTATGAAAGGCTTTCCGGGAGTAACGGAACAATAAACCCAAACGAAGTAAAAGAGGAAGAAAGATGCCGATCAATGAACACCTGGCAGAATCGTTGGAATAGCTCCACAAAAGGCAGGTGGACATATAAGCTGATACCAAATATCAGCAAATGGTTGGAGAGAAACCATGGTGACACAAACTTTCACCTTACACAGTTCCTCTCGGGACATGGAGTATATCGGAAGTACTTAACTAAATTTGGTCATGATAGTTCCCCTTGCTGCCCAACATGTAGAGACAGCGAAGAAGATGCGGAACACATTATGTTCCAATGTCCACGTTACGCTCCTCAAGTTCGTACAATCTTAGACGGAGTAAACATCATTGACTTCATGCTCCAGTCAAGCGAAAGGTGGGGAAAAATATGTGCTCTCGTATCGCGCATTCACATAGACCTTAGGCGTGCAGAGATGGCAAGACGTAGCCAACAACACAGGTAAAGAGCGAGTAAGCTAACCAGCCCCGTGAGGTAATACCTCCTTTGGCAGTTCCGCGGGGAGAGTGGTGGTCGTGGTGGAGAGAGTTTAGTAACGTAGGTGTAGTCAAGAGACTGCAAGTCGTGCATGCTGCTATGGGGATAGCAGTACTCATGAGAGTTTTCTCTTCACGGGAGTTTCCCAAAAAAAAAAAAAAAAAAAAAAAAAAAACATAATAACAGGCATCGCTAGCTGCGCTTTACATATGTAAATATGTGCCTTTGGTGGTGTCTCCCTGCGCAACGTCCGCCACATTCGTCACATTCGTCCAAAATCCGGACAGGCCGTGAATGCATGAATGATCGATGGCTATAAATGAGCGAAGCGAAGAGAAAAATGTGTACATCCCTTAAATCATAAGCAGAGAGTACCCATATTGGTCTCTTTTTTCTCTGTAAGTATACATATTTATGATCGCATGAGTGGCTGAGTTGAATGAGCACCGCATTCACATTCGTGTCATTCGGCTAACAGAAGAAATAAATGTGCTCATGCAGCCCTCTATTACACAAGAAGTTATTTGGCTGTCTTCTTAATGTTTGAGGGCGGACACTTGTTGCTGAACATAGACTCAGGTAATTTATAGTACTATTTGACCCCCGCTCGGCTATTCTTTGTCATTGATATTCGCTCATGCAACTCTATTCCAACGCCCAATCGCAATAATCTAGTTGAAGTTGATATTCAACCATGCTTAATTGATACCCTTGGTATGATAAGGTTAAAATTCGTGGTGATTGTATCCTCGCTATTGCCCTGTCAACAACACATCAATATCTTATTGTGGGTATCAAATTGAAAATTATGATTTCCAATTGTCTTCCAGATTTAAGATGTACACCTCCAATACACATTAGGTAGTAGGACGTGAAAAAATTGCCAAATATACAAGGTGGCGCAAAAGTAATCCTCCTATCATAATTTTGGCTTCTCAAAAGCTGACAGCAGTTTTAAAGATTTAGGTTGTCTGGGTGTTGTCTTGAATCGCCTTTTAGATGAATGATTTACCGCAGAAAATGTTGAAGATTGCAGAAATTTTATATCTTTGAGTATATTTCCTTTAAGGTCATCAGCATGATATATGTATATAGATCGTTCTTGAACAATCTAATATATGATTGGTTTTGGAACGAATTTTCTTCATCCCTTGTCAAGTTTCGGTTTAAGACAAACCGGTTTCGGCGTTGTGCCATCTTCAGTGTCATTTTTCGTTCTGGTTAATTTAATTTTTTCGTCCGTATTTATAGTTACGTTCCTGTGGAATTCATTGTCTATGTTCGTGTAGATCAGGTCAGTTGTGGGTCGGTGTGTTACTTTGTTTATTTCAGGTATCACTCAGGTACTTGAATTGTGCTTATTAATTCATGTTATATTGTTTTAAGGTTCCTGTTCGTTAAGTGGTTTGTACCTGCAGGTGGATAAATATCTGTATTTTTCCTTTTTTTTTTTTGATGTTGTGTCTTCGATATTTGTTGTGTGTTGTTTGTTTGTTGTTTCGGCGGTTATTTCCTGGCTTTTGTTTTTTCGTCTGTATAGTAATTTCTACGGTTCGAATATTACGTCTGATCCGGTGTTTATTTGCTCGTTTAATATTTTGCCATTGATGTTTTTTTGTTTATATATTTCCATGTTTTTCACAACAATCTAATATATGTTCAGGCTATTAAAAATGTCACCGTTCGAAGTAACCAAACAAACGATAAAAAAAATATTTAAAATTTTGACTTCATTCAAATAGAAAAAAACTGTATAGAGCCCAACACCTAATTTCAAATAAATGAGCAGGACGTTATATAGACTTATTAAAAATAAAAAATCCCCATTAACATTTTGTTTTATAGCTAAAAAAATGTATTCTCAATTAAATTTAATATTAGTTGTTTCGATGTATATTTTAAAGATTTTCCGTCATCATTTGTCAAATTTGGTCTTGTGACATACCGGTTTTGGCGTTGTGCCATCTTCAGCGCCCTTTTCGTTCTAAGTAGTTGGTGTCGGTTGTGCTGTATTTATTTCATTATCTGTTTACCAAATATCAGATTTAGGTAGTATCGCGTAAATGTTGCATGAGTGACGTTTTACGCAGGTATGTATTTGCTCGTTTATTATCATTCTACGAAAGGTTATTTGTTTATAAATCTTCATGTTTTCGAGTACGTTCAGGCAGTGTACCTTCTATTACACAAGAAGTAATTTGGCTGTCTTCTTAATGTTTGCGGGCGGACACTTGTTGCTGAACATAGACTCAGGTAACTTATAGTACTATTTGACCCCCGTTCGGCTATTCTTTGTCATTGATATTCGCTCAAGCAACTCTAGTCCAACGCCCACTTGCAATAATCTAGTTGAAGTTGATATTCAACCATGCTTAATTGATACCCTTGGTATGATCAGTGTAAAATTCGTGGTGATTGTATCCTCGCTATTGCCCTGTCAACAACACATCAAAATCTTATTGTGGGTATCAAATTGAAAATTATGATTTCCAATTGTCTTCCAGATTTAAGATGTACACCTCCAATACACATTAGGTAGTAGAACGTAAAAAAAATGGAATTCATTGTCTATGTCCGTGTAGGTCAGGTCAGTTGTGGGTCGGTGTGTTACTTTGTTTATTTCAGGTATCACTCAGTTACTTGAATTCTGCTTATTTATTCATGTTATGTTGTTTTAAGGTTCCTGTTCGTTAAGTGGTTTGTACCTGCAGGTAGATAAATATCTGTATTTCCCCTTTTTTTTTGATGTTGTGTCTTCGATATTTGTTGTGTGTTGTTTGTTTGTTGGTTCGACGGTTATTTCCTGGCTTTTGTTTTTTCGTCTGTATAGTAATTTCTACGGGTCGAATATTACGTCTGATCCGGTGTTTATTTGCTCGTTTATTATTTTGCCATTGAAGTTTTTTTGTTTGTATATTTCCATGTTTTTCTCAACAATCTAATATATGTTCAGTTCAGGCTATTAAAAATGTCACCGTTCGAAGTAACCAAACAAACGATAAAAAAATATTTAAAATTTTGACTTGATTCAAATAGAAAAAAACTGTATAGAGCCCAACACCTAATTTCAAATAAATGAGCAGGACGTTATATAGACTTAATACAAATAAAAAATCCCCATTAACATTTTGTTTTATAGCAAAAAAACTGTATTCTCAATTAAATTTAATATTAGTTGTTTCTAAGTATATTGGAAAGATTTTCCGTCATCATTTGTCAAATTTGGTCTTGTGACATACCGGTTTTGGCGTTGTGCCACCTAGAATCAGGTAGAAATTTGTAATTTTAGTTTTGTGCAATATTTTGTTTTCGTTCTGCGTGTTATTGTCTGTTTTTTTACCTATGTTATTGTTTTGTCCTTTGTAGACCATTGGAACCACTTCGAATATTGCGTCGGGGTAGGTATGTATTTGCTCGTTTATTATCATTCTACCAAAGGTTATTTGTTTATAAATCTTCATGTTTTCGAGTACGTTCAGGCAGCGTCCCTTCTGTTACACAAGAAGTAATTTGGCTGTCTTCTTAATGTTTGCGGGCGGACACTTGTTGCTGAACAAAGACTCAGGTAACTTATAGTACTATTTGACCCCCGCTCGGCTATTCTTTGTCATTGATATTCGCTCATGCAACTCTATTCCAACGCCCAATCGCAATAATCTAGTTGAAGTTGATATGCAACCATGCTTAATTGATACGCTTGGTATAATCAGGTTAAAATTCGTGGTGATTGTATCCTCGCTATTGCCCTGTCAACAACACATCTAAATCTTATTGTGGGTATCAAATTGAAAATTATGATTTCCAATTGTCTTCCAGAGTTAAGATGTACACCTCCAATACACATTAGGTAGTACGACGTCAAAAAATTGCCAAATATAAATATCATGTGGCGGGTTGGATACTCAACATTGTCAAGAAAACATAATTTTGGCTTCTCAAAAGCTGACAGCAGTTTAAAAGATTTAGGTTGTCTAGGTGTTGTCTCGAATCGCCTTTTAGATGAATGCTGTATCGCAGAAAATGTTGAAGCTTGCAGAAATTTTATATCTTTGAGTGTATTTTCTTTAAGGTCATCAGCATGATATATATAGAGCGTTCCTGAACAATCTAATATATGATTAGTTTTGGAACGAATTTTCGTCATCCCTCGTCAAGTTTGGTTTTAAGACAAACCGGTTTCAGCGTTGTGCCATCTTCAGTGTAATTCTTCGTTCTGGTTAATTTCATTTTTTCGTCCGTATTTACAGTAACGTTCCTGTGGAATTCATTGTCTATGTTCGTGTAGGTCACGTCAGTTGTGGGTCGGTGTGTTACTTTGTTCATTTCAGGTAACACTAGGTACTTGAATTGTGCTTATTTATTCATGTTATGTTGTTTTAAGGTTCCTGTTCGTTAAGCCGTTATGTTGTGGTTTGTAC
This sequence comes from Philophylla caesio, assembly GCA_963971545.1. Classification (NCBI taxonomy): domain Eukaryota; kingdom Metazoa; phylum Arthropoda; class Insecta; order Diptera; family Tephritidae; genus Philophylla; species Philophylla caesio. The sequence continues at coordinate 44,826,089 of OZ020606.1, read as the reverse complement.
CTGCAGGTAGATAAAAATCTGTATTTTCCCTTTTTTGGATGTTGTGTATTCGATATTTGTTGTGTGTTGTTTGTTTGTTGTTTCGACGGTTATTTCCTGGCTTTTGTTTTTTCGTCTGTATAGTAATTTCTACGGTTCGAATATTACGTCTGATCCGGTGTTTATTTGCACGTTTATTATTTTGCCATTGAAGTTTTTTGTTTGTATATTTCCATTTTTTTCGAAACAATCTAATATATGTTCAGGCTATTAAAAATGTCACCGTTCGAAGTAACCAAACAAACGATAAAAAAATATTTAAAAGTTTGACTTGATTCAAATAGAAAAAAACTGTATAGAGCCCAACACCTAATTTCAAATAAATGAGCAGGACGTTATATAGACTTAATATATATTGGAAAGATTTTCCGTCATCATTTGTCCAATTTGGTCTTGTGACATACCGGTTTTGGCGTTGTGCCATCTAGAATCAGGTAGAAATTTGTAATTTTAGTTTTGTGCAATATTTTGTTTTCGTTCTGCGTGTTATTGTCTGTTTTTTACCTATGTTATTGTTTTGTCCTTTGTAGACCATTGGAACCACTTCGAATATTGCGTCGGGGTAGGTATGTATTTGCTCGTTTATTATCATTCTACCAAAGGTTATATGTTTATAAATCTTCATGTTTTCGAGTACGTTCAGGCAGCGTCCCTTCTGTTACACAAGAAGTAATTTGGCTGTCTTCTTAATGTTTGCGGGCGGACACTTGTTGCTGAACATAGACTCAGGTAACTTATAGTACTATTTGATCCCCGCTCTGCTATTCTTTGTCATTTATAGTTTCGTTCCTGTGGAGTTCATTGTCTATGTTCGTGCAAGTCAGGTCAGTTGTGGGTCGGCAAGTTACTTTGTTTATTTCAGGTACCACGCAGGTACTTTAATTGTGCTTATTTATTCATGTTATGTTGTTTTAAGGTTCCTGTTCGTTAAGCCGTTATGTTGTGTAAAAAGTCTGTATTTTTCCCTCTTTTGGATGTTGTGTCTTCGATATTTGTTGTGTGTTGTTTGTTTGTTGGTTCGACGGTTATTTCCTGGCTTTTGTTTTTTCGTCTGTATAGTAATTTCTACGGTTCGAATATTACGTCTGATCCGGTGTTTATTTGCTCGTTTATTATTTTGCCATTGAAGTTTTTTGTTTGTATATTTCCATGTTTTTTCACAACAATCTAATATATGTTCAGGCTATTAAAAATGTCACCGTTCGAAGTAACCAAACAAACGATAAAAAAAATATTTAAAATTTTGACTAGATTCAAATAGAAGAAAACTGAATAGAGCCCAACACCTAATTTCAAATAAATGAGCAGGACGTTATATAGACTTAATAAAAATAAAAAATCCCCATTAACATTTTGTTTTATTGCTAAAAAAAATGTATTCTCAATTAAATTTAATATTAGTTGTTTCGATGTATATTGGAAAGATTTTCCGTCATCATTTGTCAAATTTGGTTTTGTAACATACCGGTTTTGGCGTTGTGCCATCTTCAGCGCCCTTTTCGTTCTTAGTAGTTGGTGTTGGTTGTGCTGTATTTATTTCATTCTCTGTTTACCAAATATCAGATTTAAGTAGTATCGGCTATTCAGGCTATTAAAAATGTCATCGTTCGAAGTAACCAAACAAACGATAAAAAAATGTTTAAAATTTTGACTTGATTCAAATAGAAAAAAAACTGAATAGAGCGCAACGCCTAATTTCAAATAATTGAGCAGGACGTTATATAGACTTAATAAAAATAAAAAATCCCCATTAACATTTTGTTTTATAGCTAAAAAACTGTATTTTCACTTAAATTTAATATTAGTTGTTTCGACGTATGCATATTGGAAAGATTTTCCGTCATCATTTGTCAAATTTGGTCTTGTGACATACCGGTTTTGGCGTTGTGCCATCTTCAGCGCCCTTTTCGTTGGTGTTGGTTGTGTTGTATTTATTTCATTCTCTGTTTACCAAATATCAGATTTAAGTAGTATAAGTAGTATCGCGAAAATGTTTGCATGAGGGACGTTTTACGCAGGTAGAAATTTGTAATTTTAGTTTTGTGCAATATTTTGTTTTCGTTATGCGTGTTATTGTCTGTTTTTTTTACCTATGTTATTGTTTTGTCCTTTGTAGACCATTGGAACCACTTCGAATATTGCGTCGGGGTAGGTATGTATAGTACTATTTGACCCCGCTCGGCTATTCTTTGTCATTGATATTCGCTCATGCAACTCTATTCCAACGCCCAATCGCAATAATCTATTTGAAGTTGATATTCAACCATGCTTAATTGATACCCTTGGTATGATCAGGTTAAAATTCGTGGTGATTGTATCCTCGCTATTGCCCTGTCAACAACACATCAAAATCTTATTGTGGGTCTCAAATTGAAAATTATGATTTCCAATTGTCTTCCAGATTTAAGATATACACCTCCAATACACATTAGGTAGTAGGACGTCAAAAAATTGCCAAATATACATATCATGTGGCGGGTTGGATACTCAACATTGTCAAGAAAACATAATTTTGGCTTCTCAAAAGCTGACAGCAGTTTAAAAGATTTAGGTTGTCTAGGTGTTGTCTCGAATCGCCTTTTAGATGAATGCTGTATCGCAGAAAATGTTGAAGCTTGCAGAAATTTTATATCTTTGAGTGTATTTTCTTTAAGGTCATCAGCATGATATATACATATAGAGCGTTCCTGAACAATCTAATATATGATTAGTTTTGGAACGAATTTTCGTCATCCCTCGTCAAGTTTGGGTTTAAGACAAACCGGTTTCAGCGTTGTGCCATCTTCAGTGTAATTTTTCGTTCTGGTTAATTTCATTTTTTCGTCCGTATTTACAGTTACGTTCCTGTGGAATTCATTGTCTATGTTCGTGTAGGTCACGTCAGTTGTGGGTCGGTGTGTTACTTTGTTCATTTCAGGTAACACTAGGTACTTGAATTGTGCTTATTTATTCATGTTATGTTGTTTTAAGGTTCCTGTTCGTTAAGCCGTTATGTTGTGGTTTGTACCTACAGGTAGATAAAAATCTGTATTTTCCCTTTTTGGATGTTGTGTATTCGATATTTGTTGTGTGTTGTTTGTTTGTTGTTTCGACGGTTATTTCCTGGCTTTTGTTTTTTCGTCTGTATAGTAATTTCTACGGTTCGAATATTACGTCTGATCCGGTGTTTATTTGCTCGTTTATTATTTTGCCATTGAAGTTTTTTGTTTGTATATTTCCATTTTTTTCGAAACAATCTAATATATGTTCAGGCTATTAAAAATGTCACCGTTCGAAGTAACCAAACAAACGATAAAAAAAATATTTAAAATTTTGACTAGATTCAAATAGAAAAAAACTGAATAGAGCCCAACACCTAATTTCAAATAAATGAGCAGGACGTTATATAGATTTAATAAAAATAAAAAATCCCCATTTTGTTTTCTAGCTAAAAAACTGTATTCTCACTTAAATTTAATATTAGTTGTTTCTAAGTATATTGGAAAGATTTTCCGTCATCATTTGTCAAATTTGGTTTTGTGACATACCGGTTTTGGCGTTGTGCCATCTTCAGCGCCCTTTTCGTTCTAAGTAGTTGGTGTTGGTTGTGATGTATTTATTTCATTCTCTGTTTACCAAATATCAGATTTAAGTAGTATCGACTATTCAGGCTATTAAAAATGTCATCGTTCGAAGTAACCAAACAAACGATAAAAAAATGTTTAAAATTTTGACTTGATTCAAATAGAAAAAAAACTGAATAGAGCGCAACGCCTAATTTCAAATAATTGAGCAGGACGTTATATAGACTTAATAAAAATAAAAAATCCCCATTAACATTTTGTTTTATAGCTAAAAAACTGTATTTTCACTTAAATTTAATATTAGTTGTTTCGACGTATGCATATTGGAAAGATTTTCCGTCATCATTTGTCAAATTTGGTCTTGTGACATACCGGTTTTGGCGTTGTGCCATCTTCAGCGCCCTTTTCGTTGGTGTTGGTTGTGTTGTATTTATTTCATTCTCTGTTTACCAAATATCAGATTTAAGTAGTATAAGTAGTATCGCGAAAATGTTTGCATGAGGGACGTTTTACGCAGGTAGAAATTTGTAATTTTAGTTTTGTGCAATATTTTGTTTTCGTTATGCGTGTTATTGTCTGTTTTTTTTACCTATGTTATTGTTTTGTCCTTTGTAGACCATTGGAACCACTTCGAATATTGCGTCGGGGTAGGTATGTATAGTACTATTTGACCCCGCTCGGCTATTCTTTGTCATTGATATTCGCTCATGCAACTCTATTCCAACGCCCAATCGCAATAATCTATTTGAAGTTGATATTCAACCATGCTTAATTGATACCCTTGGTATGATCAGGTTAAAATTCGTGGTGATTGTATCCTCGCTATTGCCCTGTCAACAACACATCAAAATCTTATTGTGGGTCTCAAATTGAAAATTATGATTTCCAATTGTCTTCCAGATTTAAGATATACACCTCCAATACACATTAGGTAGTAGGACGTCAAAAAATTGCCAAATATACATATCATGTGGCGGGTTGGATACTCAACATTGTCAAGAAAACATAATTTTGGCTTCTCAAAAGCTGACAGCAGTTTAAAAGATTTAGGTTGTCTAGGTGTTGTCTCGAATCGCCTTTTAGATGAATGCTGTATCGCAGAAAATGTTGAAGCTTGCAGAAATTTTATATCTTTGAGTGTATTTTCTTTAAGGTCATCAGCATGATATATATAGAGCGTTCCTGAACAATCTAATATATGATTAGTTTTGGAATGAATTTTCGTCATCCCTCGTCAAGTTTGGTTTTAAGACAAACCGGTTTCAGCGTTGTGCCATCTTCAGTGTAATTTTTCGTTCTGGTTAATTTCATTTTTTCGTCCGTATTTACACTTACGTTCCTGTGGAATTCATTGTCTATGTTCGTGTAGGTCACGTCAGTTGTGGGTCGGTGTGTTACTTTGTTCATTTCAGGTAACACTAGGTACTTGAATTGTGCTTATTTATTCATGTTATGTTGTTTTAAGGTTCCTGTTCGTTAAGCCGTTATGTTGTGGTTTGTACCTGCAGGTAGATACAAATCTGTATTTTCCCTTTTTTGGATCTTGTGTATTCGATATTTGTTGTGTGTTGTTTGTTTGTTGTTTCGACGGTTATTTCCTGGCTTTTGTTTTTTCGTCTGTATAGTAATTTCTACGGTTCGAATATTACGTCTGATCCGGTGTTTATTTGCTCGTTTATTATTTTGCCATTGAAGTTTTTTGTTTGTATATTTCCATTTTTTTTCGAAACAATCTAATATATGTTCAGGCTATTAAAAACGTCACCGTTCGAAGTAACCAAACAAACGATAAAAAAATATTTTAGAGCGCAACACCTAATTTCAAATAAATGAGCAGGACATTATATAGACTAAATAAAAATAAAAAATCCCCATTAATATTTTGTTTTATAGCTAAAAAACTGTATTCTCAATTAAATTTAATATTAGTTGATTCTAAGTATATTGGAAAGATTTTCCGTCATCATTTGTCAAATTTGGTTTTGTGACATACCGGTTTTGGCGTTGTGCCATCTTCAGCGCCCTTTTCGTTCTAAGTAGTTGGTGTTGGTTGTGATGTATTTATTTCATTCTCTGTTTACCAAATATCAGATTTAAGTAGTATCGACTATTCAGGCTATTAAAAATGTCATCGTTCGAAGTAACCAAAGAAACGATAAAAAAATTTTAAAATTTTGACTTGATTCAAATAGAAAAAAACTGAATAGAGCGCAACGCCTAATTTAAAAAAAAATGAGCAGGACGTTATATAGACTTAATAAAAATAAAAAATCCCCATTTTGTTTTATAGCTAAAAAACTGTATTCTCACTTAAATTTAATATTAGTTGTCTCGACGTATATTGGAAAGATTTTCCGTCATCATTTGTCAAATTTGGTCTTGTGACATACCGGTTTTGGCGTTGTGCCATCTTCAGCGCCCTTTTCGTTGGTGTTGGTTGTGTTGTATTTATTTCATTCTCTGTTTACCAAATATCAGATTTAAGTAGTATAAGTAGTATCGCGAAAATGTTTGCATGAGGGACGTTTTACGCAGGTAGAAATTTGTAATTTTAGTTTTGTGCAATATTTTGTTTTCGTTATGCGTGTTATTGTCTGTTTTTTTTACCTATGTTATTGTTTTGTCCTTTGTAGACCATTGGAACCACTTCGAATATTGCGTCGGGGTAGGTATGTATTTGCTCGTTTATTATCATTCTACGAAAGGTTATTTGTTTATAAATCTTCATGTTTTCGAGTACGTTCAGGCAGTGTCCCTTCTGTTACACAAGAAGTAATTTGGCTTTCTTCTTAATGTTGCTGAACATAGACTCAGGTAACTTATAGTACTATTTGACCCCCGCTATGCTATTCTTTGTCATTTATAGTTTCGTTCCTGTGGAATTCATTGTCTATGTTCGTGCAGGTCAGTTGTGGGTCGGTGTGTTACTTTGTTTATTTCAGGCACCACTCAGGTACTTTAATTCTGCTTATTTATTCATGTTATGTTGTTTAAGGTTCCTGTTCGTTAAGCCGTTATGTTGTGTAAAAAATCTGTATTTTTCCCTTTTTTGGATGTTGTGTCTTCGATATTTGTTGTGTGTTGTTTGTTTGTTGGTTCGACGGTTATTTCCTGGCTTTTGTTTTTTCGTCTGTATAGTAATTTCTACGGTTCGAATATTACGTCTGATCCGGTGTTTATTTGCTCGTTTTTTTGTTCGTATATTTCCAAGTTTTTTCACAACAATCTAATATATGTTCAGGCTATTAAAAATGTCACCGTTCGAAGTAACCAAACAAACGATAAAAAAATATTTAAAATTTTGACTTGATTCAAATAGAAAAAAAACTAAATAGAGCGCAACACCTAATTTCAAATAAATGAGCAGGACGTTATATAGACTTAATAAAAATAAAAAATTCCCATTAACATTTTGTTTTATAGCAAAAAACTGTATTCTGAATTAAATTTAATATTAGTTGTTTCTAAGTATATTGGAAAGATTTTCCGTCATCATTTGTCAAATTTGGTCTTGTGACATACCGGTTTTGGCGTTGTGCCACCTAGAATCAGGAAGAAATTTGTAATTTTAAATTACTTAAGTATAAAAGTGAATACTTTAAAACTATTTATTTTAAACAATATAGGACTTAATGTAGTGTACATATGGTAGCAGAAATTTGAAAGGAAGAAAAGCGATTAAAAATATATAGAAATATTAAGACTTAGAGTAAGAATATAGAATAAATTGCCAATTTGAACTGCCTTAGATTTGATTCCAGTTTTAATTTATTGGGTAAAGAGTTCCATAACTGAACAGCTCTAACGAAAAACATTCTGGAGGTACCTGAATACCTATATTGTGGGACTATAAGGTTGCATGTACGAGTTGACTGCGCAAAGGTTAATTTAAAGAAGAGATAACTCGGACAACGTGTGTAGATTATCTTGTGTATAAATAACAATAAGCGACGGTCAAAAAATACAGATAAGCTACAGCCAAGGATTTGTATAGATAACTCAGAAATGTGGTCAAATTTTCGTTTCATATATATATATCTAGCAGCATTATTAATTAGTAATTGTAGCTTTTTCATGGAGGCCTTGTCCAGGCAACGAAATACACACTCTTGGTAAGATATTATAGGCACCAATAGCGTTTTGACTAGCTTAAGTTTTATGTCCGAAAGTATATAGACTGCTGTCTTCCAAAGATGTCTGAGTACATAATATGACTTGCTGATTGACGCATTTACATGGTCGACACATGATAGAGTTGTCTTGATCTTGAATCCAAGGATTGTAACAACTTTCTCGTACTTAATTTCAGTTCCTTTTAGTATTATCGGGGAAACATCATCCATGCTACACGAGCGATTAGATAGGACTATTGCTTGTGTTTTGGCTGTGTTGAGATTCAGCCTATTAAGTTCTGACCACATATAAATATATTCTAGGTCTTCATTTATTCTAAAAACTAAGTCCTCCGTAAGGCCTAGAGGTGCAGAGAGGTATATCTGCGCATCATCAGCGTATAAGTGAATAGACACATTTCTACAGCACTTTCCAATGTCATTAATATACAAAAGAAATAAAACGGGACCCAGAATAGAACCTTGGGGTACGCCTGCTTTGATTGGCATTAAGGCTGAGCTGCTACTCTTTGATACTACCCTTTGTTGTCTATTTGTAAGGTAACTCATTATTAAGCTAACTGCATCATGGCTGAATCCGAAGTACGAAACAAGTTTTTGGCAAAGAATTTTATGACAAACAGTATCAAATGCATTGGAGAAGTCCAATAGTGTTAGAATTGTCAGGCCCCCCTTATCAAAGAATGGCCGTAAATCCTCCATCACTTTAAGCACAGCAGTTGAGCAACTATGCCCCCGACGATAACCGGATTGATGCTCGGAGATGAGACCATTTTCCGAAAGGTACCCCATCATTTGATTCAATATCAATCTTTCGAAAACCTTCGACAATGATGGCAAAATACTTATTGGTCGAAAGTCATAAGGTTGAGTGGCATTACTTTTTTTGGCAACAGGAATTATATTAGCGACTTTCCAACTGTCAGGAAACCTTGATGTTGTTAGCGAAAAATTTATAATATGCGTCAAAGGTGAAATAATATACGGCAAGAGTAGTTTTAAGAATCTTAAGCTTATTTTATCCTCACCCACTGCATTTGACTTGATTGAAAGTATACTTGGTATAACCTCAGATTCAGTGACATGATTAAAATTAAATTTTCTGCCAAAGCAAGTTAATAGATTGCAATCAGGTTTAAAGTCAACATTTTCTTCTGGAGATTTTCCTGAAAAGTACTCATTCATAACGTCAGCATCGACCAGACATTCAGATTTCAATTCTTGCTTTACCCCAAGATTTTTTAAGTTATTCCACAGCACTTTAGGTGGAAGGTTTGCATTGAGTTTACCTTGGAAATAAAACCTCTTTGCTTTACGCGTGGTTTCAGTAGCTCTGTTTCGCATAAGCTTGAACATCATCCAATTTTCTTCACTATAATTTTGCTTCCAGAAAGCATAATATTTGTTTCGCGCATTTATTGCCTTACGAACCTCCCTTGTGAACCATGGCTGCCTATTTTTGTTAATTTTAATTTTCCTTAAAGGAACATGTTTTTGAAAAAGATAATTAACTAACATGGAGAAATGTTCGACTTTTTCATTAACGTCAGCTAAATACCAGCAGTCATTCCAAGGAAGGGAGGAAGCTTCAGTAGCTAAATTTTTAATGTGAACTTTACTAAAATCTCGAAAATATACCAAGTCTGTTGCCGTATTTAGAGATACATTTATTCTTATATTATAACTTAGAAAAATTAGGTCATGGTCGCTAACACTGCTTAGAGAAAGTTGGTCAAAATGCAGTACTCGGGACATATCAGACACACAAAACAAATCTAGTAAGCTAGGCTTACATTTGGGGCCAAAGCGAGTAGGAAAGTTGTTTACTACATTTAAACCAACACTTGACATATTATCCAACAGATCATTAGCACGCTCATTTTTCAACAGCAAATCGATGTTTAAATCACCACATAATATTATATGCTCATAAATTACACTAAACTTATTGATATGTCGAAATAAGTTACTTAAATCAGATGACCTACTCGGATTATAAACACATATCAAAAGACAACATTGAAGGTTATTAAAAAATTCAACCATTAAACACTCCACCGGATCAAGATGGTTCGACTTATATAATATTTTGTGCTGTAATTCTTTCTTGTGATAAATCGCTATACCACCACCTCGCTTGTCCAGATTTCTATCATTCCTCACAACCGAAAGGTTGCTAAATTGATATATATGGTCTTTTTTAAACCAAGTCTCGGTCACACACACAACATCAATACACACATTATCAAAAAAATAACTTAGGTAGTCAAGTTTGGAAAGGTTTAAACTTCTCGCGTTTAGGTGGCAAATTTGAAATCCAGGATGGAAATCGCTTACCAATTTCAAAGATGTTTTTAAATGTAGATCGCTAGAGCCAGCAGTTACATCACGTAGTGTCATAAGGCATACATAAAAGCACTTCAAGTTGACAAAAATAGTGGTTGACAGGTGTATGTATAACAATAATAAAATAAATATTTAACAAAGGTAGACTAATATTAGGGCAACAAAGAGAAGGTATAACAGCATGAGAGAAAGCTTTCTGAACTAACATAAAAAGTAAGCAATAAATAAATACATTGATGTTAATGAAATGTAAATGCGTTAAGCGTAATCTAGTTAACATTTTATACTCATTTAGTTGCGTTGCTTGCAAGAGAATCCACGTCTGCTTTAGTGCGTACTAATTTGGGATCATCATTAGGCCTTAACCGCACAAAAACTTTGCCACGGATTGAGAACGCTGAAGTCAATCTCTTATTTCTCTTAAGCTCCGAGGCATACGAAATAACCTCACGCAGCATCTTTGGCAAGCTCTCGTGCATATAAATCGCTCCATAACCAGGCTGGTCAATATCAGAGAGCGCAAGTGATCTCTTTTTTGCCTTGCAAAATGCCGCAATATTCTTAAAAAATTGAGAGCGATCATGTGCAGAGAACAATTTCACAATCACGGGCGCATGGTTGTTGTTACCTTTTTGCGTTTTGTTTTTTGCACTTCGCAAACGGAACACATCACGTATCTGCAGAGTCTTGCATTGCATCGCATTGCAGATTTTGTTGAATATATTTGGCAAATCTTCATCAACAGTTTGTGGGATACCGTTTATGATGATATCGGTGGCGACTGCGCTGCTTTCGAGTTCACAGAGTTGAGCGTGAGCAGCAGCAATATCACTGCGTAAGGTAGGAAACTCAGTACACGAGTTCTCAACTGCAGTTACTCTCTTCTCAATCGTTACAATAGACAGCTTTAGATTTGCTGTTTCAGCAGCTAACTCACCGATTTTTTGCATAACTCTTTCCTCAGAGCTCTTCATTACTGCGGTCAGCTCTTCAATAATGCGAACTCTTTGCTCTTCCATCTTCTTCGCAAAACTTTCAACCATAAATGATGATGGCGTTAGTGGTGTTTTCGGGGGCGATGTAGCTCTGCGTGATGGATTTTTGAGTTGTGTAGTGGGCATCTTGATGTTAATATTAAATCACCAGCACACAGGAACGATTAGTTACAGACACGTACACAAATGAAGCACCAGATATATGGAAATTTCAAATTAAGCAATTAGAAACGTGAAAAACTCAGGAGCACCGTACAAACACGTCCTACTCGTCTGACATTCTCTCTACTCGGCAGTATGAAAGAGATAAGCTGAGGAATTTTTTCTTGCACAGTAATTTGCCGTAATTAAACGGCATAAATCAAAAATTCGAATAAATTTTTTTTTTAATTTTCCATATGCACTGCCAACTTCAGGTGAAGTTAGCGTGCCACATTAAGGAAAAATGTGAAAGAGATCAGCTAGGGAATTTTTTCTTGCACAGTAATTTGCCGCTTTTTTGCCGTAATTAACAATTTTTTTTTAGAATTTTTGATTTTTGCCGTTTAGTTACAACAAAAAAGCGGCAAATTACTGTGCAAGAAAAAAATCCCTAGCTGATCTGTTTCATACTTTTCCTTAATGAGGCACGCTAACTTCACCTGAAGTTGGCAGTGCATATGAAAAATTAAAAAAAAAATTTATTCGAACTTTTGATTTATGCCGTTTAATTACGGCAAAAAAACGGCAAATTACGGTGCAAGGAAAAATTATGAGCGTGAAGCTAGGTAAGCACCCATCGCAAATCGAAACGGTATACTATTGTAATTTTGCCGCTAATTTGTTGCTAATTATTTGCGCAAAAATTAATTTTGTCGCTCTTTTTGTTCTTAATTTTTTGGGGTGCTTTGCTAAGTTGACGTGAAGTTAGCTAAGCACCCCCCCCCCTACAAAATGAGTAAAATGCGATATAAAAATTTAAAATCTAGTCCCAATTTTGCCGCTAATTAGTTGCTCATTAGTTACGCAAAAATTATTTTTTTTGGATACAAATTTTTTTTTAAATTTAGTATGGAGTTGGCATACTTGTACCAAAAATCTGAAAAAGTTCAAAACGTCCTTAAAACGATTTTAACCACGTTTGTAATTTGTTGCTAATTAGTTGCTAAGTGATTACATTAAAATTTATTTTGTTGCAAATGCTTGTTAATTTTTCTGTTGGCCTAGTAAATGTTAATATTATAATTTTATTGAGCTCAAGGCCAGTTTATGGAAGATTTGTTTGTGAAAAAACAACAACAGTTTTTAATGGTTGAAGTTATAGTACTAGGTGGTGATTTCCGAAATAGTACTATAACTTCAACCATTAAAAACTGTTGTTGTTTTTTCACAAACAAATCTTCCATAAACTGGCCTTGAGCTCAATAAAATTATAATATTTAATTTGTTGCTCTTTTTGTTTTTGTTTTTTTGGGGTGCTTTGCTAAGTTGACGTGAAGTTGGCTAAGCACCCCCCTAGCAAATGAGAAAATCGCGATATAAAAATTTAAAAACTAGTCCCAATTTTGCCGCTAATTTGTTGCTCATTAGTTACGCAAAAATTAATTTTGTCGCTCTTTTTGTTCTTAATTTTTTGGGGTGCTTTGCTGAGTTGACGTGAAGCTAGCTAAGCACCCCCCTAGAAAATGAGTAAAACGCGATGTAAAAATTTAAAAACTAGTCCCAATTATTACGCAAAAATTATTTTTTTTGGAAAATTTTTTTTTTTTTTTAAATTGGCAGTGCATAGATATGGAAAATTAAAAAACAATTTATTCGAATTTTTGATATATGTCGTTTAATTACGGCAAAAAAACGGCAAATTACTGTGCAAGAAAAAATTCCCTAGCTGATCTGTTTCATACTTTTCCTTAATGTGGCACGCTAACTTCACCTGAAGTTGGCAGTGCATATGGAAAATTTTAAAAAAATTTATTCGAATTTTTGATTTATGCCGGTTAATTACGACAAAAAAACGGCAAATTACTGTGCAAGAAAAAATTCCCTAGCTGATCTGTTTCATACTTTTCCTTAATGTGGCACGCTAACTTCACCTGAAGTTGGCAGTGCATCTGGAAAATTTAAAAAAAAAATTATTCGAACTTTTCATTTATGCCGTTTAATTACCGCAAAAAAACGGCAAATTACTGTGCAAGAAAAAATTCCCTAGCTGATCTCTTTCATACTTTTCTTAAATGTGTGTGAATGATAATAAACGAGCAAAAACATACCTACCCCGACGCAATATTCGAAGTGGTTCCAATGGTCTACAAAGGACAAAACAAAAACATAGGTAAAAAAACATACAATAACACGCAGAACGAAAACAAAACCTCTCTGAAGTTGGCAAGCCAACTTTTACTTAAGGAAAAATGATCTGAAAATAAAAATTTTGCCGCGGTCATATTCCAAGAACTGTCGCATGCACTGCTAACTTCAGCTGAAGTTAGCAGTGCATGCGACAGTTCTTGGAATATGACCGCGGCAAAATTTTTATTTTCACGGATAATTTACGGATAATTAACTGCAAATTATCCAATAGATAATTTTTCCTTAAGTAAAAGTTGGCTTGCCAACTTCAGAGAGGTCATATCATCATTGACCATGTGGCTAAGCGAGGCTAAATGAACTTCTCTAAGGAGGGTTTTGGCAGGGGAAAGATGATGTCGTCCCAAGTTAGGGATAGACTCGAACCTCAGCTTCCTCTGGTAAGCTTCCCCAGGGATGAGATTCACAAAGAGATAAAGTTTGATAGAAAGTTTGAAGTGGAGATTCATATGAAGGCTACCTTATGTGACTCCATTCTGGACAACCACATCCTGGAGAGTACTCTGCATTGCTACACTGATAGATCCAGGACTCCGGAGAGTGTTGGGACAGGCGTCCACGGACCCAGATCTAATATCTCGCCTCCTACGCAAGAATCTTTCAGGCGGAGGTCCTTGCCATCAGTGTGTGCGCTGAGATAAACCTGAGGAGAAAATACCGAAACGAGACGATTCTCATTTCGACAGCCAGGCCGTGCTCAGGGCTCTCTCCTTCTATGAAATAAACTCATCGCTAGTCATGGAGTGTTTTGAGAGACTAAATGCCCTGGCGGTGAAGAAACGTACCTCCTCTGGGTACCAGGACAACAGAAAAGAAATTTATATTTAGATATCACGTCCCACAACATAATTAACGGTAATGTTACTCTATTTACTTTTCGTTTCACTTAGTTGAGGATAGCTGGGTCATTTCGTCTGGGTAAATCGTCCAGGCGTTTGGGTTAGGTCTTTTTTCCAATATATATTTTTTTTATAGTTTCTACATCGAAATCCATGAGACACGTATATTTTCTATGTGCTTGATTTTGAGTTCTTTCGTCGTGGGGAATTTTTGAAATTTTGTCTGAAAACTCGATTTTATTCTATTGGTGCATGCTATTTTTTTTTTGAAAATTCGATAACTTTGCGAAAAAAGTACCGATCTTCAAAATTTTGTAATTTTGCCGCTTGTTTGTGTTAATTCTCCAAACTTACTTTGTTACGTTTATGGTAAATTTACTCCTAAAAGTGAAAAAAGCCAATTTCGCCTTTGTTTGAAAAATGTTATGAAGCTTATTTTAAAATTGCTATTATAAATCAAGACAAATCATGGGTGTCGAACGTGTCTTGTTTAAAATGTTATAAATATTTGACGGGTTGGTAATAGGGTAATATAAAACAGATGCCTTCTGGCTTTTATAAAAAATCGAAACACTCGGTGAAGTATACTACTGTGTCATCAGTGTCAAAGCCGCTAACACATTCTCCAGATATTCCAAAACCGGAAAGATTTTCACCCCTATGCTGGAATCCGTCGTACGTTCGATTACGCTACGAATCGTAAAATCGGTATGCTGAAATCCGCTTTTCGTAATCGTAAATTCAAAATTCGTAGACTGTTTTCGCAATTCGTAATATCGGTATGCCAGAATCCGTCGGAGCTGTCAATTGCGGAATTTTTGTACGAACAGTCACTGGTGTCGGAGGGAAATAAATTTTAGAAATATTGAACGTGTATAAACTCAAAAATAAGCAAATATGCATTAATGTATGTATATTCATGTGTACATTTGTATTTATGTACATATGTATGTATGTAATATAAACTATTCAAGAAAAGCTAGATTTATTACGTGTGTATATATTTCCGAAGATCACAAACAAATCGTATGTTTCTTGTATGAATGCTTCTTTGTTGAGGTGAAAACTTGTCACAAATCTTTAAACCATTAAACATTAATATATCAGAGCAATGAATTTTACAATATTACCCATTTCATCATTTAAGAAATCTGTATTTAGATCATCTATTAACAATGTACATACGATGCATATTTATGCAATTCTGCCTTTAATTAACAAAAACTTCTTATCAAATGGCTTACAATGTCGATATTAAACTTCACTCTTAACTTGCAATAATATCAGTAAACATATGTATGTATGTATATTTCCGCCAATACGTCAAATTAAGAACTTCGAAATTCGTAGTTTTGGTTGGCAACGCGGTTAATAGTTACGATCGGATTTCAGCATACCAATTTTCGAACTTTCGGAACGGGGCTACGAATTCATCACTACGAACATTCGGATTACAGCATAGGGGTGTTTGTATTTCGTCAAGTTTATCGAGTTCTATTGTTTCTTAAAACAAAATTTCCTATGCTAAGTGAGGCGAAAATTAAAGAAGTTATTTTCATCGGTCCTGACATAAAGAAATTGATCAATGATCCTGCTTTTTTATCGAGCCTCAGGCCTATTGGAAAAAGTACGGTTGAATTTTGTCGACGTCACAAAAAATTTCCTCGGTAATCATAAATCACCGGATTTCCATGAAAAAATTAACCGAATGCTGGATGCGTATCACAAACTAGGATGTAATATGTCGTTGAAAACTCATTTCTAACACTCCCATTTAAGTTTCTTTCCGGATAACATGGGTTCAGTAAGTGATGAACACGGAGAAAGATTTCATCAAGAAATTGCAGAGTACGAGAACCAATATCAGGTTAGATGGGAGCCAGCCATGTGTGCAGACTATTGTTGGAGCCTCCAAGGAAAGCCAATCGTTAAATAAAAAAAGAATATTTTTAATGTAGAATAAGAATTTATATCACGGCTTCATATAATTTTAGGTAAAATCAATAAATGCGTTTCAATACTAAATTTGACGTAATAGAACAATTTTATTTCAATATTTTAAATAGTTTTAAGGTGACGAATCATAATTACATTCTGTGAACCCTGTGAAAAAAAGTCTACAGCGAAGCTGCTGGATCTTAATTCGCTGCACTATATACATATATGACTTTATTGCTCAGTTGCCTACTCAGTCCCAAGTAGCACTTGTTGGCAAGAGTGATCCTTATTTGGATTTCGAGGCTGACATTAATTATTATTGATTTTAATGCTGGTTCCTAAGTAACCGAAGTCCTCTACTTTTTCAAAGTTATAACTGTCAACAGTGATGTTTGATCCCAGTCGTGAACGTGACTGTCTATTTGATGACAGGAGATACTTCGTCGTGCCCTCGTTCACCTCCAGACCCATTCGCTTCGCTTCTCTTTCCAGTTTGGATAAGGCAGAACAAACTGCGCGGTTGTTAAGGCCGAAGATGTCAAGGTCATCGGCGTGCGCCAGCAATTGCAAACTCTTATAAAATATGGTGCTTGGCCAATTTAGTTCTGCGGCTCGAATTATCTTCTCCAGCATCAGGTTAAAAAAGTCGCACGATAAAGAGTCATTATGTCTGAAACCTCGTTTGGTATTAAACGGCTCGAAAAGGTCTTTCCCAATCCTGACGGAGCTGGTGGTGTTGCTATACGTCATTTTACATAGCGGTTTAAGTTTTGCGGGGATACCAAATTCATACATTGCGGCTTAAAGGCAAATTATTTGTGTGCTGTCGAAAGGGGCTTTTAAGTCGACAAAAAGGTGGTGAATGTCAATTCTTCTTTCTTAGGTCTTTTCCAAGATCTTGCGCACTGTGAATACCTGGTCGATAATACATTTACCGGGTCTAAAGCCGTTCTGATAAGGTCCAATTAGTTTATTGACGATGGGATTTAGTCTCTCACACAATACGCTCGACAGAACCTTATATGCGATGTTGAGAAGGCTGATACCGCGATAGTTGGCGCGAATTGCAGTATCACCCTTCTTATGGATTGGCCAAAGTAAACTTAGATTACAATCAGTAGGCATGCATTCGTCCAACCATACTTTGGAGATAAGCTGGTGCATGCACTTTACCAACTCTTCTACACCGCTTTGTTGTTCTTTAGCCGTGCTATTGCTATACGGATTTCGTCGCAGTCAGGTAATGGAACATCAATTCCGTCGTCATTGATTGGGGTTTCGGGATCATCCTCTTCTCTAATGTGGTCTCTGCCACTACCACTAAGTAGTGTGACGAAGTGCTCCCTCCATAAACTAAGTATATTCTGGACGTCAGTCACCAGGTCGTTGTTGTCGTTCTTGCAGGAGTTCGCCCCGGTCTTGAAATCGTCTGCAAGCCGTCGTACTTTCTGAAAGAATATTCGGGCGCTTTTCCTGTCGGCCAGCATTTCAAGCTCTTAAACCTCACGCATTTCGGCCTTTCTCTTCTTCTCTCGAAAAATGCGGCTCGCTTCTTCAACTCACGATATCTCTCCCGCAAAGCTTGCGTTGCGCCTGATCGCTGCATATTTCCGTTCCGTGGCAATGCGACATTTCTCATCGTACCAGTCGTTTTTCCGGGCTAGCTAAAAGCCAATAGATTGATAGCTGCGGTATGTTAAGAGCAGGAGATGTCGTTCCATTGCTCTGAAATATCGCAGCTTTCCGACGACGAGCTTTCCTTGTATCCATTTCCGCACGCTTTTTGACGCCCAGAGGCGCGTGCATATCGTGGCTGCGACAAGATAATAGATGTTGAAGAATCTCGCCTTTTAGCGGATTGTGGCGAGACGTTCGTCGACCGGGGTAAACGACAGTACTTTACGGCGAAGCCTCTCTCCCACAAATCCGACACAAATTTGCGTTCCCTTACATGGCAGCTGTAGTATACGTCGCAAGGCCCAACCGTTTTCCTCCCTTGCCAAGTCCATCGCATTTCTTGGATGACGGTGATGTCAGCCTTCGCTCTGCCGAGGACATCTACCAGCCGGATAGAGGCACCTTCCCAATTAAGGGTTTGGACATTCGAGGTGCATGACCTCAAATCATAGTCCGAATATTTCGGAGTGGCTCCACTGAAACTTCCTCTCTATTAGCCGTGACCCACGGCTCCACATAGGTTGGTTGCCGTATCTCGCACATGGGTTGCTCATGTTGCCCACGGTGAACTGTGCAACTGTAACCGCATACCCAGAAGCACCACTGTACCCCATTGTACATTTATCTATCGCTGCAAAATAATAGGTCTCATTGTACTGTTCTTGATTTAACTTTTTCTAATTTTGAAGTTGATGGCTAATCCTGGGATAGATAGATAGATTTCCAATAAGGATCGCACTGCGACCTGTAGATATATTGTGCCCTCAGTGCTTTACAACACCTCACCCAGTCCGAGCCTCTATAAATTTCAAGAATATATGACCATATCACAAAAGCGACATAGGTTATTTACCAGATACCCATCTTGTGCAAGTGACCCTTCAACCTGCAGTGGCCTGTAAGGATATCTGTGAGAATTCTAAGTTTCGCCTTAGGGAGGTTTATAAGTAGTTTGGATCGTATGTTGTTATAACCTCCCAATAATTCCTTTGCCTGAACAAGACCTTGTGTGTCTTTCCATTGTTGGTCTCTGGCCGCCATTCTGGCCAAGTGATCCGCCACCTCGTTACCCTCAATACCTGAATGGCCTGTCAACCGTAGAAGGCGGATGTAGTTTGTTTTTGCCAGTTCATTTAGTCTATTTATAAACTCCAAGACCAGTGAGGATTTTCCCTCGAAGGATGAAAGAACCTTCAGAGCCACCTGGCTATCGCTGAGAACTAGGATTTTTTCCCCTCGATAGTTCCTCTGCATATTTAGGTCGGCACATACGCTGATGGCATATACTGCCGCTTGAAATATGTTGGGAAAGGTACCCATGGGCATCGAAAGTTTGGCCCTAGGACCAAAAACACCTGCTCCAATACCATCCAAGGTTTTCGAGCCATCAGTGTACCACTGCCGAACCCATTTCTCTAGAATAGAGGGGTTTCAATACGTTTTGTTACTTATTATATCTATTTTGAAACGCTTTTCACAACCAATACTACCTTGTTCATATCGTCCCTCGGAAAAAGATCTAGGGGAAGCTGACGACCTAACTTTTCCCTTGATTTTGACGACAGAACCTTGCCTTTACCAAATCCTTCTCTTGCAAAGTACATCTTCTGTATATCTAGGTAGGAGTCACCATCTTCCAATTATATTTTATATAGAAGGCCCGTCAGAACCTCTCTTCTTTAATTAACGATATATCAGAATCAATCAAATCAGTGATATCAAATGTCATTGTTCAAATTCCTTATGATAAAAGCTGGCTTCCGAAGTCATGGTGGAGTCCCTGTTTTGTTCAGACGAATGAAAGCATTTAGGGCAAAACTAAGTAGATTTGCAATCAAACATATTGCGAGAACTACAAGGAAAACATTAGTATCTGGAATGATGCAATAGGGCAAAAAAAAGAAGTCAAGGCAGGAACACCTCAGTGAAATTAGCAAAAGTGGTTCCAGCAAGGTATTTTGGGCTTAAGTCCGGTCCCACAAAGCATTAGTCAATAATTCAAGCTCGCGTAATAAATTGGACAAAACTAGAAATTTAGAATACTTATTATACTTTAAAGATCAGATACCTTTGAAGACACAGATGTGTAATACAAATGTAATTCCATACAAGCTCGAAAAAAAACGACAGCAGCGGGTTTTGACGGCATGATTAAGGCACTTTAGAGAGCGAATTTAAGAAGTCCTGTTGGATTAAAAACCTATAATTGATGAGTGGCGCAAAATTAAAATTATACCAATTCCAAAAAAGGGAGTCGACTTAAATTCTTTCAAAATTATAGATCGATATCACTTGTATCTTTATTCGTAAAGCTAATAAATTTTATGTTGAAGAATAAATTGGAAAACATTGTGAGTTAGCTTAATATCATTACAGCGAGAAGTTATGCGTATCGGAAGAGAAGTTCAGGGGCGTTGTGTATCAATGAGCTAAGTCACGTGATAGCAAGGCAAAGTATATTAGGACAGAAATTCGTTTTAATGTCGCTAGATATCTCAAAAGCCTATGATTTTTAAAATGGAGGCGATTTCTTGCTTGTTTCGTTCCACAACAATTTCGGCTTGGCAGGTATTAACATATCCCTCAAGACAATTGAGTTTTATAGGAAATGTGCGGAGCTAAATTTAAAATTTAACTTATGTAAAGCTTAAACAATTTATTTTGCTAAGGGATCATATAAGAGGATAATTATACAAATCAATTATGTTGACATTAGACAGACTAATTTTATAAAATTCTTGGGCAGTTACATCAACAACAGTTTCACAGTTCATGGGCATTATTCAAACGTTATTAGCGACACTGTTGTAATATAATGTTGTATCGACATATTAATTGTGAGAGCTACAATTCATGTCTGGCAACCCTGTATTTAATGCACACCTCTAATTCTTTTTTGTTGAATAAACTCTTCCATTATTCGTAATTTACTTGACCTAGCAACACAGTATATACAGTACGCAACCTTTTCGATAATTTATCGGGAAAAATCCACCTCCCAGAGGACTTGGGTTTCGTGTTACTCTTTTTAACGAAAAAAATCTTTCAACAGGGTTTTGTGCAGCAAGGAACTCACAAGTTTTATTTTATTCATTAAAAAATAAAAAAAGCGCGTATAGAACAAACTCATAGCTTGTAAAATTCCATACAATTCTGTCGAGACTATGTTCATGCTGTATAAAGTTCGAAGGAATATCTTTACAAAAACCGTTGATGGTGCTAGTAGTTCCTAACTACTATTCTGTTGCATATGGTTTGTTTTAAATTTTCAATTTGTTTTCTTTTAAATTGATCTTTAAATGGTGCTAAAGGTAATATGCATGTTATTTTCTTTTTTTTTTTTTGAATGAAAATTAATTGTTAAAAATATTATATGCTGGAGTTTTAATGGGATATTTAAAACCGGCGCTTATATATCAATTCAGACTCCCTCGCACACAGGTTGAGTTCAACATTAAGTATAATATATTCATTAGTTTATTTGTTTTAAAATATTTATTTAATTGTTTATGAAGTCAAGGAACATAACTTCTTACAGACTATACTTAAATTTTCATATTTCATTATCATTTCAAGGCGTTATTCATACATACCTAATAGTTGCATGCAAAATATATAATACATTTTTCGGTGATATTTGTTATACAAGTATATATTTTAATACACGAATGCTTATAATTTTTTATACATATATTTTCTGTTCTCATTAAATTTTTCAACCGGAAAAGAATGCAAACACATTTTCAAAGGAAAATAATCCCTGACAAATCTCTTTTGATCTCCAGTATATATATCCCGTCAGTGTTTATATACTTTGCAGGCTGCGTGGTTCGAAATATATATAGGCAATGGAACAAGAAAATAAAGTTTTTGCATGTTTAGTTATAATACTTGCATTTTCATTAAAAACAAAACAAATAGAGACAAGGTACTGGAGTAGAAATTAGTCGCATCGACGAAAAAGAAATGCTACAATATTTAATGACGGTATTGGATTTATTTATTTTGCAATCCTTATTCTTATCCATAAATATTGCATGCTACACGGTAAAGAAATAAAACGACACTTGCATCACGTCAATAAATACTGAACCTGTGACAATGCCCAATGGTAGAAAACTGCTCGCAGCATCGTGATATGTGTGTATGTATATGTATATTTATTTAAGTTTTTTCAAATATATGCACTTTTAAATTTGTATTTTTGTACATATTAAGGAATCTTCACCATCAACATTGAGCTACAAAATGATTGATGTAAATTGTAAGGTCTTGAAGAATCAAAAGTCTTTCGCAGCTGTTTTATTCTTTTTGATTATGCAAGCCCCTTAAACCATTCTATGAATACTCTGCTTCAATTTATAGATGTAGTTTCGCCTGCGCTCCATTCCATGCAGTTATTTTCTTCAGTAAATGTAAAAATGTTCCAGTTATAAGAAAATTAATAAATTTATTTGCAAAATTAACTGCTTTTGTTTACAAATTTAACCGAAACGAATGAATGAAATGAAGAAGAAAACTCACCACCGAAAAGTTTACTACCCAGGGTTGCTTTTTTTATTGTACCCGTTGGTTATAGGAGAATTGTGGTGAGCCGTTGAATAATTATTCAAATATGCAAATAAAAACAGTCGTCACATATTTTCGTTATACATTTTTGGCTTTAAGTAATAATTGTTAAGTGTATCTTCAATGGCTAATGCAAATATTTCACATTCCGCAATTTTTTTTTTGTGTTTTTTAAAGTTTATTATGAAATATCATTGCATGCAACTCTGCTATAGTTTATTTTCATTATCCACCATGAAAACTCTTATCCCTGGGAAGAACTTCGCCTCAGTTTTACTACTGTATATACTGTGCCTAGCAAGACGTGCGCTTTTTAACTACTACAGGTTATGGGCCTTCACTACGAGGGGAACTACGTACGTATTTTTAAATGGTACCACTAGTATGGCCAGATGCAAACCGACATGACATTCGAAAAGTTCGAAATTTTATAGCATAAGTCTCTTCAGTCAACTTCTGTCAATTCGCATTAAACATTGTTTTTTGTCAAGTTGAAAAATTCAATTCATTGAAAAAATTAAAATAAAATTTTCGTGCCATATTTTTATAATTTTATTGAGCTCAAGGCCAGTTTATGGAAGATTTGTTTGTGAAAAAACAACAACAGTTTTTAATGGTAGAAGTTATAGTACTATTTCGGAAATCACCACATTTCCTCATCAGACTTCTTTTAGATTATTAAATAAAATTATTTTTAATTTAATTTTCATAACCACTTCTCTCAGGCTTTGAACCCGGGAGCTCGGAGTTGCAGAGCCAATACGCTACCTATTGTGCTACGCTAGCCGAGTTGGCTGTTGTGTTTATTTCATCTTCCTCAAACAAACCAACTACAAACAAGAGCAACTGATCTGCCGCTATTTAACTTGTTTGTGTGGTTGTTGTGCCATGATTTTTAACGACTTCCGAAAGGGGCTTACTCAACAACAGTGTTTCGAATCAATTTATTTAACTTTTGGCGATGAAGCACCATGCAAAGCAAGTGTTTACAACTGGTACAATGAGTTCAAGCGCGGACGACATTCGCCCAAAGACGATGAGAAACCAGGTCGTCCAAAATCGGTTGTTGTGCCAGAGAACATCGACGCGGTGAGAAAACTGATTGAGCAAGGTCGTCATGTGACATATCTCGAGATAGAGTCAACCCTAGGCATATCGGCGACTAGCTACATAAGATTTTTCTTGAACATATAGGTGTGCGGAAGCTGTGTGCGCGTAGGATTCCACATAAATTGGCAGACGCTCAAACAAAAGTGTCTACTACATCGTCACAGGTGATGAAGCGTTTAAAAACCATGTTTCTGAGGTATCCTCTTCGGAATGGCAAAAGTGTTTCGAAAAATGGTTTGAGCGCATGCAAGTGTATAAATCTTAAAGGCGAATATTTTGAAAAGCAATAAATGCGTTTAGAATGAAGAAATGTTTTCTTTCTTATATTTTCTAAATACATAAGTAGTTCCCCTGCGTATTTTAACATATTTCATTGGAAAACAATCTGTTAATCGTCAAATTCTCGCGGGCATGCGAATGTATTTTGAGGTTACGATAACAAAATACGCATGGAATGCTTTGGAAGCCGCTTTTGAAGATAATGGTGTTATGCGTCGCATGGATTTACTAAAATATTTAATGCGTCTAGTGTTAGGAGATTGTACATCAATGGAAGATTAAGAAAATCGAAGAAGGTAATAATAGGTTTCCTTGAGTAAGTAACCACGCAACATTTGTTTGTACTCAATAATAGGTGATTGTCATTGCACCACCTATTGAGGGCGTTTAAATCATGTTGAAGGTTGATGCAATCATTTATGGTGTCGATTTGTAAAAGCAGTTTTACATCATCAGCAAACATAAGACATTAAGCAAATTTGAATTGATTGGGTAGTCATTTATGAAGATGAGAAAAAGCAGGGGTCCACAATGTGTTCCTTGAGGAATTCCCGACAAGGCATCGATAGTATTGATGATCCAATTGTCACTAATAGTTTCCTGTTTGATAGAAAACATTAGAACAGTTCTAAAAGCCTACCATTTATTCCGTATGATTTAAGCTTGAGCAGGAGAATTAAGTGATCAACTTTATCGAACGCTTTTGAGAAGTTTGTGTAAATGACATCAAGCTGTGCGTGATTACCAAAAGCATTCATTATTTGATTAGTCAACAAAGCTAGATTAGAGGTTGTTGTTGTTGAAGCGGGTAGCTACGCCCCACTGGGATTGCGGGCTCCCTCAATCATTATCGTCAAGCTCAACTAACGAGAGGTCCAGAAAACGAGCCGTTTCAACATTGTCGGACCATAGGGAGAGGGGTGTTAGTTGAGTGGGTTTGGCCGTGCATGTGAATAGGTGATTGGTGTCGTGCGGAGACTCTCCACATGCCGGGCAAGTGACGCGCGTCTCCCGAGGCAGCTGGAGCTCCTCAGCTGCTATAGGTGGTGGTTGGACTCCCAGGACTGCATTCACAGGGCGGGTGTCCATATATTTGGATTCCGACTCCCTGTGGATGTCGTCCAGAGATTGTCGGTACTTCTTTGGGTCCAGCGGTAAGCGTACGTAAGTCTGGACCTCGTTGTGAGAGGTGTCCCCTGATGTACCTGGCTGCCGGATCCAGAGCGAGCAAGTCTCTATTAAGGTGCCCCCGACGGTGGCACCCCAGCAGAAACTGCTTAGTGAGCATTAGATTGTGCTCCTGCACTGGGAGCACATTAGCCTCATGATAGAGGTGATCCACAGGCGTCATCAGGAGACATCCCGTCACTGTCCTGAGTGCGGCGTTCTGGCAAGTCTCCAGTCTTGACAACTGAGTCCTGCCAGTTCCAGGCGACCATACTGGCGCAGCATAATTTAAAACCGACCGGTCTTGTATGTTGCCAACAACGTTTCTTTGTCTTTGCCCCAAGTGCTTCCGGCGAGCGACTTTGTTGTGGCTCTGTACCTTGTTGACTGTTGCGGTTGTATGCGCTGAGAAGAAGACCAGATTGTCAAGGGTGACCCCCAGGATCTTCGGGTGGTTAACCGTCGGAATGGGGGTCCCCTCGATGTGTATGTCGAGGGTGAGCCCGACCTCCTTCGTCCAAGATGTAAATAGGGTCGCCGTGGACTTTGCAGGAGACAGCGCCAAATTCCGTCCTGTAACGTAGTTAGCAAGCTCTGGGAGGTAGATGTTCACCTTGGAACACAAGCCATCAATTCCATTGCCGGTAGCCATTATCGTGCAATCGTCGGCATACGAGACCAGTGTGACTCCTTCTGGCAGGAAGGGGAGTCGCGAGATGTATAAATTAAATAGTAGGTGGGATAGGACGCCACCCTGTGGTACCCCCTGCTTAATTCTTCTCGCTTTTGAGACCGCGTCACGGTAGCACACCGACGCCTGACGACCACACAGATAGTTCGCGGTCCATCGCCTCAACGCCACTGGGAGAGGTGAGGCCTCCACGTCCTTCAGCAAGGTGGAGTGGCTGACTGTGTCGAAGGCCTTCGACAAGTCCAGAGCCGCGAGGACGGATCTCTCACAGGGGCGGTTGCTATTGAGACCACGATTAACCTGTGTGTTTATGGCGTTAAATGCCGTTGTAGTGCTATGCACTTTCCGGAAGCCATGTTGATGCATCGCCGGGCTGAGGTAGTGGTTGAAATGAGGGAGCAACAGGGCCTCAAGTGTCTTGACCACTGGAGAAAGCAGGGAGATCGGCCGTTAGGACTCGCCTTGGCCGGCAGGTTTCCCTGGCTTCAGCAGTGGTTTCACCCTACTCATCTTCCAGATATCTGGAATGATTAAGGTGGTTAAGGACAGATTGAGGACTCTGGTGAGATACGCTACTCTCGCAGTGCCCGATTTTTTTCAGCATCAACATGCTTAGCCCGTTTGGCCAGTGGATTTGGAGGATTTCGCCTTCCCGATGGCTTCCTTTACCTCAGTGCTAGACAATTGGTGCGCTCGGTGTTTGCGTGCGCAGCCTTCTGGTTACCGACCGTTGGTTCTGTCGGTCGAAGGATGCAGTATAAACTGTCGGCTTAAATAGCTCGCGCATCGCTTCGGGTCCAACGAGGAGTGGTCAAAGGAGATTTCTGTTCAGTCGCCACGCCTCGTCGGATTGGACAGGGACCTCACAGGCACCGAGGTTACAGGAATTCAGGTGCTCTCTCCACTTGTCCCGCTTGTTTTTATTGACCAGGCGTTGGATCTCCTCGTTTAATGGCCAAATACAGGCATTACCGGGGTCCGCCTGCCGAAGGTGGTCGCGTTCATCCGCCAAAGTGACCGCCTCACCCGGGAAGTCAGGTCGGATCTCGATGATCCTACCTGCCGGAATAAAACCGGCTGCATCGGACTTCACTACCCTGCGGAACTCGTGCTCGCCGACAAGAACGTCGGTAGGAGCTGGAAGAGCACTGCAGGCGTCCTCAGTGAAATCTTCGAACCGATCCCAGTCAAATTTTTTAAAGTTGATGTAGGTTTGGCGGTCCGAGGCAACATAGTTGGCAGGTCTGTCAATCGAGACGACTATGGGTAGGTGGTCTGATGCAAGCGATAGCAAAGGTTGCCACGTTATGCTATTTATAAGACCCGTGCTAGCTATTGTTAGATCTGGCGAGCTGCTGCAACTACCCACAATCCTGTTGGGGGCGTCGTCGTTCATTGTGCAGAATGGCGAATCGTCTATCTGATCTGCCAAAATATTGCCCCTAACATTATTTGGTAGGCTTGAGAACCAAAGATCATGATGCGCATTGAAGTCTCCGACTACCAATCGGTTTTCACCACCTAGGAGCGCACCTATTCAGGGTGATACCCAGCCTGGCAGCAGGAGACAGGGGGTATATAAATATTAAATATTTCAAGGCAGAAATACCCTCGGAGGTTTGCCATTGCCTGCCGAGGGGTGACCGATATTAGAAAAAACTTTTTCTATGATTAAGATTTTGTTTGCCCTGACTGAGGTTCGAACCTTGAACTCAAAGGCTATCGAGTTATAGCACGCACCAACTCGACCATAGCCGCCACTTCTGGAAATAAATTTATTGATCAAAATCAGATCTTTTAAACCCAAGTTTTTGCGTCAAAACAGAATTAAGCTTCATTCTCCACATACGGCTAGATTGCTTCAGGCTTGATTTGCGAAGTCGACATACTCTGTTGGTGTGATCATCAAAACACTGTGGTTGTCGCATATAAATTTCCTCATCTAATTAACCTGGCAAGAACGCTGATACTGCATCGAGGTTCGAATCTCGGTCAGGGCACTCAAAATCTAAATCAGAGAAAAGTTTTTTTCTAATAGCGGTCACCCTTCTGAAAAAAGCTTCTCATTAAATACGTCTGCCGTTCGGAGTCGGCACAAAACTGTAGGTCCCTCCATTTGTTGTATAATATAAAGACGCACATCACAAATGGTAGGAGAAGCTGGGCCAAACACTGAGCTATATAGTGTAAGTGCCAAAATTATTATTATTATTAATACTAAGTAACAATTTATTTAATGAATTTTTTATTCTCTCTTTTCGCTGAATTAATCGCTATCAAATGGGCTTTCTTGGTGGAAGTCAAGAAGAAATTTGAAAAGATTGTAATTTTCACTCACAGCAAGTCTAGCTGTGTTCTTTTAAAAAAGCAAACTAAAAATAATCATACCGGTACCCGGAATAATTCTTTTATCGAGGCTATCGAGTTGTGTGAGTTTGTTTGGGTGACAGGACACTCCGGTTTTGTGTTAAATGAGTGTCCAAATAGGGCGGCGAAAATGGCGCTAACCAGAGGTACTGAGATAATTGTTCGAAATAACAAAAATTATGCTCTTCGAAAAATGTATGACTCCTTAAGAGATGATTGGGGTCGGAATTCAAACTAGTTTCGCAAAACAAAGGCGCGTTTTTACTGAAATCTCTCCGGAGCTTCCAGCGAGGCCGTCTTCTTTGTCGGTGGAATTTATTAAAATAATAAATAGACCTTTTCTAGTCATCGGTAGGACCGAAAATACCTGTATCGTATAGGTGCGATAACAACGAATTTTTGAACACTCTGTTGTTCTGAGAAAAGCCTAGATCGCTCGATTTTCCTTTGTAGCAAATATAAAACAATTAGAATAGGATCCGACTTGTTCAATACTTTTAATTCAGTTAAAAATAACGCGTACAGTCGTTGAGTTCAGACGTGTTTTCCGATCCAGCATATTTCTTTTGTTTTATTTGTTTCGTTATGGACTATTTTTGTGGAAAATGCGATAAACCATTCGCAAGAAGTGATACTCTTATTGTGCCATGTATTGGCTTTTGTAAAAAGCGTTTCCACCGCGGCTGTTGCAAAGGACTTGTGTCTGAATATGACGTCGATTTTTTTAAGCGCAACCAGCAATTTGGCTATTTATGCACCGAGTGTATTGACATTCCTAAGCGTCTTCGTAAGTCATACGACTCTATTTTGGCCTCGCAAAAGCTTAGTAATGACTTTTTATTAAGTGCATTTAATGCAAGTTTTAAAGACTTAACCGATAAAATTCAGAAATTATCCACGGACATTGAAAATAACAATGCTAAATGCTTTGAAGTGCTTAATGCTGAGATCAACTCACTCAAAAGTGTCTTTAATACAACCGTTTCTACGGAAAAAATCAGTAAGCTGTCTTCAGAAATGGAGCGAAAATTTAAAGCATCAAGTAACATCGAAAACAACAATGCTAAATTTTTACAAGTGCTCGTTATGGAGGTTAATTCACTCAAAAGTATTTTCAATGCATCCGCTACTGTGGGCAACGTTACAAAAGATAACAGCTGTTCTCATATTGCTTCGACACCAGCACCTGTTGCTACGATCATCTCTCCTCTACATGAGAGGACTTGGGCTCAATGCGTAAGCGATAACGTCCTATCTCCCTCTATATCATTTGCACCTTCGCCTAGAGCAAATAAAAAAGGATAAAGTCTGCAAATGTGAGGTCATCGCACTGCTCAACAGCTGTTGTTGTTAATGCAGCCACTCAGTTACCTGGTTTGATCGTTGGCCCTGACAACTCGCCATTGCCTACTCGTCGAGTCGGCAATGCAGTTGACGATAAAGATGTTGATGTCAACGCCGCTCCTGCTACTACTTCAAATTATATTGGTTCTAAGAGTAACTATACGTGGTCAACAGTTGCGAGCAAAAAAAAATAATAATAATCTAAATCAAAAACGCATCCGAGGGGTAGGATCTAGCGAATGCAATGATCTAGGTGTAATTACACGCTTCAAGTGGCTACATTTGTCATCGTTCCAACCAACAGTTTCAGCTGACAACATATTAGATTATGTGGCCAAACATGCCAGTATCGATAAGAACATGTCATGCTTCAAACTCGTAAAAAAAGACTCAAATTTGGATTCGCTGAAATATGTTAATTTTAAACTTGGTGTCGGGGAGCATCTTTATAATCGACTGATGAAGCATCATTTATGGCCTACCCATGTATCCGTTAAGATAAGAAAAGAGGATCGCACTGCGACCAATTGGTCTATTGTGCCCTCAGTAACCTACAACACATCCCCTAGACCAAGAGCATCTATGAATTTCAAGATGGATCCCGGTGACAGGGAGTGTATGTACTCCTTCTTAGGCCACATCTGACCTAGCCATCTCTCCCACAGCATCGCACTCCAGGAGCAGATGTGTGGGGGTCTCCTTTGTCCTGTCGCAGAAGCGACACAGGTCGCTCGACCAGATACCTAGTTTATGCAGATTACCCCTCAATCTGCAGTGACCTGTGAGGACGCCTGTGAGGATTCTAAGTTTTGCTTTTGGGAGATCGTTTGTTACTATACCCCCCCAATAGTTTCTTTGCCTGTAGCAGTCCCGTTATCCGTTAGACCGTTCCGTTTTTTAGAAAAAGCAGAAAAACAAACTCACCTGACTTAGCTCTTAATGTATAAAGTACAACTTATTCGCTATATTATCTTAATGTGGGCGGCCTACGCACAAAATCTTCCAAATTCTATCGTAATGTTATACTACATGAATATGACATATTAGCTTTAGCAGAGACATGGCTGAACGGAAATTTTTGTTCCAGCGAATACTTTGACAATTACTATCATGTTTATGTTGTTGTTGCTGCACTCACAGGGCGGGTGTCGATGTATTTGGACACCGACTCCCCGTGGATGCTGTCCAGAGCTTGTCGGTACGTCCTTGGGTCCAGCGGTAGGTGTACCTATGTCTGGACCTCGTCCGTCAGTTGTGAGAGATGTCCCCTGATGTGCCTGGGTGCCGGCTCCAGCGCGAGCAGGTCTCGGACGGTGGCACCCCAATAGAAACTGTTATGTGAGCATAATGTTGTGCTCCTGCACTGGAAGCACGTTAGCCTCTTGGTAGAGTTGATCCACAGGCGTCATCAGGAGACATCCCGTCACTGTCCTGAGTGCGGCGTTCTGACAGGTCTCCAGTCTTGACCACTGAGTCCTGCTAGTTCCAGACGACCAAATTGGCGCGGCATAATTTAGAACCGGACGTTTCTTTGTGTTTGCCCCAAGTGCTGCCGGCGAGCGACTTGAGGACTTTGTTGCGGCTCTGTACCTTGTTGACGATTGCGGTTGTATGCGCTGAGAAGGAGACCAGGCTGTCGAGGGTGACTCCCAGGATCTTCGGGTGGTTAACCGTCGGAATGGAGGTCCCCTCGATGTGGATGTCGAGGGTGAGCCCGACCTCCTTCGTCCAAGATGTAAAACGGTCGCCGTGGACTTAGCAGGAGACAGCGTTAAAATCCGTCCCGTAAAGAAGTGAGCAAGGTATGGGAGGTAGATGTTCACTTTGGCGCACAAGCCATCAATTCCATTGCCGGTAGCCATTATCGTGCAGTCGTCGGCATACGAGACCAGTGTGACTCCCTCTGGCGGCGAAGGGAGTCGCGAGATGTAGAAGTTGAATAATAGGGGGGGTAGGACGCCCCCCTGTGGTACCCCCTGCTTAATTCTTCTCGCTTTTGACACTGAGTCACGGTAGCACACCGACGCTTGACGACCACAGGTAGTTCGCGGTCCATCGCTTCAACGCCACTGCGAGAGGTGAGGCCTCCACGTCCTTCAGCATGATGGAGTGGCTGACTGTGTCGAAGGCCGTCGACAAGTCCAAAGCCACGAGGACGGTTCTCTCACAGGGGCGGTTGCCGTTGAGACCACGATTAACCTGAGTGTTTATAGCGTTAAGTGCCGTTGTAGTGCTATGCACTTTCCGGAAGCCGTGTTGATGCTTCGCCGGGCTGAGGTGGTGATTGAAATGCGGGAGCAGCAGGGCCTCAAGTGTCTTAACCACTGGAGAAAGCAGGGAGATCGGCCGATAGGACTCGCCTTGGCCGGCCGGTTTCCCTGGTTTCAGCAGTGGTATCACCCTACTGCTCTTCCAGATATCTGGAATGACCAAGGTGCTTAACGACAGGTTGAGGACCTTGGTGAGATATGCTACTCCCGCGGTGCCCAATTTTTTCAGCATCAACATACATACGCGAACGTCGGTTGGAGTTGAGAGAGCACTGAAGGCGTCTTCAGTGAAGTCCTCGACCCGCTCCCAGTCAGCTTTTTTGAAGTTGACATAGGTGTGGCGGTCCGAGGCAACATAGTTGGCAGGTCTGTCAATCGAGATGACTATGGGTAGGTGGTCTGATGCAAGCGATAGCATAGGTCGCCACGTTATGCTATTTATCAGACCTGCGCTAGCTATTGTTAGATCTGGCGAGCTGCTGCAACTACCCACAATCCTGGTGGGGGCTTCGTCGTTCATGGTGCAGAATGTCGAATCGTCTATCTGCTCTGCCAAAATATTTCCCCTACGATCGTTTGATAGGCTTGAGAACCTAAGATCGTGATGCGCATTAAAGTCTCCAACTACCAAACGGTTTTCACCACTGAGGAGCGCACCTATGTCAGGGTGATATCCAGCGGGGCAGCAGGAGACAGGGGGTATATATATCTTAAATATTTCGAGCTCGACATCGCCTGACCGGACAGCAATCCCTTGACATTCTAAGGTGCTGTCCCTTGGGTCGATGTCTACATCGATGAGACGATACTGCACGGTGTTGTGTAGAATGAAGGCTAGGCCTCCACCATTATATCGCTCGCGATCTCTACGAAGCACGTTGTAACCGTCGCAGTTCGTTAAAGTTGAGCTGCGACGTAGCTTCGTTTCTTGGACCGCAGCTATTAACAGCCCGTGCCGAGCCATGAAGGCAACCACCTCCGAGATCCTGCTCGAGAGTCCGTTGCAGTTGAACTGTAGGAGTCTCGTCTGTCTCGGTAAGGTTGTCGCGTTGAGGGGGGTGAGGGACTGGATCCGAGGGCCGGCCCGTCCCGGCTGCGCATCCCGCTGTGGTTGTGAGGGCCCAACGATTGTTGTGGGCGGTGTCGTGAGCGACACTTGCGGGGGGTTGTTGCGGCAGCAGGAAGCGGTAAAGCTCTCGGACCAGTCCCTTGTGGTGCGTAGGCCAGAGCACGCCCGGAAGTGGCACCAGCCCTGGCAGGCGTTACACCTGACCGAGCAGGCATTCCGGTGCACTTTGGCCCGGCATACACAGCAGATGGTGGGGGAAACCAGTAGTTGCTGGTTGGCGCCACGTGTGGTGGAGCGAGGGGGGGTGGGGAGGTTTGGTGTTGCTGTGAGTTCCGGGGAGCCGTAGAGGCTGGAGGGGTGCGTTGAGGACCCGCGCGAGGGGCGCAAGGGGGGGTGCCGTGGAGGCCTGGGGCGCTTGAGTGCGCGAGCAACACTGGCCCACATAGGATGTGGACCACTCCCTGGTTTTCTTAAGGCCGGAGCAGACCTTAAGATGGCACCATCCGTTGCACGAATTACACCTCACCGAAGTGGAATTCGGATGGAGCCTTCTCTGGCAGATGCAGCAGAAGTAGGTTTCTGGGCCAGGGTTAGACTCGACGCCCGCCCTGGCCAGAAGTATGAGTAGCAATCCTGCTGCAAGGTATTGCACCCAAGGGGAGATAAGATTGGGGGTGTCCGGCAGCCTAAGTGGGGTTAGGTCGCCGAAAAAACAGTCCTTGGTCGGATGAAATCCGAGTCACTTCGGTAGCGTAGAACCGACTGTAGTGGAAGTGACTATCATGTTTATCGAAATGATCGCTGTCTTTCAAGAGGTGGCGGAGTTCTTTTGGCAGTTAGAGCTGATTTACGTAGTGAAATTGTTAATCTTGATATATTGGATGGTGATGTAGAACAAATTTGTGTAAATGTTAAATTTTCCGACAATAAGTCTATTATCTTCTTATTGTCCTACATTCCTCCTGGCAGTGATTATATTCTTTATAAGAAGCACTTAGATAATGTAGCATCTATTTTTAATAGTATTAAGCCAAACACTGAAGTTATATATTTAGGCGACTTTAATCTACGTAACATAGCTTGGGTAGGTGAACGTAATAACATCTTACCGATCGGTCTTAAGACAGATACAGACTTTTTATTTATAAGTACATTGCTTTCTTACGGAATTAAGCAACTTAATCCATATTCTAATAGTAATAGCAGATTCCTGGATCTTATATTGGCTCTGCCGATTTAAGAATTTCTTGTACAGAATTCTTATCACCTATCTTAGTAAATAGCTTGCACCATAACTCTTTAGCTATTTATTTCGAATTTTATAAATCCGATAATGAACCAGTTTTATCTGCGGTTGAATATAATTACTCAAAGGCAAATTGTTCAGCGATTAATGATTTTTTAGGAGGTAGTGATTGGTCGTTCCTCGACTCCTCAAATAAACCGGAGTCATCATACGATACTTTACGTCAGCATTTCTTGTCAGCTATCTCTAACTTTGTTCCCATGAAGGAAAATAAAATTTCGAGCAATAAACCACCCTGGTTTAACTATAAACTTAATAAACCAAAAAATGTTAAAAACAAAGCCCTGAAAAGGTATAAAAAAGCAGTAGTGAAGTTGATCGCCATAGCTACCTTATTCTTAAGAAAAATTTTGATTGCCTTAATAAATTCCTTTTCAGAAAAGATATGCTTAAAATCGAATCTCAACTAAAAACCAATCCGTTAAGCTTTTAGTATGTAATTAACTCAAAGAGACGTACTAATGGTTTTCCAACAACTATGCAATATGATGGTGAGACATCGGATAATAACTTGTTCGCTAAACTTTTCCAAAAAGTCTGTACAAGGTACTCCAGCACAACAATTCCTAACTTTCCTTCAGCTTCCTTACCACCTATTTCATTTTTCGAAATCTCGGAAGATGATGTTCTCATGTCAATTTCTAAGTTAAAATCTAGTGCAAAACCGGACACTGAAGGATTTGCTCCGATTTTTTTCAAAATCTGTTCGCTTAGCATTGCAAAACCTATTTCAAAACTCTTTCAAGAATGCTTGAAGAACGGGATATTTTTAAACGCATGGAAGCTTTGTTCTGTAGTCCCAATATAAGTTATCACCAGCTACTCCATAATATCATTATGTTGAGTTTGTCGCCAGCCACTGCACAACACCGTTTATGCTGAGCTTGCAAATTGAACACCTGCAACAACAGCGCATCTAATATCATAGATCGTGGGAGTATGTTTGTACTGACGAGGGGACTGTATGAACAGCGGAGCCAGCAGCACAGCCAGCAGCGAAGCCATCAGCCACCAAAGCAGATTAGGTTAGCTATAAGTTGACTTCTACTTGTAAGTTTAGTTTAAGACCAGAACTCAATAAATCATATTCAAATAATTGGCGCCCAACGTGGGGCTGGGAAAATTAAACAAGTTTAATTTATAATCAAAAAAGGACGTCCTCCAAAAGACAACGCCGCAATCATCAAGAAGGAAGAGCAGAAGGACAACACCATTACAATTAATATTATATAAGAAGTAGAAGCAGAAAAAAAATGTAAGTGATGTGCTCATAATAAAAAAATAGTGAAGTGATATTGAATAAAGTGATATTAGAACAAAATATTACAATACAATTAGTCCTAATTTTTGCCTATGAGTGAGGAGGAATTAGGATCGATTTTTGAAAGATTAAACATTTGTGAAGACAATAGAAACAATATGAACGCTGATCAATTGAGTAATATCATTCAATCTGCCGTGTCGACGGCACTAGAAGCACAGAAAAAAGAATTTGAATTGCAGATAGAAAGTCTAGAAAAGAAATTTCACAAATAAATTCTGTTAACACAGTAGAGGTTTATAACGAGACGCAAATTGTTTCAGGAGTAAAATGTGAAGAGTCGATGGATGTAATAAAATCTTTGCCCGAATTCGACGGGCAACAAAATAACTATGTTTCTTGGCGCCAAGCGGCGCACACAGCCAACAAGGTATTTCAAGGTTTTGAGGGTAGTTCAAAACATTACCAAGCTTTGGCAATAATCCGAAATAAAGTTAGAGGACCTGCCGACAGCGTGTTGGCCTCATTCGGAACAGTGTTAAATTTTAAAGCAATAATTGCGCGCCTTGATTTTACGTACGCTGATAAGCGTCCGATTTATTTAATAGAACAAGAGATTTCTACTCTTCAACAGGGTAGATTATCTGTTCTCCAATTCTTCGATGAAGTGGAGAAAAAACTAACGCTACTCACAAATAAAACTCTTATGACATATGATAAGAGCTTAGCTTCCACAATAAATGAAAAATATAGAGGTGACGCTCTCCGCGTTTTTGTTTCCGGGCTTAGGAAGCCACTTTGTGACATTTTATTCGCATCCCGACCAAAAGATCTGCCATCAGCTCTTGCATTGGCACAAGAGGTAGAATAAAACCACGCTCGCTATATATTTGCCTCAACATTTGCAAATAGAACTGAAGAAATAGCAAAACAAAGAAATAGTATTGAGAACAGACCTAATATTGGTGGTATAAAAAAAAACAGTTTTGAAAATAAACTTAATAATGGTGGTATGAATAAGAATCCGCACTATTATTATAAGAATAAGGAACGGGTTGGCGACCCCCCTAAAAAAGTAGACCAGATTGAACCAATGGACGTGGATCCTTCCACCACTCGAAGATTAGGAAATTTTAAGAGTTACCCAGATAAGCAACCATACCAGACGCAACCTAAGAGGCCCGCATTTTCGGATCGAAATACCGCTCCCAAGCTTCAAAGAGTGAACCATATAGTCAATGACAAAGAAGAAGATTATAGCAACAGAGCACAGACGGCAAGCGTTGACATTGAAGAAGAAGAACAGGTTAATTTTTTAGAGAAAGGTCAGCTCTACCATGGATCAGTAGAACCATTGGGAGGGCAAAGAGGCACATCAGACTTTTAATGGACACAGGTACTGCGAAAAACTATATAAATAATTTAGGTGAGCTTAGAGGCATCAGACCGGTGTCTTCTCCTTTTCTAGTTAAATCAATCCACGGATTTAATAAAATAACAGAAAAATGTAAAGTTAACGTTTTCGGTGTTGATACCGACTTTTTCATTTTGAAAAACCTAACAACTTTTGACGGTATAATAGGGCTTGACCTTTTAACAAAGGTGAATGCTCAAATAGATCTTGGAAAAAAATGTATACGGCGCACGATTTAGGTACAGAAAATGTGTTATTCTTGGAATGTGAAGATGTAAATGTATTGAAAGTTGAGAAAGAAGAAATTCCTTAAGAAGTAAAAGAACAATTTATGAAAATGATAAAAGACCAAAGGGAGGTATTTGCAGACGCAAAGAAAAAACTTCCCTATAATACGAATATCGTCGCTACGATTCGAACGACAGACCAAGACCCGGTCTACTCGAAATCGTATCCGTACCCAATGGGGGTAGCGAATTTCGTAAACGAAGAAGTCAAACAACTTTTAAATGATGGCATAGTGAGACCATCTCGGTCCCCGTATAACAGTCCAGAATGGGTTGTTGATAAAAAGGGAACTGATAATGACGGACATAAAAGGAAACGTCTTGTTCTAGATTTTAGGAAGCTTAACGCAAAAACCATTGATGATAAATATCCTATTCCTAACGTTATGGTGATATTATCAAATCTAGGCCAAGCGCAATATTTTACAACCCTAGATCTAAAATCGGGGTTCCACCAAATAGAATTAAAAGAAAGCGACAGAGAAAAAACAGCATTTGCGGTAAACAATGGAAAATACGAGTTTTGTCGTTTACCGTTTGGACTCAAAAATGCACCCAGCATTTTTCAGCGGGCCATTGATGACATCTTGAGAGAAAAAATAGGTAAGATCTGTCACGTTTACGTAGATGATGTCATAATATTTTCAAAAACAAAAGAACAACACGTTCGAGATATTCAATGGGTTTTGAGTGCTCTATGTAGTGCAAACATGAGGGTTTCTATCGAAAAATCAAAATTCTTCAGGACGGAGGTTGAATATTTAGGGTTCTTGGTTTCGAGAGGTGGTATAAAAACATGCCCAGGAAAACTAGAGGCAATAAGAAGTTTTAACCAACCAAGAAATCTTTATGCGCTTAGATCATTTCTTGGATTATCCAGCTATTATAGGTGTTTTATAAAAGATTTTGCCACAATTGCTAGGCCTTTGACAGATTTGCTTAAAGGGGAAAATGGTAAAATAAAAGCATCTCAGTCAAAAAAAGTAGAAATTGAGCTAGATTCGAAACAAATTTATGCTTTCAATAAACTGAAAGAAATTTTGATGTCAGAGGAAGTAGTTTTAAAATATCCAAATTTTAATCAAGAATTTGACTTAACAACAGATGCTTCG
Source organism: Philophylla caesio (assembly GCA_963971545.1). Taxonomy (NCBI): domain Eukaryota; kingdom Metazoa; phylum Arthropoda; class Insecta; order Diptera; family Tephritidae; genus Philophylla; species Philophylla caesio. The sequence continues at coordinate 44,787,967 of OZ020606.1, read as the reverse complement.
GCATGTGGTCTGGGCGCAGTGCTCTCTCAAGGAGGGAAACCAATAACGATGATATCTAGAACCCTTAAAGACAGGGAGTTGCACTTTGCCGCCAACGAAAAAGAGTTGCTCGCTATTGTGTGGGCTCTAAAGACCCTTAGAAATTATTTGTATGGGGTGAAGAATCTTAATATATTTACTGATCATCAACCACTAACCTTTTCCGTTTCGGACAGAAACACAAATGCAAAGATCAAACGATGGAAAGCCTTCATTGACGAGCATAATGCAAAATTGCATTATAAACCGGGAAAAGAAAATTTCGTGGCAGATGCCTTGTCCCGACAGCCAATTAATGTTTTAGAAGAAGACGCAACTTCAGATTGTGCCACTATACACAGCGAAGAGTCTTTAACTTACACCATGGACACCACTGACAAACCTGTAAATTGTTACAGGAATCAAATTATAATTGAAGAAGCCGAAACCCCTTCAAAGCGCATCTTAATAATGTTTGGAAAGAAAACCAGACATATTGTTAACATCGCGGATAGGAGTGGTCTCTTAGAACTGCTTCTGGATACGGTAAATACAGAGGTAGTGAACGCGATTCATTGCGAACTTCCAGTTCTTGCTCATATTAAACATAAACTGATAGAGGCCTTTCCGGCAACAAAATCTATATGCAAAGAAATTCGTTATTGATGTAGTAGACCCTAATGAACAAAGAGAAATTGTTGTAACTGAACACAATAGAGCGCACAGAGCTTCACAAGAAAACGTCAAACAAATATTGAATGACAATTTTTTACCAAAAATGGTCAAATTGGCAAGGGAGGTCGCTCTAAACTGTAAAATATGTTCACTTGCCAAATATAATCGACATCCGGTGAAACGTCCTATTGCCAACACTCCCATTCTTACCCATCCGGGTGAGATGCTTCACATTGATATTTACTCTACAGACTCGAAACATTATTTAACCTGTATTGATAAATTTTTAAAATTTGCTATTGTTCAACCAATGGAGTCAAGAACAATTATAGATGTTAAACCAAAATTACTGCAAATTTTGAATCTTTTCACAGGAATAAAAATAATTTACTGCGACAACGAGCGCTCTTTTAATTCGACTACAATAAAATCAATGCTATCTAATTATTTCGATATAGAAATGTAAACTCCCCTCCACTTCATAGCACATCAAATGGTCAAGTGGAAAGATTTCATAGTACTTTGGGAGAGATATCCCGCTGTTTGAAAATTGAAAAACAAATAGAAGATACAACAGATCTAATCCTACTATCTACCATAGAATATAACAAGACTATTCATTCAGTTACAAATAAAACTCCACTAAGTATTTTTCATTCGGAGAGAACAGAAGAATATAGAGATATAGCAGATAAACTAAAGGTCGCTCAAGAAAATATGCTTGGATATCATAACAAAAAGAGGTATCAAAAAGTGTATAAAGAAGCCGACAAGGTTTTTGTTAAATCAAACAGAAGGTTGGGTAATAAACTAACTCCTCTATACTCAGAGCAAACTGTAGAAAAAGATTTAGGAACAACTGTTATCATAAAAGGGAGGGTGGTCCATAAGGACAATCTCCGAAGTAATAATCAAGAATTGTAATTGGTCTGTTTGTAATCGACTATTCGCATTCGAATTACATTCCAATTTCCGATGGTGAAGTTGTACTATGGGAAACCTATGGTCACCTCAATCACGTAGTAAATCTAACAGAAATAGTGAATAAAATAGTTAATGAGGTAAAGAAGGAAAAAATCGATACTGGTTACCTGTTTGAAATGCTGCTTGCCCGCAATAGAGCGATAGTTATTCAGTTATATAATATTATATTTTCAATCACTCTGGCAAAAATTGGTATTTTAAATCCCTTGTTACTTGATAATCACGATATAAATTCGTTTCTGGAACATGAGCACCTCACAAACACGACAATAACGGATGTAATGTTAGTATCTAAGTTAAAAGTGTTACAAAGTAATAATATTATAATATTCCTTATTAAATATCCGAAACCTAGTATAGTATGTAAGAAACTCTTAATTTTCCCGATGGCCCACAATTATACGATGCTGGACTTGGAGGAAGATTCAGTAGCCGTTTGCGAAAAAAAAATCATTTTCTATAGCTGACTGTGCTGGAGCAATAACTAATGTCCGATTTAAAAGCCCAATGCGGAACAACCTTCAGCCACATGCCGCCCATTAAGGAAATCAGTGATGGCCTTGTAATTGTGAATGATGCACCTGTGACAATAAGAAACGTTAACCGTACCACTCATTTAATTAAGGGTACTTATGTGATCACATTCGAGAAGCAAATTATAATTAATGAAACGAAATATTTCAACGAAAAGACTACGCCCATGAGAACAGCTGAAATTCCGCTGAACGCAGAATAGATTTTAGAGAATACAAAGAAATAATCAGCTTGCCATACTTAAAGTATCATAGCATACAAAATAGGCAACTCATTAACGGGCTGTATTCAGATTTAGAAAAGCGATCAACAATTGGTATTTGTAGCGTCACTATCATTGTCGTAGGCGTCGCGCTTATTTGTTTATTTTTTTGGAAATTCAAACAAAGGCAAATAAGACAGTCCGCAGAGTTATTAAAAATAACAATAGACAAAGCATTGGAAAGGACCGAGGACGGCCCCAACTTGGCAGGGGAGGAGTTATCACCAGCTACTCCATATTATCATTATGTTGAGTTTGTCGCCAGCCACTGCACAACACCGTTTATGATGAGCTTGCAAAATGAACACCTGCAACAACAGCGCATCTAATATCATAGATCGTGGGAGTATGTTTGTACTGACGAGGGGACTGTATGAACAGCGGAGCCAGCAGCACAGCCAGCAGCGAAGCCATCAGCCACCAAAGCAGATTAGGTTAGCTATAAGTTGACTTCTACTTGTAAGTTTAGTTTAAGACCAGAACTCAATAAATCATATTCAAATAATTTATATAAAAGTGGTGATCGCAAAGATATCTCCAACTATAGACCAATAGTCAAACAGAGTACTGTGGCTAAGCTATTCGATCATATACTTCACAAAAAAATATTTGATCATATTAATAATGCTATAGATGATTGTCAACACGGATTCTTTCCAGGAAGATCAACGACCTCTAATCTAGCTTTGTTGACTAACCAAATAGTGAATGCTTTTGGTAATGATGTACTTTACACAGACTTCTCAAAAGCGTTTGATAAAGTTGATCACTCAATTCTCCTGCTCAAGCTTAAATCAAGCTTTTAGAACTGTTCTCTAGTTTTCTATCAAACAGGAAACTATTAGTGACAATTGGATCCAGTAAGTCATCAATACTTATCGATGCCTTGTCAGGAATTCCTCAAGGAACACATAGTGGACCCTTGCTTTTTCTCATTTTCATAAATGACTTACCCAACCAATTCAAATTTGCTAAATGTCTTATGTTTGCTGATGAAGTAAAACTGTTTTTACAAATCGACACCATAAATAATTGCATAAACCTTCAACATGATTTAGACGCCCTCAGTAGGTGGTGCAATGACAATCACCTTTTTTTGAATGCAAATAAATGTTGTGTGGTTACTTACTCAAGGAAACCTAATATTACCTTTTTCAATTTTATGTTAAACAGTTATTCACTACATCGATGTAGTGAAATGAAAGATCTGGGAGTAATTTTTGATTCTCGACTTTCTTTCTCTAACCATATTGATTACATTTGTGCTAAATCTTTGGCCATGATTGGTTTCATCAGACGTAATACTGAAGATTTTAAAGATCCTATGACCTTGAAGACGATTTTCGTTTCATTAGTTAGAAGCCGCCTTGAATATTTTTCAATAATTTGGAATCCGTACTACGATATTTACTCCAAAAAAATTTAGAGAGTTCAAAAAGTGTTTACAAAATATGCTGTAAATAAACTTAGATGGCCATTTGGCCTCCCACCATATATAAGTAGACGTTGGTCTCCAAGCCCTGCATGATAGAAGGTTTAGCTTTTCGTTAATGTTTGTTTTTAATATAATCAATGGCAATATAATTTGTCCACAGTTAACCAATTTATTCAGCCGATATATTCCTCCACGCGATCTTCGACGTTGTAAGTTATTTATTGAGGATAGGCATTCAACATGCTATCCCTTTAATGAGCCGATAGCAAGATCTATGCGGTTATCTAATCAATATTGCAATATTCTTAATTTTAACACTAGTTTGTATAGATTTAAGTTAGATTTGTTTGGTATTTTTAACTAGTCTGTAAAAAGTTATTACTTTGTAGACCGTATTAATTAAATAAAAATAAATAAATAAAGATATCTTGTTAACGAAGGATATATGTATATGTATATTATAGTTCAGCTCGTAAGATTTCTTAAAAAAGCTGCCATCAAAGTTTATTTAAAAAAAAAAAATATATATATACATATATATGAATATGTGTTAATTTTGCTTTGTTTTTGACATGAACAATTTGACGACATTAACTGCGAACATTGCCATTTACATTAGACAACCATCTATTAATTTTTCTAACATTTATTTCGCTCCGACGCCAACCACTGTTCGTACAATAATCAATTACCGATTCTAGTCGCTAAAACAAGTTCGCAGAGTGTAATGGCTCTCACCCCATCATCTTATGTGCAAGCTGTTGTTGGTGACAGTGACAATGCCACTACTTCGACTTCTTCGTCTTCTTATTCGCATGTGGTTGTTGCTGATAAAACTACTGCTTCGAATTATTAACCTAATGGTCCTGTTAGATAGATAGATAGATATGAATGTGAGGTTAGCACTGCGACCGATGGGTCTATTGTGCCCTCATGTACTTTACAGCATCTCAACCAACCCCAGCATCTCTAGGAATCTAAAGATCGATCCTGGGGATAGGGACTGTATGTGCTCATCCTTGGGCCATAGTGTTCCTAAGCACCTCTCCCTTCTTCGCGCTACAGCTTCGCACTCCAGAAGTAGGTGCGTTGGGGTTTCCCTGGCAAGGTCACCGTAGCGACACTGGTCGTTCGACCAGATCCCCATCTGGTACATGTGCCCTTTCAGTCTACAGTGCCCTGTCAGAATGCCTGTCAGGATACGGAGTTTGGCCTTAGGGAGGTTTATCAGTAATTTGTACCTTTTGTTATTATACCCCCCTAGTAGTCTCTTTGCCTGGACCAGTCCAGGTATGCCTTTCCAGTGTAGCTCCCTTAATCTCCTACACTCTTCCCTCAGCACCTCCCTCACCGTGTGTGAGCCCACCGCGAGGAATGGCTCCGGACCTATGGGGGTTGAGGCAGCCGCCTTCCTTGCTAGGTTGTCTGCTTCCTCATTGCCCTCTATACCTGCATGTCCTGGCACCCATAGCAGTGTGACAACGTTCTTTTCAGACAGTGTGTTAAGCTTCTCAATGCATTCCAAGACCAAAGAGGACTTAACCTCAAAGGATAAGAGGGCTTTGAAGCTGCCCGGCTGTCGCTAAGGATAAGGATGTTTTCTCCTTTATATCCCCTGTTGATGTTAACATCAGTACGCCTGCTGATGGCATACACCTCTAATGCCCTCCGGGGTTTTTGAGCCATCCGTGTACCACTGTAAAGTGCTCGTTAAAATCCTGTTTTCCAGTATGGAAATGTTCCACGTATTTTTGTCATGAAGTATAACTACAAAGTTTCTTATGAAGGTAGTTATCTTGTGCCTGTCATCTCTTGGTAGGAGTGTTAGTGGGAGCTTTGACCCTATTTTGTCCTTGGACCTGGATGTCAAAACTCTTCCTTTGCCAAAGCCTTCTCTCGCAAAGCTTAGAAGGGTACGCTTTGCGGCCTGTTCTATGTGGATATGGAGCGGTTCCAGCTCGATCATAACCTCCAGCGCGGACGTTGGGCATGTTCTCATCGCCCCCGTTATGCACACGCATGCAAGGCGCTGAATCTTGGCGAGGGTATTCCATCCCCGTTGTGAGTGCCGCTATCGAGGCCCACGCCACCGCTCCATATGACACCATTGGTCTAACAATCATGGTGTACATCCACCTCAGGATCCTCGGAATGGTCCTGTTACTGCTTCGACTTCTTCATCTTCGGTTTCAGTTTCGTCACAGCCAAATGCAGTGGCTAGTGGACATAATAGATCATCTTCTTTATTACCCACCAATGCGGATTGAAAGAAAGTGGTGAACAACAAACTTCACGTCAACTTAGCTAAGCACCCCAAAAAATTAAGAACAAAAAGAGCGACAAAATTAATTTTTGCGTAACTATTGAGCAACAAATTAGCGGAAAAATTACAATAGTATACCGTTTCGATTTGCGATGGGTGCTTAGCTAACTTCACGCTCATGAATAAAAGAGATGTGTGCAATAATATGCCAATATCAAAGTTATCTTCAGTATCAAAAGTCTTTGAGAGTATTATTGTAGAAAAAATGTATTTTGTATCTAAGAGCTTAATTTCGCCAAATCAACATAGCTTCGTACTGTATTAATTCCTTCTTGGATGGTTTTAAAGTTGATTGTGTCTATACAGATTTCTCCAAGGCTTTTGATAAAGTTTCTCATTGGATTTTAGTTAGCAAGTTATCTTGCATGGGCTTTAATTCTAATATTTTGCAGTGGATTAAATCCTATTTGTTGAATAGACGCTGTGTAGTCATGGTAGATGGTGCAACATCTAAGCCTTTTATAGCGTCTTCTGGGGTTCCTCAGGGGAGGATTTTAGGTCCTTTACTCTTTTTGCTATTTATAAATGACATCACCAATTAATTTTCTGCTGTACGCTGATGATTTAAAAGTATTTTCGGTTATACAAAGCTCAGCTGATGCAATTAAGCTTCAGCCTGATTTGCACAAACTGCAATGCTGGTGCATTAAAGCCCGACTTCCTTTGAATATCAGCAAATGCTTTAAAGTCACTTTTGCTAAAATTGACAATATTGTGCCTACGTGTTATAGTATTGCTTCATCAGTCTTAGAATCCCTCAATGAAATCAAGGATCTTGGCGTAATTTTTTCTTCTAATTTTACTTTTAACAGTCATATTTCTCATATTGTTGCAAAGTCTTATGCGATGTTAGGTTTTGTGAGGCGTAATAGCACGAAATTGTCTGATCCCTACACGCGTAAATTATTATATACGTCTTTTGTACGCTCTAACTTAGGATATGCGACGATCATTTGGAGACCATACCATGCCAATTTAATAAACAGAATTGAACGTGTCCAAAAATAATTCCTTAAATTTGCTTTACGCTCTTTAATTTTTTCGAAACCGTACCTTCGTATAGTTCACGCCTACTTTTAATAAATTTGAAATCGTTGGATTCTAGAAGATCCATACTCTCTTTGTCTTTTATTTTTAATTTGGTAAATGGCGCTATTGATTGCCCCATTCTATTAGTAAAACTTAATTTTAACATTCCTCAGCGAAGTTTACGACATTTTTTACCGTTTTATGGTGTTAATTACAAAACTGAATATGCGCAAAAATGTTTTTCAAAATGTTTTCGATTCAACTTTTTAGATTTTGAAATTTTCTTTTCTTAGTTATTTAGCATAATATTGTTAATAGTCTGTAAGGAAACTTTTATATCGCACCCTAAACCAAAAACAGTCACAACTCAAAAAATCTCAAATGTTCAGGAGAGGCAAAACAAACAGTCTCTACAATAATGATGATAATTTTATAATCATACTTTTCCAGTAAAGGAAGATAGTAATTACGAAAAAATATCTGGAGCAGTTGGGGAAGTATTCCGTGAATTAGTTTATATGGAAAAAGGACTTAAAATTTTTTTTTTTAATATCCATGAGAAGTAAAAAATTGTATGTAAAAATGGTTGTAATATTTTAAACGTAATTTTCCAGTAAATAAGATAGTTACGATGAAGAAATTTTCGGAGCATGTTAAGAAGTATTCTGGGAATTGGTTTATGAGAAAAAAGCGATTTTATAAAATTTTGAGTTGTGACGGTTTTTGGTTTAGGGTGCGATATGTTCAATAGACTCAATAAATAAATAAATAAAAATTTCCGCGAATTGACAGGTCCGGCGGAGTCCAGCATACCGATATTACGAATTGCGAACAGTCTACGAATTTCGAATTTACGATTACGAAAAGCGGATTTGAGCATGATCGACGGATTCCAGCATAGTGTTAATTGATTATTTTTCCACCCATTCGCTTATTTTTGTTTTTCCAAAGTTCTGCGACATTTTCACCACACAATTTTTGGGAAATGTTGAGTATAGCGCCGCATGAGGGGGGTGGTGGGCGGTGAAGGAGGGGGCGTGGCACCGTTAGAAATGGGAAGGAATAAACTTTTTAAAAAGCCCTGACTGAAAATTTCTAATAATAAATTGCTCGATTTTTAATTAAAACTTTTAAATATATTAGAAATAATAGATGCATTTGTGAAAAGCGACGCAGGCCAAAATTGTGGATAAAACATCGCGCGATTTATTACGTAACATTGATTTATTTGTGAAAAGAATAAATTGCGCGATTTTTTATTAAAAAGGGTGGGATTCGATATAGCGCCGCATAAGTTTGGTTTACTGTGGCTAAACGCGTAAACCAAATTGAAAAATTCCAATGCACACAGATGAACAACAAAATAAACTTTTGTTTAACTATCTTTTTGCAAAAATCCGTCCACAAATTTTAACAGAATTTAACTTTAAAAATGCCCTTTTTTTGCATTTTTCACATATATGGTGTTGGAATTTCATTCACTGCAGTTAATATCGAGCCACTAATGCATTCATTTTGGCACACACATATTACTAACACATTGTGCTATCAGCTTTTACTGTTTTTAGAAACTAAAACTATTTAAATACTTTACATTTCTTAAATAAATAGTTGCATTTTTAAGCCCCGCACAAAAGACTAAAATTCTTGCCAAATGCTTCTGTCAAACTACTGAAAACAACGAGCGAAGGAGAAACAAAATGGAAGTTAATATAACCCAGTAAGCTAAAAGTACGCGGAAAGTAGTTGTGAAATACGGTTCAAAAGTATATACACCACAATTAAGGTCTGTGGGATTTTTCAAAAATAAATATTTCGTGATGTAAATCGCGCGATTTTTAAATATATATTTCGCTATATATCGAAAATTTGTAATAAAAAATCGCGCGATTTTTTATTACAAATTTTCGCCTGCGGCGCTTTTCACTAATAAATATATATTTCGCTATATATTCAAAATTTGTAATTAAAAATCGCGCGATTTTTCATTACAAATTTTCGCCTGCGGCGCTTTTCACTAATAAATATATATTTCGCTAAATATTCAAAATTTATAATTAAAAATCGCGCGATTTTTTATTACAAATTTTCGCCTGCGGCGCTATTTACTAATAAATATATATTTCGTAATATATTAAAAATTTGTTATTCAAAATCGCGCATTTTAACATGTGTAATGAACTCACATTTTGTGTGGAGTTTAATAAAAAATGTTTACTGGGTAACTTTGTCTCCCTTTTGTATGGAAAAAGTTGGATTTTTGCCCATTTTCAAAGGCTTCCCTAGGGCCTCACCGAGGGTCTAGAGGAACCAGAGGGGGCTCATGGAAAAGTTTATTCTTTCCCCTTTCTAACGGTGTGCTGGGGAGGGTGCCACGCCCCCTCCTTCACCGCCCACCACCCCCTTTTTATGCGGCGCTATACCGAATATTAACCATTAAAAATTTTCAATTTATTACGAAACAATGTTTATTTGTGATTTGCGCCGCAGTCGAACATTTGTGCCCTTCAAAAAAATAACCCTGGCCGGACAAACTCCGATTAAATATAATACTCTTCAAAATTTACTTTAAAGTGTATATGTATTTAATTGCTTGTATAATACATGTATACCATGCATATACATAATATATGTATTAAGCTTACTGGGTTACATCAATTTCATCTTGGTTTCTCTTTCACTCGTTTTCAGTAGTTTGACAGATGTATTTGGAAGGAATTTTAGAGTTTCGTGCGGGGCTTAAATATGCAAATTTAATTTAATAATTGCGAAGTATTTTAATATATGTTGATTCTAAAAACGGTGAAAATTGATAGCACAATGTGTTAGTAATATTTTGTGCAAAAAAAAATGCTTTAGTGGCTCCAGTGCAGTGAATGAAAATCAAACACCATATATGTGAAAAATGCAAAAAAAAGGTCATTTTTAAAGTTAAATTCTGATAAGAATTGTGGACGGATTTTTGGAAATAATTTTATTTTGTTTTTCATCTACATATGTGCATTTAAATGTTTCAATTTGATATACGCGTTTAGCCACAGTAAACCAAATTTATGCGGCACTATACTAGACCCGACCCCCAATTTATTTCATATGTGTGGAGTATATAACTTTGTATGAATTCGACTTGCTTTGAAGATTGCTTTAAAGTAGGTAATTAACGCATCTGAAAGTTGTCAAACCAAACCAAAACATGTACTTATGTATACTTACCTTTTTTTCATTAATACAAACGTCATCGCGTTCATTTATTTCTGATTTTATTGCCCACTCTCGGAATAGTGCTCTTGTTAAAATGTTTAAGTTATATTTTCTATTGTAACGTTCCCGCGGGGTAAAAAAAGTGCAGTTTAGATTTCCGCGATCATGGTATACGGCTCCACCCCCACTGTTTCGACGAGCAATAACAACACCTTGAGAATCTAATTCTGCAACATTTGTTTCCATAAAGGGATTTTGATGACGACCTATTACAACACATGGATCATTAACCCATAACAATAATACGTGGTGTGTATGGAAGTCGAAGTGTCTGTATAACCAATCCTCAAGGGCTAAGTTTGTGAATATATCGTGCGATTGCGAAATAAATACAGACTTTTTTATATCTTCTTTAGTAATTGTTGCAACACTCGATGTGATTTTCTTAGCCGGATTTGTTACAATCGAAGATGGTGGTAGTCCTTGGTTTTTCGAAGTTTGCTTATCTTCATCCTTGCAACTAGTTTGAAAATTCTTTGTTATTGTAATTCGATTTTCTGCATATACATAAAAAGGAACGTTTTTGCATCCCCTTATATACGCTCGTGTTATTATGGCGATCATCGTGATGTCAACATAGACAATATATAAAATAATCTGAAAATTTAGTCTTCAATATCCGGCTGAACACATTATTTTAATACAAAATTTCGAATTGTTTTTTGAGATATGTATATGTAATTCGGACGCAAATATTTCAATTGCTCTAATTTGTTCTTTGCCGACCTTGAACTATGTATATCAAAGATCTTATCAAAATACATATGCGTCTGCCGAATGAGCTGCCGTAACAGATATCAAGTATTCGTGCAACGCAATTGTTTGATGTAACCACTTCCAAGTTTGATGAAGTGCAGTTATACGTATGCGAAGTCCTAAACAATCCTTGCTACAATTCTTAACCATTCCTTTGAATCCCTACAACAGGGCTGGCTGAATATAAAACTTTTCAAACTCGGGTAAATTTTGAGAGCACTAACGCTTAGTGATGAATCGATACTATGGTTGGGCAAAATATATCGGTATTTTAAATTATCGATATTATTTCAAACAAATTAAAGCAATTTTCGTCGATATTTTTATTCTCGATGTATCGATATTCGACTATTATTTCGAAATACAGAACTTGTATTAATTTGATATTTTTTAAGTTTTCTAAAAGCACAATTTGATTTTATTTGAACGTAACTGTGCGTAATATCCCTTTGTAGTTTGTGAAGCCAATATCACACCGGTTCTCTTTGAAATTTACCTTAGATTAGATTAGATTACTAATGAGAGGAATGTACTGCGACCGATGGGTATATTGTGCACTCCACGGCTCACATCATAACACTTCCACTAGTCCTAGCACCCTTAGGAATCCTAGTATGGTTGTCGGGGATAATGAGTGTGTGTGTTGCTCATCCGGCCACGGCCGTCCAAAGTCCGTGCCTCTTCTGCGCGCCACAGCAACACACTCCATGTGTAGATGCTGCGGGATTTATATTTCTAAGTCACAGAAGCGACAGAGTTCGCTTGGCCAGATCCCTAGCTTGTGTAGGTAGAATACCTGTCATAATTCATAGTTTCTCCTTGGGGAGGTTCATCAGCAGCCTGTGTCTTTTCGTATTGTATCCACCAAGGAGAGACTTTGCCTGTCTAAGGCCTGCTGTATTGCGCCTGGCAGCCACCGGAGTCGATCTAATGCTCTCGCAGAATTTCCTGAAGCTGCTGCGCTTTGCTTTTCTGATTTCTTTGCTGTACTTCGTTAGGCATGTCGAATACTCTTCCCAGCGCCCCGTGCGCTTGGCTCTGTTGCAGAGCTTACGCACTTCTTTGCGGAGCGCCGAGAGCTTCCGAGACCACCAGCCAGGTTGGGTTTACCTCCCGGCTTCGTCTCCGGACAGCTAGAGTGAAAGGCGTCCATAATGGCACCGTTCAGACCACAGACCCTGCTTTCTAACTCCCTACAGATTGTTCCCCACCAGCTGCTGTACTTCAAGGGAGGCACGTTGGTGTCGTCCGCCGGGAAATATGTAGCAGCGAAGACGACATCCGTAGTATGTTCGCCTACCATCACCATCGCCTGCAGCGCCACTAGATCTTGTGTTAAAAACTCTGTAATGCCCCTGCTAGGGTAGGCACCAGTCCTGCAGCTTCGTGAGGTCGTCTGAGCTGAGCGCCGCCGCTTAGCAATCTCTCGGCAGCACAGCCACCCGGATGCCTCTCAGGGCCGTCGAGTAGCTGGACTGCTGAGTGGCCTGCAGCAGCCGTTCCGCCCGCCCCCCCCCCCTTATTCTCAGGTTTTCCTTTGCTCAAAGTAGCGGATGTACCACTTTGCCCCGCCCCGCTCAACCCGTTGCGGTTACGGTCATCGAGGGCACACATGCAGCCGTAGGACCGCTGCTGCTGCCCCTATGCACTGGATGTGGCTTGCTGTTAGGCTGCTTTTGATGTTGTTGCTGTTGCTGTTATTTTTGTTGTTTTTGTTGTTGTTGTTTGTTATTAGTTGTATTCATCTTGTTCGTACGACCGCCAGCTCGGCCTGAGTAAAGGTCAGAGGTCAAAAATTAAAAAAGGGGATCTAGGTTGTCCACCACGCCAGCGTCCATTAGCGCAGTAAGGCCCAGTTACTCCTCGATGCGGCCCGGTGTCGAGGAGGCGCCGTAAGAATACAGCCGGTTGTTACCCTCCTGGCTGTAAACCTTCCAATGGGCACGCTGTCGCTTTACACTTAAATTACCCGACATCTCTACAGAAAATAGCTGATGTTCTAACATCTGCTATTTTGACTGAAAAATGTGAGAAATGTATTCCCAAAGTTTAATGTCTTGACATAAACAATTGTAAGATGGCGTCAAGCAAGTAAGTTCGGTTTATGAAAGCTAGATATGCTGAAAATTTTACAAGAATATGTTATTTCCCAAATTACGTAAATTTAAAAATTAATAAATGCAATAGGAAACAACTAATTTTTTGCTTTTAAATGAAAATATCTTCGATGTTGACCCTACGAAGTTTATGGCCAAATGAAATATTAGCTGTCAAAGTGACAAAGTGAAAGCATATTCCAGGCAATATATGCCAAGAAATAAGCTCTGACATATATTGCTGCCATGGAGAAATAAGGGGTCTCCTTTGAAAATATATTTTCTGGCATCTATTTTAGGGCATCATTTTCTTGTGGAGACGTGCCCTTAACGAGCGATCTCGTACGAACCAAAGATAATATGATGCGAAACTTCCCTCTTTTGCTTGTTGCGAGAGCCCATGATCTCACATTTTGGGCTAGCAACAAAGCCGAATCTTGGGCTGCTGAACGGCTGAAACGCAAAATGGTTGGCTGCCAGAGGCAAATGCGTGGAAATAGCTATTATTTTTATTATATTATTTTATTTTTACATTAAAAATATATTCCAAAACTTTTTTTCAAAGCGAACTGGGTATATATTGCATTTGAATATACATGAATAAACATGTATGTATGTTTATAAGAAAACACGCTATATCTTAAATTTTGCAAAATATAAATTTCTGCGTTATTTTAGAAAATGTTACAAAAAATGCGAATTTTGACTGCGCTCTCACGAAACAAAGAGTTTCGTATCATATTATATTTGCTACGAACCAAGGCGAATTTGAAGTACATGAAAATGGCATAGCAAAAGAGAATATATGGATGTCATTTTTAATTGTCATAAAAAAATATAAAGAATAGAACAAAATAAAAAGCTGTTTACTTATTTCGATTAGAATAAAAAGTTTTGCTGTGCGGAGAGATAATCATAATTACAACGGGAATATTTGTGATGAAAAATTTGTTGAAAGCGCAATCCGGTGAGTTTGTTAGGCGATCAAGCAGCTTATGGAATCAGACTGTGAACGGGAATCCATTGAGGTGCATTCATTTTGTTCAGCACTCACTACTCGAATTTATCTTCCAGAAACGCACGTAACATGGTCGAATCCCTCAATGCAGCAGCAAGTCGACGGAAACTATACAGACAATAAATATTGGCTACAATGCTACTCGCATAATACCAATAATTAAATACTTTTACCACGAAGCTCTAATCTCGTCAAAGCAATCACGTAAAATTTAATGTACTTGTATGTACATACTTGCATGCAAGCACAATGTATGCAGAAGCAAAGGCAATTTGTTATTCCTCTAAAGGTAGATCTGTGGTGCAGGAGAATCCAATTACAATCCTACAAGAATTACATACTTTAATGAAGAAACATTTTTTTTTAATTTTTTCTGAAATTCATTTGTATGGCTTTATTTATAAATTAAAAGCTAAAATGCATTTCTAATCTAAATCGTGTTTCATTCAAACGTATTTGATGTTTGTTACATAACACACATGTACTTAAGTAACTATTTACACATGTATATACATATGTATGGAATATACCTAATTTGGTGAATAATAATCAAAATTAAATAGCAATAGTCTGGGCCGCTAGCGGAGCCTGTTCAAAGACTTACGCTTTCATCTAATGCTGTTAGAAGAAAAAAATAGAAAACAATAATTATTTAACAACAATTAAGTCAATAATTACGTGCTTCACAAAGTGTCATTAAGGGCCAGTTTTTCAGTGCAAGTTGAACTCTGTTTGTCGTTTAAACTAAGTTTAAACTCAGTATGCAGTTTTTCAGTCAATTTTAAACGGAGTTTAAACTGAGTTTAAACGGCCGATTGCGCACAGTTAAACTTAGTTTAACTTATCAGCTGCGTGCTGACTATTTGGTTTTGGTTGCAACAAATTTAATTGAGCGCAAGAAAACTAAGTTTAAATTTAAACTGAGTTTAACTAAACTTAGTTTAAACTGAGTTTAAACCAGCACTGAAAAACTGGCCCTAAGAGTCGTATTTGCGCTTGCGGATTGGAATACACACATCCCAGATACATGAAAATAAGCTTTAAAAGACACGCTTTCATCTAATGCTGTAAGAAGAAAAAAATAGAAAACAATAATTATTTAACCACAATTAAGTCAATAATTACGTTGTTCACAAGGTGTCATTAAGAGTCGTATTGTCGCTTGCGGATTGGAAATACACACATCCCAGATACATGAAAATAAGCTTTAAAAGTTAATTCCAAACAACTTCATAACCTACCCTAACTGGCCATTATTGGTAGTTTTGCTTTTTTATGCTGCACAATCGGGCTAGGAAAACTTATTCGGTTGTAGATATGGTACAGCTTTGGCAAAAAAATTTTCCCTTGTTCCTCCATAAATTATTCTCACGTAAAAAATGATCCGAACACACAAAATGGTTAACTCCGAGCTGCGTCTGGCATAAACTGGACACCGCAATCTTCATCCAAATGGAACTTTGAAAAAATTGCTTTTTCCCGATCCGAGTTTTCGCAACAAATCGCACACTTTCGTATTTTCGCTTGTTGTTTGATATTTCAATATCACACATTTTTACAACACAATATTTGAAGAAATTTGTTTAACAATTTTCAATGGCAATGTAAACAGAAAATTTCCGACTTTTTGCTGACATTTTCACGTACCAAGCTAATAAGCAGAAGAAGAAATCAGCTGCCCTATAAACTTCACCTTGTATGAATTCGCCTTGCTACGAACCAAGTTTCTCCTTGGGGAGGTTCATCAGCAGCCTGTGTCTTTTCGTATTGTATCCACCAAGGAGAGACTTTGCCTGTCTAAGGCCTGCTGTATTGCGCCTGGCAGCCACCGGAGTCGATCTAATGCTCTCGCAGAATTTCCTGAAGCTGCTGCGCTTTGCTTTTCTGATTTCTTTGCTGTACTTCGTTAGGCATGTCGAATACTCTTCCCAGCGCCCCGTGCGCTTGGCTCTGTTGCAGAGCTTACGCACTTCTTTGCGGAGCGCCGAGAGCTTCCGAGACCACCAGCCAGGTTGGGTTTACCTCCCGGCTTCGTCTCCGGACAGCTAGAGTGAAAGGCGTCCATAATGGCACCGTTCAGACCACAGACCCTGCTTTCTAACTCCCTACAGATTGTTCCCCACCAGCTGCTGTACTTCAAGGGAGGCACGTTGGTGTCGTCCGCCGGGAAATATGTAGCAGCGAAGACGTCATCCGTAGTATGTTCGCCTACCATCACCATCGCCTGCAGCGCCACTAGATCTTGTGTTAAAAACTCTGTAATGCCCCTGCTAGGGTAGGCACCAGTCCTGCAGCTTCGTGAGGTCGTCTGAGCTGAGCGCCGCCGCTTAGCAATCTCTCGGCAGCACAGCCACCCGGATGCCTCTCAGGGCCGTCGAGTAGCTGGACTGCTGAGTGGCCTGCAGCAGCCTTTCCCCCCCCCCCCCCCACCCCCTTAATCTCAGGTTTTCCTTTGCTCAAAGTAGCGGATGTACCACTTTGCCCCGCCCCGCTCAACCCGTTGCGGTTACGGTCATCGAGGGCACACATGCAGCCGTAGGACCGCTGCTGCTGCCCCTATGCACTGGATGTGGCTTGCTGTTAGGCGGCTTTTGATGTTGTTGCTGTTGCTGTTATTTTTGTTGTTTTTGTTGTTGTTGTTTGTTATTAGTTGTATTCATCTTGTTCGTCGCTTTACACTTAAATTACCCGACATCTCTACAGAAAATAGCTGATGTTCTAACATCTGCTATTTTGACTGAAAAATGTGAGAAATGTATTTCCAAAGTTTAATGTCTTGACATAAACAATTGTAAGATGGCGTCAAGCAAGTAAGTTCGGTTTATGAAAGCTAGATATGCTGAAAATTATACAAGAATATGTTATTTCCCAAATTACGTAAATTTAAAAATTAATAAATGCAATAGGAAACAACTAATTTTTTGCTTTTAAATGAAAATATCTTCGATGTTGACCCTACGAAGTTTATGGCCAAATGAAATATTAGCTGTCAAAGTGACAAAGTGAAAGCATATTCCGGGCAATATATGCCAAGAAATAAGCTCTGACATATATTGCTGCCATGGAGAAATAAGGGGTCTCCTTTGAAAATATATTTTCTGGCATCTATTTTAGGGCATCATTTTCTTGTGGAGACGTGCCCTTAACGAGCGATCTCGTACGAACCAAAGATAATATGATGCGAAACTTCCCTCTTTTGCTTGTTGCGAGAGCCCATGATCTCACATTTTGGGCTAGCAACAAAGCCGAATCTTGGGCTGCTGAACGGCTGAAACGCAAAATGGTTGGCTGCCAGAGGCAAATGCGTGGAAATAGCTATTATTTTTATTATATTATTTTATTTTTATATTAAAAATATATTCCAAAACTTTTTTTCAAAGCGAACTGGGTATATATTGCATTTGAATATACATGAATAAACATGTATGTATGTTTATAAGAAAACACGCTATATCTTAAATTTTGCAAAATATAAATTTCTGCGTTATTTTAGAAAATGTTACAAAAAATGCGAATTTTGACTGCGCTCTCACGAAACAAAGAGTTTCGTATCATATTATTTTTGCTACGAACCAAGGCGAATTTGAAGTACATGAAAATGGCATAGCAAAAGAGAATATATGGATGTCATTTTTAATTGTCATAAAAAAATATAAAGAATAGAACAAAATAAAAAGCTGTTTACTTATTTCGATTAGAATAAAAAGTTTTGCTGTGCGGAGAGATAATCATAATTACAACGGGAATATTTGTGATGAAAAATTTGTTGAAAGCGCAATCCGGTGAGTTTGTTAGGCGATCAAGCAGCTTATGGAATCAGACTGTGAACGGGAATCCATTGAGGTGCATTCATTTTGTTCAGCACTCACTACTCGAATTTATCTTCCAGAAACGCACGTAACATGGTCGAATCCCTCAATGCAGCAGCAAGTCGACGGAAACTATACAGACAATAAATATTGGCTACAATGCTACTCGCATAATACCAATAATTAAATACTTTTACCACGAAGCTCTAATCTCGTCAAAGCAATCACGTAAAATTTAATGTACTTGTATGTACATACTTGCATGCAAGCACAATGTATGCAGAAGCAAAGGCAATTTGTTATTCCTCTAAAGGTAGATCTGTGGTGCAGGAGAATCCAATTACAATCCTACAAGAATTACATACTTTAATGAAGAAAAATTTTTTTTTAATTTTTTCTGAAATTCATTTGTATGGCTTTATTTATAAATTAAAAGCTAAAATGCATTTCTAATCTAAATCGTGTTTCATTCAAACGTATTTGATGTTTGTTACATAACACACATGTACTTAAGTAACTATTTACACATGTATATACATATGTATGGAATATACCTAATTTGGTGAATAATAATCAAAATTAAATAGCAATAGTCTGGGCCGCTAGCGGAGCCTGTTCAAAGACTTACGCTTTCATCTAATGCTGTTAGAAGAAAAAAATAGAAAACAATAATTATTTAACAACAATTAAGTCAATAATTACGTGCTTCACAAAGTGTCATTAAGGGCCAGTTTTTCAGTGCAAGTTGAACTCTGTTTGTCGTTTAAACTAAGTTTAAACTCAGTATGCAGTTTTTCAGTCAATTTTAAACGGAGTTTAAACTGAGTTTAAACGGCCGATTGCGCACAGTTAAACTTAGTTTAACTTATCAGCTGCGTGCTGACTATTTCGTTTTGGTTGCAACAAATTTAATTGAGCGCAAGAAAACTAAGTTTAAATTTAAACTGAGTTTAACTAAACTTAGTTTAAACTGAGTTTAAACCAGCACTGAAAAACTGGCCCTAAGAGTCGTATTTTCGCTTGCGGATTGGAATACACACATCCCAGATACATGAAAATAAGCTTTAAAAGACACGCTTTCATCTAATGCTGTAAGAAGAAAAAAATAGAAAACAATAATTATTTAACCACAATTAAGTCAATAATTACGTTGTTCACAAGGTGTCATTAAGAGTCGTATTGTCGCTTGCGGATTGGAAATACACACATCCCAGATACATGAAAATAAGCTTTAAAAGTTAATTCCAAACAACTTCATAACCTACCCTAACTGGCCATTAGTGGTAGTTTTGCTTTTTTATGCTGCACAATCGGGCTAGGAAAACTTATTCGGTTGTAGATATGGTACAGCTTTGGCAAAAAAATTTTCCCTTGTTCCTCCATAAATTATTCTCACGTAAAAAATGATCCGAACACACAAAATGGTTAACTCCGAGCTGCGTCTGGCATAAACTGGACACCGCAATCTTCATCCAAATGGAACTTTGAAAAAATTGCTTTTTCCCGATCCGAGTTTTCGCAACAAATCGCACACTTTCGTATTTTCGCTTGTTGTTTGATATTTCAATATCACACATTTTTACAACACAATATTTGAAAAAATTTGTTTAACAATTTTCAATGGCAATGTAAACAGAAAATTTCCGACTTTTTGCTGACATTTTCACGTACCAAGCTAATAAGCAGAAGAAGAAATCAGCTGCCCTATAAACTTCACCTTGTATGAATTCGCCTTGCTACGAACCAAGTTTCTCCTTGGGGAGGTTCATCAGCAGCCTGTGTCTTTTCGTATTGTATCCACCAAGGAGAGACTTTGCCTGTCTAAGGCCTGGTGTATTGCGCCTGGCAGCCACCGGAGTCGATCTAATGCTCTCGCAGAATTTCCTGAAGCTGCTGCGCTTTGCTTTTCTGATTTCTTTGCTGTACTTCGTTAGGCATGTCGAATACTCTTCCCAGCGCCCCGTGCGCTTGGCTCTGTTGCAGAGCTTACGCACTTCTTTGCGGAGCGCCGAGAGCTTCCGAGACCACCAGCCAGGTTGGGTTTACCTCCCGGCTTCGTCTCCGGACAGCTAGAGTGAAAGGCGTCCATAATGGCACCGTTCAGACCACAGACCCTGCTTTCTAACTCCCTACAGATTGTTCCCCACCAGCTGCTGTACTTCAAGGGAGGCACGTTGGTGTCGTCCGCCGGGAAATATGTAGCAGCGAAGACGACATCCGTAGTATGTTCGCCTACCATCACCATCGCCTGCAGCGCCACTAGATCTTGTGTTAAAAACTCTGTAATGCCCCTGCTAGGGTAGGCACCAGTCCTGCAGCTTCGTGAGGTCGTCTGAGCTGAGCGCCGCCGCTTAGCAATCTCTCGGCAGCACAGCCACCCGGATGCCTCTCAGGGCCGTCGAGTAGCTGGACTGCTGAGTGGCCTGCAGTAGCCGTTCGCCCCCCCCCACCCCCTTAATCTCAGGTTTTCCTTTGCTCAAAGTAGCGGATGTACCACTTTGCCCCGCCCCGCTCAACCCGTTGCGGTTACGGTCATCGAGGGCACACATGCAGCCGTAGGACCGCTGCTGCTGCCCCTATCCACTGGATGTGGCTTGCTGTTAGGCTGCTTTTGATGTTGTTGCTGTTGCTGTTATTTTTGTTGTTTTTGTTGTTGTTGTTTGTTATTAGTTGTATTCATCTTGTTCGTACGACCGCCAGCTCGGCCTGAGTAAAGGTCAGAGGTCAAAAATTAAAAAAGGGGATCTAGGTTGTCCACCACGCCAGCGTCCATTAGCGCAGTAAGGCCCAGTTACTCCTCGAAGCGGCCCGGTGTCGAGGAGGCGCCGTAAGAATACAGCCGGTTTTTACCCTCCTGGCTGTAAACCTTCCAATGGGCACGCTGTCGCTTTACACTTAAATTACCCGACATCTCTACAGAAAATAGCTGATGTTCTAACATCTGCTATTTTGACTGAAAAATGTGAGAAATGTATTCCCAAAGTTTAATGTCTTGACATAAACAATTGTAAGATGGCGTCAAGCAAGTAAGTTCGGTTTATGAAAGCTAGATATGCTGAAAATTTTACAAGAATATGTTATTTCCCAAATTACGTAAATTTAAAAATTAATAAATGCAATAGGAAACAACTAATTTTTTGCTTTTAAATGAAAATATCTTCGATGTTGACCCTACGAAGTTTATGGCCAAATGAAATATTAGCTGTCAAAGTGACAAAGTGAAAGCATATTCCAGGCAATATATGCCAAGAAATAAGCTCTGACATATATTGCTGCCATGGAGAAATAAGGGGTCTCCTTTGAAAATATATTTTCTGGCATCTATTTTAGGGCATCATTTTCTTGTGGAGACGTGCCCTTAACGAGCGATCTCGTACGAACCAAAGATAATATGATGCGAAACTTCCCTCTTTTGCTTGTTGCGAGAGCCCATGATCTCACATTTTGGGCTAGCAACAAAGCCGAATCTTGGGCTGCTGAACGGCTGAAACGCAAAATGGTTGGCTGCCAGAGGCAAATGCGTGGAAATAGCTATTATTTTTATTATATTATTTTATTTTTACATTAAAAATATATTCCAAAACTTTTTTTCAAAGCGAACTGGGTATATATTGCATTTGAATATACATGAATAAACATGTATGTATGTTTATAAGAAAACACGCTATATCTTAAATTTTGCAAAATATAAATTTCTGCGTTATTTTAGAAAATGTTACAAAAAATGCGAATTTTGACTGCGCTCTCACGAAACAAAGAGTTTCGTATCATATTATATTTGCTACGAACCAAGGCGAATTTGAAGTACATGAAAATGGCATAGCAAAAGAGAATATATGGATGTCATTTTTAATTGTCATAAAAAAATATAAAGAATAGAACAAAATAAAAAGCTGTTTACTTATTTCGATTAGAATAAAAAGTTTTGCTGTGCGGAGAGATAATCATAATTACAACGGGAATATTTGTGATGAAAAATTTGTTGAAAGCGCAATCCGGTGAGTTTGTTAGGCGATCAAGCAGCTTATGGAATCAGACTGTGAACGGGAATCCATTGAGGTGCATTCATTTTGTTCAGCACTCACTACTCGAATTTATCTTCCAGAAACGCACGTAACATGGTCGAATCCCTCAATGCAGCAGCAAGTCGACGGAAACTATACAGACAATAAATATTGGCTACAATGCTACTCGCATAATACCAATAATTAAATACTTTTACCACGAAGCTCTAATCTCGTCAAAGCAATCACGTAAAATTTAATGTACTTGTATGTACATACTTGCATGCAAGCACAATGTATGCAGAAGCAAAGGCAATTTGTTATTCCTCTAAAGGTAGATCTGTGGTGCAGGAGAATCCAATTACAATCCTACAAGAATTACATACTTTAATGAAGAAAAATTTTTTTTTAATTTTTTCTGAAATTCATTTGTATGGCTTTATTTATAAATTAAAAGCTAAAATGCATTTCTAATCTAAATCGTGTTTCATTCAAACGTATTTGATGTTTGTTACATAACACACATGTACTTAAGTAACTATTTACACATGTATATACATATGTATGGAATATACCTAATTTGGTGAATAATAATCAAAATTAAATAGCAATAGTCTGGGCCGCTAGCGGAGCCTGTTCAAAGACTTACGCTTTCATCTAATGCGGTTAGAAGAAAAAAATAGAAAACAATAATTATTTAACAACAATTAAGTCAATAATTACGTGCTTCACAAAGTGTCATTAAGGGCCAGTTTTTCAGTGCAAGTTGAACTCTGTTTGTCGTTTAAACTAAGTTTAAACTCAGTATGCAGTTTTTCAGTCAATTTTAAACGGAGTTTAAACTGAGTTTAAACGGCCAATTGCGCACAGTTAAACTTAGTTTAACTTATCAGCTACGTGCTGACTATTTCGTTTTGGTTGCAACAAATTTAATTGAGCGCAAGAAAACTAAGTTTAAATTTAAACTGAGTTTAACTAAACTTAGTTTAAACTGAGTTTAAACCAGCACTGAAAAACTGGCCCTAAGAGTCGTATTTTCGCTTGCGGATTGGAATACACACATCCCAGATACATGAAAATAAGCTTTAAAAGACACGCTTTCATCTAATGCTGTAAGAAGAAAAAAATAGAAAACAATAATTATTTAACCACAATTAAGTCAATAATTACGTTGTTCACAAGGTGTCATTAAGAGTCGTATTGTCGCTTGCGGATTGGAAATACACACATCCCAGATACATGAAAATAAGCTTTAAAAGTTAATTCCAAACAACTTCATAACCTACCCTAACTGGCCATTATTGGTAGTTTTGCTTTTTTATGCTGCACAATCGGGCTAGGAAAACTTATTCGGTTGTAGATATGGTACAGCTTTGGCAAAAAAATTTTCCCTTGTTCCTCCATAAATTATTCTCACGTAAAAAATGATCCGAACACACAAAATGGTTAACTCCGAGCTGCGTCTGGCATAAACTGGACACCGCAATCTTCATCCAAATGGAACTTTGAAAAAATTGCTTTTTCCCGATCCGAGTTTTCGCAACAAATCGCACACTTTCGTATTTTCGCTTGTTGTTTGATATTTCAATATCACACATTTTTACAACACAATATTTGAAAAAATTTGTTTAACAATTTTCAATGGCAATGTAAACAGAAAATTTCCGACTTTTTGCTGACATTTTCACGTACCAAGCTAATAAGCAGAAGAAGAAATCAGCTGCCCTATAAACTTCACCTTGTATGAATTCGCCTTGCTACGAACCAAGTTTCTCCTTGGGGAGGTTCATCAGCAGCCTGTGTCTTTTCGTATTGTATCCACCAAGGAGAGACTTTGCCTGTCTAAGGCCTGGTGTATTGCGCCTGGCAGCCACCGGAGTCGATCTAATGCTCTCGCAGAATTTCCTGAAGCTGCTGCGCTTTGCTTTTCTGATTTCTTTGCTGTACTTCGTTAGGCATGTCGAATACTCTTCCCAGCGCCCCGTGCGCTTGGCTCTGTTGCAGAGCTTACGCACTTCTTTGCGGAGCGCCGAGAGCTTCCGAGACCACCAGCCAGGTTGGGTTTACCTCCCGGCTTCGTCTCCGGACAGCTAGAGTGAAAGGCGTCCATAATGGCACCGTTCAGACCACAGACCCTGCTTTCTAACTCCCTACAGATTGTTCCCCACCAGCTGCTGTACTTCAAGGGAGGCACGTTGGTGTCGTCCGCCGGGAAATATGTAGCAGCGAAGACGACATCCGTAGTATGTTCGCCTACCATCACCATCGCCTGCAGCGCCACTAGATCTTGTGTTAAAAACTCTGTAATGCCCCTGCTAGGGTAGGCACCAGTCCTGCAGCTTCGTGAGGTCGTCTGAGCTGAGCGCCGCCGCTTAGCAATCTCTCGGCAGCACAGCCACCCGGATGCCTCTCAGGGCCGTCGAGTAGCTGGACTGCTGAGTGGCCTGCAGCAGCCGTTCCCCCCCCCCCCCACCCCCTCAATCCCAGGTTTTCCTTTGCTCAAAGTAGCGGATGTACCACTTTGCCCCGCCCCGCTCAACCCGTTGCGGTTACGGTCATCGAGGGCACACATGCAGCCGTAGGACCGCTGCTGCTGCCCCTATGCACTGGATGTGGCTTGCTGTTAGGCTGCTTTTGATGTTGTTGCTGTTGCTGTTATTTTTGTTGTTTTTGTTGTTGTTGTTTGTTATTAGTTGTATTCATCTTGTTCGTACGACCGCCAGCTCGGCCTGAGTAAAGGTCAGAGGTCAAAAATTAAAAAAGGGGATCTAGGTTGTCCACCACGCCAGCGTCCATTAGCGCAGTAAGGCCCAGTTACTCCTCGATGCGGCCCGGTGTCGAGGAGGCGCCGTAAGAATACAGCCGGTTGTTACCCTCCTGGCTGTAAACCTTCCAATGGGCACGCTGTCGCTTTACACTTAAATTACCCGACATCTCTACAGAAAATAGCTGATGTTCTAACATCTGCTATTTTGACTGAAAAATGTGAGAAATGTATTCCCAAAGTTTAATGTCTTGACATAAACAATTGTAAGATGGCGTCAAGCAAGTAAGTTCGGTTTATGAAAGCTAGATATGCTGAAAATTATACAAGAATATGTTATTTCCCAAATTACGTAAATTTAAAAATTAATAAATGCAATAGGAAACAACTAATTTTTTGCTTTTAAATGAAAATATCTTCGATGTTGACCCTACGAAGTTTATGGCCAAATGAAATATTAGCTGTCAAAGTGACAAAGTGAAAGCATATTCCAGGCAATATATGCCAAGAAATAAGCTCTGACATATATTGCTGCCATGGAGAAATAAGGGGTCTCCTTTGAAAATATATTTTCTGGCATCTATTTTAGGGCATCCTTTTCTTGTGGAGACGTGCCCTTAACGAGCGATCTCTTACGAACCAAAGATAATATGATGCGAAACTTCCCTCTTTTGCTTGTTGCGAGAGCCCATGATCTCACATTTTGGGCTAGCAACAAAGCCGAATCTTGGGCTGCTGAACGGCTGAAACGCAAAATGGTTGGCTGCCAGAGGCAAATGCGTGGAAATAGCTATTATTTTTATTATATTATTTTATTTTTATATTAAAAATATATTCCAAAACTTTTTTTCAAAGCGAACTGGGTATATATTGCATTTGAATATACATGAATAAACATGTATGTATGTTTATAAGAAAACACGCTATATCTTAAATTTTGCAAAATATAAATTTCTGCGTTATTTTAGAAAATGTTACAAAAAATGCGAATTTTGACTGCGCTCTCACGAAACAAAGAGTTTCGTATCATATTATTTTTGCTACGAACCAAGGCGAATTTGAAGTACATGAAAATGGCATAGCAAAAGAGAATATATGGATGTCATTTTTAATTGTCATAAAAAAATATAAAGAATAGAACAAAATAAAAAGCTGTTTACTTATTTCGATTAGAATAAAAAGTTTTGCTGTGCGGAGAGATAATCATAATTACAACGGGAATATTTGTGATGAAAAATTTGTTGAAAGCGCAATCCGGTGAGTTTGTTAGGCGATCAAGCAGCTTATGGAATCAGACTGTGAACGGGAATCCATTGAGGTGCATTCATTTTGTTCAGCACTCACTACTCGAATTTATCTTCCAGAAACGCACGTAACATGGTCGAATCCCTCAATGCAGCAGCAAGTCGACGGAAACTATACAGACAATAAATATTGGCTACAATGCTACTCGCATAATACCAATAATTAAATACTTTTACCACGAAGCTCTAATCTCGTCAAAGCAATCACGTAAAATTTAATGTACTTGTATGTACATACTTGCATGCAAGCACAATGTATGCAGAAGCAAAGGCAATTTGTTATTCCTCTAAAGGTAGATCTGTGGTGCAGGAGAATCCAATTACAATCCTACAAGAATTACATACTTTAATGAAGAAAAATTTTTTTTTAATTTTTTCTGAAATTCATTTGTATGGCTTTATTTATAAATTAAAAGCTAAAATGCATTTCTAATCTAAATCGTGTTTCATTCAAACGTATTTGATGTTTGTTACATAACACACATGTACTTAAGTAACTATTTACACATGTATATACATATGTATGGAATATACCTAATTTGGTGAATAATAATCAAAATTAAATAGCAATAGTCTGGGCCGCTAGCGGAGCCTGTTCAAAGACTTACGCTTTCATCTAATGCTGTTAGAAGAAAAAAATAGAAAACAATAATTATTTAACAACAATTAAGTCAATAATTACGTGCTTCACAAAGTGTCATTAAGGGCCAGTTTTTCAGTGCAAGTTGAACTCTGTTTGTCGTTTAAACTAAGTTTAAACTCAGTATGCAGTTTTTCAGTCAATTTTAAACGGAGTTTAAACTGAGTTTAAACGGCCGATTGCGCACAGTTAAACTTAGTTTAACTTATCAGCTGCGTGCTGACTATTTCGTTTTGGTTGCAACAAATTTAATTGAGCGCAAGAAAACTAAGTTTAAATTTAAACTGAGTTTAACTAAACTTAGTTTAAACTGAGTTTAAACCAGCACTGAAAAACTGGCCCCAAGAGTCGTATTTTCGCTTGCGGATTGGAATACACACATCCCAGATACATGAAAATAAGCTTTAAAAGACACGCTTTCATCTAATGCTGTAAGAAGAAAAAAATAGAAAACAATAATTATTTAACCACAATTAAGTCAATAATTACGTTGTTCACAAGGTGTCATTAAGAGTCGTATTGTCGCTTGCGGATTGGAAATACACACATCCCAGATACATGAAAATAAGCTTTAAAAGTTAATTCCAAACAACTTCATAACCTACCCTAACTGGCCATTATTGGTAGTTTTGCTTTTTTATGCTGCACAATCGGGCTAGGAAAACTTATTCGGTTGTAGATATGGTACAGCTTTGGCAAAAAAATTTTCCCTTGTTCCTCCATAAATTATTCTCACGTAAAAAATGATCCGAACACACAAAATGGTTAACTCCGAGCTGCGTCTGGCATGAACTGGACACCGCAATCTTCATCCAAATGGAACTTTGAAAAAATTGCTTTTTCCCGATCCGAGTTTTCGCAACAAATCGCACACTTTCGTATTTTCGCTTGTTGTTTGATATTTCAATATCACACATTTTTACAACACAATATTTGAAAAAATTTGTTTAACAATTTTCAATGGCAATGTAAACAGAAAATTTCCGACTTTTTGCTGACATTTTCACGTACCAAGCTAATAAGCAGAAGAAGAAATCAGCTGCCCTATAAACTTCACCTTGTATGAATTCGCCTTGCTACGAACCAAGTTTCTCCTTGGGGAGGTTCATCAGCAGCCTGTGTCTTTTCGTATTGTATCCACCAAGGAGAGACTTTGCCTGTCTAAGGCCTGGTGTATTGCGCCTGGCAGCCACCGGAGTCGATCTAATGCTCTCGCAGAATTTCCT
Organism: Philophylla caesio; assembly: GCA_963971545.1. Classification (NCBI taxonomy): domain Eukaryota; kingdom Metazoa; phylum Arthropoda; class Insecta; order Diptera; family Tephritidae; genus Philophylla; species Philophylla caesio. The sequence continues at coordinate 44,759,829 of OZ020606.1, read as the reverse complement.
GAAGCTGCTGCGCTTTGCTTTTCTGATTTCTTTGCTGTACTTCGTTAGGCATGTCGAATACTCTTCCCAGCGCCCCGTGCGCTTGGCTCTGTTGCAGAGCTTACGCACTTCTTTGCGGAGCGCCGAGAGCTTCCGAGACCACCAGCCAGGTTGGGTTTACCTCCCGGCTTCGTCTCCGGACAGCTAGAGTGAAAGGCGTCCATAATGGCACCGTTCAGACCACAGACCCTGCTTTCTAACTCCCTACAGATTGTTCCCCACCAGCTGCTGTACTTCAAGGGAGGCACGTTGGTGTCGTCCGCCGGGAAATATGTAGCAGCGAAGACGACATCCGTAGTATGTTCGCCTACCATCACCATCGCCTGCAGCGCCACTAGATCTTGTGTTAAAAACTCTGTAATGCCCCTGCTAGGGTAGGCACCAGTCCTGCAGCTTCGTGAGGTCGTCTGAGCTGAGCGCCGCCGCTTAGCAATCTCTCGGCAGCACAGCCACCCGGATGCCTCTCAGGGCCGTCGAGTAGCTGGACTGCTGAGTGGCCTGCAGTAGCCGTTCACCCCCCCCCCACCCCCTTAATCTCAGGTTTTCCTTTGCTCAAAGTAGCGGATGTACCACTTTGCCCCGCCCCGCTCAACCCGTTGCGGTTACGGTCATCGAGGGCACACATGCAGCCGTAGGACCGCTGCTGCTGCCCCTATCCACTGGATGTGGCTTGCTGTTAGGCTGCTTTTGATGTTGTTGCTGTTGCTGTTATTTTTGTTGTTTTTGTTGTTGTTGTTTGTTATTAGTTGTATTCATCTTGTTCGTACGACCGCCAGCTCGGCCTGAGTAAAGGTCAGAGGTCAAAAATTAAAAAAGGGGATCTAGGTTGTCCACCACGCCAGCGTCCATTAGCGCAGTAAGGCCCAGTTACTCCTCGAAGCGGCCCGGTGTCGAGGAGGCGCCGTAAGAATACAGCCGGTTTTTACCCTCCTGGCTGTAAACCTTCCAATGGGCACGCTGTCGCTTTACACTTAAATTACCCGACATCTCTACAGAAAATAGCTGATGTTCTAACATCTGCTATTTTGACTGAAAAATGTGAGAAATGTATTCCCAAAGTTTAATGTCTTGACATAAACAATTGTAAGATGGCGTCAAGCAAGTAAGTTCGGTTTATGAAAGCTAGATATGCTGAAAATTTTACAAGAATATGTTATTTCCCAAATTACGTAAATTTAAAAATTAATAAATGCAATACGAAACAACTAATTTTTTGCTTTTAAATGAAAATATCTTCGATGTTGACCCTACGAAGTTTATGGCCAAATGAAATATTAGCTGTCAAAGTGACAAAGTGAAAGCATATTCCAGGCAATATATGCCAAGAAATAAGCTCTGACATATATTGCTGCCATGGAGAAATAAGGGGTCTCCTTTGAAAATATATTTTCTGGCATCTATTTTAGGGCATCATTTTCTTGTGGAGACGTGCCCTTAACGAGCGATCTCGTACGAACCAAAGATAATATGATGCGAAACTTCCCTCTTTTGCTTGTTGCGAGAGCCCATGATCTCACATTTTGGGCTAGCAACAAAGCCGAATCTTGGGCTGCTGAACGGCTGAAACGCAAAATGGTTGGCTGCCAGAGGCAAATGCGTGGAAATAGCTATTATTTTTATTATATTATTTTATTTTTACATTAAAAATATATTCCAAAACTTTTTTTCAAAGCGAACTGGGTATATATTGCATTTGAATATACATGAATAAACATGTATGTATGTTTATAAGAAAACACGCTATATCTTAAATTTTGCAAAATATAAATTTCTGCGTTATTTTAGAAAATGTTACAAAAAATGCGAATTTTGACTGCGCTCTCACGAAACAAAGAGTTTCGTATCATATTATATTTGCTACGAACCAAGGCGAATTTGAAGTACATGAAAATGGCATAGCAAAAGAGAATATATGGATGTCATTTTTAATTGTCATAAAAAAATATAAAGAATAGAACAAAATAAAAAGCTGTTTACTTATTTCGATTAGAATAAAAAGTTTTGCTGTGCGGAGAGATAATCATAATTACAACGGGAATATTTGTGATGAAAAATTTGTTGAAAGCGCAATCCGGTGAGTTTGTTAGGCGATCAAGCAGCTTATGGAATCAGACTGTGAACGGGAATCCATTGAGGTGCATTCATTTTGTTCAGCACTCACTAGCACAATGTATGCAGAAGCAAAGGCAATTTGTTATTCCTCTAAAGGTAGTTCTGTGGTGCAGGAGAATCCAATTACAATCCTACAAGAATTTCATACTTTAATGAAGAAAAAATTTTTTTTATTTTTTTCTGAAATTCATTTGTATGGCTTTATTTATAAATTAAAAGCTAAAATGCATTTCTAATCTAAATCGTGTTTCATTCAAACGTATTTGATGTTTGTTACATAACACACATGTACTTAAGTAACTATTTACACATGTATATACATATGTATGGAATATACCTAATTTGGTGAATAATAATCAAAATTAAATAGCAATAGTCTGGGCCGCTAGCGGAGCCTGTTCAAAGACTTACGCTTTCATCTAATGCTGTTAGAAGAAAAAAATAGAAAACAATAATTATTTAACAACAATTAAGTCAATAATTACGTGCTTCACAAAGAGTCGTATTTTCGCTTGCGGATTGGAATACACACATCCCAGATACATGAAAATAAGCTTTAAAAGACACGCTTTCATCTAATGCTGTAAGAAGAATAAAATAGAAAACAATAATTATTTAACCACAATTAAGTCAATAATTACGTTGTTCACAAGGTGTCATTAAGAGTCGTATTGTCGCTTGCGGATTGGAAATACACACATCCCAGATACATGAAAATAAGCTTTAAAAGTTAATTCCAAACAACTTCATAACCTACCCTAACTGGCCATTATTGGTAGTTTTGCTTTTTTATGCTGCACAATCGGGCTAGGAAAACTTATTCGGTTGTAGATATGGTACAGCTTTGGCAAAAAAATTTTCCCTTGTTCCTCCATAAATTATTCTCACGTAAAAAATGATCCGAACACACAAAATGGTTAACTCCGAGCTGCGTCTGGCATGAACTGGACACCGCAATCTTCATCCAAATGGAACTTTGAAAAAATTGCTTTTTCCCGATCCGAGTTTTCGCAACAAATCGCACACTTTCGTATTTTCGCTTGTTGTTTGATATTTCAATATCACACATTTTTACAACACAATATTTGAAAAAATTTGTTTAACAATTTTCAATGGCAATGTAAACAGAAAATTTCCGACTTTTTGCTGACATTTTCACGTACCAAGCTAATAAGCAGAAGAAGAAATCAGCTGCCCTATAAACTTCACCTTGTATGAATTCGCCTTGCTACGAACCAAGGCGAATTCATAAAAGGTGGTATAATCCCATCAGCTGATTGCTTGTTCTTCTATTCCAATTCGCCTGAATTGTTTGTTTACAGTTGGAATATTTACTTATGTGATAGAAGTGAAATTTGTGCCTTAAATTTTATAATTGAAAATATTGGAAAATATTGTGAACACTAAAAAATTCAATAATGGGAAAGTGCGCTTTATGTAGAAAGAAGGTTCAACGAGGAACTGGGCCGTTTTTCAAAGTACCCAGAGATGAGTCGGATCGTTTGGTGTGGTCGAAGTCGTGCCAACAGCAGTTAGGAGGTACCGATCTTATATGTAGCGATCATTTTTTGAGTGCGGATAAGGTGTGCTGTGGAAAAAAGGCTAGACTATTAGCAAAAGCCGTTCCATATGCAACATCCGTATGTGCTTCAACCTCCAATTACATGTCGGCTTTTCCTCAGAATGTAGAGGAAAGTGTGCCTGATTCTAGGTTTTATTCAAAACCAAGGTATTGTTGAATTTTATTTTCTTAAAAAGAGGTTGTAATGCTATATTTTTGTTTATTTCAGAATGAGCGACGACGTTATAAGCTTCCAACTGGCAAATATTGATTGCGAAGCGAACGTTAAGCCACCCCCACAACCTGAATGTATGAATTTTGCAATGGAACTCTCAGGACATGCACAATTTGAGTAAGTTGTGTAGTAATTTTTACAAAACAAATCGTAAGCTACCTTTTAATTTAGAATGGTTGCCAACGCCAAAGTGGCAAATGTGATTGATTGCGGAGTAAATGCCGAGCCCTCCATTCAATCATTGGTTTATGCTAAGGACTGTGAAACGCAAACGGAAGTGCTGGTAAAGGAATGCTCTACTCAAACCAAATTACTGTTTAAGGACTGCCAAACCCATACCGAGTAAGTTCACAAATAGATTACGAGTGCTGAATGTTTTAAGATGCTAATTGTTGAACATATCTTCAGCTCTAAAGTATTTGACGATGCCAATGAGCTAGAGCTATATAATCTTCGCAAAGAAAATAAAAGATTAGAGGCGTTAATAAAAACTTTAATAATATAATTTTTAATATACATAATTAAAACAACATTTTTTAACTTATATACATACACATTTCTAATTAATTTTATTAATTGCAGTAATTTTAGTAATTGATTAAATACTTATTTAATAATTATTTTTTAATTCCTTCTTAGTGACATAATTATATACATACATATATGTACATGTGTGAATGTGAACACGAGATTAGAAGATAGCATTATGGTTTGATTACTTATATTCTTTATTTAACACTTTTTTGCAGTTTCCTTCAGATGATAAAGGCAGCAATCACGATGGCAACGGCAAGACCTGCAAATTATTATTATTGTTATATTATTTTGTCCTTCGATAAGGTATTTTACAACGCACTCGCATGCGTAATCAACCGTGGATTTTAGTTTTATTAAATACATTTGTATGTATATACTATATAATTTCGTAAATAAAAACGCATATACATATATATGTACATATAAGTATTAAAACATATAAATACATATATTTTCGCATGTTTTACTTAAAAATGAGAACTCCATTGCTGAAAGGTTTGTATGCATATAACATACAGAAACTCAAACTAACATGTTACTAAGAATATCATTTTGAAATGTTGCGATTTACATTGTGGCGCTGTAAGCACTCGTCTTCCCAGCAACTTATCTAATATCTTGAAGTACTGATTCGAAGACATGTATCCAAATCTGCTGTTGCAAGCCGTATAATCTTTAACCAAACCCAGATCCTGCTAGACACTATGCACTGACACTGTGACACGAATTTGGGGCGCATTCTTCCAACATTAGATTTTCTAAGTAGAAGAAAATGTTACTACTGAGAACCGCTGGTTCGGTGATGTTAGAAACTATTTACCTTCCATTTATTTACCTTCATATCCTTAATTCATCGGTTTCAGATTTCACCAAAGGATGTGCCGTCAATAACATGTCAGCTAAATCTATATGTTTTGCTGTAGTGAATATATGTACAGGTATATATTTTTCTCTTCGATTCCATAGTTATCCGACACAACACACAAACTATGCAATTAGTTTTATTAGTTTTTATCGTAGGTGAACTAATATTTTAGAAGTTTTTTATATTTTCCACTTCAGTTTTGGCAATTGTTGTGTATAATTTTGACATCGAAATGTAAGGCGAGTTCAGAATTTTGACATTTTGCTCGCAAAATTACACAAACAATTTACATGAGCAATGTTGAGCGAATTCAGATATTGACGTTTTGCAAGCAAAATTACACAAACAACATACACTACGGATTCGCTTTAAATTTGAATTCGCCCTCGCTGCCACCTTATAGATACACCTTGCTACGAACTGTGGCATGTTAGTGTATTTGTATTCTCTAATACGATTTCGTTTCCCTATCGACTAGTCGATAACAGCTCATTGTTGCGAACAAAAACGGAACAGATGTGAATTCTCTATCGATATAAAATGGTGTTTCCACACCAAGTGAATTATAATTGAATTACGAATGACCAATCAATCCGTTCACACAACACATTGGCGATTCGTTTGGCATATCTGTTGCTCTTGTAAAACTTACATACATAATATTGCGTTTTCATTCACTCTAGGGTTGCCCAACAACCTCTTTTACATGATTATTTTTTTCACAAACTCAACGTTTGAAACCATTTAAGTATTTAATTGTTTTTTGTTTGGTTAATTTGTGTGTTCTGATAAATTTCCGATTAAAATTAGAGACGGCATTATTTATTGATTCGCTTGTTGATTCAGATTGAATCATCTACAAATGAGATGATTCGCTTTCAAATATGTGTATAGGGAATCGAGTGGATTCGGTGCGTGATTGGGCTGCCAATTACGAATGGGTGAGCGAGTTATGTTGTGTGGAAACATAGTATAAAGAAGTCAAACGAAACATCTGTTGTTATTGATTAAGCCGCTAAAATGGATAGTTCAAACAAAAAAGGCAAGAAATAATGGAAAATACAGGAAAGGTTTAGTATAGCGCCGCAAAAAAGGGGGTAGTGGCGTGGCACTCCTGCAAGCACACCGTTAGAAAAGGGAAAGAATAGACTTTTTAATAAGCCGTCACTGGTTCCTCTAGACCCTCGTTGAGGCCCTTGGGAAGCCTTTAAGAATGGGCAAAAATTTAACTTTTTCCATACAAAATGGAGACAAAGTTACCTAGCCAACATTTTTTGTAAAACCCAAGACAAAATGTGGGTTCTTGACATATGTTATATATGATGTATGTTTGGTTTTGATATCTGCGAAGAGCTCTTTTCCCGTTTCAATATATTACGAAAAATTGATTTATTTAATTTTAAAATTTTTATTGAGCTCATTGATTTGACTTGTCTTTTACGCCGTATGGCCCCGTTAGTTTTTCCATTTTTTTCTGTAATATTTCGTATATCCACTTCATTACATGCTCAGTGTTCATTTTTATATGTACGAATATGTGGTCCATGAGAATGTCTATCGGTATAACGTCCGCCTGTCTTAAGTGAATAGAAAGGAATTCGTCGTTTGATCGATCCTTCTTAGCTTACAAAATTCTTACTACATTCTTTACAAAGTCCCTTTCAGCTTTCCAGAGAGTTTTTCGGCTCGCATAACGGTTGTTTGTAACAGCAAACAATAATCGAGATAGATATAGACATATTTGTACTAAAATGATCAGAATGAAAGATGAATCGATTTAGCCCTGACTGTCTGTCCGCCCGTGGTTACAATAACATGAGTAAAAATTGAGATATCTCAATGAAATTTAGTAGATAGATCTTTGGACAGGGTAGGTTGGTATTGAAAATGGTCAAGATCGGTCAATTACCACGCCCACCTCCCATATAACGGAAGTTTTTGAAAAATGCAAAAACTCCGTTTTTTCGGTATCCATTAAAGCAAATTGAGTAAAATTCGGTACTTAGATCGTTTTTGAACTAAGAAATTAGGTGTTTATGAAATTTTGAAAAATGGGTGTTGCCACGCCCACTTAGGAACAAGTTTTTGTATCTCAATAACGGTGTAAGGTATCGTCGCAAAACTTGATGGACATATTTTCCTTGACATCGCTATTATTATCGTAGAAAATTTTTGATATCGGTTCATAACCACGCCCATCTCCCATATAACGGAAGCTTTGGAAAATGCAGTACTTCATTTTTCGGTATCTATTAAAACAAATTGAGTGAAATTTGGTATTTGGAGCGATTTTGAACTAAGAAGTTAGAGATTTATGAAATTTTGAAAATTGGGGCATTGCCACGCTCACTTATGAAACATTTTCTGTATCTCAATAACAGTATTAGGTATCATCACAAAATTTGGTGGACATATTTTCCTCAAACCTGTTATCATCGTTAAAAATTTGTTGAAATCGGACCATAACCTCGCCCACCTCCTATATAACGGAAATTTTGAAAAATGCAAAAATGTCTTTTTTCTATGTCAATTGAAGCATATTAATTAAAATTTGATATTTATAGAGATATTTAATTAAGAAACTTGATTTTTATGAAATTTTGAAATATATCAGAAATATATCGCGAGGGTATATAAAAATCGGTTTCGCCCGGTTTTATTATAATTCTTGCAAATTTTGGTGTAACGTTCGATGCTAGACACGGTTTGTTAAACCAAATACTTGCTTTAGTTTTATAAATCTTTTATACTGTCCCTCCAGTTCTTGCATAAATACCTCGAAGGCCGAAATTGGGTTTCCAATTCCGAGTCCATTTGTTTGTCGGTATAATTTATTAGTAAAGTTAAAATATTTTGTCGCAGTGTAGTTCGTAATGTCTTTGTGATTTGGGTTGTTTTTATCTGGTCCTTCGTTTTTTCGACTAATGTTTTTCGGACCATATCTTTTGTTTCCGTTTTTAGGGTCGATTAGTATAAGTCCTTAATATCAAATGATACTAGCCTGATTTGCTTTGTAATTTTCACGTTTGCCAGTTAATGATGAGTTAAGTCGTGTTTGCTACAATGTACTCGTTGCGCAGTTCCAAGTTATCATTAAACAGCATTTTCAGATGTTTGGACAGTCTATAAGCAGGAGCCGACTTATAGTTAATTTTGGGTCTCATTGAAGTATCCGGTTTGTCGATTTTTGGAAGCGCTATCAGTGGTGGTGCTGACGGATTAATTTGGCTTAATAAGTGTGCTGTGTGGGGGATTATAATATTGCTAGTTTTTTATGGCCCTTTTTATCTCTATTTGGTACCTGTCCGTGGGGTTTTCTCTAATTTCTCTGCACTTCATTTCCCTTATTAGTGGTTAGGCTTTTTGTATATATTCCTCTCTCTTCTTGAGTACCATTGTATTGCCTTTGTCCGCCTTTGTCGTTATTATGCCGTTCTCCCTAAATTTTTGTTTTAAACTCTTCATTTTCATTTATTTTGAATTGGTTTTCTATAATATCTCTGCAAGTGTGCCTTGTGTGATCTTGGTCCTCACTTGGCAGGAAAGATATTCCTACTTGCGTATCTATTATAGCTTGTTCTGCTATCCTTATCCTGTTATTGTCCTTTATATTGTGCTTAAGTCATTTCTTGATGGATATATTTGCAATATTCACTTCACCTTGGGACTTGTCTTTTACGCCGTATGGCCCCGTTAGTTTTTCCATTTTTTTCTGTAATATTTCGTATATCCACTTCATTACGAGCTCAGTGTTCGTTTTTATATGTTCGAATATGTAGGTCCATGAGAACGTCTATCGGTATAACGTCCGCCAGTCTTAAGTGAATAGAAAGAAATTCGTCGTTTGATCGATCCTTCTTAGCTTATATATATATTTTTCGGAAATCACCACGTTCTCGCTTCTTGCATATAAATGTTTGTTTATTTTTCTGTTGGCCTAGTACCATTAAAGATACTGTTGTTGGTTTTTCACAAAAATCTTCCATAAACTGGCCTTGAGCTCAATAAAAATTGTAAAATTAACATTTACTAGGCCAACAGAAAAATAAACAAACATTTATATGCAAGGATGAGCACGCCTTAAATGCATTATAATGTAAAGTAAATTATTTGAATACAGAATTGGCAAATAAAACACAAACAACAACTTCACAAACAAGTTAAATAGCGGCAGATCAGTCGCTCTTGTTTGTAGTTGGTTTGTTTAAGGAAGATGAAATAAACACAACAGCCAACTCGGCTAGCGTAGCACAATATGTAGCGTATTGGCTCTGCAACTCCGAGCTCCCGGGTTCAAAGCCTGGGAGAAGTGGTTATGAAAAATAAATTTAATTAATTTAATACAAAGAAGTCTGATGAGGAAATGTGGAGATTTCCGAAATAGTACTATAATTTCTACCGTTAAAAAACTGTTGTTTTTTTTCACAAAAAATCTTCCATAAATTGCCCTTGAGCTCAATAAAAATTGTAAAATTAACATTTACTAGACCAACAGAAAAATAAACAAACATTTACTTATTTATTTTAGAAAAGCACCTCAGGCGAAAATTTGTAATAAAAAATCGCGTGATTTTCAATTGATTACGATGTATTGATTTAGTTAAAAAAACGCCACAGGCCTTAATTTGCTTATACTGTCCGCCGCGCTTCAAAAAATAACACAGGCAGGACAAACTCCTGCTACGCCATCTGCAGTATTTTCGCGTAGAACTCCTTTCCGCGTACATTTGGCTAACTGGGTTATATCAATTTCCCTTTGGGTCTTAAATATATTATATTATAACCCAACGGAAACCCACTTTCCCGCCCAACCGGCACGAGGGGCTCAATCCGCATAACGTACGGATGTTTTTTAAATATACAAATCTTAGGTGCCGAGTCGTGACAGAAGAAAGTTTGTTAAGCGTCGAGATCCCAAGCTGCTCAGCTACAGAATAAGAATTCATCAGCCGAATACAAAGTTAGAGAAATGCAAAGTAAGAAAATTGGATCGTTAGCTGTTATTAAGAGAGGATAGAATAGTTCTTTTAATTATAAAAAGTGAGTCCGATACATCAAAGGTGCTGGAATGATTGTTAAAGTCTTGGCATAAACCCCGAAACGGTTCATTCAACTCAAAGTTAGTTCTGCATAGTTTCAAGAAAAGTGGTTTAAAGTTTCTCGTTGCACGGGAGGGTACATTAAAATTAATTTGCTGTAGAAGAAATGGACTTGAGATCCATCCATTGACTAATTTTACCAGAAATATTATACCTAACATTTCTCTGCGACTCGAAAGAGTAGGAAGATTAATAAGTTTTAAACGACTAGTGTAAGGGGGAAGATTGTATGGCGAATCCCATCGAAGATTTCTCAAAGCAAAAAGTAAGAATTGTTTTTGTATTGACTCTAGTTGGTCTGAATGGACCTGATAACGAGGATTCCAAACTATGGAACCATACTCCAGTATTGGTCTTACTAATGAAGTAAAAAGTGTTTTAGTTATATACGGGTCGCGGAATTCCTTTGACCAACGCTTTACAAAAGCCAGTACACCCCTTGCTTTATTAACTGTGGAACTAATATGAAAATTAAAATTGAGTTTACAATCCATACCAACACCCAGGTCAACAAAACTGTTTACATGTTCTAGGACGTAGTTATTTATTTTGTAGGAGGCCGGCTGAATGGTTCGTCGAGAAAAGCACATGAATTTACATTTGTTAAGGTTAAGCGGCATATAATTAATGCTGCACCAATTGACTATGCTGTCCAAATCTTGCTGTAGCAAGGATCTTTCTTCAGCCGAGGCATAAGTCTTAAAAAGTTTAACATCATCCGCGTACATCAATATTTTAGAATACTTTACTACTGTAGAAATGTCGTTTATGAATAGCAGGAACAGAATCGGTCCGAGGTGGCTGCCCTGAGGAACTCCCGAGGAAACATCGATGATCCCAGAATGAAAATTTTTAAGAACTACCTTTTGCGTCCTACCGGAGAGATAAGAAGACATCCAACAGAGGATACCAGGTTGAAAACCAAGCAGATCTAGTTTACGGATGAGTAAAGAGTGACATACTTTGTCAAATGCTTTACTAAAATCGGTATATATAACATCAGTATCAATGCATTCCCTAAACCCATTTGAAACATGGGTGGTAAATTCAAGTAAATTTGTAATGGTCGATTTGCCCTTACAGAAGCCATGTTGGCAATTTGCTATTATTGAGGAAATCGGATAAGTCATTTGCTTGGTAACAATAGCTTCAAACAACTTCGGGATAGAAGAGAGTTGAGCTATACCACGATAGTTTTCAATAGAAGACCTGCTTCCAGATTTATGAAGGGGGATTATGTAAGACTGTTTCCATATTGACGGAAAAACTCCTTGCTGGAGGGACAAATTAAACAAGTTCGATAATGGCAGGTACAGGTGCTTTGCACATTTTTTTAGGAAACATGTCGGGATCATATCAGGGCCGTACTTGAATGATTCTTTTAAAGATATTAAATAATGAAAAACATCATCTGATGATATGACTGGAATATTAATAGAGTTATTGGGGCTCAGCTTGTATGGATAGGAAATACATTTATATTTAAATTGAGTGGTGTAGTTAGATTTAAAGAACTGGGCCCCATTGCACCAACCACTTATCATTAGCATTTTAGCAAATTATCAAAACTTCGCAAAGTTTTTTGTTGCACCAACTTGATAAGTGAGAGTCACTCAATTGAGTATTGCTAAGTAAAATGTCACTCAATGCTATTGATAAGTGTTGCACCAAAAGTGGAAATGCAAAGTGAAAAGAGCTTGGCGGAAAAGGAATAAGTTTTGCAAATTAACAAATTTTGTAAGCATTTCGTTGCACCAACAACTTTTACTTATCACTTCTCTTCTCTCAATTTGCTAAGTTTTGCATTGTTTTGCTAAAAATAATTTCACCTATCATAACAATGATAAGTTTAGTTTGAACGATTAATCGGTGCTTTAGCACGTGCTCGAGCTTCGTGAAATATTAAGAGTAAAAAAAAATAACAAAATGCTTCGATTCGAACTTTTTAATATTTTTGAAGACGAACATTCGCACAATTCGCGTGTTACAAAGGAAAGAATCAATTACAATTTGGATATTGGCGTGGTAGAAAATTTTAGGCTAACTCGTAGCCAAATTGAAAAGATTTTGTTAAAAATAGGAGCGCATCTGCAATACACTAGTAAGCGTAATATGTGCTTAAACCCCCTGCAGCAATTATTAACCACTCTGCACTGGTTAGGTAATGGTGGCCAATATCATGGAATTGCGCAAATGCATGGGGTTCACAAATCAACGGTGTGCAGAGTTATATATCGAGTAGCAAATACCGTGATAAACGAATTCATGGACGTTACTATTCGTTGGCCGGAATTTGCAGAAAATCAAAATATCGCCACAAAGTTTTTTAATATTGGTGGATTTCCGCAAGTCGCCGGGTGCATTGACGGAACGATGATTGATATAGACGCGCCTAACGTTAACGAGGAACAATTTGTGAATCGGCATGGAAATCATGCGATTAATGCAATGATGGTTTGTGGACCTAATTTTCAGATTTATGCCATAAATTGTAATTGGCCAGGGAGTGTGCACGATGCCAGAGTTTTACGTAATTCTGAGTTGTTCGGCAGATTTGAAAACGGATTCCGTCCATTCCCTAATGCCGTAATTTTAGGAGATAGTGCTTATCCGTTACTGGATTGGCTAATTCCTCCTTTGCGCAAGAATCCGACGTCGCCACAAGAGCAACTTTTTAACAGAGCGCATAAAAAAACAAGGAGGATTATTGAAAATTGTTTCGGTATGACTTTTAGGCATATGCTTTTTAAGATTTTTATAGCCAAGTTATTTTTACAGGTATCCTTAAAGAAAAGTTTCCTTGCTTGAACCATTTACGGTTGCAGCCAGAAGAAGCAGCGAAGATAATAATAATGTGCTGCATTTTCCACAACATTTGTCAAATAGATGCACAAAATGATGTGGATTATGACGAAGGAATCGTGGATGGAGCAAATGAAAATGACTCTTCAGAAGAATCCTTTCAGAACACGGAGCCACTAAACAATAGTGAAAGGCTCCGAAATCTGCTAAATTGGTTTAGTGAATAGTTTGTTATTTTTAAGAAACTTTATTACAAATGACTGCCCTACCCACGAGTTTACCGGTTATGAACTTTACGAAACTTTAATTCGTACACATTTTCTATTTTATTTGGATTTATATATATATATATTTTAAACTTAAATTCTTTTATTATTAAATTTTCAGAAAAAACAAAGAAAAAAAAAATAATTCAACTAATATACATATAGTATACTAAAAATTATTATTAAAACGTCAAAAGTGGACTTAATGAAGGAGTTTTCTCATTTTCATTCATTGACTCCTTCTCCAAATTCGCTGTGAATTTCGATCGTTTCAAACCTAACATTTTTTCTAATGACAATATTTTTATCTTATTTTTGTAGATTTCAGTTTCTAAGAGTTCAAGCTTCAACTCCTCATGTCTATCTCGTAAATTATATGTTCTTTTCCTATTGGTTGTTCTCGTCCTTTCTGGTTGGATTTGTTCCAATATATTGTCCAAATTGGAGGACACTCCATCGCTTTCGGGCTGGCCGAGACCCTGAACAACTGTCGACTCATTACCCAAAATGTCAAGTATGCAGTTGTCGACTTCATCCAGCAATACGTTTTTGCCACCCGCAGTGCCTGTCCTCTTGGCATTGTCCCTTTTCGCCTAAAATTAAGCGAATTTTTAAGTTATAACTAACTAATGATTAAAAAAAACAAAAAACATGTACACAAAGTAAGACTTGATTCTTATTAAAAATAAATAATAGCTGCAGCAAAAAATCTAACGAATAACAATAATTTAATCGTCGCCGCGAATAACGGTGTAAACAACAAAACTGCGAAAATACTCTTGCAATTTTGTTGCTTTAGCTGGCAAAATACCGTTTGTACATTTAAACAAATTTCACTCACTTACTTTTATTTCATTGCTGTTCCTAGAATCGACCAAAAATTCTTTGAAAATAACTCATTTTAACAAAATTACCAAAGTTCGGCTCTTCCAAAGGCCAAATAAATTATCTCTGGCATAAGTCCATTCGCGATTAGCAGCAGCTAATCCGAGCGATTGTGCCGTCTTTAGAACTTCAGACCAACCATCTTGCTTTTGCGTTTTGCAAGTTGCATTATTTTGGAAAGATCCAAATAAATAATCCTTAAATGTAAAAAAATATATTTATTGCATATTCATGTATACATTCTACATATGATAATCAAAATAAACTTACTTTTTTTCCCTTTATAACTTGTAAAACGGCCAATTTATTGGCTTTGTTTTGTGCACGCGAGATAACACTCTCAATAGCAAAAGAGACACTGAGAATTATTATTGAAACGTACATTGCTTTGCTCCACTTCTCATTGAGAGCGCTTAGCACATGTTTGGAAAAGTTTTCTCTATTTGCAAAGTAAAAGAAATTGTTGGTGCAACGCTTATCAAATCAACTTATCCAAAGAGCTCGTCAGTTTTGACAAGTTGATAAGCGCATTGATAAGTTTAAAGTGCAACACTTATCAACTTTACTTTTCAAAAAATCCTGTTATCAAAAATTTGCAAAGTGAAAAGTGCTAAGTGGGCAATAATCTCGTTATCACATGACACAGTACTTTGATATTTCATTGCGGAAGGGAATGCATTTACTCTGCGCTTAGAATTAACGAAACCATAGAAAGCTTTCGGGTCGTGGATACTGTTCATTTTCATTTTATTCAAGTATTTTTCATAACAGTTTTTATTTAATTCTAGATATTTATGTCGCAAGACTGAATAATTAAGATAATCCACATGACGACCAGTACTTTTATATAATTTAAAAGAACGCGATTTTTTATTTTTTAAAGTTCTCAAGTCTTTAGTGAACCATAAAGGGGCTGATTCATCACGAATATAAGAACCTTTAGGTACATGTTTAAGAAATAAGTTGTATAAAGTATTGTTGAAGTCCAAAACATTACGCTCAATATCGCCATTGTAGTAAGGCCAAGTTATTTTAGATAAGTCATAGTTTAATTTTTTAAAATTAGCTTTTCTAAAATCGAAGCTGTCATTAGAATTAAAAGCTTTCGATCCAGAAACCCGCTCTCCGTCTATGATCTCGTATGACAATTCAATTGCAGGATGATATACATCCTCAGGCAAAACCAATGGATCACATCGATTTAAGGAGGCCCTGTACATGTTGTCAACAAAAACCAAATCCAAGACCCTCCCCAACTTGTTTTGTAGGGTATTAACCTGGTTCAGACAAAGTTCAGTCATCCCCTCCAGAAAGGCGTTGTTAATGGAAGGTACGATATGACCATCAATCATATTCCAAGAAATGTTTGGGAGATTAAAATCACCCAACACAATCAATGAGTCGGGAGGCCTAAGCATTGAGTCCACAATCCCAAGTAAAGAAATATGATCACTATATACCGACAAGTCAGACTGAGGAGGTATATAGCAGAGGGCTAAATAAATATAAGACTTGCTTAATTGCACTCGTATGCACTTAAATTCAGTAGACTCAATGATAGGGACGTTCACCACTTCAGATGGTAATGAAGAATGGACAGCAAAAAGAACACCTCCACCGATCCTGCACTCTCGATCATTTCTGTAAATATGATATTCACTGCAAAGAATCTCCGAATCAAAAACGTGAGGTTTAAGCCAAGTTTCAGTGAAAGCTATAATGTTAAAATTACAGTGATAACTCTTCAAAACCAAGTCAGTTAGTTTTGTATTCAAGCCTCTAACATTTTGGTAATATATATCAAGTTTAGTTTTTATCAGTTTTTTGACTCCGGATTAGGATTAGAGATTTTTGCTAAGTTTTGATTATTTATGTTGGGTTTAAACTCGAATTCGCGAACAAAAGCCCCAGTCGGCCAAAAAGAGCTATTTAAAAGTATATTAAAGTTTTCGGAAGTTACATCGATTTTAAATGAAGAAATGTTTCTCTTGTAATTAAAGTTAAATTTCCTGATACTTATGTCATCAGTCTTAACCTTAGATGAAATGTGAAACTTGATATCCTCAACTGTGGTATCACTGGAAAATCTTGATATAAAAATAGATTTTCTCTGAGGAACCACAACCAGGCCCCTAGCAGGCGCCACAGAAACCGCAGCAGAATTTTTGCTTTCGCTGCTTTCCTTTTGAACTGATCTCTGTGCAGCAGCTTTTGATGTAGAAGGTTCAACAGCCTGAGGACAAGGTGAGGAGAAACTAATCAACTCCCCTGAGGGAGAAGAAATAATTGTCGTCGGAATAGGATTTGGCTCAGCTTCGTCAGACGGACTCTCAATACGTTTCCGTTTACTATTACGGCTATTAGGAATACTCGTATTCTCTAAGCATTTAAAAGAATTAAATACGTTTTCGTAGTGTTTGAATTTTTCGGTAAGAACATTTAGCTCCTTACCAATCTCAGAGAAACCGTTCCTACACTGCCTAAAAAATTTAAAAAGATCAACTTCAGTTGACCTACATTTCAGACAAGACCTGCGGACACCCTTACCATCATCAATCAAATCTAACACTCTACCTGTCAAACCAGCACACTTCATGTGGGCAAGCCCATCGCAAAGCCAGCAAGACACAAAGCGTTCAGACCCACTCTTAACTTGGCAGTTAGGAAAATTACAAGACATGGTATATTATTTAGGAGAAAATTAATTAGAATTAAAATTACAATTTATAGGACTAGCAGAAGAAAGGATCTAACAGTGGTAAGCAGTTTAGCAAAAAAAGCAGTTTAGCAAAAAAAAGCAGTATAGAAGTCGGTAAGGCAGTTAGAACAGTTTGGGATACACAGTTTTATTGACACTTAACAAATCACGCAAACAGCTGTGAAAGCTAAAAGGAGTAACAAAGAAGAGTGCGCGCACAAACAGCAACAGCCGCAAATGCAAAAACAAAACAATTGGCAACAACAACTGTACTACAAGAAAAATTATGACTCGGCACACAACACAACAAAGATATAAATGAGATTTTTTATAAGTTAAAGATTATTAAATGAATATTGCACCAAATCACTTTATACTTAGCTTGAATTGATTTAATCACAATTTAATGAAATTTCTTTTGATTAATTTGATATTTAAATTGTTTTATAACAATATTTGTAAGAGAGCAAAGTAAACACAACCACACAGCTTGACGTTTGCGATGGCAAAAATACAACATCTTATTTAATAATTGCGAAGTATTTAAATATTTGTCGATTCTAAAAACAGTGAAAATGGAGAGCACAATGTGTTAATAATATGTGTGTGCCAAAATGAAAGCATTAATGGCTTGATATTAAGTGCTGTGAATGAAAATCAAACACCATATATATATATATAAAACAGGATGTGTGTATGAATGTAACGTATGGACTCAAAAACGGCTGGGCCGATTTTGATGAAATTTTAAGGAGAATCTTCAGAATATTCGGGCGAATGACATTGTGAAGTCTGATTTTCGATTTTCGGTCTGCGAGCGGAGGGGCGTGGCAAATTCATATTTTCATATTGCACCACCAGTGACATATACATATTTTTATTTTTTTTGCTTTTTTTAATTTTAAGTTCGCCGAGCCTTCTAGTATGTGAAAAATGCAAAAAAAAGAGAATTTTTAAAGTTAAATTCTAATCAAATTTGTGGACGGAAAATTGCAAGTCAATAGTTTTTTAAGTTTCTTTCTTTTTCAATCTTCCACAGAGTTTAACAAAACAATTTTGACTAGTTCGTTCGAGATAATAACTTAAGACCGGAACGGCCGCTCGTCAACTGCTTTCATTTCTCGTTTGCTTTCTGCTTCTGTTCGTCGTAAGCGAGATAGAGATTTGTTTACAGGGCATTTTTAAAACATACTTTTTCATTTGCAACATGTCGTCGAGTACGAATGTTCGTGCCCTGCGTGCTATTTAAACTCTAAACGCACTAATATTGTCGGTATAAATAAATTAATTTTAAAATATCAGCACATTCGGCCATAAGGTCAATTGTGCCCTCGACCTATAATTTTTATAATACTTCGTCTAACCCTAATATCCTAATAAATTTGAGGATGATTTTGCCTGTCTTTCTCCTAGTTATCAAAGGCCTATAAATTTTTCTCGTCTCCTTGAAATGGTATCACATTCAAGGAGCAGATGCAAAGGAGTCTCTGGGGCCGAGTCACAGAAGCGACACGACTCTCTGGACCAGATATCCAACCTGTGGAGGAGGCCGCGAAATCTGCAGTGGCCCGTGAGAAATCCTGCGAGCATTCTCAGGATGTTTGCTGAGAGGACAATTAGCTTTTTAGACAACTAAATAATTAAAGCGCTTTTGACTAAATCCTCCCAACAGGCATTTTGAATGACGAAGTCCAGTCGTCCCGTGCCAGTACTGTTCCCTCAACATTTCCTCATCTCTTCGAAGTTCCTCCCTAGTGTCTCTGTTTCACCTCAACGAGGCACTGGCCTTGAGTGCAGCATGACTGTCACTTATGATTACCATGCACATAGGCATATGCCGTATAACTCTGCCTAGAAGATGCTCGGAAAGCTCCCCATAGGGCCGTGGATTCCGGCGCCAATGCCTTCAAGAGTTTTGGAACCATCCGTGTACCAGTGCCGAGTATTCCTTTGCAGATGCTCTTCTAATATGGATGTTCTCCAGGTTGCCTTTGTACCGATTTCGATTTTAAACAGCTTTTCAAAGTGGAAAACCTCGGTCATATCGTCTCTCGAAAGCTCTGCCAGGGGAAGCTTAGCTCTCAACTCTTCTATGTTCCGAGACGATATGAGTTTTCCTCTGCCCCTCGAGACCCAGGACACCGCCAAAATATTGCTGGTCTGACTATCATGGTATACATGTAGTGTTTCAAATACGAATGTGTATGTGTATTACGAAATTAATATCAATGATTAATATATATTAAGCGAATTTACATTCCGAATATGCGTGTGAGCTCTTTGGGATGTCATCTCAGAATAAAGAAAAGTTGTTTGCCGTATTAAGGCATAACCTAGCGCATTTAAATTTCGAGACTCGTTACCTATAGCTTATAAGTTATGAGAGACTTAAGATCTAATGAGAGACACTACCGTACGTTTTCGAACTAATGAGTAAGTGGCAATGTTGCCACATGCCTCCCTTTGTTATTTTTTTTCTTTTTTTTAATATCTATTAGAAAAAATTTTTAATTCAAAGGAGTGAAATAAACTAGATGTTTTAATTTACATGAATGAAATTAATTTTGGACGTCAGCTGCGAAACGCACGTGCCGTGTTGAATGGCTAGTAGTAGGCCCGTCCAGTGGAACATCAGCTGCTAGCGGTTCGTCTTGTATTTCATATACAGGTTTGAGTCGATCCACGGATACCGGCGTACTTTGGCCATGAATGTTGACATTAAAATGTTTAGCATGCCGTGAAATAACGCGATATGGGCCCTGATATGGTGATAAAAACGATGGTCCAATTTGTCCTTGACGAATTAACACATGAGAGCAACTGTCTAATTTTAAATATGGAGCGCTTGCCGTGCCGTGACATCTCGGCTGGTGCGAGATTATGAAAGTGGGTTTTAAAATACTTAAGCAAACTGTGAATAGGCTGCTCTTTATTTGCAAGATTGATGAATTCACCCGGGAGTCTAATTGGTTCACCGTACACTAATTCTGCAGGCGTCGTAGATATGTCGTTTTTCCAGGCGGCGCGTAGATCCATGAGCACTGCTGGCAGGGCATCAAACCAGCCTTCAGTATGGCACAGCAATGCTGACTTCAATTGCTTATGCAGGCGTTCAACGAGTCCGTTGGCTTTCGAATGATACTGTGTGGTCTTCAAGTGGCTGAGGCCAAAAAATTGTGAGAGTTGGCGAAATAAAGCAGACTCGAATTGCCCACCGCGGTCCGAAGTTATTCTCAGCGGAACGCCATACCTGGATATCCAGTGATAAACAATTGCGCGTGCAACCGTTTCCGTATTGCCATTTTCGAAAGGAATCGCCTCTGGAAAACGTGTGAAACGATCGATTACGGTTAAACACAATCGAAACCCTTTTGAAGACGTTAGTGAAATCATATCAATATGAATATGCTCAAATCGCTGAGAAGGTAACTGGAATCTCGCAGGAGCCGTAACGACATGACGATGGATCTTATTCCGCTGACATTCAAAGCACGACCTCGCCCACTCGCGAGATATCTCTAGTGATATCTGGCCAAACGTAACGATTGGTCAAAATTTTCTGTGAACATCGTACGCCTGGATGTGAGAGAGAATGCAACGAGTCGAACACCGCTCTTCTCTACGACGCAACGACGAAGGGTCGCACCGTTCCTGATGATATGTCGCAGTACAGGTCCACGTTGTGCTCTGGAAAATTCAGATTTTTTAACTGAAGCGTTGTGTTAGGTGAAGCGATAAGTTGTTTTAGCTCTTCGTCTTTATCTTGAGCGTCAGCTAACTGTTGTGCTGAATCTGCTGCTGAGACTACTTCGACGCGCGAAAGCGTATCTGCCACTATGTTGTTTTGTCCGTTTACATGCTTGATTTCGGTTGTGAATTGGCTGACATTCGTATGTGAAACACAACATTGGTGACCCCGACGTGATTCTTTAAGTAAATAGATGAAAGTTGTTTTGCCAAATTTTTATTATTTTCTTTACGACTCCGTACAAGTGAGCCCTTTATCCACGCGCATCGCTAACCAGGACGAATGTAAATTCTTAAAAAGGAGCTCAGCCATCCCGGGTAGAATCAAGCCACCGCGATAGATAATATTTTTGCCTAACTTCGCATATTGGCCAAGTGTTCGAGTTGGTAGCGGTGCGTGCTATAACTTGATATGCCGGTGAGTTCGAGGTTCGAATCTCAGTCAGGGCAAGCAAAATCTTAATAATAGAAAAAAAAGTTTTTTCTAATAGCGGTCACCCCTCGGCAGGCAATGGCAAACCTCCGAGGGTATTTCTGCCATGAAAAAGCTTCTCATTAAATACATCTGCCATTCGAAGTCGGCACAAAAAACTGTAGGTCCCTCCATTTGTGGTAAAATATAAAGACGCACGCCACAAATGGTAGGAGAAGCTCGGCCAAACTCTGAGCCATATACATAGTGTACGCGCCAAAAATTATATTTATTTATAATTTCGCATATTTCATCAAATCGTAAGCAGTTTGGCCGCAATGATTCAAGATGCTCCACAGAGAAGCAGTGAGGCTGCTTCACCTATGCAAATAACGCAACCGATATCAATCACGTCGGGGTCACCAATGTAGTGTTTCACATACTAATGTGTATGAGTATTACGAAAATAAAACAACTACTTTTAATATCAATGAACAGAACTGTCGCAAATTCAGTGGCCCCGTGGACAGTCCATTTTTGAAATAAAAAGAAAAGGATCCCGTTAAATCGATGGAACATTTTTTAAGCCAATGGCAGGGAATTGAAAAAACCGGTATTTCCGAAGCCAA
This sequence comes from Philophylla caesio, assembly GCA_963971545.1. NCBI lineage: Eukaryota > Metazoa > Arthropoda > Insecta > Diptera > Tephritidae > Philophylla > Philophylla caesio. The sequence goes on along the minus strand of OZ020606.1, from coordinate 44,737,942 downwards.
GCTGTTTCCCAGCAGTAAATCAGCCAGGGAAAACCCGTGAAAATTACCCAGCAGTAAACTGGTTCAGGCTGCTGGCCTGAACATGCCGGGCCCCTTGCCATGGGCAATATAAAAAAAGAGAAAGCAATAGACCACGCCAGCCAACACAGAGACAAACAGGTATATAAAAATTATTCTGCATTATTGCTGGTGGGCACCAGAAACCACCACGCCGAAGATGGTCGCTTGTACCAGCAGTCCGTCAACTGACGTTGTGGGTGTCGTGTCACCATCAGCTTCGAAAAAACGTCGACGCCCAGCGTTATCCGAACGAGAGATGATACGTAGAATTTCGGATCTGCCAGCCGCATGAACTGGAACGGCGTGGCAATCTGGGGGTCAACGTTGGTGCGGGGGCTTAAGCGGAGGTGCTTCTCGACGACAACCGCTTGCGTCATCATTTTCTCCGACACGCCATGTTTGCCTCGAAGAATAAGAGAGCAGGATCGGTGGCTCCCAACATTTATAGGCTCCAGTTGTAGTTCTCTGGCTAGGTTGGCGTCGATCATGCTGTGGGTCGCGCATTGGTCAATTAGGGCTCGCACCAGATGAAGGCGGCCACCAGACCCGATTTTAACTATCGCAGTTGGAGCGATAGCGCGAAATGTTCCCAGAATCGGCACGGTCACATTACTCACATTACTCACATTCCGAGCCACGCTCTCGCCTTTCGTGTTGCAGGAGCAGTCGGAACGGACGAGGTTCCGAGCCGCCAGCAGCAGAGGCGCGTTCTCTTGCAAGGGAGGTGGACGGTTCCAAGCCGCTCACCCGCTCTGCCGAAGTCCTGCGGTTCGATGACGCCGTAGTTTCGGTTACGGCCATCTCCTCTTCGGCAAGTTCTGCCTCTTCCACCTGCTGGGCCCAAGACTTATACGGTTCCGTCGGATGAATGGACAGCAAGTCGTCAGAGCTGTCGTCTTCAGGTCTCGTACGTTCGCGCTCCATCTCGGAGCTGGGTTTCGCCCAGTCGCTTTTGTCTGCGATATGCAGCGACGTGTGGTGCTTCTCGCGGCATCTGTGACAGCGGTCTTTACTTCCGCAGATTTCCAATCGATGAAATGGCGAAAGACAATTTGGGCAGTACCGGTGGATCAAGATCACCCGGAGCCTATTCTCGGCTGTCTTTCCGCGGTAGACGGGGCACAGCCTGATGCCGTGGTTGCCTCCGGATAGGCGGCAGGCGATGGAAAAGGCCTCAGCGCTCTTCTCTGACTTTATACGTCGGGCGGTATAACGAGTAATTTTTCCTGTAATGACGAAAGGAACATGTTTTAGAAAAAAAACCATTTTAAATTACCGCTTATATCATGGTTTGGTTGGGTGGCGAGCGTGGCGTAAAACAAATGGACGTTCTTAGGAAGTGTTGTTCCTATCCGATGGAAGCAGGACCAATTTGACGATAGGCCGAGTTACGAGTCCCTTCTCGGTGCGGATCTCTGCCACTCTGACTCGGTTGTCGGTGCGGTGGTGAACGTTGACGTCTCGTCCTAGTCGCCATTCGTTTGGAGGAAGGTTGTCTTCTCGAATAACAACAAACCGTTGACAAAACGAGTTATGCAGCGCCTTCATCTTATGCCATCGGTTGGCTGTAGAAGCTGGATACTCCGTGATCTCAATCTCAGGCGGAACTAGGATGGGACTGCCGACGAGGAAATGTCCTGGAGCCAATGGATGCTGCATTAAGCGGTCTTGAATTGAGACACGCTTCAATCCTACATAGTAATGTGGAAAACTCTTCGAAAGTATATTTACAATTAGATGCAATTTTTCGAAAATGAGACTTGAAACTTTTTACACCTGCTTCCCATAAGCCACCCATGTGCGGAGCAGATGCTGGGATGTAATGCCAAGAGAGCTGCTGATGAAAGTATTTGGACGTTACATCAGACTTCGAATGAGCAAGAAACGCTTTAAATTCTGTCTTTAAAGCTCTAGATCCTCCGACGAAATTGGTTCCGTTGTCGGAGTATATATTTTTTGGGCACCCCCTACGTGATACGAACCTTGAAAAGGCTGCCAAGAAGGTGGGAGTGCTCAAGTCGTTTGCGGCTTCCAAGTGGATAGCTTTTGTTGCGAAGCAAACGAACAGGCAAACGTAACCCTTCGTGATTACGCAGCCTCGCCCTCTATATTTCTTGATCTCGAAGGGACCCGCGAAATCAACGCCCGTATTAGCCATGATTTGACTTTGCACTCGCTTCCTATAGATTGTACAAACCTTGCAGTTATGTATGATCGATTTGATCATTACTTTGACCCGAGGGATCCAATATTGCGCTCGAATAAGCCGCAACATTAACTGGTGTTTCCCGTGCAAGGAGATCTCATGAATAAACTGAGTTACCAGTCGCAAAAAGTGAGCATTATAGGGGAGAATTATTGGATGACGTTCGCTCGAAGTAGATTATTTGAATCTATGAATGGATTAAGTTGGAGGATTTCACTCTTCGAACTTAATCTCTGTCCCTTCTATAAGTCAGAACACTCACTCGGAAAGTGTTGTTCTTGACGGAGTGCTATCATTCGTTGAGTGGTGGCTTTGATTTCCTCAGAGGAAATCGTGGTAGACGGAGCTGTAAATTTAGCTTTCCGAATAGGGTGCGTACCTTGAAGAAATCGCAAGACATACGACAGCACTCGCAAAGCTCTCGGAAGTGAAGAGAATCTTTGAAGAATGTCACACATCTCTACAACTTTTGTCGCGTGCGACAGCCCCCGCTTCTCTTCTTGGTCAGTCTAGATCACCGAGTCCTGAGAAAGCCATTCCGTTTTGTCTTTTTGAAGCTAAGAAGGGCCCTGCCACCACAACGAATTTCCAACCAAGTCAGGAGATTCGACCCCACGGCTGCCTAGATCGGCTGGGTTCGAGGACGAATTCACATGATACCCACTCCGTTGGCCAACCGTCTCTACGATTTTGGTTACCCTATGCGAAACAAATGTTGACCAAGAACATGGTGGCTTCCGTAGCCAAGCCAGAACGATGGTGGAATCAGTCCATAAGAAAATCTGAAGGATCGAAGATCCAAGTTAGGAATGACCGATTCCACCATTTCCGCCAGAAGTACCGCGCCACACAACTCCAAACGAGGCAAAGATATGGTTTTTACCCTTGCAACCCTCGTCTTTGCTAATAGGAGATTTACCGCAACACTGTCTCTCCTTTCGACGCGCAGGTAGATAGCCGCCGCATACGCCTTCTCCGATGCATCGCAGAAACCATGAAGCTCCATCTTTTCCGTCGGTGAGAATTGTCCCCATCGTGGAATTTGGATTTCTCCTACTGCCGAGTACTCCATGGCAAACTGTGACCAGCGCTCAAGTGTTGTTGAAGATACCTGCTCATCCCAATCCGTTCCTTCCAACCAGATGTTCTGCATTAACATCTTCGCCACTATGATGATCGGTGCGAGCCACCCTAGTGGATCGAATAATTTAGCGATCGCTGACAAAATCTTGCGTTTTGTCACTACTTGAAATTGATCTAATTCTTTCGCAGCGAAGTAGAATTGATCCGAACGTGCATTCCATCGTATGCCGAGAGCCTTAACGCTGCTCGTATCTTCGAAGTCCAAGAAGTCTTGGCTGAAACCGGAATATCGCGCAAGACTTCTTTGCTATTGTTCACTTACGAAGTGGGAAACCTGCCGAACTTAAGGCCTCGGTGATTTGATCCCGGGCCTTAATGGTGGACTCTAAGTCGTGTCCACCTGCGAGCGCGTCGTCGACGTACATGTGTTGCTTAAGGACTATCGAAGCGATCGGAAGCGATTCGTGAACGTCGTCGGCTAGTTGCAGAAGCTTCCTTATTGCGAGATAAGGAGCGCAGTTCACCCCGAAAGTGACAGTATTCAATTGAAATTGACGAACTGGTTCACTTATTAAATCGCGAAATACTATTTTTTGAAATTTCCTCTGTTGAGGCTGAACTAGAATCTGACGATACATTTTCTCTATGTCGCTACTAAAGACGAATTTGAATAACCTCCAGCGGAGGATCAGTATCGTCAGATCGCTTTGTAAAATTGGTCCAGGCAGTAGCACATCATTGAGGCTTACTCCATTGTCCGACGGACAGGACGCATTAAACATCGGGTTTGGTGACCCATTGATGGGGCAGGTAATAACTATCGGACCGGCCCTCATCCGGGATACTGGACACCTCAGTCATGAGACCCAGTTGTTGATACTCCTTGAGTACCCTAGTATATTCCTCTCGTAAAGAGGGATTTTTTGCCAGACGACCTTCGCTGCGAAAGAACTGCGAGAAAGCTATCTTTCGCGAGCACCCTAGAGAAACCTCTGTCGGAAAATTCCGACGAAATGGTAACGAAACTATATATTTCCCCGATTCGTCTCGCTTAGTAGTATCTTTAAAAACCTCTTCGCAGTATTCCTCTTCTGTTGTACGAGCTCTGCTACGAGGCAGGTCTTCCAAGCTGTCTATCCAGCGTCACCTCATTGTAGAACGAGACGCATGATGTCGTCGACTTAGGTGAAGTCGTCCTTCCCGTCAGAATCCATCCGAATACTGTCTCCTGAGCCAGCATCGAGCCAAGAGCGTCCTTCCGTAGACCGCCGAGCATTATTTGCGGATAAACGTCGCCTCCCAAAACAAGATCGACTTGTTCGTTCGCGAAGAACCGTTTATCCGCCAAAATCAGCCCCGGGAACGAATGTTGTATAGCAGCATTGATATCGCAGGTCGGCAGATTTCCCGTCAGTTGAGGTAGCACTAGTGCCGTTGTCTGAATCACCACCAAAGGATCGACCGGGGATCCTAAGGTTATGGAACACGCCTTGCTGGTTTGCGCTGAAACCGTGTTGTTGATTCCAGACACCCGTGCATTCACTTTCCTCGTTGGCAGCTTAATCCGACGTCGAAGTCGTTCCGCCATGAACGAACACTCAGATCCAGAATCTATGAGCGCTCTGGCCGAAAAAATAGACCCACGATGTCTAATGTTGACTTGAGCTGTTCCCAGTAGAACCCATTTGTTCGTGTTCGTAAAACACGACTGTACTTGGGTGGGAGGCTCAGTATTGCCACTAGAGAAACTGATACCAAAAGTGGGCCGGTTGGAACTAGTTCCGGACCCACTTGGAGAAGGGTTCAAAAAACCGCTTTTTCTCGAAGTAGTTTGCTGAACTGGGTTCAAATGCAACAGTGAGTGATGCCTGGAGTGGCATTCTGACCAATTGAACGCGCTGGTGCACTTCGCGACCCCATGTCCGCAGGACAGGCAGTTCAGGCAGAGTTGACTCCTTCTAGCGAAGTTGCTTCTTTCTGAAGGAGCAATTTTTTTAAATCGTGGGCAAGATCGTATGCTGTGTGCATCGCAATTGCACAGCTTGCATTGATTACTTGCCACACTCGCTTGAAAAATTTGTAATTTTCGACTTGGGTTGTTGAAACTTGACTTAGAGGGCTGCGGCCTCTGTGACCGGTAAGTACTGGGCCCTCTAATGTCAAAGACAGTTTCTAAAGTCTGGAATCGACTTGTTAGAAACCTGTCCATATCTTCCCACTTAGGAATATTCGTTTTTTCCTCGACCGAAGGTTCCCACATTGAGAGGGTGACCTCAGGTAGCTTCGTTGAGCAAAGGTATGTTATAATCGCATCCCAATTCGTTATGTCAATTTTATGAATCTGGAGTGCCGATATGCAGTTATTAATTTCGCGTTGAAGATCTTTGATTGCACTTCCAGTTTCAGTTCCTACCGGGGATAGATTGAAGAGAATCTTCAATTGACTATTAATGAGAATTATTTTATTCTCGGAGCGATCACTAAGGTTTTTCTATGCCGTTGAAAAACCTTCATTTATAAGTGGGCACTTACGAACTATTTCCTTTGCTTCCCCCTGAGTCTTTTGGTTTGAGTGGAAAAGTTTTTCCACTGGGGTGAGCCGCTTATTTAGAATGTAAATGGCCGTGAACATGTCACGAAATGTTGGCCATGACAGGCAATCTCCCTTAAAAACATCCGTGTCGCACGGCGGGAGACGGATATGGTGCTCCAAGTCGGAAGACTCCGCAGCCATTTCCTTTTCGGCTTTATTTAGCTGGAAGTGAGATCACCAATCACTTCCATGCATTTGAGATAAGCCGCGTAGGCTTGTTTGTGCTTCTACTTGGCGGCAGTGGCCTCTTTTGAAGAGCTCGCGGCATCTGTACCTACAAATTCTATATAAGCGCGTTTCACTCTACCCCAAGATTACTTAACTTCTTCCCTTTGCATATCCAGGACCGTTTGATTTTGATCAGTTGACACAAAATCTCTAAAATCGGCTTCGAATTCAATTAGTGAATCTGCTAATTGCATAAAAGTGGCCATGATAACTTTTTGAATTCTTTGGATTATTCGCGGTTGGATAAAATCCGAAATATGCCCTTAATGCCAATATTTGTAGTTGAATAAGCCAAGAAGCCGCTTAAAATGCAAACAGTTTTTTGAAAATCTGCGAGCCGGTTAAGTTTAAAACCAAGAAATAAAAATTGAGCACGATCATAAAATCGAAAACCCAGCAAAAACCAGCTGAATAAAAATAACACGAAAATAATTGTTTCCCTTAAGAAGCTTGAATTCACTCAGTTGAATCTGAGAAATCGAAATATTTTTAAAAAAGGTTTTCTTGCTGTAAAAATTATAAATGGTTATATATTTTCAAATATTTTGATTATAAGTTTACAATATATATATTTCGTATACTTAATATTACTTGCTATAGTCTTGCTCACTGAACTTGACAATTTATACTTTTATACAAAATTCTTAAAAGCTTTTTTCTCAATTAACAGACTAGACACAATAAATTAATTTAAAATTGAATTTTACTTGTAAATATTATCACAAGAATTTTAAACTTAATTGTCTTGCAATCCTGCAGCGAGGATATATTGCGTCAATATCACGCAGCTGGATATTGTACGTATGGCCACCACGTAAGCTCGCCACCCAACTCTGTATCGATACTTTTAAATCTCTGTTCTCTATTTCGATATTTTGTTTGATTATTTATTTCTGTTTCTATCCCTACAAGAACAGTCACATTCATTTGATTAATCATGTGATACTCACTTGCGATGGAAATGTCCATCAAACACTCCCAACACTTTCTTAAGGCCAATATGAAAAAAGTGATGAAAAGAAATGTATACATGTGAGTTTGCATCTTCTTTCCACTTATAGCTTTCATGAACTAATATTAAATATAGCTGAACTGCTTACTCCACCGAATCGTCATATTCAATGATGATGTCGATACATACGATAACATATGTTATTTACCACTTTTCTGTAAATTTGTTTTAATTTAGCGATCGGAAATCGCTCTTTTCACACTCGTTTGAAATTTGACCACGAAATTGCAGGCAGTGACTTTGTGTGCTCTATTTAAAAATTCAAATGCTAGTGCTGTGTTGTTTAGAAAATGCTGCCACAACACTATCCAGAAATAACTTTGCCCTTTCGAAGGGACTTCCAATTTAAATTCGCAGGGTGATTTTATGAAAATTCTAACCCAATTAAAATCTGTGCCGAATGAAACTGCACCAATTATGCGAATTATTGTATTCAAATTATTTGTTGCTGCCACAAAGTCACTACTATTATTGATTTTCACTGGAATTTATTAAGTGCAAAAAAACCCGAAAATTCGCGTTAGTGATTTTGTGTGTCAATGTTGAGTATGTTTGTGTGTGCATGCATACAAGAATGCAGGTTGCAGTGTCACAAATATAATTTTGTGAAATTGCAGGGCTGGATCCTGGACAAAATTTGCGCACTCGGTGATTCCACGCTTAGAAAAAACTGCAAATGCACTCGCTTTTGAATACAGATGGCTTGAGCCGAAAGGAAGTTCTATAAAATTTCTTTATTAAAGCTAACACACAAAATCACTCGCGCACTGATTTCTTTCACTAATATATATTTTAGTTGAACGCAGGAGCACTTTATAAGTAAAATGGCATACAGAACACGTACCTTTTGTATCGAAGAATTGTTGGTTGTTCCAATTGTTGCTAAATATGTATGTGTATATGTGTTGAGCCTTGTGGTGATGTTGTTTGCTGAATTGCTCCAATTTCCGAAAAAAAGCTGTAGAAGATTAATTTGTTAATGATGTGCTGAGACCTTTTATTGTAGAATGTTGGTTCGCTTTTCCAACGGCGGCGAAGGACCATGAACATAGGTCGCTGGTTCATATCCGGCTCGAAGGACCATGAACAGAACTGTCGCTAATTCAGTGGCCTCGTGGACAGTCTGTTTTTGAAATAAAAAGAGAAGGGATTCGTATTAGGACGAATGGTCAAATATGTAAATTTATATGGTTCTTGGTATTTATCACAATATGAACTATACTAGCTGGAGAATTCTACTTACACTTGTACAAAGATGTCCGCTGTGTTGGCTGGCTGCTGGTGCTCGAGAAAACAAATAGTAAACGCTGGTTGCTGCTGGTCTCGCTGGTATGTGGCTAAACGGCTGCTCCAAAACGGAGTGGCCGCGCAAAATTTGTCGCCGGACCTGCTGTTTTGCCCCGTGAAATCGATGGAACATTTTTTGAGCCAATGGCAGGCAATTGAAAAAACCGGTATTACTGAAGCCAGGCTGTTTCCCAGCAGTAAATTAGCCAAGGAAAACCCGTGAAAATTACCCAGCAGTAAACTGGTTCAGGCTGCTGGCCTGAACAATCAATGATTAATATTTATTAAGCGAATTTACATTCCGAATACGCGTGCGAGCCCTTTGGGATGTCATCTCAGAAGAAGGAAAAGTTGTTTGCAGTATTAAGGCATAACCTAGCGCATTTACATTTCTAGACTCGTTAACTATAGCTTATGAGAGACTTAAGATCTAATGAGAGACACTGCCGTACGTTTTCGAACTAATGAGTAAGTGGCACTGTTGCCACATACATCCATCTTAGTATCCGAGGGCTACAGCCCCAGGATTTCCCTGCTAAGCGTCTGGCATCAAAGGTCACACCTAAATACTTTACTACGTCCACTGTGTCGATCTCAACCCTGCTCAAAGAGATTGCTCTCATACCTGATAGCTTTCTTTTCTAGTGAATGGTACTATGGCAGTTTTCAGAGGGTTTATTTTAAGCCCAACTTCCTCACACCATCTTCTTGTTATAGCTAATGCTCTCTGGCCTATGTCGCATAAGGTGTTCTCGAACGATATCATCCGCGTACCTCTGGCACAGTATTCCCTCGGCTGTCAGCTTTACTAAAATACTCCTCCCTGTGGGCATCCTCTATGGGGTTTGAGCTGTATTGTCTTGCCAGTTACCGCAGTCTCCACTGTTCTTGGTTGGAAAAGCGAGGCTATCTATCTGTTGATGACAGGTTCTACGTTCTTTTTCGATAAGACTTGGCAAACTGCCTTGTGCAAGACGTTATTGAAGGCACTCTCTATGTCCAGGAAGGCAGTCTATTCCACTTTAGATTTCCGTTGTCAGCTGACACATGGCAGTTTGGGGATGGAGCGGGTGTATCCGCAGAGTGGTGCATCTAATTTCATTATCAATGATCTTCTCCATTGCCTTCAGTACGAAAGATGTTAGGGTGATTGGTCTGAAGGAGTTTGCTAGAGAATAGTCTCGTTTGCCTACTTTTAGTGTAAATATTACCTTAGCCCTTCTTCACGTATGTTAATGCGAGGCAATTTCTCATTATTCTCACCAGATGTGGCAATACTATTTCGCCGCCCAGCTGTAACAGTATTGGTCGGACACCATCGACATCCGTGGATTTGTAGCGATCAAACGATCTCACCGCCCATTTGACCTTATGCCTGCCAAAGAGATTTTTGGCTAGCCTCCAGTCGGACTGCGATAGTTTTATCTCCCGTGCCTTCAGTATTGGATTATGTGCCGGTTCGTCCGGGAAATGTTCTGCTAGCAGGGCCAGCGCTCTTTCCTTTGCTAATGCTTGGTGTAGCCTGGCTGCAACAGGGGTGGAGGTTATACCCTCGCAGAAGTTTCTAAAACTATCACGTTTTACTTTTTACTATCTTTACTGTATGTCGTTAGATTTGGCGCGTATTCGTCCCGGCAACCGATGCGTTTGGCCCTATTGAAAAGCCTCTGCACCGTCTCTCTTAGGACTGAGAGTCGATGAGACCACCAGGGCGTTTGATTTTTACTCTTACGCTTGATCTCAGGACAGCTGCAGTTAAAGGAATCCATGATCACGTCATTGAACCTGTTTATCCTGCTTTCTAGCTCAATACTGTTTGTTCTTTTGTTGTACCTTTCTATGCTAAGTAAGTGTAGCTCAAGTGTTTGCCTGTAATTTACCCAGTCAGTATTCCTGGGGTTAATAGTGAGGATTGTTGCTGAGGGTTATATCGAGCACTTCATCTCTGTTCCTAGTTACGAATGTTGGAGTTTGTCCCACATTATGTATACTCAAATCATTACTTAAAATGTATTATAATAGAGACTCACCCCTTGGGTTGGTATCGGTGCTTCCCTATTCCTCGCTGTGCGCATTAGCATCGCAACCAATAACAAGCGGAAGCTTAGCCCTTTCACAGCGTCTTACTAATTCCTGAATCTCTTGTGGGGGAATGCGGTAGTTATCCCCTGCAAAGTAAGCGGCAGCGAAGACTACAGCGTTGGGCTCTCCATTTACCTCCAATTTAGTCTGCACCTGTAGCTTTGGGACCACCTCGGAAAGCCATTCCGTAGTCTTCTCATCTCTGCAGTCTACCAGCAATAGACCAGGACGAAATAACACCCCGATGAGTCCATCCTCTAAAGACCTCATCCATAATGACCTCTTTAAGCTCGGTGAGGTCCTCCGGCCCCAACGACTCCGCTGGATAGTTCTTCGGCAACACCGCCAGCCTGATACCTTTGAGAGTTTCAGCGTAGCTTGTATGCTGCCCCCCGCCAGTGCCTCCGGACCGCCGACCCTCAGCCGCTTTTAAGAGCTCAACGAAAGGGGCTGTGTCACTTGGAGCTAGATCCCTGTGGGGATATTTGCCCGCTACTCCGCTTGAGAGCGGGTGCAGCTTCATCTCGATCTGTAAGTTCTAGGTCCCCGCTTCGCCGCGGGTGCTGGACTTCTTTAGACTGCAGTTTAACACCTGCTAGCTGTCGCGTCTTTTCAGGAGTGTATCCTTATTGTAAGTACCTGAAGTACCACTTCACACCGGAGAATGTTAGCCCAGCCCTTTTGAGATCGTAAAGGGCACCCGGTTGCCCACGCTTTGGCAAGGGGGGTTTTGCAATTCCTTAGTACTGCAAGGCTGGCGGCAATGTTGAAGCCAAAAGCACAGCTGTTCGCTGCAAAGCTACACTGTGATTGGAAATACACCGGTGAGAGGCAAAGAAATAACGGGTTCTTAAAACTGATGGTCGGTTTCGCGTTGGCATTCGTTGAAAGACAGTAGACAGCGCCAACCATTGTCGTCATCGTTCATACTAAAGGTAATATCTAAACCAAATACATATATACATTTGTACACCTATATACACATACCTATATACACATAACTTGCTTTATGTGCTTATCGTGATAAAATCTTATTTATACTAATTCATTTTTCTTATTGTTTCTTCTTTGTGACAAAACAAATATCGTGAGTACTGGCGAACATCTTTGGTGTTTCCCAGCAAACAGATATGTTAAACCACGTACTTTTTCTTTGTGTTAGCTGATGTTGCAATTGATAAACAAAATCTGCTTCGTTGATGGGGATGTGTTGTTGGCTTGTTTTGCTGGCAATATAAAATTTCCGGCAAATGATCGGTACTGAACTAATTTTAAATTGTCTTCCGACTTCGGACTGGGTGCTGGCGGGAATCAAAATATGTAAATTTCTCGGCGACGAAGGACCATGGACACCGGGCGAGGATGTGTATGAATCGATAGCTCACACTCGCACCGGTGTAGATTTAAGCAAAAGGAAATAAAGCAAGTTATTTGGGTTTAATTAAATATGTGTACATATATTTGTATATCCAGTGTATTTCAATACAGCTTTCTCTTATAGATTACTTGTTTATTAAGGAGTGAATGCGTGTGACAAAAACAAAAAATGGAGCGTGGTGGTTGGCCTGGAGTCTTCTTCTCGATCTTGTATCTTGAATGCAAGTGATTTACCCGTTTTCTTAAAACAGTTGCGCTAGCTAACAAAACGGTATCACAAAAAGGGAAATTTAGGCGGTAAGCCTAAACAGATACATTACACATTGATACATCGCAAATAAGTTGCCTAGCTGAATTGCATACCGATATTATTATTTTTGCGCGTACATCGACAACTTATAAGGATGTGGGATCTCCTAAGCACAATCAGGGCTTAAAACAGAAATTCAAAACCAGCCACGATCTTCATTCTACAATTTTTTCGTACGGAAATTTTCCATTTAAAATCTAGAGAGGGCTGTTAATGCCATTGATTGGTGTTCAGTGCGTGATATTACATTAATTGGCAATCAAAGAGACATTGTACAGCACCAAATAAACCTTCTTTGTATCAGCTATATCCGCCTTGTAAAAAGATCTACAATGCATGCTAGCCGTCCCAGAAATAGACAAGCAAAATATATTTAATAACGGTTTAAAAAGTTACTGGTTGGCTTCTAATAGCGGTCACCCCTTGGCAGGCAATGGCAAACCTCCGAGGGTATTTCTGCCATGGAAAAGCTTCTCATTAAATACATCTGCCGTTCGGAGTCGGCACAAAATTTTAGGTCCCTCCATTTGTGGTATAATATAAAGACGCACACGACAAATGATAGGAGAACCTCGGCCAAACACTAAACTATATAGAGTAAGCGCCAAAATTATATTATATATTAAAAAGTTACATTGAACTTCCTAATTATATAAAGAACAGTAACGATTTCAATATTTTTAAAAATAGCCTATTTGAATACTGCCGAACCCTTCCTCTAAGATGAAATTTTTCTCTCTTATTTTTTCACGTTAAACCAAATGCATCGATTATCTGAGTGAAAGAAGCCAATATGGGAGAGGTATTGCTTTTATATAACATATATACCAAGCGGGAATAACCTCGCGCTGTCACCCATGTTGACCGAAAATATAAAAGAAAATAATATAATATAATATGATCAAAGTGCTATTTAAGAATGTTAACTTAAAACTGCAAGAAAACCTCGGCTGTCTCTTCTTTTCTTTTTCTTTCATTGGCTCGATAACCGCCTATGCGTTTTTGGCCGAGCTTAGCACAGCACGCCAGTTATTTCTCTCTTTCGCTAACTGGCCCTCTCATCCGATGTTGTCATCGTCCATGCTTCTGCGCCATACAATAGGACGGGCAAGATATGAGACTTATAGAGAATGGTTTTTGTCCGTAGAGAGAGGACTTTACTGTGCAATTGCCTACTCACTCCGAAGTAGCACTTGTTGGCAAGAGTGATTCTGCGTTGGATTTCAAGGCTGACGCTGTTATTGGTGTTGATGCTGGTTCCTAAGTAAACGAAGTCCTCTACTTTTTCAAAGTTACGAGTATAACTGTCAACAGTGATGTTAGATCCCAGTCGTAAATGTGCCGACTGTCAATTTGATGACAGGAGATACTTTGTCTTGCCCTCGTTCACTTCCAGACCCATTCGCTTTGCTTCTCTGTCCAGTTTGGAGAAAACAGAACTAACTACGCCAGCAGCTGCAAACTCTTTTAAAAGATAGTGCCTGACCGATTTAGTTCTGCGGCTCGAATTATCTTCTCTAGCATAAGGTAAAAAAATCACACGACAAAGAGTCACCCTGTTTGAAACCTCGTTTGGTATCAAACGGCTCGGAGAGGTCCTTCCCAATCCTAACGGAGCTGGTGGTGTTGCTCAACGTAATTTTACATAGCCGTATAAGTTTTGCGGGGATACCAAATTCAGACATTGCGGCATAAAGGCAACTTCTTTTTGTGCAGTCGAAAGCGGCTTTGAAGTCGACAAAAAGGTGGTGTGTGTCGATTCTTCTTTCTTGGGTCTTTTCCAAGATCTGGCGCACTGTGAATATCTGGTCGATAGTAGATTTACCAGGTCTAAAGCCACACTGATAAGGTCCAATTAGTTCATTGACGGTGGGCATTAGTCTCTCACACAATACGCTCGACAGAACCTTATATGCAATGTTAAGAAGGCTGATACCACGATAGTTGGCGCGAATTGCAGTATCACCCTTCTTATGGATTGGGCAAAGTACACTTAGATTCCAATCAGTAGGCATGCATTCGTCCGACCGTACAACTCTTCTCCATCGTATTTGAATAACTCAGCTGGCAGCCCGTCAACTCCGGGCGCTTTGTTGTTCTTTAGCCGTGCTATCGCTTTCCGAATTTCGTCATAGTCGGGTAACGGAACATGAATTCCGTCGTCATTGATTGGGGTTTCGGGATCATCATCTTCTTCAAGGTGGTCTCTGTCACTACCACTAAGTAGTGTGGAGAAGTGCTCCCTCCATAAACTAAGTATATTCTGAACGTCAGTTACCAGGTCGCCGTTGTCGTTCTTACAGGAATTCGCCCCGGTCTTAAAACCTTCTATTAGCCGTTGTACTTTCTGAAAGAATTTTCGGGCGCTTTTCCTGTCGGCCAGCATTTCAAGCTCTTCGCACTCACGCATTTTGCCCTTTCTCTTCTTCTCTCGAAATATGCGTCTCGCTTCCTTCCTTAATAGTAATAGTATGTGTTATGTCCACTACAGTTGCTTCCCACAATAATTTTACTTTGCGTGGATGGTTGTGACGTAAGTAGTGTAGGTGAACCTCGCTATTAAATCAAATGCAATAGGTCTAGATGGTATTTATAGGTTTTATAATTAATCTACTTTGTTAATTAAAACTTGTTTTAGTATTTTTATTTTATTATACAAATTTGTTTTTCAATATTTTTCAATTGATTTTTTGATTATTAATTTCTTGATGTATACAATTTTCTGGTTGTATAAAATAAAAGTTGTAAGAATAATATGTTAAAAATAGAATAAAAATAATTTTATATACATATATGTATGTAGAGTTTATAATAAATCTACTTTGTTAATTAAAACTTGTTTTAATATTTTTTTAAGCCGCCGCCAATTAAACCAACCGGCCGTACGCCCGTTTGGGGCATCCGCTCGGTTCTTTGGAGTTGCCCGAGTGGGGTGAGTGGCCGGCCGTTCATCACAGCAGCCTGCCGCCGACAACGCTGAGTCAGTTGAAAAACTTAACTCGGAAACCGTGCACAAGCCAGCAGTAAATAAATTCCTATTTTTAATTTATTATACATACATACATATGTACTATATAACATACTTGAAATTAAACGGAAGTGAATTTAAGATTATTAAAGCGAAAAGAAATACAATTTTCAAATTTAATCGACAATTAGAAGTAAAGTGGTGAGTCCGAAATGCCACCAACGTGGAACAATTATTGGTCCTTCGCAGCCAACCTTGGCACAAGCCCTGGAAATTAATAAAAAAAAATAAAAAATAAAAGAAAATCGTTCGTTCGCAACTCTGTTCACCACAAAACATAAATTTAACAAACAAAGTTATTGACTGCTACAAGAAGTCAACAAATAAAAATTAGCGTAAAAGTGTTATTAAAAACACAGTAGACACGAATACATACATATAAACATATAAATTGTTGAAGCATAAAAAACAAAATCAACTACATTCAAAAAAAAAAAAATTATAAATTAAAAAAAAAAAATTTTTATACATTCAAAAAAAATCAACGGCAACAACAGCAGCAGCATTTGCAACAACAACATTTGCGGCAACGTCAGCAACATCGCCAGCATTTGCGGCAACATTAGAATTAAGAAGCGTCAACGACCAACATAAAGGGACGTACACAACCACATTCATATACCTACATACATATACGTACATACATACAAAAAAAAAAGGAAAGCTGTAAGTAGGCAAATTTTTAATTTTCTTAACATTAAAATATCCTTCATTCCCTTGAATGTTATATTGTTTTAAACAAAACTGCCAGTGAGGGCTTATGCACACATGTACATACATATGTACGTACGCACATGCATGTATAAATCATAAAGGGCATTTTCCGTCCTTCATTACCCGGAAAACGGTATACTCGTGTATTCATTTACCGCCAAATTATATAGAAATATGTATATATACATATGTGCGTGCGTATGTGCTAATAGTGATACATAAGCAAAAAATTTTCCGTTGCAGTTTTGATTTCCTACCGTCCCACGGTATATAAAAAAATATCAGCAGACTACTTTTCCCTGCTTACCAATTTTCGCCGTTGTTCGCATAGGTCGTTGAACTTGCCCAAAGTGCGGAAAAACATATGTGCATTTTGGTCATCCCAATCATATGTACATACATACATTTTTATATACACTCTTGCTAATTCCATTTTCTGCAAACATTCGCTTAATATCGAACACTCACTATCGAAGAGAGTAGCTGTAATTTCTCAAACAATACAGCCAACAAATAGCCAACGCTCGTTTCCCGATCTTGGCTTTCTTATCCACCTCGCTTTACTCTGCTGCACTCACCAAGCTAAGAGAGCACACTTAGACTTTTCAACATACAAAAATATTTACAGCTGAGCCATTACTCTGGCTTCGTATGTAATCTCCATACACACGTACGTACGTATTTGCTTACTTGCGTGCAAATATTTCTACATACGTACATATGATATTAGCATATACATACATGCATGCGAACAACGTAAATTGTCATCGCAATTCCGAAAGATATTCTGATATTTAGATACATATGTACATAGATGCAACCCATTAGGGAATTTTTCGTAACCAAAAAGTGAAATTTAGCAATATCTTTTAGGTGTTCAATTTCATTGTATACGCATATTATAAAATTTATACAAACATATATATTTCCACTACGTATATAAAAGGGAAAAGTGTTTGCGTTTTTTTTTTGTGTTACATAAAATAAAAATCCCAATTCGCCGATTTTAGTTTGGCAGTCCGGTTTTCAAGAATACAAAACCAATTTTAATACAATAAAAAAAAAAACACAAACGCCGCCACAAAACCTTACTCATTTCCAGGTCCTCTGTGGCACTAAGTGCAACATTTTCTGTTTTTCTTAATAAACTCCAACGAAATATTATCGTTTCCATATTTTCATACAAATAATTTTTTTTCGGCTTATCCCAAATTCCACTTGGATACAGTCCACCAAAAATTTCAGACATTGAGACATGGCCAAAAACCGCTGCGTTGGAAGCCTGTGTAAAAGCCAAAACTAAAACTTTTGACCCATCTGCGCAAAAGTTTATAGCGGAAAGTGACAGTCTCATGAGATACTGTGCACGATTCAGTGATGCGCCAATTCAAGACCACACAGAATCGTATCTCATGATAAAAGACAAATCAATGGATGATTGTTGGGCACGACTTCAATCGGTTTATAATATGGTTTTTTCAAAAACAGATGATATCCGCCCAGATAATTTGAGGGCAAATACTATGCTTGCCTTGAACAATATGAGGTGACCACAGTAAGAGTTGCTGATCAACTCAAATTGATGAGAGGAATGGCTGAGCCGAGACCACCATACCGCGTGGAACACCCCTCGGCGGAGGCAAACGTCTGCTTCAAGTCCCACCTTGTGACACGGAGACATTTTATGGTGGTTATGAAGAATGGCCCGCTTTTCGTGACATGTTCACAGCGGTATACGTCAACCACCCGAAGCTCTCCCGTGCTTAGAAATTGTATCATCTTCGATACAAAACCCAATGGACAGCCGACTCAATTGTAAAGCAATATCCGCTCAGCGATGACAATTTCGAGCTGGCCTGGGCAGCTTTACGGTCACGATACGAAAACAAACGTATCCTGGTTGACAACCAGATCAAAATTCTTAGGACTCTGCCTACTATCCAAACCGAAAATAATGATCAACTTCAGAAGCTGCAAACCTCGATAAACAACTGTCTGTCGATTCTCCACTTCCAAGATGTTAAGACAGACAGCTGGGATCCCATCTTGGTATACATATGCTCATCAAAGCTGCCCGAAAACACATTGTCACTTTGGGAACAATCTCTCTCTTCCCGAAGAGATTTACCCACATGGTCTCAAGATACGAAGTAGTCGAAAGATTGAATAGGCTTCATCCAAGCCAAAGTAAACCAAAACCTGTCACTCATCAAAATGCTTCGCAAAGCAGGCCCTTTAACAGGACCAACGCTTTCGTGGCAGAATCGACGAAAGAAGTAGCCTGTGCCTACTGCAACTCTCCTCATCTGATTAGAGTCTGCCAACAATTCAAACGAATTTCGGTTCCGAACCGTATACAATCCGTAAACGAAAGCAATCTGTGCAAAAACTGTCTTGCTAATTCTCACAGCACTAATGAATGCCCGAGCAAGTGGTCGTGTACACATTGCCAACAACGGTCTCACTCACTATTGTACGTCAATCCAAAGCCACATGCTCGCCGCTCTAGTCCGAGAACCGTTGGTGCCTCTGCGCAGCACACTACTGCCACCTGGACATCTCTCGCTCGAAAAGTGCAGTCAAGCTCCAACTCCAGCGAGCAACCGTGCTGTTCCAAACAGGCACACGTACAACCATTGCATGCAGCCAATGATAGCAAAATTCTCCTTCCAACTGACATGGTCGCAGAAGAACACGATGGGGCATTATTTCAACTTAGAGCCTTAATTGATCAAGACTGACAAAGAACTTTCATTGCCTCGAAAGTACAGAAAAGGTTGAAGCTTCCATTCGAACATTCCAGCTTCGAAATCTCTGGCAAGGGTGGACACATCGACCAAAACTCATCCAAACTTTGTCCCCTTACACTGGTTGCATCCCAAACCAGACAAAGGATAAAGGTTCAGGGCATTGTGTTACCACAATTAACAAGGCATATGCCAACATTCTCCATTAGCCATGAACACAGGCAGCAGTTCAAAATCCTTAAGTTCGCTGACCCCAATTGCCACGTACCACCACAAACTGATATGATCATTGGCAGCGATATTCAAATAACGGAAAAGGTTGTGTCATTCTCGACACAAGTAGAAGAATGCTTGAATGGAAACCTCAGTTCTCAATTGAGAAAGTTTTGGGAAGATGAAGAAATTCCACAGCCTCCGCAAATTTCTCTGGAGAATCGGGCATGTGAGAATATGTATGCAACAACAACGACACGTGCTCCAAACGGTCGATACATTTTGCGACTTCCATTCAAGGAAGATTTCTCCCTCTTTCTTGGCCATTCTCGGTCAGCTGCCCTCCCGCAATTATTTAGCATAGAGCGATTGCTGCAAAAGAAAGGGGACTTGAGCACACTGTACAACGATGTGTTGCAGGAATATCTCGTCCTCGGTCACATGGACTACACTAAGCCTTGTGAAATCGTATCCGACGTCAAACCAGATGAGGTGACCACCAAAATTCGCATGGTATTCAACGCTTCCAAAACATCTGGATCAGGAAAATCCCTGAATGACGTCCTGCACACCAGTCCCACACTCCACACACACAGATTCGTGTTCAATAGAGATATTGAGAAAATGTATCGTCAAATACTCATCTTCGAAGACGATAAACATTTTCAGCGAATCCCTATCCGTACATTACATCAATTAGCTGATGATACGAGAGCGATATTCCCATTACTTACTTACTTAATTGGCGCATCAACCGCCTAAGCGATTTTGGCCGAGGTCAACAAAGCACGCCAGCTGTCCCTATCTTTTGCTAACTGGCGCCAATTGGAAATCTCAAGTATAGCCAAGTCTTTTTCCACTTGGTCTTTCCAACGCAGAGGAGGTCTTCCTTTTCCTCTGCTACCACCCGCGGGTACCGCGTCAAGAACCTTCAGGGCTGATTCTTAATCCGCTGCATTATATTTACGTCATTGTACAGCTCGTACAGCTCATCGTTCCATCGTATACGGTATTCGCCGTCGCAAAGGTCCATAAATTTTTCTCTCGAACACTCCAAGAGCCCTCTCATCTGATGTTGTCATCGTCCATGCTTCTGCGCCGTACAATAGGACAGGCATGATGAGAGACTTATAGAGTATGGTTTTTGTCCGCCGAGAGAGGACTTTACTGTGCAATTGCCTACTCAGTCCGAAGTTGCACTTGTAAGCAAGAGAGATTCTGCGTTGGATTTCAAGGCTGACACTGTTATTGGTGTTAATGCTGGTTTCTAAGTAAACAAAGTCCTCCCTTTTCAAAGTTGTAGCTGAAAACAGTGATGTTAGATCCCAGTCGGGAATGCGCCGTCTGTCTATTTGATGACAGGATATACTTCGTCTTGCTCTGGTTCACCTCCAGACCCATTCGCTTCGCTTCTCTATCCAGTTTGGAGAAGGCAGACTTAACAGCGCGGTTGTTAAGTCCGATGATGTCAATGTCATCGGCGTACGCTAGCAATTGCGCACTCTTATAAAAGATGGTACCTGACCGATTTAGTTCTGCGGTTCGAAGTATCTTCTCCAGCAGGTTAAAGAAATCGTACGACAAAGAGTCACCCTGTCTGAAACCTCGTTTGGTATCAAACGGCTCGGAGAGGTTCTTCCCAATTCTGACGGAGCTAGTGGTGTTGCTCAACGTCATTTTACATAGCCGTATAAGTTTTGCGGGGATACCAAATTCAGACATTGCGGCATAAAGGCAACTTCTTTTTGTGCAGTCGAAAGCGGCTTTGAAGTCGACAAAAAGGTGGTGTGTGTCGATTCTTCTCTCTTGGGTCTTTTCCAAGATCTGGCGCACTGTGAATATCTGGTCGATAGTAGATTTACCAGGTCTAAAGCCACACTGATAAGGTCCAATCAGTTCATTGACGGTGGGCTTTAGTCTCTCACACAATACGCTCGACAGAACCTTATATGCAATGTTAAGAAGGCTGATACCACGATAGTTGGCGCGAATTGCAGTATCACCCTTCTTATGGATTGGGCAAAGTACACTTAGATTCCAATCAGTAGGCATGCATTCGTCCGACCATACTTTGGAGATAAGCTGGTGCATGCGCTTTACCAACTCTTCTCCACCGTATTTGAATAACTCAGCTGGCAGCCCGTCAACTCCGGGCGCTTTGTTGTTCTTTAGCCGTGCTATCGCTTTCCGAATTTCGTCATAGTCGGGTAACGGAACATGAATTCCGTCGTCATTGATTGGGGTTTCGGGATCATCATCTTCTTCAAGGTGGTCTCTGTCACTACCACTAAGTAGTGTGGAGAAGTGCTCCCTCCATAAACTAAGTATATTCTGAACGTCAGTTACCAGGTCGCCGTTGTCGTTCTTACAGGAATTAGCCCCGGTCTTAAAACCTTCTATTAGCCGTTGTACTTTCTGAAAGAATTTTCGGGCGCTTTTCCTGTCGGCCAGCATTTCAAGCTCTTCGCACTCACGCATTTCGGCCTTTCTCTTCTTCTCTCGAAATATGCGTCTCGCTTCCTTCTTCAACTCACGATATCTCTCCCGCAAGGCTCGCGTTGCGCCCAATCGCAACGTGGCCCTGTAGCCAGCATCTTTCCGTTCCATGGCAACGCGACATTCCTCATCGTACCAGTCATTTTTCCGGGCTTGCTGAAAACCAATAGATTGTTCAGCGGCGGTACGTAAAGAGCAAGAGATGTGGTTCCATTGCTCTGAAATATCGCTGTGTTGATTAGAGCTCTCAGAGAGCAGGAGTGCGAGTCGAGTAGCGAAGTGCGTGGCTGTCTGTTGTGATTGCAACTTTCCGACGTCGAGCTTTCCTTGTGTGCCTTTCCGCACGCTTTTTGACGCACAGAGGCGCGTGCGTATCTTGGCTGCGACACCTTGCCATTAAAATCGCCTAGCACGATTTTTATATCGTGTTGGGGGCAGCGTTCGAACGTGCGCTCCAGAAGTTCGTAGAAGCAATTTTTGGTCCCATCGTCCTTCTCTTCCGTCGGGGCATGGGCGCAAATCAGGGAGATGTTGAAGAATCTCGCCTTTATGCGGATTGTGGCGAGACGTTCGTCCACCGGAGTGAACGACAGTACTTTACGGCGAAGTCTCTCTCCCACCACAAATCCGACACCAAATTTGAGCTCCTTTA
Organism: Philophylla caesio; assembly: GCA_963971545.1. NCBI lineage: Eukaryota > Metazoa > Arthropoda > Insecta > Diptera > Tephritidae > Philophylla > Philophylla caesio. The sequence goes on along the minus strand of OZ020606.1, from coordinate 44,715,854 downwards.
CATGGCAGCTGTAGAATACGTCGCAAGGGCCTATCGTTTTCCTCCCTTGCCCCGTCCATCGCATTTCTTGGATGGCGGTGATGTCAGCCTTCGCTCTGACGAGGACATCTACCAGCCGGGCAGAGGCACCTTCACAATTAAGGGTTCGGACATTCCAGGTACATGCCCTCAAATCATGGTCCTTAAAACGTTTGCCGTGGTCGTCATCTAAAAAGGGGGGTCCTGTCCGAGGCTTTGCTTTACTTTTCATTGGATATTTGTTTTACGTGGCGGGTTCCAAGCCCTGCGCATAACCCATTGCTGGGGGTTGAAATTTTAAATTCGTTTTATAGCGAGCCGCTTGCTCCAAGACAGACGCCCGCTTGCAGCCGCACCTCCTGGTGAACAGACGCTGCGGACTTTAGTGGACCCTTAAACCGAATATGTCAGAGCGGCTCCACTAAAGCTCCCTCTCTATTAGCCGTGACCCAGGGCTCCACACGGGTTGGTTACCGTATCTCGCACATGGGTTGCTCACGTTGCCCAGGGTGCACGAACGTGGACGTACGAGTAGGGATTGAGTACAGCCGTGCAACTGTAACCGCATACCCAGAAGCACCACTGTACCGCATTGCACCCCCTCGGTTATCGTCATCCATAGCGCTTTGATAATTAAGTAATAGTGAAGTTAGACTAACACTGTCCACTGTAATGATCAAAGTGAAGAGGACGTGTATCAATTGTCTGATGTAATGAATTATATTAAATATTAAAATAATATTGAGATGAGACTAGCACTGTCCATTGTAATGAGCGGAATCAAATAACGCGATGTTTGTTGATGGCCATTTTCTCTGTATTGAGACCTCGTCAGTCTCAAAAGACCCTAACAGTAGCCGCCAAATCAGTAATAAGGAATTCGAAAACCAAAGCATAGCTATATTTTATATATGTACATATAATGGATCTTGTTTACAGTTTGTTCTTTTATGGTATACAAAGTCAAATGAAATAAATTAAGAGATTGTATAGTTGTAAGTTTTAGGCATAGAAGGCCGTAATAATAAATATATAAATAAATAAAAAGATTCAGAATAGATATCTTATTCTCTGACTACCGGTGTATTAAAGAAAATCAGTTTCGCTATTCGAATAAAAAACACCAAATACTAAGGAAAAAATTCAGTGTAGCAATTCGGGAACCGTGGATGATAATGTAAATGAGTTGAATATAAAATGTACTGAATCAGATAGAAATAGTATGTGTTATGTCCACTACAGTTGCTTCCCACAAGAATTTTACTTTGCGTGGATGATTGTGACGTAAGTAGTGTAGGTGAACCTCGCTATTAAATCAAATGCAATAGGTCTAGATGGTATTTGTAGGTTTTATAATTAATCTACTTTGTTAATTAAAACTTGTTTTAGTATTTTTATTTTATTATACAAATTTGTTTTTCAATATTTTTCAATTGATTTTTTGATTTTTTGATTATTAATTTCTTGATGTATACAATTTTCTGGTTGTATAAAATAAAAGTTGTAAGAATAATATGTTAAAAATAGAATAAAAATAATTTTATATACATATATGTAGAGTTTATAATAAATCTACTTTGTTAATTAAAACTTGTTTTAATATTTTTTTAAGCCGCCGCCAATTAAACCAACCGGCCGTACGCCCGTTTGGGGCATCCGCTCGGTTCTTTGGAGTTGTCCGAGTGGGGTGAGTGGCCGGCCGTTCATCACAGCAGCCTGCCGCCGACAACGCTGAGTCAGTTGAAAAACTTAACTCGGAAACCGTGCACAAGCCAGCAGTAAATAAATTCCTATTTTTAATTTATTATACATACATACATATGTACTATATAACATACTTGAAATTAAACGGAAGTGAATTTAAGATTATTAAAGCGAAAAGAAATACAATTTTCAAATTTAATCGACAATTAGAAGTAAAGTGGTGAGTCCGAAAGGCCACCAACGTGGAACAATTATTAGTCCTTCGCAGCCAACCTTGGCACAAGCCCTTTTTGGAAATTAATAAAAAAAAAATAAAAAATAAAAAAAAATCGTTCGTTCGCAACTCTGTTCACCACAAAACATAAATTTAACAAACAAAGTTATTGACTGCTACAAGAAGTCAACAAATAAAAATTAGCGTAAAAGTGTTATTAAAAACACAGTAGACACGAATACATACATATAAACATATAAATTGTTGAAGCATAAAAAACAAAATCAACTACATTCAAAAAAAAAAAAATTATAAATTAAAAAAAAAAAATTTTTATACATTCAAAAAAAATCAACGGCAACAACAGCAGCAGCATTTGCAACAACAACATTTGCGGCAACGTCAGCAACATCGCCAGCATTTGCGGCAACATTAGAATTAAGAAGCGTCAACGACCAACATAAAGGGACGTACACAACCACATTCATATACATACATACAAAAAAAAAGGAAAGCTGTAAGTAGGCAAATTTTTAATTTTCTTAACATTAAAATATCCTTCATTCCCTTGAAGGTTATATTGTTTTAAACAAAACTGCCAGTGAGGGCTTATGCACACATGTACATACATATGTACGTACGCACATGCATGGGCGAAAATTCTCGACAGACTAGAACAGATTGGTGTTTCTTACTATCTTCGCAGAATAGTTCGCAGTTACTTTAGTAATCGTATGCTACTGTACGAAACGGAAGAGGGCAGGAAACACACGGAGGTCACCGGTGGCGTCCCTTAGGGATCCGTTCTAGGCCCAATGCTTTGGAATATCATGTATGATTGAGTTCTGCGAGTAAAATTGCCCGAAGGTTCAAGCATAACTGGTTTTGCGGACGATATCGCGATAGTAGTCACCGCAAAGCATTTCAGTGACATAAAAGTTAAATACCTAGGAGTGATTCTAGACAAGAGGTTGACCTTCAAAGCACATTTGGAATATGCAAGGAACAAAGCAGCGGCAACAGTCACGGCTTTATCGAGAATAATGCTGAACACTCGAGGTCCTAAGCAGAAGCGGCGGCGACTTCTAGCCAGCGTTGTAACTAGCCAAATCCTATATGGAGCCCCCATCTGGGCAAGCGCAATGGAATGTCCTTCTTTTTGTCGGGGATTAAATTCGACGTACCGCCTGTGCGCTCTCAGAGTATGTAGTGCTTTTAGAACGGTGTCAGACGAGGCAGCTCTTGTCATCTCCAGCATGCCACCCGTTTATCTACTGGCCAAAGAAGCGGCTGAACTCTGGGCTGGTCCACGCCCAACAAAAGAAAGCGACAGAAAGCTGGCAAGGGAGAGCTATATAGCTGAATGGCAAAACCACTGGGATAATGCATCGAAAGGGCGCTGGACACATAGATGTATCCAAAGACTTGATACTTGGATAAAAAGAAAACATGGTGAAGTAGATTTTTACCTATGCCAATTTCTAAGTGGGCACGGGTGCTTCAAGTCATATTTATACAAGTTTAAGCACGATGTCGACCCCTACTGCGACGATTGCGGAGACGGTGTTGATGAAGATGTTTACCACGTATTCTTCGAATGCCCAAGGTTCATCCTACAAAGAGATAAATTGAAAGCTGCGGTGGGCGAAAACTTTTCACCACCTTCGGTAGTAAACTGCATGCTTAAAGGAGAAAAGGAATGGACGGCAATAAGCGACATAATTGCCTCGATTTTGAAGCAGCTTAGAATATTAGAGCTGCAGCGGCGTCGCAGTGGAAATTAACCGTTTCTAATCAAAATAAAGAACTGCAAACATTAAGCTCGAAATCTCGTCTACTCCGACAGCTCAAGAAACCAGCGAACGATGCTCGGAACCCCGTCCGTTCCGACATCCTTCAAAATGTGAAGCTCACTATCAGGCTGCTCGGAATCTCGTCCATTCCGACAGCCCCCAGATAAACCAGGGAAGGTGCTGCTCGGAACCTCGTCCGTTCCGACAGCTCTTAGAAAATATGAGTGTCTTACTATTAAACAGTTATATAGACGTGGGATGCAGATATAAATAAATGCCACCTAGTGCACATCGGGCAAAAAGTACACCAAACAAAAATTTTGGGAGAAAACTACACCCAAGTAGTCGTCAAACTGGTGCCCCTGGATCTTCAAACAGGTCTGAAGAGACAGCGGCGTTCGAGCCATTAAGCTCGGAATCTCGTCCATTCCGACAGCTCAAGAAAACAGCGTATGATGCTCGGAACCCCGTCCGTTCCGACATCCCTCACTGCCAGGCTGCTCGGAATCTTGTTTATTCCGACAGCCCCCAGATTACCCAGGGAAGTTGCTGCTTGGAACCTCGTCCGTTCCGACGGCCTCCTTTAGCAGTAGCGAAAAATGGAAGAAAGCTTGTGAGGCAATAGCAGAAGAAATGAAGAGGTTGAGAACTCTCAACCGACAAAAGCGTAGCAGCGGCGACTAACCGCCTTTCCCCCCCATGATGTAATGCTTGACGGCAGTCCCGTGGGGAGCGGAATTTCGACGAAAACAGGTGCATCCTGGTTTCAAAGGGCCACTTGAGGGTAGTGCGCTACCACAACGCCCCTGAAAAAAAAAAAAAAAAAAAAAAACATGCATGTATAAATCATAAAGGGCATTTTCCGTCCTTCATTACCCGGAAAACGGTATACTCGTATATTCATTTACCGCCAAATTATATAGAAATATGTATATATACATATGTGCGTGCGTATGTGCTAATAGTGATACATAAGCAAAAAATTTTCAGTTGCAGTTTTGATTTCCTACCGTCCCACGGTATATAAAAAAATATCAGCAGACTACTTTTCCCTGCTTACCAATTTTCGCCGTTGTTCGCATAGGTCGTTGAACTTGCCCAAAGTGCGGAAAAACATATGTGCATTTTGGTCATCCCAATCATATGTACATACATACATTTTTATATACACTCTTGCTAATTCCATTTTCTGCAAACATTCGCTTAATATCGAACACTCACTATCGAAGAGAGTAGCTGTAATTTCTCAAACAATACAGCCAACAAATAGCCAACGCTCGTTTCCCGATCTTGGCTTTCTTATCCACCTCGCTTTACTCTGCTGCACTCACCAAGCTAAGAGAGTACACTTAGACTTTTCAACATACAAAAATATTTACAGCTGAGCCATTACTCTGGCTTCGTATGTAATCTCCATACACACGTACGTACGTATTTGCTTACTTGCGTGCAAATATTTCTACATACGTACATATGATATTAGCATATACATACATGCATGCGAACAACGTAAATTGACATCGCAATTCCGAAAGATATTCTGATATTTAGATACATATGTACATATATGCAACCCATTAGGGAATTTTTCGTAACCAAAAAGTGAAATTTAGCCATATCTTTTAGGTGTTCAATTTCATTGTATACGCATATTATAAAATTTATACAAACATATATATTTCCACTACGTATATAAAAGGGAAAAGTGTTTGCGTTTTTGTTTTTGTGTTACATAAAATAAAAATCCCAATTCGCCGATTTTAGTTTGGCAGTCCGGTTTTCAAGAATACAAAACCAATTTTAATACAATAAAAAAAAAAACACAAACGCCGCCACAAAACCTTACTCATTTCCAGGTCCTCTGTGGCACTAAGTGCAACATTTTCTGTTTTTCTTAATAAACTCCAACGAAATATTATCGTTTCCATATTTTCATACAAATAATTTTTTTTCGGCTTATCCCAAATGCCACTTGGATACAGTCCACCAAAAATTTCAGACATTGAGACACGGCCAAAAACCGCTGCGTTGGAAGCCTGTGTAAAAGCCAAAACTAAAATTTTTGACCCATCTGCGCAAAAGTTTATAGCGGAAAGTGACAGTCTCATGAGATACTGTGCACGATTCAGTGATGCGCCAATTCAAGACCACACAGAATCGTATCTCATGATAAAAGACAAATCAAAAGATGATTGTTGGGCACGGCTTCAATCGGTTTATAATATGGTTTTTTCAAAAACAGATGATATCCGCCCAGATAATTTGAGGGCAAATACTATGCTTGCCTTGAACAATATGAGGTGACCACAGTAAGAGTTGCTGATCAACTCAAATTGATGAGAGGAATGGCTGAGCCGAGACCACCATACCGCGTGGAACACCCCTCGGCGGAGGCAAACGTCTGCTTCAAGTCCCACCTTGTGACACGGAGACATTTTATGGTGGTTATGAAGAATGGCCCGCTTTTCGTGACATGTTCACAGCGGTATACGTCAACCACCCGAAGCTCTCCCGTGCTTAGAAATTGTATCATCTTCGATACAAAACCCAATGGACAGCCGACTCAATTGTAAAGCAATATCCGCTCAGCGATGACAATTTCGAGCTGGCCTGGGCAGCTTTACGGTCACGATACGAAAACAAACGTATCCTGGTTGACAACCAGATCAAAATTCTTAGGACTCTGCCTGCTATCCAAACCGAAAATAATGATCAACTTCAGAAGCTGCAAACCTCGATAAACAACTGTCTGTCGATTCTCCACTTCCAAGATGTTAAGACAGACAGCTGGGATCCCATCTTGGTATACATATGCTCATCAAAGCTGCCCGAAAACACATTGTCACTTTGGGAACAATCTCTCTCTTCCCGAAGAGATTTACCCACATGGTCTCAAGATACGAAGTAGTCGAAAGATTGAATAGGCTTCATCCAAGCCAAAGTAAACCAAAACCTGTCACTCATCAAAATGCTTCGCAAAGCAGGCCCTTTAACAGGACCAACGCTTTCGTGGCAGAATCGACGAAAGAAGTAGCCTGTGCCTACTGCAACTCTCCTCATCTGATTAGAGTCTGCCAACAATTCAAACGAATTTCGGTTCCGAACCGTATACAATCCGTAAACGAAAGCAATCTGTGCAAAAACTGTCTTGCTAATTCTCACAGCACTAATGAATGCCCGAGCAAGTGGTCGTGTACACATTGCCAACAACGGTCTCACTCACTATTGTACGTCAATCCAAAGCCACATGCTCGCCGCTCTAGTCCGAGAACCGTTGGTGCCTCTGCGCAGCACACTACTGCCACCTGGACATCTCTCGCTCGAAAAGTGCAGTCAAGCTCCAACTCCAGCGAGCAACCGTGCTGTTCCAAACAGGCACACGTACAACCATTGCATGCAGCCAATGATAGCAAAATTCTCCTTCCAACTGCCATGGTCGCAGAAGAACACGATGGGGCATTATTTCAACTTAGAGCCTTAATTGATCAAGACTGACAAAGAACTTTCATTGCCTCGAAAGTACAGAAAAGGTTGAAGCTTCCATTCGAACATTCCAGCTTCGAAATCTCTGGCAAGGGTGGACACATCGACCAAAACTCATCCAAACTTTGTCCCCTTACACTGGTTGCATCCCAAACCAGACAAAGGATAAAGGTTCAGGGCATTGTGTTACCACAATTAACAAGGCATATGCCAACATTCTCCATTAGCCATGAACACAGGCAGCAGTTCAAAATCCTTAAGTTCGCTGACCCCAATTGCCACGTACCACCACAAACTGATATGATCATTGGCAGCGATATTCAAATAACGGAAAAGGTTGTGTCATTCTCGACACAAGTAGAAGAATGCTTGAATGGAAACCTCAGTTCTCAATTGAGAAAGTTTTGGGAAGATGAAGAAATTCCACAGCCTCCGCAAATTTCTCTGGAGAATCGGGCATGTGAGAATATGTATGCAACAACAACGACACGTGCTCCAAACGGTCGATACATTTTGCGACTTCCATTCAAGGAAGATTTCTCCCTCTTTCTTGGCCATTCTCGGTCAGCTGCCCTCCCGCAATTATTTAGCATAGAGCGATTGCTGCAAAAGAAAGGGGACTTGAGCACACTGTACAACGATGTGTTGCAGGAATATCTCGTCCTCGGTCACATGGACTACACTAAGCCTTGTGAAATCGTATCCGACGTCAAACCAGATGAGGTGACCACCAAAATTCGCATGGTATTCAACGCTTCCAAAACATCTGGATCAGGAAAATCCCTGAATGACGTCCTGCACACCAGTCCCACACTCCACACACACAGATTCATGTTCAATAGAGATATTGAGAAAATGTATCGTCAAATACTCATCTTCGAAGACGATAAACATTTTCAGCGAATCCCTATCCGTACATTACATCAATTAGCTGATGATACGAGAGCGATATTCCCATTACTTACTTACTTAATTGGCGCATCAACCGCCTAAGCGATTTTGGCCGAGGTCAACAAAGCACGCCAGCTGTCCCTATCTTTTGCTAACTGGCGCCAATTGGAAATCTCAAGTATAGCCAAGTCTTTTTCCACTTGGTCTTTCCAACGCAGAGGAGGTCTTCCTTTTCCTCTGCTACCACCCGCGGGTACCGCGTCAAGAACCTTCAGGGCTGATTCTTAATCCGCTACATTATATTTACGTCATTGTACAGCTCGTACAGCTCATCGTTCCATCGTATACGGTATTCGCCGTCGCAAAGGTCCATAAATTTTTCTCTCGAACACTCCAAGAGCCCTCTCATCTGATGTTGTCATCGTCCATGCTTCTGCGCCGTACAATAGGACAGGCATGATGAGAGACTTATAGAGTATGGTTTTTGTCCGCCGAGAGAGGACTTTACTGTGCAATTGCCTACTCAGTCCGAAGTTGCACTTGTAAGCAAGAGAGATTCTGCGTTGGATTTCAAGGCTGACACTGTTATTGGTGTTAATGCTGGTTTCTAAGTAAACAAAGTCCTCCCTTTTCAAAGTTGTAGCTGAAAACAGTGATGTTAGATCCCAGTCGGGAATGCGCCGTCTGTCTATTTGATGACAGGATATACTTCGTCTTGCTCTGGTTCACCTCCAGACCCATTCGCTTCGCTTCTCTATCCAGTTTGGAGAAGGCAGACTTAACAGCGCGGTTGTTAAGTCCGATGATGTCAATGTCATCGGCGTACGCTAGCAATTGCGCACTCTTATAAAAGATGGTACCTGACCGATTTAGTTCTGCGGTTCGAAGTATCTTCTCCAGCAGGTTAAAGAAATCGTACGACAAAGAGTCACCCTGTCTGAAACCTCGTTTGGTATCAAACGGCTCGGAGAGGTTCTTCCCAATTCTGACGGAGCTAGTGGTGTTGCTCAACGTCATTTTACATAGCCGTATAAGTTTTGCGGGGATACCAAATTCAGACATTGCGGCATAAAGGCAACTTCTTTTTGTGCAGTCGAAAGCGGCTTTGAAGTCGACAAAAAGGTGGTGTGTGTCGATTCTTCTCTCTTGGGTCTTTTCCAAGATCTGGCGCACTGTGAATATCTGGTCGATAGTAGATTTACCAGGTCTAAAGCCACACTGATAAGGTCCAATCAGTTCATTGACGGTGGGCTTTAGTCTCTCACACAATACGCTCGACAGAACCTTATATGGAATGTTAAGAAGGCTGATACCACGATAGTTGGCGCGAATTGCAGTATCACCCTTCTTATGGATTGGGCAAAGTACACTTAGATTCCAATCAGTAGGCATGCATTCGTCCGACCATACTTTGGAGATAAGCTGGTGCATGCGCTTTACCAACTCTTCTCCACCGTATTTGAATAACTCAGCTGGCAGCCCGTCAACTCCGGGCGCTTTGTTGTTCTTTAGCCGTGCTATCGCTTTCCGAATTTCGTCATAGTCGGGTAACGGAACATGAATTCCGTCATCATTGATTGGGGTTTCGGGATCATCATCTTCTTCAAGGTGGTCTCTGTCACTACCACTAAGTAGTGTGGAGAAGTGCTCCCTCCATAAACTAAGTATATTCTGAACGTCAGTTACCAGGTCGCCGTTGTCGTTCTTACAGGAATTCGCCCCGGTCTTAAAACCTTCTATTAGCCGTTGTACTTTCTGAAAGAATTTTCGGGCGCTTTTCCTGTCGGCCAGCATTTCAAGCTCTTCGCACTCACGCATTTCGGCCTTTCTCTTCTTCTCTCGAAATATGCGTCTCGCTTCCTTCTTCAACTCACGATATCTCTCCCGCAAGGCTCGCGTTGCGCCCAATCGCAACGTGGCCCTGTAGCCAGCATCTTTCCGTTCCATGGCAACGCGACATTCCTCATCGTACCAGTCATTTTTCCGGGCTTGCTGAAAACCAATAGATTGTTCAGCGGCGGTACGTAAAGAGCAAGAGATGTGGTTCCATTGCTCTGAAATATCGCTGTGTTGATTAGAGCTCTCAGAGAGCAGGAGTGCGAGTCGAGTAGCGAAGTGCGTGGCTGTCTGTTGTGATTGCAACTTTCCGACGTCGAGCTTTCCTTGTGTGCCTTTCCGCACGCTTTTTGACGCACAGAGGCGCGTGCGTATCTTGGCTGCGACACCTTGCCATTAAAATCGCCTAGCACGATTTTTATATCGTGTTGGGGGCAGCGTTCGAACGTGCGCTCCAGAAGTTCGTAGAAGCAATTTTTGGTCCCATCGTCCTTCTCTTCCGTCGGGGCATGGGCGCAAATGAGGGAGATGTTGAAGAATCTCGCCTTTATGCGGATTGTGGCGAGACGTTCGTCCACCGGAGGGAACGACAGTACTTTACGGCGAAGTCTCTCTCCCACCACAAATCCGACACCAAATTTGAGCTCCTTTACATGGCAGCTGTAGAATACGTCGCAAGGGCCTATCGTTTTCCTCCCTTGCCCCGTCCATCGCATTTCTTGGATGGCGGTGATGTCAGCCTTCGCTCTGACGAGGACATCTACCAGCCGGGCAGAGGCACCTTCACAATTAAGGGTTCGGACATTCCAGGTACATGCCCTCAAATCATGGTCCTTAAAACGTTTGCCGTGGTCGTCATCTAAAAAGGGGGGTCCTGTCCGAGGCTTTGCTTTACTTTTCATTGGATATTTGTTTTACGTGGCGGGTTCCAAGCCCTGCGCACAACCCATTGCTGGGGGTTGAAATTTTAAATTCGTTTTATAGCGAGCCGCTTGCTCCAAGACAGACGCCCGCTTGCAGCCGCACCTCCTGGTGAACAGACGCTGCGGACTTTAGTGGACCCTTAAACCGAATATGTCAGAGCGGCTCCACTAAAGCTCCCTCTCTATTAGCCGTGACCCAGGGCTCCACACGGGTTGGTTACCGTATCTCGCACATGGGTTGCTCACGTTGCCCAGGGTGCACGAACGTGGACGTACGAGTAGGGATTGAGTTCAGCCGTGCAACTGTAACCGCATACCCAGAAGCACCACTGTACCGCATTGCACCCCCTCGGTTATCGTCATCCATAGCGCTTTGATAATTAAGTAATAGTGAAGTTAGACTAACACTGTCCACTGTAATGATCAAAGTGAAGAGGACGTGTATCAATTGTCTGATGTAATGAATTATATTAAATATTAAAATAATATTGAGATGAGACTAGCACTGTCCATTGTAATGAGCGGAATCAAATAACGCGATGTTTGCTGATGGCCATTTTCTCTGTATTGAGACCTCGTCAGTCTCAAAAGACCCTAACAGTAGCCGCCAAATCAGTAATAAGGAATTCGAAAACCAAAGCATAGCTATATTTTATATATGTACATATAATGGATCTTGTTTACAGTTTGTTCTTTTATGGTATACAAAATCAAATGAAATAAATTAAGAGATTGTATAGTTGTAAGTTTTAGGCATAGAAAGCCGTAATAATAAATATATAAATAAATTAAAAGATTCAGAATAGATATCTTATTCTCTGACTACCGGTGTATTAAAGAAAATCAGTTTCGCTATTCGAATAAAAAACACCAAATACTAAGGAAAAAATTCAGTGTAGCAATTCGGGAACCGTGGATGATAATGTAAATGAGTTGAATATAAAATGTACTGAATCAGATAGAAATAGTATGTGTTATGTCCACTACAGTTGCTTCCCACAAGAATTTTACTTTGCGTGGATGATTGTGACGTAAGTAGTGTAGGTGAACCTCGCTATTAAATCAAATGCAATAGGTCTAGATGGTATTTGTAGGTTTTATAATTAATCTACTTTGTTAATTAAAACTTGTTTTAGTATTTTTATTTTATTATACAAATTTGTTTTTCAATATTTTTCAATTGATTTTTTGATTATTAATTTCTTGATGTTTACAATTTTCTGGTTGTATAAAATAAAATTTGTAAGAATAATATATTAAAAATAGAATAAAAATAATTTTATATACATATATGTAGAGTTTATAATAAATCTACTTTGTTAATTAAAACTTGTTTTAATATTTTTTTAAGCCGCCGCCAATTAAACCAACCGGCCGTACGCCCGTTTGGGGCATCCGCTCGGTTCTTTGGAGTTGCCCAAGTGGGGTGAGTGGCCGGCCGTTCATCACAGCAGCCTGCCGCCGACAACGCTGAGTCAGTTGAAAAACTTAACTCGGAAACCGTGCACAAGCCAGCAGTAAATAAATTCCTATTTTTAATTTATTATACATACATACATATGTACTATATAACATACTTGAAATTAAACGGAAGTGAATTTAAGATTATTAAAGCGAAAAGAAATACAATTTTCAAATTTAATCGACAATTAGAAGTAAAGTGGTGAGTCCGAAAGGCCACCAACGTGGAACAATTATTAGTCCTTCGCAGCCAACCTTGGCACAAGCCCTTTTTGGAAATTAATAAAAAAAAATAAAAAATAAAAAAAAATCGTTCGTTCGCAACTCTGTTCACCACAAAACATAAATTTAACAAACAAAGTTATTGACTGCTACAAGAAGTCAACAAATAAAAATTAGCGTAAAAGTGTTATTAAAAACACAGTAGACACGAATACATACATATAAACATATAAATTGTTGAAGCATAAAAAACAAAATCAACTACATTCAAAAAAAAAAAAAATATAAAAAAAAAAAAAAAAATGTTTATACATTCAAAAAAAATCAACGGCAACAACAGCAGCAGCATTTGCAACAACAACATTTGCGGCAACGTCAGCAACATCGCCAGCATTTGCGGCAACATTAGAATTAAGAAGCGTCAACGACCAACATAAAGGGACGTACACAACCACATTCATATACATACATACAAAAAAAAAGGAAAGCTGTAAGTAGGCAAATTTTTAATTTTCTTAACATTAAAATATCCTTCATTCCCTTGAAGGTTATATTGTTTTAAACAAAACTGCCAGTGAGGGCTTATGCACACATGTACATACATATGTACGTACGCACATGCATGTATAAATCATAAAGGGCATTTTCCGTCCTTCATTACCCGGAAAACGGTATACTCGTATATTCATTTACCGCCAAATTATATAGAAATATGTACATATATATACATATGTGCGTGCGTATGTGCTAATAGTGATACATAAGCAAAAAATTTTCCGTTGCAGTTTTGATTTCCTACCGTCCCACGGTATATAAAAAAATATCAGCAGACTACTTTTCCCTGCTTACCAATTTTCGCCGTTGTTCGCATAGGTCGTTGAACTTGCCCAAAGTGCGGAAAAACATATGTGCATTTTGGTCATCCCAATCATATGTACATACATACATTTTTATATACACTCTTGCTAATTCCATTTTCTGCAAACATTCGCTTAATATCGAACACTCACTATCGAAGAGAGTAGCTGTAATTTCTCAAACAATACAGCCAACAAATAGCCAACGCTCGTTTCCCGATCTTGGCTTTCTTATCCACCTCGCTTTACTCTGCTGCACTCACCAAGCTAAGAGAGTACACTTAGACTTTTCAACATACAAAAATATTTACAGCTGAGCCATTACTCTGGCTTTGTATGTAATCTCCATACACACGTACGTACGTATTTGCTTACTTGCGTGCAAATATTTTTACATACGTACATATGATATTAGCATATACATACATGCATGCGAACAACGTAAATTGACATCGCAATTCCGAAAGATATTCTGATATTTAGATACATACATACATAGATGCAACACATTAGGGAATTTTTCGCAACCAAAAAGTGAAATTTAGCAATATCTTTTAGGTGTTCAATTTCATTGTATACGCATATTATAAAATTTATACAAATATATATATTTCCACTACGTATATAAAAGGAAAGTGTTTGCGTTTTTTTTTTGTGTTACATAAAATAAAAATCCCAATTCGCGGATTTTAGTTTGGCAGTCCGGTTTTCAAGAATACAAAACCAATTTTAATACAATAAAAAAAAGGTCCTCTGTGGCACTAAGTGCAACATTTTCTGTTTTTCTTAATAAACTCCAACGAAATATTATCGTTTCCATATTTTCATACAAATAATTTTTTTTCGGCTTATCCCAAATGCCACTTGGATACAGTCCACCAAAAATTTCAGACATTGAGACACGGCCAAAAACCGCTGCGTTGGAAGCCTGTGTAAAAGCCAAAACTAAAATTTTTGACCCATCTGCGCAAAAGTTTATAGCGGAAAGTGACAGTCTCATGAGATACTGTGCACGATTCAGTGATGCGCCAATTCAAGACCACACAGAATCGTATCTCATGATAAAAGACAAATCAATGGATGATTGTTGGGCACGACTTCAATCGGTTTATAATATGGTTTTTTCAAAAACAGATGATATCCGCCCAGATAATTTGAGGGCAAATACTATGCTTGCCTTGAACAATATGAGGTGACCACAGTAAGAGTTGCTGATCAACTCAAGTTGATGAGAGGAATGGCTGAGCCGAGACCACCATACCGCGTGGAACACCCCTCGGCGGAGGCAAACGTCTGCTTCAAGTCCCACCTTGTGACACGGAGACATTTTATGGTGGTTATGAAGAATGGCCCGCTTTTCGTGACATGTTCACAGCGGTATACGTCAACCACCCGAAGCTCTCCCGGGCTTAGAAATTGTATCATCTGCGATACAAAACCCAATGGACAGCCGACTCAATTGTAAAGCAATATCCGCTCAGCGATGACAATTTCGAGCTGGCCTGGGCAGCTTTACGGTCACGATACGAAAACAAACGTATCCTGGTTGACAACCAGATCAAAATTCTTAGGACTCTGCCTACTATCCAAACCGAAAATAGTGATCAACTTCAGAAGCTGCAAACCTCGATAAACAACTGTCTGTCGATTCTCCACTTCCAAGATGTTAACACAGACAGCTGGGACCCCATCTTGGTATACATATGCTCATCAAAGCTGCCCGAAAACACATTGTCACTTTGGGAACAATCTCTCTCTTCCCGAAGAGATTTACCCACATGGTCTCAAGATACGAAGTAGTCGAAAGATTGAATAGGCTTCATCCAAGCCAAAGTAAACCAAAACCTGTCACTCATCAAAATGCTTCGCAAAGCAGGCCCTTTAACAGGACCAACGCTTTCGTGGCAGAATCGACGAAAGAAGTAGCCTGTGCCTACTGCAACTCTCCTCATCTGATTAGAGTCTGCCAACAATTCAAACGAATTTCGGTTCCGAACCGTATACAATCCGTAAACGAAAGCAATCTGTGCAAAAACTGTCTTGCTAATTCTCACAGCACTAATGAATGCCCGAGCAAGTGGTCGTGTACACATTGCCAACAACGGTCTCACTCACTATTGTACGTCATTCCAAAGCCACATGCTCGCCGCTCTAGTCCGAGAACCGTTGGTGCCTCTGCGCAGCACACTACTGCCACCTGGACATCTCTCGCTCGAAAAGTGCAGTCAAGCTCCAACTCCAGCGAGCAACCGTGCTGTTCCAAACAGGCACACGTACAATCATTGCATGCAGCCAATGATAGCAAAATTCTCCTTCCAACTGCCATGGTCGCAGAAGAACACGATGGGGCATTATTTCAACTTAGAGCCTTAATTGATCAAGACTGACAAAGAACTTTCATTGCCTCGAAAGTACAGAAAAGGTTGAAGCTTCCATTCGAACATTCCAGCTTCGAAATCTCTGGCAAGGGTGGACACGTCGACCAAAACTCATCCAAACTTTGTCCCCTTACACTGGTTGCATCCCAAACCAGACAAAGGATAAAGGTTCAGGGCATTGTGTTACCACAATTAACAAGGCATATGCCAACATTCTCCATTAGCCATGAACACAGGCAGCAGTTCAAAATCCTTAAGTTCGCTGACCCCAATTGCCACGTACCACCACAAACTGATATGATCATTGGCAGCGATATTCAAATAACGGAAAAGGTTGTGTCATTCTCGACACAAGTAGAAGAATGCTTGAATGGAAACCTCAGTTCTCAATTGAGAAAGTTTTGGGAAGATGAAGAAATTCCACAGCCTCCGCAAATTTCTCTGGAGAATCGGGCATGTGAGAATATGTATGCAACAACAACGACACGTGCTCCAAACGGTCGATACATTTTGCGACTTCCATTCAAGGAAGATTTCTCCCTCTTTCTTGGCCATTCTCGGTCAGCTGCCCTCCAGCAATTATTTAGCATAGAGCGATTGCTGCAAAAGAAAGGGGACTTGAGCACACTGTACAACGATGTGTTGCAGGAATATCTCGTCCTCGGTCACATGGACTACACTAAGCCTTGTGAAATCGTATCCGACGTCAAACCAGATGAGGTGACCACCAAAATTCGCATGGTATTCAACGCTTCCAAAACATCTGGATCAGGAAAATCCCTGAATGACGTCCTGCACACCAGTCCCACACTCCACACACACAGATTCGTGTTCAATAGAGATATTGAGAAAATGTATCGTCAAATACTCATCTTCGAAGACGATAAACATTTTCAGCGAATCCCTATCCGTACATTACATCAATTAGCTGATGATACGAGAGCGATATTCCCATTACTTACTTATTTAATTGGCGCATCAACCGCCTAAGCGATTTTGGCCGAGGTCAACAAAGCACGCCAGCTGTCCCTATCTTTTGCTAACTGGCGCCAATTGGAAATCTCAAGTATAGCCAAGTCTTTTTCCACTTGGTCTTTCCAACGCAGAGGAGGTCTTCCTTTTCCTCTGCTACCACCCGCGGGTACCGCGTCAAGAACCTTCAGGGCTGATTCTTAATCCGCTGCATTATATTTACGTCATTGTACAGCTCGTACAGCTCATCGTGCCATCGTATACGGTATTCGCCGTCGCAAAGGTCCATAAATTTTTCTCTCGAACACTCCAAGAGCCCTCTCATCTGATGTTGTCATCGTCCATGCTTCTGCGCCGTACAATAGGACGGGCATGATGAGAGACTTATAGAGTATGGTTTTTGTCCGCCGAGAGAGGACTTTACTGTGCAATTGCCTACTCAGTCCGAAGTTGCACTTGTAAGCAAGAGAGATTCTGCGTTGGATTTCAAGGCTGACACTGTTATTGGTGTTAATGCTGGTTTCTAAGTAAACAAAGTCCTCCCTTTTCAAAGTTGTAGCTGTCAACAGTGATGTTAGATCCCAGTCGGGAATGCGCCGTCTGTCTATTTTATGACAGGATATACTTCGTCTTGCTCTGGTTCACCTCCAGACCCATTCGCTTCGCTTCTCTATCCAGTTTGGAGAAGGCAGACTTAACAGCGCGGTTGTTAAGTCCGATGATGTCAATGTCATCGGCGTACGCTAGCAATTGCGCACTCTTATAAAAGATGGTACCTGACCGATTTAGTTCTGCGGTTCGAAGTATCTTCTCCAGCAGGTTAAAGAAATCGTACGACAAAGAGTCACCCTGTCTGAAACCTCGTTTGGTATAAAACGGCTCGGAGAGGTTCTTCCCAATTCTTACGGAGCTAGTGGTGTTGCTCAACGTCATTTTACAAAGCCGTATAAGTTTTGCGGGGATACCAAATTCAGACATTGCGGCATAAAGGCAACTCCTTTTTGTGCAGTCGAAAGCGGCTTTGAAGTCGACAAAAAGGTGGTGTGTGTCGATTCTTCTTTCTTGGGTCTGTTCCAAGATCTGGCGCACTGTGAATATCTGGTCGATAGTAGATTTACCAGGTCTAAAGCCACACTGATAAGGTCCAATCAGTTCATTGACGGTGGGCTTTAGTCTCTCACACAATACGCTCGACAGAACCTTATATGCAATGTTAAGAAGGCTGATACCACGATAGTTGGCGCGAATTGCAGTATCACCCTTCTTATGGATTGGGCAAAGTACACTTAGATTCCAATCAGTAGGCATGCATTCGTCCGACCATACAACTCTTCTCCACCGTATTTGAATAAATCAGCTGGCAGCCCGTCAACTCCGGGCGCTTTGTTGTTCTTTAGCCGTGCTATCGCTTTCCGAATTTCGTCATAGTCGGGTAACGGAACATGAATTCCGTCGTCATTGATTGGGGTTTCGGGATCATCATCTTCTTCAAGGTGGTCTCTGTCACTATCACTAAGTAGTGTGGAGAAGTGCTCCCTCCATAAACTAAGTATATTCTGAACGTCAGTTACCAGGTCGCCGTTGTCGTTCTTACAGGAATTCGCCCCGGTCTTAAAACCTTCTATTAGCCGTTGTACTTTCTGAAAGAATTTTTGGGCGCTTTTCCTGTCGGCCAGCATTTCAAGCTCTTCGCACTCACGCATTTCGGCCTTTCTCTTCTTCTCTCGAAATATGCGTCTCACTTCCTTCTTCAACTCACGATATCTCTCCCGTAAGGCTCGCGTTGCGCCCAATCGCAACGTGTCCCTGTAGCCAGCATCTTTCCGTTCCATGGCAACGCGACATTCCTCATCGTACCAGTCATTTTTCCGGGCTTGCTGAAAACCAATAGATTGTTCAGCGGCGGTACGTAAAGAGCAAGAGATGTGGTTCCATTGCCTTGGCATTATAATCGCTTAGCACGATTTTTATATCGTGTTGGGGGCAGCGTTCGAACGTGCGCTCCAGAAGTTCGTAGAAGCAATCTTTGGTCCCATCGTCCTTCTCTTCCGTCGGGGCATGGGCGCAAATCAGGGAGATGTTGAAGAATCTCGCCTTTATGCGGATTGTGGCGAGACGTTCGTCCACCGGAGTGAACGACAGTACTTTACGGCGAAGTCTCTCTCCCACCACAAATCCGACACCAAATTTGAGCTCCTTTACATGGCAGCTGTAGAATACGTCGCAAGGGCCTATCGTTTTCCTCCCTTGCCCCGTCCATCGCATTTCTTGGATGGCGGTGATGTCAGCCTTCGCTCTGACGAGGACATCTACCAGCCGGGCAGAGGCACCTTCACAATTAAGGGTTCGGACATTCCAGGTACATGCCCTCAAATCATGGTCCTTAAAACGTTTGCCGTGGTCGTCATCTAAAAAGGGGGGTCCTGTCCGAGGCTTTGCTTTACTTTTCATTGGATATTTGTTTTACGTGGCGGGTTCCAAGCCCTGCGCACAACCCATTGCTGGGGGTTGAAATTTTAAATTCGTTTTATAGCGAGCCGCTTGCTCCAAGACAGACGCCCGCTTGCAGCCGCACCTCCTGGTGAACAGACGCTGCGGACTTTAGTGGACCCTTAAACCGAATATGTCAGAGCGGCTCCACTAAAGCTCCCTCTCTATTAGCCGTGACCCAGGGCTCCACACGGGTTGGTTACCGTATCTCGCACATGGGTTGCTCACGTTGCCCAGGGTGCACGAACGTGGACGTAAGAGTAGGGATTGAGTACAACCGTGCAACTGTAACCGCATACCCAGAAGCACCACTGTACCGCATTGCACCCCCTCGGTTGTCTCTGCAGATATTTAAAACTCGTCATCCATAGCGCTTTGATAATTAAGTAATAGTGAAGTTAGACTAACACTGTCCACTGTAATGATCAAAGTGAAGAGGACGTGTATCAATTGTCTGATGTAATGAATTATATTAAATATTAAAATAATATTGAGATGAGACTAGCACTGTCCATTGTAATGAGCGGAATCAAATAACGCGATGTTTGCTGATGGCCATTTTCTCTGTATTGAGACCTCGTCAGTCTCAAAAGACCCTAACAGTAGCCGCCAAATCAGTAATAAGGAATTCGAAAACCAAAGCATAGCTATATTTTTAAATTATAATTATTTATATTGAATTTTATTTATTATAATGTAATTACATATGTACATATAATGGATCTTGTTTACAGTTTGTTCTTTTATGGTATACAAAATCAAATGAAATAAATTAAGAGATTGTATAGTTGTAAGTTTTAGGCATAGAAAGCCGTAATAATAAATATATAAATAAATAAAAAGATTCAGAATAGATATCTTATTCTCTGACTACCGGTGTATTAAAGAAAATCAGTTTCGCTATTCGAATAAAAAACACCAAATACTAAGGAAAAAATTCAGTGTAGCAATTCGGGAACCGTGGATGATAATGTAAATGAGTTGAATATAAAATGTACTGAATCAGATAGAAATAGTATGTGTTATGTCCACTACAGTTGCTTCCCACAAGAATTTTACTTTGCGTGGATGATTGTGACGTATGTAAGTAGTGTAGGTGAACCTCGCTATTAAATCAAATGCAATAGGTCTAGATGGTATTTGTAGGTTTTATAATTAATCTACTTTGTTAATTAAAACTTGTTTTAGTATTTTTATTTTATTATACAAATTTGTTTTTCAATATTTTTCAATTGATTTTTTGATTATTAATTTCTTGATATATAAATTTTTCTGGTTGTATAAAATAAAAGTTGTAAGAATAATATATTAAAAATAGAATAAAAATAATTTTATATACATACATATATGTAGAGTTTATAATTAATCTATTTTGTTAATTAAAACTTGTTTTAATATTTTTTTAAGCCGCCGCCAATTAAACCAACCGGCCGTACGCCCGTTTGGGGCATCCGCTCGGTTCTTTGGAGTTGCCCGAGTGGGGTGAGTGGCCGGCTGTTCATCACAGCAGCCTGCCGCCGACAACGCTGAGTCAGTTGAAAAACTTAACTCGGAAACCGCGCACGGGTCAGCAGTAAATAAATTTATATATTTAATTTATTATACATATGTTTATTTATGTATACTTGAAGTTAAACGGAAGTGAATTTAAGACAATTAAAGCGAAAAGAAAAAAAATTGTAAAATTTAACCAACAATTAGAAGAAAAGTGGTGAGTGCGAAAGGCGAGCAAAGTGGAACAATTAACATTTTTATTTTATTATACAAATTTGTCTTTCAATATTTTTCAATTGATTTTTTGATTATTAATTTTCTTGATGTATAAAATTTACTTGATGCATAAAATAAAAGTTGTTATAATAAAATAATAAAAATAGAATAAATTTTTTTTTTATTAGTTTTTATTCCAAGTTCCTCAAATGTATTTTGGCAAAAATTTTGCCATACCTAACCTACAAACTGCCTCTGCTGGAGTATGCACCAAGACGCAGTGCAGGTACTTAGTCGCACCTCAAAACGGTTTCGACCATCCGATCGTATAATCGCTTGTTCGCGAGGGTCCGGGCTAGCAGAGCACACCTGAAATGCATTCTAGGAATTACACGAATTGGTAACAACCAATTAAATTTTCACACAGAATTGCAAACACACAAACAACAACCACACAAACATGTTCAAATAGCAGCAGATCAGTTGCTCTTGTTTGTAGTTGGTTTGTTTAAGAAAGATTGAAAAACGCAACAGTCCACTCGGCTAGCGAAGCACAGCATTTAGCGTGTTGGCTTTGCAACTCCGAGCTCCTTGGTTCATAGCCTAGGAGAAGTGGTTATAAAGAATAAATAAAACTAGTTAAATAGAGAAGTACTAAAATAAACAATAGTTTTAAGTATATACTACTATTATACAATGACTCTAGACGAGTTCTCAAGTACTTAACGAGCTTCTTATAGATATATATAGTAACATTTTATTAATTGATGGTATATAAATATGTCTGCTTTAACTTAAAGCTTTTATAATATTTTGATTATATTGCAGAGAACAAAAACTTGTAAAAACAATGCATGATTAGCTTTTTATAATAAAAGATAAAATCGTTTAAGAGAAAGTTATGTCGGATATCCGGCATGAGTTCGTGTTCACGATTGCGAATTGTTTAGCCACCAGCATTTTTTTTTAATAGAAAGCGCTTCTATTTTGTCTCTGGGAGAGATGTATGTATCAAAACGTTGGGTTTCTCTGTTAAGGGCTTTTGACGTAACTGTTTTAACGTTGGCTCTTCTAAAAATGTGATAAATAATCGGTATATGGTCCTTATTTTGTATAAAACCGTTCTTGTCAAGGTATAGAAATGATTCCGGTGGTGTAAATCCATTTTTAATGGTTGAAAGGAAATATTCATCACTTTCGTAGTAAGGTGCTCTTATTAGAGTGTTACTATCATTATAAAGACAGCGCATTATGTGTCTTCTAGTTAGATTTATTATATGACAGTCAATTCTGGATACGTTGGCTGTGTCATACACTTTCGCATTTGTTACGTATTTGGTGTAGTTACTTTTTGCTGTCCTATATAAGGAGGTGCATGATCTCAGGATCCTTCTTTCCAGATTTCTTAACCTTTCCATGTATGATGGTGACAAGTTATACCAAATAGGACAACCATATGTGAGTATAGGTCTTACCAATGACTGATACATAATTGATTTTAGTCTGTTATGCAGAAATTTCGTCGAGAACATTTTTTTATAAGCATAATATGCTCTAGTTGTTTTCTTTATTTGGTTATTAATGTGATGATTGTAGCACAAGAACTTATCTAAGTATATGCCGAGGTATTTGACTTTATCGTTTTGTTGAATTGTTATGTTAGTACTCTCAGATTTGATTTTGAACTTTTTCCAGTTTTTTTTTATGTTAGTGTTGCATTTTTTGATAGGGGGACGAAATAGTATGGTTTCACATTTGTTGGTGTTTAATTTGAGTTGCCAGTCCATTGTATATTCTTCTACAGTATTGTATTTAAGTTGAAGTTGTGTGTTTATGTTGGCGATTGTACTGTCTGAGTGATAGATAACCACGTCATCTGCAAAGGCTATTATATTGTCTATTTTATGCAGTAGATCTAGTATGAATATGTTAAAAAGGATGGGGGCATTTACAGTTCCTTGCTGTAAGCCGTTTTTAATATTGTATTCTCGGCTGCTTTTTATATTGTTTATCCATTCCGAGAATGTTCTGTTACAAAGCATATTATAAATTAATATAATCAGATGGAGAGGAAATTTGTATCCGATAAGTTTTGTTATAAGTCCTTCTATCCAAACTTGGTCAAAAGCTTTTTCGATATCAAGGAAGCAGGCACCTGTGGCATTTTTTTTATTCCAGTTCCAGTTTACTTCCGAGATTAGAAGGTTAATAGCATGAATAGTTGAATGTCCATATTTAAAGCCAAATTGTTTTGGGCTGACCAGATTATTATTTTCGAGTATTCTACTGATGTTTATATTTATTACCACCTCGAAGACTTTGCTAATATTTGGAAGCAAGCTGATAGGCCTAAGATTTTTAATATTATTTTTTTCTTTGTCTCTTTTTGGTATAACTATCACTTTAGCCTTTTTCCAACAAGGTGGGAAATATGCGTTGTTCAGCATGTTGTTAAATAGAGTACAATATTCTTAAATTATCTCTGCGGGAAGATTTTTTAGAATGATATTTGGTATTTGATCTAAACCTGATGACAATTTACCTTTCAATTTTGCGAATACCCTTGTGAGGTCGTTAGGAAGAATGAAGAAGCTTTCAGTCTGTTCCTCGGTAAGCTCATTTGCTCTTTTTTCAGTGCTAAATGTGGTTTTCTTTGTTTCGATGCTATCGAATAAAGTTTTTGTTCTTAAAAACTCATTGAAGCATTCATCAACTTGTGAGTGAGCTGGATTAGTAGGCACATTCTGTTTTGAAGAGTGGATTGCTTCAAAGTGGACGCCAATCACATCTACTATGTCTTTGTTGTTTTTAATAATGTAGCTGTTGGTTGTCAGATTCTTTTCAATTAAAGAGCTATCTAGTCCCGCTTCTTGCATCAGTTCGGATGAAGCAAAGGGGATAGAAAGGTAATTGATGGTCTCATCTTGATTTTTGAGAAACGATTTTTTAACAGTGGATATTTTTGAAGGATCGCTAGTATTAATATGAGAGAGTCTATGTTATAGTTGTTATAATAAAATAATAAAAAAAGAATAAATTTTTTTTTTATTAGTTTTTATTCCAAGTTCCTGAAATGTATTTTGCCAAAAATTTTGCCATACCTAACATACAAACTGCCTCTGCTAGAGTATGCACCATGACGCAGTGCAGGCGCTTAGTCGCACCTCAAAATGGTTTCAACCACCCGATCGTATTATCGTTTGTTCGCGAGGGTCCCGGCTAGCAAACGTAAGAACTTGATGAAAAAACAACAACAGCGGCGACGACAACTGCAGGAAGCAGACAGCAACAACCCAACAACAACATTCACCATTGCGGTACACATGCCAGGAACTGCAGCGGTATAGTGGAGTAGCCAAGCGAACATCTCAAAACGCAGAGGCAGTATCCTGAATCGGCTCACGACAGAGGAGGCAGCGCTGCTCATTGAACACGCCAGAGACAACGAGCAGCCCAGTAAAAACAGAGGGTCCGTCGGCAGTAAGCTGTTACGGCAAGAAGGTACAAGTATGAGTGCTTCTTGCAAAGTATTAATGAAGATTCGTTGTAGGTCAGTCGCAAAACCGATCTTGTAGATCTCGAACCAGGATCGAGAGTGAGGACAGCGGGCATACACCGCTCTGGTAGCCGATGCCCATCGAAGGGCCGGACCGCTCTTCTATCAGACACCGTTCCGGCAGCCGGCGAAGGCGGAAGTCGCTCTGTCTCTACCGCCTCACGTGGCCCTGGCGGACAATAGCCACAGAGAAGGCACCGTCAGAACCACTGATGCAAGCAGCTCCTGTGAATCTGCATCATGCGGTGGCAACTGGGCCGGGGCCTGAATCAAAACAGGAATAAGGTAATTTAGGACCTCTCTTGTGAGAGGCCTAGAGTATGTTTAGCGCTGAGAACAGGTAATCACCACTTTTGCATTACAGAATACTTAACAAAAGATCTAGTAGCAGTGCAGGCATCATTAATGGTATCCGGTATGGAGACCGAAGTTTTCTTCGCATCCGCTTATTTCTCGAGGGACAACGCAAGTGTGCCACCCCACGAGGTGCATCAGCTTGAGGACCATTGTAGAAGGAAGTGGCTTCCTCTCGTACTTGGCTATGATGCAAACGCCCATCATCTGGAATGGGGAAGTACCGACACAACCCTCAGGTGTAAGTGCCTCCTAGAATTTATCAGTAGCGTAGACCTAAGCTTACACAATGAGTCCGTCAAGAGGTATTGTATATCACTCCCAGCAATGGAGGGGCTAGCCCCTTGATCTCTCGATGGCGGATCTCATCAGAGCCGTCATTGTCGAATCATAGGATTATTCGATTCGAGCTAAAAGTGAGGATATAAATAGGATATCCCAGTAAAAAGAGCAAACTGGGCGAGGTATATAGAAACACTCGAGACAATAGAGGAGGCTGTATGGAGTTTGACGAAAGAGTTAACGGGTTTAATGAAAACATAACATATACCTTTAACTCTAGCTGTCCTGAGATTATGTCACAAGGCAAATCACACACCTTGAGGTAGTCTCGGAAATTCACTAGGCTTCACTATATTAAAAATTTGATCTTTAAACGCAACCATGCGTATCGAAAATGGGAACAATTTAAATGTTTAGAAAACTACAACATCTTTAGTGCTCGCAGAAGAGATGTCACCAAAGCAATAAAATTACGAAAGCTTCAATATTATGAGCACCTGTTCAGTGTGGCGGTTGATTCAAAGCAGACGTGGAAAAGAATTCGTGAGATCGGAATTGGCAACAAGAACCACTCTGTCACTGAATCAGTTGATGCTAATGTGTTAAATGAACATCTTGTAAGTTTGTCAGATTCCTTGTGTAATACTTGTATATGTTATGAGAGTTACAGTTCTAGTTTTGATGTAGTAATGGCGAGTTTCTGTTTCAATTGTGTCGATGAGTGTGAAGTGGTTCAGGCAATTCTTAGTATTAAATGTAATGCAACCGGTATTGATGGTATTAACCCCAAGTTCCTAAAATGTTTGTTGCCAAAAATTTTGCCATATGTTACTCTCGCTTTGAACACTATCCTAAGTACATCTATTTTTCCTAACTCCTGGAAGAGTGCTAAGATTATACCCATAAAGAAAGTGAACGGTGACTATCGACCGATTGCAATATTGTCATTTCTGTCTAAAGTTCTTGAACGTATCATGCATCGTCAAATAAGCAACTATCTGAGTGACCTTTCTAACCTTACTTGACCATTCCAAGGCATTTGACTTTGTTGACCACAAGCTTTTAATCCTAAAGTTAAAAAATTTGTTCAATTTTTCCACGTCAGCATCGACTCTTTTGAAAACCTACCTAAGTGATCGCTTGCAAGCTGTATGTGTTGGCAACTCTATTTCTGAATGCTTACCTGTATCCAGAGGTGTCCCCAAAGGTTCTATTCTTGGTCCCTTGCTGTTTGTACTGTATATTAATGACCAGTTATATGTTAGTTGTCCCCTGACTCTATTGATAATTGATATAAGCACGTGGGCTTCTGACAATGGTTTAATCCTTAATCCAAATAAATCTCAATGCATCACCATATATAAGAAATATTTCAAACTTGACGACCACATGAGGATTAGTTTAAATAACGCAGTAATTAAGTATGTCGACACTGTCAAAAATTTAGGAGTTATATTTAATAGAACTTTGACATGGAGAAACCACATCCTTAGCATTATAGGCTAAGTATATGGCATGCTCCGAAATCTATGGACCACTCAACATTTTACACCAGTGAAAATTCGACTGCTTCTAGCAAAAACGTATCTGTTACCGACGTTACTGTATGGTTGTGTGTGGTATTCTAATTGTGATAGTGTGTGTCGTAATAAACTTAATGTTTTGTATAATAACATCGCTAGGTACATCTACTCTAAAAAACGCTTCGACCATATTTCTGAGCTTACGAAGCAAAATATGTCCGTGTCTTTTAACGATCTACTCAAATTTTAATGTCTATTGCTACTCTACAAAATCATCGCTACTAATGAACCCCAATATCTCTCAACTTAGTACCAATGAAGTATATTTGTTTAGTGACTGAACGCCAATACTTTGTGTTCCCTGTCCGTATGTGGAACACTTGCCGCTTAAAATCAGGAGTATTAGGGTAACATTGCGCTTTAGACGGGAATTTCTTCTTCATTTTGCCGAATATTGCTGAACGTATTATCTACCTCGAAACAAACTATTATGGATAACAACTATCAAACTTTTTCTTAACTTTTCTACTTAATCTATTAACTTTCCCTTTACTACCATTATTATTATTATTTTTATTATTATAATTTTTATTTTTATTATTATTATTATTAATTGTGTTTAAATTAACTGTTACTCTAAGATTTATAAGCATATGTGTAATGTAATGTAGTTATATAGTCAAATATTGTAAAAATAACTTATGGTTGTATGTTTGACTTAATAAATAAAAAAATAAATAAAAGTGCGCAGATTCTTTAATAGAGCCAGGGTTCAGTCCCGGTGTCACGAAACTTTCTTTTCCGAGATTTCCGTCCGACCACAGCAGACCACAAAGTGAGCATGAAATATATAAACTGGCAAACAGTCGGTTGAGTCTTGGCTCTTTTGAACAGAATAAGGCTCCGGGTGGACGGCATCGGCTAGTGTATTTCGGGCGCCTAGCTGCTGCATACTTGTGTCTCAGAAACTAACACTGGTAACAGTGTATTAGAGCTCAAAATAGTCAAAGGCTGTCCGCAAGGAGCAGTTTTATCCACCCTATTGTGGGAACTTGTCGTGGGTGACCTTTTGCAGATTTTCACAGAAAATAAACTTGGAACCCCTCCATTGTGGAGAACTGGGTCCAGCAAAATACACTGCAGTAGTACACTAGGAGGGTATTGGGGCAGGCGCCTATGGTCCCAGGGCCAACCTTTCGCTACCATTGGATGCCTTTCCCAGAATCTTCCAGGCGGAGATATATACCATCAGCGTATGTGCAGACTTACCACAGGAACTATCGAGGGGAAAAATCTCATTCTCAATATAATCTTAGCTAAATCGGTTTCTCCTCAGCTGAAGGCCAAAGCAATCCTTATCCTTTCGTCACTGATGATATTAGGTAGGTATGAAGATCTGACATTTCTAACACTTCTCGTCTAATCTAAAGCAATCCATACCGTCGACCATCATCTAATGTATTTAAAGCTTACAAATATCTTTAATTTATCGACTTTGGCGCTAAACTTAGAAAATTTGTATCTCCGAAAGATCGAAAGCAATAATAATAACTAAATTTAACGATCACTTCCTGTCGTCAAAGGTGTTCCGTAAAGTTCAGTAATTGGTTCTTTGTTACTAATCTTATATGTTAAGTAAATGATTTATCTAAAATACTTGAGCATAGCAGTATTCATGTGTATGCCGATGACGTGCAATGGTTTCTGAGCTGTCCTCCCGTTTCAATTAAGGCGCATGTTAGAAATCTCAATCAGGACATAGCTCATGTTAGTGAGAGGGCTTGTACTAAGGGCCTGTTCCTTAACCCCAGTGAATCACAGTGTATCGTTAGAAATAAGAAACACCTCCAACTCGACACACATGAGAAAATTATGCTGAACAACTCTGCAATTAGCAACGCTGGCTCTACTTAAAACCTTTCCAAGGTTTTCAACAGGACCTATAGTAACCACATTCATGTGGATACTTACGCGTACGCACTGTACATTCAATTAGGATCTTATATCGTTGTATTTATATTTAAAACATCGGACACTTGCAGTTTTATTGTTTATTTAACGATTAAACAATAATTAAATGTTTATTAATATTGAGTTAAGATAAGTTTACAGTTAATGATTAGCGCGGATTACGACTTATTTCGTCCGGTTCACAACTTAAGACTAAGCTCTTCTTTTTTGTCGTATCCTGGTCGTTCGTGCATTAAGTTCGTCCGGTCGTTGAATTCGTCCAGTTTTGTCTGGTGTTCCCACCATGTCTGAATCTATTCCTACATTCGGCCGTCCTGATGTGTTATTGGACCCGAATGACGAACCCATGGCTTAATCAACTCTCATACAGTACTTGTCTTATTTGTTCCTTCTTCGTTGCCCACCTTTTTAACTTCAGCAGTTATCGCTTATGGACCTAGATATTTAGGTTTAAGCTTCGTGTGTGCTCTTTTTATCGCAATAAGCTCTCCTATATTATATTCTCTTTCTTTCCTCCGATTTTTGTAAAAAAAATTTACGATTTTCTAATTGAATTTTATTTATTTTTGCTTGTGCGTGTTCTCTAACTGTGTCTCTTACGAAGTTTAACTCTTCTATGTTTAATTCGTCGTAAATTTCTCTCAAATTCGGGTAATTAATTATGCGCATTTGTAACCCCTAAAGAACTTTGAAAGGCGATGTTTTCGTACTTCTTGGAGTAGTGCTGTTTATAATTTGCTGAACTTTGTCGACATGACTATACCACTCTTTACAATTGCCCGTTCCCTCGTGGAACCCCTGTCGCTTTCTGTAAATGTTCATATTTTCTTGCTCACAATATGTTTAAAACGCCGTTGAAGTAAACGCACTTACCCTATCTGTTACTACTCTTCTGAGATTACCGAAAACCTCATATTGTTTCCTTAGTCTGTCTATTACCTCTTCTGCGCCTGTGGACTTGGTTAGATATAACCAAACGAGTTTCGTAAATACATCTATTACGACGAGTATGTGATTGCTCTTCTTACACGTTTCGTCCAGTGGCTCGACATGGTCTATGGTGTAAGTATCTAGAGGTTCGCACGCTTTGTCAATCGGGTTTAAAAAACCCTTATTTCTTCCCTGCTTTCGCTTGAATGATTATGCATTCTACGCAACTTTCTATGATTTTACTTATTTTAGTGCTTAGGTCTGGGATAAAATAATTATACCCGAGCGTACTTGTACACAAGCGTATTATAACTTTGTTCGCATAACGGTTGCTTGTAACAGCATAAGGGAATCAAGATAGATATAGACATATATATATACCATAATGCTCAGTGAGTGGTCAAGAACGTTTTCTTGATCCGTATAATTTCCAATTAAGTTGTGGGGGTGAAACCTTGAAATTAAGACACCGACCGTGTTGTTTCGCTGTACAAATTCAACTCGTTTTATTATTCAAAGCATTAGTTTCATCAAGCTATGATGAATGTAGCACAAAGCAAAACGTAAAATGTAAGTAATAAAGAGAATGTAAATATATACATGTGTATAAGAGTATAGGCTTGACTCTTTGCTCAGAAATGTAAATCTATAGTAATGTTATTTAAGTGGGAATCTGGTAAGGGTGAAGAGTGCTGGATACATACGTATGTATATACATATGTACATTTCTGCGTCTGACCCAACATCCCGGCCCCGTTGAAAGTATTTGGCAACTTTCAAGATACTGGTAACAAAGCCAACTTGTGTATGGGCCGCCGGATTACTCCTCTTGCTGTACGAACATCAGCAACGCGTACACGGTCGTCCTTGCCAGGTATGACTGTTTCGAAACGACCCAGCATCCAACGTTGAGGTGGTAAGTTATCATCATGCACGATAACCATTTGTCCTACGGTTATATTAGTTGACGGCTTGGTCCAGTTATTACGCATCTGAAGCTCGTTTACATATTCCTGAGACCAGCGACGCCAAAGCTGTTGTTTGATCGAGCATACTCTTCGCCAGTGCTCTGAAGGATCCAACTCCAAGACTGGGGTTTCAGGAATTGCAGGCATTACATCACCGATGAGGAAATGACCTGGTGTGAGTGCAGCCAGGTCATTCGGGTCCGACGAGAGCGGAGACAAGGGGCGAGAGTTTAAAATCGCCTCTACTTCTGCAGTAACAGTAGTTAGCTCTTCGAATGTAAGTCGGGCATTCATTAAAGTACGGTTGAGCAACCCCTTGACACTCTTCACTGCTGCCTCCCAAAGGCCGCCGAAATGGGGGGCCCTGGGAGGGATGAAATGAAATTTGATGAATTCATTTGAACAAAATTTATTGATGGAGTGGATGGTTTCATCATTGAATAAAAATTGTTTCAGTGCCTCCAATTTGTTGCACCTGTGAAGTTGGTAGCGTTGTCACAAAAAATGTCGGAAGGAAGTCCATGTCTGGCTACCAAGCGTTTTAAGGCCGCAATGAAGGCATCGGTTGACAAATCAGACACCACTTAGACATGCACCGCCTTTTTGGCAAAACATATAAAGATGGCGATATAGCTCTTATGCGGAACCTTTCCGCGGATACGCAGGTACGTGTTGACCGGGCCACAAAAATCTACGCCGCATCTTGAGAATGGTCTCGATGGCATAAGGCGTTCGACAGGCAGGTGACCCATTATCTGCTTCTCCAGGGTTGGGCGATAGCGAACACAGTGAACACATGAGCGAACGACGCGGCGTGCTACTTCTCGTGCATTGACAATCCAGAATCGTAGACGGATAAGGCCAACTAGTGCCTTTGGGCCCGCATGGTAGTTCTGCCGATGAACAAATTGTAAATATCGTCGAACAAATTCATCTTTACCTGGGAGTAATATCCGGTGTTTCTGGGTGTTTTGAATGTTTGCCAACTGTAAGCGACCTCCAACCTTAAGCAGCATAAAGCCATCAGTCACCTGTAAGAAAGGATTCAAAAATTTAAGGTGACCGCTGACCTCTCTTCCCTTGCGAAGTGCTTTGATGTCATCGGTGAAATATTTGGTCTGCAAGTTCCAAATAATACAATGCATGGCACGTAGTAATTCTTGTGGCGAAGGAGAAGGTGTATCGAAAGAACACAACCTTCTACTTATGTAGCTAAAACGCAGCATCCAGGATACCATAAGCAAACAACGGCTATGCGAACTGATGTTGTAGATAGCTTCGAGTAGATAGTTCGTTGTGCTAGTAACAGCAAAGGCCGATTTGCGTTTTTCCGAGTCAACAATATTTTGGTCAATATCCCCAGGTTTGTGTGTTGGCCACTCGTCTTGGTGTTGCAGCAAATATGCAGGACCGTCGAACCACATAGACTGGTTCAGCTCTCTCACCGAACATCCCCTTGATAACAGGTCGGCGGGATTACAACGCGTTGGAACATATTTCCAATGACAGCTGGAAGTGTGCTCCTGTATTTCAGATATTCGATTTCCAACGAACGTGGACAGTGTGACGGAATGCTGCTGAATCCAGAATAGCACGATTTGTGAGTCACTCCACAAGAACGTCGAATAATTGCTGTCCGCAAAGTTCACCTCGACCTTGGCAACAAGTTGTGCCAGCAAATGGGCGCCGCACAATTCCAATTTCGGAAGCGATAATTTTCTAGTTGGTGCAACTCTGGATTTCGATGTAACTAGGTTCACTTTAACTTGGCCGTCAGCGCTAACCGTACGTGCGTAGATGCAACATCCGTAGGCTCAGATGGATGCATCGCAAAAACCGTGCAACTGAAGGCTCGCAGCATTTGGTTGTAGACAAAATCGAGGTATCGTAAGGGACTCCAACGATGAAAGCGATGAAAGAAACGAAGTCCATGCAGTGTGGATATTATGTGGAACTGACTCATCCCACTGCAGCTTAAGTAGCCACAGTTCTTGCAAGATAATTTTTGCTACTATGACGATAGCTGACACTAACCCCAACGGATCGAAAAGAGATGAAGCCACTGACAGTATTGAACGTTTAGATACGACGTTGAATGTATGCTTCGGCATAAGTGAAAACATAAACACGTCTTCTTGTTGATTCCATCTTAACCCCAAAGTGCTAGTTATAGTGGTGTCGTCCAGATTTAGCTCTTTGATCGTGGAATCATCAACCAACTCGCTGTAATTTGAATGCCATTTTGCCAGTTTAAATCTACCACGACGAAGCACTTCGGTAACTTCTGCCTTGATTTCTCGAAAAGTCTCAATAGTATTTGCTCCACATATGAAGTCATCCACATA
Organism: Philophylla caesio; assembly: GCA_963971545.1. Lineage (NCBI taxonomy): Eukaryota > Metazoa > Arthropoda > Insecta > Diptera > Tephritidae > Philophylla > Philophylla caesio. The sequence goes on along the minus strand of OZ020606.1, from coordinate 44,682,973 downwards.
AAACGATGATTTTATGGCCTTAGCACCGACTTTAAACTCATCCAAGTATTGATCAGCCAAATATGACATACTGCGTATAGCAAGATATGGCGCAGTAGCGGTCCCATAAGTGACTGTATTGAGTTCATATGTGCAAAGCGGTTCGCTGATAGTGTTTCTCCAGAGTATATATTGGAAGTGGCGATCTTTATCATCCACAACGACCTGCCTGAACATTTTTACAATATCGGCAGTAATTACGTAGCGATACAAGCGAAAACGAAGGAGAAGCGTGTATAGCTCGGGCTGTATGGTTGGTCCAACCATCAACAAGTCGTTTAGTGACTTCTGGGACGTAGTCTGGCAGGAGGCATCGAAGACAACCCTCAACTTCGTCGACGTACTATTTGGCTTAAAAACACAGTGGTGGGGTATATAAAAGTGAGGCATATTTATCATAGGTGTACTCACCAGACACATATGGCCCAAACGTTGGTATTCTAACATGAAGTCTGTGTATTGCCGCATAACATCTGGTGTGCGGCTCAAACGACGTTCAAGAGCTTCAAAGCGTCTGCGGGCGATTTCATATAAGCGGCCTAGCAAACAAGGATCATCCTTGAATGGAAGACGCACTACTATTCGACCATCAGTTCGTCGGCGAACAGTGCTGATGAAGATGTCCTCACATATGCGTTGCTCTGGAGTGTAGGTGTCAGCTGGTCTGCTAACATCTTCGATACGCCATAAGCGTTCTACGTTCTGGTTTATGCGTTCGTCCAGTGATAGGGCAAAGCTGTGCGTTGTTGTAGGTTTAGTATCACATCGACCGGAGACCACCCAGCCTAGGAGGGTCTTCTGTAGTACAGGCAGATTAGCTCCAAGTTTCACTTGCCCAACTGATAAGATCTCAAAAAATGATTCAGTGCCAAGGAGTAAGTCAATGCGGCGCGACTTGTTGAAGTTTTCATCAGCCAATAGCGTATTCTTAGGTAGATTCCATAACGAGATGTCAATTTCAGATTCCGGATGACAGGCAATGTGCGATGTGACACAGAAATCAAGTGACAATTCAAACTCCACAAAGCGTGATTTGATTGTGGAAAACGTGCTATGCTTAACCTGAGTTTGCGACTCTCCAATGCTGCGAATTTCCAAGTTTCTTCTTTTACGGGGCAAACGAAGTGTTTGTGCGACCTCATCAGATATAAAATTTACCTGTGAGCAGGAGTCCAGTAGAGCGCGGCCAATTCTGTAACGACCTGTAGCATCCTTAATCAGTACCAACGCCGTGGCTCGTATAATTCGATTCAGACAAGTGTCCGTGTGTGTGTGAACAACGGCATCTGAACTCTGCTGTATCCTCGCTATCGGCTGTGATGCCACCTGTGGCAAGTATGAAGCGGTGTTATTAGCATCACGATGTAACAGCGTGTGATGTGGGCGAGAGCACGTTCGGCATCTATGCGATGATGTACACTTCGCAACCTGATGGCCTTTACCTAGACAGTTAATGCAAAGACCCAACCGTTTTGCCGTATCGTAGCGTTGATTAATGGTATTTCCAATAAGTTGAGGGCACCTAAAGGTTCTGTGTTCGGTATTTGAGCACACATAGCAGACTTGTGGTGTACAGTTGAAGGTCAACCCTTGTCGTTGTGGTTTTTGTTCGCGTGGTTTACTCACCGATTGTTGGCTCTTATTAGTATCCATGCCGGGCTTACCGATAGATTCTGGGAATTGGCAACGTCGTTCGACAACACTAATGCAAGATGTCCATGTCGGAAGATCTCGGAAGTCCAAAAACTCATTCCATTTCTTCTTAGTGTCCTCATCGACTTTGTCCATTACTATCGAGATGAGCATGGCTTGAGCAATTTGCGATTCTGAGCCGAGTGACATCAACGAGTTGTACAGGGCTGATGCATTGTCAATGAGACTGCGCAGTTGTTGCGCATTCGATTTGGAAACATTAGGTAAATTGAAGAGGGAATTTATATTATCCAAAAACACGAGCGTCGGGTTGTCATAGCGAGCTTTAAGACGTTCGAGCGCCTTCGAATAATTTTCAGAAGAGATCTGAAACGCCTTAACAGTTTCTAAGGCCGCTCCCTTCAAACAATTAATCAGTTGGTTGAACTTTTCAATAGACGACAAGCTAGACTGATTGTCAATGACTTGCTTGAAAGACGTTATAAAGTTTTTGTATTCGCAGTACTTGCCATTAAACGAAGGCAGGGCCAGTCGTGGAAGCTTCATGGATGTTGAATGAGGAACGCAGGGCGGAGCATCGGCAACGGTTGTATTGTGGGCGTCTGCACCCAGTTGCTCTTTAATGCAAACCTTAATAGCGACGTATGCATCTTCGATTTCACTTCTGGTGTCGCGCTGAGCCTCGTCTGGATCCGTCTTCTCAATTTCGGTTTGAACTGTCATTACCTGCTTAAAATAGGCTTCTAAAATAGCCAAACGACAATTTAGTTCGGCTGACGAGACTCCAAGTTTTTTATCAACTGTGTTGCGAATGCGGGTTATGTTCCGACGAAGATTAGTACGCTGCTGCTTAAGAGCTTCTACGTTGGCCATTTTTGTGATTTAAGTTTGAATTAAATGTCTTCTAATTAGAAATAAATGGGTTCCGCAACTCGAATATGACCGTCTGTATACTTCGTGGCGAGAAAACGTTCTTCTGCAGAAGTGCTAACTGCATGAACACTATTAATGTAGGTATGTATGTCACCGCTATATTTTTGTGCGTTGTACAAAGCTACAATACAAAAGTGTAGCGGTATGCTATGACCAAATTGAAGAAACAAGTGTTGTGACGATGTTCGAACGTATGTATGTATGTTTTATATGCAAACCTTTTCGCATGTGCAAAACCACTTGCTTGTGGTGGCGTGATTTCAATCACCGCTATCGCCAATAACAATACCTTTGTCAGGTGGTGTGAAGCCTATGGACGGTAAGCCCAACAAAGACGACTTCTTAACGAAGTGGTGCGATACTACCGTACCGCTAACAACAACAACGCTCCTGTAGCGTAGTGAGTGACGACAGCGCTCCTTTAGCGATGTCTGCCGAGCAATAGAGAATAGCGGTGCTGGCAAAAATATGTACATGTGCGAAGTAACTTTATGTATTATACTAGATGTACATATTTATGTACAATGAACGATGACTGGTCGCCAATTGTATTAATATACATACATACACGCTTTTTTCTTTGAAAGTGCTGGACTGAAATTTGTAAATGCAGCTGACTATGTCCGTGCCAAGTGTTTGGAAACACTGTACTAGCCTGCTGTACAATGTTAATCTGTGCCTTGGGAAACCTTTCCTTGCGATCTGGAAAGCAATTTTTACTGAGGTGCGAACAATCACGGGATTTTAAATCCAATAGAATCACTGGCCCCACGTTGGGCGCCAAAATGAGTGGTCATGAACGTTTTCTTGATCCGTATAATTTCCAATTAAGTTGTGGGGGTGAAACCTTGAAATTAAGACACCGACCGTGTTGTTTCGCTGTACAAATTCAACTCGTTTTATTATTCAAAGCATTAGTTTCATCAAGCTATGATGAATGTAGCACAAAGCAAAACGTAAAATGTAAGTAATAAAGAGAATGTAAATATATACATGTGTATAAGAGTATAGGCTTGACTCTTTGCTCAGAAATGTAAATCCATAGTAATGTTATTTAAGTGGGAATCTGGTAAGGGTGAAGAGTGCTGGATACATACGTATGTATATACATATGAACATTTCTGCGTCTGACCCAACACTCAGAATGAAAAGAGAAGTCGATTTAGCGATGTCTGTCTGTCTGTCCGTTCGTCCGTCCGTGCAGACGATAACTTGAGTAAAAATTGAGATATCTCAATGAAATTTGGTACATAGATTGCTCATTGGTATTGAAAATGGTCAAGATCGGTCAATAATCACGCCCACCTCCCATATAACGGAAGTTTTTGAAAAATGCAAAAACTCCGTTTTTTCGGTATCCATTAAAGCAAATTGAGTGAAATTTGGTATTTGGAGCGATTTTGAACTAAGAAATTAGGTATTTATGAAATTTTGAAAAATGGGCGTTGCCACTCCTACTTAGGAAACAATTTCTGTATGTCAATAACGGTGTTAGGTATCGTCACAAAATTTTCCTCAATATCGCTGTTATCCACGTTAAAAATTTAGAGAGATAGTTAATAAAGAAACTTGATTTTTATGAAATTTTGAAAAATGAGCGTTACCACGCCCACTTATAAACAAGTCTGTTGGTATCTCAATAACGACGTAAGGTATCGTCACAAAATTTGGTGAATATATTGCCCTTGATATCACTAGCATCACCGTAAAAATCGGACCATAACCACGCCCAACTTCCATATAACGGAAATTTTGAAAAATGCAAAAAACTTCGTTGTTCAGTATTTATTCGAAGAAATTGAGTAAACTTTAATACTAGCTGCGATTTGAAACCAAGAAACGGTGTTTTTTTTGAAATTATGGGCACCGCCCATACAAAACTACATCGCGAGGGTATATAAAAATCGGTTTCGCCGGAATTTAGCTTTTCTTACTTGTTTTTTTCTACTATGTCCTGTGTCTTTTTAGTTGCAAAATGATCTTGGTTATGCGTTAGGACGTATAATTTCGTCTTCCGTTGAGGAAGGTACCACCAAAAATTCCTTAAGGGGATTCTTATATAGAACGTCATTTTTCAACAAATAGTCGTCATACTGCTCTTTAGCCAAAACTTTTTTAACATCCCTAATCCACTCGTCTTCAGCCTGTGCTTCTCGTAATCTAAACGAGACTTGCGAAACTTCGATTATTAAACGAAATACACGGCTCAGTGCGTCTACATGTTTCATGCGCGTTCCTGCTCAGTGTTCTACGGTATAGTCGTATTCCTGGCGATATATTGCCCACCTCATTATTTTGTCTGTCACGTCACGTTTACTCATTGTGTGGGGGAAGGCCATTTCTTTACTGCCTCAATAACTGCCAAGACTTCAAGTAGGAACTGTATTTTTCTTCCGTCGATGTAATTTTTCGACTCATGTACTTTATTAGATGTCATTGCTGCAGTCGGATTGTATATTTTCAATGCTGGTGCATTGATTAACGCATTATTCAACTGCAGAATAGCTACTAAATGTTCGTCAGTCAGTGCAAACTTTCGCATCTTTCTTCAAAAATCGGTCAGTGGTTTGGCTACCACAGCAAAGTCTTTTACAAAGCGTCTGAAAAATGATATCAGCCCTAAGAACCGTTGAATTTCCTTTCTACATGACGGTATGGGGAAAGTTTCAACAGCCCTCGTTTTATCACTTGCTAATATCTTTCCATTTTCTATTATGTATCCCAAAAATTGTATTTGTCTCCTCCGCTTGAATATACCTACAAAACACCGCAGGCGGGTTTGTACTCCCTCGAAGCCAGTTATATGGACCTTTGAATTTCCCTTCTACATGACGGTATGAGGAAAGTTTCAACAGCCCTCGTTTTATCACTTGCTAATATCTTTCCATTTTCTATTATATATCCCAAGAATTGTATTTGTCTCCTCCGCTTGAATATACCTACAAAACACCGCAGGCGAGTTTGTACTCCCTCGAAGCCGGTTATATGGGAACACGAAAGAACCCATCCTTTAAGTCTAAGGTCGTGAAAACATAAGAACCATATAACCTATCGAGTACTTCGTCAATTACTGTCATCGGAAAATTATCTCTTATTTTTTTTCATTTATTTTCGTATAGTCTACGCACAATCTTTTCGACGCGTTCTTTTTGGTTGTTAATACTATCGGTAACGCGTACTCCGATGTACTCTTACGCACAATACCTTCTTTTAACTATTCCATTCCATTTCTGATCGGCAAATGACATTCTCCGGGGACGCTGGTAAACCGGTACTTCATCAGTTAAGATTAATTTCGTTTCTATTAAGTCCAGAATAGTGCTATAAACTAAATGCTAAGGTAGTTAGCGAAACGTCGGGAAAAAGTGGAATAAATGTTTTCCTTGTATAGCAACTAATTGCCTATCACTGCAATAATAAAAGTAAAGAAAAAATAGGTAAAGTAGTAATGTGTCAGTATTATATTAAACTCTTTAGAAATTCCAAAAGCTATTACTAATAATAAGTCACAAGGGCAAACTTTTACTACTATTGGAGTTGGAGCCAACTATATGTTGTGCTGTCACGAATCCACGCACCGAAAAATTAGTCATTACTAATTCCTGGGAATGGAAATGAAACTTGAAATGTAGCCTCTCTTTACTTTACCTTTGAACCTTTTATTTGTGTCTGTTGTTGTGGTTAAATCAAAACCTAATGTTTTTTTTTACTTAATTTTTGTTACATTTACAGAGTTTTAATTTTAATAAATCACCTTTTATATCGTGGGATCACCAAACAATTGTATTTCATTCGAATAAAGATTCGAGGGCAAAACCACGGATAAGTGCTAGTGTCTTAATACAACTTTCCATAAATACATTATGAATATTATTTATACAAGTCGTTTTTTGTGTCGCAGACTCCAGGCTAGCGTTTAATTAGCCTATATTTAGGTTCGGCCCCAGGTGGATGATAAACTTTGTCTCACTCTTTTCTTTTAATACTTAATAACTTGTTTATTAAATTTATTTTGGGTCGAACTTAAATGAATGAAACATATTAACTTCAACTAATACTTCTTGTTTTAACTAGTTCCATTATATTTTGATAGTTAGGATCTTTGATAAAAAACTCCATCAAAAAACCAAAAGAAGGACGGTCTTTTGGATTATATTGCCAGCAATTTTCCATGATGCTAAAGAAATTCGCAGGACAAGTCGTTGGCTGTAGCAGACGCTTACCATCTTCAATCAGTTGTACAACTTCAGAGCCGAGCATTTCTCCGTAAGGTGCTTCGCCTAGTGAAAACATTTCCCATAGTGTGATGCCGTAAGACCATACATCACTTGAATGTGAAAAAATTCCATTTTTGTAGCTCTCTGGTGCGTACCTTTAAGCATTTTTATGAAAGAATTGCCAATATTACTTAAATATGAAATTACCATTTAATTGGCCATTTACCGCCATGTTGGGCTTCATAGAAGTCATTATCTGACGCCAGGGCGCGCGATAAACCAAAGTCACTTATTTTTGCTTGATGAAACGATGACAACAGAATATTTCTTGCTGCCAAATCGCGATGCACAAAATGTTGTGTTTCTAAATATAGCATGCCTAAATAATATTCAGTTAATATTGTCTCATACTTAATACATGTACATATGTATATATATATACCGCAGGCAATTTGTGATGACCATAGTTTCAGTTCTCGATTTGGATCAATTTTTGTAGGATTTTGTTGTATAAATCTCAACATTGACCCAAGAGGAACAAACTCTTGTACCATCATAAAATTATCCCCTTTCGATAGCCCAATGAACTGAACAATGCAATGATGATTTAAACGCATCATCACAGAGGCTTCACGTAAAAAATCATATTTACTAGCGGGACAATGTCCTTCATGCAAGGTTTTTATTGCTATTTCGGTATAGCGGCGTTTTTTCAAATGGCCATGATAAACGGAACCAAATTCTCCTTCACCAATAAGATTTCCCAATTCAATATTTTCGTAAGGAATAAAAGAGTCCATGGTGAAATCGCCATCCAAAAAATCACTATTACTAAATGTATGCAACCATTCAAAACACTTCAGCGGCGTTTTAGCCGTATGGGCCGGTGTTTCTTCAGGAATATCTTCTGCAATATTACTGTTCTGTAGTACAGAGTCTTGATCGTCGACAAAGTTACGATTATCCCTCTCGTCACATCTTGGTATGCAATAGCTAAAATGTGAAAAAATATATATAAATTTAGTATTTTTTAACATAACAGTGAAGGTATGCGATCAGTGTGACCATTTTAGCATTTTTGCAGCTAAATTTAGCATTTTTTTTGTATTTAGCCGCAAAATTTTCATTTAGCATTTAGCATTTTTCTTAGCTTTTTGCAATTATTAATTTAGCATTTTTTAGCATTATTCTATCAAAAAAATTTCAAATATTTTATTACTTTTTTTTTTTTTTTTAAAAAATCTGATAATTTTTTGTTGACTACACATTTATACATGTAACCATGGCAACCATTTCGGTAGTGATAAAAAAATAAAATCTGGCATCACAGCTCAATAGAACAGCTGTGTTTTCATTCATCTCTACAGCGTGAGCCCGAATAACTGTCGCACCTAATTATTTAAATAAAACGAGCTTGAACAACATATTTACATTTAAACTTGAATTTTTTATTTGTTAATAGTATATTCTTAAATAATTATTGGGATAACTCAAATCTTTCCCCTTTTAACTTTTTTACGACTCTTAAACGTTTAGAAAAACTGCTACATGCGGCACGGACGACGTCATCCGGTATTTCATTCCATATTTTTATCAAATGTCGTTTAAAAGTTTCGAGATTCATGTTTTTTAATTTCTTCAATTTCCCCATCATGTAACCCCAAATACAAAAATCTAAGGGATTAAGATCCGGCGAAGATGACGGCCATTCATCGGTGGAGATAAAATGCGGCAAGTTGGCACGACACCAGTCTTGCACCCTTCTGGCCTTATGGGCAGGAGCAGAGTCTTGTTGGAAGCAAAAATCATCCTTTCCGAAGAGTATCTTGGCATGGGGAACCAAGTGGTTGATGAGTACTTCGTCATGGTAGTATGCCGCATTGATTTTCACCCCTTTATCGATAAACAGAAGGGGGAGCTTGCCTCTTTTCGAAATGGCTCCCCATACCATAACTGATGAGGAATTTTGGAACCGTTCTACGCCTCGACTTGTTGAAGGAAGATCAGACATACTCTTTGCATACAATCTATCGTTCTGGGGATTGTGCGATTGTTGTAAAATAAATAACTTCTCGTCTGAAAAAATTATGTCACAATGAGCGTGCCGACGAAGTAGCTCCCCACTTCTTTTTGTTCTCATTTGCCGGTGTTTTGTAGTGAGACCATGAATTCTTTTTTTTTTATAAGCCTTTAATCCCAGGTCTTTTCTTAAAATTGAATGGGCGGTGTGTTGGCTTATGTTGAGGTCTTTTGCAAGATTTCTTGTTGACACCTCTCGATTTCTACGAACTCGTTCTCGCACTCTTTTAATTACTGCTGGAGTTCGTACCAAACGATTTCTTCCCGGTTTTTTCTTTATTTTAATAGTACCTGTTTTCTTGTACCTAGCAATCGTACGTTGAACGAATCTGCGATTAATATTAAATTTTTGCAGCACTTTTACGATCACACTAGTTTTGTCACCCGTTAAATAGCGTTGAAGCACAAGCTCACGTTTTGCGTCCATTTCGCTCAAAATTTAGTTAACAACTGCAGCTACATGCTAATTATGCTTTTGCAAGCACAACTGTTTAATGACTAAGAAACAACAAAATAATCTTAACGGAACTTTTAAAACTGTACACACTGAGGAGTTTTGTATGTGCGACAGTTATTCGGGCTCACGCTGTATATAAAAACAAAACACCAATTTATTTAACATAGAAAATGGAAAGGTTGGTAGTTAACTAAACAATTAAATTATGTGTAAATTTAAGTAATTATAATGATTTTTATAGGTATCTTAACAGATGATTTACATATTGACGAAGTTAGCAGTGACTCCAAAGAAAACACGCGCCGACCCAGCACCAGTAAAAGGTAAATAAATACTTATTCCGTATGTTGAAAATGTACTAAAAATCATATAAATATTGCAGAAAATATACCCAAAGAACCAGAAAAAGCTGGTTGAATGATCCGAGACTATGCAAGTGGATGTCGAGCTAAATGATCAGGAGGTAAAGTGTAAATACTGTCATTGTTCTTTAAAACCAAAACTAATTACACTTCTTACTCATGGAAAAACTTTTAAGAATTTAGCAGCAGCATCGCCTTTTATCCGTTTACAAAAATATATATTTATTGATGTATTTTGGAACGATTTTCCGTCGATCCTTGTCAAATTTGGTTTTGAAACAAACCGTTCGGCGTTGTGCCATCTTCAGTGTTATTTTTCGTTCTGTTTAGTTTACTAATTATTGTGTTTTGTCCTTCGTAAGTATCAGTATCTATCGTTAACTAGCAGCCAACAAATGTTTGTAAGTGTATGCTACCTGAGTTTAGGGTTTATTTGTCAGCGTGAAGTTTTTTCTTTTACGGTTGCCTATGTGGTATGCATGGGTAGGTAGAAGTCGGTAATTTTTGTTCTGTGGGATGTTTTGTGTTGGTCCTGTGCGTTAGTTTCTTTGGTAGTACCTAAGTTCGTGCTTTGTTTTTTGTAAACAAGTTTCAATGGCTCAAATATTATGTCAGAGTTGGTGTTCGTCTGTTCGTTTATTATTCTTCCGTCAAATGTTTTCTGTTTGTATATCTCCATGTTTTCCAGTGCGTTTAGGCGCCGGCCTTTTTGCTGCACATGCAATACCTTTACGGGTTTCTTGTTGTTGTTGTTGTAGCAGCACAAATTATGCTGAAGCGACAGTCCTTGGCCGGACATAAATCCGGGTCGTTCCGGTATCGTAGACCCGACTGTCATGGGAACGTTACGGGTTTCTTAATGTTTGCTGGTGTACATTTGCTGTGGTACATGTGATTTGCAAAGTTAGATTCAGGTGTTGTGGTGGGTTTCCGTGACTTCTTGTTGTAATCCCTTATGTGTTTGCGGAACCTTGTTCTTACTTTACGTCCTGTTTGTCCTATGTAGCTGTATTGGCATTCGCAGGTCAGTTGGTATACGCCTTGGCTGTTTAGTGAGTCCTCTGTATTTGTACTTGTCCGTAGTATTCGTCCTAAGTTGTTTACTGTTTTAAATGCTGTGTGAATGTTGTGTTTTTTGAAAAAATTTGCTAATTTATGTGTCGATTTTCCTGTATAAGTTAATACTGTCCATGTCGTTCCGTCTTTATCCTTATCGCTTTTTTTTGGGGTCCCATTGTTTCTTCTGATTTTGTCTATCAGATCTTTTTTATATCCATTATTGACCGCTATGTTGTAAATAATGTTTATCTCTCTCTTGTGTGCATCTGGTGTTAAATGTGTTCGTTCTAGTCTGTCAACTAGTTGCTTTAACGCCGCATTTTTGTGCTGCTGAGGGTGGTTCGAAGTGTTATGAATTACCGTGTCTGTGGCTGTTGGTTTTCTGTAAATTTCATAGCCAAGTTTTCCTGTGGTCTTGTCTGTCCTAATTGCCAGATCTAGGTAGTTAATCCTTCCTTCGCTTTCTGTTTCCATTGTAAACTGTATGAGATACTCCAATACTTGTTCTTCGTTGTTGCTGGTTAGAATGCAGATAATGTCATCAACGTATCTCGCGTAAAATGTAACACCCAACTCGGTTGTAAGTTCTTTCATGTATTGTTCTTCCAAATTCTGCATGAATACTTCCATCAGTACGGCTGAGGTTGGGTTCCCCATTCCAAGTCCGTTCGTTTGTCTGTAGATTTTGTTATTAAATTTGAAATAGTTTTGTCGTAGTGTGGTTCTTAGAATGCTTGCGATCTGTGCAGCCTTGATTTTGTTTTTGGTTTTCTCCAGTATTTTTGTGTATACCATGTCTATTGTCTCAGGTAGTGGTATTGAGGGGTATAAGTCCTTAATGTCAAACGATACTAGTTTACTGCCCTTTGTGATGTTAACAGTCGTCAGTTTCGGTATCAGCTCCGTTGTGTTAGTTATTGTGTGTTCGTTTTCAAGTTCTAGGGTGTCCTTCAGTATCGTCTTTAGATGCTTTGATAATATACATATATCCAGGTGCTGACTTGTAGTTGATTATGGGCCTCATTGGAATGTCCGGTTTGTGAATCTGCGATCAGTGGTGGGGCTGCTGGGTTCATTTGGGTTAGTTGGTGTGCAAACCCCGAGCTTATGATGCCGGTTGCATCTTTTATGGCTCTTTTTATTTGCGGTTGGTACTTGTCCGTTGGGTCCTCCCCCACTCTCTTGCAACCCATTTTTTCAATGAGTTCTTCTGTCTTGTCTATGTATTCTTGTTTGCCGATGAGTACTGTTGTATTGCCTTTATCCGCCTTGGTTGTTACGACATTATTCCTCCTGAGCTTCTGTTTTAATTCGTTTTCTTCCTTGCTGTTCTTTGTTTCTTGGTAGTTTTGTATTTGGTTGCTTATTATTTCTCTGCACATGTGTCTTGCGTGTTCCTGCTCTTCGCTCGGCATTAGTGATATTGCGACCTCAGCATCTATAATGGCTTGCTCCGCCCGTCTCTTCCTGTTATTATCCTTAATGTTGTGTTTGAGGCCCTTTTGTAATAGCTGTATTTTTTCTTTGTTTAGTGGTACTTCCGTTAAATTTGTCAGTCTAGTATGAAAATTGTGTTGTTGGTGTCGGTCTGTGGATTCGCGCTGTCCCGCAAGTTTGTTTAACTTCCTGTTCAACGTTCTGTATTTCATATTTTTATTGATAGCAAGGTCTCCGTTGGCATGACATTGGGTCGAACAAGGTGTACTGCCATCATTAAGTCAGTTTTGGCACCCCATTTTCTACAACTATTGGCTGAAGATATTTGTGACAACTTTTTCAGTCTGATTATAGACGAATCTACAGACATAACTATTGATAAATATTTGGGTATAGTAATTACAGTAAGTCTGCCAAACAAATTGTAAACACATTTTTAAACCTAAGTGCACTTGATGACGCGTCAGCCATTTTTAAAGTTATTAAGGATTAAAATGAACAACCATTTGTTATTAAGGATTTTAATCTAAAAATTCAAAACATGGTGAGCTTAGGAACTGATAATGCCAGAGTAATGACTGGAGTTAACCATGGAGTGATAGCAAAACTACATGAAAAAAATTAAAAACATCTGTCATTCGATTCAGCTATAAGTGTCTTCAGCATCTTAAACGCTACCTGAAATTGAGTATTTGGTGTCAGAAACTTACAATTGGTTTTCCAAATCTACTTTAAGACAAAAACATTATAAAAGCATTTACGCTGCGATTAATGATGACATGCAACCATTAAAATTGGTAAGAGCTTGTGACACTAGATGGTTGTCAATTGAATCAGCTGTAAATCGTATAGAAAGTCAATGGCTTAAGTTGAAAACTCATTTTGAAATTGCCGCAGCCAATATATGAAAAAAATTGTACACTGACAAAAATTTATTATATCTGAAGTTTTTAAAACCTTTGCGGTCATATGTACAAAAAGTAAAAATGTTTGAAAGTAATAATGCTGACCCTACTCTGTTGCTATCAGAACTATATGTTCTTTTGAAAGACCTTTCCTATCAAATTGTTTTAAAATCTGACACTTTTGATCCCTTCAATTCGCGTTTAGATTTTTTTGTTCCATACTTTAATTACAACTTTGAAAAATTTTTAAAATCAAAGAAAGATGTAGTCAATTCTGAAGAAGAAAATGAAATAAGAGTTACTTGCCGAAAGTTTATAGCTCAGTTAATATCTATCTATATCAGCTTAGACATCGATTGCCAGCAAATTTTCTAATGGGTCGATTATGGAAAGCAACCAAACTTCAGTTGCGTTGTCAACTGGCAACGCCACTGAAATAAAATTGGTATTACGAATAGCAACTACCTTCAGTTGCTTTAAAATTATCGATAACAGAATTTTGACAGTTCGGCAATTTCAAGTTGAATGAAAATACGCAGTAGCAAAGATACAAATTAAAAGTGGCTAGAAAATAAATGAAGATGCTAAGTTCCGTAGAACTTTTTTTTGACGACGAAGAGGATTGCTCTAACACGGTATCAATTAGGCGGCACTTGAGGGACAACTCCAATCCTTTGGAGCTACCGTCTGCAGTGTAAGTAATTTAAAAAAAATGATTTGAGACAACTGCCACACAACTTTTGTTTTTTAGGTTTAAATCTTATTTCCGCCTCCCAAAAGAGGATGTGGTATATTTGGTGGATACTTTGAAAGACCATTTGAGGCTAAGTCATCGCTCAACAGCTATTCCTCCACTCTTAAAAGTATGCGCAGCTCTACGTTTTTTTTGCGGAAGGCAGTTTCCAGAAGTCTCACGGTAATGACTTCAACTTAGGAATGGCACAACCTACGATGTCAGTAGTTCTAAAAGAAGTGATTCAATTAATTGAGGATAAAATATGGGTATTTCCATGGTCGAGAACGCGACAGTCGTACGCCTTTGAAGTGCATAAACCAAAAGTAAAAAAAATAACAAAAAAAATGTGTTGTTATTATTCGATAGCTTTCATTATCACTATGTATAGTACAAAATGTAGGACCTTTCGATAATTTGTTTCCAATTCATTAGCAATAAACATGGGATCAAGAACGCGACAAAAAATAGAACTTGCTTTCGACTACATATAAAATGCAAGATTCTGCGAAACGCAACAATATATTTTAGAATGATTAATTTAAACTAAAAAGGACTAAAAAGGGCTTCTTTTGATACATTTCTTGTTGATATATTTTCATCGGTTTTTTTTTTACAAGCTTAAATCTAATTTAGCACGTGACATTTAGAACGCGACATATTTGCCTTCCATGTTTCTAATGACGATTACTATAATAATTTCAATTCAAAAAATGAAATTGAAAACAAAAATAAAAATTCATATAAGAAAATAAGTAAAAATAAATGAGAATTGTTTTTTTTATGAAATATTTTTTTTTCAATGAATATGCGGTTTGAGCTACTTTTTATTTCAAATGATCGTCACAGGACATCGAATGCCGGGAATATTTGGTATATCCTTCCATTTTTCCATTAAAGTTGGCGAACTCTCCTTAATTGCGTCATCACTAATATACATACTATGAATACCAGTTATGTTCTCTTGTGCACATTGAAAGAAAGAAAATGCGTCACTTAGAATAATATTTTTTGTTTTTGCTATTTGCCAAATTTTTCTTTTTATAACCGCTCCAACTCCATCGACTGCACCTTTTCCATGCGAGGTTGCGAAATAGTTCCATTCAACTGTTTTGCAACCGAATTGAACCAAGAAATCAGGTAAACTCCATACAATAAATTTGTTTTTAAATTGGCTGCTACTTCCTTCCGAGAATATGAATATATTTTGAAAATTGCCATGTTGATGTGTTATCTCCTGAACAATTTTTGCTATAAAAAGATGGACATCGATTTTGCTATGATTTAAACTATCACTGATTACAGCTAATGACTTAGTTTTGTCGAACATCCACGCTACGCAAGTAAAAATCGTAACTTGCTTGTAGTTGAAGTGCGCGCTTTGTACTTCATTTTGGCAGATTAGTCTATAATTTTCTGCAAAATCAATTTGTAACACTAGATCCCCGGGCCTTAAATTATTCTTCACGGATTCAAAATAATTTTGTTGGGATCTCTTAACAAAGAAGTGTTGTTTAAAAAGTGGTAGCTGCACTTCTAATTCATGGATAATTTCTGATAACGGAGCGACAGTGTAAGTTAACATAATTCTATCATCCACTTTCCTCCAATGTTGCCATTTAACATTTTCATTCATTTTAGATAAATATGCTACAGGAACGATATCATTTTTTAAATCCTTTGTACAGTTTTCGCAACCGTTTGTCATACAATTTTCATCCTCAATACTGCAACAAACAGTTTGTAAAAAACTTTGGAAGTTCCTAGGAACAGATTTTATGATTTTTGCGCAACCCTCTAACAAAAACCCGAAATGTGCATGATAAATGCATACACACATGTTATGTGGCGTTTTGCTCGACAGTTGGATATGCCGTGGCCGATATTGATAAAAGGTTGAAATGTTCACAGATTCTTCAATTATCTCGTTTTTATAAACCTCGTAGGCTTCTGAAACGGTTATCAGCATAAAGCGCTTAGAAATAATTTCTCCATCGACTTTGAGAGTATCCTATCTGCCTGCAGACTGGACGCTAATATCTTCACGATTGTAAAAGTCTTTCACCACTTTCACTTTCGATTCCATTTCAAAACTGAGTCCAGATATAGTTTCTGTAACATTTCTTGGTTGAACATACTTTTCATATAATGCTTGAATAATTTTATTTTTTTTTGCTAGATCGTTTGGCAATGCATTTTCCACCTTCTTTAGTGCTTTTCCAAATGTGTGCTTGCAGTTATAAGGTTCATCGCGTTTATTTTTTTCTTCAGCATTATTTTTCTTTTCGCGCAACTTTTTCTACCTTAAACGGTTTTTTTCTTTTTGCTCTTTCCACAGCTTGCTATTATTTTTTTTCAATTTCGATAGCTTTGCGCGGTGTTTTCGCAATCTCTCAGCTGCTTTATCGCGATATTCTTTAAACTTAACGGGATTTGTGCTTAGTTTGTCAAAGTACCGTTTTGATATTTCTTTTCTTGCTAAGCCACATGTTTTACCCATCTATATAAATAAATATACATGCTAAAAAAAGCAAAAAAAAAATATTTTTCAAAAAAGTTATACTTACGGTAGCGAACGCGACACACTTCAAAAACCAATTAAAATATTTTGTATGAATCTAAGATACTGAAACTTTTTTTTTTAAATTTAGGTCACTGAAATTGATTTAAATATAAATTTGCAGCCTCGTGTTACGATCGATCGCAAACTACTGATAAAATATAATGACTTACGGACAAGAACGCGACAAAACAATATCAATGAAAGCAAAATAAAAATTTACCGTTATCGAGCTTCGTTTGGTCTCGTTGAATTTTTTGTATTCATTGTTGTTCCTAGCAAGATTTAATAAGACTAGTGCAAACATAATAAGAATTTACGTATTATCAAAAAATACAAAAATAAAAAGGCATTAAAGGTACACAAATGCTACTTTCTACGCTATTTCAACTTTTAGGTCATTTTTCTAATAAAAACACTTGAGATAAGCTGCAAACCATATTATATTATAAAAATATATATATTTTTTTTATATAATATCAGAAAAAATTATTTGTTTATCACTAACCAACAAACATCAAAAAAATATTTCTCAAACCTTGGAGAAGTTCATAGTTCTCAAGTTGATATCCACGGTATTTCTCCAAATTTCTCAAACCTTGGAGAAATTCATAGTTCTCAAGTTGATATCCAACGTATTTCTCCAACTCTTCTCATTTTTTTTAAATTCAAAAGGAAGAAAATATATTTTCGATTTTTATTTCAGTACTGCTACAAAACGTTTGAGACCAATTGGAGAATCACATTTGAGATCAAGTTGAGAACTAACTTTTTCTCAACTTGAGAATCATAATTATAGCCAAACAAAAAAAATTCCCTTTTTGTTGAGAACGCTATGATTCTCAACTTGAGATGCACTTGAGAAACAACGTTGGAGGTTTGAGAAATACCTTAGTTCTCAACTTAAACACATGTGCACATCATGGGGCCGACGGAAGATGTTGGCCACCTATATATGAACCGGAAAGGCTACTTTAGCTTAAATGTTTTGCTGGTACGTTATTTATTACTTAAAATTTTCGTTGGCATAACGATAATCTTACACAGGTGTGCGATTGTCAAATGCGAATAAGGTACGATGATGCCAGGCATCCTGGCTCTACTCATGATGCCTTTATCTCAGCGATCGGCAAACTAACACAACTATACTTTTATTGCTCTATGCTTGTGTTGGAAACTATGGTGGTACACTGAGTAAAATGCACAAGTTGACAAATCAATAAAAAATTCACTTTATTATTTTTCTAATTCTTTAATTATTTGGTCCAGGTCTATTTCTTCATTATAGCATTTTATTCTGAGCAGGTCATCTAAATGTTTGTTGGAAATTTTATTTCTATTTTTAGTTTTTATGTTTTTTAATGTTGAGAACGTTGTTTCGCAATTATAAGTTGTGGGGAATATGGAGTATAATTTTTAAATTTCTTCTTTTGAATGAGGGTAATTTGCTACATTCACATTTCTCCAAAATTCTTTGCCAGTTGTACAAGGCAAATCAAAATCCGTCAACATTTTTTGAATTTCCTCTCTTAAAGGTTGTGACAGTTCTTCCATATTGCATGCAAGTGTGTTATTGTGAAGGTCTATTATGCCACGAATTTGATCAAAGTCATGAAATCGGGCTGCAAAGTTGGTTGATAAATTATGAATAATATTTTTGAATATATATTATGACCACCTAAAATTTGGTGGCAAATTAAACATTGAGACTCGCCAGCCAAATTTTCATTGAAAAAAAATTCACTCATTTTTCTGTTTTTTGTAGTGTAAAATATTTTTGTATTTAAAAAAGTTGCGCAGCGAGGTCTTACCGTGTTGAAAGCTGAACAGCAACTGTCTTGATTTGCTTTGCCGAAGCGGCACCAACACAAAACGCAAAACGCTGAACATCGTGCGCTAGTATAGGTTTTTTTTATAGCGTACAGAGTAAACGCGTAAAATTGCTCGCCTATAGCCTGCTATAGGAAATGCTAAATGTGCCGATCGCTGCTTTATCTAGAAAAACAGCACATTGAAGCAATTAGTTACAGCAGATTTCGGTCCAAATACGTGGCTTTTGGGTGATTCTGATCTGCCGAGCCTCAATCGCCAGAAGGGAAATATAATACAGTACATGCCAAAGCCCGGAATCTGATTGATCGAACGAACGGTGTTCTGAAGTCAGTATTTAGATGCATTTATGTTGAACCTTGCACTATAAACCCGATAAAGCTGTATCTATCATAAATGCATGCTGCGCCTTATACAATATTGGTATACACTACAAAGCCGATTAAGAAGAAGACCCTACAGTAACCTTCGGAGGAGCTGCAGTTTTAAATTTAAATGAAAATGTAGACAATAATTTGGCTTCAGATATAAGGCATAGAATAATGGAGTGTTTGAACGAATGAAATTTTATATTCTGTAAATCACATAATTTATTTTATTTTATTAAATTTGACCATCTGTAATTTCATTTCGGCAACTGGAAACGCAACTGAAGTTTGGTTGCTATCGATAATCGACCCATAAATCTTAAAAATACAAATTTTTTTTCTGTAGGAAATAGTTTAAGAACTATAAAATTTTAATTACATGAACATTTTGAACAACAAATGGACTACTATTTTAGAAAAGCAATGGCAAAAGCTAAGTACATATGAATGGGCAAACAAAATCTCAACAACTGATTTCTGGATAAGTGTATACGAATATAAAAATGCTTTAAATAAAAAGTTTCTAGTTTTACCATTTAGTAACGCAGAAATTGAAAGAGTTTTCAGTGGCATGAACCTTATAAAAACAAAAATTAGAAATATAATGATATTGAACACTATGAATTCAGTTCTTTACATTAGATGCGGATTAAAAAGGTTAAATAAGTGTTGCGAAAGTTTTAAAATTACCAACGACCTCATAAAAAAATGTGATAAAAACATGTATGATAATGATATTTCGACCGACTCTTCGGAAGTTGAGGAACAATATTCAGTTCATAATGTATTTAGTTTATAATTAAAATTTATCATTTGTAAACAAATGATATTTAAAAATGTTCAGAAATGCTATTATATAGCGATTTAAATGTTTATGTTATTTTTTTATATAAATATACATATATGTATGTATGTATGTGCTCAATGTAAAGAGATAGTTGCTGTTAATAGTGATCCGGTAATATCGGCAAGTCCGACCAGGGAAACTGGCACGACAGATCATGAGTGTACTAAAGAAGAAATAACATTACAAGCTATTTACAATGAACTTGTTGCTCTTAAAGCTGAAGGTGCTCTTGCACTGTCCTATATAAAATCTCTTCAGAGTGATAAAAAACTTCTTCTTAAAAAATTTGACGACCTTAAGCTTGAACTGCAGGCAGTGCGCAGCCAATTGTGTAGTTGTGATGTTACTGCTGTCATTTCGGGCGTGAACATGGACGCGACTGCTAACGATAATCAAGAGAAAACTAATCTTATTGCTCAATCGACCTCGCCCTCTCTTAATTCAACAGTAACTGCTGCCCTTTCATCTTCCCCGTCTACTTCATTTGCTGCTGTTGCTGCTGCTCCTATAAGTGCTTCTCCATCTCTCTTCATTGCCAAAAACAAAATTGGAGCAAAGAGTATTAATAAGAAAGCATCGTTTGCACCTAACGTAACAGCTGATAACATTATTGATTATGTAGCTAAACATGCACACATTGATCGTCAATTTCTCTTATGCTCACCTTTAATTAAAAAAGATGTATCTTTAGACAATTTTAAGAAAATTAACTTCAAATTGGGCGTGTGTAATTTGCATTACGAAAAACTTCTGAATCCTGACTTATGGCCTGTGAATGTTGGTGTTCGTCAATTTAAGTTTTTTCCAAAAAACAGCGATTCGCAGACAAAAACCTAACGTTTGATAATGCAGACCACAAGCACATAAGAATATACTTATATACTTCCAAAATGTCTCAGGCCTAAGGACAAAATCTAAAGCAATACGTCTTATGAGCTCGCAACTGGATTACGATATCTTTGTTGTCATAGAAACTTGCCTAAATGACAACTTCTATAGTCATGAATTCTTTGACCCAAATCTTTTTGAAGTATTCCGTAAAGACCGAGATGCAGCCAAAACTGGATGTGTTAGAGGTGGTGGTGTCCTAATTGCGATCCAGCGAAAATATAAGGCATCATTCTACGAACTGAGCAATAATAATTCGTTGCTTGACCAACTTTGTGTGTGTGTTCAAAGCTCTCGAGAATTGCTCTACATCTGCGCTTTATATATTCCGCCGAATAGCTCAGATGAGCTATATAAAGCACATGTAGATAATGTTTTATCTCTAAGTAAACCAGATAATCACCTTCTTGTTTTAGGTGACTATAACTTAAATAATGTATTATGGTCTAATATTACAAATACCTCTAATCTTGTTCCTAGTAACGTAAACAAGAGTAGTGAGATGTATTTAATTGATAATTTCTTAAGCATTGGTATAAGTCAAATTAATCACTTTCCAAATAAGCTCCAGAGGTTTTTGGACTTAATCTTTCTTAGCAATAATATTAACTAACAATTATCAGAGTGTATATTTCCTTTAAAGGAACCTGATATGCATCACGTTCCCTTAGTTTTGAATATAAATTTTTATACGTTTCTTAGCCTAAAAAGTGAAAATACAACAACTTGTTACAACTTTAAATTATGCAACTTTTTCAGTCTAAACAAGCAATTTTTAAGCTTAGACTGGGATAGTTTGTTTTCTAACCGTAGCGTGTCTTCATGCTTTCATATCTTTAAATCTAAAGTGTCTGAATTGTGCCATAATAATATACCAACTATTCGCAAGAAAGTATACAAACTGCCTTGGTATACTTCAAAATTACGAAAACTTAAAAATCTAAGAAATAAATTTTATCGGAAATTCAAAAAGTCGAATAATTATTCTTTTTTTCTTCAATATAAAAACTATGCCAAGAACTATAATTGCCTTGATAAATTTTTATACAGAAATTACGTTCTTAATTATGAAGCCAACATAAAATCGAATCCCAAAGCTTTCTGGAGATTTATCAATTCAAAGAAAACATGCTCTAGTGTTCCTTCGCACTTATTTTTGAATGAGAAGTCGGCAACTTCACCAACTGAGGCCGCAAATCTCTTTGCTGATTTCTTCCATTCCAATTTTACCCTAGCGAGAACTTTTCTAGCATCTTAGAATCGTCTTTAAACTTCGGATCCCTACCCTTGACTGCACTAGATATTATTACCGGCATTGCACGGCTTAAACCTTCAAATCAAACTGATGTTGACGGGCTTTCCTCAATCTTAATAAAAAGCTGCGATTCTCTCATTTATCCTTTAAGTATAATCTTTAATAGATCGCTATCCTCAGGCGTATTTCTTGACGTCTGGAA
The DNA here is from genome assembly GCA_963971545.1 of Philophylla caesio. Classification (NCBI taxonomy): domain Eukaryota; kingdom Metazoa; phylum Arthropoda; class Insecta; order Diptera; family Tephritidae; genus Philophylla; species Philophylla caesio. The sequence goes on along the minus strand of OZ020606.1, from coordinate 44,661,149 downwards.
AATTGCTTATATGTATCACCCCTATCTTCAAAAGTGGTAACAAAAACGATGTAAATAATTATAGGCCCATTTCTAAGCTCTCTTCTATTTCGAAATTGTTCGAATGTATTGTCTATAATAAATTATATTTTGCAGTTAAAAGCATTATTTGCCAAAATCAGCATGGGTTTATTCCAAATCGTTCGACTGTGTCTAACCTAGCCGTCTTTTCAGATTATTGCATATCTGGGTTCCAAGATGGTATTCAGACTGATGCTGTTTATACCGATTTTTCTAAAGCTTTCGACAGAGTGTCTCACTCAATTTTAGTCAATAAACTTGCAGCTATTGGTTTTCACTCCACCTTTCTGAAATGGATAAAATCATATCTAAATAATCGCCAGTGTGTCGTTAACGTGGACAATACGTTATCGCATCCCTTTTTTGCTTCCTCCGGGGTGCCCCAAGGAAGTGTATTGGGACCTCTATTTTTTATTTTATTCATTAATGATATAAGTAGTTGCTTCTCCTTCGCAAAATTTCTCCTATATGCTGACGACTTAAAAATCTTCTCTACAATAAAAAAACCGGAGGATTCACAGATGCTTCAAGCGGAGCTTAATAATCTTCACACCTGGTGTGAGACAAATCGCTTATCACTGAATATCGAAAAATGCTATCACGTTACTTTTAGTAAGCGTAATACTGTCTTACAAACGTCGTATAGTATTTCAAACATCTATCTTAAATCAGTCCACGAGATTAAGGACTTAGGAGTAATTTTCGATAGCAAATTTACTTTCGTCAATCACATTAATTTTATAGTTTCAAAGTCGTACGCAATGCTGGCTTTCGTGCGACGAAATAGTTCAGAATTCTCAGATCCTTACACTTTAAAGTTACTTTTTACAGTACTTGTCAGATCTAGACTTGAGTACGCCTCTTTTGTTTGGAGGCCCTATCATGCTTGCTACATTAACCGCATAGAAAAAATTCAAAAGGTGTTTATTCGATATGCCTTACGAAGAATACATTTTAGCGACCCGATTCCCCCATATCACGCTAGATGTATGCTAATAAATCTAAAATCGCTAGAGAGTAGAAGAGTGATACTCTCATTATCTTTCGTGTTCGATATCATCAATGCGGGTGTAGATTGTGCTTCCCTTCTTGAACGCATTCGCTTTAATACACCATTACGAAATTTACGTCACTTTGAAACATTTTATGTTGGTTCCATAAAAACTGTATATGCATTTAATGCTCCCATCACAAGAGCTTTAATTGATCTTAATCGCATAGCAAGCAGTAGAGAGATAGATTTCTCAGTCTGCAAAAACGACTTTTTAAATACGCTATATTCTATTTTTGAATAATTTTCTACCACTCGTTATTAGTCTGTAAGAATAAATTATGTATTCATACACTATTTCACAAATAAATAAAAAATAAATAAAAAAATAAAAATAAAAAAAAAAACCATTGTGATATTGAATTGAATGGTTACTTTTTCTTTTATGTATGTAAGACTCTTTATGTTTCTTTTTTATTCAACAAATATTTTTTTTTTTTTACCATGGCTCAACAATACATGGTTGAATTATTACATGACATTGTTTTATTCTAATGAAATATATTTCTAAGGCAAAATTGAATACAAAATTTTAAAAAATAACGATTATAGTGATCATTTTATTAAAAAAAAAAAAACGTTTTCAAATTTAGCATTTTTTTTGGCATTTTAATATATTTTTTTAGCACTATTTTAATGCTGATTTAGCTGCAACACTTTTTTAGATCTGGTCACACTGCATGCGATACGAATGGAACGCTGGAAATGAGTTTGTTGTACAGTGTGGCGCACGAATCGTGCTACAAAAACAAAACGTAAAAACTTTTTTTGTGTGAGTAATCGGCTTACATTTCTTTTTATTTGGCAGGTTGTTATTTAAATTTTTGAAAAATTAATGCTTGGGATACCGAAAAAGACTATTTTGGATAGTGCGGCGGTACCATGCTTTGCAGTCCGTCATTTCCGTCCAAAGGGAATTCAGACGGGAGCTTGGCGGAACTCCCCGAGTAGATGGACCATTATGAGGTTGGTAAACATTTTTGCCGAATCTGGAAGCTTCGCTAGAAGACCGTAGCATCGAGATCCGTATGTTCGTTTTTAAGACACAATCGCGGCTGTTGCATCGTCAAATCAGGCAAATCCAAGAGTTTCGACTCACAACTTATCGGCGCAACTTGGAGTTAGCAGACGGTCATTACAACGGATAATTCATGATGACTTAAACCTGTTTCCGTACAAAGTTCAAATAAAAAGCCAGTTAAACCCTCTAGATTTACCTATTCACCTGGAATTTTGCCAAAAAATTATTGAAATGGCCGAAGAAAACATTAACTGTATAAATTGCCTGTTTATGTCTGATGAGGCCCATTTTGATCTAAACGGCAATATAAACAAGCAAAATTTCCATATATGGAGTGAATCCAGAAATAATCCATAAGACGGAACTTCACCCAGAACGAGTCCCTGTGTGGTGCGCAGTTTTATCAATGTGCATTGTCGGGCCATACTTCTTTGAAGAAAACGGTGTAACAGTAACTGTAATTGAAGCAATCCCGACTTCAACCCTTCAGTCAGCAATGAATAATTATCTAATTAAAAAATAAGTTATTTAAGTTTCTTATTGAAGCACAATTGGTGCACCACCCTGTATGATAAGTAGATATTTCTTTAAATCTAAAATAACGGGTGTTTTTTTTAGGGGTATAGAACTTCGAATTGAAATAAAACACAAGAAAATCATTTTAAGGTCCATCAATTTGGCTTTATTGGAAGGATAATTTTATGCCATTAATGCTTAAATATGATTTCGGGCATGTGGCCGCCGCGGCTGGCTCGAATAAAGCCAATTCTACAGGTCCAATTTTCAACCACTTTTTCGAGCATATGGGGCCGTATGTCGGCAATAACGCCACGAATGTTGGCTTCCAATTCCCCTAACGTTTCTGGTTTGTTGGTGTAGACGAGCGACTTCACATATCCCCAAAGAAAATAATCCAATGGTGTCAAATCACACGATCTTGGTGGCCAATTGACTGGTCCATTCCGCGAAATTATGCGCTCAGCGAATGTTTTCTTCAATAAATCGATTGTGACGTGCGCTGTGTGGCATGTAGCGCCGTCTTGTTGGAACCACAACTCATCCACATTCATGCCATCCAATTCGGGAACAAAATAGTCGGTTATCATGGCTCTATACCGGTCTCCATTAACGGTAACTGCCTCTCCAGCATTATTGCGGAAGAAGTATGGCCCAATGACTCCACCAGCCCATAGAGCACACCAAACAGTCAGTTTTTGTGGATGTAATGGCGTTTCAAGGGTCTCATGTGGATTCTCTTCACTCCAAATGCGGCAATTTTGCTTGTTGACGTAGCCATTCAACCAAAAATGAGCCTCATCACTGAACCATAAAATGGACGGAGCTCACGGTAAACTTCGCGAACTGAACCATTATTTTCGAAATAAATTTGCACGATTTGCAAGCGTTGTTCTTTTGTCAACCTGTTCATGGTGAAATGGCAAACCAAACTGAACATAAATGACATTAGAGTTGCCAGATTTGACCACAAAATGCCAGTTTTATCTCTATTCGAAAAACAAACCTGTAAAAAAAACACCCTTTACTTAACTGTGGTAGATTAAATAAAGAAATAAATGTATATATTACTATACAAATTGACTACAGATACAATCTGAAGATGGTAGTTGTGCTATCACCACTTACTACATAAATACTTTGCTCTAATTTCAAGAACTGAATTAGCTTATTTTCAATTTTTGTAAAGCTTTATATTTTCCATTTCTCAATTTTTCCTTTTAATTAATATATGTTTTGCTTAAAAAGTGTTGATGGGTGGGCAAAGACGGCAGCAATGAGATACAGTGTTAAAGAAGATATTAATTTATCACTATGAGATATAATAAATACCTGGTCGATACTATTTCCTGAATTCGGCTGAATTCATTGAATTTCTACGACATTTGAAGAAAAAGATAAGAGATATTAAGCTAATTAATGGATTAAATAATTGTATACATTTTGTTTATACATAAATTTGTGGCGAAAGCATCTGACGTTTTTGAGACTACCGACTACTAAGTACCTTATTCTGGGCACATAAAGTCCTGTAAGAGTACGAAATGGTTTTTCACCCGATATTGCTATAAAAAGCATGAACTTCTATAAATAGATTAAAGACAGATTCAACATTTAAATAAGGCATCACAAAAAAGTGTTGACCCCGATTGAAGTAGGTTAAGCGCGTAGCACATGGGCCAAATATCAGATTCCCCTATGGAGACTCAAAAAATAAAATTAATTTTTTTGGGTATATATTATAGTTGAAGATATGTATCACATGTTAATTTTGTTCCCGATTGGAGATGGCTAAGGCGTGACGCAAAAGAAGCAAAGTTCAGTTTCTCTAGGGAGAATCAAAAAATTTAAATTAAATAAAAATTAAACACCATGTTATAAAAATACAAGACACAGACATTTTTATTTTAAATTAAGCAATTTACCAAAACCATGTTTTTAATTCATAAGTAATTAAATTTTTATTTCTTATTCATTTATATGTATGTATTACACCATAAATAAACCGCAAATTACAAATGGTTCCGAAAATGTTTTATCGTAATAACAACTGTTATATAACCTTTAATTGTTGCCCAACAATCAGGGTATGTATAAATAAAATCGTTATTAATGGAAAACTGATCAAAACACGCCAAATTGCTTATATTTATAAAGTGATCTTTATCATTATTTAATACTTTTTATTCACTATCTCTTACATTTTTCATACATTAGTTCCGCCAATTATTTTCGAAAATGTATAGCCGGACAAAATTGCTGGTAGGCTGCAAATGGGCTATTCTTTCATTAGCATACATGGTTTTGTACCCGTGGATTACCGATTTCGTTCTAACTTCGTAATATAGTTTTGGCGCTCTTTTGCGACCCGAATGACGAACCCATGGCTTAATCAACTCACTTACATTACTTGTCTTGTTTGGTCCTCCTTCGTTGCCCACCTTTTTAATTTCATGACTCAACTTAGCGGTTATCGCCAATGGACCTAGATATTTAGGTTTAAGCTTCGTATTTGTTCCGAATTGTGTTCTCTTTATCGCAATAAGCTCTCCTATATTATATTCTCTTTCTTTCTTCCGGTTTTTGTTAAAATTTTTTACGATTTTCTAATTGAATTTTATTTATGTTTGCTTGTGCGTGTTCTCTAACTGTGTCTCTTACTATGTTTAACTCTTCTATGTTTAATTCGTCGTAAATTTCTCTCAAATTCGGGTAATTAATTATGCGCATTTGTAACCCCGAAAGAATTTTGAAAGGTGATGTTTTCGTACTTCTTGGAGCAGTGCTGTTTATAATTTGCTGAACTTTGTCGACATGACTATACCAGTGAGCTGGATCGCTGTGGCATAGCTTTGAAATCGTAGGGATCACTACCCTGTGGGCTCTTTACACTTGCCCGTTCCCTTATGGAACCCCTGTCGCTTTCTGTAAATGTTGATATTTTCTTGCTCACAATATGTTTAAAACGCCGTTGAAGTAAACGCACTTACCCTATCTGTTACTACTCTTCTGGGATTACCGAAAACCTCATATTGTTTCCTTAGTCTGTCTATTACCTCTTCTGCACCTGTGGACTTGGTTAGATATAACCAAACGAATTTCGTAAATACATCTCTTACGACGAGTATGTGATGGTTTTTCTTACACGTTTCGTCCAGTGGCCCGACATGGTCTATGTGGTAAGTATCTAGAGGTTCGCATGCTTTGTCAATCGGGTTTAAAAAACCCTTATTTGTTCCCTGCTTTCGCTTGAATGATTATGCATTCTACGCAACTTTCTATGATTTTACTTATTTTAGTGCTTAGGTCTGGGATAAAATAATTATACCCGAGCGTACTTGTACACAAGCGTATTATAACTTTGTTCGCTAAAGGTTGCTTGTAACAGCATAAGGGAATCAAGATAGATTTAGACATATATATAACATAATGCTCAGAATGAAAAGAGAAGTCGATTTAGCGATGTCTGTCTGTCTGTCCGTCCGTCCGTGCAAACGATAACTTGAGTAAAAGTTGTGATATCTCAGTGAAATTTGGTACATAGATTGCTCTTTGGTATTGAAAATGGTCAATGGTCCCATATACGGGAAGTTTTTGAAAAATGCAAAAACTTCGTTTTTTCGGTATCCATTAAAGCAAATTGAGTGAAATTTGGTATTTGGAGCGATTTTGAACTAAGAATTAGGTATTTATGAAATTTTGAAAAATGGGCCTTGCCAATTATTAGTTATCGTAACATATTTTCCTTGATATCGCTATTATTACCGTAGAAAAGTTTTGAAATCGGATCATAACCACGCCCACCTCCCATATAAGGAAAGTTTTGGAAAATGTAAAAGCTTAATTTTTTCGGTATCTATTAAAACAAATTGATTGAAATTCAGTATTTGGATCGATTTTGAACTAAGAAATTAGATATTTATGAAATTTTTCAAAATGGGCATTGCCACTCCTACTTCTCAATATATATATATGTATATATAGTCATTTTTCAAAAAATAGTCGTCATAGGGTAGAGCGAGGAGGATTTGACAAAAGGAGGATTTGTCATTTTCAAATATAACGTCAACCTTAACATTTACAAAGAGCATAGTGAGCCAAATTTGATGCCTGCTCACTGTTGAGCATTATATATGAATATGCCAGTTGCTTCCCTACTCTGCTTGTTGCTGCACGTGCTTTTAGTTTTTGTGGCATTTTCATGCTAATTACGCCTAATTAGTTTTTTTGCGTGAAGTGTGGTAGTTACATCTTTAAACCTTCGCGATTTCAAAAATTCATTTTATTATAAAAATTGTTATAACATCAGTTGTGTAATAATATTTGGCATTGTTGGTAAGCTTAAAAATAAAAGTGTAAAATTGATAAAAGGAGGAATTGACATTTACCAAGTAGGAGCATTTATCAAATCGTCAAATCCTCCTAGTATCTTCTTCTTAATGTTGGTGTTATTAAAACTCTTTGGTTATTACGCTTTTATTGTTATAATCTATAGAAAAATATGCCTAATATATACAAGAGAAAACACCCTGACAAGGTTCTTAATGAAGAAGGTCTTGAACAAGCGCTACTCGACATAAAAAAAAAATTGAAACGCCAAGTGCTGCCCGAAAATACAATGTGAACAGAACGACAATAATTTATCGGCTCAAGCTTCTCTCTGAAAACCGGGTGGCAAACGAGTTGAAAGGCAAAGCTAGCACTAAGTATTCTGTAGGGCAAGTCCTATCCTTCTGCTGGATAATCATGCATCACACTGCTCGCTTGATGCTATTTTATACTGCCGAGAAAATGGCATTGTTATGCTTTCTTTCCCACCACACACGTCTCATCGATTGCAACCCTTAGATGTGGCAGTATTTGGGCCATTTAAGAAACAATGCAAGGCCTCATTTAATAACTACTTAGTCAATAATTCAGAAAAAAAAACCAAGGAATTACAATATATGATATACCCGCGCTTTCATCTGCCCCGTTTCTCAGAGCATTTTCCCCAGAGAACATTACAAAGGGATTTTCGTCTACAGGAATTTTCCCTTTTAACTCCAATATATTTGATGAAAATGATTTTTGCCAAGTAGAAGAATTTGAAGGAAACAAGGAATACAACGATGGACCGAGCAGCTCCTTGGATCCTCTAACTGAAGATATTTCCACAACTATTCCTTCAACACCAAATGTACCAACCACCTCAGTGAATAAAACCCATCATAGCACACCAGAGGATATTCGACCGCTTCCAAAATTAAAAAACAAAAAAAATCACAAAGGTCGTCCAACCGGAAAATCAAGAATCTATACTGAAACTCCAGAAAAGAACCGATTAGTTGATCTCTCATTGCAAAAGGCCAAAAGACAAGAACAATTTAAGATTAAAAGAGCAAAGGTCGTGAAACGTGTACTTCTTGAATCTTCCAGTAATGAAAGCGACAATTTTAGCATAAGAGACTCGGATACTTCGTTGATTTGGCAAGAAAGCGATGACTCAATCAGCGAATTGGACAAAATAAAATTAAACGATAACGTGGATGCCGTTTGCGGTGACTATGTCCTCATTAAATTTGGAAATGAAAAGAATTTCTATTACGTTGGATTGGTAGTAGCTGTTGCGAGACACAGTCAGTTGCCATACACAATCAAGTATTTTAGAAGACAAAGCGATACATGTAATTTTTACGAGCCTATAGTAGAAGACGTCTAGCTAGCACTGCCAACCGATTTGGTAGCCAAACTTCCAGATCCTGTATAATTGCCAGGGACCTCTACACGCAAAGGAAAGACACAATTTAAAGTAAATTTTTCAGGTCACGACGTTCGATAAAATTGTAGTTGAAACTTTTGGTTCTATTTTTTTTTTTAATACTTACTCATATTTATGTAAAAAAATGAACTTAAATCACACATGAAATAAATATTTTCAATAAAAATTACATACATTTTTGTAGTTTCTATGAAAATTATATATATGTCAAATCCTACTGCATGTTGTTAAATCCTCCTACGACTCTGTCAAAACCTCCTTACAAGTAGGATGATTTAACACTTTCCCCTTTTTCCATGTTTCACTCTGTATCAAGAAAACCATTTAGTTATCACATGTATATTATGGACGATTTTCAAGTCAAATATTTAAGGAAGGGTAACCGCTATAAAGTTTTTAGCAATATGCTAAGTTTCTGCGGAAAATTATAAAAGTGTATATTTATGTCAAATCTCTTAGCTCTTCGAATGTAAGTCGGGCATTCATTAAAGTACGGTTGAGCAACCCCTTGACACTCTTCACTGCTGCCTCCCAAAGGCCGCCGAAATGGGGGGCCCTGGGAGGGATGAAATGAAATTTGATGAATTCATTTGAACAAAATTTATTGATGGAGTGGATGGTTTCATCATTGAATAAAAATTGTTTCAGTGCCTCCAATTTGTTGCTGGCACCTGTAAAGTTGGTAGCGTTGTCACAAAAAATGTCGGAAGGAAGTCCACGTCTGGCTACCAAGCGTTTTAAGGCCGCAATGAAGGCATCGGTTGACAAATCAGACACCACTTCGACATGCACCGCCTTTGTGGCAAAACATATAAAGATGGCGATATAGCTCTTATGCGGAACCTTTCCGCGGATACGCAGGTACGTGTTGACCGGGCCACAAAAATCTACGCCGCATCTTGAGAATGGTATCGATGGCATAAGGCGTTCGACAGGCAGGTGACCCATTATCTGCTTCTCCAGGGTTGGGCGATAGCGAACACAGTGAACACATGAGCGAACGACGCGGCGTGCTACTTCTCGTGCATTGACAATCCAGAATCGTAGACGGATAAGGCCAACTAGTGCCTTTGGGCCCGCATGGTAGTTCTGCCGATGAACAAATTGTAAATATCGTCGAACAAATTCATCTTTACCTGGGAGTAATATCGGGTGTTTCTGGGTGTTTTGAATGTTTGCCAACTGTAAGCGACCTCCAACCTTAAGCAGCATAAAGCCATCAGTCACCTGTAAGAAAGGATTTAAAAATTTAAGGTGACCGCTGACCTCTCTTCCCTTGCGAAGTGCTTTGATGTCATCGGTGAAATATTTGGTCTGCAAGTTCCAAATAATACAATGCATGGCACGTAGTAATTCTTGTGGCGAAGGAGAAGGTGTATCGAAAGAACACAACCTTCTACTTATGTAGCTAAAACGCAGCATCCAGGATACCATAAGCAAACAACGGCTATGCGAACTGATGTTGTAGATAGCTTCGAGTAGATAGTTCGTTGTGCTAGTAACAGCAAGGGCCGATATGCGTTTTTCCGAGTCAACAATATTTTGGTCAATATCCCCAGGTTTGTGTGTTGGCCACTCGTCTTGGTGTTGCAGTAAATATGCAGGACAGTCGAACCACATAGACTGGTTCAGCTCTCTCACCGAACATCCCCTTGATAACAGGTCGGCGGGATTACAACGCGTTGGAACATATTTCCAATGACAGCTGGAAGTGTGCTCCTGTATTTCAGATATTCGATTTCCAACGAACGTGGACAGTGTGGCGGAATGCTGCTGAATCCAGAATAGCACGATTTGTGAGTCACTCCACAAGAACGTCGAATAATTGCTGTCCGCAAAGTTCACCTCGACCTTGGCAACAAGTTGTGCCAGCAAATGGGCGCCGCACAATTCCAATTTCGGAAGCGATAATTTTCTAGTTGGTGCAACTCTGGATTTCGATGAAACTAGGTTCACTTTAACTTGGCCGTCAGCGCTAACCGTACGTGCGTAGATGCAACATCCGTAGGCTCTGATGGATGCATCGCAAAAACCGTGCAACTGAAGGCTCGCAGCATTTGGTTGTAGACAAAATCGAGGTATCGTAAGCGACTCCAACGATGAAAGCGATGAAAGAAACGAAGTCCATGCAGTGTGGATATTATGTGGAACTGACTCATCCCACTGCAGCTTAAGTAGCCACAGTTCTTGCAAGATAATTTTTGCTACTATGACGATAGCTGACACTAACCCCAACGGATCGAAAAGAGATGAAGCCACTGACAGTATGGAACGTTTAGATACGACGTTGAATGTATGCTTCGGCATAAGTGAAAACATAAACACGTCTTCTTGTTGATTCCATCTTAACCCCAAAGTGCTACTTATAGTGGTGTCGTCCAGATTTAGCTCTTTGATCGTGGAATCATCAACCAACTCGCTGTAATTTGAATGCCATTTTGCCAGTTCAAATCTACCACGACGAAGCACTTCGGTAACTTCTGCCTTGATTTCTCGAAGAGTCTTAATAGTATTTGCTCCACATATGAAGTCATCCACATAAAACGATGATTTTATGTCCTTAGCACCGACTTTAAACTCATCCAAGTATTGATCAGCCAAATATGACATACTGCGTATAGCAAGATATGGCGCAGTAGCGGTCCCATAAGTGACTGTATTGAGTTCATATGTGCAAAGCGGTTCGCTGATAGTGTTTCTCCAGAGTATATATTGGAAGTGGCGATCTTTATCATCCACAACGACCTGCCTGAACATTTTTACAATATCGGCAGTAATTACGTAGCGATACAAGCGAAAACGAAGGAGAAGCGTGTATAGCTCGGGCTGTATGGTTGGTCCAACCATCAACAAGTCGTTTAGTGACTTCTGGGACGTAGTCTGGCAGGAGGCATCGAAGACAACCCGCAACTTCGTCGACGTACTATTTGGCTTAAAAACACAGTGGTGGGGTATATAAAAGTGAGGCATATTTATCATAGGTGTACTCACCAGACACATATGGCCCAAACGTTGGTATTCTAACATGAAGTCTGTGTATTGCCGCATAACATCTGGTGTGCGGCTCAAACGACGTTCAAGAGCTTCAAAGCGTCTGCGGGCGATTTCATATGAGCGGCCTAGCAAACAAGGATCATCCTTGAATGGAAGACGCACTACTATTCGACCATCAGTTTGTCGGCGAACAGTGCTGATGAAGATGTCCTCACATATGCGTTGCTCTGGAGTGTAGGTGTCAGCTGGTCTGCTAACATCTTCGATACGCCATAAGCGTTCTACGTTCTGGTTTATGCGTTCGTCCAGTGACAGGGCAAAGCTGTGCGTTGTTGTAGGTTTAGTATCACATCGACCGGAGAACACCCATCCTAGGAGGGTCTTCTGTAGTACAGGCAGATTAGCTCCAAGTTTCACTTGCCCAACTGATAAGATCTCAAAAAATGCTTCAGTGCCAAGGAGTAAGTCAATGCGGCGCGACTTGTTGAAGTTTTCATCAGCCAATAGCGTATTCTTAGGTAGATTCCATAACGAGATGTCAATTTCAGATTCCGGATGACAGGCAATGTGCGATGTGACACAGAAATCAAGTGACAATTCAAACTCCACAAAGCGTGATTTGATTGTGGAAAACGTGCTATGCTTAACCTGAGTTTGCGACTCTCCAATGCTGCGAATTTCCAAGTTGCTTCTTTTACGGGGCAAACGAAGTGTTTGTGCGAACTCATCAGATATAAAATTTACCTGTGAGCAGGAGTCCAGTAGAGCGCGGCCAATTCTGTAACGACCTGTAGCATCCTTAATCAGTACAAAGCCGTGGCTAGTATAATTCGATTCAGACAAGTGTCCGTGTGTGTGTGAACAACGGCATCTGAACTCTGCTGTATCCTCGCTATCGGCTGTGATGCCACCTGTGGCAAGTGTGAAGCGGTGTTATTAGCATCACGATGTAACAGCGTGTGATGTGGGCGAGAGCACGTTCGGCATCTATGCGATGATGTACACTTCGCAACCTGATGGCCTTTACCTAGACAGTTAATGCAAAGACCCAACCGTTTTGCCGTATCGTAGCGTTGATTAATGGTATTTCCAATAAGTTGAGGGCACCTAAAGGTTCTGTGTTCGGTATTTGAGCACACATGGCAGACTTGTGGTGTACAGTTGAAGGTCAACCCTTGTCGTTGTGGTTTTTGTTCGCGTGGTTTACTCACCGATTGTTGGCTCTTATTAGTATCCATGCCGGGCTTACCGATAGATTCTGGGAATTGGCAACGTCGTTCGACAACACTAATGCAAGATGTCCATGTCGGAAGATCTCGGAAGTCCAAAAACTCATTCCATTTCTTCTTAGTGTCCTCATCGACTTTGTCCATTACTATCGAGATGAGCATGGCTTGAGCAATTTGCGACTCTGAGCCGAGTGACATCAACGAGTTGTACAGGGCTGATGCATTGTCAATGAGACTGCGCAGTTGTTGCGCATTCGATTTGGAAACATTAGGTAAATTGAAGAGGGAATTTATATTATCCAAAAACACGAGCGTCGGGTTGTCATAGCGAGCTTTAAGACGTTCGAGCGCCTTCGAATAATTTTCAGAAGAGATCTGAAACGCCTTAACAGTTTCTAAGGCCGCTCCCTTCAAACAATTAATCAGTTGGTTGAACTTTTCAATAGACGACAAGCTAGACTGATTGTCAATGACTTGCTTGAAAGACGTTATAAAGTTTTTGTATTCGCAGTACTTGCCATCAAACGTAGGCAGGGCCAGTCGTGGAAGCTTCATGGATGTTGAATGAGGAACGCAGGGCGGAGCATCGGCAACGGTTGTATTGTGGGCGTCTGCACCCAGTTGCTCTTTAATGCAAACCTTAATAGCGACGTATGCATCTTCGATTTCACTTCTGGAGTCGCGCTGAGCCTCGTCTGGATCCGTCTTCTCAATGTCGGTTTGAACTGTCATTACCTGCTTAAAATAGGCTTCTAAAATAGCCAAACGACAATTTAGTTCGGCTGACGAGACTCCAAGTTTTTTATCAACTGTGTTGCGAATGCGGGTTATGTTCCGACGAAGATTAGTACGCTGCTGCTTAAGAGCTTCTACGTTGGCCATTTTTGTGATTTAAGTTTGAATTAAATGTCTTCTAATTAGAAATAAATGGGTTCCGCAACTCGAATATGACCGTCTGTATACTTCGTGGCGAGAAAACGTTCTTCTGCAGAAGTGCTAACTGCATGAACACTATTAATGTAGGTATGTATGTCACCGCTATACGCCTTGTACAAAGCTACAATACAAAAGTGTAGCGGTATGCTATGACCAAATCGAAGAAACAAGTGTTGTGACGATGTTCGAACGTATGTATGTATGTTTTATATGCAAACCTTTTCGCATATGCAAAACCACTTGCTTGTGGTGGCGTGATTTCAATCACCGCTATCGCCAATAACAATACCTTTGTCAGGTGGTGTGAAGCCTATGGACGGTAAGCCCAACAAAGACGACTTCTTAACGAAGTGGTGCGATACTACCGTACCGCTAACAACAACAACGCTCCTGTAGCGTAGTGAGTGACGACAGCGCTCCTGTAGCGATGTCTGCCGAGCAATAGAGAATAGCGGTGCTGGCAAAAATATGTACATGTGCGAAGTAACTTTATGTATTATACTAGATGTACATATTTAAGTACAATGAACGATGACTGGTCGCCAATTGTATTAATATACATATGTACATACACGCTTTTTTCTTTGAAAGTGCTGGACTGAAATTTGTAAATGCAGCTGACTATGTCCGTGCCAAGTGTTTGGAAACACTGTACTAGCCTGCTGTACAATGTTAATCTGTGCCTTGGGAAACCTTTCCTTGCGATCTGGAAAGCAATTTTTACTGAGGTGCGAACAATCACGGGATTTTAAATCCAATAGAATCACTGGCCCCACGTTGGGCGCCAAAATGAGTGGTCAAGAACGTTTTCTTGATCCGTATAATTTCCAATTAAGTTGTGGGGGTGAAACCTTGAAATTAAGACACCGACCGTGTTGTTTCGCTGTACAAATTCAACTCGTTTTATTATTCAAAGCATTAGTTTCATCAAGCTATGATGAATGTAGCACAAAGCAAAACGTAAAATGTAAGTAATAAAGAGAATGTAAATATATACATGTGTATAAGAGTATAGGCTTGGCTCTTTGCTCAGAAATTTAAATCTATAGTAATGTTATTTAAGTGGGAATCTGGTAAGGGTGAAGAGTGCTGGATACATACGTATGTATATACATATGTACATTTCTGCGTCTGACCCAACACTCAGAATGAAAAGAGAAGTCGATTTAGCGATGTCTGTCTGTCTGTCCGTTCGTCCGTCCGTGCAGACGATAACTTGAGTAAAAATTGAGATATCTCAATGAAATTTGGTACATAGATTGCTCATTGGTATTGAAAATGGTCAAGATCGGTCAATAATCACGCCCACCTCCCATATAACGGAAGTTTTTGAAAAATGCAAAAACTCCGTTTTTTCGGTATCCATTAAAGCAAATTGAGTGAAATTTGGTATTTGGAGCGATTTTGAACTAAGAAATTAGGTATTTATGAAATTTTGAAAAATGGGCGTTGCCACTCCTACTTAGGAAACAATTTCTGTATGTCAATAACGGTGTTAGGTATCGTCACAAAATTTTCCTCAATATCGCTGTTATCCACGTTAAAAATTTAGAGAGATAGTTAATAAAGAAACTTGATTTTTATGAAATTTTGAAAAATGAGCGTTACCACGCCCACTTATAAACAAGTCTGTTGGTATCTCAATAACGACGTAAGGTATCGTCACAAAATTTGGTGAATATATTGCCCTTGATATCACTAGCATCACCGTAAAAATCGGACCATAACCACGCCCAACTTCCATATAACGGAAATTTTGAAAAATGCAAAAAACTTCGTTTTTCAGTATTTTTTCGAAGAAATTGAGTAAACTTTAATACTAGCTGCGATATGAAACAAAGAAACGGGGGTTTTTTTTTTGAAATTATGGGCACCGCCCATACAAAACTACATCGCGAGGGTATATAAAAATCGGTTTCGCCGGAATTTAGCTTTTCTTACTTGTTTTTTTCTACTATGTCCTGTGTCTTTTTAGTTGCAAAATGATCTTGGTTATGCGTTAGGACGTATAATTTCGTCTTCCGTTGAGGAAGGTACCACCAAAAATTCCTTAAGGGGATTCTTATATAGAACGTCATTTTTCAACAAATAGTCGTCATACTGCTCTTTAGCCAAAACTTTTTTAACATCCCTAATCCACTCGTCTTCAGCCTGTGCTTCTCGTAATCTAAACGAGACTTGCGAAACTTCGATTATTAAACGAAATACACGGCTCAGTGCGTCTACATGTTTCATGCGCGTTCCTGCTCAGTGTTCTACGGTATAGTCGTATTCCTGGCGATATATTGCCCACCTCATTATTTTGTCTGTCACGTCACGTTTACTCATTGTGTGGGGGAAGGCCATTTCTTTACTGCCTCAATAACTGCCAAGACTTCAAGTAGGAACTGTATTTTTCTTCCGTCGATGTAATTTTTCGACTCATGTACTTTATTAGATGTAATTGCTGCAGTCGGATTGTATATTTTCAATGCTGGTGCATTGATTAACGCATTATTCAACTGCAGAATAGCTACTAAATGTTCGTCAGTCACTGCAAACTTTCGCATCTTTCTTCAATAAATCGGTCAGTGGTTTGGCTACCACAGCAAAGGCTTTTACAAATCGTCTGAAAAATTATGTCAGCACTAAGAACCGTTGAATTTCCTTTCTACATGACGGCGTGGGGAAAGTTTTATCAGCCCTCGTTTTATCACTTGCTAATATCTTTCCATTTTCTATTATATATCCCAAGAATTGTATTTATCTCCTCATGTTTTGTTTTTTAAGTTCGAATTGTCAAGTAAACCGAGCAAAGTTCTATGTGCTCTTAAGCAAGACAAATTAATTTTTGATTTTCATTCATTTGTCAGATTTATGATGAAATCGTTAATAAAGTTTTATTAATTTATGAATCGCTAAATTAAGTTATTTAAGTCCGAAAACTGTGCATTGGTTGGCTAGCAATTGGGTCTATTTAACAACTTATATCAATGGATGGGCGGGCCAATCACTGAGCTATATAGTGTAAGCGCCAAAAAAAAAAAAAAAAAAGAATTATATATGCATTTTCCCACTCATCCTGCCCTTAATTAAACTCAAAGAACGTGAAGAAGTGAAAAAAATGTGCGAAAACATACATATGTATATATTGTTTTATCATATCGCTCCACTGTACCCGCGCAACTAGCAGAAGGTTCTTGCCTAAATATATGTTTGTATATCTGTTCACATGCATACATACGCTTACTTTGCTTTAGTTCTTTGTCTATTTTGCTTCTTTTTACTTCTTTGCTTACATATATCCGTATACATAATGAATTATCATATAGCTTAGTAACACACAATCTTGCATATCACCTGATGTCAACATAACTGATTAATTCCATGTACTATATTATACATAAATAATATTACATATATAAAGCAGTGCGCTCGGAAGAGCAGCGATCGATTGTAAAGCGCAAATTAGTCAGTGTTCCTGAATTAAATGATCACGAGTTGCATTAGATTAATCAATCACTTTACCATTTTATCATTTTTTGGGGCCGAAACCCGGGACCACGGCAGTCCCACTTTATTTAGGAAGACATTTGCGTTCTACGCAATTCGAAGAGCTTCGCAACACGTGCCTGTCCAAATTTAGTTCATATTCCCAAGTAAATCCGTGCAAGTTATTAGTTCTTTATTACTATGAGCGATAAACTTATAGACCGTCAGCGTAATTATCTAAAGCGTGTTTCAGATATGTACAATCGCTACATAGCGAAACCTCCTATGGAAAAAACATGTGGGCTTTTAAAGTCCATGTTACAAGAGCAGGAAAGCCAGCAAAAGCGTTTTTACGAAAAACATGAAGAAATTCTAGATTTCGTATCCGGAAATTCTCTTGTTTCGTATGATGTGCCATACCTATCGGAAGGGTGCTTAGAGCAATTCGACGAAATATTTTTTACATTCAAAGGCAAGGTTTTCGATGACTTACAAGGCATTCCTGTAGCTGGTTCGGATATGCTTGCAAGCACTTTTGTGGGATCTCACAGCCGCTCAGAGACAGTGGAAGCTAAGTTGCCCAAAATTTCATTGCTGTCTACAAATCATTGATACATGATGTATTCTTACTTTCTAAAATAAAAAAATTCCATTATTTGAAGGGAACTTTGTCAGGCGAAGCCGCTAATTTAATTAAAGCCATGGCCATTACTGAATCTAATTACGATTCCGCCTGGTTTATGCTTGAAAAAAGGTATAACAACAAGCGATTAATTGTTGAAACCTTAATTCAAAATATATTTTTTATTCCTGATTCTGACGGAAGTGTCAAAAGCATTAAACTTATACTCGACACTTCCGAAGAATGCCTAGCTTCGTTGAAAAACATTGAGATCAATACGTCAAATTGGGATCCTGTGTTGATCCATTTAATAGCGCAAAAACTTGACATAGATACTCGTAAAAAATGGCAGAGTTCATTAAAATCTTCTACTGATGTGCCAAAACTTGCAGAGCTCTTTTCATTCCTTGAAAACTGGTTTCGTACACTTGAATCTATTCATGGATGTACACCGTGTCATGACAAAAGCAAAAGGCCAAACATGAATTCATCTAAATCTAAACAACTAGGTTTTAAAGCTAATCATGCTTCTCAGCTGCGTATTTTGCGAGAAGCCGCATTCATTACCAAAATGTTTCACGTTTCTGGCACTATCCTACAAAGATAATGCTGACTTTTTAACATCTAAACATATTTACTTTAATGTGGGGATTTTGTGGCACTCCCTTGTAGAAAAGCTCATCATACTTATTTACATACAGACAATTATGCTATGTACCACAGTAGCGGTCGCGTAAGCTCTGCAAATGCTTGTGCCGAGAGCCCAACATCATCATAGCCGCCGCCAATAGTGCAGTATTGTTTCCCAACGTTCTTTTATATACTATACGAGTTCTAGTCAAATCAACCAGTACAAAGATTCAACTCAGAGCTCTTCTGGACCAAGGCTCACAAGCAAACCTTATCTCAGAGCATGCAGCTCAACTGCTTAAACTAACAAAGCATAAAATGTACTGTGAAGTTACTGGGGTAGGTAATAGTCACAATACTTGCCGCAGTGCGGTTTTAATAGATCTTTGGTCAGTAAAAAATAAACATATAATAACATGTAATGCGCTAGTTCTACAGAGCTTATCATCTTATAAGCCAAAAGCAACTAGCGTTTTGAGAAATCTTCGAGATTTGCAAATTGATACATTTGCTGATCCTGCTTTCGATAGTGACGATAAAATAGACGTCATTCTAGGAGCAGACATTTTTAGTCAAATCGTAGTTCCTTGCGAAGCATTTGTGCAGAAAAATTTGTTCTTCCAAAACACAGTCTTTGGCCGGGTTATAGCTGGACCAACTAAGAGTTTTGACAATACTATTTCTGTGAATAACATAAATTTAGAAAACCTTTTACGTTCCTTTTGGGAGCAAGAAGAGCTACCTCAGAAAAGGGAGTTATCCGACGAAGATAAAGCCTGCGAAGACTATTTCGATACATAGTGGATATACCGTTAAAGTCAATACTTAATTCTGGTTCTGTGCTAATAATAAAAAATAATCACTTTAATGCATTAAAGCGTTAAACAATTAGAAGAACTATTCAGAAGGCGGCCGCTGTACTGTCAGCAGTACAAGACTTTCATGCAATACTATGAAGACATGCACCACATGTCTAAAGTAGGGATATACCCAAAAGATATTCGGTTCAATTCTTATTTTATGCCTCACCATGGCGTTGTTCGTGAGGGTAGCTCTACCACTAAACTACGAGTGGGTTTTGACGGCAGTAGTAAGTCAAAAGAAACAACGTCCCTCAATGAGAAATTATTTCCAGGACATATTCTTTAAAACAATACATAAAGACCTATGTGCTCTTCTTAATAAAGGCGGATTTGTACTTAGAAAATGTATTCCTAATTCAGCAGAATTGCTTTGAGATAGAGATAGTGTGGTTAAAGCACTTGGTATTCAGTGAAACACCACACTCGATTCCTTTCTTTTTAAGACTTGTTTTGAGTCTGACATCAAGCCAACCGTTTAGGATGGCTCACTCCGTCTACTATTATTGCGAAATTACTTTTCCAAAAGTTGTGGCTGGCTGGAGTGGGTTTTGACGAAGAAGTCCCTAATGATATTAAATCGGTATGGTTTGAATATAAAACTACTTTAACTGCGCTTCATTTTATAAAAATTCCTAGATGGATAGGCTACTCACCTGGATGCAAATTTGATTTGCATTGCTTCATGGAAAACTGCAAGTGTGGCATAGAATTGCGCCGCTTTGGAATTTTGACGACCAGAGAGATTCGTCAAACCAAGCTTATTCTTATTAAACTGACACAACAAATCGACTTTTCTCACAGTATGTCTGCCTTACGTAGTCAAAAGGAGGTGGCCGACTAAGAAACTCCATTTTACCGCCTGACACGAAATTTCCTGCGATTTTAGCAAAATCTAATCCCTTGTCTGGCCTCATAATTTCAGATGCCCATGAGCTTACTTGGCATGGCGGGTCGAGCTTAGGAACTGAGTGGCACTTTAATCCTCCTGCTTCCCCAAATTTTGGTGGTCTGTGGAAGGCAGGAGTTAAGACCATGGAACACCATATAAAGCGCGTTATGCATGATCAAATTTTAAGTTTTGAAGAACTAACCACTCTACTTTCAGAGATTGAAGGACGCCTCAATTCAAGGCCCCTTTGCCTTTTATCACCTGATCCACGAGACGTCAGCGCATTGACCCCCGGTCACTTTTTGATAGGGGAACCCACAGTTTGTGTGCAAGAAGAGACCCTTTTGAAGACCAACATAAATCGAATTTGTCGCTGGAAAGCAATAGAAAAGATCAAGCAGCATTGCTGGAAACGCTGGTACAACGAATACCTTAATCGTTTGCAAGCTCGTCCTAAGTGGCTTCGACGCCAAGCTGATGCGAAAATCAATGAGTTCTTATAGCCGACGAGCGATGTAGCCCTGTCCAATGGTGCCTTGGACGAATTCAGAAAGTACATCCTGGCAAGGATGGACGAGTGCGCGTTGTATCAATTTATACTAAAGCAAAAATATTAAAAAGGCCAATTTCTAAGATTTGTTTTTCACCCGTAGATGACCCCATCGACAACTCTGAATTTCCACCCACTAGACTAAGTTGTGAAGTAATAGGGCCTGAAAATGAAGACGCTGTGAGTCGGAGCATAACGGAGTAATTATACTCGAACAAAACACTCCCAACGATAGGCCGTCCTTCCTCTTCGGTCTACCTGGATTAAGAACAGTTGTTCTTGGAGGGCAGAATGTTCCCGAATTAAATGATCACGAGTTGCATTAGATTAATTACTTTATACTTTTGAGAATTGTTAATCTATATTAACTTTCTATGAATATGTAAACTTGCTATTATTATTAGTTTTGACAGACAAATACATAATGCAGTAAAAGATCAAAAATAGTTCAGAAAGAAACTTATATACTCCCATATGTACTCATTTTTTGGTTTTTCTCACTGCTCTAAGCCTTGGATTTACCGCTTAAGTTTGATCGTCCACTTGGATTCCGACGACGTAGAAATAAAAACGTTTGCCTAATCTGAAAAGAAATCTCTTTACATATAATAAAGTATATGTAAATACATCCTGCTATGTAAGTATATGCCTACGGTAAAGACACGCACACACGGTAGCGCTTTAGTTAAATTTACTTAAAATAACTTGCAGCTTAACAAAACTATTAAAATTTACGTGAGTAGAAAATTATAAACAGTCAGTATCAAAGACAGAATCGGAAGCGAAGACAACGAATTCGATTTTTCTGTCCTTGAGTGTCGTCTGCAAATTGTGGAAAAGTATTTTCACCAACTCTGTGCAATACAAAGCTAGATCAAAGCGCTGAACCCCTCAGACATATCAAGTGCAGAATTTGAAGAACCGTACATTTCCTCAAAATCGAAAGTTCTCTCCTTACTCAATCAATCTAGGAGTCGTAATGCAGCTATAGGGACGAGTATGTTCAACGCTTCAGGATTTGGAACTCCTACCCATCATCATCGTCTGCCACAACTGAAATTACCAAAGTTTGATGAAAAGTATGCGGAATATAAGCGCTCATTCCGCACTTTTTCGAATATGGTCGATGAAGATTTCACCATACCCAAAGTAGACAATTTCAACTATTTCTTAAACTGCTTGTCTGGACCAGCATTAAGTGTCGTAGAACCCTTTCAGGTAACAGAAGAAAAGTATGCGAAAGCGCTGCAACGTTTAAAGGAAAGGTATGACAACAATGTATCAATTTTTCGTGACCATATTACTTCGTTATTTCAAGTATCACCACTAAAAACTGTTAATGCTTCAGGTCTACATAACTTTACTAATACATTTGCGGCAATTCGTCATTCACTTCCCTCATTAGGATCCGGAACTGATGTACTAAATTCGATACTAATACATATTGTTTTGTTCAAATTAGATTCAGACTCTAAATCGGGATACGCTCAAAAACATGATTTTGAACGTTTACCTTCATGGGAAGATTGCTACAGATTACTCAGTCGCCATTGCCAATACCTCGAGAGTGGCCCCAAAGGTGTAAATCAAACTACAACACATCACGAAAACAAGTCAACTGGTAAAAAATCAGCACCAATTCGTTCATTTACGTAAACTCAACTTGTCTTAGAAGCTGCTCATCATAAAGGCATGACCACCTGCCAAGCGCTTTGAGTTCGTCTAGAAACTTGGAAGTTGTATTAATTGTTTGTGTAAGGGGCATCTAGTCTCAAAGTGTATATCGAAATCTCGCTGTTGGATATGCTATCAGGCTCACCACACGCTGTTGCATTTCAACACTACTACATCGAATGCATCTCAGTCGACGACATCAGTTCCAATGCCATGGATTCCATCGTCATCGGCTTCATCTTCTTCACCAACTACGTCTTCGAGCTCAACAAACATCGCTCGCTCCATCCATCATACCAACCCCTATAATATGCATTAAGGATAAATTTGGATCGTGGCAACCAGTTCGCGAATTATTAGATTCATGTTCGGAGCTCAATTTCATCGAGAAAGAAACAGCCAAACGACTACAATTCAAACCTTTCGCATCGAAGAAGGAGGTATCAGGTATTTCTAATATACAGGAGAAAATGAGACTGTGCGGACGTGTTTTTCTGATCGCTCTTTGTCTTTTGATAAAATAAATTTCCTTATGACTTTTTTGCTAATTCAAGTATGGTGAACATTACACCAATAGAGACAGTGACTATTTTATAATTATACTGGATATAAATAATACACAAGTAGAGATGGTAAGATTAATCGCAAAGATTGAAATAATTGATAATTTTGACCAATTAATGATTTAATTGTATCGTCGACTTTCGTTCAATTAAGCATTGTTTCTTTGTCCTTTCTTACATCACTAAGTTTCTTGTTCCTTAACATTGCGCAAATTGGCTCCCATCAAAAGAAAAGCGTGGAAATATTTTATTAAAGAAAAAAACAACCTGGTTGTGTGTAATTTTTCTAACATAAAGAGATGGAAAAATGTATACTCCATATCTTTGAAAAGACAAAACAATTTAACAAAACGCACGACGACTCCATAATAATTACGAATACAGATAAGGGAACAAGACTGTGATGATGTACAAATCAGAATATAAAGAAAAAATTAAAGACCTCTTGAGCGATAAGCTCATATACAAGACCATCAGAATCGATCCAACCCAACAATTGATCAGAAAGAACAACAATATTGTGACTAATTTGTACAAAAACATTGACCGTAAACAGAAACATTATTTGACATGCAATGCAGCTACAGCACCACGTCTTTATGGATTACCGAAAATCCACAAAACTAACACACCACTCCGTCCAATTTCATGTTCGACAAATATACCATGTAGTAAGCTTTCAAAATTCATAGGACAAACACTAAAAAACATTGTTTCCGAAAAATATAACGTAAGAAACTCACTAAAATTTAAGGAACATCAAAATTGACTGTGATGAAGTTCTCATATCCTTGGATGTCGTGTCCCTGCTTACAAATATACCTATACATTTTGCAATTAGCATCATCATGAAACAGTGGTTGAGTTTACAGGAACATACACAAATTTCAAAAAAGCAGTTCTTAATAATATTAGAATTTTGTCTGAGAGACAAAAACTATTTTACCTATGATAAAACACATTACCAACAAGTTTATGGTATGCCAATGGGCAATCCTCTATCGCCAACTATTGCAGACATTGTCTTAGATAAGATTATTGACGACAGCATCACTGAACTAAAATCTAAAGACATACAACTGAAATACATAACTAAATATGTAGATGACATATTCGCGATAGTTAAGATTACGGACGTGGAAGAAATTTTAAGAACATTCAATGCACAGCACACAAAAATAAAATTTACTCTGGAACAAGAGAAGGACGGAAGACTAGCTTACCTGGACATGCATATTCAAAGATACGGAAATATAATCAAAACAAATTGGTACACTAAAACCAAAGCATCATCAAGGATGATCAATCTTCTTTCCAACCATCCATGGACCCAAAAAAAGAATACCTGCATCAATTTCATTAACAAAGTTTACTCCCTCAGTGATCAGGAGTTCATAAAGAAGAACAATGATAAAATAAAAAGCATACTGACCAAAAATGGATACCCTAGCAAAACAATAGAAATATTATTAACAACAGCAACAAATAAAATTAAGTGCAAAAATAACACTATAAAAGCAAGCGAAAACATAACAAAAAAATACACAGGCGTCACATACATACCAAAACTAACAGACAGCAGATCATTACACAAAATAACTAACAACAACAACATATGTTATGCACATAAACCGCATCACACGATCCAATCGATTTATTCAAAAACAAATGACAAAGTATAGAAGGAACAACTACACAATGTTGTTTACAAGAGAAAATTGTAACCAAATATACATCGGCACAACGAAGAGAGCTTCAGGAACGAGAATCAACGAACACAAGTCAGACGCCAAAAACAATAAAAACGCCACAGCATTAGCACAACACTTGACCAAAAATAAACACACAGCTGATTTTGATAATACATACATACTTGACATGGAGAACAGGAAGAAAAGGATGACGCTGGAAGGGCTACGCATACAAGAACACATAGAAAAAGCAATGAATTTTAAAGAAGACGTAGACAATATAAACTGCATACGCTTCTGTTATCGCACAGAAAGTTCGACCGACTTGACGACGAAGCAGTGTTCAAATCAAATTTTTAAAATACTATAATATGTTGTGATATGTAATTGTTCTAATTAATGTAAGTGCAAAAAAAATGCTTATTGTTTGTTATTATTGTAATTTGTTAATGTTTATTATATTTGTAATAAATAGACTCCCTGAGGAAGACGCGAATATGCGTCGAAACGCGTAGGAGAAAAAGTTAACCGTTTGTTTAATTTAAAATAACCGGCCGTAAATCTCTATTTAAGCATTGATTTAAACTTAAAACTTGGCCTATGAAAATATTATAGGCATTTCTGTTCATACTTGCTAAGAAGTAAAAGACAAAGCAACACAAGAATCATTGTTTACAGCAACTGAAGACGGTGATAACAGTTGAATTCGCGTACCCAACGTTGACGTTTTCTTCGTAGGCAAACTGTTATTCTTGTTTCTGTTGTTGTTCCCAGCAGTTAGGTTATTCGCACTCAAATTGTTGTTAGTATAATGCATAAAAGCTATTAGATGTTTTGGAGCATCGAATTCCTTTAACAAGTCTTTCAATTTAGGATCAAAGGCATTTGTAATTAAATCAAGGCTAAGCTTTTGAGTTACAGCGACCGCATCGAGAGCCTGGCACAGTTTCTCCGGCATAAAAACACACTCTTAACATAGATGCACTTAGTGACGATTAGTTTTTAAGCAATTCAATTCATATTCCGATGAAATTTTTTTTTACAAAATCCATTACATGGCAACAAATTTGAATCAGTTCGCGATAAAGATTTATTACATTTACCGCAAAAACTGTCCATTGTGATCAAATAGAAATTAAAACAGAGATCAAAATACCAGAACGAACACAAACACGTCCGCACACGTTGACGTTCGTATGATACGTTTAGTTCATAAAGGAAAATTAATTTTAATATAAATATTTACTTTGATTTTCATGAGTACTACATATGTTTTAAAATGTTATATGAAATTAATGATGTTAGATTTACTTTTTGAGGCGATGGACCGCGAACTATCTGTGTGGTCGTCAAGCGTCGGTGTGCTACCGTGACTCAGTGTTAAAGGCGAGAAGAATTAAGCAGGGGGTACCACAGGGTGGCATCCTATCCCCCCTATTATTCAACTTCTACATCTCGCGACTCCCTTCCCCGCCAGAAGGAGTCACACTGGTCTCGTATGCCGACGACTGCACGATAATGGCTACCGGCAATGGAATTGATGGCTTGTGCTCTAAAGTGAACAGCTACCTCCCAGAGCTTGCTCATTACTTTACGGGACGGAACTTGACGCTGTCTCCTGCTAAGTCCACGGCAACCTTGTTTACATCTTGGACGAAGGAGGTCGGGCTCACCCTCGACATCCACATCGAGGGAACCCCCATTCCGACTGTTAACCACCCAAAGATGCTGGGAGTCACCCTCGACAGAGCCGCAACAAAGTCCTCAAGTCGCTCGCCCGCAGCACTTGGGGCAAAGACAAAGAAACGTTGTTGGCAACATACAAGACGATCGGCCGGCCGGTTCTAAATTTTGCCGCGCCAATATGGTCGCCTGGAACTAGCAGGACTCAGTGGTTAAGACTGGAGACCTGTCAGAACGCCGCACTCAGGACAGTGACAGGATGTCTCCTGATGACGCCTGTGGATCACCTCTACCATGAGCAGGAGCACAATATGATGCTCACAAAACAGTTTCTACTGGGGTGCCACCGTCCGGGGAAGGGGCCTTCGGGGGGAGTGCCGGCTCGTGGTGCGCAGCAGCCCGGTTACTCGAATGCCCTCAAAGGTGTTCGGGTGGCTGTGTTGCCTCGCGAGTATCCTGCCGCCGCTCTTGGCTCGGAGGACCTGACGCGGCTGCAAAACATTATTATGTTAGCGGTGGCGAAGGGTTGGTCGCACCCGCTGGCGTTCTGTGGGGCGCACTCCCGGTCAGGCATGCTCCTTGTGGACTGCAAGGATGAAGGCACCGCCACTTGGCTGGCAGAAAGAATCCTACAGCTAGAGGGCTGGAAGGAACCCACATTGTGTACCCGAAGGGGGGATGATATCCCTCCGGTGCACAACGTCTCGATTTTCCTCCCCAGAACCGGCGTGGAGCAAACAGGGCATGCCATGGACCTACTCCGGGCACAAAATGCAGGGTGTCCAAAAGTGCGGTCGAGAACGGGCTCAGGCTCAACCTATGTGTTGACGAAGAGTCGTTCCTGAACCTGAGAGAAGCTGCATTTGTAGTAAACTACAGATAAAGCACAGTAACGATGAGGCCATGGAGGCCCAGAGCACAGGTAGGCAGGACTGCTGCGCCATCGGTACCACAGAGTACCACTAGTGCGGCCCCTGTCGAACCTCCGTGTTGTTGTTGTTGTAGCGGCTAGCTACGCCCCACTGGGTTGGCGGACTCCCTCAATCGTTATCGTCAAGCTCAACTAACGAAAGGTCCAGGAAACGAGCCGTTTCAACAGGGTCGGACCATAGGGAGAGGGGTATTAGTTGAGTAGGTTTGGCCGGGCATGTGAATAGGTGATTGGTGTCGTGCGGAGACTCTTCACATGCCGGGCACGTGTTGGGGGTGTCGGGGTTGATCCTGGATAGGTAGAGTTTAACCTGCTACAATATCCAGATCTGAGCTGGGCCAGAGTAACGCGGGTCTCCCGAGGCAGCTGGAGCTCCTCAGCTGCAATGGGTGGTGGTTGGACTCCCAGGACTGCACTCACAGGGCGGGTGTCGATGTATTTGGACACCGACTCCCTGTGGATGCTGTCCAGAGCCTGTCGGTACGTCCTTGGGTCCAGCGGTCGGTATACGTATGTCTGGACCTCGTCCGTCAGTTGTGAGAGATGTCACCTGATGTGCCTGGGTGCCGGCTCCAGCGCGAGCAGGTCTCTATTGGGGTGCCTCGGACGGTGGCATCCCAGTAGAAACTGCTTTGTGAGCATAATGTTATGCTCCTGCACTGGGAGCAAGTTAGCCTCATGGTAGAGGTGATCCACAGGCGTCATCAGGAGACATCCCGTCACTGTCCTGAGTGCGGCGTTCTGACAGGTCTCTAGTCTTGACCACTGAGTCCTGCTAGTTCCAGGCGACCAAATTGGCGCGGCATAATTTAGAACCGGCCGGCCAATCGCCTTGTATGTTGCCAACAACGTTTCTTTGTCTTTGCCCCAAGTGCTGCCGGCGAGCGACTTGAGGACTTTGTTGCGGCTCTGTACCTTGTTGACGATTGCGGTTGTATGCGCTGAGAAGGAGACCAGGCTGTCGAGGGTGACTCCCAGGATCTTCGGGTGGTTAACCGTCGGAATGGGGGTCCCCTCGATGTGGATGTCGAGGGTGAGCCCGACCTCCTTCGTCCAAGATGTGAAAAGGGTCGCCGTGGACTTAGCAGGAGACAGCGTCAAATTCCGTCCTGTAAAGTAGTGAGCAAGGTCTAGGAGGTAGCTGTTCACTTTGGAGCACATGCCATCAATTCCATTGCCAACGCCACTGGGAGAGGTGAGGCCTCCACGTCCTTCAGACAGATGGAGTGGCTGACTGTGTCGAAGGCCTTCGACAAGTCCAAAGCCACGAGGACGGTTCTCTCACAGGGGCGGTTGCCGTTGAGACCACGATTAACCTGAGTGTTTATAGCGTTAAGTGCCGTTGTAGTGCTATGCACTTTCCGGAAGCCGTGTTGATGCTTCGCCGGGCTGAGGTGGTGATTGAAATGCGGGAGCAGCAGGGCCTCAAGTGTCTTAACCACTGGAGAAATCAGGGATATCGGCCGATAGGACTCGCCTTGGCCGGCCGGTTTCCCTGGTTTCAGCAGTGGTATCACCCTACTGGTCTTCCAGATATCTGGAATGACCGAGGTGCATAGCGACAGATTGAGGACCCTGGTAAGATATGCTACTCCCGCGGTGCCCAATTTTTTCAGCATCAACATACTTAACCCGTCTGGGCCAATGGATTTGGAGGCTTTCGCCTTCCCGATGGCTTCCTTCACCTCAGTGGTGGAGAGGACAATTGGTGCGCTTGTTGTTGACTTGCGCAGCCTTCTGGTGACTGACCGTTTTGTTCTGTCGCCGAAGGATGCAATGTGAATTGTCGACTAAAATAGTTCGCGCATCGCTTCGGGTCCGACGAGACGTGGTCTCCAAAGGAGATTTCTGTTCGATCATCACGCCTCGTCGGGTTGGACAGGGACCTCACGGTCGACCATAATTTGCCCACTCCGGCACCGAGGTTGCAGGACTTCAGGTGCTCCCTCCACGCGCGTTGGATCTCCCCGTTTAGTTGCCTAATACGGGGATTACCGGGGTCCGCCTTCCGGAGGTGGTCGCGTTCATCCGCTAGAGACACCGCCTCACCCGGGAAGTCAGGACGGATCACAGGGATCCTCCCTGCCGGAATGAAACGGGCTGCAGCGGACTTCACCACCCTGCGGAACAAGCGCTCGCCTACGCGAACGTCGGTTGGAGTTGAGAGAGCACTGAAGGCGTCTTCAGTGAAGTCCTCGAACCGCTCCCAGTCAGCTTTTTTGAAGTTGACATAGGTGTGGCGGTCCGAGGCAACATAGTTGGCAGGTCTGTCAATCGAGATGACTATGGGTAGGTGGTCTGATGCAAGCGATAGCATAGGTCGCCACGTTATGCTATTTATCAGACCTGCGCTAGCTATTGTTAGATCTGGCGAGCTGCTGCAACTACCCACAATCCTGGTGGGGGCTTCGTCGTTCATGGTGCAGAATGTCGAATCGTCTATCTGCTCTGCCAAAATATTTCCCCTACGATCATTTGATAGGCTTGAGAACCAAAGATCGTGATGCGCATTAAAGTCTCCGACTACCAGACGGTTTTCACCACTGAGGAGCGCACCTATGTCAGGGTGATATCCAGCGGGGCAGCAGGAGACAGGGGGTATATATATGTTAAATATTTCGAGCTCGACATCGCCTGACCGGACAGCAATCCCTTGACATTCTAAGGTGCTGTCCCTTGGGTCGATGTCTGCATCGATGAGACGATACTGCACGGTGTTGTGTAGAATGAAGGCTAGGCCTCCACCATTATCTCGCTCGCGATCTCAACGAAGCACGTTGTAACCTTCGCAGTTCGTTAACGTTGAGCTGCGACGTAGCTTCGTTTCTTGGACCGCAGCTATTAACAGCCCGTGCCGAGCCATGAAGGCAACCACCTCCGAGATCTTGCTCGAGAGTCCGTTGCAGTTGAACTGTAGGAGTCTCGTCTGTCTCGGTAAGGTTGTCGCGTTGAGGGGGGTGAGGGACTGGATCCGAGGGCCGGCCCGTCCCGTCTGTGCATCCCGCTGTGGTTGTAAAGGCCCAACGGTTGTTGTGGGCGGTGTCGTGAGCGACACTGGCGGGGGGTTCTTGCGGCAGCAGGAAGCGGTAAAGCTGACGGACCAGTCCCTTGTGGTGCGTAGG
Source organism: Philophylla caesio (assembly GCA_963971545.1). NCBI lineage: Eukaryota > Metazoa > Arthropoda > Insecta > Diptera > Tephritidae > Philophylla > Philophylla caesio. The sequence goes on along the minus strand of OZ020606.1, from coordinate 44,630,892 downwards.
CCAGAGCACGCCCGGAAGTGGCACCAGCCCTGGCAGGCATTACACCTGACGGAGCAGGCATTCCGGTGCACCCTGGCCCGGCATACACAACAGATGGTGGGGGCAACCAGTAGTTGCTGGTTGGCGCCACGTGTGGTGGAGCGAGGGGGCGGTGGGGAGGTTTGGTGTTGCTGTGAGCTCCGGAGGGCCGTAGAGGCAGGAGGGGTGCTCTGAGGCACCGGCGCGGGGGGCGCAAGGGGGGATGCCGTGGAGGCTTGGGGCGCTTGAGTGCGCGAGCAACACTGGCCCACATAGGATGTGGACCACTCCCTAGTTTTCTTAAGGCCGGAGCAGACCTTAAGATGGCACCATCCGTTGTAGGAATTACACCTCACCGACGTGGAATTCGGATGGAGCCTTCTCTGGCAGATGCAGCAGAAGTAGGTTTCTGGGCCAGGGTTAGGCTCGACGCCCGCCCTGGCCAGAAGTATGAGTAGCAATCCTGCTGCAAGGTGTTGCACCCAGGGGGAGATAAGATTGGGGGTGTCCGGCAGCCTAAGTGGGGTTAGGTCGCCGAAAAAACAGTCTTTGGTCGGATGAAATCCGAGTCACTTCGGTAGCGTAGAACCGACTGTTGTGGAACTCGAACCTCCGTCGACTGGTTCGGTGGTAACAGTGCTGGCGAGCCAGCTAGGCACCGCTACATCAGCTCCAGTAGAAGCTTCTGAGCCATCCGACGCCGACGGCCCAGGAGAGCAAATGGCTTCCACTCAGGAGCTCCTAGAAGGCATTGACCTAGGAAGAATCGAGCTGGATGTGCAGAGCGAGGGCGGTCTAGGGCTCTCGGACTTGGAAGAACCCCAGCTCTGACAGAACCACGGATGCGAGCAGCCCAGGTTAACCTGCATCATGCGGTGGCCGTTTCGGCGGTCATTGCAAGCAGGTTCTCCACGGAAGACCTGGGCTTTCTGCTCATCCAAGAACCGTGGACCTACAAAGGCCAGGTAAGGGGCCTAAATCAGAATCAAAACAAGGTAATTTGGGACCTCTCCTGAGAGAGGCCCAGAGCATGCGTAGTGCTTAGAGCAAGTATAAATCACTTTTGCATTACAGAATACTTAACCAAGGACCTGGTGGCGGTGCAGGCAACCATGACAGTTTCCGGCACGGAGATGGAGGTTGTCCTTGCATCGGCTTATTTTCCGGGGGACAACGCAAGTGTGCCGCCCCTAGAGGTAGAACAGCTTGTAGAGCATTGCAGAAGGAAGCAGCTTCCACTCGTTCTGGGATGTGATGGAAATGCCCATCATTTGGAATGGGGTAGTACCGACACAAACCCAGGGGTGAGTGTCTTCTAGAATTCATAAGTAGCGTAGACCTAAGTATTCACAATGTCGGGACCACTCCGACCTTTGTTACCAGGGTCCGCCAAGAGGTATTGGATATCACTCTCAGCAATGGATTGGCTAGCCCTCTGATAACCCGATGGCAGGTCTCATCAGAGCCGTCATTGTCGGATCATAGGATTATCCAATTCGAACTGGCAGTGGGGATCCAGATAGGATGTCCAAGTAAGAACCCCAGAAAAACAAACTGGGCGAAGTATGTGGAGACACTTCAGTCTAACCTACCTAGAGTAGAAGCTGGTCACAATAGAGGTGGCTGTATGGAGTTAGACTTTAGGGTAAACAGGCTAAACGAAACCATAACAGATGCCTTTAACTCCAGCTGCCCTGAGATTAAGCCACAGAGCAGATCACAGACTGAATGGAGGTCCACGGAGCTCTGTAAGCTCAGGATGGAGGTGCGCAGGCTTTTCAACAGAGCCAAACGCGCGGGGCGATGGAATGAGTACACGGCCAGTCTAACTACATACAGCAAGGAAATAAGAAAAGCCAAGCGCGCTAGCTTCAGACGCTTCTGCGAGAACATTACTGCAGTTCCGGCAGCTGCCAGACTCCATAGAGTTCTGGCAAAGGGTAACTCGGAGGTCAGGTTAGCAATCAAACTACCTGATGGTACGGACACGAGCGATGAGAGGGAGAGGTCACAGGCACTGCTGGCAGCCCACTTCCCCGGTGCTATCCCTGTGCCGCGGGGCCTTGCTTTCCGGGAGGCTAGGCCGAGAGCAGATGACTGGAAGGTGGCCAGAAAACTAATAAACTGGCAGACGGTCGTCTGGGCTTTGGGCTCTTTTGAGAAGTATAAGGCCCCGCGGTTGGACGGCACCGGTCCGGTTTTGCTCCAGCAGGGCGGGGCGCTCTTGATCCCTCACCTAGTGAAAATCATGAGAGACAGCCTTGCTCTGGCCTATCTCCCCGAGGTATGGCGTAGAGCTCGGGTGATCTTCATCCCAAAAATAGGTAAGAGGGATTACTCCCTTGCAAAATCTCTCAGACCCATAAGCCTAACTCCTTTTATGCTTAAGGCAATGGAGAAGATAGTTGATAAAGATATAAGGTACAATACTCTCAAAAGAGAGCCTCTTCACATCGATCAACACGCTTACAGAGTAGGCAGATCGACGGACACAGCGCTATTCAGTCTGACTGAGGTGATTCAGGAAGCCTTAGAGTGTGGAGAAACAGTGCTTTGCGCCTTTCTCGACATTGAAGGAGCTTCCGACAATACCACCCACTCAAGTGTGGATCGGGCGCTGGTAGGACGAGGTGTGCAGCCAACTATCCGCAAGTGGATAGCTGAGCTGCTGCATACCAGAATTGCTGAAACTGACACTGGTAACGGCATGGTTCAGCTTAAAACAGTTAAAGGGTGCCCACAAGGAGGAGTTTTGTCTCCACTGCTGTGGAGCCTTGTGGTAGATGAACTATTGCAGATATTCACTTCAAATGGTATCCGCTGTCAAGGTTACGCGGATGACATAGTGATTATCGCAAGAGGTAGATTTCCAAGCATCCTCTGTGACATTATTCACAGAGGGCTCCAACTAGCAAACAGATGGTGCACTGATGTAGGGCTAAACATCAATCCGTCTAAGACAGTCATAGTTCCCTTTACCAGAAAAAGGAAGCTGGAGGGTATGAGAACCATAGTTGTGGAGGGGGTCCCAGCCATGAATGCCACGGAGGTAAATTATCTGGGTGTAATCCTGGATTCTAAGCTTCTGTGGAAGAGTCATGTGGACGCGACCACCTCCAAGGCTACGAGGGCACTGATGGTGTGCAAACGTCTCGCCGGAAAATCGTGGGGTTGTATCCTGAAGATTTTGCGATGGATGTACACCATGATAGTCAGACCAATGGTGACGTATGGGGCGGTGGCTTGGGTCTCTAGGACCAACCTGGCCACGGTGAGGAAATCGCTAACCAAACTGCAACGCCTGGGGTGTGTGTGCATCACGGGAGCGATGCGCACGTGTCCCACGGCGGCGCTAGTGGTGGTGCTGGAGCTAGAGCCGCTCCATGCTCACATAGCTCAGGCAGCAAAGAGCTCCATGTTGAACTTTGCAAGAGAAGGTTTCGGGAAAGGTAAGGTTCTATCGTCCAAAAGCGGGGAGAAGCTGGGTAGTCAGATCCCACTTGCTCTTTTTCCAAGAGACGATATGAATAAGGTAATAGTTTTTGAAAAGTTTTTCAAAGTAGAAATTTTAAGTAACAAAACTTCTTGGGACCCCTCTATTTTAGAGTACAGGGTTCGGGAAAATACACTGCAGTGGTACACGGATGGCTCCAAGACCTTGGAGGGCATTGGAGCAGGCGTTTTTGGTCCCAGGACCAGATTGTCGCTGCCCATGGGTGCCTATCCTAGTATTTTCCAAGCGGAAATATATACCATTAGCGTTTGTGCCGAGATAAATCTACACAGGAACTATCGAGGAGAGAAAATTCTTATTCTCAGCGATAGCCAGGCGGCTCTCAAGGCCCTTTCATCTTTCGAGGTAAAGTCCTCACTGGTCTTGGAGTGTATTAATAGACTCAATGACCTAGCAAGGAGAAATGACATCCGTCTTCTGTGGGTGCCAGGTCATACAGGTATAGAGGGCAATGAGGTGGCAGATCACCTGGCCAGAACAGCGGCCATCTCAGACCCTATAGGACCCGAGCCCTTCTTCCCGATCGGTGAAAGTTCTATAAAGGAAGCGCTCAGGAAGGAGACAAATCGGCTCAGGGAGCAGAAATTCAAGAACATACAGGGACTTGTTCAGGCAAAGAAATTATTGGGAGGTTATAACAACACGAGATTTAAACAACTCTTAAACCTCCCAAAGGCAAAACTTAGAATCCTCACTGGTATTCTCACAGGTCACTGCAGGTTAAGAGGTCACCTGTACAAGATAGGTATCTGGTCAAATGACCTACATATGTCGCTTCTGCGATACGGTCAAGGAAACCCCCTCACACATACTACTGGAGTGTGATGCTGTGGCGCGTCGAAGGGAGAGGTGGCTAGGTCAGTTGTGGCCAAAGGAGGAATACGTACAATCCCTAAGTCCGGGGTCCATCTTAAAATTTATAGATGCTCTCGGACTGGGGGAGGTGTTGTAAGGTACTGAGGGCACAATAGATCCACAGGTCGCAGTGCAATCCTCATATTTTTTTAATCTTTAATCTTAATCCGTAATTTTAATATTATTCACTACTAAATCGCAAAACGCCCTCGAAATTGAGCTAAGGAAGCGTCAAAACAAATTGGCAAAACATACAACACCATATGAGGACGCCTAGAATGTCTTTTTCTAACACATGATTCAATTATAAAAGGTTAGGTAAATAATGACATTCGAATTTTGACAAACTTTAATTTTACGAAGTATGGAAAACAGTCTAGAATTTTTTTTTTTTTTTTTTTTTTTTAAGTAAATAGTTAGTAGGAAAAGTCATTGATTTTTTCAATTTGAAATTTAATTTAAATTAAGAACTATTGTATTTCTACGCTAAAAAAATAAAATTATGTACTTATTGGTAGATATATTTTAAATTTGTAACCAGCGAATAAAATTTCAATATATTTGCCCCATGACTTAAACGATTTTATGGTATAAGGCAAATATTTACGAAAGATCATAAAACATTATCTTCAAATATTTAAGTTATTTATTCGGTTTATTCCTTCTTTTTATATACCATTGATACTAGGTATATTCCTAACATTATGATGAACCCCTGGATGGTGAAAAGGCCAAAAATTTTATTCCGATAAATAGTAAGTGACTTCATGAAGTTTATGAAGTTGCAAGAAAACCACATTAATTCGAATTTTAAGAAAGAGAATCTTTATATATTAAAAGAAAAATAAATCAAACTCAACACGCAACAATTTAGTTTTACAAATACATGTTTCTGAAATATTTCTGAAAAAATTCTGTCATTAAAGGAATGTAGGTACATGAATATTTAGCCCGGTGAAACGTTGTACTTGAAAGTTTTTTTTGGGTCAGTAAAAAACAAACTAGAAATGAGTAGAGCGTGAAGCTTAACGATACAATCTCTAGTTCGGGATATATGTATGTATATTAAAAAAAAATTTTTAGATTTCTACACACATTGATATTTAGTACTAAAAAATAAATTAATATTTACCCTTTTGTAAGAGAGCCAGAAAATCCGTTTTTTGTGTGGCATTTTGTACCCTGCAGATTTATGGATAGACCTCCAGCCTCTGCACCAATAGCTGAATTGTTTTTAGGGACATTATACGTATCCTTTAAAGATTTTGAGGGAAAATCTGCATTTAGAGACGTAAGAGGGGACTCCATCTCGATTGTGTCACTAAGAAAGTTGGCAGCAAACGACAGACCTTTGCAAGGAAATTCCTCCAACATATTTTGCGGCATTGTTGACTCAATGAATAGAGACGTTCTTACATCAGACGGAGACGAAACTTTTGATTTAATTTTTAAAAAATTTGTCAACACTAAATTCGTAGTTTCTTTACGTTTTTTTTTCGGTAGTTTTTTTGTAAGTTGTTCATTAGGTACACTTGTAGTTGGTTCAACTTCCAAAATTTCAGAATTTTCTTTCAAAAAGTTTAACAATTTATTTTTGCTTTTGTTTCGAGGAAGGGTTGACAAGAGTGGTTGCGGCGGTTTCGGTTCTGGTGGCACTGGATACTTTAAGTTAACAGGAAGGCCATCATTGAAGTTCATAAAATGTTCCACTAAATGCTCTAATGTTGGTAAATATGGCCCTTCATCAATATACAAATAAGCTGACTAAAAAAGAAATTATTACATATTTCATGTTCAACGACTTAGTGTGGGATCAATCTCACCGATTGTGCAATTTTAAAATTCTTAGCTTGACCTTCGAATAGAAGAGTTAAAACAAATCCGGAGCGGTCGGAAAACCGTACCAAAAAACATCCTGAAGTATCGATAATATTGTCATTAACTTCTTTCCCATCGTCCATTTTTTCTGTTGGCAATACTGACATGCTTTTCGCAAAATTTTTCAATGTTCTTACGGCTTCATCTCGAGTTAACGTTCCATGATACCATAGTATTTCTTTTGTTTTTGCAGCTGGCAATTTGTACTCACTCAAAAAGTTCACAACTGCATCTTGTCCTGCCTCTTGAGCTAAATCTATTGGAAACTCTCCACAAGTGGTTCGGGCTAAAAGGGGTGCATGTGATTCCAATAACTCCTTTATAGCTTCAAGATTTCCATGTTTGGAAGCATCGTGTAAGGGGACGTAACCATTCTTAATGTTACGACCTTGTACATTCGCGTTTGCTTCTATTAAATTTCTGATGAATAAATATGATTTTGTTCGACATGCATACTACAAATTCTACGTTTTAGAATATATATAGACATGTATATAGACATAATAATCTTACATGAAGCGGCATGTTCCCAAATGCATCAATGCAATTAACATTAACGTCGGTTTCCAGAATAATCTTAAGAATGTCCAAGTCGCTATGAATAGCTGCTAAATGTAACGCCGTCTGCCCATCCTGATTTTTAGCATCCACATTGCGATATCCGCACTTTAATAATTCACTAACAATTGTGGAATTGTTTTCTTTGGTTGCCCGATGCAACAGGTTGGTGCTACCATGGCGTCGAGCATCATTTGGAGGTAAGTCTTTTTTAACAAAAGTTGTAAGTTTTGTAGGTAAGCCATTTTTTGCCATTTGATAAAACTCAACAAGTGACTCAAGCCCGTGCAAAATTTTGACTTTGTCGTCAATTGAAAAAAATGCATCGCCACCATGTCTCCGAATCTGATAATGACATACTTTTCCCTATATATAAAATACATAATTTATTGGAACAAGTAAAGAATACGGACCGTTGACCTAGAACAGAGAAAAAAAAAGGGGCGTAGTCCTCCCTTTTGTACTGATTTTAGTGGTATACTTTTTTTTGGTGCAAACTAATAGGGAGGGGTAAAGGGGGAAATTTCCCTATTTTGAAAAGCTGACACTTCAAAAACTATTTATCCGATCTTCACAATATTGGTATCGTTAAAAAGATAATTAAAAGACCTTTTACTTAATTTGCGTATGTGTAATTAAATTCTATATATATTTTGAGAAAAATAACAAAAACTGAAAAACCCAAATATTTTTTATAAAAAACTATGTTTTTCTTTAAAAAATACGAAATTAATTGTATGTGAAAATAAGTTTGTCTTAAGCCCATAAAAATACCTTATTAAGTTTTGTAAGCAATTTTGGCCGGACAAACTCCGGCTACGCCATCAACAGTATTTCCGCGCAGAACAACTTTCCACGTAAGCTTTAAAAAACTTAAGTTTAAATATAAAATTGTACATCAAATTAAAGGTATTTTTATGGGCTTAAGACAAACTTATTTTCACATACAACTAATTTCGAATTTTTTAAAGAAATATATAGTTTTCTATATAAATAAAATTTGCGTTTTTCAGTTTTTTTTTTTTTTTCTCAATATATGTATGTATATAATATATTTACACATGTGTATATAATAGTAAAAGGTATTTTAATTATCTTTTTAACGATACCAATAATATAAAGATCGGACAAATAGTTTTTGAAATATTCACCCCTATGCTGTAATCCGAATGTTCGTAGTTACGAATTCGTAGCTCCGTTCCGAAAGTCCGAAATTTGGTAGGCTGAAATCCGATCGTAACTATCAACCGCGCTGCCAACCAAAATCAGGAATTTCGTACCGATATTATTGCAAGTAAAGAATGAAGTTTAATATCAACATTTATAAGCCATTTGATAAGAAGTTTTCGTTAATTAAAGGCAGAATTACATAAATATACATCGAATGTATGTACATTGTTAAGAGATGATCTAAATACAAATTTCTTAAATTATGAAGTGTGTAATATTGTCGAATATAATGCTCAGAAAAACAAATGTTTAATGGTTTAAAGATTTGTGACAAGTTACGCCTCAACAAAGAAGCATTCAACAAGAAACATACTGCGTACGATTTGTTTGTGATCTTCGCAAATACATATATACATATGTACACAAGTAATAATTCTAGTTTTTCTTGCATAGTTTATATTACATATGTACTTAAATACAAATGTACACATGTATATACATACATACATGCATATTTGCTTATTTTTGGGTTTATAAACGTTTATTTTTCTAAAATTTATTTCGCTCCGACACCAGTGGCAGTTCGTACAAAAATTCCGCAATTGACAGCTCCGACGGATTCTGGCATACCAATATTACGAATTGCGAAAACAGTCTACGAATTTCGAATTTACGATTACGAAAAGCGGATTTGAGCATACCGATTTTACGATTCGTAGCGTAATCGAACGTACGACGGATTCTAGCATAGGGGTGATTATCTTTTTAAAATATTGAAAGTTCCCCCTTTACCACTCCCTTACACCCGCCCCTATAATAGTTTGCACCAAACAAAAAATTACACCCTCGAAGTCAAAAAAAGAAGGCGGCTCACGCCCACTTTTTCATTTTTTTCAGCTCAACTGTCCGTATTCTTTACTTATGCCAATTTATTTAAAGATACTGATACTTGTGAATAGAAGCTGTATTTTACCTGGTGCAGAAGGGTTAAAACAAAATCTCCTACGGCCGAATTGCATTCTCTTATAAGAAAGGTTCCATCTTCACAATAATCTGCTTATAGGGAATACATAGACATACATATATACAATTATTTGTTCAAATTCCTCACCATTTAACAATATGTTTTCAGCTTTTTCTCGTGAGACACCAGGATGGAACCAATTTATTTCATTTTCTTGCGCGCGGCTCATGATACAAATTTCTAGTAAATATTTTAAAATAAAAACAGTTCATACAGAGACGTAAGAATTCTAATTTTAATTGAGATACTAATTAAAGCTCTTCAAATTTCATTGCATAGCTCAATACCATTCTATACAGAATAAAAAGCACAATATACATACATATATACAGTGATAGATATATTGAACTCATATAGGCATTGGGCAATGTGACACGATCAGTATTTATCACGATCCATAGAGTTATGTTCACATGAATTGTCCAGTAATTTGCCAGCAACTTATTTTCCTGGAAATTGGCATATTTTGCTATCAAGAATGATAAATTAGAAGATTGCGAGGTTAAACTTTTTTTTTTTTTGAGATTTAAGATACTCATCCGCCTTAGAGCTGCAAAAACATCGGTTCACTATCGATAGTATCGATGTTTACATTTTTTTTTTGAAACATCGATGTTTTTTACTATCGATGTTTTTTGAGGATATATTTTATCTCTAGAAATTTTTTCCGTTGCTGATTTGTGGAAAAGACGACTTTGTGTTAAGCAAGATTTATAAAAATTAATGCGTACTAAACTCATAATCCTTCACAGTTTAGCTGAACTTTAATTGGTGTTGGTGGCATGGAAGGCTGGATAATTTCGTGGAAAAGACATCAAATGGTATGTTCTTTAATACGGATATGTGAATAAACTTGTACCAACTAGAAAACAGCGCGGCAACAATTCAATGTCAGCTTAGGTTCAATTTTAACATAAGATGTTGATTTATTCAAATTCAGTTGCATGATGAAAATTACATTTTGTTTCCATTAGTTTATAAAGAGGTTTATTCTCTAGTAAAATAATATAAAATTGGTAAGATTTGTTTTGGCCAATATTTTTGTATAAATTTTCGTTGTATTTGAGCTCAAGGCCATATTATAAATAAAATGTAAATTGCAAATTTGTTTTTTATATTTTATTTATTATTGTCGATATTTCGCTCTCAATCTGAGGGCATCTTCAGGACTGAAAAACATACATCATTACATTATGTACATAGATTCGAAACATACATCCAAAAAGCGACTTACACTAATGGATTTGTCCGGTCGACTAATCATATGTTAAAATTTTATTAACAAAATAAGTGAGAAGAATTAAACATACTCGTAACTATGGAAACATAAACATGAAGATGTAAACAATTTAAAATACAGTAAGTGTAAACAAAACAAAAAACCACAACAACAATACATGAAGCGACAAACGGCAAGACGAGGAAATGTCCGTATGTAGATCATTGCAGCATCACATTGTTGTCATACGGAGTATTGGAAGCGGACCGACGATCGATTGAACCTTAGCACATAACACTTACTAAATGTTTGTTGTTGTGCATTCGAATAAGGTTACGATACACATGAGCGCAGTTCTCTGTGTCCGTTTTAAAATTCATCCTTCTGTTATTAGGGGTGTTCGCAATATGTAGCATTTCTAAAATATATCGTTTACTATAATTTTTCTCTTCTTGCAAGATTGCTACATTTTCGAAGTCGGGATAATGGCCCATTACATTGCAGTGCGATGACAAGGCTGATTTGTTGTCTGTATAACCATTCCTTAATTTTATATTGGATTTGTGAGCGGAAATCCTTGTCTTTAGTTTAGATTTGGTTGTCCCCACATATACCATATCGCATAAGTGGGACCCGTCACCATTGCATGGAATTCTATAAACTATCTCAGATTTCTCACTTCTAGGAATTTTATCTTTAGTATTAGAATAGCAATGGACAAATCGGAGTATGACATGAAGATGCAAAAAAATTTTAAATGACATTTCAACATATAGAGTTTTAAAACGTGACCCTACGAATAAACTTCAATCGAAAAATAATGACATAGTGATGAGAATGTATACAAACAAAATTATTGATTTGAAAGAAAAAAACCACCTTACCAGCAAAACTGCCAATCCCCCTAGAATTTATGGATTACCGAAAGTCCACAAAGAAGGAGTTCCTCTCAGGCCTATATGTTCGTCAATTAATTCTCCGTCCTATAATCTATGTAAATATGTTGTCCGTATACTCAAAAATTTAACAATGTCCTCAAAATACAATGTGAAAGACGCAATCGAGTTTAAAAATAAGATTGGCAACACGTATATTTACGACGATGAAAGTTTAGTGTCGTTTGACGTCGTCTCGTTGTTTCCGAGCATCCCAGTAGACTTAGCAATAAGTATTATAGAGTCAAAATGGAGTTCAATACAAGAATACACACTCTTAACTAAAGAACTTTTTTTAAGCATACTAAAATTTTGTGTCAAGGAAAACCGCTATTTTAAATATAATAACAAAATTTATGAACAAAAGTCAGGAATGCCTATGGGATCACCAGCATCACCTGCAATAGCGGATAAAGTTATGGAAGAAATACTAACAAACTTTGAAAAAGACTCCAACAACCAACCACGGCTATTGACCAAATATGTTGATGATTTATTTGCAATGGTAAAAACAGCAGATATAGAGAAGATGCTTAACACATTAAATAATTATAACAAAACAATTAAATTTACGATAGAAATTGAAAAAGAAGGACATTTACCTTACCTGGGCACCCTAATAGTTAGGAAAGACAATAGCATAACAGTTGACTGGTATAAGAAACCTACAGCATCAGGGAGGCTCATAAATTTTAACTCCAAACATGAGAAGAAAACAATTATTAATACTGCAAACAATTTTATAAGGAGAGTTCTCACTATAAGTGACCAATGTTACCACCACAAAAACATAACCGTTATTAAAGATATTCTCCAGAAAAACGAGTTTCCTCTTGGATTAATAAATAAACTCATTCACGAGCATTACGTCGAGTTCAACAGAGAAAAAGTGAAAGATGTCAAATCTTATAAATTGGCAACGTACGTACAGGGAATTTCTGAGAGGATTAAACAAAACAGTTATATTCTAATACTAAAGATAAAATTCCTAGAAGTGAGAAATCGGAGATAGTTTATAGAATACCATGCAATGGTGACGGGTCCCACTTATGCGATATGGTATATGTGGGGACAACCAAATCTAAACTAAAGACAAGGATTTCCGCTCACAAATCCAATATAAAATTAAGGAATGGTTATACAGACAACAAAACAGCCTTGTCATCGCATTGCAATGTAATGGGCCATTATCCCGACTTCGAAAATGTAGCAATCTTGCAAGAAGAGAAAAATTATAGTAAACGATATATTTTAGAAATGCTACATATTGCGAACACCCCTAATAACAGAAGGATGAATTTTAAAACGGACATAGAGAACTGCGCTCATGTGTATCGTAACCTAATTCGAATGCACAACAACAAACATTAAGTAAGTGTTATGTGCTAAGGTTCAATCGATCGTCGGTCCGCTTCCAATACTCCGTATGACAACAATGTGATGCTGCAATGATCTACATACGGACATTTCCTCGTCTTGCCGTTTGTCGCTTCATGTATTGTTGTTGTGGTTTTTTGTTTTGTTTACACTTACTGTATTTTAAATTGTTTACATCTTCATGTTTATGTTTCCATAGTTACGAGTATGTTTAATTCTTCTCACTTATTTTGTTAATAAAATTTTAACATATGATTAGTCGACCGGACAAATCCATTAGTGTAAGTCACTTTTTTGATGTATGTTTCGAATCTATGTACATAATGTAATGATGTATGTTTTTCAGTCCTGAAGATGCCCTCAGATTAAGAGCGAAATATCGACAATAATAAATAAAATATAAAAAACAAATTTGCAATTTACATTTTATTTATAATATGGCCTTGAGCTCAAATACAACGAAAATGTATACTATAATATAAAATTAAATTTCAAGTAATACTTAAATATATGGTTTCTACTCACACTGGTTTCGCTCCGTGGACAATGTAAAGAAGAAATAAGTTGTCGGAGGGACCAGTATATATAGCTTATACAAAACAAGTATATAAATTATCGAAAACAACAGTTTTCAAATACATGAATGCGCTTGACAACTACTACATCAGTTACTGTAATTATGTTTAGCAACATTCCTGGGGTTGCCATCATCGACATCCCCGCCCCCGTAAACTGACCCGGCTAGGGAGGCTTCACCACAATCGTTATTCGCCGCGACATCGAGAACGGTCAATTTCGAGGTAGGTCTTCGATAGGCACCGCTGCTCGTAGCGACATTAGCGGACCGCGCAACGCCATCTTTGCCGCAGTGTAGTTCCAAAATTCTTCCTCTCTTCCACTGCGACCTTGGAATTTCGGCTTCACAAATTAAAACCAAGCTTCCTACTTGGAGCGGATTTACTGGCAAACACCACTTTGTCCGTCGCGTTAAGTCGGGTAAATATTCCCGTATCCACCGATGCCACATGCCATTCTTAAGGTTCTGCACCACTCGCCACTGCTTTCGTAGACACATCAGACGTGGCTCAAAGGGAGCAGGCGTCTGCGTCGATTTGGAACATCCAAGTAGAAAATGGTTAGGAGTCAGTGGCTCTGGCTCCTCTGCTGTTACCGGTACATGTGTTAAAGGCCTGTCGTTAATCATATTTTCAGCTTCGATTAAAAAACTCTGCAACGTTTCGAGGCGCGGTGATTGTTCTTTCAACATGATCTGCAGCGCCTTTTTTACAGACTGGACGAGCCTTTCCCATGCGCCACCTTCGCTTGGATTTGCTGGCGTGTTAAACTTCCATCGAATGCCCAACGCGGTCAAACTTGAAGTGAGAAAAGAATTACCCAGAAAGCTACTCTCACCCTTCAGCTCTTTCTCGATGCCAACAAAGTTGGTGCCATTGTCGCTTCTTATCCACACAGGCACTCCTCTTCTATTCACGAAATTCCTTATACAGACCAGATACGCATCGTTGGACAAGTCAGTCGCCAGTTCTAGATGGATAGCACGCACAGTGAGGCAGGTGAATAGTGCTACCCACCTCTTCTCTCGTTGTCGTCGAATGGTTACATAAATTGTTCCGAAATAATCAAGACCGCAATAAGTGAAGGGCCTAACGTAAGGCGTTAGCCGATCGGCTGGTAAAATGCCCATCTGCGGTTGCAAGGGCTTAGCTCGTCTAATGCGGCATACCTGGCATCGTGACGGTATGCTATTTAATAGCCTTCGCAGTGCTGGAATCCAAAACCTTTGTTGAATTTCGCTCATCGCCGTTGCAACGTTAATGTGCAAGAGTTTTGAGTGGTAACTTTCGACAAGTAAACGTGTAATTTTATGCATATTGGGCAACAGAATTGGCTGTCTAGCTTCAATTGGTAGGTACGTAGCTTCAGTAATCCTTCCGCCTACTCGCAGCAGCCGATTTGCCTCAATAAAGGGACTCAACATCTTCACTGTACTACATGCTGATACTGTCCCATTTTGCTTTATATCGGTGAGTTCGTCCGCATACGCATCTTCTTGTAAAAAACTGCAAAGACGTTTTTCTGCTTGGCGCTCTTCGTCAATTGTCAGCTCACCGTTAGCCAAAGGTTCGCGGCGCGCTGTCCGCAACAAGTTGTGAACATAACGATATACCCAGGCTAAAGTCCGCTTTAGCCTTGAATAATTTGAAAAACGATCATAATTCGGAATCACGCTAGAAACCTGACGAGTAATCAATACGGTGTGTTTGCTGCGAAGTTCTTCACCGCTGCTATCTTTGGCATTACCTAGTAATAATTCATTGGGCCATGCACTTTCATCTTTTAATAAAAAATCTGGTCCATTTTATCATCGCCCGTCTGCTGTATATTTTGCTGGGAACCTGGCGCGAGTAGCATCATCCGCCGGATTAAGAGTACCTGGCAACCACCGCCAATCTGCAATGTTGCTGCTCTCCAAAATTTCTGCAACCCTGTTGGCCACAAACTGCTTATATCGTCGATGATCTGCTCTTATCCACCTTATGACCGTATGTGAGTCAGTCCAAAAATAAAAATTATTGATCATTTTACTATGATTTTGCAAAATAGTATCTTTCAACCGTAATGCCATGACCGCCGCTTGCAGCTCAAGCTTCGGAACGGTGTGATAGCGCGTCGGAGCGCAACTTGATTTGGCCATAACAAAGCTAAGTGTAACTTTACCATCGCTTACAATGCGCCAATAAGCAACAGCCGCGATCCCATCTTCGCTTGCGTTTGAGAAGATATGCAAGTCGACAGGAATACTCTCGAATTCATGAAGATAACAACGTTGAATATGAAATTGTTCCAACTTAGGCAATTCGTGTAACCACATCTTCCACTTTGAATAAATGCTATCAGGAAGCTGCTGATCCCATTCCACACCTGCTTTCCACACTTCTTCCATCAGCAACTTTGAACTGATCACAAAATTCGCCAGGAAACCAAAGGGTCGAAGATCCTCATATTAAGGCTCAACATTTGTCTTTTAGTAGGCCTTTTGGTACACATAATTATTTCCCCTGGTACTTTATGTAAGTTTAAAACGTAAACAAAAACATTGTTTTTGACAGCCAATGCATTCTTAGTATTGGCTCTGCTTCTCTTTGTATGCATACATTGCTTTCGCTGCTGGCAGCGATGCCACATTCGGTTTTTACTTTTTCGGAGTTAGAAATAATGTTACGCAGCTCGAGTCCCGCATTACGATGGATGCGAATGACTTGTGGCACCACTATTAAGGCTTCTTGTTCTGAATGAAAACAATCAACGTAATCGTCTACATAATGTCTTTCTAAAAATTGCGTGAACAGCGCGAGGACATTCCGCATAAAATTTTTTCGCATTAACAATTTTTACAAATTGTGCAATTGTAGGTGAAAAAGAAGCTCCAAATATCATTCGCTCCATCCTAAACGTTTTCAATGGCTTAGATGCATCTCCGTCTCTCCAGAGGAATCGCTGGCTGTCTCTGTCTTCAGCTGTAATTAAAATTTGGTGGAACATCTCTTTAATGTCTCCACAGACTGCGATTGGGGCTTACCTAAATTTAAAGAGTATGGAAATCAATGAGTTGTTAATATATGGCCCTGAGAGCAGAGCTTTGTTCAATGACATATTTTCAATTTCTGCTGCTGCATCAAAAACGAGATGTATTCCTTATTTATTTTTATTCCTAACTGCAAAATGTGGCAAATAAAAAGTTTTATTGGTTACTTGGGAAATCTCTGTGCATAATAATTTTCTCGCATATCCTTTACTCAAATAGTAATTTATTTTAGCACGATACTCGCTAGCAAAAACTTCGTCCTTTTCCCTTTTTCTCTCAACATTCTTTAAACGGTTTAAAGCCATCTGGTGCTATTAGGGGATGGTGGCACGTTCTCACGCCATAAGAGCCCAGACTCATAACGGCCGCAACTATTTTTGTCTTTTCTTCCAAAATCGCTAGAGTACGCTCCTCAGCTTTGGGTATTAATTTCTTAGCTTCTGCCTTGATGCCAAAGGATTCTATGTCGAAATAATTCTGCATCATGGCTTGCATTTTATAAGGGGTCCTCGGATTCGGAAAACTTTCTATAATACAACGCGCGAAGCGAAGGCGGTGTCGGCATTTTATTAGTTGTACCGTAAATCATCCACCCTAATCTTGTTTTGGATGCAATTGGTCCGGTTCCCTTAGCCTGTCGTGGAGTTTCCACGGGTACCGTCAAATGGGCATGATTAAGACTTAAAACTACTCTCGGCTTAACATTTGTGTAATTCGACAGTTTTATACCCAAAAGGTGTGAATTCTTACCCGATTTAGTCAATTCACCAATTTGGCAGCTATGAATTGGCAGTGATAAATTTGCAGATGTGAAGACATTCGACAACTCGTACTTTTCAGAATCAATTCCTTCGCCACTAATGGTAATAGTTACTCGTTCGGATTTTTGCGCATTTTTTTGTTCGTTTAGCCAATTTATCTCCAACATTTCAGCTTTTCCACGAATTCCTAGTTCCAAGGCAAGATCGCGGTCGATCATTGATACATTGGCTCCGTCATCGATAAATGCAGAAGTGGATATGACTTTATCTCGCCCGTACAATTTGATTGGTAAAATTTGGAAAAGCACTTTATCGGAGTAGCAGTCCGCAAGGCAATTTCGACGTCCTGTGTGTGGCGATACAGTTGTATTTGTGGCAGTTGAGATGCTAAGTGGATTCACTTTTGATTCGCGTCGTCCGGCAGACGCGTCGGCAAAATCTGTGTGTAGCAGTTGATGGTGCACCTTTTGACACCCGTTTACTCCGCAATTCTTACGGGATAGGCATTGCTGAACTCGGTGACCTTTTCTGAGGCACGAGAAACAAACTTTTAGGGCTTTCACTTTTTTCCAACGATCTTCGCTGGTCATCTGCAGGAAAATTTGACAATTGCCCAATGATTTACAATTGCCGTCGCAATTTGGACATTTTTTTTTGCTCGACCCTGCAAAGCGTTACGCAGACGGATATCATTATGCAGGTTGGAATAGTCGAATTCAACCGTTGTGCTCTGGAATGCCTCTGTAAACGTCTGCCAGTCTTCCGGAGAACCTGAAAACATAGGAAGTAGGTATATTTTCTTACCGCGTCCCATATTGGCCTGGTTTTTATAACCGTGGTGTGATGACGCTCCGTGGCTGCTCATGCGTATGCACAATATCTGCATGCGCTGGTACAGACTGCGACACGGGGAGGGGCTCCCGAGAGGCTGACAACGAGGGTGGAACAAGTTGAATATATGCTTGCGACTGCGGCGGTAATGATTGATGTAAATTTGGATCAGGCGCTAACGTATCCGACAGAGTCGGCTGTGCTGGCTGCGAAAACGAAAAGGTCTCTGACGGAACGTTGGATCTGGCTTGCGCCATTTCAACACGTAGTTGTTGCTTATTGGAAACCAACAGTGTTTGGATGACTTGCATTTGGCGTTGGAACTCGTGTTGCATGTCTTCCATTTTCTTATTTAATTGTCGGCTTAGCTCGTTGACATTTACTGGACGCTCATTTGCTTTCAACGTTGTGGCTGGACAGGTATATCTGGCTGTAGGTGGCTCTACTGTCTGACGTGTCTGATAAGAAGACTTTTGCGGCTGAACAAAATCGGCGGCCTGCGACTGGGCCTGAGGTTGCTGTGCGGATGAGCTCCATTGCGATTGGTCCGATGACTTCGGATGTTCTTTCGACATTTGGTCGCTAGGTGATCTGGCTAGCGGAATTTCTTTGTCTAGAACTTGGTATCGAACGGGCGGTAAACCTTTATTTTTTCTTTTGCTAGTTCGCGGCGTAAATAAACTTAACGACATCAAACGCAAAATAATAAAAAAAGGCGTAGACGAAAATTGGCGGGAAATATTGGCAGTGACGTTTAATTATGGCGGCAATTAAAGAATTGCCAACCAGTAGAATAAAGATGTTCTTTACTACGGATGAGTGAATAAACTTGTACCAACTAGAAAACAGCGCGGCAACAATTCAATATCAGCTTAGATTCAATTTTAACATTGGATGTTGATTTATTCAAATTCAGTTGCATGATGAAAATTACATTTGTTTCCATTAGTTGATAAAGTGGTTTATTCTCTAGTAAAATAATAAAATTAAATTTCAAGTAATATTTAAATAGATGGTTTCTACTCACACTGGTTTCGCTCCGTGGACAATGTAAAGAAGAAATAAGTTGTCGGATTGACCAGTATATATAGCTTATACAAAACAAGTACATAAATTATCGAAAACAACAGTTTTCAAATACATGAATGCGCTTGACAACTACTACATAAGTTACTATAATTATGTTTAGAACATTCCTGGGGTTGCCATCATCGACAAGGTAATTAAAGTTTTTTCTGAAAGTTGGAGAGTGCGACTCTCAGTGCGTATGTACTTATTTTTATTTATGTGGGAGTCTATAGATAGCAACATGTCGAATAGTGAATATCTCAGCCACTCTGACGGTGAATACATCAAAAGCCCAAAGACTAGCAGGATTTTAAAATCGGCAGTGTAAACGTTTTTTGAAAAAATTAAAAATGGTGCAAACGCTTGGTGCAAGGCTTGTGGAAAAATGTATAAAACATGCGGCAACACATCGAACTCCAGAGATCAGCTCAGGCGATTGCATCCTTCTATAAAACTATGCGATTTGCCAAGATCTTCTAGTAGCATTTTGCCATTCGTTAAAAACAAATATGATAAGTGTTCTTCTCGGAAAAAGGCTATTGATAATGCACTTTCTGAGTTCGTTGCCTGTAGTATTCAACCCTTCAGCCTTGTCGAAGAGAAAAGCTTCCGAAATTTTATAAAAGTGCTGGACCCTCGCTATGAGGTGCCATCTAGGACAACATTGAAGCATGTGTAGATGGAGAACCTATTCCAGCGACTCCAGTTGAGAGTAAAAGAATCTTCAGCAAAGCTGGTATTGTTGTGAGTGATAAAATATCTTCACTAAAATCGTCAAATGTGGAAAAAACCATTTATATTTTTTTTTTTTTTTTTTTATTAACTGTTACTTTTATTTATTGAATCTGCTCAACTAAGGAGTCTAACAACAAGTTTGCAAATCTTATTCTAATCACATAATTTACATCCCATAGTCGGGATGAGTATTTTTATTAACTGGCCCTAAGAAATATTACGACTGGGCTGGAAAGTCATTCCTACGTAATCTTGAGTTCCTGTTTACATGCAATAGATTTCTTGCTAACTGATTAGGGTGCGCTAAAAGCTTCGATGCATATTTCGCCTTCTCGTTTCGGATATACCATGGTGCTCCGGTTATTGTTCGAAGGATTTTAGATTGCGCACGATGAAGGATTTCGATGTTGCTGCTGCTCGCGTTGCCCCATAACTCACATCCATAGGTCCAAATGGGTTTTAGAACCGTGTTGTATATAGTCGCTTTATACTCCAGGCTCAGGGGTGAGCGAGAGTTAATAAGCCAGTGTAGAGAACTGGTCTTCAACTTAAGATGAGTCCGTTTAGCCTCTATGTGGTTGCGCCAAGTAAGTCGCCTATCCAGGTGGACCCCTAGGTATGTGACATTATTGCTTTGTGGTATTTGAACATTGTTCAAAGTCCAGAGCGGACAATTTTTCTTATTTAGTGTAAATGTTACTTGCTTAGATTTTTGTTCGTTAACCTTTATACGCCAGTTTGCAAGCCAATTGGCCACAGCTTCCATATGATTACCTAAGAGCGCAGATGCTTGCAGGGGACACTTGGAGCGGCTGATTATCGCAGTGTCATCGGCAAAAGTGGACATTGTCAATCGGCCGTTTGTTGGAATATCCGAGGTGTATAAGACGTAGAGCATCGGGCCGAGAACACTGCCTTGTGGTACTCCAGCTTCTATTAGATGAGCTTCAGTGATGGCAGTGTTACATCGAACTGTGAACTTTCGATCATACAGATAGGACTTAAGTAGTCTGTGGGTGCTCTGAGGGAGTAACATTTGTATTTTATACATTAAACCGTCTAGCCATACTCGATCAAAAGCCTGGGCCACGTCAAGAAATATTGCAGCACAATATTCCCTCCTTTCAAACGATGTACGGATTTCAGATGTAATGCGATTTACTTGTTCGATCGTACCATGTTTCTCCCTGAAGCCAAATTGGTGGGATGGTATTATGCTGTGGGCTTGAAGATGTGGGTAAATGCGCAGCATAAGAAGTCTTTCGAATAATTTCGATATGCACGGTAGCAGGCTGATAGGTCTATAGGAGGATGGTTGTGTTTTGTCTTTTCCGGGCTTTGGTATCATTACAATAGTTGACTTTTTCCATTGTTGAGGGAAATAGCAATGTTTAGTAATTGCATTAAATAACATACAGATGCAAAGTACAGCACAATTTGGTAGCTCGATAATCATTTTTGGAGTAATCAAGTCGTGCCCAGGGGCCTTATTTGGTTTCAATTGTTTCTTAATTACTATTGAAATTTCTTCAGGTGCAAATTTCAGTGGCTCAGATTCCGACACTTTGGGTACGGGTGGTAGTGTAAACCCATTGGTTGCTGAGTTTTGTCTGAAAACATTTTGTAGATGAGCAGCAAAGGTGTTTGCTTTTTCCGCGTCACTCCGAGCCCAATTACCATTCTTGTCCCGTACTGGCATTTCAGTCTCCATTGGGCCACTTAAGTTTTTATGTGCTTTCCACAGCGGGTACTTTGTGCTAGTTGGAGAAAGCTTTTGAATGTACCGGTACTGTGCGTGCTGTTCCTCGCTCTTGAGGGCTCTCGTTAGCGCATATGTAGCCGCCTTCAGCAGTTGTTTAGAAGCAGGTGACCTATGAGTCTGCCATATCCGTCGTAGGCGTCGCTTTTCTAATAGCAGCATTTCAATTTTTCTATTGGTCGGATAATGTTTTTTGTTTCCCATATAACCTTGCTTTGGAGTGGACATGCTAGCGGCAGCTCTGATTGTAGATTCAAAAGTTGCTACGGAGTTTTCAATGTCGTCAGGTGTATCTAAATTTGGGTGGAGTTCTATATGCGCACTGATATATTTTTTATACTTCAGTTCTTAGCTTTTGTCGTGAGTATGTAGAGTGACTCTTTTTCGTGCGGCTGGTGCCACAAAGTGAAGAGTAGAGGTGAGTGGTCTGAAGAGAGGTCTGCACTTGATTCTGTACTAATAAGACTACGAGGAATTTTTCTTGTCACCGCGAAGTCAATCAAATCTGGCAGCTTTTGCGGATCTGAAGGCCAATATGTGGGCTTTCCAGGAGAAGCGTAATCAAGTTTGTTTCTTTTACATATAAGCGCGTTATATAATTGCTTGCCTTTAGGGTTGGACAAGCGTGAGCCCAAGTGAGGATGCTTCGCATTATAATCGCCTGCAGCAATGAAGCGCTCTCCCAGCAAACTGAAGAAATCCATAAATTGTTTTTCTGTTATCTTAAAACGTGGGCGGCAATAAACCGCGGACAGTGTAATATCTCCTTGCTTTGTTTGTAGGCATATTGATGTTGCTTGCAGATAATTCTTGGCAATTCCAATCGAGGGATGGTGTTTAATGCGATTTCGGACTAAAATACCGGTTCCGCCATGCGCCTTTCCATCTGGATGATTCGTGCAGTAAAAAGTATATCCCGAAATATTGAAATTATATTTGTTAGTTAGGTGTGTTTCAGCAAGGAGCATAACGTCAATTTCCTTGTCGTTAAGGAATTTTGACAGCTCTAGTTTGTGGCGAGGAATGCCGTTTGCATTCCAGAGGGCTATTTTAGTTGAGGTCATTATCTTTTTTGTTGAGTAGCAAGCAGTTTGAGCTGGGTGTTTTGATTTCGCATGAGATCTTCAATTGTGTTTTGCATGTAAGTTATGAAATTCATCATGCTTTGTTGCATCGATGCTATCATGGCTTCGATATTGGATTGACTACTGTATTGGGCGTGGGGCTCCCGTTCTTGTGGCGCAACTTGAGGTGCAGTTATTGTATGTGCAGGATTTACTAGGCCTGACTTTACTTTAAAGCCATTGGCGGCATGGTTTTTTTGGCAAAGAAAACGCTAGGATTTGTCTGGGAGGGTACAAAGGTATTCAATACGTTATCATTGCGTTCAGAGGCCACACGTTGGTTGATCCGGTTTTTCAACTCCTTATAGACTGGACAACCCCTATAGTTAGCTGTGTGTTTCCCACCGCAGTTACCACACTTTTTTGCATCTTTGTTTGACGTGCAGGTGGCAGAGTCGGGTAGCTCTCCACAAGCTACGCACACTGAGCGAAGAGTGCAGTAAGACCTGGTGTGACCATACTCCTGGCAGTTAGTGCATTGTACAGGGCCATTTCTCTTGTGTGGTTTTTCTACAGTTATCTTACGATGCAACAGGTATTGAAGTTTATAAATTGGATGCACAGCGTTTTTCCCCAGTGGTTTGTTTTCAGGCTCAAGCTCAACTTTAAACATGGGCTGCGGAATTTTGTTTCTATTAAAAATATTTACTACAACTTTTGGGTTAAAGCCCTGTTCTTAAAGCGCTTGTAAAACTTCCACAGCTTCAACACTTGGCTCGATACCTTTAACTACAATTTGTAAGCCTTTTGCACTTTTAAGCTGGTATGTATAGAACTTTGTGTGTGTGTCATTCAAGTGTTTGGACACTGTGCGAAAATTCTGTTCAGAGTATATTTGCACTTTGATTTCACGAATATTTCCCTTAGATAGTGGGATAATATGGAAGTTATTATTACCGATAAGCTGACTGAATTTTTTAACAAGTGCGCTTGAATTCTCTTCTCTTATGTATATTGGCGGAGGTTTGGCATTAGTGACTTTTGTAGCACCTTCAGAATTTTGGTTACTCACGTCTTCTATATTTTCACTTAGCAGTGCAAATCTATTCGTACTGACTTGCTGATTTGAGCTTACGCGGGTTATTTTTGGCTTAGTACCCGTTGGTTTTTGCGGACTAAGTTTTCGTTTAACTGTAATATAGCGATCCATTCCAGTCTGTATCGACACTTTTTTAGCTGCTTTGTTTTCCAACAGTTCTTTCGCTTTGCATTTGTTGACACTCAAGCTAATTTGTGCTTGATCGGCAATAACAGGCAAAGCCGTTGACACCGCTGTGCAGACGGAAGGTACCAGTGTGGTTGTTGTTGTTGTAGACGCAATTGCGGTGGTGACAGAGGCCACTGTACTTGTTGTTGTTGTAGCTATATTTAGATATATGACTGCTCACCGAGTTTGATGTAACCGTTGAACATTAAATATGGCACGGCACAGGTGAAGCGCATTCTTCACTCCAAGCCATAGGAATAGTCGTTAGTAAGTTCGGTGAACAAGTCAGCGATCTTGGATTTTGAGGGTGTTTGAGGGTAGTCAGTGGGTTGGACTTTCCGCTTTCGCTGTCACTCTGCGACCGAATCGAAAAATATGCGTTGTTACGTTGAACTGAAAGCCGGCGCTCATCTTGCTCGCGTTGTCTCTGGGCACGGGTATCAGTTTGACTCATCGCCTTCTTTTTTCATTTGGTTTGTTTATTTTTATTTTTTTTTATTTTTATTTATTATTTATTCTGTTTAATAAGCACAATATTTAATGTATACGGAGCGAACTAAAAACACGTCCGCACTCTTTGACACTCTTTGACTCATTTATATGAGTAAAACTTATTGCTTAATGAACGAATAATTGTTTAAGAAAGTTGCTCCTCACAAAAATTAATTTGGCAGTCCGATCTCTAATATTAAAAACTAAAACTAAAAAACTGAAACTGTTGTTCTGTTACTAGTACCTACGAGTCAATACTCGATCCTTTGTTCAAGTACTGAGTACTTTTCGTACTCGAATCCTTGATACAAGTACCCAGGTGGGTATCGATTACGTGGCTAAAGTATTTACTTGCTTTACCATCTTTGTCAAAATCTCAATTCTGACAATATAAGAATCATCCTGTGTTATGGTGATGTAGTGTTTTTGGAAACATATTCTGATCAGAGTTTGGCAGCATTGGCAGTGAAAATGAACAAAGTACATCCAAACTTTAATGTGTGTAATGGGTGTGGGGGGGCTAATTTTCAGCCGCCGCTTAAACAATTAGGCGGCCGTGCGCGTAAGGAACCAACCGGTCGTGCGTTCAAGCCGTTCGGCTTTCGAAGTGGCGCGAGCGCGAAGGCGCACAGTCGCTGATCCCAACGGCAACCCGCCACCGGCATCGATTTTGTTGACCAGTCTACAAACCGAGTTCGGAAATCGCGCACACGCTTGCAAATTAAACCTATGTACATATATACAACATAAGTGAATTGAACTTAAAATTAAGTAAAATTGTAACAGATAAATAGAAAGAAAAGGAATAATATTTTAATTTAAAATAATCTGAGTGCGAAAGGCGACCAAAGTGGTTTAATTATTGGTCCTTCGCAGCCAACCTTGGCACAAGCCCTATTGGGAAATATTATACATTTACTTAAAAATACAATCAAAAACAAAAAATCGTTCGTTCCCAACTCATAAATTTCACAAACAAAGTTATTGAGCGCTACAAAAAGTTTCAAAAAGAACACGTGACAAAAACAAAAAAAAAAAGTTACATAAACAGCAAAGTGGGTACATAGGCACATACAGAACTGAACAAATAAAAATTAGCTCAAAAGCAAGGCGAATTCATTAAAGCGTAAAAAACAAAATCAACTATATTAAAAAAAAATTAATTATACATTCAAAAATAAATAAAAGAAAACAGTAAGCGCAAGAGTACTACAAAAAAAAAAACAAATTCAACGGACACAGCTTTAAGTGGCAACAGCAGCAGCATTTGCAACAACAACATTTGCGGTAACATCGCCAGCATTTGCGGCAACAACAGCATTAGGGACGTACATAAAGGGACGTACACAACACATTCATATGCATACATACAAAAAAAAGAGGCAAGTTGTAAGTAGACAAATTTTTAATTTTCTTAAAAAAACATATTTTCAACAATACAATATCCCTCTTGCCCTTGAAGGTTATATTGTTTTAAACAAAACGGCCAGTGAGGGCTTATGCACACATGTACATACATATGTACATACGTACGCACATGCATGCATGTATAAGAAGTCGTAAAGGGCATTTTCCGTCAAGCCAAAACAGTTTTTAATAAAATTGCGGATATTTTCTTACCGCGAAAACTTTCATTTCGGTAATTTGCCGCTAAAAATAGAAATACAAAAAAAGTTGGGGAAAATAATCCGTTTTACCGAAAAAGCGGTATATATATATTCATTTACCGCCAATTTATACATATGTATATAAATATATGTATGTATATACATATACGCGCATATGTATATGCATGGTACATAATAAAAAAATATTAAGTTGCAGTTTTAAATGGCTACTGTCCCACTGTACGTAATAAAATATCAGCAGATTACTTTCCCTACTTACCAATTTCTGCCGTTGTTTGCAAAGTCGTTGAACTTAGCCAAAGTGCCGAAAAAAACATAAGGGCATTTGTGCATATGCCAATTACATATAAACACTTACGCACATACATTCACTCTTGTAAATTGCATTATCTGCTAATATTCGCTTAGCACCAAACACTTTGTAACGAAGAGAGTGGCTATAATATTTCAAATAATTCAGCCACCACTCAGCCAACGCTCTTTATCCGATCTTTTTTAACCACTTCGCTTCACTTGGCCGCACTCACCAAGCTAAGTGAGTTCAAACAAAGCGCACTCACGACTCACCAAGTGCAGTATCCACAACTCACCTCAGCGTTGAGCGGCTTTTGCGTGTATACATTTGCACTCTCCCGCATACATACATACACTTCGTCTTTTCATCATACATAAATATTCACAAGCCATTACTCTGGCTTCTATGTAATCTACATACACACTTGCTTACTTGCCTGCAAATAATTCTACATACGTATATATGATATTAGCATAAACATACATACACGGTACGAAAACAAACGTATCCTGGTTGACAACCAGATTAAAATTCGTATGACTCTGCCCACTATCCAAACCGAAAATAGTGATCAACTGCAGAAGCTGCAAACTTCGATAAACATCTGTCTGTCGATTCTCCACTTCCAAGATGTTAAGACAGACAGCTGGTATCCCATCTTGGTATACATATGCTCATCAAAGCTGCCCGAAAAGACATTGTCACTTTGGGAACAATCTCTCTCTTCCCGAAGAGATTTACCCACATGGTCTCAAATGGATGACTTCCTTACTTCAAGATACGAAGTAGTCGAAAGATTGAATAGGCTTCATCCAAGCCAAAGTAAACCAAAACATGTCACTCATCAAAATGCTTCGCAAAGCAGGCCCTTTAACAGGACCAACGCTTTCGTGGCAGAATCGACGAGAGAAGTAGCCTGTGCCTACTGCAACTCTCCTCATCTGATTAGAGTCTGACAACAATTCATACGAATTTCGGTTCCGAACCGTATACAATTCGTAAACCAAAGCAAGCTGTGCAAAAACTGTCTTGCTAATTCTCACAGCACTAAAGAATGCCCGAGCAAGTGGTCGTGTACACATTGCCAACAACGGCTTCACTCACTATTGCACGTCAATCCAAAGTCACATGCTCGCCGCTCTAGTCCGAGAACCTTTGGTGCCTCTGCGCAGCACACTACTGCCACCTGGACATCTCCCGCTCGAAAAGTGCAGTCAAGCGCCAACTCCAGCGAGCAACCGTGCTGTTCTAAACAGGCACACATACAATCATTGCATGCAGCCAATGACAACAAAATTCTCCTTCCAACTGCCATGGTCGCAGTGGAACACGAAGGCGAATTGTTTGACTTAGAGCCTTAATTGACAAAGGACTTTCATTTTCTCAAAAGTTCAAAAACGGTTGAAACTTCCATTCCAACATTCCAGATTCGAAATCTCTGGCATGGGTGGACACGTCGTCCAAAACTCATCCAAACTTTGTCCCCGTACACTGGTTGCATCCAAAACCAGGCAAAGGATAAAGGTTCAGGGCATTGTGTTACTACAATTAACGAGGCATATGCCAACATTCTCCATTAGCCATGAACACTGGCAGCATGACAAAATCTTTGGGCTCGCTGACCCCAATTGCCACATCCCAGCACAAACTGATATAGTCATTAGCAGCGATATTCTTCCACACATCCTGCTGGAAGGTATACAAAAGATTTTCGATACCATACTTGCGCAAAAGACAATATTTGGCTGGATTCTTAGTGGTCAAATAACGGAAAAGGTTGTGTCATTCTCGACACAAGTAGAAGAATGCTCGAACGAATACCTCAGTTCCCAATTGAGAAAGTTTTGGGAAGCAGGAGAAATTCCACAGCCTCCGCAAATTTCTCTGGAAGATCGGGAATGTGAGAATAGGTATGCAACAACAACGACACGTGCTCCAAACGGTCGATACATTGTGCGACTTTCATTCAAGGAAGATTTCCCCAAAAAACTCTTTCTTGGCCATTCTCGGTCTGCTGCCCTCCAGCAATTATTTAGCATGGAGCGATCGCTGCAAAAGAACGGGGACTGGATCACACTGTACAACGATGTGTTGCAGGAATATCTCGACCTCGGTCACATGGACTACACTAAGCCTTGTGAATTCGAATCCGACGGCAAACATTTCTCCTTTTACTTACCGCACCATGCAGTCGTCAAACGAGATAAAGTGACCACCAAAATTCGCGTGGTATTCAACGCCTCCAATACATCCGGATCAGGAAAGTTCCTGTATGACGTCTTGCACACCGGTCCCACACTCCAACCAAAACTCATGCTTCTCATTCTGCAGTGGCGCATGCACAGATTCGTGTTCAATGAAGATACTGAGAAACTGTATCGTCAAATACTCATCCAGAAACCATACGTATGTGGATGTCATCCTCTCAGGAAGTCATAACATTGACGACGCCACCGAATCACTTACTTAAGTGATCAAAGCGCTAAAGTCAGCTAAAGTAACTGACGGCCAATCATACGGTCATATTACAACAGTTTCCAAAGGAGGATCTTCTCGACTCCAACTTTTTAAAATTTGAGAGCGCTTCTACAACCGAAACTCTTGGTATTCGCTGGAACGCAAATTTTTCTACACCATTCTGCCTATGTCAACAATAAATGCCGTCAGATGGCGTTGATTTGAACGAATGTGCAAAGCCCAGAGCTTTATCAAAATGGCAACAGTTCGCAGAAAATCTGCCAGCCATCTGCCAAATCGAAATCCCTCGATGGGTTAATTTTTCTCCGGGGCAAGATACTCAAATCCATGGCGTTTGTGACGCCTCGAAAAAAGCGTATTGCGAAGTGATCTACATCCGCGTACATACTCGCATCCTTTCAAAAGGCAAGGTTGCACTAATCAAGACGGTAAGTGTCGCAGATTAAAATTTAGGAAATGACAGTTACTTTTTATATTCAAAACTTTTCTAAACTTGTACACACTTTTTTAAGTTTTTAAATGCAACTCTGATTTAAAACTTAACGAAGCGTTCTAGAATTTTCGATAAACGAGTAATAGTCTCATTGTCATAGTGAAATCTGTTAGAAGAAGACGAATAAGTAAGAGAGGAGAAATAATTTATTATAAAAATTGTATTGAAATTAATTTATTTTCACAGATATTAAAACGATTAAAGCGTTTAAAACGATTCATCCAACGATTCAATTCGCAAACTATATTTTTAAATAAACCCAATCTGTTTTGATATATTCGCCTATTTTCTTTCACGGAAGGACAATATTTTTTAATATTTATTCTTGAAAATACCGCCTGTCGCCATTTATGCCTTATGGAAAATTATAATTTACGAAGCCGCAAATCGTTAATGGATTCAACAAATTCATCAGAGGATAAAGGGGAAATGGACTCCCTCAGCGATGATGAAACCAACGTCACTATAGTCGCACCTGGTGCGGATATGATCGAGCTTCGGGATATGGTAAGAAATTTACAAGCAAGTTTCAAGAGCTTAGAACAAAGCGTTAAGCACGAGAAACCAATTGATGCCACATTTGCGGGTGTAAACGTTACTTCTGCCAACGATATTGGTGCTAGTGTCCCCTGCGCCGACACATATAGCACACGCCCCCCAATGTGCCCTTATATATTCTCTTCTGCTGGCGTCACCGTTGCCGACGCACAAGTCAAGTCTTCAGAGATATATAACACTCACGTAAAATTCGCCGACGCACCTACTTTGCAGACAACTAACGCCACTCTTGCTGGTAAACAGCCTGCTTATGCCATGCCTGGCACTTCGCAGCACGCCACCAGCCCTAATATAAATTATAGTACTACAGCGGCAGAACGAGCCCGTCAATCAGCAGCATTCAGTTGCGTCAACAGAGAATTTCAAGCCAACTCATCGCTGCCGAGTATAAATAATGTTTATAATTCTTATCCCTATACAAGCCGTAATATGCCAACACCGATTCAACCATATAACCAAATGGCTCCCCGTAAGTTAATCGATCTGCCTGAATTTACAGGGGTGCCAGAGGAATGGCCACTATTTTCAACAGCATTCAAAGAAACCACAGCAACGTATTTTTACACAGAATTAGAAAATTTATTTCGCATTCAAAAAGCAATTAAAGGTAATGCACGCCAACGAGTTGAGTCGCTACTGATTCACCCATCCAATGTTTCCACAGTCATGACCACATTGGAGTTTTGTTATGGCCGGCCTGAACTTTTGATTCGAAGCCAACTTGCAAAAGCGCGTTCATTCCCCGTCATCACCGAAGCGAAAATATATGAAATTGTCAACTTTAGTACAATGGTATCGAATTTAGTCGCCTTTCTTGAAAGTGCAGGTGCAACGCCTCATTTAAACGATCCGACGTTATTAGACGAACTTGTGAGTAAACTTCCACTAAACAGAAAAGAAGATTGGATTCGCCACAAATTTTCAACGTGCCAGTTGTATCTAAGTATAAAAGATTTCGCAGGCTGGTTGCAACAAGTGTCTATGTTTGTTTCTATGGCAACAGGAATTGTAACAACAGATCAACCTTGCCAGAATTTTAATAAGAGTGCAAGAGAAGTGTTAGCAGTTACTGCGGGTGAACAAATGTGTGTATACTGCAAAGATGAACATTTTTTGTATCAATGCCAAAAATTCAAAAGTGCAGAACTAAGCCAACGATGGAGTGTTGTTAAGGCAAACAGATTATGTTTTTGTTGCCTACAGCCAGGACACAGTTTAAAATCTTGTTCAAAACGTCGCGAGTGTGGAATCATGTCTTGCCATAAATTTCACCACCGACTGCTGCACAACTCAAGTGGCAACACTGCGAAACAATTCAACGCCGTAAAAGTGAGCAACGGCGCAGAAGAGTGCAAAACTAAATCATGCGAATCAGTGGCAACAATAAGTACAAGAGAGCAAAACAAAAATGTTGAAACTAGAACTCTATTGAAATTTCTGCCGGTACGTTTGGCTGGTCCGAACGGATTTCTTAATGTTGTCGCTTTTATAGATGATGGAGCGATGGTGTCACTGCTAGAAGAGGAAGTAGCAGATTTTCTAGGTCTAAAGGGCAGCACGGAAAAATTATCGCTAAAATGGATCGGAGATAAAACAAGCAGTGAAGTCTCTCGGAAAGTAAACATCGAAATTGCCGGAACCTATAGAAATGCGCAAAGGTTTACCATGAAAGGCGTACGCACAATTAAGAAGTTATGTCTGCCAATGCAAACGGTGCGTTTTGAAGAATTCTCTCGCTGTTATGACATGTTGAAAGATTTCCCAATAGAAAATTATGTTGACGCAGAGCCTAAAATTCTTATTGGGTTGTCCCACATTGATTTTGTTCGTGCGCAGCAAGTAATCAACTTTGATAATGGGTTTGCTTTGCACAAAACAAAGTTGGGATGGACTTTGTTTGGTTCTAATAAACTAGATTCAGTAAATAATGTAATTGGACATGTATGTGTTGATGAGCAATGTATAAATGAAATGCGTAAAGAAATTATCGATTATTTTAATTTTGAAAATTTTGAGCCAAGGGCTGCCCCTCCACTTAGGTCGAAGGCTGATAAAAAGGCTGACGATATACTGCAAGAAACTACGAAACTATTAGGAGGAAAATATAAAACCGGGTTATTGTGGAAGGACGACAACGTTAAGTTTGAGAAAAGCTATGGCATGGCTCTTAAGCGTCTTGAAATGATAGAAAGAAAAATGATAAAAGATTTAGAGCTCAGGGAGTGGTATACAAATAAAATAGAGGAGTATGTAAGCAAGGGTTATGCGCGCAAGTTATTGTCGGATGAGGCAGCTTGTAATAATGAACGTACTTGGTACTTACCTCATTTTGTAGTGTACAACTTAAACAAAAATAACAAGCCAAGACTTGTGTTTGATGCGGCCGCTAAAGTGAACGACATGTCACTCAACTGTGCTCTTATGAAGGGTCCCGATGAGTATCAGCCAAAACCGTTGCTTTCAATCTTGTATAAATTCCGGCAAGGTAAGATAGCAATATGCGGAGATATACGAGAAATGTATCACAGAATTAACATTAGAGAAGAGGATCAAAACGCACAGCGTTTTTTGTGGCGTGAAGGTCATCAGACTAAACCGCCTGATACATATATAATGACGGCCATGATATTTGGAGCTATATGTTCCCCATGCTCAGCGCAATACATTAAAAATATTAATGCGGAAATGTATCGCAGTAAGCATCCAAGAGCAGTTGAAGCTATAATTAATCGCCATTATGTCGATGACTACGTTGACAGTTTTGACACGGCAGATGAAGGCTCGCAGGTTACAATAAATGTTATTAAAATACATGCTGCAGCGGGTTTTGAATTGCGCGGTTTTGTATCAAATTCAGCGGAAATGTTACAATCAATTTGTGGAGCATCCCAGATTTTGAATGAGGTAGAATACCAGAATATGTGTCGTGGCGAAGATGAGTCTGGGAAAATTCTTGGAATGTATTGGGACCCTAAAGAGGATACATTATTTTTCAGATTACTTTTCTCAAAAGTTTCAAAAGCTGTTTTAAATGGGAGTCGACGTCCTACGAAAAGAGAAATGTTAAGCATTTTAATGTCAGTTTTTGATCCCTACGGGTTTTTGTCAAATGTATTGGTGTTGCCAAAGGTTTTGATGCAAAAGCTATGGCAAACAAATGCTGGTTGGAATGACACCATTCCTGATGGAATTTATGGCAAATGGCAAGAGTGGTACGCAAGTCTCGAGAAGGTGTATGGGTTCAAGATTCCCAGGTGTTATCATCCGGAGTTCACTAATCCAAAGGCAGACATACAGCTGCACGTATTTACGGACGCAAGTGAGCTGGCATATGCGGCAGTCGCGTACTGGCGTGTTTGCTACGAAGGCGAGGTGCAGGTTGTTTTTATTGCAGGGAAATCACGTTGCAGTCCACTGAGCGTCGTTTCCATCCCAAGATTGGAGCTTCAGGCTGCCGTGTTGGGCGTGCGTTTGAAGAATTCGATTATAAATAACCATGACGTGAAGCCAAGCGCAATAATATTTTGGTCAGATTCAAAAACCGTAATCCAGTGGATAAGATCTGATGCACGACAGTATAAGCAATTTGTATCGCATCGTATTTCTGAGATTTTAATGTCATCCATCGTGAATCAATGGAGATGGGTGCCAGGAGCGCAGAATCCAGCGGATGACGCTACGAGGCCACGTACGTGCCAACTTTTTACAACGAGTTCTAAATGGATAGCAGGTCCTTTATTTCTGAAACGCACGCAAGTCGATTGGCCTGAGATGCCGCACATTGTCGGAGAACAAAACGATAAAGAAAAAAGAACGAAACATTTATATGTGGTAAAGCTTGACGATAAAGCAGCTTTATTTGAAAAATTTTCAAATTATTATAAACTTCTGAAGGTAATGTCGTGGGTCAGGCATGCTATGTACAAATTTCGAGAATTGGTTACGCGACAGTCGGAATCCGTGCGAAGAGTGATGGTGAATGTGACAGCGTCTGAAATAAAGTCAACAGAGGTGATGATTTGTCGTTTGATCCAAGAAGACCAGTTTGCCGTTGAGTTAAAGGCGATGCATAGCGGTTTGCCTATAAGTAAATCAAGTCCACTTTTTAAATTAACTCCTGTATTAGACGATGAGGGTGTTATAAGGCTAGGTGGACGCATAGATAACGCGACGTGTGTGTCTCTTTGCACAAAGAGGCCGATAATACTTCCGAAGAAAGATGCCTTATCAACGCTTATCGCGCGGCATTATCATGAAGCGTTTCACCACCAAAACGAAGAAGCAATGATAAGTGCAGTTCGATACAAATTTTGGATTCCAAGTTTGCGACGGCTTATGAGGTCAACTAAGAAACGATGCCAGGTATGCAAGAACTTATCAGCCGTTCCTGAGACACCTTTAATGGGGCAAATACCAAAAGATAGACTAACTCCGTTTGTGCGCCCTTTCTCATACGCCGGTGTTGATTATTTCGGGCCCATACAAACATCCATTGGGCGCCGTCGTGAGAAGCGATGGGTAGCAATATTCACCTGCTTAACGACACGAGCAATGCACCTGGAGTTGGCCAGGGACCTCTCATCTGATGCAACTATACTATGTCTTCGAAATTTTGTGAATCGCCGAGGAGTTCCTGTACGAATAAGAAGTGACCAAGGCACAAATTTTGTCGGTGCCAGCAAGGTAGAGTGGCTGCAGAATCAACGTGACATGGCAGAGGAGTGCACACGGCGTGGCATCGAGTGGATTTTTAACACGCCTGCGAATCCATCGGCTGGAGGTAGTTGGGAACGTCTAGTTCAAGCAACAAAACGCGTTTTATCCTTTACTTTGAAAGAGCAAGCACCGCAGATAGAAACGCTCCTAAGTTTACTGATAGAGGCAGAGAATTTGGTTAACTCCAGACCACTTACACACTTGCCAATATATTCCGAAGATGCTGAGCCTTTAACGCCTAATCATTTTTTGTTGGGCTGTCCGAATTATGTTCAGACGACGACCGTACCTGAAAAAGTGTGCTTAAGGAAACAGTGGCACATCCTGCAGCGGTTGAAGCAAACATTTTGGAAGAGGTGGGTGCTGGAATATCTTCCAACATTGACGCGGCGTTCTAAATGGCACAAACGTGTGAAACCTTTACAAGTCGGAGACATCGTAGTAGTGTGCGACGATAACGAGAGCAGAGGAATGTGGAAACGAGGAAGGGTAGTTGAGGTTCATATGGCACCAGATGGCCAGGTACGTTCAGCCATGGTAAAAACCATTCAAGGAAATCTGCGAAGACCTGCTGCAAAGTTAGCTGTGCTGGATGTAGGTGATTCTATGGCTTCTGCTTCGAATCACGAGGGGCGGAATGTCGCAGATTAAAATTTAGGAAATGACAGTTACTTTTTATATTCAAAACTTTTCTAAACTTGTACACACTTTTTTAAGTTTTTAAATGCAACTCTGATTTAAAACTTAACGAAGCGTTCTAGAATTTTCGATAAACGAGTAATAGTCTCATTGTCATAGTGAAATCTGTTAGAAGAAGACGAATAAGTAAGAGAGGAGAAATAATTTATTATAAAAATTGTATTGAAATTAATTTATTTTCACAGATATTAAAACGATTAAAGCGTTTAAAACGATTCATCCAACGATTCAATTCGCAAACTATATTTTTAAATAAACCCAATCTGTTTTGATATATTCGCCTATTTTCTTTCACGGAAGGACAATAGTAAGCTTGTCCTGCCTAGAGCTCTGTGGCGCAATCTTACTTGCAAAACTAGTCGCGGTTGTTCGAAAACAACTCGACTTAGAAGTATGCAACACTTTCTTATGGTCTGATTCAGAGATTGTGCTAGCTTGGCTGCAAAAGTGACCGTGCACATGTCCAATGTGTCCAACCGTACCTCTCAAATCCGAGAGTATCTTCCGAACGGTACATGGCACCATGTTGCTAGTGCTGACAATCTTGCGGACCTCGGCACACGCGGTTGCAAACCCCAAGACTTGGCGATTTTCTCGCTATGGTGGCATGGGCCGAAATCGCTTTCTTGCAACCCTGACTCATGGCCAAAATCAAAAGCACGCAGCGCATCTCCTCCAGAAAAGCGCAAGGCCTATCACGCGCTCGAGGAAGTGGTCGATCTTCTCGACCGGTTTCCATCCTTCTCTCGCGCACTCCGCGTGACTGCGTACATGATCCGTTTCGTGAACAATGCGTGGAACAAATCTAAGAAGTTAGCCACACTCACTAATCCCAATCTGAATGTTGTAAAGTGAGTGCATAGTAAAGAGCATAAAGCGCTGATTATGCATACTTCGCACAACTTTCGCATAACTTTTGCTTCAATGCATTTCACCGGTAGCCGATTACCCCGAAATTAGCACAACTTAATAAGAATTTGAAATCGTTTGAATTTTGATTTGGTAGCGTTTTTCTTAAGTGACATTTCAATTGCATCAGAGAACTTATAAGAAATGAGAAGGAGCAAAATGACTTCGGATTTTATTGTGAATAAAATTTGCGATTCTACTCGGGGGAAGATACCTCAGCTCGGAGGTACACACCACGAGCAGACTCGCAGCCACCACAAGTCGGGGGTACACACCACTAAAACTAGCAGCTACAGCGGCTGCAAATGAGAAAATGAGAAAAATATAAATTTCACAAATGTGCTGCCGGGATGCTTGCGGAGGCAGGCGGCTGCATATGATCGACGAAGACGAAAACAAAACAAGAATTGAAGTTAGCCGCAAAACGAACGGCAAGTGCAGAAAAGAATAAGAAAACTACGGGGAATAAAATAAAATAATAATATTTTATGAAGAATGTTCATATGCATTATTTAAACTAATATGAGAATTAATAATTAGTATGATAACATAATACTTATGTGCAAGCTAAAGGCAAACGCATATTTCTGTGAACACATCATCAACATGCCCACACTTCTTTCCTCCCTTCCTGCTAAGCCAGAGAAATCAACAGGCACGCCGGCACCAAGAATGATAAATTAGAAGATTGCGACATTTCTACGTCATAGCGTACGGAATATGAATATGAAGCGAAATAAAAATACCAACATGGCGGCGAAATCGTAAACAAACGCGCTCACACCAGTGTGCAATTGTGAACCATTTATACAAGTGTTGTGTTTAATGCATGCCAACAACCAAAAGTACAGTTTTTGATCAAAAACAGCGTTAATTTAGCGAATATAAACAATTGGTGCATTAAAATATGAGGAATGGTGACACTCCGGTGTTATTGACTCAGCTTATGTTGTATTTGTACAATTCTCAAAAAGTGGATAAGAAACATTAAATTATAAAACCCTTTTGTTTAAGCACTTTAATATGAAAACATAGTGAAAACGCAACGGTTTCGTGTAGTCTTTACTACAATTTGCCACTGTAAACTTCGTTTATAAAAAGACCCTCTACTAATTGTTTCATTATTTTGCATGCGAATGTGAATTTTATTTTTCTTTTCCCTTTTGACTTGATATTCTGGTATGATATGTCGTCACACAGCTGTCAAGCGGAAACAAAAAGGATAACGGGACGAAAGTGTCGCAATCTTCTAATTTATCATTCTTGCGCCGGCGCCATGAATCCTGAACTATTTAATTTATAAACTGCGCATGCGTATTTCTAGCCATTCATTCATAAATTTCAGCACAACTTGAAAACTGCCAGCAAAGCACATATGTTGCGGTCTTGCAAAAATTTACAAATTTCAACATTTTCGTCTTCAGCTTTGCAAGTACAGCACATATATATATTTAAATATGTCAACAAATTCTGTCGCATTTTAACAATAGTGTTGGTCATCACTGTAATTGCAACATATTTACTGAGATTTCTAGTTGAAGTAGTGATGAGGAATAAAAGCATCTCTACATCCCATTTTATACTGCACCAAAATGCAACCTTGTTTTGTATACATCTTCAACCCTTGTATATGTACATATGTATTTCTTCTATATATAAGATCATACGATTTTGGTTACTGTTAACGCGAACATTCCAGAATAAAATCATTCGATTAAAAACCTCAGCAAAATAAATACGAGAGGCACCCTAACAAACAACCAATCGGTAAAACCCCAATACCAACACACTTAGGCGAATATATACAAATGGACATATTCCACATGAATAACAACATATACATTCGTTCTACACGTAAATATTCCAAATATTGTTATATGTATATGCAAACATCAAAATAAAGTAAACTGCCACGAATACATTGAGGAAATACTCACACAAATATACCCTAACGCGAAATATTTAATGACAGACAATGAGAATGTGTTTAATGGACATATAGCTAAATCAGTATACGACAGAATACATATTCAACACTCAGTTACACCAATACACCACTCAACGACGAACGCACAAGACGAACGCATACATAGTACACTAATTGAAGTATCAACAGCTCTAGCACAGGAAAATCATACGGCATCAGGAGAACAACTATTTAACGCCGTGAAGCAGTACAACAGGACGATTCATTCCACCACAGGGTTCAAACCTGAGGAAGTGTTTTTTAACAGAGAGAAATACCCCGATATAAAAGACATTTTAATAAAAAAACACGATAAACTCCTGTAATATCATAACAAAAACAGACACACAATTACATACAAAAAAGGTGACTTCATATACGTAAAAACCGATAGAAGAAATAAATTAGCAACGAAATATAATAAACACAAAGTAGAAGAAGATCGTGGGGACACAATTTTAACAGTTAGAGGGAGTGTTATACACAAAGACAATATTAGAAAACAAACAAAATGTGAGAATCGCAAAATACTTTTCTTACTTGTGAAAATTGCTAACAGTAAGAGAAAAAATAGTAATAAACGAAGTCTATCAAGAACTTGTAGCCATCACAAATACAATCAAATTTGCAAAAAATGGAAATTTTTATTCAGGCACTTTAAATTTAAATGATATTGAAGAAATAATAACAATTGAACAATTTGATACACCTGTAATAAATATACTAGAATTTGCAGATATACATATTGGCCTATTCTAAAACGCCGCAATTACTATTTATAAATATCCACTTATAATAAACAAATGTATATTGTATAATATAACACCACTAATGCACAGACGATCAGAATCAGAAGATTAACGAACAAAGATAAGATAATCATAAAAACTCACAAAAGAGCACACAGGAATTATAAAAACAACGTACAGGAAATTCTTACTCAGTATTTTTTGCCCTCTATTCGAGAAATATGTAAAAAAGAATCAATAAAATTCGAAGTATGTTTACAAAATAAATACGAGAGGCACCCTAACAAACAACCAATCGGTAAAACCCCAATACCAACACACGTAGGCGAATATATACAAATAGACATATTCCACATGAATAACAACATATACATTCGTTCTACACGTAAATATTCCAAATATTGTTATATGTATATGCAAACATCAAAATAAAGTAAACTGCCACGAATACATTGAGGAAATACTCACACAAATATACCCTAACGCGAATTATTTAATGACAGGCAATGAGAATGTGTTTAATGGACATACAGCTAAATCAGTATACGACAGAATACATATTCAACACTCAGTTACACCAATACACCACTCAACGACGAACGCTCAAGTCGAACGCATACATAGTACACTAATTGAAGTATCAACAGCTCTAGCACAGGAAAATCATACGGCATCAGGAGAAGAACTATTTAACGCCATGAAGCAGTACAACAGGACGATTCATTCCACCACAGGGTTTAAACCTGAGGAAGTGTTTTTTAACAGAGAGAAATACCCCGATATAAAAGACATTTTAATAAAAAAAACAGGATAAACTCCTGTAATATCATAACAAAAACAGACACACAATTACATACAAAAAAGGTGACTTCATATACGTAAAAACCGATAGAAGAAATAAATTAGCAACGAAATATAATAAACACAAAGTAGAAGAAGATCGTGGGGACACAATTTTAACAGTTAGAGGGAAAGTTATACACAAAGACAGTATTAGAAAACAAACAAAATGTGTAGAATCGCAATAATACTTTTCTTACTTGTGAAAATTGCTAACAGTAACAGAAAAAATAGTAATAAACGAAGTCTATCAAGAACTTGTAGCCATCACAAATACAATCAATTTTGCAAAAAATGGAAATTTTTATTCAGGCACTTTAAATTTAAATGATATTGAAGAAATAATAACAAATGAACAATTTGATACACCTGTAATAAATATACTAGAATTTGCAGATATACATATTGGCCTATTCTAAAACGCCGCAATTACTATTTATAAATATCCACTTATAATAAACAAATGTAAATTGTATAATATAACACCACTAATGCACAGACATGGAAAAATAATTACTGACAAATATATTGCTGAATGTAACAACAAATATACGAGCAGAATTGATCCGCCTTAGAATACACCAACAGTAAAAAGAAAGGACACAGTTTTTCTTAACAAGGGGAAGAGTTAAGGAATGAAAGAAACAATAGTAAACAACCTAAACAATAGATAAGTACTAGTAAACAACCAAAACAATAGAAAAGAACTAGCAAACATTTTGCTTTGGAATCTTCCACTGCAAATCTGCCGCCGCATCCTAGTACTATAAATAGCCCTAAGTATACAAAATGTAGATCAGTATTGAATTTATATTAATAAAGAGAGCACGTGACTGTGCAG
The DNA here is from genome assembly GCA_963971545.1 of Philophylla caesio. Taxonomy (NCBI): domain Eukaryota; kingdom Metazoa; phylum Arthropoda; class Insecta; order Diptera; family Tephritidae; genus Philophylla; species Philophylla caesio. The sequence continues at coordinate 44,590,588 of OZ020606.1, read as the reverse complement.
CAAAAAATATAATTTTTTACTCTATTCTATGCAAATAGAATAACTCGCTCACCCACCGGTGAGTGCGATTCATCGGGCAGATGCAAGATCAACGGGCTCGCGCACCATACGCTGCTACACATGGCAGTAAAGCACAAAGGGCGCCTACGCAAACGGCCATCCAACCAGCGGGTAAAACCCAAACCTGCCGCGCACAGCGAAGTGAACGCTTGCCTCCAACGAAGAAGACAATGACGAAGAAGACGATCGCGCGCACTGCACACTAAAAGATTCTGGAGCCGCACAACTCAAGGCGTGCTAGATAACACTTTCCGCGCCCTGAAAGGCCTGCGTAAGGCACTTACAAGCGCATCCCTGCAGGGCGGGGAGGATGTCTAAGCCGCCTCCGCCGCCAATTAAACCAACCGGCCATGCGCCCGTTTGGGACATCCACTCGGCTCTTCGGAGTTGCCCGAGTCGGGTGAGCGTCCGCCCGTTCATCACAGCAGCCTGCAAAACTAAACTCGGAGACCGCGCACGTGATTTGTTCTATAATTAATTTGTTTTTGCCATTGTATGTAAAAGTGAAGAATCCCCATTGAAGAAATTAAATCGTTACTAAAGTAGCAAATTCAAAGTTTTGACAATTAGTTGAAAAAAAGATAACAGCTGTTCTCATATTGCTTCGACACCAGCACCTGTTGCTACGATCATCTCTCCTCGACATGAGAGGACTTGGGCTCAATGCGTAAGCGATAACGTCCTATTTCCCTCTATATCATTTGCACCTTCGCCTAAAGCAAATAAGAAAAGCATAAAGTCTGCAAATGTGAGGGCATCGCACTGCTCAACAGCTGTTGTTGTTAATGCAGCCACTCAGTTACCTGGTTTGATCGTTGGCCCTGACAACTCGCCATTGCCTACTCGTCGAGTCGGCAATGCTGTTGTTGATAACGCAGTTGACGATAAAGATGTTGATGTCAACGCCGCTCCTGCTACTGTTTCAAATTATGTTGGTTCTAAGAGCAACTATACGTGGTCAACAGTTGCGAGCAAAAAAATAATAATAATCTAAATCAAAAACGCATCCGAGTGGTAGGATCTAGCGAATGCAATGATCTAGGTGTAATTACACGCTTCAAGTGGCTACATTTGTCATCGTTCCAACCAACAGTTTCAGCTGACAACATATTAGATTATGTGGCCAAACATGCCAGTATCGAAAAGAAGAACATGTCATGCTTCAAACTCGAAAAAAAGACTCAAATTTGGATTCGCTGAAATATGTTAATTTTAAACTTGGTGCTGGGAGCATCTTTATAATCGACTGATGAAGCCAGAGTTATGGCCTACCCATGTATCCGTTAGACCGTTCCGTTTTTTAGAAAAAGCAGAAAAACAAACTCGCCTGACTTAGCTCTTAATGTATCAAGTACAACTTATTCGCTATATTATCATAATGTGGGCGGCCTACGCACAAAATCTTCCAAATTCTATCGTAATGTTATACTACATGAATATGACATATTAGCTTTAGCAGAGACATGGCTGAACGGAAATTTTTGTTCCAGCGAATACTTTGACAATTACTATCATGTTTATCGAAATGATCGCTGCTCACATACAACTGGTCTTTCAAGAGGTGGCGGAGTTCTTTTGGCAGTTAGAGCTGATTTACGTAGTGAAATTGTTAATCTTGATATATTGGATGGTGATGTAGAACAAATTTGTGTAAATGTTAAATTTTCCGACAATAAGTCTATTATCTTCTTATTGTCCTACATTCCTCCTGGCAGTGATTATATTCTTTATAAGAAGCACTTAGATAATGTAGCATCTATTTTTAATAGTATTAAGCCAAACACTGAAGTTATATATTTAGGCGACTTTAATCTACGTAACATAGCTTGGGTAGGTGAACGTAATAACATCTTACCGATCGGTCTTAAGACAGATACAGACTTTTTATTTATAAGTACATTGCTTTCTTACGGAATTAAGCAACTTAATCCATATTCTAATAGTAATAGCAGATTCCTGGATCTTATATTGGCTCTGCCGATTTAAGAATTTCTTGTACAGAATTCTTATCACCTATCTTAGTAAATAGCTTGCACCATAACTCTTTAGCTATTTATTTCGAATTTTATAAATTCGATAATGAACCAGTTTTATCTGCGGTTGAATATAATTACTCAAAGGCAAATTGTTCAGCGATTAATGATTTTTTAGGAGGTAGTGATTGGTCGTTCCTCGACTCCTCAAATAAACCGGAGTCATCATACGGTACTTTACGTCAGCATTTCTTGTCAGCTATCTCTAACTTTGTTCCCATGAAGGAAAATAAAATTTCGAGCAATAAACCACCCTGGTTTAACTATAAACTTAATAAACCAAAAAATGTTAAAAACAAACCCTGAAAAGGTATAAAAAAGCAGTAGTGAAGTTGATCGCCATAGCTACCTTATTCTTAAGAAAAGTTTTGATTGCCTTAATAAATTCCTTTTCAGAAAAGATATGCTTAAAATCGAATCTCAACTAAAAACCAATCCGTTAAGCTTTTAGTATGTAATTAACTCAAAGAGACGTACTAATAGTTTTCCAACAACTATGCAATATGATGGTGAGACATCGGATAATACGCAAGACGCTTGTAACTTGTTCGCTAAACTTTTCCAAAAAGTCTATACAAGGTACTCCAGCACAACAATTCCTAACTTTCCTTCAGCTTCCTTACCAGCTATTTCATTTTTCGAAATCTCGGAAGATGATGTTCTCATGTCAATTTCTAAGTTAAAATCTAGTGCAAAACCGGACACTGAAGGATTTGCTCCGATTTTTTTTCAAAATCTGTTCGCTTAGCATTGCAAAACCTATTTCAAAACTCTTTCAAGAATGCTTGAAGAACGGGATATTTTTAAACGCAAGGAAGAGCAGAAGGACAACACCATTACAATTAATATTATATAAGAAGTAGAAGCAGAAAAAAAATGTAAGTGATGTGCTCATAATAAAAAAATAGTGAAGTGATATTGAATGAAGTGATATTAGAACAAAATATTACAATACAATTAGTCCTAATTTTTGCCTATGAGTGAGGAGGAATTAGGATCGATTTTTGAAAGATTAAACATTTGTGAAGACAATAGAAACAATATGAACGCTGATCAATTGAGTAATATCATTCAACCTGCCGTGTCGACGGCACCAGAAGCACAGAAAAAAGAATTTGAATTACAGATAGAAAGTCTAGAAAAGAAATTTTCACAAATAAATTCTGTTAACACAGTAGAGGTTTATAACGAGACGCAAATTGTTTCAGGAGTAAAATGTGAAGAGTCGATGGATGTAATAAAATCTTTGCCCGAATTCGACGGGCAACAAAATAACTATGTTTCTTGGCGCCAAGCGGCGCACACAGCCCACAAGGTATTTCAAGGTTTTGAGGGTAGTTCAAAACATGACCAAGCTTTGGCAATAATCCAAAATAAAGTTAGAGGACCTGCCGACAGCGTGTTGGCCTCATTCGGAACAGTGTTAAATTTTAAAGCAATAATTGCGCGCCTTGATTTTACGTACGCTGATAAGCGTCCGATTTATTTAATAGAACAAGAGATTTCTACTCTTCAACAGGGTAGATTATCTGTTCTCCAATTCTTCGATGAAGTGGAGAAAAAACTAACGCTACTCACAAATAAAACTCTTATGACATATGATAAGAGCTTAGCTTCCACAATAAATGAAAAATATAGAGGTGACGCTCTCCGTGTTTTTGTTTCCGGGCTTAGGAAGCCACTTTGTGACATTTTATTCGCATCCCGACCAAAAGATCTGCCATCAGCTCTTGCATTGGCACAAGAGGTAGAATCAAACCACGCTCGCTATATATTTGCCTCAACATTTGCAAATAGAACTGAAGAAATAGCAAAACAAAGAAATAGTATTGAGAACAGACCTAATATTGGTGGTATAAAAAAAACAGTTTTGAAAATAAACTTAATAATGGTGGTATGAATAAGAATCCGCACTATTATTATAAGAATAAGGAACGGGTTGGCGACCCCCTTAAAAAAGTAGATCAGATTGAACCAATGGACGTGGATCCTTCCACCACTCGAAGATTAGGAAATTTTAAGAGTTACCCAGATAAGCAACCATAACAGACGCAACCTAAGAGGCCCGCATTTTCGGATCGAAATACCGCTCCCAAGCTTCAAAGAGTGAACCATATAGTCAATGACAAAGAAGAAGATTATAGCAACAGAGCACAGACGGCAAGCGTTGACATTGAAGAAGAAGAACAGGTTAATTTTTTAGAGAAAGGTCAGCTCTACCATGGATCAGTAGAACCATTGGGAGGGCAAAGAGGCACATCAGACTTTTAGTGGACACAGGTACTGCGAAAAACTATATAAATAATTTAGGTGAGCTTAGAGGCATCAGACCGGTGTCTTCTCCTTTTCTAGTTAAATCAATCCACGGATTTAATAAAATAACAGAAAAATGTAAAGTTAACGTTTTCGGTGTTGATACCGACTTTTTCATTTTGAAAAACCTAACAACTTTTGACGGTATAATAGGGCTTGACCTTTTAACAAAGGTGAATGCTCAAATAGATCTTGGAAAAAAATGTATACGGCACGATTTAGGTACAGAAAATGTGTTATTCTTGGAATGTGAAGATGTAAATGTATTGAAAGTTGAGAAAGAAGTAAAAGAACAATTTATGAAAATGATAAAAGACCAAAGGGAGGTATTTGCAGACGCAAAGAAAAAACTTCCCTATAATACGAATATCGTCGCTACGATTCGAACGACAGACCAAGACCCGGTCTACTCGAAATCGTATCCGTACCCAATGGGGGTAGCGAATTTCGTAAACGAAGAAGTCAAACAACTTTTAAATGATGGCATAGTGAGACCATCTCGGTCCCCGTATAACAGTCCAGTATGGGTTGTTGATAAAAAGGGAACTGATAATGACGGACATAAAAGGAAACGTCTTGTTCTAGATTTTAGGAAGCTTAACGCAAAAATTGATGATAAATATCCTATTCCTAACGTTATGGTGATATTATCAAATCTAGGCCAAGCGCAATATTTTACAACCCTAGATCTAAAATCGGGGTTCCACCAAATAGAATTAAAAGAAAGCGACAGAGAAAAAACAGCATTTGCGGTAAACAATGGAAAATACGAGTTTTGTCGTTTACCGTTTGGACTCAAAAATGCACCCAGCATTTTTCAGCGGGCCATTGATGACATCTTGAGAGAAAAAATAGGTAAGATCTGTCACGTTTACGTAGATGATGTCATAATATTTTCAAAAACAAAAGAACAACACGTTCGAGATATTCAATGGGTTTTGAGTGCTCTATGTAGTGCAAACATGAGGGTTTCTATCGAAAAATCAAAATTCTTCAGGACGGAGGTTGAATATTTAGGGTTCTGGGTTTCGAGAGGTGGTATAAAAACATGCCCAGGAAAACTAGAGGCAATAAGAAGTTTTAACCAACCAAGAAATCTTTATGCGCTTAGATCATTTCTTGGATTATCCAGCTATTATAGGTGTTTTATAAAAGATTTTGCGACAATTGCTAGGCCTTTGACAGATTTGCTTAAAGGGGAAAATGGTAAAATAAAAGCATCTCAGTCAAAAAAAGTAGAAATTGAGCTAGATTCGAAACAAATTTATGCTTTCAATAAACTGAAAGAAATTTTGATGTCAGAGGAAGTAGTTTTAAAATATCCAAATTTTAATCAAGAATTTGACTTAACAACAGATGCTTCGGCATATGGTCTGGGTGCAGTGCTCTCTCAAGGAGGGAAACCAATAACGATGGATATCTAGAACCCTTAAAGACAGGGAGTTGCACTTTGCCGCCAACGAAAAAGAGTTGCTCGCTATTGTGTGGGCTCTAAAGACCCTTAGAAATTATTTGTATGGGGTGAAGAATCTTAATATATTTACTGATCATCAACCACTAACCTTTTCCGTTTCGGACAGAAACACAAATGCAAAGATCAAACGATGGAAAGCCTTCATTGACGAGCATAATGCAAAATTGCATTATAAACCAGGAAAAGAAAATTTCGTGGCAGATGCCTTGTCCCGACAGCCAATTAATGTTTTAGAAGAAGACGCAACTTCAGATTGTGCCACTATACACAGCGAAGAGTCTTTAACTTACACCATGGACACCACTGACAAACCTGTAAATTGTTACAGGAATCAAATTATAATTGAAGAAGCCGAAACCCCTTCAAAGCGCATCTTAATAATGTTTGGAAAGAAAACCAGACATATTGTTAACATCGCTCATATTCATCTTGCTCATATTCAACATAAACTGATAGAGGCCTTTCCGGCAACAAAATTTCTATATGCAAAGAAATTCGTTATTGATGTAGTAGACCCTAATGAGCAAAGAGAAATTGTTGTAACTGAACACAATAGAGCGCACAGAGCTTCACAAGAAAACGTCAAACAAATATTGAACGACTATTTTTTTCCAAAAATGGTCAAATTGGCAAGGGAGGTCGCTCTAAACTGTAAAATATGTTCACTTGCCAAGTATAATCGACATCCGGTGAAACATCCTATTGCCAACACTCCCATTCCTACCCATCCGGGTGAGATGCTTCACATTGATATTTACTCTACAGACTCGAAACATTATTTAACCTGTATTGATAAATTTTCAAAATTTGCTATTGTTCAACCAATGGAGTCAAGAACAATTATAGATGTTAAACCAAAATTACTGCAAATTTTGAATCTTTTCACAGGAATAAAAATAATTTACTGCGACAACGAGCGCTCTTTTAATTCGACTACAATAAAATCAATGCTATCTAATTATTTCGATATAGAAATTGTAAACTCCTCTCCACTTCATAGCACATCAAATGGTCAAGTGGAAAGATTTCATAGTACTTTGGGAGAGATATCCCGCTGTTTGAAAATTGAAAAACAAATAGAAGATACAACAGATCTAATCCTACTATCTACCATAGAATATAACAAGACTATTCATTCAGTTACAAATAAAACTCCACTAAGTATTTTTCATTCGGAGAGAACAGAAGAATATAGAGATATAGCAGATAAACTAAAGGTCGCTCAAGAAAATATGCTTGGATATCATAACAAAAAGAGGTATCAAAAAGTGTATAATGTAGGCGACAAGGTTTTTGTTAAATCAAACAGAAGGTTGGGTAATAAACTAACTCCTCTATACTCAGAGCAAACTGTAGAAAAAGATTTAGGAACAACTGTTATCATAAAAGGGAGGGTGGTCCATAAGGACAATCTCCGAAGTAATAATCAAGAATTGTAATTGGTCTGTTTGTTTTTAGGTCAACGTTCGTTCTAGTCTTCTTTGCCACACTCGCAACCGCAGAAGTAATCGACTATTCGCATTCGAATTACATTCCAATTTCCGATGGTGAAGTTGTACTATGGGAAACCTATGGTCACCTCAATCACGTAGTAAATCTAACAGAAATAGTGAATAAAATAGTTAAGGAGGTAAAGAAGGAAAAAATCGATACTGGTTACCTGTTTGAAATGCTGCTTGCCCGCAATAGAGCGATAGTTATTCAGTTAGATAATATTATATTTTCAATCACTCTGGCAAAAATTGGTATTTTAAATCCCTTGTTACTTGATAATCACGATATAAATTCGTTTCTGGAACATGAGCACCTCACAAACACGACAATAACGGATGTAATGTTAGTCTCTAAGTTTAAAGTGTTACAAAGTAATAATATTATAATATTCCTTATTAAATATACGAAACCTAGTATAGTATGTAAGAAACTCTTAATTTTCCCGGTGGCCCACAATTATACGATGCTGGACTTGGAGGAAGATTCAGTAGCCGTTTGCGAAAAAAAATCATTTTCTATAGCTGACTGTGCTGGAGCAATAAAACCATTTTGTAAAATATCACAAAAAAGAAGCTGCGCGCAACAACTAATTTCCGATTTAAAAGCCCAATGCGGAACAACCTTCAGCCACATGCCGCCCATTAAGGAAATCAGTGATGGCCTTGTAATTGTGAATGATGCACCTGTGACAATAAGAAACGTTAACCGTACCACTAATTTAATTAAGGGTACTTATGTGATCACATTCGAGAAGCAAATTATAATTAATGAAACGAAATATTTCAACGAAAAGACTACGCCCATGAGAACAGCTGAAATTCCGCTGAACGCAGAAATAGATTTTAGAGAATACAAAGAAATAATCAGCTTGCCATACTTAAAGTATCATAGCATACAAAATAGGCAACTCATTAACGGGCTGTATTCAGATTTAGAAAAGCGATCAACAATTGGTATTTGTAGCGTCACTATCATTGTCGTAGGCGTCGCGCTTATTTGTTTATTTTTTTGGAAATTCAAACAAAGGCAAAAAAGACAGTCCGCAGAGTTATTAAAAATAACAATAGACAAAGCATTGGAAAGGACCGAGGACGGCCCCAACTTGGCAGGGGAGGAGTTATCACCAGCTACTCCATAATATCATTATGTTGAGTTTGTCGCCAGCCACTGCACAACACCGTTTATGCTGAGCTTGCAAAATGAACACCTGCAACAACAGCACATCTAATATCATAGATCGTGGGTGTATGTTTGTACTGACGAGGGGACTGTATGAACAGCGGAGCCAGCAGCACAGCCAGCAGCGAAGCCATCAGCGAAGCCATCAGCCACCAAAGCAGATTAGGTTAGCTATAAGTTGACTTCTACTTGTAAGTTTAGTTTAAGACCAGAACTCAATAAATCATATTCAAATAATTTATATAAAAGTGGTGATCGCAAAGATATCTCCAACTATAGACCAATAGTCAAACAGAGTACTGTGGCTAAGCTATTCGATCATATACTTCACAAAAAATTATTTGATCATATTAATAATGCTATAGATGATTGTCAACACGGATTCTTTCCAGGAAGATCAACGACCTCTAATCTAGCTTTGTTGACTAACCAAATAGTGAATGCTTTTGGTAATGATGTACTTTACACAGACTTCTCAAAAGCGTTTGATAAAGTTGATCACTCAATTCTCCTGCTCAAGCTTAAATCAAGCTTTTAGAACTGTTCTCTAGTTTTCTATCAAACAGGAAACTATTAGTGACAATTGGATCCAGTAAGTCATCAATACTTATCGATGCCTTGTCAGGAATTCCTCAAGGAACACATAGTGGACCCTTGCTTTTTCTCATTTTCATAAATGACTTACCCAATCAATTCAAATTTGCTAAATGTTTATGTTTGCTGATGATTTAAAACTGTTTTTACAAATCGACACCATAAATGATTGCATAAACCTTCAACATGATTTAGACGCCCTCAGTAGGTGGTGCAATGACAATCACCTATTTTTGAATGCAAATAAATGTTGTGTGGTTACTTACTCAAGGAAACCTAATATTACCTTTTTCAATTTTATGTTAAACAGTTGTTCACTACATCGATGTAGTGAAATGAAAGATCTGGGAGTAATTTTTGATTCTCGACTGTCTTTCTCTAACCATATCGATTACATTTGTGCTAAATCTTTCGCCATGATTGGTTTCATCAGACGTAATACTGAAGATTTTAAAGATCCTATGACCTTGAAGACGATTTTCGTTTCATTTGTTAGAAGCCGCCTTGAATATTGTTCAATAATTTGGAATCCGTACTACGATATTTACTCCAAAAAAATTGAGAGAGTTCAAAAAGTGTTTACAAAATATGCTGTAAATAAACTTAGATGGCCATTTGGCCTCCCACCATATATAAGTAGGCGTAAGCGGCTTGGTCTCCAAGCCCTGCATGATAGAAGGATTAGCTTTTCATTAATTTTTGTTTTTAATATAATCAATGGCAATAAAATTTCTCCACAGTTAACCAATTTATTCAGCCGATATATTCCTTCACGCGATCTTCGACGTTGTAAGTTAGGCATTGAGGATAGGCATTCAACAAGCTATGCATTTAATGAGCCGATAGCAAGATATATGCGGTTATCTAATCAATATTGCAATATTCTTAATTTTAACACTAGTTTGTATAGATTTAAGTTAGATTTGTTTGGTATCTTTAACTAGTCTGTAAAAAGTTATTACTTTGTAGACCGTATTAATTAAATAAATAAAAAATTTGGAAAAAAAGTGGTGAGTGCGAAAGGCGACCAAGCGGTTAAATATTGGTCCTTCGCAGCCAACCTTGGCACAGGCCCTATTAGGAATTATTATACGTTTAATTATTTAATTAAAAATATAATCGAAAAACTCGTTCGTTTTCAACAAGAATTTGTGAACAAAGGCGGTGAATAAATCTGTGAAAAAAAACTGAACAACAAAAGTGTGTGCAAGAGTGCTACAAAAAAAAAAGCAATAACAAAGTCTTGTTTTAGCAAAACGGATATTAACAAAGTGGATGTTAAACACACAAAAAAAACCAAAAAATATAGAAAGAAAGTAAAAAGTTGTAAGTAGGCAAATTTTTAATTTCCTTAAAAATTCAAATCATCCTTCATTTTCCTGAAGGTCATATTGTTTTAAAAAAAAAACCGTATGCGAGAGCATATGTACATACATGCATGTATCCACATGAACAAAGTACGCTCATATGTATATATATATGTATGTAAATCAAAAAGGCTTTATTTGCAGCCAGAGCGGTTAATAAAAAGCGGTTATTTTCTTACCGCGAAAACTTTCATTTCGGTAATTTGCCGCTAATAACAAAAATACAAAAAAAAAAGGTGGGGGAAATAATCCGTTTTACCCAAAAAGCGGTATATATCTATTCATTTACAGTAAATTTATGCATATATAGATATATATACATATACGCGCGTATAAGCATGGTACATCATTAAAAAAATATTCCGTTGCAGTTTTAAATGCCTACTGTCCCATTGTACATAATAAAATATCAGCAGATTACTTTCCCCACTTACCAATTTCTGCCGTTGTTCGCAAAGGTCGTTGAACTTCGCCAAAAGCGTCGAAAAACATAAGAGCAATTTTGCATATGCTAATTACATATACGCACATACGCAGATATATTCACTCTTGCTAATTATATTATCTGCTAATATTTGCTTAGCATCAAATACTCAGAAACGAAGAGAGTGGCAATAATTTTTCAAATAATTCAGCCACCACTTAGCCAACGCTCTTTCTCCGATCGTGGCGTCCCTTTGTTAACCACTTCGCTTTAAGGTTCAATTAGAGGTGCCATAACCATAACCATAGAAAACAGCTGATCCAACCAACCTTATGGGTTACACTGTAATCGATTAGCGGTGCCATACCATAACGCCATAACCATAACCATAACCATAGCGACCAATTGAATTTTGGTTTTTGCCGTAACCATAAACAAATGATCGCTGATTCGCCTTGTTTATTGTGATATTTTTGTTCTTCGTGTGCAGTTTATTTTGTTTTGATGAGTTTTAATTTATATTTTTCGTCCGCGTTTTACATACTTTACTAAATTTTTATTTACTTTCAGTTTATTGCAAATATCAGCTGTTTATGGTTATGGCACCACTAATCGATTGCTTAAATATGGTTATGGTTATGACTACGATTATGGTTATGGCGTTATGGTATGGTACCTCTAATTGAACCTTTACTCGGGCGCATTCACCAAGCTAAGAGAGTTCAAACAAAGCGCGCTCATGACTCACCAAGTGCAGTATCCACAACTCACCTCTGCGTTGAGTGTATTTTGCGTGTATACATTTGCACTCTCCCGCATACACACATACACTTTGACTTTTCATTTCCGAAAATTCCCGAAAAAAATTGGTTTAAAGTGCAGTGATTAACAATTTTTGTTTAATAAATCGTGACTATTTTCATTTAAAAGTGAAATAAAAATAAAATAAAAAATTGTGGAAAAACATAGATTATAAACTAAATATTAAATAAAATAAACTCTCAAAATGTGCAAAATTTTCGCCTAAAGCTAAATCAAAATATTATAATTTAAAAGAAAAGAAGAACAAGAGAAAAACGCAAAGTGTATCGAAATGTAAAGTCCAATTAGCCAAAACCAAAGTAAGGCAATGACTCTCAAATAGCTTTGTAATAGAATTTGATACTTGGCTTGGGATATTTTGTTGAGAAATTTCTTAACGTCTTGAAACAAACCAATTAATACCGTTGTCGCTAGGCAATTTATTAAAAGACAAAAACAAAAGCTTACTCTTATATTGCGAGAATACGACTAATTTGATAACGGACAGTGTGTATTAAATACCGTTAAAAATGGCTCTCTTGTTATCGGCGATAACGACTACCCCTTATTATCATATTTGCGAGACATAGAGGGTGTTTTATCTCTTACATCGTTTGAAAACAAACCAATGATCCAAAATGTATTGGCGAACAAGCTGCGCGGGAGTGCCCTAAAAGTTATTGAGAAGCTCATTAACCCGAATTTTGAGCAAATTATTGATAAGCTGAAAGAAGAGTTTGGTGAGAAGCAGACGTTCATGAATTTGCTGCATAATAAGCTAACTACAGTTTTACATAGGATGAACACAAAATTCCAGTTAGGCGATCCTGACAATGAACTATACAACCCCATAAATAACGAAAAATAAATTTTCGATTTTTATTTACAATTTTTACCATGTCATATTAAGTCACTATCAATACAAAATAATATATGTTCAATAGAAAATGCAAATAGCTTTTATATTACAAATAATTTGCACCGTGAAATTGAAATTAAAAACATACAATTGTTGAATAATATCTCACAAAGAAATTACAATAATAACCGTGGAAATTATGTTAGCAATTTTCCAAATAATAATAGTGGAGAACAAGCTAATTTTGTAAATGCTTACGCTAATGGGAACAACAATAATAATTATAATAATGATAATAGAAATAGGTATAATAACAACAATAATAGATGTATTTTGGAACGATTTTCCGTCGATCCTTGTCAAATTTGGTTTTGAAACAAACCGGTTTCGGCGTTGTGCCATCTTTCAACCTTGTCGGAGTAAAAAAAACAACAAAAAACAATAATAGATATAATAATAATAGAAATAATAATAGTTATAATAATGACCACAGAAATACATATTATAATAATAGAAATAAATATAATAGCTACAATGGAGCAAATAGTGGCAACACTAGAAATAGCGCACATCACAATAATAATTATAATGGAGCAAACAGTGGCAACACCAGAAATAGCGCCAATTATAACAATCGTGGTTTTTATTCAAACGTGCAAAATTCTGGTCAGCCTCAGGAACAATTTGTGCCCATGGAGGTTAATAATATATTTACTTTGGAAAATTTTCGGCTTTCACCAGTAACAGTAAATTACCCATAATAAATTTAACTATAGGTAATTTTGTAATTAGATGCCTCGTGGACACGGGATCCATGACCACATTAGGCGATATGAATAAGTTTGAAAATTTTAGCAATAAAAGGGATTTAAAAAAACCCTTAGAATTAAGAACATTAATGGGCTCTCTCGTAATTTCTGAAGAAATTATAGCAGACGTGCCAAAAGAATTTAAAAATAAACCGTTTGATTGCATTCTAGGCGCAAATATTTTAATACCGTTGAAAGCGTCTATCGATTTCTACTCTAATAATGTGATTGTGAATGGCCAAGTATTGCCGCTTGTTCAGAGTAAATCAAATGGTTCCTCAATAAATTGCTTAGATGTGTGCTATATTGAGAGAAATGAGGCGTTAACCTTAGATAATTTGAATGAGGAAGAAAAAATAGAACTAATACGTTTATTAAAACGAAAAAAAAAAATTTTCTTTCAAGAAGGACAAAATTTAACAGCAACTACATGCATAACTCATAAAATAATAACAAAACCACACGCTCCAATCTACATAATAAATTATAGAAATCCATTTGCACTGGAAACTGAAATTAATAGTCAAATTGAGGAAATGTTACGAAGTGAGATTATACGGCCAAGTCGTTCGCCGTATAATTCCCCATTGTTGGTTGTGCCTAAAAAAGGAAAAAGTAGTGAGGAAAAGAAGTGGAGACTTGTCATAGACTACAGGAAGTTAAATAGTGTGACTGTAGATGACAAGTTTCCAATACCGAATATAGAGTCCTTGTTTGAAAAGTTAGGTAGAGCAGTATATTTCTCGACAATTGATTTGGCAAAAGGTTTTCACCAAATTAGGGTAGACGAAAATGATATAGAGAAAACTGCCTTTTCCACGTCGAAGGGACATTATGAACATGTGAGAATGCCTTTCGGACTAAAAAATGCGCCCGCTACGTTCCAGCGAATGATGAACGCTGTCTGGAACGAATTTATAAATGGAGTCTGCGTCCTGTATATGGATGACATATTGGTTTTCTCGACTTCATTACGAGAGCATATGGAAACTTTAGAGAAAATATTTGACACTCTAATGCAACACAATTTAAAGGTTCAGTTCAGTAAATGTCATTTTTTGGATAAATGCACGAAATTCTTGGGGCATAACATAACTTGCGAAGGTATTAAACCAAATATAGAAAAAATCCAAGTTATCCAGAATCTCAAAATTCCTAGTTCTATAAAAAAAATACAGTCATTTTTGGGTTTATCTGGGTTTTACCGAAAATTTATAAAAAATTATTCAACCATAGCAGCGCCTTTTATAAAATATTTGAAAAAGGACGAAAAAATAAATGTCAATGACCCAAAGTATAATGACGCATTTCTAAAGTTGAAACAAATTCTCACATCTCCACCTTTACTGGCTTTTCCCGACTTTTTAAAAAAATATGTTGTAACAACTGATGCCAGCGATGTTGCGATCGGCGCTGTGCTCAGTCAGGTAGGTAGACCAGTATGCTATGCCAGCAGAGCTTTGAATTCTCATGAAAAAAGATACCACACGCTCGAGAAAGAACTGTTAGCCATTGTGTGGGCATTAAAATACTTCCGGCCTTATCTGTTTGGAAAATCCTTTACAGTGCAAACAGATCATCAGCCGCTGAAATGGCTATTTTCACTAAAAGAGCCAAGCCAACGCATTATGAGATGGAAGGCTTTGATTTCTGAGTTTGAATTCGATATTAAATTTATAAAAGGTCAGAATAATAAGGTAGCAGATTTTCTTAGCCGTGTGCAGAATAATAATAACGGAGTTGAAGAAGAAAATTTAGAGATATGCTCATTATTTGAAAACGCGTTAACCACAGTGCATTCAGCAGCTGAAAACTAAAATGATCATTTCCTTATATCCGAATCTATCGTAAATAAATATTTAACCCAAATACGAATTGTCCAAAATAAAGAAAAATATTTTGAAGTTTTGTTTAATAAATATGAAATAATCTATGTGCAAGAAAACGATATTGATTTTCACTCATATTTAGTTGACTTATTTAGAAAATACGTTAGAAAAGGGAAAATAGGAATTCATTCAGAATTGCCTAATGAAAAATATAATCGGATTCAGGAGAAATTAATAAGTCTATACTCAAACGACAGTGGGGTTAGCTTTACGAAGTGTGTGCGCTTGGCACATGATATTCAGGATAAGGAAGAACTTTGTAATATAATAGAAACAATTCACAAAAACGGTAACCATAGAGAGGTATTGGAAAATTTTGAGAAAATGAAACTGGATTATTTCCATCCTAATCTTAAAAAACATGTAAATAAATACGTAAATAGTTGTGATATATGCAACATGTATAAATATGACAGGAAGCCATTTAAAAAATATTTGAACTTGACGGAAACGCCAAGTAGGCCAAATGAGATTGTGCATATAGACATATTTCACGTGTCAAAACTGTACTTCCTAACTTCGATAGACAAATTTACCAAAATGGCATCAATGCACAAAATAGCCGATAAAAACATTTGCACAATTCGAACTAAATTACAAGAAAGGTGTTCATACTTGGGAATCCCCGAAAAAATTGTAATGGATAACGAAATCAACAATTCGTTAATCAAAATGTTCTGTAGGGACAATAATATTGTAACCCATTTCACTACTCCTGGTAGTCATACAGGCAACTCTGACATCGAACGATTTCATTCGACAGTTCTGGAGCATATCAGAGTTTTAAACGCATCACGGATTAATGAGACTATGGAAGAAATTGTAATAAGAGCTGTAGGTTTTTATAATGACTCAGTACACAGCACGACTAAGGTGAAACCATTTGATTTCCTTAACGGCAACATGGTAAATTTTGCTGAAATCAAAGCAAACATGCTAAAATAAAAAAAGGCCGCAATCCGTAGGGTAAATGAAACTAGGGGAGATATTCCAGAGTATCATAAATCCCAATTATACATTAAAAATGCACAAGCTGTTCGAAACAAGATAAAAGATATCATAAATATAATAAAAATAACCCAAATAAAGTTGACTTAGCTAACATAAAAAGACCGCTTAAATGTTTTACCGAAATATGAAAAAATAAAAATGTTATTGAACAAATTTCGTAAATTGTAAGATTATATGTAAGAAAAAGTTTTTGTAAATCAAAAATTAATAATCGAAAACTAAGCCCTAATTCGAAGAGACTCGAATTTTTTTTAAGGGTGGAAGAGTTATGTACATTTATGATTGAGTAATTAGAATAAAGAGAGAATAGCTCGTATTTGTCACACTCCTTATATGTGAGCAAATACGACTAAGGAGAACGGAGATCGCCTATGAAGGGACAAGTCAGATCACTTGCCTTCCGACCGCCTTACAATAAAGATACTGGAAATTTTTCAAAAAGTTAAAGTTGTTTTATTTAATATAGCAAGTATTAAATCATTGAGATCTAAAATCAAAAATTACGTACGTATTTGCTTACTTGCGTGCAAATATTTCTACATACCTACATATGATATTAGCATATACATACATACACGGTACGAAAACAAACGTATCCTGGTTGACAACCAGATCAAAATTCGTATGACTCTGCCCACTATCCAAACCGAAAATAGTGATCAACTTCAGAAGCTGCAAATCTCGATAAACAACTGTCTGTCGATTCTCCACTTCCAAGATGTTAACACAGACATCTGAGACCCCATCCTGGTATACATATGCTCATCAAAGCTGCCCGAAAACACATTGTCACTTTGGGAACAATCTCTCTCTTCCCGAAGAGATTTAATGGTCTCAAATGGATGACTTCCTTACTTCAAGATACGAAGTAGTCAAAAGATTGAATAGCTTCATCCAAGCCAAAGTAAACCAAAACATGCCACTCATCAAAATGCTTCGCAAAGCAGGCCCTTTAACAGGACCAACGCTTTCGTGGCAGAATCGGCGAGAGAAGTAGCATGTGCCTACTGCAACTCTCCTCATCTGATTAGAGTCTACCAACAATTCAAACGAATTTCGGTTCTGAACCGTATACAATTCGTAAACCAAAGCAAGCTGTGCAAAAACTGTCTTGCTAATTCTCACAGCACTAATGAATGCCCGAGCAAGTGGTTGTGTACATATTGCCAACAACGGTCTCACTCACTATTGCACGTCAATCCAAAGCCACATGCTCGCCGCTCTAGTCCGAGAACCGTTGGTGCCTCTGCGCAGCACACTATTGGCACCTGGACATCTCCCGCTCGAAAAGTGCAGTCAAGCTCCAACTCCAGCGAGCAACCGTGCATGCAGCCAATGACAGCAAAATTCTCCTTCCAACTGTCATGGTCGCAGTAGAACACAATGGGGAATTATTTCAACTTAGAGCCTTAATTGATCAAGGCTCACAAAGAACTTTCATTGCCTCGAAAATACAAAAAAGGTTGAAGCTTCCATTCGAACATTCCAGCTTCGAAATCTCTGGCAAGGGTGGACACGTCGACCAAAACTCACCCAAACTTTATCCCCTTACACTGGTTGCATCCCAAACCAGGCAAAGGATAAAGGTTCAGGGCATTGTGTTACCACAATTAACGAGGCATATGCCAACATTCTCCATTAGCCATGAACACTGGCAGCAGTTCAAAATCCTTAAGTTCGCTGACCCCAATTGCCACGTACCACCACAAACTGATATGGTCATTGGCAGCGATATTCAAATAACGGAAAAAGTTGTGTCATTCTCGACACAAGTTGAAGAATGCTTGAATGGAAACCTCAGTTCTCAATTGAGAAACTATTTGGAAGAAGAAGAAATGCCACAGCCTCCGCAAATTTTTCTGGAGGATCGGGCATGTGACAATATGTATGCAACAACAACGACTCGTGCTCCAAACGGTCGATTTATTGTGCGATTTCCATTCAAAGAAGATTTCCCCCCTCTTTCTTGGCCATTCTCGGTCAGCTGCCCTCCAGCAATTATTTAGCATGGAGCGATTGCTGCAAAACAAAGGGGACTTGAGCACACTCTACAACGATGTGTTGCAGGAATATCTCGAACTTGGTCACTAAGCCTTGTGAAATCGTATCCGGCCACCAAAATTCGCGTGGTATTCAACGCTTCCAAAACATCTGGATCAGGAAAGTCCCTGAATGACGTCCTGCACACCAGTCCCATACTCCAGCCAGATCTCATGCTACTCATTCTGCAGTGGCGCATGCACAGATTCGTGTTCTATGGAGTTATTGAGAAAATGTATCGTTAAACCCTCATGCATGAAGACGATAAACATTTTCAGCGAATTTTATTTCGCAAATCGGCTGACTCTTCGGTCACCGATTACAATCTTAAAACCGTCACATTTGGCGTTAATTGTGCGCCCTATCTCGCTATCCGTACATTACATCAATTAGATGATAATTCGAGAGCGATATTCCCATTGGCGGCGCCAATACTCAGAAACCATACGTATGTGGATGTCATCCTCTCAGGAAGTCATAACATTGACGACGCCACCGAATCACTTTGTACTTAAGTGATCAAAGCGCTAAAGTCAGCTGGTTTCGTATTAAAGAAACTGACGGCCAATCATACGGTCATATTAGAACAGTTTCCAAAGGAGGATCTTCTCGACTCCAACTTTTTAAAATTTGAGAGCGCTGCTACAACCGAAACTATTGGTATGTCCAAGGTATGTCCAACAATCAAAGAGTCACCCAGGCGAAGAACGCTTTCCTCAACGAAATGAACGCCTCAGATATAATCCAGGGATACAAGTGCAACGCAACAATTTAATTCCACACCACGACCGTGTAAATAAACCGATACCTATGGAAGTAGACAACTCCAGGCAGTACATACGCCCTACTCAACACCAACAGGGATACCAGAACCCTTTCAAAAGGGAAAGAAACCCTCTCTCAAAATTTCAATCAACAAAAGCAGCAGATGATCAAGGAAACACATCAAACTGAAGCAGAATCTACCATATCTCACCTCGAGGAACAGTATGAAACCAGAAGTACTTTTTTAAGGCGAGTAAATGGGCTGCCCTGCATTCAAACAAAGTGCGGTCTTGCAGGCACACCCGTTACAATCTTCATCGACACAGAATCCACAAATATTTATATAAGTATCAACTGTAATATTGGTATGTCAGTGCCTCTTAAACCTATAAAAACAAAAACTATTCACAGATATTCATTATTAAAATCAAAAAAAAATTATAACTATGTTTAGTCATCATTTGCCATTTCTTCTAGATTGATGAGCTACAAGAATTTTAAATATTAGGTGAGCAAGGACTTAGAGCTATAAAAGCAGAAATAAATCTTTCGACTTCAGTTTAAAGTACCAAAAGAAAATTGTGAAAGTAGAAGATGAACAAAAAATAAATTAGACAGTAAATAATACAGAATATGAGGATGATATTAGGGAAATAATGAGAAAAAATGACGAAATTAGGGAAATCTTGCCGTTTACCACAACTATCCAAGCAACTATTAGAACGAATAATTAAGGTCCTATTTGGACTAAACAGTAAGGGAAACCCAAAAGAAGGATGGTTGTAGATTATCAGAAGATTAACGAACAAAGACAGATTATCATAAAAACTCACAAAAGAGCACACAGGAATTATAAAAACAACGTACAGGAAATACTTACTCAGTATTTTTTGCCCTCTATGCGAGAAATATGTAAAAAAGAATCAATAAATTTCGAAATATGTTTACAAAATAAATACGAGAGGCACTCTAACAAACAACCAATCGGTAAAACCCCAATACCAACACACTTAGGCGAATATATACAAATGGACATATTCCACATGAATAACAACATATACATTCGTTCTACACGTAAATATTCCAAATATTGTTATATGTACATATATGCAAACATCAAAATAAAGTAAACTGCCACGAATACATCGAGGAAATACTCACACAAATATACCCTAACGCGAAATATTTAATGACAGACAATGAGAATGTGTTTAATGGACATACAGCTAAATCAGTATACGACAGAATACATATTCAACACTCAGTTACACCAATACACCACTCAACGACGAACGCACAAGACGAACGCATACATAGTACACTAATTGAAGTATCAACAGCTCTAGCACAGGAAAATCATACGGCATCAGGAGAAGAACTATTTAACGCCGTGAAGCAGTACAACAGGACGATTCATTCCACCACAGGGTTCAAACCTGAGGAAGTGTTTTTTAACAGAGAGAAATACCCCGATATAAAAGACATTTTAATAAAAAAACACGATAAACTCCTGTAATATCATAACAAAAACAGACACACAATTACATACAAAAAAGGTGACTTCATATACGTAAAAACCGATAGAAGAAATAAATTAGCAACAAAATATAATAAACACAAAGTAGAAAAGATCGTGGGGACAGAATTTAAACAATTAGAGGGAAACTTATACACAAAGACAATATTAGAAAACAAACAAAATGTGCAGAATCGCAATAATACTTTTCTTACTTGTGAAAAAAAAAGTATTAAACGAAGTCTATCAAGAACTTGTAGCCGTCACAAATACAATCAATTTTGCAGAAAATGGAAATTTTTATTCAGGCACTTTAAATTTAAATGATATTGAAGAAATACTAACAAATGAACAATTTGATACACCTGAAATAAATATACTAGAATTTGCAGATATACATATAATAAACAAATGTAAATTGTATAATATAACACCACTAATGCATAGACATAGAAAAATAATTACTGACAAATATATTGCTGAATGTAACAACAAATATACGAAGCAGAATTAATCCGCCTTAGAATACACCATTGATTCCTTTCTCTAGCATCAAAGGGAATGGGTGAGTGCATCACCAATGGATGATTGGATGGCATCGTCGGGGTATTACCTCTCTTGGAGCCCCTAGTTTTGACCCCACTACCTCGTACAGAACTTCGCGTATTCATGCGCCAACCTACCTTAAGGTCCCTGCTACGACTTGTTACCCAAGCGTACGAAAATCAAAAAAAATTTTTTTTTTTTTTGGCTTTTAATGTCTTGTTATATATAACTGTCGTGATGTCACCGCGAACGTCCGAGTCAAAATCTAAGCTGATAACAATTCCCGAAAATAATCGTTAATCGTACAAAAAAAAATTAAATCGCGAGATAAAAAAAAATTTTTTTATGAACGTGTAAATTGTATTAGTAATATATACGTATGAAGTTTGTTAGTTAAATATACGTGTATAAAAATGCAGATATAGTGGGTTATATATAATTCACATTAATAAAAATGCTGCCTCTCCGTCGGCAGAAGGCACCAGATCCGACCAAAAGAAAAAATCACATAAAATAAACGTATCACCCTTAGCTTCCGTCACATCCTCCCGCAATGAAAAAAGGGGACGAAATTCTAGCTGTTCCCTTTCCAGACTTGAAGGATGTAGCGGTTGCTTACACTTTGGCTGAACTATATTTTGATCCCTGTTCGCCCCACCGCAATGCAGGCCAGTCAGTCTCGACTGCCTCCCTGAGACTTGTGCGGCGACTGAAACCCCAATAGTCAGCGCCAGTTGGAGTCCCAGCCCAGCTCCCCGGAATACGGATGCACTCTGAAGCGCTATCCGCAGACTTGTGTAGTGGGATGTGTTCCAACGAGACAAAACATTTAATGACAACAATTCGGCAAGGAAATTAAAAAGAAAAAAATAATCTATACAAACTAAACCCCCTTAGCAGATTGGTAGCTCGTAAGCTCCGTGCCGACAAATCGGACCACTAAACAAACAAACAAAATTTAAAAGTGCGTTTAACACTGCCTTCTCGGATGAATACAAAAATGCTTGACGTTTAGTCGTGGAGAAGCCCTCCGCTCCGATTCGACCATCCTGTCCGAACTGCCATTTTTTGGTTGAGAGCAACAGTGAAGGCTGGCATGACATTTCGGGTGCTCTGTGGCTAGTCATAGTCGGCTGAGGCGGATTCTTGCCCTCACTGATGTTCTCTGCGCCATAAACAGAGAAACTGTCATGCCTTAGAATCAAAATTCATTTCCGGCACGGCCGAAATTCAAAATATTAATAATAATATTCAAATAAAACCGCCTGTAAAGAGAAAAAAAAGAAAAGGAAACACCTCAACCTTTGAAAATCCTTAATGGAAAAAGATATAAAAAAAAAACCGTGCAACCTAAAACGCCGAAAGTGAGGCGCCACCGGTGGTGGTGTGGCGCCTGGTGCTAGCCCACCCTCATCCATAGCTGCGGTCGCACCCTAATACCAGCAGCCCCTATACAAACGTCTGGTGCCGTCTTAATTAAAGGGGAGAAACAGCATTCCCATCATATTCTAAAATTTTTATTTAAATTCAGTACTCTTAAATCTTTATAATCTTAGTATATAGGTATATATTGTTTCAACACAGTAGGTATTAAAAATGTAGATATGATTCCAATAAGGCAAGCGTCAAAATGTAAATGTGATTTCAATAAGGTAAGTATGCAAAGTATTAAAATGGTTTCAATAAGGTAAGTATTCGCAAGTATGAATAAAGTATACATACTATTATAATATTTCATTGCTACACTCTTCGCAGATAAGTGGGAAGGAAAAGAAAAAAAAAAGTGTATTTATTAATTAAATGGGCTAATCAATTATTTCCTTAAGAAAAAGAATATATACCAAAATTTTAGTCACCCAATCCGGACGTCTTAACGTTAGGTTCGGTCTCCCTTTAATTTAGGTTATGTGTTTTATCTTGACTTTTATTATAATGAGGCCTTTTAGTTAGTTATAGGTTGTTTTGCTTTAGTCATTGATTTAATTTAATTGATTTAATTCATAGGCAGGTTAAGGAAGGGTACTCGGAGGATACAAAGAAGTCATTTATCGTCCCAAGTGAGTCTTAAGTCAAAACCCCAGTTATTCCCTAAATTTACTTCGGAATATTACGTCAAAACTATTAAATTACCTAGTATTCATTCCAAACATTACTTGTCCAATGTGTAATCACTTAAACGGTTAAATATACTTATTTAGTGCTAACAGTAATTAACAAAATGAACCTCGTTGAGAGTGGATTTACATAAAAAAAAACCCGTCTATACATGGGAATGCAAATCGACCTTCAACACAGGCACTCACATCGCTTCCTTATGACCTTTTTTTTCTTTTTATAACTCTTTTAAAGGTTTTATAATAATAATGGACAATATGCCGTTCATAGGTACATCTTAGAGGTACTATTGGAAAAATTGTATTAATATAGAACAGAAGGGTTCATTTGTTTACTACCCAAAACTTAAAAATAGGTTATACTAATTATACATGTGCGCGATTAGGCCACAACATATTTGTTGCAACTATATTTTCACTGTCTTACCACCCGATGCAGCAGGCTTTGGTTTGGCCGTGCTGTGGTTGTCTGCTAGTTGTCGTTGTTGTTGTTGTTGCTGAAGTTGTTGTTGTTGCTGCCATTTATGTGCAGGTTGCTGTTACACTATTCGAGGAGGGCCACCCCTTCACTCGTCTTAAAAATGTAGATATTGTTGCTGCTGTCGCTGCAGTTGTTGTTGTTAAGTTGTTGCAGCTGTCGCTTCCCTGCGGTGTTGCCGCTTCTGCTGATGCAACTGATGCTGTTGATGTTGTTGGTGGCGATGTTGCTGTTACCACTAAGTGTTGCTACGCTGTATGGCCAGCTGCTGGGACGGTGGCTGATACTGTTGCCGCCACTCGCGATAGTTGCTGTTACTGCTTTAATGCGGTATTACCGCTACTGCTGATGCAACTGATGCTGTTGCCGTTGCTGCTGTCGTTGTGATTGGTACTGTTGCCGCCACTCGCGCTAGTTGCTGTTACTGTGGTTGGTGCTGGGGCCGCGATGCAACTAATGCGGGGATAAAACTTCAGTTGGGTCACTTTGCTGCTATTAGGTGCACAATTATTTGCAGCTTTGGAGTTAAAGTTAGCTCGACTTATTAATTTTTCTCTTTGATATTAACACATAAAAGAAATGCGCTTATAAATAGAATATAAGTGCTGATTCTCCGGTATCGAGCATCGGAATTTAAATTTTTGGAAAATGCAATAAGACACTGTTCGACAATTTCACAAAATGTATACGCAATCACATGCACTCAATTATGCACACAAATCCAGCTGTGCAGCCTGGATTGGATCACCCAAATCGACTTGGTGACAGGTATTGGTATGTACAATAGCGCGGCGTTTTTTTTTCTTTCGCTTTATTACCTATCTCTTTTACACACTTTGTATCCCAATTAGCACTAGTAACTTTTCGGCCAATCGATTGGCTGACTCCATTTGGTTTCTGAAGAATCCGCTATAGAAATATTTTGGCTGTGATTCTTATAAGTAGCAATTTTTCACTCAATAATTAGTTACAGCGTAGTAGGCCACATAATTCTATTCAACCACTTAACTTTCACTCCACACGTTCCAACTTCACTCTGAAAGCAACTGCCTAGTGTCGTGCTGCCGGCGGGTTTTTATATCCACCGTCACCCATGCAACGGAATTCTCCATGGCATGCTAGGGATGGCCAGCCCTCGATAACCTCGTTTAATCGGGATATGAAAAATGAGTTTATTATAACTTAAAAAATGTGCGAAATTTTTCGTTTTATCTATTTATTTAGTTTGGAATAATCAGGAAATTTGGCAATTATTTCGAATATGATATAAATGGTAAATTTTTTTACTTGGACTTTGAACGCCTATATTTTGATTGATATGGAAGAATTAGAAGAAAAAGAAATTTTACGTAATTGAAGTTTGGCTATATCTTTATTTTTAGTAAAGGGAATTTAATAAAATTAGGTAAAATAAATCTTTTCACAACGCCATATATATCGGAGGTCATCATTGGCCACCACCTCTAGGACGATCAGACCGGTTTAATTTCGTTTTGCTGCCTTCTCCCTCATTCCACTATTTCTTTCTCTTCCCTTTCGCTATACCGTAAGATCACGCCACTACGGTGACGCCTGATTTTCCCGCCATTGCTTATTGCCTTCTCCACCTCTTCTACTATTCCTGTCTCCTCATATTTTGACATGCTTCAAACCAACATGCACGACGATCTGGCAGCACCCCGACCCTATGGGCTTTGGCGGCATTGCTAATCCACAAATTCGGGATGTGCTGCCATCTCGTCTGCAGCAAGATTTCTTCGGCACAAGGTGGCCTGTGCCTAGTGGACCATAACAGATTCTAAGGCATTTCCAGTTATTTTATATCTTATGATATTTCAAATGCCAAAATAAGGGGGGTGTTTTTTTTTCGTTTTCATATATATGTACATCCTAAGTATTCTTTCTACACTTTCCCTCCATGATGCAAATTCTTTAGGATTACCTGAGAAGTCTCTCAGACATCTTACGACGTCCGGTACCCTGGCAAGTCCTGTTAATATTTTGTATTAAATTTGGCGCTTCCGCCGAAATTACCTGTGACACTATACTGCGAATTGCATTTGCTAACTCTGGGCTTACTTGGGAATTGTTGGCTAATGGAGGAACATTGGAGTTAGGGCAGAGGGTTTAATTAAATTAGCCGGCATCTTAAAAAAGTTTAAATATAGCTATTCTATTAAAAAAAAATTCACCTTTTCGTTATATTTTCTTATTTTTTGTGATGGTTTTAGTGGATTAACAATCTCTGGAGGGTCCCTTGGTGGAGAATGGCAGAGTTGTTTTACGTTATTCTAAAAGATTTTATTTAATTTTATAGGCTGTATGAGCCTTTTGTTAGAAATTTTGATATTTAATTTTTTGTAGGTTTTAACAATCTCTGGAGGGTCCCGTAGAGGTGAATCGCGTGGTGGGTTTTTGTAATCCTAAAAATTTTTATTTTATATTATAGGCTGTACAATCCTTTTGTTATACAAATACGTGAAATACAAAAAAAAAATGTCTAAATGCACTCTTATTTAAATATAACTTTATTTACTTTTGTAATAATAATTCTAAAGCCACTTTTATTAAACGGTATTCAGGATTTTGATAAATTTAATTAACTTAATATTTCTTTAGGAACACTGCAATTTGAATATTAATTGAAATATTTAAATGAAACCTTAATTTAAATATTAGTTTCTAAGAGCACTTTTATTTGATTATCAATTTATATATTTCTAGGAACACTACTTTTTGTTTTTTTTTTCTTATATAAAATGTGACAATATTAATATTATAGTAATTATTGTTCTTTCAACACTAAGAACATAATCCCACGGCGCAGCTAGAGTTATCCCGTTTAGTTGATTCTGCTAGAGTTCCCGCGATGCGCACTCTCCGTGGTGCGTGATTTTCTTCTACCGAAGTTTATCACCAGATTCAAATATGTTCGCAGTCGGTACTGGGCACTTCTTCAGAACCGCTTCTTGATTAAAGTCCGCGTTCACAACGATTCGCGAGGCACTACTTAAAGGCCTTTTACTTTATCGATTAGACGCGACTGGGCTTGGGCGCCAGCTATATTCTTATAGAATTAGAACATCAAAAAAATATATTTTGGATGACTTGTGTCGTCTTCTTTATTGAACAAATTCAACTTAACAAGTAACTCTAATTCATAATTCCTACACTTATTTATGACATGAAGTCACGTTGCACTTGCAAGTGATTACTACTACTCTTGACCGTTCCCACGAACGGTAATGCAACATCACCATTTAACACGGATACGCGTGTGGTGTCATTTGCCCGTAGGAAACCGGCTGTGGTTGGATTCGCATGCTTACGCAGCATTGTGTTTGTTATGTTGTTGTATGCTTACATATTTACATGTTGGAAGTTATGTAGACGAATTTCGACGCATGTAGCGTTAACTTATATTTGCGTCTGTAAGTGTGCGTGTGCGTGATGTTTGCAATTGGTAGCTTCAACTTATGAGTTGGAAATATGCACGTAGATTAAGGGTGGGTTTGAAATCAGCAATATGTGTTACATATGTACAGACAAATGTGTATGTTTATGCTTGAGTTTGAAATTTGCATATACATATATATAAATTTGTATGTTTTGTGAACCGTTAATTTTCCTTGGTTGCTAGGCTCGAAAATTGGCGTTAGGATCAAATTGGAATCTGATTTTGTACAGTTGTGCCTAAATTTATTAGTCGCAACCGTTTGTGCGTGAGCTATCTATTTATGTACACACGGCGCACTCAGTTACTGAAAAAACTTTTGAAATTTTTTATATAAAAAAATAGAAACCACGTTCACTTGCGTGGAGGTTTGGTTTTTTTTTTCTAACAGGCGGTTTTTTGCAACAAATCAACTTGCGAATATGTATATACATATATATATATAATATATTTTAATTTTATTTTCCTTCGCTTATGTGATCGACTTTTATAGTTGCGCGTTTAATTTACACTTTAGCGCAGCGATTATTTTTCGGCACAAATTTATTTTGTAAGTGTATGTTTTTTAACGATTTTAAATATGCCTGATGTTTACTGTTGATTTTTACTTCATCAATTCAATTTTATTTTATTTCAGGTTTTTTTTTCGAAACTTTATGTACGCTACCCACATTAAACAGGTAGCAGCATTAAAGAAAATGCAACCCTGGGGTATATTTTTTTATTTGTTGTCGTCCATCACCTTTCAAAATAGATATATAAAATTTTACGAGTTTGATAATTCTAAATGTAAACAAAATGTAAGTGATTCTATATTTTGCTTGAAAAATACATTTGTTTTCAACGCAAGACGCATCATACTACAACAGATCCTCAGGAAACATTGCTCCTGGTGACAAAATTTGGAAGATTCTTCAAATATGCAAAAAATAGTCGGAACGCACCCAACCGTTTGCAGAAAGCGGCATGCCGAAGTTCAGTTCCAATTGGATATGAAAAGCAAGATCCGACCTTTTCCCCGTCTTTTAGAACACAATGTCTCCTTTCTGAGTATGTACTTATGTTTTCCAAATCGCGTTAATGAAAAATGTGTATAAATTAGAAATTAAAAATATAGAACATGTAAACAAATATTGTTTTTTTAAACTAAGTTTTGTTTTTTTTAAGAAAAAAGTTTGTTTTGTAAACAAAGTTTAACTTGTTATGGACCACTTATAAGAAAAAACTCCAGTCAGCTGCTAACATCATATTACCTGTTTATAGTACCATGACGCTACCTGTTTGCTTTATAACTTTTTTTTACGTATTTTTACACCACTGTTTTTCGCACTTGTCGCAAGCGGTTGTTCGTTGATGTACATATGTTTTTCACTTTTTTTTGTCTACATTTGCTCACTCACTTAATTTTTTTTTTTTATGTATTTGTACTTTATGTTTTTTTTTCTTTGTTTCGCGGTGTTTTTATTAGTTTTGTTCCACCTTTAGTGGTTTTTTCTTTAAATATCTTTGAATTTTGTTTCTTTTTATAAATCTCACTCGGTAAGCTACTTTCGCGCCGATGTCGTCATCTTTCCACTGCCGCTCTGCTACTTCCTTTCCGAAACGATTTTTCTCTTTTTGTAATGGAAGATTTGGATATATTTAATTAGTGTTAGAGGTGCCACTTCGTTTTTGGCGACGGAGGACCAATTTGTGTATTAGCTGCTAAATGCAAGTGCGTGGTGCACTGAATTAAAAGAGTTTTCGCTTTCGTTTTGAAAGTGGAATAATTCAGGTTTTTTTTTAGATATTAAATTATATCATATTAATCTCAATAATTTCAAGCATTAAAATTAAAAGGTTTAAAGCGATAACAATTGTATGCGAATAAGCGGACTGTAAATGAATAGCCGAGGTTGCTTCTTTCGGTTATACCAAATTACTTTATTTAGGTAATTATCGGTATGCGCACTTGTAGCCTTTTTGCGAATGACACCAAACATGAAGCAATGCGGATTTTAAATAGGCAAACTAAATCTTAATTGACAGTAATATGAGGTGACATTATTTAGGAACATACAAATTCTCAATTTCAAGGCCACCTGCTAATAAACTCTTCAATAAGTTTGCTTGTAATATCCAAAGTCTAGACATATGCATATGCACATACAAAGTTACATGCATAAACATCTAAATTATACGTATATATGCTACATAATAAATATAGTAAGTTGAGTAGCGGCATTAGCTTGGTAGGAAACTGTGTGGAAACAACTGGTAAAGGGTGTGTCGTGTGGTTACTGAACATCCTCCCCCACGCTGGAGGACTCTCGTTCTCCTGAGTTTGGAAGCAGTGCTACTTTGGTGATAGGTCGCATATACTCTCCCTTTGCTGTTTTCAACGTGACCACTCTTGTTTTATTGTCGACGCTGGGATGTAGCTTAATGATCTTGGCGAGAACCCACTGTGACTGCGGTAAGTTGGCTTCTCATAGAAGCACAATATCACCCAATTTCACATTCGGTTTATTAGTTCGCCACTTTTGCCGTTGTTGGAGATTCGTAAGGTATTCAGAGTGCCATCTCCTCCAAAACCCTTGGGCCATATGCTTCACCTTGTCCCACTGCTTCAATGGATCCGTGTTTAGATTTGAATCCACCGGACCTTCCGTTCTGGCAGTGAAGGGTTGACCAATTAGGAAGTGAGCTGGGGTGAGTGCATCAATTTCGCCATCATTACTGGGGCATAAAGGCCTGGAATTGAGAAGTGCTTCAATTCTAGTTAGCAAAGTATAAAAATGTTCGTAAGTCAAGGCAGTATGTCCAATTACGCGCTTTAAATGGGTTTTGACGGACTTAATGCCACTTTCCCATAATCCATCAAAGTGTGGTGATGACGGTGGGATGAATCGCCATGTAATACCACATTGTGTAAGAACATCAGCTGTGCTAGTATCTTTATAGGTCCTTTCTATAATTTGTTGCATCTCGTCGAGTTTGCGTTTCGCTTCAATAAAATTCGTTGCGTTATCCGACCATACTTCCAACGGTTTTCCACGGCGTGATATGAATCGATCTAAAGCTCCATTAAATGACTCAGTAGTCAGATCTCCTGCTAACTCTATGTGAATCGCCTTTGTAGTGAAACACACGAAAAGTGCTATGTAACACTTTCCTTGGTACCTTACCAATCTCTACCTTGCGTAAAAACGGGTCTGCAAATTCACAACCCAGTTTGCTGAAAGAGCGTTGAAATCGCACTCGCTCCATTGGTAGGTCACTCATCATCTGAGCCTGTGTAGTTTTCCGTAGTTTGAAACAGGTGATGCAGTTATGTACAATCCGTCGCGCCATGTTTCGCACTTCCAAAATCCAGAACTGTTGTCTAGTTAGAAATATCAATTGCGTTGTGCCGACGTGTAGATTCGCTAGGTGCATATACTTAACAATCATTTCAGTGACAATGTGTTTTGATGATAAAATTGCGGAATGTTTTACGTCAAATGAGGCTAAAGAATTTGTTATGCGGCCACCCACTCTCAAAACTCCACTTACCGCACGAATTATAAAGGTTGTAGCGCCTTGAAGTTCAACTGATGACAAAAATGACAAAAAAGGGTTGTATGCTTGTCTACGAAGTGAACCGATAAATCTTAAGCAGTCAGCTACTGCGCGAACCAAACGAGGCCACATAGATATGTGTTGCAGTAATGACCCAAGAATGACGTGGTGTTCTGTTGATATAAAGAATAGTTTAGACTTACAATGTGTTTATGCTCACGCTCTTCCAAAAAATCTCGGGGAATGTCAAACAGCAGTTTAGATTGCGTCCAAAGTTCCTTGCTCTTAGAAAGCCAACCGGGCCCATTCCACCAGACATTTAGAGATATTAGTTCCATGGGCATTATACCTCTCGAAGCATGGTCGGCTGGGTTGTCTGCAGATCGAACGTGCTACCATTGCGATTGTGTGTTAGAAATTAAAATTTCCGAGGTCCTATTTGCCACATATACCGGCCAACGCCTTGGTAAAGCGGACAGCCAATGTAAAACTATGGATGAGTCAGTCCACATATGGACCTTCGTTTTGTCGAATTTCAGTGCCTTTGTTATTTGATTCATCAATCGTCTCAACATCACAGCCCCACACAATTCGAGTCGTGGCACAGAAACTGTTTTCAGTGGTGCTACCCGACTTTTAGCCGCAACAAGATGAGTAATGACCTCGCCTTCGTACTCTGAACGGCAGTACTGCTCCGAATGCACTTAGTGAGGCATCGCAGAACCCATGGAGTTCTTTATGACCAAGCTTCAATAATGCCCTTCTTGGTATTTTTAGTGTATTTAACACAGACAGTGTGCTCCTCAGGTCTTTCCAACGAGTGGCAATGTCGGATGGAACTTCATCTGACCACTCCAGCTTTAGAAGCCATAATTCTTGAAAGAAAATTTTAATTAAAATTGTGGTTGGTGTTAAAAATCCTAAGGGGTCGAATATTCGAGCGGCTTCCGATAACATTGACTGTTTCGTTATCGTAGATGTCGTAGACGGTAACACACTTAATTCAAAAACATCATTCGCCGGGCTCCATTTTAAGCCAAGCAGCTTCAAAGATTTCGTTGATTGAAAAAACAGTGGAGACATTTCACGCATGTTTTCTGAAAGCCCTTGCAATAGTTCGACACAATTACTACTCCACTTCCGTAAATTCATGCCAGCGGTATTCAAAAGCTCAACTAACTCCCGATGTATTTTCAGCAGATCAGCAACAGTTTCTGCACCTGTCATAACATCATCCATATAAAAGTCACTTAAAATTACCTGTGACGCCAATGGATATGTGGTATTAGATGTATGAGCAAGTTCGTTTAACACTCTGACTGCCAAAAATGGCGCGCACGCTGTACCATATGTTACGGTGTTAAGCCTGTAATACTCAATAGGCTTGTCGGGTGTACTGCGCCATAAAATACGTTGATAATCCCAGTGGTAACCATGTATCCAAATCATACGATACATCTTTTCCACGTCTCCAGACATAATAAAACGATGCTGACGAAGTCGTAGAATAATCGCAAATATTTCACGCAGTAGCGATGGTCCGCTAAGCAAGGCTTCATTCAGCGACGAAAAGTTGCCGGTATGAGCAGATCCATCAAATACTACTCGAACACGCGTTGTTGTACTATCTGCTTTAATCACCGGATGATAAGGCAAATAATAACACTCATTCGATGATTTTGCAATTTCTGTCTTTGGAATTATTGCCATATGGTTCAGTCTAATATATTCTGCCATGAAATCTGAATATTGTGATTTTAACTCTGGATTACGCGCAAGTCTGCGTTCAGTTGAATCCAAACGCTTTAATGCCACATCAGCCGAATTATCAAAGTTTGGAAGTTGAGACTTGAAAGGTAACTCAACACTAAATTTACCATCATGCGCTCTCGTATATGTTTGTAAAAATGAATTATCTGCTTTTTCCTCGTCTTTTGTATACTGAATGGTACCTTGAATTTCTATTGTTTCCCAAAATTTGGTAAGAGCTTTGTCAATGTCAAAAATGTTGAAAATAAGCCCGACGCTCTTTTCCTTTCCTTTAAATCTCCTCCCGCAATCCAGCCCAACGTTGTTGAAAAGGCGCTCAGACCTGGATTTTCACTTTGAACCTTTTCGCCTTTTAGTACATCGAAAACCTTTTCATTTCCCAGCAGGATGTCAATAGGCGACGGAACGAAAAATGTGGGATCAGCTAAGTCCATCGACAGAAACGATGAGTATTGCTGCTACAACAACAACAACAACATGAGTATTGCTGTGTCGCTAGTTGATGTACTGGCGTGGGTGACGTAACTGTCGGCATAATCAACGCATGGACATTGAATGATTCTCTGCCTAAATTAGAGGTGATGTGCAGTGACACCCAACCATGAGAAATACCAGCAGCTGCATTATTCAGCCCATGTATTGGTATACGTGAATGTTGACGACGCAAACCCAAACGCCTTTTAGTACATCGAAAACCTTTTCATTTCCCAGCAGGATGTCAATAGGCGACGGAACGAAAAATGTGGGATCAGCTAAGTCGAGCGACAGAAACGATGAGTATTGCTGTGTCGCTAGTTGATGTACTGGCATGGATGACGCAACTGTCGGCATAATCAACACATGGACATTGAATGATTCTCTGCCTAAATTAGAGGTGATGTGCAGCGACACCCAACCATGAGAAATACCAGCAGCTGCATTATTCAGCCCATGTAGTGGTATACGTGAATGTTGACGACGCAAACCCAAACGCCTTTTAGTACATCGAAAACCCTTTCATTTCCCAGCAGGATGTCAATAAGCGACGGAACGAAAAATGTGGGATCAGCTAAGTCCAGCGACAGAAACGATGAGTATTGCTGTGTCGCTAGTTGATGTACTGGCATGGATGACGCAACTGACGCAACTAAGAGGTGATGTGTAGCGACACCCAACCATGACAAATACCAGCAGCTGCATTATTCATCCCATGTATTGGTATACGTGAATGTTGACGACGCAAACCCAAACGACGCACGCAATTTTCGGAAATGATGGATTTTTCAGCTCCGCTGTCCAACAACAACCGGCATTGGAATTGCGCACCATAGCAATCAGTAACCTAACATACGGCTGAAGGGAGGAGCGTTTTAATCTCAGGCAAAGAGCTAAAGTTAACGTTCACGGTCTTTCCCTCAGCCTGTTAGTTTGGCTGTGCTGAAGTGATGTCGTCATGAAGGAGACTGTGATGGCGTTTACGACAAGTCCGGCATGAGAACTTAGAGCGACAATTATTAGATATATGTCCCACTTTCAAGCAATTGTAACAAACTCGCTTGTTTGCAACAAATTCTCGTCTTTCCTTCACACTCAAACTCAGAAAAACAATGCATTGGGACAACTCATGAGAAGCGCTGCATTTCACACATCGCGTTGGTATACGAGTATCTACGGTCATTTGATGGGCCTTCACTGTTACCATACGATTTCGTGTTTGTGATGTGGTTATCGATGAAGTAGATTCCAAGGCGAGGCACGTATAATCTAGGAAACTCAAAAATTCATTAAATGAAGGAAAATCAATATTTGATTTATTGAACTTAGCCCATTCTTGAGTTGTAACTGAACTCAACTTGGATAGCAAAATATGAATTAGCCAAACATCGCGTTTCTCTGCATCTTCACCCAAAGCACGCAGCCCACGTACAACCTCATCTGCACTATCGTATAACTTACGCATGTTACTCGCTGACTGATTGCTCAAAGCTGCTAAATTAATAAACCTTCTAACGTGAGCCTTTGCAATTATACCCATTTTATTGTAGCGTTAATACAGCTTACTCCATGCTTCTGTATAATTTTCGTTTGACTCTGGGATATGCTCAATAACGTCATACGCCGATTCTGCTAAATAGCTTTTCAATAGCTGAAACTTTTGACAAGCAGTAAATGAGGTGTTGTTATGAATGGTACTGACGTAAGAATCGAGAAATGACTTCCATTCAGTAAGATTACCAGAAAACGGCTTTATTTTAAACTTAGGTAAAAAGTTTAACCTTAAACTTGACACTTGTGTTGCCAAATTATTGAGGACTTCCGTTTGGGACGAAAGAATACTTGTTACAGCCGTATCTTGCCGAGTTGATTCGAAAACAGTTGCTGCGTTTGCTGTCACATGACACCTTTCAGAAATATGTAACCGTAATGCGCTCTTTAAAGCGAGCACCCGCTCCTCGAATTCTTCCAAATCTGCCTCGATTTCGGCCTCCACTCCTTCATCGTCGTCGTTTTTCTCTATCATGATACCAACAATTTCTTTGTACTCGTTCCAAACCTCTTCGAGGCGCTCCAAGCGGCACTCCCAATCTTCAACTGGTCTATCAATACCATTAGTCGTCACAAATGTAGAAATTCTTGTGACCGCTCCCTTTAGCATTGCCCGTTTAACCTTTAATTTTTGCATTTTGATTCACCGCATACAGTTCTTTGCAGAATTTAACCGAATCCGTGATGATAAAATTAACTTAATATAACCGCGTCTAATCCGGCTCGACGGACAAAAAAATGTTATGAATGCGAATCAGCGGACTGTAAATGAATAGCCGAGGTTGCTTCTTTCGGTTATACCAAATTACTTTATTTAGGTAATTATCGGTATGCGCACTTGTAGCCTTTTTGCGAATGACACCAAACATGAAGCAATGCGGATTTTAAATAGGCAAACTAAATCTTAATTGACAGTAATATGAGGTGACATTATTTAGGAACATACAAATTCTCAATTTCAAGGCCACCTGCTAATAAACTCTTCAATAAGTTTGCTTGTAATATCCAAAGTCTAGACATATGCATATGCACATACAAAGTTACATGCATAAACATCTAAATTATACGTATATATGCTACATAATAAATATAGTAAGTTGAGTAGCGGCATTAGCTTGGTAGGAAACTGTGTGGAAACAACTGGTAAAGGGTGTGACGTGTGGTTACTGAACATCCTCCCCCACGCTGGAGGACTCTCGTTCTCCTGAGTTTGGAAGCAGTGCTACTTTGGTGATAGGTCGCATATACTCTCCCTTTGCTGTTTTCAACGTGACCACTCTTGTTTTATTGTCGACGCTGGGATGTAGCTTAATGATCTTGGCGAGAACCCACTGTGACTGCGGTAAGTTGGCTTCTCATAGAAGCACAATATCACCCAATTTCACATTCGGTTTATTAGTTCGCCACTTTTGCCGTTGTTGGAGATTCGTAAGGTATTCAGAGTGCCATCTCCTCCAAAACCCTTGGGCCATATGCTTCACCTTGTCCCACTGCTTCAATGGATCCGTGTTTAGATTTGAATCCACCGGACCTTCCGTTCTGGCAGTGAAGGGTTGACCAATTAGGAAGTGAGCTGGGGTGAGTGCATCAATTTCGCCATCATTACTGGGGCATAAAGGCCTGGAATTGAGAAGTGCTTCAATTCTAGTTAGCAAAGTATAAAAATGTTCGTAAGTCAAGGCAGTATGTCCAATTACGCGCTTTAAATGGGTTTTGACGGACTTAATGCCACTTTCCCATAATCCATCAAAGTGTGGTGATGACGGTGGGATGAATCGCCATGTAATACCACATTGTGTAAGAACATCAGCTGTGCTAGTATCTTTATAGGTCCTTTCTATAATTTGTTGCATCTCGTCGAGTTTGCGTTTCGCTTCAATAAAATTCGTTGCGTTATCCGACCATACTTCCAACGGTTTTCCACGGCGTGATATGAATCGATCTAAAGCTCCATTAAATGACTCAGTAGTCAGATCTCCTGCTAACTCTATGTGAATCGCCTTTGTAGTGAAACACACGAAAAGTGCTATGTAACACTTTCCTTGGTACCTTACCAATCTCTACCTTGCGTAAAAACGGGTCTGCAAATTCACAACCCAGTTTGCTGAAAGAGCGTTGAAATCGCACTCGCTCCATTGGTAGGTCACTCATCATCTGAGCCTGTGTAGTTTTCCGTAGTTTGAAACAGGTGATGCAGTTATGTACAATCCGTCGCGCCATGTTTCGCACTTCCAAAATCCAGAACTGTTGTCTAGTTAGAAATATCAATTGCGTTGTGCCGACGTGTAGATTCGCTAGGTGCATATACTTAACAATCATTTCAGTGACAATGTGTTTTGATGATAAAATTGCGGAATGTTTTACGTCAAATGAGGCTAAAGAATTTGTTATGCGGCCACCCACTCTCACTCCACTTTCGTCTAGAAATGGTGCAAGGCTTGAAAGCTTACTCCTATTGGCTACAGTCTTTTTCTCCTTTAGCGCAACTTTGTCAGCAAAAAACATTTCCTCTTGTGCCGCACGAATTATAAAGGTTGTAGCGCCTTGAAGTTCAACTGATGACAAAAATGACAAAAAAGGGTTGTATGCTTGTCTACGAAGTGAACCGATAAATCTTAAGCAGTCAGCTACTGCGCGAACCAAACGAGGCCACATAGATATGTGTTGCAGTAATGACCCAAGAATGACGTGGTGTTCTGTTGATATAAAGAATAGTTTAGACTTACAATGTGTTTATGCTCACGCTCTTCCAAAAAATCTCGGGGAATGTCAAACAGCAGTTTAGATTGCGTCCAAAGTTCCTTGCTCTTAGAAAGCCAACCGGGCCCATTCCACCAGACATTTAGAGATATTAGTTCCATGGGCATTATACCTCTCGAAGCATGGTCGGCTGGGTTGTCTGCAGATCGAACGTGCTACCATTGCGATTGTGTGTTAGAAATTAAAATTTCCGAGGTCCTATTTGCCACATATACCGGCCAACGCCTTGGTAAAGCGGACAGCCAATGTAAAACTATGGATGAGTCAGTCCACATATGGACCTTCGTTTTGTCGAATTTCAGTGCCTTTGTTATTTGATTCATCAATCGTCTCAACATCACAGCCCCACACAATTCGAGTCGTGGCACAGAAACTGTTTTCAGTGGTGCTACCCGACTTTTAGCCGCAACAAGATGAGTAATGACCTCGCCTTCGTACTCTGAACGGCAGTACTGCTCCGAATGCACTTAGTGAGGCATCGCAGAACCCATGGAGTTCTTTATGACCAAGCTTCAATAATGCCCTTCTTGGTATTTTTAGTGTATTTAACACAGACAGTGTGCTCCTCAGGTCTTTCCAACGAGTGGCAATGTCGGATGGAACTTCATCTGACCACTCCAGCTTTAGAAGCCATAATTCTTGAAAGAAAATTTTAATTAAAATTGTGGTTGGTGTTAAAAATCCTAAGGGGTCGAATATTCGAGCGGCTTCCGATAACATTGACTGTTTCGTTATCGTAGATGTCGTAGACGGTAACACACTTAATTCAAAAACATCATTCGCCGGGCTCCATTTTAAGCCAAGCAGCTTCAAAGATTTCGTTGATTGAAAAAACAGTGGAGACATTTCGCGCATGTTTTCTGAAAGCCCTTGCAACAGTTCGACACAATTACTACTCCACTTCCGTAAATTCATGCCAGCGGTATTCAAAAGCTCAACTAACTCCCGATGTATTTTCAGCAGATCAGTTTCTGCACCTGTCATGACATCATCCATATAAAAGTCATTTAAAATTACCTGTGACGCCAATGGATATGTGGTATTAGATGTATGAGCAAGTTCGTTTAACACTCTGACTGCCAAAAATGGCGCGCACGCTGTACCATATGTTACGGTGTTAAGCCTGTAATACTCAATAGGCTTGTCGGGTGTACTGCGCCATAAAATACGTTGATAATCCCAGTGGTAATCATGTATCCTACGATACATCTTTTCCACGTCTCCAGACATAATAAAACGATGCTGACGAAGTCGTAGAATAATCGCAAATATTTCACGCAGTAGCGATGGTCCGCTAAGCAAGGCTTCATTCAGCGACGAAAAGTTGCCGGTATGAGCAGATCCATCAAATACTACTCGAACACGCGTTGTTGTACTATCTGCTTTAATCACCGGATGATAAGGCAAATAATAACACTCATTCGATGATTTTGCAATTTCTGTCTTTGGAATTATTGCCATATGGTTCAGTCTAATATATTCTGCCATGAAATCTGAATATTGTGATTTTAACTCTGGATTACGCGCAAGTCTGCGTTCAGTTGAATCCAAACGCTTTAGTGCCACATCAGCTGAATTACCAAAGTTTGGAAGTTGAGACTTGAAAGGTAACTCAACACTAAATTTGCCATCATGCGCTCTCGTGTATGTTTGTAAAAATGAATTATCTGCTTTTTCCTCGTCTTTTGTATACTGAATCGTACCTTGAATTTCTATTGTTTCCCAAAATTTGGTAAGAGCTTTGTCAATGTCAAAAATGTTGAAAAAAAGCCCGACGCTCTTTTCCTTTCCTTTAAATCTCCTCCCACAATCCAGCCCAACGTTGTTGAAAAGGCGCTCAGACCTGGATTTTCACTTTGAACCTTTTCGCCTTTTAGTACATCGAAAACCTTTTCATTTCCAGCAGGATGTCAATAGGCGACGGAACGAAAAATGTGGGATCAGCTAAGTCCAGCCACAGAAACGATGAGTATTGCTGTGTCGCTAGTTGATGTACTGGCATGGATGACGCAACTGTCGGCATAATCAACGCATGGACATTGAATGATTCTCTGCCTAAATTAGAGGTGATGTGCAGCGACACCCAACCATGAGAAATACCAGCAGCTGCATTATTCAGCACATGTATTGGTATACGTGAATGTTGACGACGCAAACCCAAACGCCTTTTAGTACATCGAAAACCTTTTCATTTCCCAGCAGGATGTCAATAGGCGACGGAACGAAAAATGTGGGATCAGCTAAGTTCAGCGACAGAAACGATGAGTATTGCTGTGTCGCTAATTGATGTACTGGCATGGATGACGTAACTGTCGGCATAATCAACACATGGACATTGAATGATTCTCTGCCTAAATTAGAGGTGATGTGCAGCGACACCCAACCATGAGAAATACCAGCAGCTGCATTATTCAGCCCATGTAGTGGTATACGTGAATGTTGACGACGCAAACCCAAATGCCTTTTAGTACATCGAAGCCCTTTTCATTTCCCAGCAGGATGTCAATAGGTGACGGAACGAAAAATGTTGGATCAGCTAACTCCAGCGACAGA
The DNA here is from genome assembly GCA_963971545.1 of Philophylla caesio. NCBI lineage: Eukaryota > Metazoa > Arthropoda > Insecta > Diptera > Tephritidae > Philophylla > Philophylla caesio. Next base: position 44,550,720 of record OZ020606.1, on the reverse strand, counting down.
AACGATGAGTATTGCTGTGTCGCTAGTTGATGTACTGGCATGGATGACGCAACTGACGCAAATTAGAGGTGATGTGCAGCGACACCCAACCATGAGAAATACCAGCAGCTGCATTATTCATCCCATGTATTGGTATACGTGAATGTTGACGACGCAAACCCAAACGACGCACGCAATTTTCGGAAATGATGGATTTTTCAGCTCCGCTGTCCAACAACAACCGGCATTGTTGTTGTGCACCATAGCAAGGCACAGTCAATAGGTAGCAGCAGTAGAAAAATTGAAAAAAAAAATTTAGCTCTGTATATTTTGTTTTAGCTTTTAAAAGCTAAAATTTCAAAAATATTTTATCAACTACCTTAAATTGTACTGAAAGCATTCTTATCACAACGAATTTGAAAATTTGACAATTCAAATTAAAATAAAATATGGAAAAAGTTCAAAAAAAAAGTTTGCTGCTGCTACCTATTTGATGTGCCTTGCACCATAGCAATCAGTAACCTTACATACGGCTGTAGGGAGGAGCGTTTTAATCTCAGGCAAAGAGCTAAAGTTAACGTTCACGGTCTTTCTCTCAGCCTGTTAGTTTGGCTGTGCTGAAGTGATGTCGTCATGAAGGAGACTGTGATGGAGTTTATGACAAGTCCGGCATGAGAACTTAGAGCGACAATTATTAGATATATGTCCCACTTTCAAGCAATTGTAACAAACTCGCTTGTTTGCAACAAATTCTCGTCTTTCCTTCACACTCAAACTCAGAAAAACAATGCATTGGGACAACTCATGAGAAGCGCTGCATTTCACACATCGCGTTGGTATACGAGTATCTACGGTCATTTGATGGGCCTTCACTGTTACCATACGATTTCGTGTTTGTGATGTGGTTATCGATGAAGTAGATTCCAAGGCGAGGCACGTATAATCTAGGAAACTCAAAAATTCATTAAATGAAGGAAAATCAATATTTGATTTATTGAACTTAGCCCATTCTTGAGTTGTAACTGAACTCAACTTGGATAGCAAAATATGAATTAGCCAAACATCGCGTTTCTCTGCATCTTCACCCAAAGCACGCAGCCCACGTACAACCTCATCTGCACTATCGTATAACTTACGCATGTTACTCGCTGACTGATTGCTCAAAGCTGCTAAATTAATAAACCTTGTAACGTGAGCCTTTGCAATTATACCCATTTTATTGTAGCGTTAATACAGCTTACTCCATGCTTCTGTATAATTTTCGTTTGACTCTGGGATATGCCCAATAACGTCATACGCCGATTCTGCTAAATAGCTATTCAATAGCTGAAACTTTTGACAAGCAGTAAATGAGGTGTTGTTATGAATTGTACTGACGTAAGAATCGAGAAATGACTTCCATTCAGTAAGATTACCAGAAAACGGCTTTATTTTAAACTTAGGAAAAAAGTTTAACCTTGAACTTGACACTTGTGTTGCCAAATTATTGAGGATTTCCGTTTGGGACGAAAGAATACTTGTTACAGCCGTATCTTGCCGAGTTGATTCGAAAACAGTTGCTGCGTTTGCTGCCACATGACACCTTTCAGAAATATTTAACCGTAATGCGCTCTTTAAAGCGAGCACCCGCTCCTCGAATTCTTCCAAATCTGCCTCGATTTCGGCCTCCACTCCTTCATCGTCGTCGTTTTTCTCTATCATGATAGCAACAATTTCTTTGTACTCGTTCCAAACCTCTTCGAGGCGCTCCAAGCGGCACTCCCAATCTGCAACTGGTCTATCAATACCATTAGTCGTCACAAATGTAGAAATTCTTGTGGCCGCTCCCTTTAGTATTGCCCGTTTAGCCTTTAATTTTTGCATTTTGATTCACCGCATACAGTGCTTTGCAGAATTTAACCGAATCCGTGATGATAAAATTAACTTAATATAACCGCGTCTAATCCGGCTCGAAGGACCAAAAAATGTTATGTATGCGAATAAGCGGACTGTAAATGAATAGCCGAGGTTGCTTCTTTCGGTTATACTAAATTACTTTATTTAGGTAATTATGGGTATGCGCACTTGTAGCCTTTTTGCTAATGACTCCAAACATGAAGCAATGCGGATTTTAAATAGGCAAACTAAATCTTAATTTACAGTAATATGAGGTGACATTATTTAGCACCATACAAATTCTCAATTTCAAGGCCACCTGCTAATAAACTCTTCAATATGTTTGCTTGTAATATCCATAGTCTAGACATATGCATATGCACATACAAAGTTACATGCATAAACATCTAAATTATACGTTTATATGTATCATATAAATATAGCAAAGATAATATGATACGAAACTCTTTGTTTCGAGAGAGTGACAGCACAAACAAAAGGCGCATTTTTATAACATTTTCCAAAAGAGCCACTCTGTAGAAATAGCTTTTTATTTCATTTTTTGGAGATTTTGCAGTAGCTTCGCCACAATTGAGGTTTGCTAACAGAATGAATAAAAATGCAATAAAAATAAGAGTAAATAAGAGATGTTATTTACCTTAATGCCAGAAGATAATATATATAAATAAAATCAATGAAAATAATTAAAATACCGCAGAAATTCATATTTCGCAAAAACTGCTTTTATATAAGCATTAAACATAAATTTAAGATATAGCGTGTTTTCTTATAAACATACATGTTTATTCATGTATATTAAAATGCAATACTTACCCAGTTCGCTTTGAAAAAATAGTTGTAGTATATATTTTTAAAATAAAATTCAATATTTGTATGTAAATCAAAACCTTCATAGTTTCGTAAAATTTATATATTAAATTTAACTCTTAATTTAGAGATTTCAAGACGCATTTTATAAAAAAATAACATTTACTCGGTTTTTTAATCCAAATAAAAATAATAGCTATTTCCACGCATTTGCCTCTGGTAGCCCACCTTTTTGCGTGCCAGCTGTTCAGTAGCCCATGATTCGGCTTTGTTGCAAGCCCAAAATGTGAGATCATGGGCTCTCGCAGCAAGCGAAAGAGAGAAGTTTCGTATCATATTGTCTTTGAATATAGTAAGTTGAGTAGCGGCATTCGCTTAGTAGGAAACTGTGTGGAAACAACTGATAAAGGGTGGACGTGTGGTTACTGAACAACAATATTGCTTAATATATGAACATATAAAACGGATAAAGGTAGATGGTTGTGTAGCATACAATCTATAATGTCTTAAACAACAATGCTTTAAGTTTACAAACAACAACAAATAACGTTTGCTATATTGCCACTAATTACACAACAGCCATCAAGTCATGAGCATGGCCTTGAGCAAAGCATTTCGGCGATATATTATTTCACATGCACTCAATGTTTACGTAAACTATACACTGTTAGCATTACTCGCATGTCAAGTTTATGGTGACATTCGATCTGTTTTAAGGTATGCTAATTTCCCTTGTTTATATTTGCTTATTTTTAGTTCTATAGATTGATACTGATTTTATATTTATGTACAACTGCTGTGTCAGCATTTAAAAAGGTATAAAAATAATTATTTTAATAAAAATGTAACAGTCTAACAAAATAACTTATCTAGACTTCATGGCGACCCTGCCAGCTTTAATAAGTCTAGAACTGCTGCTTAAGGTCCGCGCATTTAAGTCAGAAGACTTCAAATACTCCTGCTAATGTGGTCTTTGGAAACCCTTTTGTGACACAGCTGAGAATATCCAATTTGTTTCTTGCCGAATCCCCATTCCAACTATATTCTTGGTGATGGCATATATGTATTATTCTATTTCGATATTCTGATGGAAAGCAATAACCTTCAGCAAGCACTAAAGGAAGATATTACAGCGAGCCCTTGTCCGCTCACAATTGAAAAATGCCGGGCCGGGCAAAACATAAACAGGAAGAAGGACGAAGAAACTGCGAAACTGCAGAGAAAGCTGACAGAAATACCTAAACTGGAGCGACCCAAAAGAAGAGGTGGTTTTAAAAACCAGCTAAGGCGTCTTCGAGTGGCAATAATCCGTCAGGCAAAGGAACACCAGGACGAAACAATAAAAAGGGACAATTGGATTAAAAGTAAGTTAATTAAGGAAAAGCTTAACGCATGGTAAACTATTTAGCGTAGCGTATATACATACATATATATTAATTTTAAAAAAAAATATATACATATATATATGTAATATATATATTAATTTTTGAATAATTTTCTCAATCTGAGTAAATCGATTTTTTCACTATTATAGGTGGACATAATGCATAGAACTAGCCCTTAAACTCTATGCCATGTACAATAAAATTCTTAGAAAGAAATAGAGTAGTAGAGCGAATGATTTAGATAAAGTGTAAATTCATTTCGTTTCATAACAGTTTCTCAGTATTGGAACGATGGACACTTCTTAGCAATTTTTTAGAAATTGAAAAGCAAAAATTTAAAACATATAAACTAGTTAACAAGAAACGATATATAAAATTGGAAATTGCGAATCGAATTAGGAGCTCCTTAAGAGCTCAATACGAAAAATTACTACAAAGTCATACGGATCTAGCTTTAAAATCTTATTGGGATATCAGAGACAAACTTTTAAAACTCAAATCTATCATAAAATATATTAAGTATATCCCACAGTATAAAAGAACCAATAGTAGTGGACTTAAGTCAAGTGGACAATAGCCCATCAGAAGCTCAAAGTGAGTCCGACACTGATTCCGACAAAGGTGAATATTATTCTTATCCTTCCTATCACGAAAAAACTAAAACCTTAATGTCTCAGCCAGAATTTTTAAAGTTAGACGCTTCAATAGTGGGTGATTTCGATGGCCGACCACAAAATTTGCAAGCTGTCATTGATTAATTAGACATCCTTAAAAAAACTATGGGACAACGCGAACAATTGGCAGTGTCCTTAGTCAAAACTAAATTAAAAGGTGATTCCTGAAAAATTATAACAAATGAATCAACAATAGACCCAATTAAAGATAAACAAAAAGTCAAATGTAAGGGTGAATCAGCAAAAGCCCTACAAGCCCGAATCAAAAACATAAAACAAGACAAAAAATCTGCTAACGACTTTAACAGTTAGAAACTGCATACATTGTTATGGTGTACCACCAGAGCTCGCATCCTCATACTTTTCGCAAGTCAATGCTTCAAAATCCGAGGTAAAGATGCTAATGAATTTGACTCTTACGATTCAGCAGTTTCCAAATTTATGGAAGCTAATAATGACACTGTAAATCAACAGAGTAATATTATGTTTTATAATAGAAGCCAAAAACGACAACGTTTTAACAGAAATTGCAATTACAACCGGCATAGACGTCAAGGCAACGGATATAGAAATTTTCGCAAACGCGGACATTACTACAATAACAACAATTCTCCTAACTATAATGATAGACATTACTATAGAGGTAGACAAAACAGCAACAATCCAGGACAAAATAACCGAAACGTTCGAACGCTACAAATTGAACAACAATCGGAAAACCCACATGCGCGCGCAGTTACATATCCACTCGAACATTTCTAAATGACACAATCAACACATTTTTGATCGATACTGGCGCCGATATATCAATTTTAAAAATCAACTACATCAATAACCGAGAAACCACAGACACTCATGACACAACTACTATCAATGGAATTGGACAAGGAACAATAAGAACGATAGGAGTTGTAACAACAGAGCTCATTTGTGACGACATATTAATCAAACACAAATTTCATGTTGTTGAAAACAATTTCCCTGTTCCATGTACAGGCTTATTAGGATTAGATTTTCTGAAGAAATACAACTGTAAAGTAGACTACCAAAGAAGTCAAGGTTGGCTTGTTCTTAGACCAATTGATTATCATGAAGATATAGCTATACCCATGCAAAACTCACCTAATATTCATTATATTTCTGTATCAGCCAGATCTGAGGTCATTCGCTTGATAATCTTAGAAAACGAATACAAAAATATACTGATCCCACAACCACAAATACAGGAAGGCATCTTTATCGCTAATACAATAACAACCCAAAAATAGTAATTTATTCGGATGGTTGGTTTAAGTGGATTGCCACCCTGGTGGCAAACAATTAGCAAGTATGCCATTTTGATTCCACATCTCGTGCAACCTACAACCATTTGGCGGTTTTTATGAATCGCAGTATATCATACAAAGAGAGGCGGCGGCACTCTAAAAAAATCTGCAGGAATGGTTTCCCAAGGGTCTTTAACCTTATTCTAGCAAGGGCCAGGCACTCGCACATAAAATGCTAAACCGTCTCCTTTGCGCCTGGGTCTTCACAGCTTCGACAGAACGGTTAAAGGGTATGCCTATCATTTCAGCATGTACTCCTATAGGCCAGTGCCCTGTACAGACAGCTGTAAGTTTGTATATATTTTCTTTGCTCATTTCTAAAATAGCCTTTGTTTTAAGCGAATCATAAGACACCCAAACCAGCCGGGTGATCCTGTACGATCCTGTATTACTCCACCTGTGATTAGCTTTTCGGTGGTAGATATCGGCAATCCTGCCCTTTATTTCTCTAAGCGAGACGCCCATATTCACCGCGATGGACCTATCCAGTGCAGAACCACACCTCGCTAGTTCATCCGCAGTTTCGTTTCCATAAATGTCCCTATGCCCCGGGACTCATATCAGGGTAATTTCGTATTCGCTGAAGATTGAAGCCATCTCTCTCCTATATTCATCTACGAGTTGAGAACCGACCGAGGTAGAAGAGAGTGCTTCAATGGCAGCTTGGCTGTCTGTGAAAATGTTCACTCGCGTACCTGCTGTTGCATTCCTCTCAACATACCTAATCGCCTCCTTTATTGCAAACATTTCAGCCTGGAATACGCTTGCATAGTCTGGTAGACGGTATGATATCTTCAGGTTATGCTGCTCAATGAAAACCCCCGCACCTACCCGCGCTCCATCTTTGATCCGTCCGTGTAGACTGCCAGACCATCCTGTAATCAGAATTTCCGCGAGTCTAATCAGTGGGCAGCGCTTCAATCTCAGCTGGGATTCTACCAAGAATAGTGCTATGCCCCATCGGCCTTTCTTTCCAGAACCCCAATGCATGTAACCTAATGGCACTGTTAGCAGCTGATTTTTCAATAAAAATGTCTATTGGTAATAAATCGAGTAGTACGTTCAAGACATCCGTTGGGCAAGAACTCATTGCACCCGTTACATCAGTAGCTGCTGACCTTTGAATTCTTCCCAGTTTCTTGACGACATAATCTTTGGTGAGAGCTGGCCACCATACCAGCGCTCCGTATGAGAGTATGGGTCGGACTATAGCTGTGTACATCCAGTGCACAATCTTTGGTTGTAGTCCCCATTTATTGCCTAACATTGCCCTTGTGGCGTAGAAAGCCACCGAGGCCTTCCTTACACGCTCCTCGATTTTCAGTATCCAATTAAGCTTTGGGTCCAGAATCACTATTTGACAGATCAAGTTCCGTCCCTCGGAGCTTAGGTTTAGTGAAGTAAGGTAGTTTTGTTTTGTTTGTGAGGAGCAACAGATCCGTTTTCTCAGGGTCCTAAGCGAACAGTTTATGGCCCAGGTGTCCACCTCCTGTAAAGCCCTCTCCACAATTTCGCTGATGACCGGAAGAAATTTCCCCGATACCAGTATTGCAACATCATCTGCATAAGCTACTACTTTGATTCCCCAGGAATCTAACTTTGTCAGTAGTTGGTTTAAAACCATGAGCCAGAGTAGTGGCGAGAGAACTCCTCCCTGGGGGTTGCCCTTCACCGCATATACGGTTCTATCCTGGGAACCTAGATTTGCCTAAATTGCTCCGCTCCTTAGCAGCGACACTATCCATGAGCGGACGCATTGATCAATTCCTGCTACCACCAGTGCCTTCTGTATTGAATCTCTGCTGACATTATTGAAGGCCCCTTCGATATCTATAAAGGAAGCTTTAGTATATTGTTTATAGTACATTGAACTCTCAATTGTGCGCACCACCTCGTGCAGGGCTGTCTCCGTTGACTTCCTTTTCAGGTACGCATGTTGTGAGTGTGATAAAAGGAGGTTTTATCTCTAATGTATAGGTCTAGAAGTCTTTCAAAAGTCTTCAGTACAAAGGACATCAGGCTAATTGGCCTGAAATCCTTAGCGTTGTCGTGACCTCGTTTCCCTGCTTTAAGAATGAAAATTACCTTTATTCTTTTCCAGTTTGGTGGGACGTGGTTCAGTAATAGGCACCCTCTGAATATTGCCAACAGGACCGGGACGACCACCTCTGAGGCTTTCTGAAGCATAATTGGAAGTATTCCGTCCATTCCCGGCGATTTGAAGGGTGAAAAGCTAAAGATAGCAAATTTTAGTTTGTCCTTGTCCAGTAGCTCATCCAAGAGCTCGCGAAGTGTTCGGGTCCAAGACCGATTCTAATTCGAATGCCCTGCACCCTGGAAAGTGAGTACTAAGCAGAATGTCCAACGACTCTCCAGCCGTTTCTGTCCACGACCCATCTGGTCTTTTCATATATGTTGACTGGGAGTGTCCCTTAGCAAGAATTCTACTCAGTCTGGCAGATTCCTTGGTACTTTCAATGGATTCACAGAATTCTCTCCAGGATGCCTCCTTGGCATCTCGGATAGCTTTCTTATATTTTTTTAAAATAAGTTTGTAACGGTCCCAGACTTTGGTATTTTAGTCATCATTGAAGGCCCTTCTCACTTGCTTACGGGGCTCTGTGAGTTCCTCATTCCACCAAGGTGTACGAGCCTTCTTACCATATCTTAGCGGGCAGGCTTTCGAAAAGGCCTTTCCGAAGGCTTTTTCTAAGCTGGCCGCTCTAGCGTCTAGCTCAACCCTTGTGGAAACACTTTCAACTGGTATTTTGTTCACCTTTTTGGTGATGATTTTTTGGAAAAGGCCATAGTTTGTCTTCCGAGGGTTCCTAAAGGGAGTAGGCGTTTCCGCCTCAATGATTAACTCAAAAAGTATACGACGGTGGTCCGAGAGGGTTTCATCGTCGCATACTTTCCACTTTGTGACCTTTAGGATGTCCTCGGTTAGCAAAGTTATATCTAAAACCTCTTCCCAGCCTATAAAATCAGGAGTACTAGGGAAGATGAATGTGGTGGTACTACCTCTATTGCAAATTCTAAACTTAGAATTAATAATAAATTGAAATAGCGACTCACCCATGTCGTTAGTTTCGGAGCTGCCCCACAACGTGTGCCTTGCGTTAGCATCGCACCCGAGTAGTATTGGATTGGCACCTGCCATCCTTTGTAAGGCAATCACCTCCTGTGGCGGGCACGACCTGTCGTGCGCCATGTATGTCGATGATATATAGCAGCTTTTTGTGTTTATCAACTCCAAGTTGATGACAGCCACATCCGGAGAGCTGAAATTGTAAAATAGAAAAGCTTTAATATGTTTTTGACCAGTATACAAGCTCGGGGTTTACCTGATAGCCCGCTGTAGAAAAGGTTATAGTGGGCGTCCCTTAGCCCTTTAACCTCAAGGTCCCTTATCCAAGGTTCCTGATTCAAGGCGACGTCGATGTCTCCCTGCCTAAGGAAGACCATTAGGTTGTCCGAGGCGGCCTTAGAATGCCTAAGACTGGCCTGAATGAACCTCATCGACGTCTGCTGAACTCCTGTTGCCTGCTAACACCTTGTCAGCACTTCTAGTGGCGTCCTCGGTGGCGTCCCCCTTCAGGCTCATGTCACCCAACAACTGGTTGGCGTCTTCGACATTTGCCTCCGGGATACTTTCGACCTTCCTTAGTGGCTCAATGCACTCGTCGTTGAGTCTCAAAAGATAAGACGAGCTCTGCGCACCCTCAAGGGGCTTTTCTGCAGAAATTACTGCCCAGTCTGTCATCGGTATATTCGGATTTTGTCGCTGTAGGATACGCATCAGCTTCTCGCTCTCCATGGCCATCTTCGGCAGCCAAATGCGGTCCCTGGGTCTTCTAGGGATCTCCGCGGCCGGAATAAGTTTGACCTTGAAACCCTTCCAGGCTTTGCCGATCTCGGCTACGCACTTGCCGAAGAACTCCCTAGAGAACTCACCCCTGCATTTGAAAATCCAGCAACCCCGGAGAGACTCACTAGAGTCAAATCCAGGAATAGGGTTGTCCTGATTCTCAAGCAGGTACCCGCTCACCCGTTCAGAGAGTTTTTTTCGATCTCGACCCACTTCTCCTGAACGGGCTTTCCGCTCCCTGTGACCTCGTCAACCAGCGCGACCTGGAGGTAATCCCTGGCCACCTCACAGTACCGCCGTTTCATCAGTGGTTCTGGCAGCTGGGAGGAGTCTTTCGTGTCTGCCCTTTTCCCAGCTGGTTCCGTTGTGGAGTCGTCCTTCGACCTCCCTCGTTTAACGGGGTCAGTTTTTTTCGGTGGTTTTGAGTTAAGGTGCTTCTTGTACTCTTCCACCACCTCCTTACACTTACGGCCGTCTTCCTCCTCCTTGGGGTGCACCGTACCGGCAGCTGCATTTTTGGCAATCTTGTCCAAAATGTAGACAGCTCGCTTGTACTTTGCCATGAGAGTCACCCCAGAGGACTTCGTTTTTCTTCTGGCTGATTTCGGAGTGCTCCCATGAGCACTCAACGAAGCCTTTGAAGTAGTTGGCAAATCAGGATTGCTAGGCTTAGCATTCACATTCGCGGTAGCCATATTTTATTACCCGCTGGTCACTCATACTTCGGCACGGTTTCCTTACACGCCTTGGCTTGGGTAAGAGGTGTTAGGGACTCCCCAGTCCTTACCTCGAGAGCACGATCAGAAACCATTTCCCCGTTACAGAGCTATTAAGGAGCATAAGCAATACGGCACTGATCTCTGATCTTAGCTGGACGCCATCCTGACAACGCAAGGATAATCTCTGTAGTGACCATTTCCAGTCGGCACCCTCGCGGAGGGTTCAGTCAGAGGATTTTTGCCATTCGGATACTAACACAACAAATCAAAACGCAACAATTTCAAATCTACAAATCAAAACAGAAAACCTAGACGATTACGAAAAAGTTAAACCCAAACCTATACAGGAAAAATTTTGGAATACCGCATGCACACAAAGAAGAAATTAATAGGCAGATATATAATTTAATTAAAGATGATATCGTGGAACCATCAACCTCAGAATATAATAGTCCGATATTATTAATTGAAAAAAAAATCACTTCCAGGCAATAAAGCAAAAAGGTGGAGACTAGTCGTACATTACAGGGCAGTTAATAAAAAATTAACAGCCGATAAATTCCCATGACCGAGAGTAGACGATATTCTCGACCAGCTTGGTAAAGCAAAATACTTTTCTTGCCTAGACTTGACGTCAGGATTCCATTAAATCGAACTAAAATAATCATCAAAGGACATAACCTCAATCTCAACAGACAATGGATCGTATAGGTTCAACCGTCTACTACTACTACAGAAGATTCATACGAAATTTGTCTGAATATTCGCGAGCCCTCACTAGGCTTTCTAGAAAAAACGTACCGTTTGATTGGTCTGAATAATGTGAAAGATATTTTCAATACTTAAAAATTTGCTTACTAAGCCCAACAATTTTAAATTATCCTGACTTCAATATAACGACAGATGCCAGCGGTTTTGCGTGCGGAGCAGTTTTGAGCCAGCAATACGACGACAAACCATTACCAGTTGCATACTCCTCACGTTCATTCACAAAAGGAGAATGCAATAAAACTACAATAGAAAAATAACTATCTGCTATTCACTGGGCCACTAAATATTTTAGACCCTATGTTTACGGCACAAGGTTCTTTGTTAAAACTGATCACCGTCCTTTATGGTTTTGTGGTGGAATACATAGCCGGAAAAGAAAATTGTATTGTGGACGCGCTATCCCGCATTAATATAAACGACCTCAAACGTTTTACCATTGAAATTTACCCCAAAATATACATATATAACAACTAGAACCATGAACAAAAAATTTTCCAGTAATATAGCAGGTGATATTAAACAAATGAAACCCAAAGTACACTCATCTTTATTCCAACAAAATTAGTTTTGAAAAAGGGCAAAAGGATTTGTAGCATTATTAATATCGATGATCTGATTGTTAATGAAAAAATCGACTTAAGACATTTATTTTCTAGGCATAGGGTAGAAGCCGACAGTCAATGCATAAATAAATTACAAATATCGTCTGACGATAAATTATTTAAATACATTCATCTAGATGATTTTAAAGAAATGGGCAATGAAGTACTAAAGCAACTGATCATTGCGATAACACCAAAATCAACCTATGTTACTGACAATGAAACGATAAACAAAATACTTAGAGATTACCACGATGATCCTGTTAATGGTGGCCACCCAGGCATTAATCGTTTGTGTAAGAAGATACGACAACGGTATCAATGGAAAAATATGTAAAATATGTAATTTAACAATATATCTAATTGCAGTCTCAATACCCAGCTAACGCGCTAAAATTGTGACAAAAGCCTTTTTCGATAACTGTATACTTATTTACGGTTTCATCAAAACAATAATTACAGATATGGGTATCGAGTATAAAAATAACTTGTTCAATGAATTATGCAAACTTTTGAAGATTGACCATCGAACTTCGACACCCTATCATCACCAAACATTGGGGTCTGTGGAACGGATTCACCTAACTTTTAACGAATATGTACGATCATACATATCAGTTCACAAAACCGATTGGGATGAATGGTAAAAATACTTTACATATTGTTATAACACAAATTCTACGGTGCATGGTTATTGTCCACTTGAATTAGTCTTTGGAAAAAATCCACCAAAATTCGATTTTCTTGAACAGTCAACAATTGCACCAATCTATAACTATGAAGCTTACGATAAAGAAATTAAATTTAGGCTCCAGGTTGCACAAGAACAAGCAAATAGAATGCTGCAAAAAAGCAAGGTTGCACAGACACGCATTTATGATAAAAACACACATAGTGTTGAAATTAATTTAGGAGATCTAGTATTAGTAAAGGATGAAGCAAGTCATAAACTAAACAGTACTTATAAGGGCACATATATAGCAGAAATGATATATCATAGAAATAATTATAATCTAAGATGCAACGACAAAAAATAAGTTGTACTCAAAAATAATTAATAAATAACGTTTGCTATATTACCACTAATTACACAACAGCCATCAAGTAATTGGCATGGCCTTGAGCAAAGCATTTCGGCGATATTTTATTTCACATGCACTCAATGGTTACGTAAACTATACACTGTAAGCATTACTCGCATGTCAAGTTTATGGTGACATTCGATCTGTTTTTAAGTATGCTAATTTCCCTTCTTTATATATGCTTATTTTTAGTTCTATAGATTGATACTGATGTTATATTTATGTACGACTGCTGTGTCAATATTTAAAAAGGTATAAAAATAAATCTTGTAATAAAATGTAACAGTCTAACAAAATAACTTATCTAGACTTCAGTTGGCAGGCAGAGCTGGCTGTTGATGTTGAGGTGTTCGCGGTTGAAACTTAAGTGTCTATTTTTGAAAAACGTCGAAAAGGTGGAAAGTGCAAGTCACCCTCTAGCGGGCGTTGTCACTAGCCTTAAAAATTAGCTGGAACGAGCCCGATGTTACTCCGAAAATTGAATTAACTCCATGTCTTCAGCAGGTACTTTCCAATGATTATTCACAATAGCACGACTTTCTCACTTTCCAACACTTTTACTTGAGGTCGGCTATTTTTAAGCGAGTTTATTTCAACCCGCATATTTCAACTCAAGTCGATAATTTTTTTTGTTGCTTTCCACGCTATACGATAATCTACCTAGTGTTCTTTTGCAAGTCGCTTGCAAAAGACGAGGCCTAATAACAATCTTAATCTACATACTATTTACATATATACATATATTGTGAGGGAGTGGTTGAAAACATTAACTGGTTGAAAGCTTCCGCGCATGCTTTCAACCCTTCGCCCAACGCTTTAATGGCTGCCGTATTTTTTTCGTGGGTGTCAGCCATTTTCGAAATGGCAGCCGAAATGGAGGCGTTGCTATCAGCTATTTTTTCAATAGCCTCCGCGATTTTCGCCACGGTATGAGCAAGCATCTAAGAATATAAAAGCATTATTAACAATACAATTCAATATTACAAAACAATCTTACCCTTTGCGTTTCAGCCTGCCCTCGGAAATCTTTAAACATTTCGTCTATGTCTCAGACTCTTCGGCCCGCTTCCGCTTGATGGTCCTACGCGGCGTCAGGCTCATCCTTATAGGAGTCTGGCTGATGGTCAATATCAGAGTTGACCCCGTCAATGGCTGTAGGAGAACGCTTCTTCCTCCACGACTAGGCGGATATTCGTGTTTAGAACCTGTCTTCATGGCTAGCTGCAATTTATTTAAAAAAAAAATTTTAATTTTAATGATAGTGCTTTTGTTTGTTTATTTTTCTGTTGGCCTAGTAAATGTTAATTTTACAATTTTATTGAGCTCAAGGCCAGTTTGTGGAAGATTTTTGTGAAAAAACAACAACAGTTTTTTAATGGTAGAAATTATAGTACTATTTCCGGAATCACCACATTTCCTCATCAGACTTCTTTTTATTAAATTAATTAAATGTATTTTTCATAACCACTTCTCCCAGGCTTTGAACCCGGGAGCTCGGAGTTGCAGAGCCAACACGCTACATATTGTGCTACGCTAGACGAGTTGGCTGTTGTGTTTATTTCATCTTCCTTAAACAAACCAACTACAAACAAGAGCAACTGATCTGCCGTTATTTAACTTGTTTGTGTGGTTGTTGTTTGTGTTTTATTTGCAAATTCTGTATTCAAGTTATTTACTTTATATTAGAAAGCATTTAAGGCGTGCTTATCCTTGCATATAAATGTTTGTTTATTTTTCTGTTGGCCTAGTTAATTTTACAATTTTTATTGAGCTCAAGGCCAGTTTATCGAAGATTTTTGTGAAAAAACAACAACAGTTTCTTTAATGGTACTAGGCCAACAGAAAAATAAACAAACATTTATATGCAAGAAGCGAGAACGTGGTGATTTCCGAAATATATATATATAAGCTAAGAAGGATCGATCAAACGACGAATTTCTTTCTATTCACTTAAGACTGGCGGACGTTATACCGATAGACGTTCTTATGGACCTACATATTCGAACATATAAAAACGAACTCTGAGCACGTAATGAACTGGATATACGAAATATTACAGAAAAAAATGGAAAAACTAACGGTGCCATACGGCGTAAAAGACAAGTCCCAAGGTGAAGTGAATATTGCAAATATATCCATCAAGAAATGACTTAAGCACAATATAAAGGACAATAACAGGATAAGGATAGCAGAACAAGCTATAATAGATACACAAGTAGGAATACCTTTCCTGCCAAGAGAGGACCAAGATCACACAAGGCACACTTGCAGAGATATTATAGAAAACCAATTCAAAATAAATGAAAATGAAAGATATAGGCACGAAAACAACATTATGAAGAGTTTAAAACAAAAATTTAGGGAGAACGGCATAATAACGACAAAGGCGGACAAAGGCAATACAATGGTACTCATTAAGAGAGACTAATATATACAAAAAGGAATAGAGATAAAAAGGGCCATAAAAAACTAGCAATATTATAATCCCACACAGCACACTTATTAAGCCAAATTAATCCGTCAGCACCACCACTGATAGCGCTTCCAAAAATCGACAAACCGGATACTTCAATGAGACCCAAAATTAACTATAAGTCGGCTCCTACTTATAGACTGTCCAAACATCTGAAAATGCTGTTAAATGAGAACTTGGAACTGCGCAACGAATACATTGTAGCAAACACGACTTAACTCATCCATAAACTGGCAAACGTGAAAATTTAAAAGCAAAGCAGGCTAGTATCATTTGATATTAAGGACTTATACTAATCTACCCTAAAAACGGAAACAATAGATATGGTCCGAAAAACATTACTCGAAAACACGAAGGACCAGATAAAAACAACCCAAATCACAAAAACATTACGAACTACACTGCGACAAAATATTTTAACTTTACTAATAAATTATACCGACAAGCAAATGGACTCGGAATTGGAAACCCAATTTCGGCCTTTCTCATGGAGGTATTTATGCAAGAACTGGAGGGACAGTATATGGAAGAACTAAAAGCCGAGTTAGGCGTAGTATTATACGCAAGGTACGTGGATAACATTAACTGCGTGATCACCAAGGGCAATGAATATGTATAATGTTTACGATGGAAATGGAAAAGAAGGAAACAAAAGATAACCTGGATCTGACGACTAAGATACACAAAATTGCCCAGAAACATGACTACGAAATTAACAGAAAACCGACAGCTACAGATACCATAATACATAACACATCAAATCTTCTTCAAGAACACAAATACGTCGCTATAATACAACTAACAAACAGGCTTGAACGAATACCTCTACCGCGAGAGGCATACGGAAAGGAACTAAACACAATGTACAACATAGCAACAAACAACAGATATAAAAAGGAGCTCCAACAAATATCAACATTCCACCCTGTCGGATAAGAAAAAAAATATATATAGTTAATGTCTGTCAGGCTTATAACTCTACGACGACTGGACTTCTGACAGTATATCAACGTCGATTACAAAAGATTTATAAAACTAAAGCAAGTATTTGGTTTAACAAACCATGTCTAGCATCGAACGTTACACCAAAATTTGCAAGAATTATAATAAAAACAAGTTAGAAAAGCTAAATTCGGGCGAAACCGATTTTTATATACCCTCGCGATATATTTCTGTATGGTCGGTGACCATGATTTCATATAAAAAAAACCAAGTTTTTTGCAATTTTGGCAATTTCCGTTATATGGAAGTTGGGCGTGGATATGGTCTGATTTCAAAAATTATTGACGGTAGTGCTAATGGTATCACGGACAATATGTTCACCAAACATCGTTATTGAGATACCTACAGACGTTTCTTTATAAGTAGGCGTGGTAACGCCCATTTTTCAAAATTTCATAAAAGTCAAGTTTCTTAATTAAATATCTCTCTAAATATCAAATTTGAATTAATATGCTTCAATAGACAAAGAAAAAAGACATGCTTGCATTTTTCAAAATTTCCGTTATATAGGAGGTGGGCGAGGATATGGTCCGATTTCAACAAATTTTTAACGATGCTAACAGGTTTGAGGAAAATATGTCCACCAAATTTTGTGATGATACCAATACTGTTATTGAGATACAGAAAATGTTTCATAAGTGGGCGTGGCAATGCCCCAATTTTCAAAATTTCATAAATCTCTAACTTCTTAGTTCAAAATCGCTCCAAATACCAAATTTAAGAGAAAAACAGAAACAAAATATTGTTCTACTTTTTATAATTATTCTACAAATTATCAAACATTTTTGCCTATTTCCTTTTTTCCAGGTGGTTGCTGTTGGCCCTTTATACGTATGTTAAATACGAAACATTCAATTCAAATAAACAGCACTTCCTTGTGCATATGTGTATCAATTCACTTATTCCCGAACTCAGTAAGTAACTCAGTCTCATCTTAAGTCTCAAAATGAGCTAGAGATTATTTAATTACATTTTTTGTCACTATTTAGAGATTTTATTTTGAGACTAGAGGCTTTATTTTGAAACTAATGAATGTCAACTTGTCTAAATTGTGATTTTTGTCTCTATTAGAGACTGAGGTTGCTTACTGAATTCGGGGGTAAGACGACTTTGAATGTGGTATCCTTAACTGGAGGCCCCAGGCTTTTCAGCTGAATAGTGATTTTGTAAAACCTTGTCTCCATTATTAAAAAATACATTTAAATATATGCCCTACATCCATCTTACACATTTAATTACTTCAGTGAAAAATATCGAAGTGAAAAAACTTTAGCTGAACGTACACTAGCAGAGATAATGTTAATGATGCATCTTTGGCCATATTGCCACAGCCGAAACTGCAAAAGATGCATGGGACGCTCTGATTGCAACATATGGTAACTCGGGACTCACTCGGAAAGTTAACTTATTAAAAAAAACTTGTTCGTTTGACTCTGTCTGATTGTAGTTTAATTGAGGATTATGTTAATGCAATGGTCGTGACAGCAGTTAAAGTGAAATATGCTGGACTAAACATTGATGACGAATTAATCGCATCATTAATGTTAGTGAAAAATTTCAATGCAAAATTAACTGTTGATTCTGTAAAAAATGTGTTATTCTTCTTCTTCTTTCATTGGCTCGATAACCACCTATGCGATTTTGGCCGAGCTTATCATAGCACGCCAGTTATTTCTCTCTTTCGATAACTGGCGCCAGTTGGAAATACCAAGGGTACCCAAGTCCCTTACCGCCTGGTCTTTCCAACGCAGAGGAGGCCTCCCTAGCCAGTGGAGCCGCTGGTTCTTAATCCGCTGCACTATGTCTACGTCCTGGTACAGCTCGTACAGCTCATCGTTCCATCTTCTACGGTATTCACCATCGCAAAGTCGTAAAGGCTCATAAATCTTTCGAATAATCTTTCTCTCGAACACTCTTAAAGTCTTCTCATCAGATATCTTCATCGTCCATGCTTCTGCGCCATACATTAGGACGGGCATAATGAGAGACTTATTGAGCGTGATTTTTACATCAAGCTTCGTCGTATATTTGCTTACGCTAAACGTTTCGTCGACAAACTTCGGAAAGTACCAGTCGAGGCCTGCCCAATAACAACGACCGAATTGGCCGACTCATTGATGCTAATTCTTCGCTACCTTCAGTAACTATCTTTTCCTGACGAATACAAGGCGCTGCAAAAAGGGAGCGTTAGTCCGCAGTCTAGTTTAAACCTACTTTCGCCATTTCTATACAACCAGATAATTCGCGTTGGGGGGAGAATCGCCAATTCATCGCTGCCGTTCGACGCTAAGCACTCCATTGTGCTACCGAAGTCACACCCGTTCGTTCGCACTATCATAAATGCTCGGAGCATAATAAGGCAAGTGATACACCGTTGAATATTATATTATCGCAACAAGCCACACCTTCAAGAACAACTCATGGGAGCGTTGCCGCGCGAGCGAGTTGAGCCATCGCACCCATTTGCTGTAACGGGAATCGATTATTGTGGACCGTTCCTTATCATACATCTCGTGCGAGGTAAGGGTCCTGTCAAGACATACATTGCCATATTTATTTGTTTTACAACGAAGGCAGTGCATCTTGAGCTAGTTCCGGACTTGACAACCATGGCATTCATAGCTGCCTTAAAACGCTTTATCGCCCGTCGCGTTAGATGCCAGACGATTTTTTCTAATAATGCGTATTTTATAAGAGCGAACCGTGAGCTCAAGGAATTCCTGGCATCGTTCAACTCCCAACAACATATAGCTGCAATCGAGAGTTTCACGGTTGAGGAGGGGATAATTTGGAAGTTTATTCCCACATGCTCACCTCACTTTTGGGGACTATGGGAAAGTGCAGTGAAGCAAGCCAAATTCTACCTACGTCGCACAGTTGGAACAACTGTTCTAAGCTTCGATGAACTACACACAGTGTTGCTGGCGCAGTAGCAACTTTAGAGTTTCGTACGAGGGGGCGGCTAACGACGTATTTTGAATTAAAAGAAACACGAATATATTAAGAACGCTCTTTAATGTAAATTCATATGCTTAGCGGTTTTATACAAATTGTTGGTTTTGTGTGAGGGAAGGTTTTAATATCTGTAAGTGAAATTAATTAAAGAAATATTCGAGAGCAAGTTAAATGTCTTACTTATTCGTGTCCTCGTACGTCTCTGAAATGGCGAACGGCGATATTCAATTTAGTTCGGCCAAATCAACGACGTTTACACGTTCAGGGCACGGTTGCAATTTAATGTACACATATTTCCTATTTTCAGGCTTTCTTATACTAGAGAATTAATTGTAATGGAGAAACATTTTTTCTTAAGGCTTAAACAGTAACATTCTGCCCCCCGTGATTTGGGTCGGGATCGAGAGAATCACCAATAACGTCCAGAACTGCTATTTTTGATGCTGGTCGACGTAGGTTTCCGGAAGGCGTCTTTACTAGGACTGATCGGACTTGACCATCGGCGGCTGGCTTAGCTTCAACTACTATACCTCGTTTCCAGTGACCACGGCTTTCGTTGTCATCGCACACTATGACTACATCACCAACGCTTATGGGCTTCACCCTTTTATGCCATTTTGTTCGGCGAGTCAGAGTTGGAAGGTACTCTAACATCCAACGTTTCCAAAACGTTCGCTTTAATTGTTGCGTTATTTGCCACTGCTTCCGTAGACACACCCTTTCTGGAACGTCAGCAGTTTGTACGAAGTTAGGGCAACCCAGAAGAAAATGGTTCGGTGTGAGAGGCTCCGCATCTGTGCTCTCAATCGGAACGTGGGTTTACGGACGCGAATTCACTAAGTTCTCTGCCTCGACTAAAAGACTCTGTAACGTCTCAATCTGTGGTGCACGTTCCTTTAAAGTGAAAGACAAAACTTTCTTTACGGTGCGTACCATCCTTTCCCATACGCCTCCCGCGGAGGGATTCGCTGGAGTGTTAAAAATCCACTCAACGCCTCGGCGATTACATTCGGTTGCTAAGCCTTTCTCGACGTACAGCCATTCTTCTTTGGTGGCACCGACGAAGTTTGTGCCTCTATCACTTCTGATTCGAACCGGTACGCCTCTTCGATTAACAAAATTTTTAAAAACGATAATAGTAGCGTCTGTCGAAAGATCTCTAGACAACTCCAGGTGAATTGCCCTTGTGGTAAGGCACGTGAAGATTGCGACCCATCGTTTCTCTTGCCGACGCCCTATTGCAACGAAAACAGGCCCAAAGTAATCGACGCCTGTGTATGAAAACGGCCGCACGAACGGAGTGAGCCTGTCGACTGGCAATTGTCCCATTAGTGGCGTTTCCGGGATGGCTGAAAGGTTCTTACATAATTGGCAATCTACCTTGACTGACCTGAGTAGCCGGCGTACACTCGGGATCCAAAATTTGTAGCGTATTGTGCAGATCGTTGCCTCAAAATTATGGTGATAGTGTAATTCGTGGAAATGTCTTACAATAAGTCGTGAAAGAGCGTGGCCCTTTGGCAAAATTATAGGTCTTTTCGTAGCCGTTGGAACACATTCTGCGTAATCGATGCGTCCACCAAGTCGCATGATACCGTCAGCGTCTAAAATAGGGTTCAATTTGTAGAGCGGGCTAGATTTATTTACCGGCATCCCGCTTTGTAAGGCTTTTATTTCGTTAAAGAATTCCACCTCTTGTACTAATCTGCAAACAAGTGCCTCAGCGGCTTTTATATCGGACACGTTTAACGATTTTGGAACGACATAGCTTCTTTCACGAAATCTTCTGACAGCGTGCTGAACCCAGCTCATGACTTTGAGAAATTTGTAGTAATTTGAATAGTTGTTATATTGTATAGACTCTTCAACTTTGTAAATTGAGTACAGCTGCTTTGAACGCATTTCTTCCTCGCATCTGTCTTGCGTTAGGTCGTCGAGCATGACGGGCCATTCATCTTTACTTAACTTTAAAAAGGGTGGACCATTCAACCACTTACCGTTCATGTTAAACGCCTTAATACGAGTAGCGTCGTTGGCAGGATTGTGTTTACCAGGTACCCACCTCCACTGAGATGCGTCAGATGCTTGCAGTATTTCTGTTATCCGATGGGCTACGAACAGTTTGTAGCGCCTTGCCTCTGACCTTACCCACTGAACAACTGTTTTCGAATCGGACCAGAACGTCACTGAACTTGGCTTGACATTGTGACTGTTGATGACTGCTTCTTTCAATCGCACTCCGAGGACGGCTGATTGGAGTTCCATCCTTGGAATGGACACCGGTTTCAGCGGGCTACATCGTGATCTTCCAGCGACAAACGACACCGCCGTAGACCCCTTATGGGAGATTCGCCAGAATGCTACAGCCGCGAATGCGAGTTCGCTCGCATCCACAAATACGTGTAGTTCCACGTCTGCATCTGGCTCGAGAAATTTCGGGTTGTAACACCTGGGCATTTGGAAACGTTCAATAAATTTCAAACCTCTGTACCAGTGTAACCATTTATCGTAAATGTCATCAGGAATTGGCTCGTGCCAATCTATGCTACGTTGCCACAGTCTTTGCATTAGTATTTTAGCATGCAGCACAACATTGCAAAGAAACCCGAGCGGATCAAAAATCGACATCAAGATGCTCAATATTTCGCTTTTTGTCGGCCGTCTAGTACCGTCGAGGACTGGTGTTGACACTTTAGCGAAAAGTAACTTAAAAAAGAAGTAATCTTTTCTAGGGTTCCAGTGCATACCGAGCACCTTCTCGGATGCGAATTCACTTCGACACGGATCGTGAAGTATCGGTAATAGCGGTTGCGCATTACTGGCTACTGCTGCCATAAGCTCGCTTGAATTTGAAATGATTCCTCTTAGTTCGAAACCTGCACTGCCGTGAATATCTATCACCTGTTTTGTTACGTTGATACCCTCTTCGACGGTACGAAAACTGTCCATATAGTCGTCGACATAGTGTCGATTGACTATAGCGTCTACTGCCCTCGGCGAGCAATCTCGAAATTGTTGTGCGTGTAAATTCTTGACGAATTGCGCTGAGCACGGAGAACTTGCTGATCCGAAAATCATCGCGCACATCACGTACACGTCAGGCTGCTTCATTCTATCTCCCGCTCTCCAGAGGAAACGCTGCGAGTTCACATCCTCTTGACGAATGAATATGCGGTGGAACATCTCACGGATGTCTCCACATACTCCGACTCGACCCTGTCGGAACTTAAACAGTATTGACACAAGCGGCTTCGGCTGATATTCGTCTGGCCCTTTCATGAGTACACTATTCAAACTCATGTCGTGTACTTTCGCTGTTGCATCGAAAACTAATCTACGCTTATTACCTTTGTTAAGATTGCATGTCGCAAAATGTGGCAAATACCACGTACGTTGGTCTTTGAAACTTGCTTCGAGCGACGTAAGTTGCCTCGCGTAGCCCTTTTCTACATATTCTTTAATTTTGTTGTTGTACCATTCTGCATACTCAGAGTCCCGTGCCATTTTTGCTTCAACTTGTTCGAGACGTTTCACTGCCATACAAAAACTTTCGGGAAATTCAACCTCTTCACGACGCCACAGTAGGCCAGTTTCATATCTACCGGATCTGAATCTAGTAGTATCTTCCAGTAATTTGTGTGCCCTTTTATCTGTGTCAGATATTATTATTGGCAATTGTTTTATTTCAAAGTTCTCGGCAGCAAAGTATTCTGCTATTTGTTTGCTCGCTTCGAACGCCTTACACATCTTTATATCTACATGACAAACAGTGTTGTCGCTAGCACATTCTTCGTTCGATCCAAACACAGTCCAACCCAAATTAGTTTTGTGGACTGCAAAACCATCATCAAAGTTCATAGCTTTCATTGTTCGCGTCAAGTTCGAATGCGGCATTCCAATAAGAATCTGCGGCACAGCTTTGTTGTAATCACTAATGCAAATGTCTTGTAGCTCTGCATGCTGTTGCGTGAACTCGCGCAGCCTCAACGTTTGCTGGGGCAGATACAGCTGTTTCGTTGTGCGCACACCACTCATGTGATAAAATTCTGCTGCTTCGAAGTCGCCAGCAATTTCGCATGATATCTGCTGCGAATGTTCGCTCGTTGTGTGGTTGCCGATCCATTTCAAGCGCAACACGTCGGTTTTGCCTTTCAACCCGATTGCGCTTGCTACTTGCTCTTCTAGGAGTGATATTTTCGCTCCTTCATCAATGAAAGCGATGACACTTATTTCCCCTCTCGGACCTTTTAGTTTGACTGGCAAATACTTCAACAGTGTCTGGCTGCACTGTTTATGTTGCTTCGCAGAGTTTTGTTGCAATGTTTGATAGCCACTGACTGTGGCAACGGCCGTGCTCTCAATGACAGTGTTGCCTTTTGCATCTTCATTCCCCTTATGAAGTAATCGGTTATGGAACTTATTGCACGACATAATATTACAAGGACGGCGTTTATAACATTTTTGTTTATTATGTCCGGACTCCAAACAACAAAAGCATAATCGATTTATTTTTACAAAATTCCACCGACTAGGATAATCCATATCTTTAAACTTTTGACATTGATACAGCTGGTGATTTTGTTTACACATTGAACAGATTTTTTCTACGTTGATGGCAGTCATAACTGGCTTTGATGAAGTTTTGGTTTTGTTGTTAGCCTGTTCATTTCCTGGGTTTCTTGGAGGCGTGAGATCGGTGAACATGGACACGTAACTAGCAATTTGCTGCAGCCAATTGCAGAAATCGCGCACAGTGGGATAAGGCATTTGTAAATTAAATATATGGCGATACCATTCTTCTCTCTTGTTCACCGGCAGCTTGCAAACAAGTTCTTCGAGAAGAGTCGGGTTGTTCAGATGCGGTATGGCCCCGGAGTTTTCCAGGAACGCTGTTAAATTAGATACCATAGCACTGAGGTTGAGTATTTCAGTTGTTCGTCCTCCGGTTACTGCAGGAAATGAGCGGGCTTTTGCTATTTGACTACGAATTAATAACTCCGGTCGGCCGTAGTGAAACTCAAGAGCATTCATTGCGGCATCTACGCTATTCGGGTGGATTAGCAACGATTCCACCTGCTGTCGTGCTTTCCCTTTTAGCGCCTTCTGCAAGCGTAATAGGTTTTCTAAATTTGTATAAAAATACATGCCAGTAGTTTCCTTGAAGGCGACAGAAAACATAGGCCATTCCTCGGGCGAACCGTGGAATTCAGGCAAATCTAATATTTTTCGAGTTCGTGTTTGTGAATAGTATCCGGGGTTACAATTTGGATGGGCGGCATTTACATCCGGGGCTGCTGTTACTTTTGGCATATAAGCGTGTGGTATATTAAAGGTACTTACTGTTGACGTTGCGGCGTTTTGGTTGATTGACGGGAAATTTGTACCTTGGCGACTAGGTGCGAAGTTTTGGCTAGACTGCGCTGGAGAGTAATTTGTGGTAAAATTACCATAGACTGGATACGATCCATCGGCGTTGACAGAAGTAACGTTGGCGTAAGTGGCGTTGGCATAAATGGCGTTGGCACAGTTTATGCCGGCACAGGTTACGATGGCGTTTTCGTTGGCAGGGGTAGCGTTGGCCAAGTCGCTTCATTTTTTGCTTTAAGTGAATCTTCTCTTGCTCCGATGCGGCAAGTGACTTCTGTAGTATTTTAATCTGTTCGCGCAGATCTTCCATTGTATTGTCTGGTTGCGCAATCGTACACGTGGTTTCTTTACCACTGTTCGAACTATTTTCGCTCTCGTTTTCGGCCATGTTGACTTCGCGAACGTTCGATGTGACTATTCTATTACGCAAGTGATAGCCTTGTTCTTCTTCGGAAGTTTCTTGGATGCGGTGTTGCAAATCCAATGATTTCATAGATGATCGCTATGCGGATTGTTAGAAAAAATCGAAGAATAAATATTAAAAGAATGTTGCTGGCGCAGTAGCAACTTTAGAGTTTCGTACGAGGGGGCGGCTAACGACGTATTTTGAATTAAAAGAAACACGAATATATTAAGAACGCTCTTTAATGTAAATTCATATGCTTAGCGGTTTTATACAAATTGTTGGTTTTGTGTGAGGGAAGGTTTTAATATCTGTAAGTGAAATTAATTAAAGAAATATTCGAGAGCAAGTTAAATGTCTTACTTATTCGTGTCCTCGTACGTCTCTGAAATGGCGAACGGCGATATTCAATTTAGTTCGGCCAAATCAACGACGTTTACACGTTCAGGGCACGGTTGCAATTTAATGTACACATATTTCCTATTTTCAGGCTTTCTTATACTAGAGAATTAATTGTAATGGAGAAACATTTTTTCTTAAGGCTTAAACAGTAACACACAGTGTGTTGCCAAACCGAAGCCATAATCAACAGCCGACCCCTTACACCATTGTCGAGCAGCCCAGATGATATACCTGCCTTAACTCCAGCACATTTCTTGATAGGCCGAAGTTTCACAGCTATACCAGAGCCATCTTTATCACACATCAATATGGGAAGGCTGTTAAGGTTTCAAATTATTCAGGCATTACAGCAGCAGTTTTGGCAGCAATGGCAAGCTGAATATTTAAGGGAGCTGCAAGTGCGAACGAAATGGCGAACAGCCCGAGAAAACGTAAAAATTAACGACTTGGTGCTCGTAAGGGACGAGAATACCCCTCCATTGAAATGGCCATTGGGGCGTGTTTTCGAAACAGTTGCAGGTAATGACGGAATGGTACGAGTTGTCGTAATAAGGACTGCCAATGGAACCGATAAACGAGCAGTTGCTAAGGTTTGCAAGCTGCCGATCGAATCACAAACAGAACAGCAATAATTCGTTGAAAGCAATTCTTTCAAGGGGGAGGATGTTCGGGCACAAATGTTCACAACTACTAGTGTCTCACCCTTTATCGTCGTTGCTATCGTCGCAGCTTTTATCATCGCTGGGCGAACCGGTACGTCATCTTACACACTCTTCGCATTTTCATTGTCATCACACATTCACTCTTTTCGAACGGAGTTTCCAGTGCACTCTTTCATCGCACCACCGCCACACTCTTGCGCGTGACGTCCACCTTACCTTCGAGCTACATACAAACAGTCAAAGGTAGAGCTCACGCCACTTAGAACCAACAACAACCACCCAACATGTCCCGCTAACTGCCGGAATAGAAAACTAATAACTGGATACCACGTACCTACGTACATATGAACACGAAGATGACCCTTACTGCACCTTCTGTGCAAATCTAATAGTTGAAGACGCCGAACATTGTTTTTTCGTCTGTCCGCGGTTTGCAACCGAGAGAAATGACTTGGTCATGAGGGTGGGGAAACCACTCACTGTCGAAAACCTAATAGATACTATGCTTGAGTCAAAAGCAAATTGGTCCGTCATTAGCAATATGGCGAACAAAATTCTTACTAAACTGCGTCACGCGGAACAACTCCGCAGAAATTCATAGAAAGGCAATAGGCCGCTCCCCCTCCGCGAGGTAATACCTAACGGTAGTTCCACGAAGCGAAGGAAACGGAGTACGGGTGGGTTTTTAGTGCGGTGAGCCGAAAGGCAAGTCCCACACTTCGGCTTTCAATGCTTTGTGCCACCTCTAGAAAAAAAAAAAAAAAAAAAAACCTGCATATGCACATGCATACGTATGTATGTACATATGTACATGCTTACGTACATATGTACATGCATTCGTACCTACATATGTGCATGCCTACGTACATATGTTCATACAGACGGGCACACACATGCCGCGGAGAAGTCACCTTTGCCACATTCTACCCGCATTCTTAAAATTTACTTACAGGCTATCACTCGACACGATCAAACGTATATTTGGAACGTCGCATTTAATAAAGCACAAATTTGTTAAGACAGTATACGTTGTTTTCATTTTCTTCCAAAGGCAACAAAAAACGCTTTGTGCCTCAACACCGATATTTTTACAAAATAGTAGTTTCACTTGAACATCCTCCTTCATCCATTAATCCTGCGCTTAACAGTTTTGCATGTTTTTCATCTAAACGCTTTTTCCATTTTTGACGTTCGCAGTTTATATTTTCGGAAGCAAATATAAGTTTTTCATCTGTCGGTGCTTTTTCTACAATTTCATCCACATCGTTGTTGTTGTTGTTGTTGTTGCTGTAGCGGCTAGCTATACCCCACATGGTTGGCGAGCTCCCTCAATCATTATCATCAAGCTCAACTAACGCGAGGTCCAGGAATCGAGCCGTTTCAACAGGGTCGGACCATAGGGAGAGGGGTGTTAGTTGAGTGGGTTCGGCGGGGCATGTGCACAGGTGATTGGTGTCGTGCGGAGGCTCTCCACATGCCGGGCAAGTGTTGGGGGTGTCGGAGTTGATTCTGGATATGTAGGAGTTGAGCCATAGTAACGCGCGTCTCACGATGCAGCTGGAGCACCTTAGCTGCTATAGGTTGTGGTAGGACTCCCAGGACAGCATTCACAGGGCGGGTGTCGATAAATTTGGATACCGACTCCCTGTGAATGTCGCCTAGAGATTGTCGGTACGTCCTTGGGTCCAGCGATAAGCGTGCGTAAGACTGGATCTCGTCCGTCAGATGTGAAAGGTGTCCCCTGATGTGCCTGATGAGCCTGGGTCTCGGCCGGTGCGAGCAAGTCTCTATTAGGGTGCCCCGGACGGTGGCACCCCAGCAGAAACTGCTTAGTGAACATTAAATTCTGCTCCTGCACTAGGAGCACGTTAGCCTCATGATATAAGTGATCCACATGCGTCATCAGGAGACATCCCGTCACTGTCCTGAGTGCGGGCTTTTGACAAGTCTCCAGTCTTGACCACTGAGTCCTGCTAGTTCCAGGCGACCATAATGGCGCAGCATAATTTAAAACCGACCGGCCAATCGCCTTGTCTGTTGCCAACAACGTTTCTTTGTCTTTGTCCCAAGTGCTGCCGGCGAGCGACTTGAGGACTTTGTTGTGGCTCTGTACCATTGCCGGTAGCCATTAACGTGCAATCGTCGGCATACGAGACCAGTATGACTCCCTCTGGCGGGGAGGGCAGTCGCGAGATATATAAATAAATAGTAGGAGGGATAGGACGCCACACTGTGGTACCCCCTGCTTAATTGTTCTCGCTTTTGACACTGCGTCACGGTAGCACACAGATTGTTCACGGTCCATCGCCTAAACGGCGCTGAGAGAGGTGAGGCCTCTCCATCCTTCAACAAGGTGGAGTGGCTGACTGTTTCGAAGGCCTTCGACAAGTTCAGAGCCACGAGTACGGTTCTCTCACAGGGGCGGTGGCCCTTGAGACCACGATAATTTGCGTCTTTACGGCGTTAAGTGCCGTTGTAGTGCTCTGCACTTTCCGGAAGCCGTGTTGATGCTTTGCCCGGCTGAGGTACTGGTTGAAATGCGGGAGTAACAGGACCTTAAGTGTCTTAACCAATAACGAAAGCTGGGAGTTCGGCCGGTAGGACTCTGCAGATAAGCTGGTGCATGCGCTTTACCAACTCTTCACTCCCGTATTTGAATAGCTCAGCTAGCAGCCCATCAGCTCCGGGCGCTTTGTTGTTCTTTAGCCGTGCTATTGCTATACGGATTTCGTCGCATTCGGGTAACGGAACATGAATTCCATCGTCATTGATTGGGGTTTCGGGATCATCATCTTCGCCAAGGTGGCCTCTGCCACTACCACTAAGTAGTTTGGAGAAGTGCTGCCTCCATAAACTAAGTATATTCTGAACGTAAGTCACCAGGTCGCCGTTGTCGTTCTTACAGGAATTCGCCCCGGTTTTAAAACGACGTTGGTTTGTTGGTTGGTTGAAGCGTTGCCTAGTCCTTTAGTGACAAGGGCCCAATTAGCGCTGGAAGCACCATTTAGCTACGCTATTTTCGTGGAACCTCTGGCATGTCCTGCGGTTTTTAATTTTCGAACCACTTTGATTTGTGGATGAAGTTACTTAAACAGTTTATATTACACTTAGAAATCTCCCTTAGCTCTTTTGGAAGAAACTCAAGTGTTTCTTGTCGGAGGCGTGCCAGAGCTGGGCACTCACACAGATAGTTAAGAATGGTTTCTCTGCTGTCTACGTGTTTACAGGTCCTGTAGTGGTTATTGAATGGAGGGGCAGTCTTGGCCGCATGCTCACCATGCGGCCAGTGGCCCGTGATTGTAGCTGTTAGGCGGAATATTTCTTTTCTTCATCTATTAAGGAGGTCTACCGGTTTTGATCGATCATAGGAAGGCCAAATTTCTCTCGCAATTTTGCACGTCGTTAACCTGCCCCATCTCAATCCTGCTGTTCGCACAAACTTCAAATGTAGTTCTCTTTTGATTACTCCCAGCAGGCAGAGAGGCGCCGACTCGGCCCAGCCCGTCTGCCCTCTCGTTACCGTATATGTTCCTAAGGCCGGGAACCCAAACGAGAGAGATGTCGACCGACTTAGCCGCTGAGCTTAACGCACACTTGCAGTCATGGAATATTCTGGAGTTGGTTTTCGGTGATGCCAGTGCCAAGCGAGCTGCTTGACTATCTGAGAATATGTATGCTTTTCGTACCCCTTCGCTTCTATCTTTCAGTACCTGATAGGCCCTCTCAATTCCTATTACTTTTGCCTGGCAAATGCTGGCAAAGTTAGGTAAACGGAACGAGAGCGACACATCTAGCTTCTCTGAGAACACCTCTGCACCCACCCCGCAGTTCCCGGTGTTCTCGTCCGCCAGTCTGCCCCTGCTCCAGTCCCGTCTAGATGGAAATACTACCTGGAAGCTTTTTCTGAAGTCCAGCGAAGGAGGTAGATAATCTGATTGTTAGTTTGCTCCCAAAAGCCTATCGAGAACTCTACTGTGACCGTACTGCTTCGGCCTACAGCAGCCTGTCTCTTGGAGTCTGATTGCAGAGTTCGCCGCAGTTTCTTTTATTTGGAGCTCAATTGGCAGCTGATGTAGGATCACATTAAGTGCGTCCTTTGGACATGATCTAATGGCCCCTGTTACACTCGCGCAAGCTGTACGTTGTATGCTGCTTAGCTTCTTGATATTATATTGCCTGTCTAGTGCTGGCCACCACACTGGCCGTCTACAACCACAGGACAAGCTTTGGTTTTAATCCCAAGTTTTTACTAATGATTCGTTTGCTGGAATAACAGGCTAAGTATGCTTTCTCAACACGCCTCCCAACGTTTCTCTTCCAGCTAAGTTTTGGGTTCAGTGTGACACCCAAGTACTTTGCTTCCCTTAGCCGTATTACTTTCTGAAATAGTTTTCGGGCACTTTTCCTGTCGGCCAGCATTTCAAGTTCTTCGCACTCACACATTTCGGCCTTTCTCTTCTTCTCTCGATAAATGCGTCTCGCTTCCTTCTATATCTCTCCCGCAAGGCTCACGTTGCGCCCTGTAGGCAGCATATTTCCGTTCCGTGGCAACGCGACATTCCTCATCGTACCAGTCGTAAAGAGCTAGAAGAGGAGGAGTGCGAGTCGAGTAGCGAAGAGCGTGGCTGTCTGTTGTGATTGAAGCTTTCCGACGTCGAGCTTTCCTTGTGTTCATTTTCGCACGCTTTTTAACGCACAAAGACGCGTGCGTATCTTGGCTACGACAAGATAGTGGTCCGAGTCGATGTTGGCTCCTCGGATCGTACGCACATCTAGGACACTGGAAACGTGCCTTCCGTCTATCACAACATCTAAAGACAGCCACGTAGCCTGATGCATGCTCCTATGCTGGAACCTGGTACTACAGACTACCATGTTTCGGGCCCCGGCCAAGTCGAATAGTCTCAATCCGATATCAGACGTTTCCTCGTGGACACTGAATTTTCCGACTGTGCCCTCCTTGCCCACCTTTTCATTGAAATCGCCTAGCATGATTTTTATATCGTGTTCACGAACTGTGCCACATACACCAATTGCATCTGACGAAAGGTTATCACTTATACTTACATTTTGCCATTGTTAGACAGATTATACTGCCCCTCCAATTGCATTTAGCCTCTCGGCAATCTCTCCCCACATCCTGCGGTTCTCCAATTTGCCATGGAGCCTTGGAAACTTACCGGTCGCTACATTTGCATGTTCGCTAAAAAAAATCATGCCTCGTACTTAGTTGCTTTCCCGACTTAGGCTTCTTTTAGATGTTTAATTTGTGGACATTCTGGCGAAAAGTGCTAATTAGTTCAATAACAGATTTTAAATAATTAAATACTTCCTTTTAAAATTTTTAACTAAGATAGCAGCAAATCGGGAATATATTAAATTTTGCGCTGCATTGGCAGGTAAAAATTTGGTTCTATTTTTTGACATTTCTCTTTGTGTTTTTCAAATATTTAACATTTGCTTCGACTGACATGCCACATAAAAGCATTTTAAATAAATCCTAATAGTCACCTGTTTTTCATTGTTAGGGAAGGATTATAGAATCACACAATTGTTAGTGCAAACAGCAAAAGTTGTTAAGTAACACAACTTTTGGGGTTGTTAAGAGTTACAGACTCGCACTAATGGGTTAAATTTTGTTTAGATATGGCTTCTGTTGTACATAGCTTTAATGGTCCAACCAAACCTCCAAAATAAAGAGAAAAATAGAAACAAAATATCGTTCTACTTTTTATAATTATTCTACAAATTATCAAACATTTTTGCCTATTTACTTTTTTCCAGGTGGTTGCTGTTGGCCCTTTATACGTGTGTTAAATATGAAACATTCAATTCAAATAAACAGCACTTCCTTGTGCATATGTGTATCGATTCACTCAGTAACTCAGTCTCATCTTAAGTCTCGAAATGAGCTACAGATTATTTAATTAAAATTTTTGTCACTATTTAGAGATTTTATTTTGAGACTAGAGGCTTTATTTTGAAACTAATGAATGTCAACTTGACAAAGTTAAATATTTTTAATAACTAAGAATTTCACGACAAGCGCTGCACTTTCGGACGGTTCAACTTCAACTCTCTTCAACGACTCTCAACTTCTTCTTCTTTACCAGCTTGCTGACATTCGGCTCTTCCTGATATGGAATCGACCCCGATTTCGTCGTCTTCAGAGTCGGTACAATTTGGATAATCATCGCCGAGTTCGGAAAAATAACGGCACGTTGGTTTGATTTAGCTTGATTCGAAAATTAAATCCCGACTATTGTTTAAAACCTTGGCGATACGATACGGACCACGATATTTCAGCTCTAATTATCGCGATTCACCCGTAGCGGCTGATTCGTTCTCAATAACCACAAAGTCATCTTCGCGATATAAATGAGGTTTTTGTTCAAGTGAAACTATTATTTTGTAAAGCGCTGTGTTATACTCGTATATATATATGCATATGTGTCTATAAAAAGAATGGTTTATAATTATTTTATGTTCTGTTTTGCATATACAAATAAAGTCAGTCCCTGTATTGCACTCTATCGGTCATCACGTGATTAAATTTCAACTGTCCTAATTAACTTCGCTCAACAGGTTATGGGCTTAAATTAACTGAAAACGCGTGTGAACTTCTACTTTGAAATTTTTTGGAATAATTAAAATCTATTCTATCTATGACATCAGTTAAAGTGAAAAATGCTGGACTAAACATTGATGACGAATTAACCGCATCATTAATGTTAGTGAAAAATTTCAATGCAAAATTAACTGTTGATTCTGTAAAAAATTATTATTCTTCTTTTTCTTTCATTGGCTCGATAACCGCCTATGCGATTTTGGCCGAGCTTAGCATAGCACGCCAGTTATTTCTCTCTTTCGCTAACTGGCGCCAGTTGGAAATACCAAAGGTACCCATGTCTCTTATTACCTGGTCTTTCCATCGCAGAGGAGGCCTCCCTGTTCCTGTGCTACCACCGATAGGTACCACGTCGAATACTTTTAGAGCTGGGGCGCTTTCATCCATTTGAACGATATGACCTAGCCAGTGGAGCCACTGGTTCTTAATCCGCTGCACTATGTCTACGTCCTGGTACAGCTCGTAGAGCTCATCGTTCCATCTTCTACGGTATTCACCATCGCAAAGGCGTAAAGGCTCATAAATCTTTCGGAGAATCTTTCTCTCGAACACTCTTAGAGTCTTCTCATCAGATATCTTCATCGTCCATGCTTCTGCGCCAGGGTTGTAAAAGAATGCATTCATTTGCGAATAATTAGTCACTTGATTTTCGTGGCAAATGATTGGAAACAATTTTGTATTCTTTGACTAAGACTAAAAAAATTAAGTCACTATTCAGACTAAATTTGGTGACTAATTATTCATTTTTGAAGTCTTTTTTTGTTAGTCATTTGATTGCAATCATTTGAATGAAGTCTCTTTTTGAAGTCTATTGAAGTCATTTGAAAGAAGTCTCTCAATGAAGTAATTTGCAGTCATTTTCAGTCATTTGAAATCAGGTATAGTTGGGCTGTGGTCAGCAACCTGCATTTTACCTGTATTATATGAATAAGTAATAAAATAGTAATACATATTTATTTAATTTCTACCTTTCTACCTTTCTTGCAAAAAAAATATTTTTTTAATTACATTTGCTGTAATAAGCGACTTGCATTATGCATGACATTCGTTAAATGCACCGAGTAATATATTACTTCGTTATGAGTATGTACATATGTGATGCCGACGCTCTCTTAATACACGTCGTTGCCAAGGCATATTAGATGTGCGACCCACACCCTACATTTACTGGCTACGACAGATATAATAAGAATTTTGAAGAATGATACCACATATGGAAAACATCAGAATGTAAGCTATTATATTTTGTATAGTAATTGGGACAAAAAATTAAATGATTTTCTAAAACAATTGTTTATTAGGTAATGAAGAAATGCTCGAATCTGTGGAGCAAAATAAACAGACCGAAATCTTTAGAGCAAATTGTTTCTACGTTAGGCACACAATTGCAATATCCCGTTGTAACGAGGTGGAATTCGTTACATGATTCCATTAAGGCTTTGATTTCACACAAAGAAAAACTGAACACTTTGTGTGAAAAACTGCAATTGACGAAATTCTACGAAAGCGATATTAGGTACATGGAAGAATATTTGCAATTGCTGCAACCGATCGCAGATGCTATTCAGTTTCTACAAAGAGATAATGGTATGGTGTATTGCTTCCTTCTACCTACGCTGGCGACAATAAGGACAAAATAATTCCCTATAAGTTCCTATTTGTTTGTAATTTGCTAAATAATTCAGGAGCTTTTGAAATAAAATAATAATAAAATTGCTACAAACAGTTTAGTGACTGCACTGAAAAATGAAGTCATTAAGTGAATTCCCCAAATGACTAATGAGTCAGAATTCAGAAAGAGACTTCAGACTTTTTTTTTAGTCTTTAGTCAAAACGTTAGTCAATGACTGCATTCAAAAATTGAAGTCATTGATTGTGACTTCAACTGATTTTAATCGCATATGATTGCATTCTTTTACAACCCTGTTCCGCGCCATACATTAGGACGGGCATAATGAGAGACTTATAGAGCGTGATTTTTGTCCAACGAGAGAGGACTTTAGTGCTCAGTTGCCTACTCACTCCGGAGTAGCACTTGTTGGTAAGAGTGATCTTTCTTTAGAGTTCGAAGCTGACATTATTATTGACGTTAATGCTGGTTCCAAAGTAAACGAAGTCTTCTACTTTTTCAAAGTTATAACTGCCAACAGTGATGTTTGATCAAAGTCGTGAATGAGCCGATTGTTTATTTGATGACAGGAGATACTTCGTCTTACCCTCGTTCACCTGCAGACAAATTCGCTTTGCTTCTCTATCCAGTTTGGAGAAGGCAGAACTGACTGCGCGGTTGTTATGACCAATGATGTCAATGTCATCGGCGTACGCCATCAATTGCACACTCTTATAAAAGGTGGTACCTGACTGATTTAGTTCTGTGGCTCGAATTATCTTCTCCAGCATCAGGTTGAAGAAATCGAACGACAAAGAGTCACCCTCTCTGACACCTCCTTTGGTATCAAACAGCTCGGAGAGGTCCTTCCCAATCCTGATGGAGCTGGTGGTGTTGCTCAACGTAATTTTACATAGCCATATAAGTTTTGCCGGGATAACAAATTCAGACATTGCGGCATATAGGAAACTTCTTCTCGTGCTGTCGAAGGCGGCTTTGAAGTCGACAAAATGATGGTGTGTGTCGATTCTTCTTTCTCGGGTCTTTTCCGAGATCTGGCGTATTGTAAATATCTGGAAGGTGGTAGATTTAGCAAGTCTAAATCCACACTGATAAGGTCCAATCAGTTCATTGATGGTGGGCTTAAGTCTTTCACACAATATTTTCGACAAAACCTTATATGCGATCTTAAGAAGGCGGATACCGCAATAGTTAGTTAGATTCCAATCAGAAGGCATGCATTCGTCCGTATATACTCTGCACATAAGTTGGTACACGCGCTTTACCAACTCTTCTCTCCCGTTTTGGAATAGCTCAGCTGGCAGCCCATCAGCTCCAGGCGCTTTGTTGTTCTTTAGCCGTGCTATTGCTATACGGATTTCGTCGCATTCGGGTAACGGAGCATGAATTCCGTCGTCATTGATTGGGGTTTCGGGATCATCACCTTCGCCAAGGTGGCCTCTGCCACTACCACTAAGTAGTTTGGAGAAGTGCTGCCTCCATAAACTAAGTATATTCTGAACGTCAGTCACCAGGTCGCCGTTGTCGTTCTTACAGGAATTCGCCCCGGTTTTAAAACGACGTTGGTTTGTTGGTTGGTTGAAGCGTTGCCTAGTCCTTTAGTGACAAGGGCCCAATTAGCGCTGGAAGCACCATTTAGCTACGCTATTTTCGTGGAACCTCTGGCATGTCCTGCGGTTTTTAATTTTCGAACCACTTTGATTTGTGGATGAAGTTACTTAAACAGTTTATATTACACTTAGAAATCTCCCTTAGCTCTTTTGGAAGAAACCCAAGTGTTTCTTGTCGGAGGCGTGCCAGAGCTGGGCACTCACACAGATAGTGAAGAATGGTTTCTCTGCTGTCTACGTGTTTACAGGTCCTGTAGTGGTTATTGAATGGAGGGGCAGTCTTGGCCGCATGCTCACCATGCGGCCAGTGGCCCGTGATTGTAGCTGTTAGGCGGAATATTTCTTTCCTTCATCTATTAAGGAGGTCTACCGGTTTTGATCGATCATAGGAAGGCCAAATTTCTCTCGCAATTTTGCACGTCGTTAACCTGCCCTATCTCAATCCTGCTGTTCGCACAAACTTCAAATGTAGTTCTCTTTTGATTACTCCCAGCAGGCAGCGTATTGCTTCCGCCTCGGATTCCTCAAGAGAGGCGCCGACTCGGCCCAGCCCGTCTGCCCTCTCGTTACCGTATATGTTCCTAAGGCCGGGAACCCAAACGAGAGAGATGTCAACCGACTCAGCCGCTGAGCTTAACGCACACTTGCAGTCATGGAATATTCTGGAGTTGGTTTTCGGTGATGCCAGTGCCAAGCGAGCTGCTTGACTATCTGAGAATATGTATGATATTCGTTACCCTTCGCTTCTATCTTTCAGTACCTGACAGGCCCTCTCAATTCCTATTACTTTTGCCTGGAAAATGCTGGCAAAGTTAGGTAAACGGAACGAGAGAGACACATCTAGCTTCTATGAGAACACCTCAGCACCCACCCCGCAGTTCCCGGTGTTCTCGTCCACCAGTCTGCCCCTGCTCCAGTCCCGTCTAGATGGAAATACTACCTGGAAGCTTTTTCTGAAGTCCAGCGAAGGAGGTAGATAATCTGATTGTTAGTTTGCTCCCAAGAGCCTATCGAGAACTCTACTGTGACCGTACTGCTTCGGCCTACAGCAGCCTGTCTCTTGGAGTCTGATTGCAGAGTTGGCCGCAGTTTCTTTTATTTGGAGCTCAATTGGCAGCTGATGTAGGATCACATTAAGTGCGTCCTTGGGACATGATCTAATGGTCCCTGTTACACTCGCGCAAGCTGTACGTTGTATGCTGCTTAGCTTCTTGATATTATATTGCCTGTCTAGTGCTGGCCACAACACTGGCCGTCTACAACCACAGGACAAGCTTTGATTTTAATCCCAAGTTTTTACTAATGATTCGTTTGCTGGAATAATAGGCTAAGTATGCTTTCTCAACACGCCTCTCAACGTTTCTCTTCCAGCTAAGTTTTGGGTTCAGTGTGACACCCAAGTACTTTGCTTCCCTTAGCCGTATTACTTTCTGAAATAGTTTTCGGGCACTTTTCCTCTGTCGGCCAGCATTTCAAGTTCTTCGCACTCACGCATTTCGGCCTTTCTCTTCTTCTCTCGATAAATGCGTCTTGCTTCCTTCTATATTTCTTCCGCAAGGCTCGCGTTGCGCCCGACCGCAACATGGCCCTGTAGGCAGCATATTTCCGTTCCGTGGCAACGCGATATTCCTCATCGTACCAGTCGTAAAGAGCTAGAAATGTGGTTCCGTTGCTCTGAAATATCGCTGTGTTGATTAGTGCTCTCAGAGAGGAGGAGTGCGAGTCGAGTAGCGAAGAGCGTGGCTGTCTGTTGTGATTGAAGCTTTCCGACGTCGAGCTTTCCTTGTGTTCATTTTCGCACGCTTTTTGACGCACCGAGACGCGTGCGTATCTTGGCTGCGAGAAGATAGTGGTCCGAGTCTATGTTGGCTCCTGGATCGTGCGCATATCTAGGACACTGGAAGCGTGCCTTCCGTCTATCACCACATTGTCGATTTGGTTTCGTGTCTTACCATCTGGCGACAGCCACGTAGCCTGATGTTTGCTCCTGTGCTGGAACCTGGTACTACAGACTACCATGTTTTGGGCCCCGGCGAAGTCGATTAATCTTAATCCGTTATCAGACGTTTCCTCGTGTACACTGAATTTTCCGACTGTGGAACCAAATATGCCCTCCTTGCCCACCTTGGCATTGAAATCGCCTAGGTTAATTTTTTTTTTGTGTTGGGGGCCGCGTTCGAACGGGCGCTCCAGGAGTTCGTAGAAGCGATCTTTGGTCTCATCGGCGTTCTCTTCCGTTGGGGCATGGGTGCAAATCAGGGAGATGTTGAAGAATCTCGCCTTTATGCGGATTGTTGCGAGACGTTTGTCCACCGGAGTGAAGACAGTACTTTACGGCGAAGTCTCTCTCCCACCACAAATCCGACACCAAATTTGCGCTCCTTTACATGGCAGCAGTAGTATACATCGCAAGGGCCTACCGTTTTCCTACCTTGCCCCGTCCATCGCATTTCTTGGATGGCGGTGATGTCAGCCTTCGCTCTGCCGAGGACATCTACCAGCCGGGCTGCGGCGCCTTCCCAATTAAGGGTTCGGACATTCCATGTGCATGCCCTCAAATCATGGTCCTTAAATCAATGCCGTGGTCGTCATTTAAAAAGGGGGGTCCAGTCCAAGGCTTTGCATTTCATTGGATATTTGTTTTACAAGAAAAACTTAGTAGCAATTGCTGAAGTTGGAGACTTTGACTTATACCGTTTAAAATCTGACATTGATCAATCTTTTTGTGGTAATGGGTCTCCTGAAAGTAACTTCTCAGAAGTTAATTGAAATGAGTTGAGTTTATCTCTAAACTCCATTGGAATTGTTTCTAACAACTCTAAAGAGTTAGAATTCCATTTTCTTAAATTGAAACCCCCTCTCTTGCAAAGCGTCGTAAGTTGCTTGTGTAATTCTATCGCCTCTTGAATTGAATCGCAACCAGAAAGAATATCATCGACGTAGCTGTTATTAAGAGAATTTTGCTTGCAAGGGCAAAAGAGCGCTGTTCATCATTTGCGAGCTGATGTAACACACGTATAGCTAAATAAGGCGCAGAAGTAGTACGATAAGTAATGGTGCAAAGCTTGTAAATTTTTATGGACTTAGTAGATTCTTCTCTCCACAGAATGCATTGAAAATGTTGGTGTTCATTACTTACTTTGATCTGCCGAAACATTTTCTCTAGATCAGCGGATTCTCGCCTATCTCTTTCATATGACCTAGACTTACGTACTCATCCATGAAACTGTTATAAAGCATTGCAAACTCCGGTTGTAATTTGAATCGTTTTTCAAGTTGGTTTAGTCTTCGTAGTGCGTTAAAATAAGTGTGACTAAATGACGGTAGTTCTGCTTGTAGTAAAAAACGTTTAAATGGCAATTGTACTGTATATCGTCCGGTCTCGTCACGCGAATGGGTTTCTAAAAAATGTTGCTCGACTGCAGCTTCCTCAGTTGACATTGGGCGGCTTTCAATTTGGTCTTCTTGTTCCCAAAACAAACGTAGCTGGTCATCGAGGGAAAATAAATTTACAGAAAAACTGCAGTCGCTTATGTTTGGTTTTATTGGACCCGAGACCATCCACCCAAAATATGTCTCTTGTAACCATAAACCATTTTCACATTTAATCATTTCGGAAAGCAAAATATCGCAGTATAAATCAGCACACAAAATAAAGTCAATTTTAGCAATTAAAAGTCGTGACCTTTGGCAATAAAAGAAAATGACATTCAAGGTCAAACAGGTAGTTGTAATGTGAACGCAAATTAAGTGTAACGGCTTTTCTTGCAATATCATACCTGTTAAATTTCAAGTACAAGTACTACTCAGTACAAATACTATATAAAATACTTATAATGAATACGTAATTGTTTTCTAGCTGAAATTAAATTAGTCCTCGAGTAAAAGTACTAGGAGTTGAAAAGTATCTTTTCTTTTTCCGAAGATTTTTCAAATTTATAACTTTTATTCATATAAATGAACACTATTTATTTACTTATTACACTAAATTATCAACATAAAGTGGTATTTTAATTAATTACTTAGCAAAATTTATTATTTAAGTGAAGTTAAGCATTTGTACCATCATTAGTGTGATAGACCCATTAAGTAGTTGGTTACAATAATTGTAGGCACTGTTGGCTCACTGATTGTCAGCCACTGCATTCGTCGAACACAAAGTTTTATATGTACATATGTGACCCATATACAAATAATTTGCATCAGAGATGTGCCAGTCACACCCTTAATTTTCTTGCGACAACTGACTTCATGAAAATTTTGAAATCCAACGCAGAAATTAATTACCAGAACACTACGGTAAATTAATATACATTTATTTACTTTTTTGTAATTATAATTGTTAAAATCATTAAGGTCTTTCAAAAATGCAACTCTTTATGGAAAAAGTGCTCGTACCCGAAGTCCAGCGAAACGATCGTGGAAAATTTAGGTGGTTCGCTAGTTGTTCCCGTCGTAACTCGCTGGAATTCCTTGTACGACGCGGTAAAAAGGTTACTCCAGCATAAGGACAAACTCGGCCACCTATGCTATGAAGTGAACGTTCCGCAACTCCACAGCGGGGACTTGAAATATCTGGAGTCATACGCTGCATGATGGAGCCTATAGCTACAGCGCTTGACTTTCTTCAGGGGCACGACCAGAACAAACGGCAGATCTCGCTGCTGCAGTAGTCAACCAATTTTACAGCTACTTAAATGATGACTCTGTAGCCCTAGATTGCCTGGACAAGTATAGCTTGCTGAGGGAGGCTTACATTAAATTCAATACCCCCTTGCCATCATCAGCGCCAGTTGAACGGCTTTTTTCTTTTGCGGGCATTATTAACAGCCCCAGGCGGCAGTCAATGACTGACTTCTCATTTGAGAAACTAGTTATTATGAAGGCTAACGCTCAATATTGTAGGTAAAAAGAATAACTTTGAATAAAAAATGATTATTGATTTGTATTTATTTTATATTTACAGATGATCTTTAAAAACAATTTTTTCATTTATGTTAATTATGTATGTATATATGTATGCATGTATAAAATTAATTAAAGGAGTACTTTATGTTGATAATTTAGTGTAATAAGTAAATAAATAGTGTTCATTTATATGAATAAAAGTTATAAATTAAAAAAATCTTCGAAAAATATAAAAAAAAATTAAAAAGTACTTCAAAGTATTTGAAAGTACTCGGAAAAATATTCCAAATCTTTTAGCGAGTATTTTCGAGTACTTCGAGTACTTTCAGTACTTCACGGTATTTCCAAATACTTTTCAACTCCTAGTACTTTTACTCGAGTACTAATTTAATTTCAGCTAGAAAACAATTACGTATTCATTATAAGTATTTTATATAGTATTTGTACTGAGTAGTACTTGTACTTGAAATTTAACAGGTATGGATTCAACTAATGGAATTTCACTACTTCCGTAGAGAGATTGCTCCCATTATTTTCTCGTTTGCTTATCTATTTTTTGAGTTAATAAAAACATAAGGATGGGGTCCCAGTTTGAAGTATCGATATCCAATGTTCTTAACAGCGCAAGGCAATTACGCGTAACGTCTAACAATTGCTGTATGCTATGCATACGTCCGTCTGTGTTTTGTGCATTAAACAACTTTCTTAGAATTTGATCAACGAGATTGCGTTTATTGTGGTATCGATTAACAAGTGCGGACCAGGCGGGTTCGTAACTAGAATTTGTAGCTGGATACTCCTCTACCATTTCCTTGGGAGTTCCAGTGCATGAACCTTTTAAGTAAAACTATTTTTGTACCTGTGTAAGCGTAGCGTTGATATGTACGAGCGACAGAAACATGTCGCGGAATGGAATTCACTCCAAGTAGTCTCCGTAAAATGTAGGTAAATCAATCTTGGGCAGGCGGGCTGTAGCTGCAAGTTCCAGTTGCTAGTCGAGCAGTTTGGACTTGAATGCAATGTACAGGTCGTAGATCGTAGAATACCTCACCGTTCAGATAGGGAACGTCAACGTCGAGAATTGAATTGGACCGAACAGTACTGCAAATGTCGTCATGGCCTTGTTTGAAGGTACGAAATAGCAGTTCAACTTCTGTCAGTAGGCTTTGTATAAATTCAGCGGATTTTTCCGCAGCTGGTTTTGCTTCAAAGCTGTGTAAGAAGCGCTGTAGGCGTGAGTAAATTTTTCGTTGCTCTTCAATTGATGCGTTAAGACACTCCATTTTGCTAGCGAAAATTTGCAGGTTAGGTGATCCACGTGAACTAGGTGTTATATAGAATACTAAGCTGGCGGCAAAATGTATTAATGCCAATTTGCTATTGTAAATAAAGTTGAGTTGATAAAATTCTTTGGATGAATGCAAGAATTTAGGATGCGGGACTAAGAAGTTTCAAAGGTCCCGGTTTCGGCACCAATTTAATGTTGATTAAACATTAATAGAAAAAATAGAAAAAAACACGATTTGTCCGGCTCAATGTCAGATGTTGAGTATTATTCAGCACAACACGCTTATTTTATTGACAGTTCGCGAAAAAGGAATAAATTCACAATAATAGAGGTGGATCAATGCATTTATTATTTGGTCAGCACTGGCAGAATAATGTTTGTTTCTATTTATGTGGAAGATTTCCTTATATTTACGAACAATGAGAAGCTACCGAAGAATATAAAGAGCGATCTTTCTATGAATTTCGAGATGAAGGACTTAGGTATCGTAACATCGTTTTTAGGAATAAAAGTTACGCAAATTGAAGCAAATGTTAGTGTTAAACATGCTCAGTCTCAATATATTGCCAATGTATTAAAGCGTTTTGGTATGGATGTCTGCAATGGTGTATCAACACCCCTTGATATGAATCAGAAACTTAGCTCCGAAATGTGTGCACAGAGCAACGAAGAAAAGGATTATATAAAAACTGTTCCTTATATGCAAGCCATAATATATAATATAATTTTGGCGCGTACACTATATAGCTCAGTGTTTGGCCGAGCTT
Organism: Philophylla caesio; assembly: GCA_963971545.1. Classification (NCBI taxonomy): domain Eukaryota; kingdom Metazoa; phylum Arthropoda; class Insecta; order Diptera; family Tephritidae; genus Philophylla; species Philophylla caesio. The sequence goes on along the minus strand of OZ020606.1, from coordinate 44,507,517 downwards.
CTTCTACCATTTGTAGTGTGCGTCTTTATATTATATCACAAATGGAGGTACCAACAGTTTTGTGCCGACTCCGAACGGCAGATGTATTTAATGAGAAGCTTTTTCATGGCAGAAATACGCTCGGAGGTTTGCCATTGCCTGCCGAGGTGTGACCGCTATTATAGCACGCACCGCTACCAACTCGATCACAGCGGCCACTATATGCAAGCCATTGGTTGTTTGCTATTTGCTGCTTAGGTAACAAGACCTGACATCTGCTATGCCGTGAATTCGTTTAGCAGATTCAGTAAGAATCGCGGGAAGCCGCATTAGATTGCAGTAAAATGTGTCTTCAGATATTTAAAAGCAACTATTGACAAAGGTTTGGCATATGCTGATGACTCAGCATTAACTGGCTACTGTGACGACGACTGGGCTGGTGATGTCGATAATAGAATATCTACTACTGGATACAGGTATGCCTTGCATGGCGGCGCTATTTCATGGGCATCGAAGCGCCAGAGAACAATTGCGCTGTCGTAAACAGAAGCTGAGTATATGTCGATATTAAAATAAAGTTTATAAAAGATTATATCGATAACATGCTAACCGATATTTTTACAAAATAATTGTTCCGGTGAAGCAACGAGTGATGTCTCTGATGGCAGTTCCAACAAGTGAATAGACTTTTGCAGTCCTTTGACGTGTGTGAATGTGCTAAACAATTCATGCACAGATTATGTTTTTTAACAACATTGACCCGACGTTTGAAAAATATTTCGAAAAACAAGACGTTGTAAAGATTGTTTCAGTGTATCGCACCACTGAATGAAATCACGGAAAAATAACCGGAAATAAAAATCCAAAAATCCAAAAAAGGTCGAATTTATTTCCCTCCGTGTTAGGCAGCACTGGGGAAACTCACGAAAAATGCTCAAAATTAAAAAAACAGAATTTCAAAACAAATCGAATTTAATTTTCCTCAGTGATGTGAGCCACTGGGGAATACCACAAAAAAAGCCGAAAATAAAAATCCAAAAATCCAAAAAAAAGTCGAATTTATTTCCCTCAGTGTTAGGCACCACTGGGGAAACCCAAGAAAAATGCTCGAAATTTAAAAACAGAATTCCAAAACAAATCGCATTTAATTTCCCGCAGTGCTGTGAGCCAATGGGGAATACCAAGAAAAACGGCGAAAATAAAAATCCAAAATCCAAAAAAGGTCGAATTTATTTCCCTCCGTGTTAGGCAGCACTGGGGAAACTCACGAAAAATGCTCGAACTTTAAAAACAGAACTCCAAAACAAATCGAATTTAATTTCAATCAGTGTTGTGAGCCACTGGGGAATACCACGGAAAAAGCCGAAAATAAAAATCCAAAAATCCAAAAAAAAGTCGAATTTATTTCCCTTAGTGTTAGGCACCACTGGGGAAATCCAAGAAAAATGCTCGAAATTTAAAAACAGAATTCCAAAACAAATCGAATTTAATTTCCCGCAGTGCTGTGAGCCACTGGGGAATACCACGGAAAAAGCCGAAAATAAAAATCCAAAATCCAAAAAAAAATGTTTTCCCTCAATGTTATACTGAACTGAAAAGGTCTTCTAATGAGACCGAAACGTAAATATAGCAGGAAGCTACTGGCACCACTTCAAATCAAGAAATATTTAATTCGCACCACGTGGTCAAAGTGCTTGCACTGCCTTTAAATCGAAATATAGAAGCCACGAGAAAAAGAGTAATATTAAAACCGAGAATTTCAGAAAATTAATTGGCTTGTTTTCTACCCATGTATTGCACAACCGGAAGAAACCAATTAATTTTTGATATAACAAGGAAAACGTACCAGTGGAAAGCAAAGCGTCTTGCCCCACTGAATCAATATTTAAAATATTTCAAATGGAAAAGAAAGAAAAAATCCAAACGAAGAACCAAAATTCGATTGAAATAAATAAACCAGTCATTTTTGACAGAGTGAAAGTCGTACCGTAATAAAACTACACCCAAAAAGTTCCAATGCTAAAATAAATTTTCACTTCTTTTTAAATTTTCTTTTTTTTTTTCTTTTCAAAAGTTTATTTAAGTTCTAAAATCTCTGAAGATTTTTTTTTGCGCTCTTCTTCTTTCTTTATTTCATTTAATTTAGTTAATTTAATATTTAGTCGGGAAAATCCCTGAGACCTTGCTGCTCCGTTGGGCCGTTGGTATGGGCCTTGTTGAACCGTTGGGCCGTTCGTAGGGGCCTTGCAGCAACTCGTTGGGCCGTTGGTGTGGGCCTTGCAGCAACTCGTTGGGCCGTTGGTAGGGGCCTTGCAGCAACTCGTTGGGCCGATGGTAGGGGCCTTGCTGAACGTTGGGCGGTTCGTAGGGGCCTTGCAGCAACTCGTTAAGCCGTTGGTAGTGGTGGCAGCAACTCGTTGGGCCGTTGGTGTGGGCCCTTGTGCTCTAAATGTTTGCTTCTGCTGGGATTTCCGACAATTCTGCTGCGAGACGAAGGCAATAAACCACCACCAAAAATTAGAGTTGGGTGCAAATAATTTTCGTTTCGCAGTAGGTGCAAGGAAAAATAGGCGTAATAAAAAAATATACGATTTAACTCGTAAAGACATTTAACTGGGAGAAAATCAAAAATAAAAAGCTGCTTAATACTTATTAAGGTGAGATATAGTATGATATATTTTTTAAACAAATTAAAAGTGAAAATGAATTATGAATTTATGTAACTACGTTTTATAAAGTAGTAGATTTCCTACTCCGACTACAAATTGCAGTAAAAGGTTTGCAAATTCAGTGATGACCAACACTGTTGTTCAAATGCGGCAAAATTCGGCTACACATTTACATATACAAATGTACACAGCGCGTATGGAGGTGATGAAGATGTGCTGAGTATTTATCTTGGCAAGGCCGATTTTGCGAAATAATACCGAATGCATTTATATATTTTTATTAGTATTTTACAGTATAATGGTTCGTAATGAATAAATATTCATATATTAGATATGAATTTGGTAAAACAATATCGTATTAGCTGAGGAATGTCTATTATACATATTTTTATTAATTTTTCAACAACACATTTGCCGGACTGGGCCAGAAATAGGCAACGCCCCTGTACTTGCAAAGCTGAAGACGAAAATGTTGAAATTTATAAATTTTTGCAAGATCGCGAAAAATATGCCTCGCTGGCAGATTTTAAGTTGTGCTGCACGCGCATTTTATGAATGAAATAGTTTAGGATTTATGGCGCCGGTGTAACAGTTGTTTTAGCAGTTGCTGCGGGAAGTGAGAACAGAAGTGTGCGCACGTCGATATGTAAATATGTATAAATATAAGTCTGTGCGTATATTTGTATATATAAAGACGTAATTTGTCCTTGAAATTATATTTTGTCATGTGATGTAGGTCAAGGTTGATTTATATGATTTTGTACATACAGAAGTAAATATTTTTTTTTTTTTTTTTTTATTAATATTTCTGCAATCTATCTACAAAAACTAAAATAGTACAAAAGATACTAAAGATAATAAGCAGAATGGATAAATATGAGCAAAGTAAGTTCTGCATTGTGTATATGTATGGGTAAAATATTGATTTGTATTATGTTGAATGGGGGTTTATATCGATGCACAGGTATGTATGTAAATAAACGTATATCGATGTACATGTACATACATATTTATTGGGGTACTATTTAGTACATAAAATGTGAACAAGGATACATGTGGTACTTAAATATCTATTAATTTGACCTATAATAAATGCTTAACTATGAACAAAGTTTGGGTGGAGAAAAAGTTTTAAATGAATATCCATGCATTTATAAATGTACATACATATGTATATATACACATGATTTGCAGTAATTTTCAAAAAATTTGCGAATAACTTATGTAGTACATATGTATATAAAAGCGTAACAAATGTGTCAACAAATGCAAATCGCCGCCGGCATTTTAACATTTGCGTTTGCGCACCACCATTATAGCAAATCTTATCATATCAAATAATACAAAAGAGGACTCTTCATTATTTTATAAAACAAATGTAATTATTATTTATTATTATTTAACAAATACAATTCGGCTTTTTAATTTATTTTTCCAATATCCAACGAAATTGAAAAATCTCCTAATCCGTAATGCCGTCGGCATAACAACAGGTGGATTATGCTCACATTTGTGTATACTTAAATCAATATTCATACAACGAAAAAGGGGCGGCTTCAGCCATTAATTTCACAAATGCGGATAAGTATGAATATACATTTTATCAAATATATTATAATTATTTTGCTTTTTATTAAATTGTCAAAATCAACCTAAAATAAGTATATTTTTCTTACATGTATGAGAATATAAAAGCTGTTAAATTTCTTTCGACCTCACTCAACTCTGTTAACTTGCCGCTCTTGCTATTTCCCATGTTAGCTCTGACGAGGTGAACTATGCTTACATATTTTGATGGATTTTGACAATTCACACTGATATTCGCGTTAACATCTTCTCTGTCAAATATAAGTTCTCTGAATGCGACACTTTCGTCCCGTTATTTTTTTTGTTTCGGCTTGACTGCTGTGTGACGGCATATCATACCAGAATATCGAGTCAAAAGTAAAAGAAACAGAAAATTCACATTCGCAAAACTATGAAACAATTAATTAAGGGTCTTTTAAGAAACGAAGTGAACAGTGGCTTTTTCGGTTGTTGGCGAGCATAGAACACAACACTTGCATAAGTGTGATACCCAGTATCTGGCACATCTCTTAAAATATTGCTGACTCAAAGTTTCCTCCTTGGTCGGAGTGCACTTCTATAGGCACACCATATCTCGCAATCCAATTGTAACTGAATACCTCCGCAATCGTTTTTGCTTATTGGTTAGGAATCGGGTACACCGCAGGCCACTTGCTAAAGTAGTCCATAATCACGAGGACATATTTGTTTCCATGTATGCTCATTGGAAAAGTCCAGCTACATCCATCGCAATCCGCTCAAATGACGCTCCAGCGTTATACTGCCTCATTTGACCATGGTTTCTATATTTCGGTCCTTTGGCTGCGATGCACTCTTTGCAGTTGCCAATCCTTTCTTCTATTGGATGCCGACATCCAACCCAATAGAACTCCTGCTTGATTTTCTCCATGGTCTTCGTGATTCCCAAGTGTCCTCCACTCGGTCCATTGTGGAATTCTTTGAGAACATCGGGAATTCTTGCCCTTGGGACCACTATCAGATTTCGAGAGAATCGGCCATCCCCGGTCTCCCAATTCCTATACAAGCAGCCAGGCATTATTTTTAAGCTGTTCCACTGCGCCCAATATGCTTTGGCGATTGGACTTTCTGCTGCCATTTGCTCTTTGGCTGGCCGTGTGTTCATCTCCAGTCCTTGAATCAGAAGTTCAAAATTCCGATCTTCCTGCTGGCATTTCCTCAGTTTCCCTGCCTCCCAGTCTTCTGCTGGTGTTACTGTCATTAGTCGAACGTCTATAATGTTTTCTTTGGCCTCAGCTTTGGGGCAGTGCTTACATTCCAGGATACAAGGCCGGCGGGACAAAGCATCAGCATTTCCGTGAGCACTTCCTTTTCTATGCTCTATAGAAAGATCGTAGTTTTGTAATCTTTCAATCTATCGAGCCAGCTGTCCTTCTGGATTCTTGCATTGTAGTATTAATTTCAGTGTCACATGATCAGTACGAACTTGGAATCGTTGTTCTCTTCTCCGTCAATTACCTCCTATCGCATATCTGCTAGCATCTGTATCGAAAACAAACGTTGACCCTGCAGCCGGGTATGCTAGCATAGGTGCAGTGCACAGCCGTTCCTTCCGAGCTTCGAAATCTTCCTCCTGTTCTTTATTCCATTCGAAGGTTCTGTTTCCTTGTAAGTTCATGTAGGTTATTAGCAACACTAGAAAAGTTAGGATTCGTTCAATGCTGGCGCAGCGGATTATCAGGATTCAAGCAAAAGGTGATCAATACCTAAAGTGCGGAGTAAATAAGGGTTGTCCTCAGGGCTGTGTGCTCTCCCCTTTGCTCTGGTGCTTGGTAATTTACTATCTTCTTGTCACTCTTGATAACCCGAATATCTACGCTCAGGCCTATGCGGACGATGTGGCCTGTCTAGTCACGGGCCCATCTCTGTCGGCTGTTTGCAAGAAAGCGCAGACAATCCTGAATAAGATTGACACTTGGTATGACGATAATGGACTATCCGCAAACCCAACCAAAACAAGTATTGTGCTCTTCACTAGGCGGAGAAGGTTGGATGGCCTCACACCTCTCACTATTTAGACTTCTCCCGAAGTGAAGTATCTAAGAGTAATTCTGAAAGCAAAACTCTCGTGGAAATCTCACGTTGAGCACAAGACCTCTAAAGCATTGGCAGCCTTCTGGCAGTGTAAACGGGTCTTCGGCAAAACGTGGGGTCTATCACCAAAGGGTACCCTCTGGATATATACCTCTATGATCAGACCCATAATCAGCTATGCTTCAGTGGTATGGTGGAGCAGACTATCAATTGATAGCGTGGGGGACCTGCTTGCTAAACTTCAGAGAACAATCGCCGTGTGCTGTATAGGGGCATTCTCTACAACACCTGGTGCTGCTCTTGACGTATTGCTGATGAGACTCTATAACGTTTAGTTCCCTGAGGCTGAATGCTAGTTTAATGCCAACACTGAGCCCGGTCTTACACGTTGTCGAATCTTTACAGATGGCTCCAAAACTGACTCTGGGTCCGGATCTCGTGCTTTTATAGAAGAAAATGAGGATAAGCTTCACTCTTCTCTTGGGGAATATTGTTTGGTCTTCCAGACCGAAGTATTTGCAATCCTCAACGCCATCGACTACGTGGTGGAAAGTAGGTGGAGGGGGAGGAGTAAACGTGTCTGCAGTGACAACCAAGCTGCACTCAAGGCATTGACCAAGATAATGAACTTGCTTTACTCTGGGTGCCTGGTCACTCGTGAGTACCTGGTAATGAGACATCTGACCATTTGGCCAGAATTGGCCCTGCTCAGGTGTTCCTTGGCCCGCAGCCAGCACTAGTAATCCCACCTTCGGTCATCGATGCCACCATCAGAAACTGGTTTAATACTTCGCTCAGCAATGACTGGGAGTCGTCGAGAGGTTGCAGATGGGCAAAACTCATGATACCTTCAATCTCAGAAGGACTATCAAAACACTTGCTCTCGCTTAACAGGCCAGACTGCAGGTCACTTCACGTGGCATAGACACCTGACAATGATAGGCGTACATGACAACTCCATATGCCCATCCTGTTATGAAGAGGAAGAGACGGCGGAACATTTTCTGTGCTCCTGCCCCGTCTTTGCAAGAACTAGATATGAGGCATTTGTTCGCGACGTGTTGAGAGACGAACACCTGAGCTCTTGGACACCCCAAAATCTTTTAAGATTTATTCGTAAATCCTGCAGACTTAAAACAGATTAAAAGGAACATGACAACAGTACAATGGACGACATGTAGTCTGAGTGCTCTTTTCTGCACGCGTTGTTTCGTGCTTGATTCCAAAAAAAAAAAAAAAAATAATTAAGTCATCCAGATACACCAAGCACGCGATTCATGAGTCTTTTAAAAGTAGCAGGAGCGTTGCGCAATCCAAAAGGCATAACCGTAAATTGTCACAGGCCATCGCCAACACTGAAAGCCGTGTTCTCCTAGTATTTTTCATTTACCTCTGCTTGCCAATAGCCGCTTTTCAAATCGAGAATCCAGAGTATTGTCGATTCTGGGCAAAGGATAGCTGTCTTTCTTTGTAACATTATTTAACTTCCGGTATTCCACGCAGAATCGCATCTGACCGTCTTTCTTCTTCACAAGTACTATCGGTGAACTCCATGGACTCGCTGATGGTTCAATTACACTACTTTCGCCCATTTCTTTTATAATTTCTCTTATAGTCTCTCGCTTGGCTAGTGGAACACTCCGCAGAGCTCGACGTATCGGCCTTGAATCCCCAGTATCAATTCGGTGTTTCACCAGACTCGTCCTGCAGGTTTGTTACCATCTTTTTCGAATATCCTGGAATATTTACGGAGAAACTCTTCTGTTTTATACCGATACCTTTGCTCTAATCCTTCTGTTAATGCACTGATGTCTACCGCCATCCTGTTTTCGCTTAAGGAGTCGCTTCTAGGTCATTCTTCGCAAATAAAGATGGCCCCAACCGCTTGACATCTTCCCAGTATGGTTCCTTTACGCAATTTAATTCGTGATTTAAACTTAATAAGAACCCTCAGTGGGACGAGTTATTAGTACGTCCGGCTTAAAATCTGGTGTTACTTCAACAACCCACAACTTGTTTGTCCCACAATCTCCGTAAATCTTTGCCCAAAAATAGCTTCGGATTTTACTGGAACCTGTTGGCTATCTTCCAGGATAACTCGGTTGCTAGTGTGCGATCTATCATAGCCAAGCTTAAGCGGCTCTTTAACATCGCTGTACATTATCATCTGCCTATCCAAGTCGGCCTTCATTCCTTGATCCAGGAGAAAGTCTACACCAATTATAACTTCATCCACAATCTATGCCACTATAAACTTGTGTTCTGCTACCACATTTTCAATCGAAACTTTGCAGGTCACTTCTCCAATAATTTGTGTCTCCTCACTAGTAGCTGTTCGCAACTATGCTCCCGGCAATGTCCTAACGTTCTTAGTGACCAGATCGGATCGGATTATAGAATATGACGCGCCTGTTAGTACTCGCTCATATCCGTTCACATACCCACAAACAGTAATGTTATTCGCTGTCTTGCCAATTTGAGAGATGGTGATTATGGGGCATTCAGTTGCAGGAGCCAGCCTACGCCCTCTTCGACTTGCTCGTTTTAGTTTAACGACTGGTTAGGAACATGTTCGTATTCAGCTCCGCGCATACGGCCTGCTGAATTCTTACGGTCTGCCATAAGCTGTCTTACATTCGCGTGCAAAATGGCCTGCTTCTCCGCAACTGAAGCATTTTCCTGCGATCGCCTTAAGTTTTTTAAACATTTCATTCATTACATCCGCTGATTCTACTTCTACTCGGTGGGCGCTGCTGTTTCCTGGGTCTGGGCATATGAGACAGTTTCTGCAAACGTTGTTCTCGGATTCGCATATGTTGCTCGCTTCGTATATGTGTCTCGGATCCCATTTACAAATTTCTGAATTTTTACTCTTTCAAGGTATTCCCCAGATGCATCTCCAAAAGCCAAATGAGCGAACCTCTCAATTTCGGAAGCAAATTCTTGCAAAGTCACGTTCGGTTTCTGGTAGCGATTCTCCAGCTCCATCTGGTAAATTTGTCTCCTATGCTCGCTACCGTAACGTCTTTCCATGGCACCCATTAACGCATCGTAGTTATCCCTTTCACGCTCGGGACCAGTTTGTAGGATCTCAGCTGCCGGTCCTTTTAGTGCTACAAATAGTGCGGCAGTCTTGTCTTCCATACTCCAATTGTTTGCCGAAGCCGTATTTTCAAATTAAAGTTTGAAAACCTGAAAAGGAACTGTAAAATCAAAAGATGGGGTTTTTACCTTAGGAGCGTTCGTGGGAGTAACTGTATGATTCAGCTGCAAATACGGAGACAACCCTTCAACTCCTGCATCTCAGCGTCAAACTTGTCCTGCCTCACTTCAAGTTGTTCTTCTTTTCCTTTAAGTATTGCGTTGTCTTTGCCTAAGTTCTCTTTTAGTCCTGATATTTCTACCGATGGATGATTCACTTGCATCTTTCTTCTGTTCTTCAACCACCATGCGTTTGTCCTCTGTTTCTTCTCTGTCAAATATAAATTCTCTGATTGCGACACTTTCGTCCCGTTATTTTTTTTGTTTCGGCTTGACTGTTGTGTGACGGCATATCATACCAGAATATCGAGTCAAAAGTAAAAGAAACAGAAAATTCACATTCGCAAAACTATGAAACAATTTATTAAGGGTCTTTTAAGAAACGAAGTGAACAGTGGCTTTTTTGGTTGTTGGCGAGCATAGAACACAACACTTGCATAAATGCTTCACAATTGCACACTGGTGTGAGCGCGTTTGTTTACGATTTCGCGCTTCTCCTACCATTTGTGGTGTGCGTCTTTTATATTATACCACAAATGGAGGGACCTACAGTTTTGTGCCGACTCAGAACGGCAGATGTATTTAATGAGAAGCTTTTTCATGGCAGAAATAAGCTCGGAGGTTTGCCATTGTCTGCCGAGGGGTGACCGCTATTAGAAAAAATTCGAACTCACCGGCATATCGAGTTATAGCACGCACCGCTACCAACTCGACCGTCGCTTACGAGTAGGACGTTGAAATGTCGTAATCTTCTAATTTATCATTCTTGCTCTCATTCATAAAGTCAGCCCTGACTGTCAAATTACCGGTAAAATGATTGGCATGGTGGTTGCCAAAAAGAGACACCCGCGACTCGCTACGCTAACTATGGTTTCATATATGCGAGAATGAAACAACGAAGTTTTTGATTTTTCCTTTACTGACCGCCAGATGTCCGAAAAATGGTTGTCATTTATAGTTGCACAAAAGATACAATCACCATTTAGGCTACTTTCGCACATGTAAGAAGAGAACCTCACAATAAATTCATAGAAGTTTTGCAAATGGCACGCAGTATTCAGGAAACTCTGAATGTACATTTGAGGACACATTTAAATCGTCATGTTTTTATAAATTATAAGTTTTAAATGACAAAACAGCTTTTCTAAATGCTAATCTTTATATTTATAAATGTTATGTTGGTTTGTGAACGCCTCAAAAACTCAAAATGTTTTGGACCGATTGAGCTAAAATTTTAGTATTGTTACGTTTTTACCCTAAAACCCCGATGATTTCCAAAATCCTTCAGGTTCGACCACTGGATTGTTAAATAAAACACGCTCGGATTTCCTTAATGCTAACTTTATTTGTTTACAATTATTGACAACACTTAACAACGCTTTTTTTTTTTTAATTCGTTTATTTGTTTGAAACTAATAAGATTACATAGCTACTACAATAAACAATAGTAGGGATAAAAATAAATAGCGTACAATGTCTCTAGACGAGCTCTCAAGTACCTTATTATATACTATTAATTAACATTTTATTAATTAGGGAAATGTATATGTCTTATGTACACCTAACAACGCTATTTAATTCACGGATATTTATACTTGCGCACTCGCAACTCTAAAACTCTCAGCTTACTGCTTTGCAACTTCACTCTTCAAAGATTAATTACAAACTGAATTACCTTATGCAGTGGCAACGCTTTTTTACACTCCCAGCTGTGTACACTGTGGCAACTCTAGAACGTTATCGAAAGTTCTCGGTTGCGATTGTTCTATTTGCATTTTCTCGACGTCTCTATCTCGTTCTCGGTTTCTCTTTCCCATGTCATCCGTGTTTTGGAATATCGCCACAGTATGATATATAATCCGCATCAAGGACTGTTTTTTTTTTATCTATTGTTTCCATCATTAACATATCCGCGATCGCGAAACAACTGTTTTTTTAACGGCTTTCCTTCATCTCCCTTCGCATATGGCGGGGGATATTTGCATAGAGTACGCCTTGAAAATGCCCATATGACCTAGGAATTTAATAAAGTTCTTAGTGAGTTAGGAATCCCTGCAATAACCGGAGCTGCAACTGTTTCATTTGATGTGGACTTACGCCGTAAACAGAGTTACAACATTGATGATCTTCAGGCATATGTCCAATCAAACATTTCAAATTTAACGCGTGAACAGAAAGGCATTTATGATCGCATAATGCAATTGAAGAGTGACGGAGTTGGGGATCTTTTTACGAAATTTCGAAATTCGGGAAATTGCCATTACGGTAACTCTGCACCGACATAAGCGAAGAAGTTGAGAGTCATCGAAAGAGAGTTTAACTTGAACAGTCGGAAAGTGCAGAGCTTGTCGTGAAGTTCTTAGTTATTAAAAGTATTAAACTTTATCAACTTTATTAAATATATAATAAATACTTTTATGAAATGGGTGCATTGGGGTACAGTAGTGCTTCTGGGTATGCGGTTACAGTTGCACGCTTCACTCAATCCCTACTCTTACGTCCACGTTCGTGCACCCTGGGCAACGTGAGGAACCCATGTGCGATGTACGGTAACCAACCCGTGTGGAGCCTTGGGTCACGGCTAATAGAGAGGGAGCTTTAGTGGAGCCACTGACATATTCGGTGCGGCTGCAAGCGGGCGTTTGTTTTCGATCAAGCGGCTCGCTATATAAACGCATTTTAAATTTTAACCCCCAGCAATGGGTTGTGCGCAGGGCTTGGAACCCGCCACGTAAAAAAATAACTTCCAATGAAAATGAAAACCAAGCCTCGCATGAAACCCCTTTTTTTTGATGATGACCACGGCAAACGTATTAACTACAATGATTTGAGGGCATGCACCTGGAATGTCCGGACCCTTAATTGGGAAGGTGTCTCTGCCCGGCTGGTTGATGCTCGCAGCAGAGCGAGGGCGACATCTCCGCCATCCAAGAGATGCGATGGACGGGGCAAGGGAAAAAATCGATAGGCCCTTGCGACATCTACTACAGCAGCCATATAAAGGAGCGCAAGTTCGGTGTCGGATTTGTGGTGGGAGAGAGACTGCTCCGAAAAGTACTGTCGTTCACTCCGGTGGACGAACGTCTCACCACAATCCACATCAAGGGGAGATTCTTCAACATCTCCCTGATTTGCGCCCATGCCCCGTAGGAAGAGAAGGACGATGGGACCCAAGATCGCTTCTACGATCTCCTTGGCGGCACGTATGAGCGGTGCCCCCAACACGATATAAAAATCGTGCTTGGCGATTTCAATGCCAAGGTGGGCAAGGAGGGCATCTTTGGTTCCACAGTCGGAAAATTCAGTCTCCACGACGAAACGTCCGATAACGGATTGAGACTGATCGACTTCGCCGGGGCCCGAAACATGGTAGTCTGTAGCATCAGGTTCCAGCATAGAAGAGATTTTTGAAGCCTTAAGACACTACAACAAAAGGATACCAAAACCCATTGAATCTAATTTTGCAAACCATGTAGTAAGCGCAAAATGTTCACCCGCAAACATAATGAAAGCCGTTAAAGTGCTGCACGTACAACAAAAACAAAAAACATTTGATGGGAGGATAATAAACGAACAAATAAACGCAAATCTGATGCGATATTTGCACCATTAAGGCTTGTTCACAAAAAACAAAACAAAGACGTAGGTAAAATAACAGATACCAACATACAAAAAAAACCTGCAATACCCGTTTGGACTCTAACGGCGCGGGACTTCAGGTATCTATACTCAGGACACTTAACATTTGTTAACATTTACAATTATGCACCAATACATGATTGACCAAAAAACGAAATATATACGGAACAACAGACATAAACTGAACAGAACGAAAATTGACACGTAAGATGGCACCACGCTGAAACCGGTTTGTCTCCAAACCAAAATTGACTAGGGATGACGGAAAATCATTCCAACAAATATCAAAAATATAAAATATGATCAAAATGCGTATTACGGCATTTAGTCAGACGTAAATATTATTAAATTCCGATTACGTGCATTGTAAACGCATATCAAAAATTGAAATTACGATGAAAATTCGTGCAAATCGGTACTCCTCTGCACTTTCATTTTGTATCGTTGACGCCATTAATCGTTAATTCAAAATTCAGCGCGCAGCTAAATACATATTTCGAGAATATTCGTTCGCATCATTTTTGCGTTCAACGCGACATAACTATCTCACTACAAGAAGTGACGAGAATACACGCCAACACGTCATTATTTCAAAATCCTCATCATCGCTACATGCACCTCGCACTACAAAAAGTGACGAAAATACGTCAACACGTCGTTATTTCATCATGTTTGTTGCACGTTTGCTGCATGCTACGTTATACTTTTTACGATCCAATTCGTTCTATGCCCATCCCGTTCAACGCTTTGCCGATCATCGCATACAAAATTGTACAAATAGACATGTACATAAATGTATAGCAACAATGAGAAGTGCGTTCTACGCTCAATTGTATATATAGACATGTGCATAAATGTATAGCAACAACGAGAAGTGCTACACATCAACGTTTGCTACGTATAATTTTGTTGTGTTCGAGTTCCTTTGATTCGATATTTCTTTGGAACGTATTGTGCCGCAGTCATTATACAAAGAACGACAATTGAAATAAGGCAGACGTTTGCTTTGCTACGCCTATTCGCCTTTTTAAAAACTTCAGGTTGGACATGTTTTCTACGATCGATCAACTTGATATTCATTTTGTCAAGTACGCTAGTTGCATATACATATGTACATACATATGCAAGTGTATAAGTGCATTCGACCTTGTTTTGTTTTCTTAAATTTTTCGTATTGTGCCGTAGCCCCCATACAACCACAGAAAAGAGAAGAAATATACGTATGTATTTTACGCATATATGAAAATAAGTGGACATGGAGGATATTCGTTCTGCCAACGTCGCTGATCTTCGGCAAATGTGCAGAGAGGCAGGTCTCGCGAGTAATGGTAAATTAAATGTTCTTATCAAATGTTTAGAAGACAATAAACAAATCGACGAAAATTACGAAAGCGCGACTTCTATGTTAGTACAGCGTGTAAATGAACTCGAAAAGACAATTCGCGAAATGGAGCAACGACAAATTAATGTTGCAACGTCAAATGACTTCATACCACAAAGTATTTCTTCGCCAATAAAAATACAAACGTTACCCTTATCTACAAATTAGCATACTGTGCAAACGATGGTACCGCCTATACCAGCAACAGCAACCGCATACACACATGTCAACTAGTTCCATCAACAACCCAATTCTACATAACCCGCTTCCATGAGTAACGTACTCAATGCCCGTAAATATCACTGTGGGTACTTCCCAACCAGTATTTCAACTGAACGTTAATTATACGCAGTATGCAAACTATGCAGCACGTCCCGCTAACGCAAATCATCCGTTTAATGAACAAGTGTGGCAAACATGTCCAATGTTTAATGTGCGCGAAATAATAGAACATTTGCCATCTTTCACGCCGAAATGCGTCTTGAATTTCGACGACGGTGATCACGGGGAAGCCGATCCTTGAGTCGTTAAATTTCTCCTCTTAATAATACTAATAATTTGGCGCTTACACTATATAGCTCAGTGTTTGGCCGAGCTTCTCCTACCATCTGTGGTGTGAGTCTTTATATTCTACCACAAATGGAGGGACCTACAAATTTGTGCCGCCTCCGAACGGCAGATTTATTTTTTTAAGAAGCTTTTTCATGGCAGAAATACCCTCGGAGGTTTGCCATTGTCTTCCGAGGGGTGACCACCAATATTTCCACTCACAAGTATTTGTAAAAAAGCAATTAAATTTAGGTCAAATATAGATATATATAAAAACCGCTTTTATTATTGAAAATTGATTACTCACCGTTGATGTCGCTGTTCACAGAAGATCGAACTAGAAAAGAAGAGCCAGTTTCTCCAACAGTTGCCGCATTTGTAGCCTAACAGTAGTGCGATTCACTAACTCTTAACAATTCAATATGTCGAGTTGTTAGTTAACAATGTTTGCTGTTTGCAATTACGAATTTGCGATTCACTAATTCATGCTTAACCACACTTGGTAGGGCTTTAAACCTCTGTTTCACCGGAGGGTAACTGGTGGTCTGGGGATGACGGCAAGTGGCTGGTTATGACGCTGGCACGGCGATAGCTGCACAACACAGTGGCGACGGTGCTGTTGGATGGCTGGCGATCGGTGATGCTACGGGAACAACCGACACCTTTTTCGCGACAAACCTTTTTTTCGTGGAAATAACTAACACCTTGCACGTTAAAATGCACTTTACCTTTATGCAAAGTAGTTCACAAAATGTGGTAAAAACCGTAGCGCACAAATTACAATGGTATTTTAGCAAAGCGGCGCGAATTGAGCCAAAAATGTATATACATACATATATGTATATGTACATGTAAGCGAGAAAAACAAAGCAGGAAAATTAAATCGTTCTGAAATACTCCTCAAAAAAATTCTGGCCACCGAATATAAATATGTGCAGCTGACATCTGTCAACCTGCAGAATGAGTGATGCCAATACTTCACAAATTCGATAACTGTTATACAAAAGAACAATTTGCGCAAACTTACATTAGGATTAATACAATTCAATAATTTGGAATACAATTCAAATAATACCGAGCAAAAGCGTAAGGTTAGCTCATAACTAGGTAAATTCATGAATAGACGCTTAAACAACACTGAACAGCTGATTTTTCCTATTTATTCTAATTGACAAAAAGTGGCATCTTAGGTAACGAAGTGTCAAAATTTACGAAAAACACAAAAAGGAATGCAAAAACAAACATTGCAATTCATCCGGCCAACAGTTGGAGCGTAAATTCAGCAAACCAAAAGCAAGTATACTTAAATAAAGTTATTAAATAGTTTATTTACTTTTCTTTTTCTATTTTCAGAATGGCCTCAACAAGCCAAGCAGCAAAGAGGAGCCATGCCTCAATGGAGCAGCTGAGTGGGATAACGGATTTCTTCCAAGAGAATCCGGGGATAGCCAGCGGAAAGTGTCATCGGCTCCATGGCAGAATGGAGCCAGAAAAGAAGTGGAAAGAGAAGGCTTCCATACTGAATGTAATCGGAGACTGTGTAAAGTCCGCCGACGGTAAGTAATAACCCACGGCCACGGTAGAACGCGGAGCCGATATTAAGAACTTGCAAGATCGGTTAAAATTTGCATTTCAGTGTTAGAAATGTACGGTATTGACATTGTGAACTGGGATGCAATTTTCTTTATTTTTGGTGTCGAGTTGGTTGCCAGACACCACCCTAGCGCTATGGGAACAAGGGATTGTGAGGAAGGCGGAAATTCCGAGGTGGGAGAAATTAGACAGCTTTCTCACAAGCCGGTTCCAAACGTTGGAAACTGTTTCCGACATTCGCGGTGCTAGAGCAGTAAAGCCGACCGTCAGTCGACAACCCGCGCCAAGCTATGAGAGGCGAGTGTCGACACACCATGGGCAATTCTCTCAACCTGATTGCGGGCTGTGTCTCGAGCAAACCCATCCGCTAAAGTGTTGCCCCAAGTTTTTAGCAATGAAAGTTGACGATCGGGTCAATGTTGCTAAAAAACATAATCTGTGCATGAATTGTTTAGCACATTCACAAATGGTAAAGGACTGCAAGAGTCCATTCACTTGTTGGTACTGCCACCTGAGGCTTCATTCGCTACTACACCGGAACACGGCGCCGCAGAAGCCCAGTATATCAGGTATATCAGTACCCAGACCAGCCCCGAGAAGTACCAGCGAAAGGTCGCATATTTGGTTTTAGGTTCTCCGGTGAACCCCGATTTTAGAATCGACGCACGAGGCCTCGTTCTATCCCAACTAACCGGAAACCTCCCTAAATTTTCAGTGGATCAGGTGCAGCTTGATTCACTGCCATCATTAAGGCTGGCGGATGCTAACTTCTACAGGAGTCAACAGGTGGATGTCATCCTAGGTGCGGATGTGTACCCAGCAATCATCAAAGACAACGTGCAGCGGGGCGTGCTGGGATTCCTTCTCGCGCAGGAAACGGTGTTTGGATGGATCTTGACTGGTCCAGTAAGTCAGAAAAATACGGAAAGTTTTAGTACATTCGTATCGTACTGCGCAGAAATGAACAGCCCAGAATTGACTCGCTTCTGGGAACTGGAAGAGGTGCCATATAAGAGAAAGGTCACCCTGGAGGAGGCATACTGTGAAGAACTGTATGCAAAAACCACGATCAGAGACGAGAAAGGGCGATATGTGGTTTCGCTACCATTTCGACGAGAATTCCCAGAAATTATCAACCTGGGATACTCAAGAATTGGCGCGGCAAGGCAATTTTTGCGGAGTGAGGCAAGTTATCTCCGACGACCAGAGATGAAAGAGGAATACGATCGAGTACTGAAAGAGTACGTCGAACTGAACCATATGATTCCAGTCAGGAACACGGACCAGTCATCGTATTATCTATCTCATCATGCCGTCGTGAAACCGGAAAGCACCACAACCAAGGTACGAGTGGTGTTAAACGCATCGTGCCCCACATCGAATGGAGTAAGTTTGAACGGCCCTATCTAACAAGCATATTTGGTGTGTTTACTACTGAAATGGCATTTGTTCAAATATGTCTTTAACGCAGACATAGAAAAGATGTACAGGCAAATCAGGCTCAACTCCGAACACACTCCGTTTCAGCGAATCCTGTTTAGAGAATCCCAAGACGAGGAATTGCAGGACTTCGAACTGAAGACCGTTACTTTCGGAGTGAATTGTGCCCCTTATCTGGCAATAAGAACCCTGCTTCAACTCGCGGAAGATGTGAAAGTGAAATTTCCATTTGCGACAAAGTATTGAAGCAACATATGTACGTAGATGACGTGTTAGCAGGAGGACATGATTGCACAACAGCGATTGAAATGCGCGATCACGTGATTGAGGCTCTCAAAAGGGCAAGTTTCCCCCTGAGGAAGTGGACATCAAATTCCAAGAAAATCTTGGACGGATTACCAAAGGAACATATCTACAAGGAGAACTTTCTGGAAATTGATGACATGAGTGAAAAAAAGATGTTGGGAATCCGATGGAATGCAGTGCACGACATGTTTCATTTCACCGTGCAGTCGATTCCTGAAAAGCAGGAATACACCAAGCAGGAAAATTAAATCGTTCTGAAAAACTCCTCAAAAAACTTCTGGCCACCGAATATAAATATGTGCAGCTGACATCTGTCAACCTGCAGAATGGGTGATGCCAATACTTCACAAATTCGATAACTGTTATACAAAAGAACAATTTGCGCAAACTTACATTAGGATTAATACAATTCAATAATTTGGAATACAATTCAAATAATACCGAGCAAAAGCGTAAGGTTAGTTCATAACTAGGTAAATTCATGAATAATTCAATAAAGGATGTAATATGGCAAAGGCGGGATACATATTATAATAATATAATTTTGGCGCTTACACTATATAGCTCAGTGTTTGGCCGAGCTTCTCCTACCATCTGTGGTGTGAGTCTTTATATTCTACCACAAATGGAGGGACCTACAAATTTGTGCCGCCTCCGAACGGCAGATTTATTTTTTGAGAAGCTTTTTCATGGCAGAAATACCCTCGGAGGTTTGCCATTGTCTTCCGAGGGGTGACCACCAATATTTCCACTCACAAGTATTTGTAAAAAAGCAATTAAATTTAGGTCAAATATAGATATATATAAAAACCGCTTTTATTATTGAAAATTGATTACTCACCGTTGATGTCGCTGTTCACAGAAGATCGAACTAGAAAAGAAGAGCCAGTTTCTCCAACAGTTGCCGCATTTGTAGCCTAACAGTAGTGCGATTCACTAACTCTTAACAATTCAATATGTCGAGTTGTTAGTTAACAATGTTTGCTGTTTGCAATTACGAATTTGCGATTCACTAATTCATGCTTAACCACACTTGGTAGGGCTTTAAACCTCTGTTTCACCGGAGGGTAACTGGTGGTCTGGGGATGACGGCAAGTGGCTGGTTATGACGCTGGCACGGCGATAGCTGCACAACACAGTGGCGACGGTGCTGTTGGATGGCTGGCGATCGGTGATGCTACGGGAACAACCGACACCTTTTTCGCGACAAACCTTTTTTTCGTGGAAATAACTAACACCTTGCACGTTAAAATGCACTTTACCTTTATTCAAAGTAGTTCACAAAATGTGGTAAAAGCCGTAGCGCACAAATTACAATGGTATTTTAGCAAAGCGGCGCGAATTGAGCCAAAAATGTATATACATATATGTATATGTACATGTAAGCGAGAAAAACAAAGCAGGAAAATTAAATCGTTCTGAAAAACTCCTCAAAAAACTTCTGGCCACCGAATATAAATATGTGCAGCTGACATCTGTCAACCTGCAGAATGGGTGATGCCAATACTTCACAAATTCGATAACTGTTATACAAAAGAACAATTTGCGCAAACTTACAATAGGATTAATACAATTCAATAATTTGGAATACAATTCAAATAATACCGAGCAAAAGCGTAAGGTTAGGTCATAACTAGGTAAATTCATGAATAATTCAATAAAGGATGTAATATAGCAAAGGCGAGATACATATTAGCTGCCATATAAAAGATTAAACAGTTTAATCGGTGACAGACGCTTAAACAACACTGAACAGCTGATTTTTCCTATTTATTCTAATTGACAAAAAGTGGCATCTTAGGTAACGAAGTGTCAAAATTTACGAAAAACACAAAAAGGAATGCAAAAACAAACATTGCAATTCATCCGGCCAACAGTTGGAGCGTAAATTCAGCAAACCAAAAGCAAGTATACTTAAATAAAGTTATTAAATAGTTTATTTACTTTTCTTTTTCTATTTTCAGAATGGCCTCAACAAGCCAAGCAGCAAAGAGGAGCCATGCCTCAATGGAGCAGCTGAGTGGGATAACGGATTTCTTCCAAGAGAATCCGGGGATAGCCAGCGGAAAGTGTCATCGGCTCCATGGCAGAATGGAGCCGGAAAAGAAGTGGAAAGAGAAGGCTTCCATACTGAATGTAATCGGAGACTGTGTAAAGTCCGCCGACGGTAAGTAATAACGCACGGCCACGGTAGAACGCGGAGTCGATATTAAGAACTTGCAAGATCGGTTAAAATTTGCATTTCAGTGTTAGAAATGTACGGTATTGACATTGTGAACTGGGATGCAATTTTCTTTATTTTTGGTGTCGAGTTGGTTGCCAGACACCACCCTAGCGCTATGGGAACAAGGGATTGTGAGGAAGGCGGAAATTCCGAGGTGGGAGAAATTAGACAGCTTTCTCACAAGCCGGTTCCAAACGTTGGAAACTGTTTCCGACATTCGCGGTGCTAGAGCAGTAAAGCCGACCGTCAGTCGACAACCCGCGCCAAGCTATGAGAGGCGAGTGTCGACACACCATGGGCAATTCTCTCAACCTGATTGCGGGCTGTGTCTCGAGCAAACCCATCCGCTAAAGGGTTGCCCCAAGTTTTTAGCAATGAAAGTTGACGATCGGGTCAATGTTGCTAAAAAACATAATCTGTGCATGAATTGTTTAGCACATTCACAAATGGTAAAGGACTGCAAGAGTCCATTCACTTGTTGGTACTGCCACCTGAGGCATCATTCGCTACTACACCGGAACACGGCGCCGCAGAAGCCCAGTATATCAGTACCCAGACCAGCCCCGAGAAGTACCAGCGAAAGGTCGCATATTTGGTTTTAGGTTCTCCGGTGAACCCCGATTTTAGAATCGACGCACGAGGCCTCGTTCTATCCCAACTAACCGGAAACCTCCCTAAATTTTCAGTGGATCAGGTGCAGCTTGATTCACTGCCATCATTAAGGCTGGCGGATGCTAACTTCTACAGGAGTCAACAGGTGGATGTCATCCTAGGTGCGGATGTGTACCCAGCAATCATCAAAGACAACGTGCAGCGGGGCGTGCTGGGATTCCTTCTCGCGCAGGAAACGGTGTTTGGATGGATCTTGACTGGTCCAGTAAGTCAGAAAAATACGGAAAGTTTTAGTACATTCGTATCGTACTGCGCAGAAATGAACAGCCCAGAATTGACTCGCTTCTGGGAACTGGAAGAGGTGCCATATAAGAGAAAGGTCACCCTGGAGGAGGCATACTGTGAAGAACTGTATGCAAAAACCACGACCAGAGACGAGAAAGGGCGATATGTGGTTTCGCTACCATTTCGACGAGAATTCCCAGAAATTATCAACCTGGGATACTCAAGAATTGGCGCGGCAAGGCAATTTTTGCGGAGTGAGGCAAGTTATCTCCGACGACCAGAGATGAAAGAGGAATACGATCGAGTACTGAAAGAGTACGTCGAACTGAACCATATGATTCCAGTCAGGAACACGGACCAGTCATCGTATTATCTATCTCATCATGCCGTCGTGAAACCGGAAAGCACCACAACCAAGGTACGAGTGGTGTTAAACGCATCGTGCCCCACATCGAATGGAGTAAGTTTGAACGGCCCCATCTAACAAGCATATTTGGTGTGTTTACTACTGAAATGGCGTTTGTTCAAATATGTCTTTAACGCAGACATAGAAAAGATGTACAGGCAAATCAAGCTCAACTCCGAACACACTCCTGTTTAGAGAATCCCAAGACGAGGAATTGCAGGACTTCGAACTGAAGACCGTTACTTTCGGAGTGAATTGTGCCCCTTATCTGGCAATAAGAACCCTGCTTCAACTCACGGAAGATGTGAAAGTGAAATTTCCATTTGCGACAAAGTATTGAAGCAACATATGTACGTAGATGACGTGTTAGCAGGAGGACATGATTGCACAACAGCGATTGAAATGCGCGATCACGTGATTGAGGCTCTCAAAAGGGCAAGTTTCCCCCTGAGGAAGTGGACATCAAATTCCAAGAAAATCTTGGACGGATTACCAAAGGAACATATCTACAAGGAGAACTTTCTGGAAATTGATGACATGAGTGAAAAAAAGATGTTGGGAATCCGATGGAATGCAGTGCACGACATGTTTCATTTCACCGTGCAGTCGATTCCTGAAAAGCGGGAATACACCAAGCAGGAAAATTAAATCGTTCTGAAAAACTCCTCAAAAAACTTCTGGCCACCGAATATAAATATGTGCAGCTGACATCTGTCAACCTGCAGAATGGGTGATGCCAATACTTCACAAATTCGATAACTGTTATACAAAAGAACAATTTGCGCAAACTTACATTAGGATAAATACAATTCAATAATTTGGAATACAATTCAAATAATACCGAGCAAAAGCGTAAGGTTAGGTCATAACTAGGTAAATTCATGAATAATTCAATAAAGGATGTAATATAGCAAAGGCGAGATACATATTATAATAATATAATTTTGGCGCTTACACTATATAGCTCAGTGTTTGGCCGAGCTTCTCCTACCATCTGTGGTGTGAGTCTTTATATTCTACCACAAATGGAGGGACCTACAAACTTGTGCCGCCTCCGAACGGCAGATTTATTTTTTGAGAAGCTTTTTCATGGCAGAAATACCCTCGGAGGTTTGCCATTGTCTTCCGAGGGGTGACCACCAATATTTCCACTCACAAGTATTTGTAAAAAAGCAATTAAATTTAGTTCAAATATAGATATATATAAAAACCGCTTTTATTATTGAAAATTGATTACTCACCGTTGATGTCGCTGTTCACAGAAGATCGAACTAGAAAAGAAGAGCCAGTTTCTCCAACAGTTGCCGCATTTGTAGCCTAACAGTAGTGCGATTCACTAACTCTTAACAATTCAATATGTCGAGTTGTTAGTTAACAATGTTTGCTGTTTGCAATTACGAATTTGCGATTCACTAATTCATGCTTAACCACACTTGGTAGGGCTTTAAACCTCTGTTTCACCGGAGGGTAACTGGTGGTCTGGGGATGACGGCAAGTGGCTGGTTATGACGCTGGCACGGCGATAGCTGCACAACACAGTGGTGACGGTGCTGTTGGATGGCTGGCGATCGGTGATGCTACGGGAACAACCGACACCTTTTTCGCGACAAACCTTTTTTTCGTGGAAATAACTAACACCTTGCACGTTAAAATGCACTTTACCTTTATTCAAAGTAGTTCACAAAATGTGGTAAAAACCGTAGCGCACAAATTACAATGGTATTTTAGCAAAGCGGCGCGAATTGAGCCAAAAATGTATATACATATATGTATATGTACATGTAAGCGAGAAAAACAAAGCAGGAACATTAAATCGTTCTGAAAAACTCCTCAAAAAACATCTGGCCACCGAATATAAATATGTGCAGCTGACATCTGTCAACCTGCAGAATGGGTGATGCCAATACTTCACAAATTCGATAACTGTTATACAAAAGAACAATTTGCGCAAACTTACATTAGGATTAATACAATTCAATAATTTGGAATACAATTCAAATAATACCGAGCAAAAGCGTAAGGTTAGGTCATAACTAGGTAAATTCATGAATAATTCAATAAAGGATGTAATATAGCAAAGGCGAGATACATATTATAATAATATAATTTTGGCGCTTACACTATATAGCTCAGTGTTTGGCCGAGCTTCTCCTACCATTTGTGGTGTGCGTCTTTATATTATACCACAAATGGAGGGACCTACAATTTTGTGCCGCCTCCGAACGGCAGATTTATTTTTTGAGAAGCTTTTTCATGGCAGAAATACCCCCGGAGGTTTGCCATCGCCTGCCGAGATACATATTAGCTGCCATATAAAAGATTAAACAGTTTAATCGGTGACAGACGCTTAAACAACACTGAACAGCTGATTTTTCCTATTTATTCTAATTGACAAAAAGTGGCATCTTAGGTAACGAAGTGTCAAAATTTACGAAAAACACAAAAAGGAATGCAAAAACAAACATTGCAATTCATCCGGCCAACAGTTGGAGCGTAAATTCAGCAAACCAAAAGCAAGTATACTTAAATAAAGTTATTAAATAGTTTATTTACTTTTCTTTTTCTATTTTCAGAATGGCCTCAACAAGCCAAGCAGCAAAGAGGAGCCATGCCTCAATGGAGCAGCTGAGTGGGATAACGGATTTCTTCCAAGAGAATCCGGGGATAGCCAGCGGAAAGTGTCATCGGCTCCATGGCAGAATGGAGCCGGAAAAGAAGTGGAAAGAGAAGGCTTCCATACTGAATGTAATCGGAGACTGTGTAAAGTCCGCCGACGGTAAGTAATAACGCACGGCCACGGTAGAACGCGGAGTCGATATTAAGAACTTGCAAGATCGGTTAAAATTTGCATTTCAGTGTTAGAAATGTACGGTATTGACATTGTGAACTGGGATGCAATTTTCTTTATTTTTGGTGTCGAGTTGGTTGCCAGACACCACCCTAGCGCTATGGGAACAAGGGATTGTGAGGAAGGCGGAAATTCCGATGCGGGAGGAATTAGACAGCTTTCTCACAAGCCGGTTCCAAACGTTGGAAACTGTTTCCGACATTCGCGGTGCTAGAGCAGTAAAGCCGACCGTCAGTCGACAACCCGCGCCAAGCTATGAGAGGCGAGTGTCGACACACCATGGGCAATTCTCTCAACCTGATTGCAGGCTGTGTCTCGAGCAAACCCATCCGCTAAAGGGTTGCCCTAAGTTTTTAGCAATGAAAGTTGACGATCGGGCCAATGTTGCTAAAAAACATAATCTGTGCATGAATTGTTTAGCACATTCACAAATGGTAAAGGACTGCAAGAGTCCATTCACTTGTTGGTACTGCCACC
This sequence comes from Philophylla caesio, assembly GCA_963971545.1. NCBI lineage: Eukaryota > Metazoa > Arthropoda > Insecta > Diptera > Tephritidae > Philophylla > Philophylla caesio. Next base: position 44,482,209 of record OZ020606.1, on the reverse strand, counting down.
TGAGGCATCATTCGCTACTACATCGGAACACGGCGCCGCAGAAGCCCAGTATATCAGTACCCAGACCAGCCCCGAGAAGTACCAGCGAAAGGTCGCATATTTGGTTTTAGGTTCTCCGGTGAACCCCGATTTTAGAATCGACGCACGAGGCCTCGTTTTATCCCAACTAACCGGAAACCTCCCTAAATTTTCAGTGGATCAGGTGCAGCTTGATTCACTGCCATCATTAAGGCTGGCGGATGCTAACTTCTACAGGAGTCAACAGGTGGATGTCATCCTAGGTGCGGATGTGTACCCAGCAATCATCAAAGACAACGTGCAGCGGGGCGTGCTGGGATTCCTTCTCGCGCAGGAAACGGTGTTTGGATGGATCTTGACTGGTCCAGTAAGTCAGAAAAATACGGAAAGTTTTAGTACATTCGTATCGTACTGCGCAGAAATGAACAGCCCAGAATTGACTCGCTTCTGGGAACTGGAAGAGGTGCCATATAAGAGAAAGGTCACCCTGGAGGAGGCATACTGTGAAGAACTGTATGCAAAAACCACGACCAGAGACGAGAAAGGGCGATATGTGGTTTCGCTACCATTTCGACGAGAATTCCCAGAAATTATCAACCTGGGATACTCAAGAATTGGCGCGGCAAGGCAATTTTTGCGGAGTGAGGCAAGTTATCTCCGACGACCAGAGATGAAAGAGGAATACGATCGAGTACTGAAAGAGTACGTCGAACTGAACCATATGATTCCAGTCAGGAACACGGACCAGTCATCGTATTATCTATCTCATCATGCCGTCGTGAAACCGGAAAGCACCACAACCAAGGTACGAGTGGTGTTAAACGCATCGTGCCCCACATCGAATGGAGTAAGTTTGAACGGCCCCATCTAACAAGCATATTTGGTGTGTTTACTACTGAAATGGCGTTTGTTCAAATATGTCTTTAACGCAGACATAGAAAAGATGTACAGGCAAATCAAGCTCAACTCCGAACACACTCCTGTTTAGAGAATCCCAAGACGAGGAATTGCAGGACTTCGAACTGAAGACCGTTACTTTCGGAGTGAATTGTGCCCCTTATCTGGCAATAAGAACCCTGCTACAACTCGCGGAAGATGTGAAAGTGAAATTTCCATTTGCGACAAAGTATTGAAGCAACATATGTACGTAGATGACGTGTTAGCAGGAGGACATGATTGCACAACAGCGATTGAAATGCGCGAACACGTGATTGAGGCTCTCAAAAGGGCAAGTTTCCCCCTGAGGAAGTGGACATCAAATTCCAAGAAAATCTTGGACGGATTACCAAAGGAACATATCTACAAGGGTAACTTTCTGGAAATTGATGACATGAGTGAAAAAAAGATGTTAGGAATCCGATGGAATGCAGTGCACGACATGTTTCATTTCACCGTGCAGTCGATTCCTGAAAAGCAGGAATACACCAAGCAGGAAAATGAAATCGTTCTGAAAAACTCCTCAAAAAACATCTGGCCACCGAATATAAATATGTGCAGCTGACATCTGTCAACCTGCAGAATGGGTGATGCCAATACTTCACACATTCGATAACTGTTATACAAAAGAACAATTTGCGCAAACTTACATTAGGATTAATACAATTCAATAATTTGGAATACAATTCAAATAATACCGAGCAAAAGCGTAAGGTTAGGTCATAACTAGGTAAATTCATGAATAATTCAATAAAGGATGTAATATAGCAAAGGCGAGATACATATTAGCTGCCATATAAAAGATTAAACAGTTTAATCGGTGACAGACGCTTAAACAACACTGAACAGCTGATTTGTCCTATTTATTCTAATTGACAAAAAGTGGCATCTTAGGTAACGAAGTGTCAAAATTTACGAAAAACACAAAAAGGAATGCAAAAACAAACATTGCAATTCATCCGGCCAACAGTTGGAGCGTAAATTCAGCAAACCAAAAGCAAGTATATTTAAATAAAGTTATTAAATAGTTTATTTACTTTTCTTTTTCTATTTTCAGAATGGCCTCAACAAGCCAAGCAGCAAAGAGGAGCCATGCCTCAATGGAGCAGCTGAGTGGGATAACGGATTTCTTCCAAGAGAAACCGGGGATAGCCAGCGGAAAGCTTCATCGGCTCCATGGCAGAATGGAGCCGGAAAAGAAGTGGAAAGAGAAGGCTTCCATACTGAATGTAATCGGAGACTGTGTAAAGTCCGCCGACGGTAAGTAATAACCCACGGCCACAGTAGAACGCGGAGCCGATATTAAGAACTTGCAAGATTGGTTAAAATTTGCATTTCAGTGTTTGAAATGTACGGTATTGACATTGTGAACTGGGATGCAATTTTCGTGTTTTTGGTGTCGAGTTGGTTGCCAGACACCACCCTAGCGCTATGGGAACAAGGGATTGTGAGGAAGGCGGAAATTCCGATGTGGGAGGAATTAGACAGCTTTCTCACAAGCCGGTTCCAAACGTTGGAAACTGTTTCCGACATTCGCGGTGCTAGAGCAGTAAAGCCGACCGTCAGTCGACAACCCGCGCCAAGCTATGAGAGGCGAGTGTCGACACACCATGGGCAATTCTCTCAACCTGATTGCAGGCTGTGTCTCGAGCAAACCCATCCGCTAAAGGGTTGCCCTAAGTTTTTAGCAATGAAAGTTGACGATCGGGCCAATGTTGCTAAAAAAACATAATCTGTGCATGAATTGTTTAGCACATTCACAAATGGTAAAGGACTGCAAGAGTCCATTCACTTGTTGGTACTGCCACCTGAGGCATCATTCGCTACTACACCGGAACACGGCGCCGCAGAAGCCCAGTATATCAGTACCCAGACCAGCCCCGAGAAGTACCAGCGAAAGGTCGCATATTTGGTTTTAGGTTCTCCGGTGAACCCCGATTTTAGAATCGACGCACGAGGCCTCGTTCTATCCCAACTAACCGGAAACCTCCCTAAATTTTCAGTGGATCAGGTGCAGCTTGATTCACTGCCATCATTAAGGCTGGCGGATGCTAACTTCTACAGGAGTCAACAGGTGGATGTCATCCTAGGTGCGGATGTGTACCCAGCAATCATCAAAGACAACGTGCAGCGGGGCGTGCTGGGATTCCTTCTCGCGCAGGAAACGGTGTTTGGATGGATCTTGACTGGTCCAGTAAGTCAGAAAAATACGGAAAGTTTTAGTACATTCGTATCGTACTGCGCAGAAATGAACAGCCCAGAATTGACTCGCTTCTGGGAACTGGAAGAGGTGCCATATAAGAGAAAGGTCACCCTGGAGGAGGCATACTGTGAAGAACTGTATGCAAAAACCACGACCAGAGACGAGAAAGGGCGATATGTGGTTTCGCTACCATTTCGACGAGAATTCCCAGAAATTATCAACCTGGGATACTCAAGAATTGGCGCGGCAAGGCAATTTTTGCGGAGTGAGGCAAGTTATCTCCGACGACCAGAGATGAAAGAGGAATACGATCGAGTACTGAAAGAGTACGTCGAACTGAACCATATGATTCCAGTCAGGAACACGGACCAGTCATCGTATTATCTATCTCATCATGCCGTCGTGAAACCGGAAAGCACCACAACCAAGGTACGAGTGGTGTTAAACGCATCGTGCCCCACATCGAATGGAGTAAGTTTGAACGGCCCCATCTAACAAGCATATTTGGTGTGTTTACTACTGAAATGGCGTTTGTTCAAATATGTCTTTAACGCAGACATAGAAAAGATGTACAGGCAAATCAAGCTCAACTCCGAACACACTCCGTTTCAGCGAATCCTGTTTAGAGAATCCCAAGACGAGGAATTGCAGGACTTCGAACTGAAGACCGTTACTTTCGGAGTGAATTGTGCCCCTTATCTGGCAATAAGAACCCTGCTTCAACTCGCGGAAGATGTGAAAGTGAAATTTCCATTTGCGACAAAGTATTGAAGCAACATATGTACGTAGATGACGTGTTAGCAGGAGGACATGATTGCACAACAGCGATTGAAATGCGCGATCACGTGATTGAGGCTCTCAAAAGGGCAAGTTTCCCCCTGAGGAAGTGGACATCAAATTCCAAGAAAATCTTGGACGGATTACCAAAGGAACATATCTACAAGGAGAACTTTCTGGAAATTGATGACATGAGTGAAAAAAAGATGTTGGGAATCCGATGGAATGCAGTGCACGACATGTTTCATTTCACCGTGCAGTCGATTCCTGAAAAGCAGGAATACACCAAGCAGGAAAATTAAATCGTTCTGAAAAACTCCTCAAAAAACTTCTGGCCACCGAATATAAATATGTGCAGCTGACATCTGTCAACCTGCAGAATGGGTGATGCCAATACTTCACAAATTCGATAACTGTTATACAAAAGAACAATTTGCGCAAACTTACATTAGGATTAATACAATTCAATAATTTGGAATACAATTCAAATAATACCGAGCAAAAGCGTAAGGTTAGGTCATAACTAGGTAAATTCATGAATAATTCAATAAAGGATGTAATATAGCAAAGGCGAGATACATATTATAATAATATAATTTTGGCGCTTACACTATATAGCTCAGTGTTTGGCCGAGCTTCTCCTACCATTTGTGGTGTGCGTCTTTATATTATACCACAAATGGAGGGACCTACAATTTTGTGCCGCCTCCGAACGGCAGATTTATTTTTTGAGAAGCTTTTTCATGGCAGAAATACCCCCGGAGGTTTGCCATCGCCTGCCGAGATACATATTAGCTGCCATATAAAAGATTAAACAGTTTAATCGGTGACAGACGCTTAAACAACACTGAACAGCTGATTTTTCCTATTTATTCTAATTGACAAAAAGTGGCATCTTAGGTAACGAAGTGTCAAAATTTACGAAAAACACAAAAAGGAATGCAAAAACAAACATTGCAATTCATCCGGCCAACAGTTGGAGCGTAAATTCAGCAAACCAAAAGCAAGTATACTTAAATAAAGTTATTAAATAGTTTATTTACTTTTCTTTTTCTATTTTCAGAATGGCCTCAACAAGCCAAGCAGCAAAGAGGAGCCATGCCTCAATGGAGCAGCTGAGTGGGATAACGGATTTCTTCCAAGAGAATCCGGGGATAGCCAGCGGAAAGTGTCATCGGCTCCATGGCAGAATGGAGCCGGAAAAGAAGTGGAAAGAGAAGGCTTCCATACTGAATGTAATCGGAGACTGTGTAAAGTCCGCCGACGGTAAGTAATAACGCACGGCCACGGTAGAACGCGGAGTCGATATTAAGAACTTGCAAGATCGGTTAAAATTTGCATTTCAGTGTTAGAAATGTACGGTATTGACATTGTGAACTGGGATGCAATTTTCTTTATTTTTGGTGTCGAGTTGGTTGCCAGACACCACCCTAGCGCTATGGGAACAAGGGATTGTGAGGAAGGCGGAAATTCCGAGGTGGGAGAAATTAGACAGCTTTCTCACAAGCCGGTTCCAAACGTTGGAAACTGTTTCCGACATTCGCGGTGCTAGAGCAGTAAAGCCGACCGTCAGTCGACAACCCGCGCCAAGCTATAAGGGGCGAGTGTCGACACACCATGGGCAATTCTCTCAACCTGATTGCAGGCTGTGTCTCGAGCAAACCCATCCGCTAAAGGGTTGCCCCAAGTTTTTAGCAATGAAAGTTGACGATCGGGTCAATGTTGCTAAAAAACATAATCTGTGCATGAATTGTTTAGCACATTCACAAATGGTAAAGGACTGCAAGAGTCCATTCACTTGTTGGTACTGCCACCTGAGGCATCATTCGCTACTACACCGGAACACGGCGCCGCAGAAGCCCAGTATATCAGTACCCAGACCAGCCCCGAGAAGTACCAGCGAAAGGTCGCATATTTGGTTTTAGGTTCTCCGGTGAACCCCGATTTTAGAATCGACGCACGAGGCCTCGTTCTATCCCAACTAACCGGAAATCTCCCTAAATTTTCAGTGGATCAGGTGCAGCTTGATTCACTGCCATCATTAAGGCTGGCGGATGCTAACTTCTACAGGAGTCAACAGGTGGATGTCATCCTAGGTGCGGATGTGTACCCAGCAATCATCAAAGACAACGTGCAGCGGGGCGTGCTGGGATTCCTTCTCGCGCAGGAAACGGTGTTTGGATGGATCTTGACTGGTCCAGTAAGTCAGAAAAATACGGAAAGTTTTAGTACATTCGTATCGTACTGCGCAGAAATGAACAGCCCAGAATTGACTCGCTTCTGGGAACTGGAAGAGGTGCCATATAAGAGAAAGGTCACCCTGGAGGAGGCATACTGTGAAGAACTGTATGCAAAACCACGACCAGAGACGAGAAAGGGCGATATGTGGTTTCGCTACCATTTCGACGAGAATTCCCAGAAATTACCAACCTGGGATACTCAAGAATTGGCGCGGCAAGGCAATTTTTGCGGAGTGAGGCAAGTTATCTCCGACGACCAGAGATGAAAGAGGAATACGATCGAGTACTGAAAGAGTACGTCGAAGTGAACCATATGATTCCAGTCAGGAACACGGACCAGTCATCGTATTATCTATCTCATCATGCCGTCGTGAAACCGGAAAGCACCACAACCAAGGTACGAGTGGTGTTAAACGCATCGTGCCCCACATCGAATGGAGTAAGTTTGAACGGCCCCATCTAACAAGCATATTTGGTGTGTTTACTACTGAAATGGCGTTTGTTCAAATATGTCTTTAACGCAGACATAGAAAAGATGTACAGACAAATCAAGCTCAACTCCGAACACACTCCTGTTTAGAGAATCCCAAGACGAGGAATTGCAGGACTTCGAACTGAACACCGTTACTTTCGGAGTGAATTGTGCCCCTTATCTGGCAATAAGAACCCTGCTTCAACTCGCGGAAGATGTGAAAGTGAAATTTCCATTTGCGACAAAGTATTGAAGCAACATATGTACGTAGATGACGTGTTAGCAGGAGGACATGATTGCACAACAGCGATTGAAATGCGCGATCACGTGATTGAGGCTCTCAAAAGGGCAAGTTTCCCCCTGAGGAAGTGGACATCAAATTCCAAGAAAATCTTGGACGGATTACCAAAGGAACATATCTACAAGGAGAACTTTCTGGAAATTGATGACATGAGTGAAAAAAAGATGTTGGGAATCCGATGGAAAGCAGTGCACGACATGTTTCATTTCACCGTGCAGTCGATTCCTGAAAAGCAGGAATACACCAAGCAGGAAAATTAAATCGTTCTGAAAAACTCCTCAAAAAACTTCTGGCCACCGAATATAAATATGTGCAGCTGACATCTGTCAACCTGCAGAATGGGTGATGCCAATACTTCACACATTCGATAACTGTTATACAATAGAACAATTTGCGCAAACTTACATTAGGATTAATACAATTCAATAATTTGGAATACAATTCAAATAATACCGAGCAAAAGCGTAAGGTTAGGTCATAACTAGGTAAATTCATGAATAATTCAATAAAGGATGTAATATAGCAAAGGCGAGATACATATTAGCTGCCATATAAAAGATTAAACAGTTTAATCGGTGACAGACGCTTAAACAACACTGAACAGCTGATTTGTCCTATTTATTCTAATTGACAAAAAGTGGCATCTTAGGTAACGAAGTGTCAAAATTTACGAAAAACACAAAAAGGAATGCAAAAACAAACATTGCAATTCATCCGGCCAACAGTTGGAGCGTTAATTCAGCAAACCAAAAGCAAGTATACTTAAATAAAGTTATTAAATAGTTTATTTACTTTTCTTTTTCTATTTTCAGAATGGCCTCAACAAGCCAAGCAGCAAAGAGGAGCCATGCCTCAATGGAGCAGCTGAGTGGGATAACGGATTTCTTCCAAGAGAATCCGGGGATAGTCAGCGGAAAGTTTCATCGGCTCCATGGCAGAATTGAGCCGGAAAAGAAGTGGAAAGAGAAGGCTTCCATACTGAATGTAATCGGAGACTGTGTAAAGTCCGCCGACGGTAAGTAATAACCCACGGCCACGGTAGAATGCGGAGCCGATATTAAGAACTTGCAAGATCGGTTAAAATTTGCATTTCAGTGTTAGAAATGTACGGTATTGACATTGTGAACTGGGATGCAATTTTCTTTATTTTTGGTGTCGAGTTGGTTGCCAGACACCACCCTAGCGCTATGGGAACAAGGGATTGTGAGGAAGGCGGAAATTCCGAGGTGGGAGAAATTAGACAGCTTTCTCACAAGCCGGTTCCAAACGTTGGAAACTGTTTCCGACATTCGCGGTGCTAGAGCAGTAAAGCCGACCGTCAGTCGACAACCCACGCCACGCTATGAGAGGCGAGTGTCGACACACCATGGGCAATTCTCTCAACCTGATTGCAGGCTGTGTCTCCAGCAAACCCATCCGCTAAAGGGTTGCCCCAAGTTTTTAGCAATGAAAGTTGACGATCGGGTCAATGTTGCTAAAAAACATAATCTGTGCATGAATTGTTTAGCACATTCACAAATGGTAAAGGACTGCAAGAGTCCATTCACTTGTTGGTACTGCCACCTGAGGCATCATTCGCTACTACACCGGTACACGGCGCCGCAGAAGCCCAGTATATCAGTACCCAGACCAGCACCGAGAAATACCAGCGAAAGGTCGCACATTTGGTTTTAGGTTCTCCGGTGAACCCCGATTTTAGAATCGACGCACGAGGCCTCGTTCTATCCCAACTAACCGGAAACCTCCCTAAATTTTCAGTGGATCAGGTGCAGCTTGATTCACTGCCATCATTAAGGCTGGCGGATGCTAACTTCTACAGAAGTCAACAGGTGGATGTCATCCTAGGTGCGGATGTGTACCCAGCAATCATCAAAGACAACGTGCAGCGGGGCGTGCTGGGATTCCTTCTCGCGCAGGAAACGGTGTTTGGATGGAGAACTTTCTGGAAATTGATGACATGAGTGAAAAAAAGATGTTGGGAATCCGATGGAATGCAGTGCACGACATGTTTCATTTCACCGTGCAGTCGATTCCTGAAAAGCAGGAATAAACCAAGCGGGAAGTACTTTCTTGTGTAGCTAAGTTGTTCGACCCAGCAGGATGGCTGGGGCTGATCGTAGTGGTGGCCAAAATCTTGATGCAAGATATCTGGCTATCTAAAATAGACTGGGATGATAGTCTACCCCGAAACTTGCTACCACGAGGGGAGACATTTCTGGACAATTATGATAGTGTTCAGAACATTAAAATTCCGCGTTGGACTCATTTTACGCCATGGAATGATGTGGAAATCCATGGATTTTGTGATGCCTCGGAAAGGGCATACGCAGCGGCGTTATATATCAGAGTTCGGGAGCGCACATCGAATGCCATTCCTCACATTAATTCGCTGGTAGGCAAGACGAAAGTAGCTCCAGTGAAAACTGTCTCTCTTCCCCGTTTAGAGCTGTACGGAGCTTTATTGTTAGCGGAATAATTAATGCTTTTATTCCACAGCTTGAGATTGAGCAGCCAGCAATATATAAATGGACGGACTCTACGATCGTGCTCTCATCGCTCAGAAAACCGGCCTGTACCTGGACTACATATGTGGCTAATCGAGTCGTAAAAATCGAGGAATTGGTAGGCGTATCTGGCTGGAATCACGTGGATTCAGCAGATAATCCAGCGGATCTCGGCAGTAGAGGCGTCTCCCCCCAGGAACTTCAAGCCAGCGCTTTGTGGTGGTATCGACCAAAGTGGCTAATAGAAGAGCCATCAACTTAGCCCCACTACAAAAACGATTCTGCGTTGGAAACGGAGTTAGAACAAAAGACGATTCGGGTTCATGTAGCAGGTTTCTCGGAGGGAGAAGATATTCACGAGCATTGAGGGTGAAAGCACAGATGTTCAGATTCTATCGTAGAACCCACCCGGTCCATAAGCTGGTTGCTAAAGAGGAGACAAAGGAATTAACAGCAGATGAAATAAAGCAGGAAAAGAGCCGCCTCATTCTTATCTCGCAAAAGTGGAATTTTGCAGATGAGTACAAGGCCATTGACGCGTACATGCCGCTAAACGCGAAAAGTTCAATCATCGCTCTCGATAGGAACGGAGTAATGAGAATGGGAGGAAGGTTGGCGTTATCCAATCTTCATTACAACGAGCGGTTTCCCATAATTCTTCCTTACGATTGCCAGTTTTCAAGACTACTCGTAAAATTCTCACATCTGATTGCTCTGCATGGAGAAACTCAGCAATGCATTTGGAGGCCACCAGCGATTTATCTACAGCGATGTTTTCAGCAGCTTTCTCCCACTGTGTATCCAGACGAGGCTGCCCTCTAAATGTTTATTCGGACAATGGCACAAACTTCGTATTAGTGAACAAGGAACTAAAAAAGGACTTCCAGCAGTTTGTTTCTTCGGTCGCTAACCGGACTTCACAGACATATGCTCATCACGGCATCACTTGGCATTTTGTACCCCCTGGAGCACCTCTTATGTTAGGTCTGTGGGAAGCAGGGGTAAAAAGCGTAAAAATACATTTCCGGAAGGTAGCACATTCAATGCGGTTGACCATCGAGGAACTCTCAACGTTGCTGGCGAAGATCGAATCGTGCCTAAACCCGAGACCGATTTGCCTTGTCGTAGAATTACAAACGGCGCGGGGAAACATAACTCGGCCAATTGAGAAATTGGTTCTTTTACCACGATTTTAAACAATATTTCTAACTCCTCTTCTCTTTCCAGACCCCAATCATTAAAATTTTGAAAAATCTAAACCACCAATAAGTATGGCCTGAGAAAATGCCTTGCGCAGGATGGAGCCAGCCGAGAGACTGCGCGCGGTCCTCGTGCATCGGCACTGCGCCAATTGCTTGTCACCGCACCACACGGCGAAAACTTGTTCGTCGCCCCGAAACTGCGACCAATGCAGCGAGAGGCTCCACAGTCTCCTTCACCTATACGAAAAGGCAAGAGGAAAGGAAGACGAGCCTGTACCAGCTACCGAGCCCAAAGAGCTCCGTCGTCGAAGCTACAATGCGTATGATGCTCGCCCTCTGGACGAGTCGAGCGACGAGGAGATCCTTGAGCTCAACACTGATGAGGACGAGATGGAGCAGAACTCCGCACCACCAGCATCCAACGTGCCACCGGTAGCCAGACCTCGACAAGAGGAAGACCGCAATTGGTGAGAGCGATCGTCGATCCAGGGCAGGGGAGGTCGTCGATAGCGCTGCAGCTGGCACGAAGGCTGTATTTGGTACACGGTCGTAAAATGTCGTGCCAGTTCACGCTAAAAGGGTCGAACGTGCGGCTTCAGGTGACCGCGAATGTGGAGACACATCTGTCCCGCATTACCCCCAGCGCACACTCACACTCGACGCACGCGTAGTCAACGAATTTGACAACTTCCGGCTGGCGGATCCCAACTTCCACCGCTCGATTGCGGTATCTCTGATCTTGGGAGCTGAAGTATATGCGATTATCCTGCGTCCAGTACTGATGGCAGCGACTCCAACCCCACCAGCCGCGCAGAACACGATGTTCGGGTGGATGATATTCGGCGGCACTATTTACTAGCTCGTAGCTTACCATTTCTTTTTTTTTGTAAACTTTGGAATTGTTAAATGAACTTATATCTTATATTGTCACGAAAATGAATTGTTATCACTGTCATTATGAAATAGCAAATGTTATTTATGTAGTTTAAAACAAATTGTGTAGTTAACTTAACGTTTTTTTCCTTTGCTCGTATTATATTTTTTTGTGACCTGCTCATCGCCAGGTCACAATTTTGAGACTAGAGGCTTTATTTTGAAACTAATGAATGCCAACTGGTTTAAAATTGTGACTTTTATTTTTATTAGAGACTGATGCCCGAATTAAATAAAAACAAAAGAAAAAACGTAAAGCGAAGAAAAGCAATAATCTCTAGCTTATTTTGAGACTTGAGATGTAACCAAGTTACTGAATTCGGGTATTAGTCTCATCTTAAGTCTCAAAATGAGCTAGAGATTATGTGACCTACTCATGCCCAGTTCACAGTTTTGAGACTTTATTTTGAGATTAGACGCTTTACTTTGAGTCTAATGGACGCCAACTGGTCTAAAATAGTGACTTTTATCTCTATTAGAGACTGAGAACGCGTACTGAATTTTGTGGTTAATATACTTTTGTTTGTTTGTTTATTTCAATCAAAATATTTGATCTTTTTAATCCACAACTGGACACGCAGTTTATGATTGTGTTCAATCGCAAACTTTGAAGAAAATTGCCAATGGAGACAGTAAATTTAATGATGTTAGTAATTTTTGTTATGAAATATCTCAAGTTATCAATTGCCAACATATTGCCGGCAATTAACTGCACAAAAAAATCGTGGCGGCAACATCATTGGTATCATAATATGAAAGCAAATATTGAGTTTTTTTCTATTGGATTATCTATTAGTATGTACTTAGAAGGGAAATATCACATCTTCTGTAATACTTAAAGAATATTTTCGATTTAATGCATCGAAAGTACTTGTCTGACGTCATCTTACAAATGATTATGTTATGGTTGAAGAGTGAAGTTGCAAAGCAGTAAACTAAGAGCTTTAGAGTTGCGAGTGCGCAAGTATAAATATCCGTGAATTAAATAGCGTTGTTAAGTGTTGTCAATTATTTGTAAACAAATAAAGTTAGCATTAAGGAAATCCGAGCGCGTTTTATTTAACAATCCAGTGGTCGAACCTGAAGGATTTTGGAAATCATCGGCGTTTCATGGTAAAAAAGTAACAATACTAAAATTTTGGCTCAATCGGTCCAAAACATTTTGAGTTTTTGAGGCGTTCACAAACCGACATAACATTTATAAATATGTAGATTAGCATTTAGAAAACCTGTTTTTTCATTTAAAACTTATAATTTATAAAAACACGTCGATTTAAATGTGTCCTCAAATGTACACTTCAGAGTTTCCCGAATACTGCGTGCCATTTGCAAAACTTCTATGAATTTATTGTGAGGTTCTTTTCTTGCATGTGCTAAATAAGCCTAAATGGTGATTGTATCTTTTGTGCAACTATAAATGACAACCATTTTTCGGACATCTGGCGGTCAGTAAAGGAAAAATCAAAAACTTCGTTGTTTCATTCTCGCATATATGAAACCATAGTTAGCGTAGCGAGTCGCGGGTGTCTCTTTTTGGCAAGCACCATGCCAATCATTTTATCGGTAATTTGACAGTCAGTGCTGACATTATGAAGGAGAGCAAGAATGATAAATTAGAAGATTGCGACATTTCTACGTCCTACTCGTAAGCGACGGTCGATTTGGTAGCGGTGCATGCTATAACTCGATATGCCGGTGAGTTCGAGTTTTTTCTAATAGCGGTCACCCCTCGGCAGACAATGGCAAACCTCCGAGGGTATTTCTGCCATGAAAAAGCTTCTCATTAAATACATCTGCCGTTCGGAGTCGGCACAAAACTGTAGGTCCCTTCATTTGTGGTATAATATAAAAGACGCACACCACAAATGGTAGGAGAAGCTCGGCCACACACTGAGCTACATATATAGTACGCGCCAAAATTATATTATTATACACTCGTAAGCGAAATGAAAATACCAACATGGCGGCGAAATCGTAAACAAACGCGCTCACACCAGTGTGCAATTATAAAGCATTTATGCAAGTGCTGTGTTCTATGCCTTAATTAATTGTTTCATAGTTTTGCACGCGAATGTGAATTTTCTGTTTATTTTACTTTTGACTCGATATTCTGGTATGATATGACGTCACACAGCAGTCAAGCCGAAACAAAAAAGATAACGGGACGAAAGTGTCGCAATCAGAGAACTTATATTTGACAGAGAAGATTTTCACGCGAAATCCAACAAAATATGTAAGCATAGTTCACCTCGTCAGAGCTAACAGGGAAAATAGCAAGAGTTAAGAGAGTTTAGTGAGGTCGAAAGAAATTTAACAGCTTTTATAAGTATTCTCATACATGTAAGAAAAATATACTTATTTTGAGTTGATTTTGACAATTTAATAAAAAGCCGCAAACGCAAATGTTAAAATGCCGGCGGTGATTTGCATTTGTTGACACATAATTGTTACGGTTTTATATATGTACAACATAAGTTATTCGCAAATTTTTTGAAAATTACTGCAAATCATGTGTATACATACATACATACATATGTACATTCATAAATGCATGGATATTCATTTAAAACTTTTTCTCCACCCAAACTTTGTTCATAGTTAAGCATTTATTATAGGTAAAATTAATAGATATTTAAGTACCATATGTATCCATGTACACATTTTATGTACGTAAATAGTACCCCAATAAATATGTATACATGTACATTGATATATATTTATTTACATACCTGTCCATCGATATTTTTTTTTGTTTTTTTTTTTAACTGTTACTTTTATTTATTGAATCTGCTCAACTAAGGAGCCTAACAACAAGTTTGCAAATCTTATTCTAATAACATAATTTGCATCCCATAGTCGGGATGAGTATTTTTATTAACTGGCCCTAAGAAATATTACGACTGGAAAATCATTCCTACGTAATCTTGAGTTCCTGTTTACATGCAATAGATTTCTTGCTAACTGATTAGGGTGCGCTAAAAGCTTCGATGCATATTTCGCCTTCCGCTGCTCTATTTCAGTACGTACTTCCGGGATTCTCAAGTCGTGGTGGATATTCTCGTTTCGGATATACCATGGTGCTCCGGTTATTGTTCGAAGGATTTTAGATTGCGCACGATGAAGGATTTCGATGTTGCTGCGTTGGGGCAACGCGAGCCCCATAACTCACATCCATAGGTCCAAATGGGTTTTAGATCCGCGTTGTATATAGTCACTTTATCCTCCAGACTCAGGTATTGCAGCACAATATTCCCTCTTTTCAAACGATGTACGGATTTCAGATGTAATGCGATTTACTCGTTCGATCGTACCATGTTTCTCCCTGAAGCCAAATTGGTGGGATGGTATTATGCTGTGGGCTTGAAGATGTGGGCACATGCGCAGCATAAGAAGTCTTTCGAATAATTTCGATATGCACGGTAGCAGGCTGATAGGTCTATAGGAGGATGGTTGTGTTTTGTCTTTTCCGGGCTTTTGTGTCATTACAATATTTGACTTTTCCATTGTTGAGGGAAATAACAATGTTTAGTAATTGCATTAAATAACATACACATGCATAATACAGCACAATTTGGTAGCTCAATAATAATTTTTAGAGTAATAAAGTCGTGCCCAGGGGACTTATTTGGTTTCAATTGTTCCTTAATTACTATTGAAATTTCTTCAGGTGCAAATTTCAGTGGCTCAGATTCCGACACTTTGGGTACGGGTGGTAGTGTAAACCCATTGGTTGCTGAGTTTGGTCTGAAATCATTTTGTAGATGAGCAACAAAGGCGTTTGCTTTTTCCGCGTCACTCCGAGCCCAATTACCTTTGTTGTTCCGTACTGGCATTTCAGTCTCCATTGGGCCACTTAAGTTTTTATGTGCTTTCAACAGCGGGTACTTTGTGCTAGTCGGAGAAAGCTTTTGAATGTACCGGTACTGTGCGTGCTATTCCTCGCTTTTGAAGGCTCTCGTTAGCGCATATGTAGCCGCCTTCAGCAGTTGTTTAGAAGCAGGTGACCTATGAGTCTGCCATATCCGTCGTAGGCGTCGCTTTTCTCATAGCAGCATTTCAATTTTTCTATTGGTCGGATAATGTTTTTTGTTTCCCATATAACCTTGCTTTGGAGTGGAAATGCTAGCGGCAGCTCTGATTGTAGATTCAAAAGTTGCTACGGAGTTTTCAATGTCGTCGTGTATCTAAATTTGGGTAGAGTTCTATATGCGCACTGATATATTTTTTATACTTCAACCAGTTTGTACCCTTTGTCGTGAGCATGTAGAGTGACTCTTTTTCGTGCGGCTGATGCCACAAAGTGAAAAGTACAGGTGAGTGGTCTGAAGAGAGGCCTGCAGCAATGAAGCGCTCTCCCAGCAAACTGAAGAAATCCATAAATTGTTTTTCTGTTATCGTGAAACGCTGGGGGCAATAAACCGCAGACAGTGTAATATCTCCTTGCTTTGTTTGTAGGCATATTGATGTTGCTTGCAGATAATTTTTGGCAATTCCAATCGAGGGATGGTGTTTTATGCGATTTCGGACTAAAATACCAGTTCCGCCATGCGCCTTTCCATCTGGATGATTCGTGCAGTAAAAAGTATATCCCGAAATATTGAAATTATATTTGTTAGTTAGGTGTGTTTCAGCAAGGAGAATAACGTAAATTTCCTTGTCGTTAAGGTATTTTGGCAGCTCTAGTTTGTGGCGAGGAATGCCGTTTTCATTCCAGAGGGCTATTTTAATTGAGGTCATAATTTTTTTTGTTGAGTAGCAAGCAGTTTGAGCAGGGTGTTTTGGTTTCGCATGATATCTTGCATTTTGTTTTGCATGAAAGTTATGAAATTCATCATGCTTTGTTGCATCGATGCTATCATGGCTTCGATATTGGATTGTCTACCGTATTGGCAGTGGGGCTCCTGTTCTTGGGGCGCAACTTAAGGTGCAGTTATTGTTTGTGCAGGATTTACTAGGCCTGACTTTACGGCACTTGCAAATGAGACACCATTGACGGTGTTTGATAAAGCCATTGCGGCGTGGTTCTTTTGGCAAAGAAAACGCTAGGATTTGTCTGGGAGGGTACAAAGGCATTTAATACGTTATCAGTGCGTTCATAGGCCACACGTTGGTTGATCCGGGTTTTCAACTCCTTATAGACTGGACAACCCCTATAGTTTGCTGTGTGGTTTCCACCGCAGTTACCACACTTTTTTGCATTTGGGCCTTCTTTGTTTGATGTGCAGGTGGCAGAGTTGTATAGCTCTCCACAAGCTACGCACACTGAGGGAAGAGTGCAGTAAGACCTGGTGTGACTATACTCCTGGCAGTTAGTGCATTGTACAGGGCCCTTTCTCTTGTGTGGTTCTTCCACAGTTATCTTACGATGCAACAGGTATTGAAGTTTATAAATTGGATGCACAGCGTTTTTCCCCAGTGGTTTATTTTCAGGCTCAAGCTCAACTTTAAACATGGGCTGCGGAATTTTGTTTCTATTAAAAATATTTACTACAACTTTTGGGTTAAAGCCCTGTTCTTTAAGCGCTTGTAAAACTTCCACAGCTTCAACACTTGGCTCGATACCTTTAATTACAATTTGTAAGCCTTTTGCACTTTTAAGCTGGTATGTATAGAACTTTGTGTGTGTGTCATTCAAGTTTTTGGACACCGTGCGGAAATTCTGTTCAGAGTATATTTGCACTTTAATTTCACGAATATTTTCTTAGATAGTGGGATAATATGAAAGTTGTTATTACCGATTAGCTGAGTGAATTTTTTAACAAGAGCGCTTGAATTCTCTTCTCTTATGTATATTGGCGGAGGTTTGGCATTAGTGACTTTTGTAGCACTTTCAGAATTTTGGTTACTCACGTCTTCTATATTTTCACTTAGCAGTGGAAATCTATTCGTACTGACTTGATGATTTGAGCTTACGCGGGTTATTTTTGGCTTAGTACCCGTTGATTTTTGCGGACTAAGTTTTCGTTTAACTGTAATATAGCGATTAATTCCAGCCTGTATCGACACTTTTTTAGCTGCTTTGTTTTCCAACAGTTCTTTCGCTTTG
Organism: Philophylla caesio; assembly: GCA_963971545.1. Classification (NCBI taxonomy): domain Eukaryota; kingdom Metazoa; phylum Arthropoda; class Insecta; order Diptera; family Tephritidae; genus Philophylla; species Philophylla caesio. Next base: position 44,464,577 of record OZ020606.1, on the reverse strand, counting down.
CATTTGTTGACACTCAAGCTAATTTGTGCTTGATCGGCAATAACAGGCAAAGCCGTTGACACCGCTGTGCAGACGGAAGGTACCAGTGTGGTTGTTGTTGTTGTAGACGCAATTGAGGTGGTGAGAGAGGCCACTATACTTGTTGTTGTTGTAGCTATATTTGGATATACATATGTAATTGCTCACCGAATTTGATGTAACCGTTGATCATGAACTATGGCACGGCACAGGTGAAGCGCATTCTTCACTCCAAGCAATAGGAGTAGTCGTTGGTAAGTTTGGTGAACAAGTCCGCGGTCTTGGATTTTGAGGGGGTTTGAGGGTAGTCAGTGGGTTGGACTTTCCGCTTTCGCTGTCACTCTGCGACCCGACCGAATCGAAAAATATGCGTTGTTACGTTGGACTGAAAGCCGGCGCTCATCTTGCTCGCGTTGTCTCTGGGCACGGGTATCAATTTGACGCATCGCCTTCTTTTTTCATTTGGTTTGTTTCTTTTTATGTATTATTTATTCTGTTTAATTAGCACAATATTTAATGTCTACGGAGCGAACTTAAAACACGTCCGCACTCTTTGACTATCTAAATAATTATATAATAACGACATAAACCCCCATTTAACATAATACAAATCAATATCTAACCCATTATATATACATACATACATATACAAAATGCAGAACTTACATTGCTCATATTTACTTATGTATGTACAAAATCATATAAATCAACCTTGACCTACATCACATGAGAAAATATAATTTCAAGGGCAAATGACGTCTTTGTACATACAAATATACGCACATACTTATATTTGTCAAACAACTGTGGACCAAGGCACAGCAAACGAATTATTTACAGTAGGGTTATTAGCTCAATCCCCCTATATGCGGCCCCAATCTGGGCAGACGCTCTGATCGTAAAAAGCAACGCGAAAAAGATAACAACTGTCCATCGGCTAAGGGTCTTACGAGCAGTCTGCGGCTTCCGCACAATTTCAGACGAAGCCTCTTGTCATAGCTGGACTGATGCCAGTATATATTATAGCCCATGAAATTAAACGCATTTATGATAAGCTTTCCGAAAACAATGGAAGATTAAACCCAAAAGAAGTAAAGGCAGAAGAAAGGAAAAACTCAATAAACATTTGGCAGGCTCGTTGGAAAAGCTCCCCAAAGGGCAGGTGGAAATACGAGCTGATACCAAATATCAGCAAGTGGGTTGAGAGAAACCACGGTTACACAAACTTTCATTTAACACAGTCTCTTTCGGGCCATGGGGTGTATCGAAATATTTAAAAAATTTGGACACTATAGCTCCCCTTGCTGCCCAACATGCAGAGTCAGCGACGAAGACGCAGAACATATTATGTTCCAATACCCACGCTATGCTCCTCAAATCCGGGCAATTTTGGACGGAGAAACCTTCATTGACTCCATGCTTCAGTCAAATAAAAAGTCGAATGAAATATGCGCTCACGTTACGCGCATTCACATAGACCTGAGAAACGCAGAGACGGCAAGACGTCGCCAACGAAACACGTAAGGAGCAAATAAGCTAACCAGCCCCGTGAGGTAATACCTTTTTTGGCAGTTCCGCGGGGAGAATGGTCGTGGTGGAGAGGGTTTAGTATCGTAGGTGTAGCCTAGAGGCTGCAAGTCGTGCATGCTGCTATCGCGGCATAGCAGTACTCATGAGAGTTAACTCTCCCTGGGCGTCAACCTAACAAAAAAAAAACATATATTTATACATATTTACATATCGACGTGCGCACACTTCTGTTCTCACTTCCCGCAGCAACTGCTAAATCAACAGTTACACCGGCGCCATAAATCCTAAACCAATTCATTTATAAATTGCGCGTGCGTAAAATTCATTTCATTCATTGTATATCAATAAAAATTCTGTTAATTTTTTGACGAAGGTATTGTGTGGTGTTTTCAAAATAAAATAAAAATATTTCGATCAACTAGTGTTACATTTTTAGTGACTTGAATCTTTCAATTTTATGATCTACAAAAATGGTAACTATATTTTTAAAATAGTTTGAAATTGTAATGAAATATGTATACAATCCTGGTTACAGGGCTTTTTATATAATAATAATATTACTTTTGGCGCTTACACTATTTAGCTCAGTGTTTGGCCGAGCCGAGTCCTTTTGTGGTGGACTTTTAGTAGATACCTCTTATTTTGGTTGCTAAAATTGATATTGAATTAAAGAAAAATATATTATCAAAATTTTTCCAAATTCTATTTTCTGCATGTAAAAACTTAAAAAAGGTTGAAATCACATTGTTTTTGTTAACAAAATGTGTAAAAAATATTTGCTTCTAAATCACACTTACGTTTTTTGTTTCTATAGTTTGTTGTATTAAGGTGCTATGTATATACATACATACATACATGTGTGGTTGAATATTCGGTTATATTATATTAAATTGAAATATCAAATTTCTGCAAATATGTTTCATTCTATGTACAAACCGCATTTCGCTACTAGTTATACCTACTGTTCTACTACCTTTGCGCGAAAAGGGATATCATATTTTCCCCTTTATCAGACCTTCCTAAATGCAACCTTACAAGGCAGTCGGAAAACTTAAACGTCAATAAGTATCCAACCTTTTATAATTGAATCATGATCGCTATCCAATCCCAGACCCAAACGAAGTACTTTCCCAACTTGGAAAAAATAAATTCTTTACAGTTCTTGACCTCAAAAGTGGCTTTCATCAGATTCCCTTAATTGAATCCAACATTGGGAAAACAGCTTTTTCGGTTAACAATAGTAAATACGAATTTACAATTTACCCTTTGGCCTTAGAAACGCACATTCCAACGAGCATTAGATGACATTCTCAGAGAATACTTCGGAAAAATATGGTTCGTGTACATATATATATAATTTTGGCGTTTACACTATATATCTGAGTGCTTGGCCGAGCTTCTCCTACCATTTGTAGTGTGCGTTTTTATATTCTACCACAAATGGATGGACCTACAATTTTGTGCCGACTCCGAACGGCAGATGTATTTAATGAGAAGCTTTTTCATGGCAGAAATACCCTCGGAGGTTTGCCATTGCCTGCCGAAGGGTGACCGCTATTAGAAACAACTCGTTCTATTATTAAGATTTTGCTTGCCTTGACTGAGATTCAAACCTCGAACTCACCGGCATATCAAGTTATAGCACCAACTCGATCTCAGCTAATACGATATTATTTTACCAAATTTATATCTAATTTATGAATATTTAATCATTACGAACCATTATATTGTAAAATACTAATAAAAATATTATTTCGGTATTATTTCGCAAAATCGGCCTTGCCAAGATAAATACTCAGCACATCTTCATCACATCCATACGCGCTGTGTACATTTGTATATGTAAATGTGTAGCCGAATTTTGTCGCATTTGAACAACAGTGTGATCACTGAATTTGCAAACCTTTTACTGCAATTTGTAGTCGAAGTAGGAAATCTACTACTTTATAAAAAGTAGTTACAGAAATTCATAATTCGTTTTCACTTTTAATTTGTTTAATAAATACATATATCACACTATATCTCACCTTAATAAGTATTAAGCAGCTATGTATATTTTATTGATTTTCTCCCAGTTAAACATGGGTGATATTAAATTTAGTTTCGGAAAGCATACTTAATTATAATACATGTGATAACAAGTAACTAGTAATATCAACAAATAAATATGTACATATACATACGTACAAATGTATGTTTATATATAAATTCTATTAGGCATATTGTTGGCTTTTTTACGGATTTTGTATGAATCAGAATATGATATGAGCCTTTCTATGTATGTATGTACATACATACAGCTCTATTCTATGCACTTGACAAATTAACAAAATATTGATAATTTATCAAGATTTTTATCAAGCAAGAAGCTCTTTGTTATTCTGTGACAACCTTAATAAAACGTAAAGCTTCAGACTGCAGTTCTTTTCCCCACATGTATGGTGAACAATATAATGAAGCAGAAACAGCTGATTTCTGTTAACTTTATATTATTCACGAAATATATTATTCTACATCGTAAGTATTTTATATATTATACATCAATTTGTAAAATAATATGTAACTCATTATTGAATTTAATTTATAGCAAGTCAAAACACGGCCAAACGTGTTATCACTCAACGAAAATGGATCACTAGCATCTCGTAAACTTCTTAAGTAACACGCGCGATCTCTATTTTCGCAATTTTCTTCTTCGTCTAACAATAACAATAAAAGTAAAATATCTTCTTCCATTCTAATAAATTAATTTTCACAACTATGCACAAAGAGTAAAAGAGATATTTTATTTGTCAAGAGCATTTGACATCTTGACAGTTTATCAAGAAAAGAGCTTTTAATTTTTGACATAGAATAGAAAAATCTTGATAAATTGCCAATCTTGATAAATAAGCAAGATGATGAATTTGTCAACTGAACAGAATAGAGCTGATAAAATAAATACATACATATGTATGTACATATATACCATGATTCAATTCTAAAAGGTTAGGTAAATAATGACATTCGAATTTTGACACTCACGTATAAAGGGTTGTTTTACGTAGTATAGAAAAAGGGTTAGAAATTTTTTCCCTTTTTTAAAGAGTAAATAATTAGTATTAAAATGTTATTGATTTGTTTAACTACAAATTTCGAAGGCATTTCATTTAAATTAAGAAATACAATAGCTACGCTTACAGAACATAATTATGTACTTATTGGAAAATTTTTTATTAATTTTTGACCCGCGAATAAATTTTTAATTTATTTGCCCCATGAACTAAACGATAAATAATTTCGATTGATCATTAAACATTATCTTGAAATATTTAAGTTATTTATTCGCTTTATTCCTTTTATTTACATATACATATGTATACCATTGACATCGGGATTATTCTTAATATTATGACGAACCCCTGGACGGCGAAAACCATAATAATTCGAAATTTAAGAAAGAGAATCTTTATATGTACATATGTATATTACAAGAAAAGTTTAGTTCTTACAAAATTCATGTTCTTGGATGATTGTCATATTATGTCACATTATTCTAAATTTATTATTATTATTCTTATTATTATTATTGTTATTAGTAATTAAAATTACAATATGACATTTAAGCTACCAGGGCTATCGGCTAAGTCAATAAATACTTAAAATTTCTTAAATTAGATGGAAAATATTTATATCTTTTAGAAATTCCGCAATTATTTTAACATAACCTTCTGATGGATATGGTAATATTGATTCGATTGGGTCACGGTTTAGTTTTTGTTGAGATACTTTGGAGTATCTGTTGAGTTGATGACAGTGGGCCTTCGTTTAGGTAAAATTTTTTGACGGCCTGAAAAACAGATTTGCTGTCGGTACATATCTCATATCTATCGTTGGTCTCTTTAGCAAATGTTAGCGCTGAAAACAAGCCCTGTAGTTCGGCATCAAATATACTAGCGTATTGTGGGAGTAGACCGTGTGATATTGTGATACCGTTTTCATCTGTCACTGCAAATGAGACACCGTCGTTTTGTTTTGATCCATCTGTGAATAGGAAATTCCAGTCCTCTTGTTTTAGTCGTCCGGCAATGCAATTATAAAGTTGTTGGTAGGAATAGTTGCATGTACTTTCTTTACGCAGAAGTGTGAGGTTGTTAATAAAGATGCCCTTTTCATGATACCATGATAGGATTTTATTTGCAGTAAGACTGGCTGGGGTGAAATTCAAGTCGAGAGCTTCTGCAAGTTCTTTTACCTCGGAGAGTCCTGATCGTTTCTTTAAGCTGGTTTTTCTCTTGTACAAAAGCTGAATTTCATGATTTCGGCTTCTAAGATGTTTTATTCGTTGGTCGATTGGTTGAAAACCTCCCTCGGCGAGTAAGTTCTTCACTGGAGTTGTTCTGAAAGCTCTAAGGCTCCTTCTGATTGCAGCGTGATAGGGTGTTTTTATTTTATTAAGTAGAGACTTAGCACATGAACCATAAACCTGGAGCCCGTAATCGATTTTGCTTTGGATTGTTAGTTTAGTTATACTTAGTACTGTGTTAGTTTGTACAAAACTTTTCCTAGAGGATAAATATTTTACTATGTTAAGCCTGGTAGCTAGTTCATATCTTAAATTAGTACAATGGTACTTAAAGCTATGTTTATTGTCAAATATTAGGCCAAGAATCTTCATATTATTTACATTTGAGATAGTATGAGTATTATTTTTAACGTTTATTTCTTTGCAATTATGTTTTCTGCATACATGCAAGTGCTAACATTTCTTTAGTGAAATGTATGCACCCGAATGTTGGAACCAGTTGTTTATGGCATTTAGAGCGTTGATAAAATATTGCTCAATATCTGATACATTCTTCTTGTTGTAAATAAGATAAAGATCATCGGCATTTGTTTAGTCATAAGATTGCTGATATCGTCGAAAACTATCAGGAAAAGGGTTACTGAAAGTGGGGAGCCTTGGGGTATTCCGTTTTGAATAGGAAATGTGGTGGAATAGGTGTTATTAACTTTGCAACGGAATTTCCGGAAAAATTTAACAAAATTGAAAATGTTTGTACCAATTTTCCATTCTTGTAATTTTTGTAGAACAACGTGGATACCGATTTTATCAAATACTATTTTTTCCAAGAGTTTGCTCATGCACGGAATTAGAAATATAGGTCTATAGTTTTTTACATATAGTGGATTCTTGCCGGGTTTAGCTATGGGGACAATAGTTGCAGTTTTGTGGGATTACGCCTGTATTAAAAATGGCGTTATAGAGCTTCATCAGCCGTCGTCTTATGCAGTTAGGGGCTTTTCTCAGCATTTGATATTCAATTTTGTTAAAGCCTGGAGTGGTACCTTTGACAGTTTGTAGGGAAAACTCTAGTTCGCTGTGATTGATGTCACATTCCAAGTGTTTTGCTAGGCTATCAATATTGTTTACCGCGAATTAGGAATTTAAAGATTGTATGTGTTTTTTTTTTCTTTTTTTATTTAGTTTTTATTAGTATTAGATAACATTAGTTTAAGTTTAACAAATAACGATTCTTTAATATGCCTCCCGACGTGTACTTCCTTTTAGCTTTCAGTACTGACCGACCTCTTTTCTAAGCTGAACTAGTTAAAGTAGCTCCAACAGTTTTTTCCAATTAGAAAATCACGCCACTTATGTAATAACATTACTTTGGTAAATTGAGAGTTTTCAAATATAATAAATTATATACATATTATATACTTAGCATCGAGAGCATAAGAACTGTTGTATACAACATATGAGACATAATTTAGATCGTAAACATAAATGAACATAAGAGAGCATATTTAGTATCGTAACTATAACTTTAACAATAATTAAAATAAGAGAACATATTTAGTATCGTATTTATGTACATTAACCATAAGAATATAAACCTACATACATAATACATATATGTATAACTCGCCCTCCGTTATGATTCGAGTCCCGGCGAATCTACTTAAATATTTGTGTTTTTCTTATTCTAACCATTAGCCCTTTTTTTTTTTATATACAAGTAATCAGTTTACAAGGTCTCTTGATCTGCGCAAAATCAATCTTATTTGGATTGCTTCTATGATATTTTAAAAATCGCTTTGCTGTTTTAGTGGTTCTTCCCTTTTTTGATTTCTTTTATTTATTGCTTCTTCTTTAACTTTTCTAATTGTGTTTGCAACTTTTTCGTAATTTATGTCTTCAATGGCTTGGTAGTTTTCTGTATTTTTTAGAATTCGAATGTGCTTTAATAGCGTCGAGTGTAATCTTTCAACGTCCGAGTTTCCGGTATGAGAGTTAGGAGTAGTAAAATGCATTTCAATATTTTTTTCACGACAATACATTTTTATCAGGGCGTTATTAAACTCGTTATCCATAATCAAAAGCTGCGGTGTTCCTAACCACGAAATTCTTTCCTCTAATTTTACCTTTATGGTGCACATATTTTTATCAGTTACTTTGTGCACAGAGGCTAATTTTGTGAACCTATCTATCGTGGTAAGAAAGCAAGTTTTTTGAACTTGAAATAAATCTATATGCACAATATCGTTTGGTGCCTTTGGTGTAATCGTATGCTGAAACTTGTTTCTAAATGGTTTTCGGTCGTACTTATTTTCGTGACAAGTCCGACAGCTTTTTTTAAATTTGTTAGCAACTGCTAAATCAACAGTTACACCGGCGCCATAAATCCTAAACCAATTCATTTATAAATTGCGCGTGCGTAAAATTCATTTCATTCATTGTATATCAATAAAAATTCTGTTAATTTTTTGACGAAGATATTGTGTGGTGTTTTCAAAATAAAATAAAAATATTTCGATCAACTAGTGTTACATTTTTAGTGACTTGAATCTTTCAATTTTATGATCTACAAAAATGGTAACTATGTTTTTAAAATAGTTTGAAATTGTAATGAAATATGTATACAATCCTGGTTACAGGGCTTTTTATATAATAATAATATTACTTTTGGCGCTTACACTATTTAGCTCAGTGTTTGGCCGAGCCGAGTCCTTTTGTGGTGGACTTTTAATAGATACCTCTTATTTTGGTTGCTAAAATTGATATTGAATTAAAGAAAAATATATTATCAAAATTTTTCCAAATTCTATTTTCTGCATGTAAAAACTTAAAAAAGGTTGAAATCACATTGTTTTTGTTAACAAAATGTGTAAAAAATATTTGCTTCTAAATCACACTTACGTTTTTTGTTTCTATAGTTTGTTGTATTAAGGTGCTATGTATATACATACATACATACATGTGTGGTTGAATATTCGGTTATATTATATTAAATTGAAATATCAAATTTCTGCAAATATGTTTCATTCTATGTACAAACCGCATTTCGCTACTAGTTATACCTACTGTTCTACTACCTTTGCGCGAAAAGGGATATCATATTTTCCCCTTTATCAGACCTTCCTAAATGCAACCTTACAAGGCAGTCGGAAAACTTAAACGTCAATAAGTATCCAACCTTTTATAATTGAATCATGATCGCTATCCAATCCCAGACCCAAACGAAGTACTTTCCCAACTTGGAAAAAATAAATTCTTTACAGTTCTTGACCTCAAAAGTGGCTTTCATCAGATTCCCTTAATTGAATCCAACATTGGGAAAACAGCTTTTTCGGTTAACAATAGTAAATACGAATTTACAATTTACCCTTTGGCCTTAGAAACGCACATTCCAACGAGCATTAGATGACATTCTCAGAGAATACTTCGGAAAAATATGGTTCGTGTACATATATATATAATTTTGGCGTTTACACTATATATCTGAGTGCTTGGCCGAGCTTCTCCTACCATTTGTAGTGTGCGTTTTTATATTCTACCACAAATGGATGGACCTACAATTTTGTGCCGACTCCGAACGGCAGATGTATTTAATGAGAAGCTTTTTCATGGCAGAAATACCCTCGGAGGTTTGCCATTGCCTGCCGAAGGGTGACCACAACTCGTTCTATTATTAAGATTTTGCTTGCCTTGACTGAGATTCAAACCTCGAACTCACCGGCATATCAAGTTATAGCACCAACTCGATCTCAGCTAATACGATATTATTTTACCAAATTTATATCTAATTTATGAATATTTAATCATTACGAACCATTATATTGTAAAATACTAATAAAAATATTATTTCGGTATTATTTCGCAAAATCGGCCTTGCCAAGATAAATACTCAGCACATCTTCATCACATCCATACGCGCTGTGTACATTTGTATATGTAAATGTGTAGCCGAATTTTGTCGCATTTGAACAACAGTGTTGGTCATCACTGAATTTGCAAACCTTTTACTGCAATTTGTAGTCGAAGTAGGAAATCTACTACTTTATAAAAAGTAGTTACAGAAATTCATAATTCGTTTTCACTTTTAATTTGTTTAATAAATACATATATCACACTATATCTCACCTTAATAAGTATTAAGCAGCTATGTATATTTTATTGATTTTCTCCCAGTTAAACATGGGTGATATTAAATTTAGTTTCGGAAAGCATACTTAATTATAATACATGTGATAACAAGTAACTAGTAATATCAACAAATAAATATGTACATATACATACGTACAAATGTATGTTTATATATAAATTCTATTAGGCATATTGTTGGCTTTTTTACGGATTTTGTATGAATCAGAATATGATATGAGCCTTTCTATGTATGTATGTACATACATACAGCTCTATTCTATGCACTTGACAAATTAACAAAATATTGATAATTTATCAAGATTTTTATCAAGCAAGAAGCTCTTTGTTATTCTGTGACAACCTTAATAAAACGTAAAGCTTCAGACTGCAGTTCTTTTCCCCACATATATGGTGAACAATATAATGAAGCAGAAACAGCTGATTTCTGTTAACTTTATATTATTCACGAAATATATTATTCTACATCGTAAGTATTTTATATATTATACATCAATTTGTAAAATAATATGTAACTCATTATTGAATTTAATTTATAGCAAGTCAAAACACGGCCAAACGTGTTATCACTCAACGAAAATGGATCACTAGCATCTCGTAAACTTCTTAAGTAACACGCGCGATCTCTATTTTCGCAATTTTCTTCTTCGTCTAACAATAACAATAAAAGTAAAATATCTTCTTCCATTCTAATAAATTAATTTTCACAACTATGCACAAAGAGTAAAAGAGATATTTTATTTGTCAAGAGCATTTGACATCTTGACAGTTTATCAAGAAAAGAGCTTTTAATTTTTGACATAGAATAGAAAAATCTTGATAAATTGCCAATCTTGATAAATAAGCAAGATAATGAATTTGTCAACTGAACAGAATAGAGCTGATAAAATAAATACATACATATGTATGTACATATATACCATGATTCAATTCTAGAAGGTTAGGTAAATAATGACATTCGAATTTTGACACTCACGTATAAAGGGTTGTTTTACGTAGTATAGAAAAAGGGTTAGAAATTTTTTCCCTTTTTTAAAGAGTAAATAATTAGTATTAAAATGTTATTGATTTGTTTAACTACAAATTTCGAAGGCATTTCATTTAAATTAAGAAATACAATAGCTACGCTTACAGAACATAATTATGTACTTATTGGAAAATTTTTTATTAATTTTTGACCCGCGAATAAATTTTTAATTTATTTGCCCCATGAACTAAACGATAAATAATTTCGATTGATCATTAAACATTATCTTGAAATATTTAAGTTATTTATTCGCTTTATTCCTTTTATTTACATATACATATGTATACCATTGACATCGGGATTATTCTTAATATTATGACGAACCCCTGGACGGCGAAAACCATAATAATTCGAAATTTAAGAAAGAGAATCTTTATATGTACATATGTATATTACAAGAAAAGTTTAGTTCTTACAAAATTCATGTTCTTGGATGATTGTCATATTATGTCACATTATTCTAAATTTATTATTATTATTCTTATTATTATTATTGTTATTAGTAATTAAAATTACAATATGACATTTAAGCTACCAGGGCTATCGGCTAAGTCAATAAATACTTAAAATTTCTTAAATTAGATGGAAAATATTTATATCTTTTAGAAATTCCGCAATTATTTTAACATAACCTTCTGATGGATATGGTAATATTGATTCGATTGGGTCACGGTTTAGTTTTTGTTGAGATACTTTGGAGTATCTGTTGAGTTGATGACAGTGGGCCTTCGTTTAGGTAAAATTTTTTGACGGCCTGAAAAACAGATTTGCTGTCGGTACATATCTCATATCTATCGTTGGTCTCTTTAGCAAATGTTAGCGCTGAAAACAAGCCCTGTAGTTCGGCATCAAATATACTAGCGTATTGTGGGAGTAGACCGTGTGATATTGTGATACCGTTTTCATCTGTCACTGCAAATGAGACACCGTCGTTTTGTTTTGATCCATCTGTGAATAGGAAATTCCAGTCCTCTTGTTTTAGTCGTCCGGCAATGCAATTATAAAGTTGTTGGTAGGAATAGTTGCATGTACTTTCTTTACGCAGAAGTGTGAGGTTGTTAATAAAGATGCCCTTTTCATGATACCATGATAGGATTTTATTTGCAGTAAGACTGGCTGGGGTGAAATTCAAGTCGAGAGCTTCTGCAAGTTCTTTTACCTCGGAGAGTCCTGATCGTTTCTTTAAGCTGGTTTTTCTCTTGTACAAAAGCTGAATTTCATGATTTCGGCTTCTAAGATGTTTTATTCGTTGGTCGATTGGTTGAAAACCTCCCTCGGCGAGTAAGTTCTTCACTGGAGTTGTTCTGAAAGCTCTAAGGCTCCTTCTGATTGCAGCGTGATAGGGTGTTTTTATTTTATTAAGTAGAGACTTAGCACATGAACCATAAACCTGGAGCCCGTAATCGATTTTGCTTTGGATTGTTAGTTTAGTTATACTTAGTACTGTGTTAGTTTGTACAAAACTTTTCCTAGAGGATAAATATTTTACTATGTTAAGCCTGGTAGCTAGTTCATATCTTAAATTAGTACAATGGTACTTAAAGCTATGTTTATTGTCAAATATTAGGCCAAGAATCTTCATATTATTTACATTTGAGATAGTATGAGTATTATTTTTAACGTTTATTTCTTTGCAATTATGTTTTCTGCATACATGCAAGTGCTAACATTTCTTTAGTGAAATGTATGCACCCGAATGTTGGAACCAGTTGTTTATGGCATTTAGAGCGTTGATAAAATATTGCTCAATATCTGATACATTCTTCTTGTTGTAAATAAGATAAAGATCATCGGCATTTGTTTAGTCATAAGATTGCTGATATCGTCGAAAACTATCAGGAAAAGGGTTACTGAAAGTGGGGAGCCTTGGGGTATTCCGTTTTGAATAGGAAATGTGGTGGAATAGGTGTTATTAACTTTGCAACGGAATTTCCGGAAAAATTTAACAAAATTGAAAATGTTTGTACCAATTTTCCATTCTTGTAATTTTTGTAGAACAACGTGGATACCGATTTTATCAAATACTATTTTTTCCAAGAGTTTGCTCATGCACGGAATTAGAAATATAGGTCTATAGTTTTTTACATATAGTGGATTCTTGCCGGGTTTAGCTATGGGGACAATAGTTGCAGTTTTGTGGGATTACGCCTGTATTAAAAATGGCGTTATAGAGCTTCATCAGCCGTCGTCTTATGCAGTTAGGGGCTTTTCTCAGCATTTGATATTCAATTTTGTTAAAGCCTGGAGTGGTACCTTTGACAGTTTGTAGGGAAAACTCTAGTTCGCTGTGATTGATGTCACATTACAAGTGTTTTGCTAGGCTATCAATATTGTTTACCGCGAATTAGGAATTTAAAGATTGTATGTGTTTTTTTTTTCTTTTTTTATTTAGCTTTTATTAGTATTAGATAACATTAGTTTAAGTTTAACAAATAACGATTCTTTAATATGCCTCCCGACGTGTACTTCCTTTTAGCTTTCAGTACTGACCGACCTCTTTTCTAAGCTGAACTAGTTAAAGTAGCTCCAACAGTTTTTTCCAATTAGAAAATCACGCCACTTATGTAATAACATTACTTTGGTAAATTGAGAGTTTTCAAATATAATAAATTATATACATATTATATACTTAGCATCGAGAGCATAAGAACTGTTGTATATAACATATGAGACATAATTTAGATCGTAAACATAAATGAACATAAGAGAGCATATTTAGTATCGTAACTATAACTTTAACAATAATTAAAATAAGAGAACATATTTAGTATCGTATTTATGTACATTAACCATAAGAATATAAACCTACATACATAATACATATATGTATAACTCGCCCTCCGTTATGATTCGAGTCCCGGCGAATCTACTTAAATATTTGTGTTTTTCTTATTCTAACCATTAGCCCTTTTTTTTTTTATATACAAGTAATCAGTTTACAAGGTCTCTTGATCTGCGCAAAATCAATCTTATTTGGATTGCTTCTATGATATTTTAAAAATCGCTTTGCTGTTTTAGTGGTTCTTCCCTTTTTTGATTTCTTTTATTTATTGCTTCTTCTTTAACTTTTCTAATTGTGTTTGCAACTTTTTCGTAATTTATGTCTTCAATGGCTTGGTAGTTTTCTGTATTTTTTAGAATTCGAATGTGCTTTAATAGCGTCGAGTGTAATCTTTCAACGTCCGAGTTTCCGGTATGAGAGTTAGGAGTAGTAAAATGCATTTCAATATTTTTTTCACGACAATACATTTTTATTAGGGCGTTATTAAACTCGTTATCCATAATCAAAAGCTGCGGTGTTCCTAACCACGAAATTCTTTCCTCTAATTTTACCTTTATGGTGCACATATTTTTATCAGTTACTTTGTGCACAGAGGCTAATTTTGTGAACCTATCTATCGTGGTAAGAAAGCAAGTTTTTTGAACTTGAAATAAATCCATATGCACAATATCGTTTGGTGCCTTTGGTGTAATCGTATGCTGAAACTTGTTTCTAAATGGTTTTCGGTCGTACTTATTTTCGTGACAAGTCCGACAGCTTTTTTTAAATTTGTTAATAAATTTTTAAAATTTGGGTAAAAATAATTGAGCTTAATTTTCTCGAAATTTTCAGAAATTCCTCTATGATTTCCCGTCTTATGTGTACGATCTATTATTTCAAAAAGTTCTTCTTCATTACTCACATCGATTGCGAGCTCACTACACTTTGTAAATTTTATGCCTTTGTCTCTAGAGAAAAGACTTTTAAGCCTTTCTTCAATAATATTATATTGATGGCTTTCTAATTCCGAATATATACCGGCCGTTCCTTTTCGTAAGTATCGCCGAAATAAATCATTAAGATAGTGGGTTTTATCCAAATCAGTTTTTGCAACATAAATTATTTTATATTTTCTAAACAATATCTCATATTTCTTTCGTTTAGTTTTCATTATTCTTATTTGTGTTAGATACTTATTAACGATGCAGTTGCTTACCGGAAATTGGTCGCATGAACCTTCGGCAGATGGATACGCCGCTTCTAAAGAATTTTCATATAAAAGCTTATTTTCAAAATTATTTTTTTTCTCCACGTTTTTTGATTCGGTTTCTTGAATTCGGCTTAAGAAGTCTGCACCTTTATTCTCCTTTCCTTTTAAATATTCGATTTCAAATTCGTATTCACTTAGTGCAATTTTCCACCTAGTTATACGAGAGTTAGGCTCTTTTAAAGAAAATAGCCACTTTAAAGGTTGGTGGTCAGTTTGTACGAGAAACTTTCTACCATACAAATAAGGTCTAAAATATTTTATGGATCAAACGACAGCGAGAAGTTCCTTTTCAATGGTACTGTAATTACGTTCCATTAAGTGTCCTGCTAGCGAAACAGATTGGCTTATCATTGTGGCTGAGGACTGCTCGAATGGAGAAATTGCTAGCGTCTGTGGTAAGCACGACTCTTGGAAAAATCAGGAAAGGATAAAATAGGCGGGGAGGTCAGGATTTGTTTTAGCTTATTGAAAGCTTCAATATAACTAGCGTCATTAACGTTGATCTTTGATCCTTTTCTTAAAAAATTGGTGATAGGAGCCGCGATCTGTGAATAGTTCTTGATGAACTTTCGGTAAAATCCTGTTAACCCGAGAAAAGACTTAATGCCTTTTATTGTGGCAGGGACCTGCAGTTTATTAATAGCAACTACTTTTTCCGGGTCTTATGCCTTCAGGGGAAATTTTATGACCAAGAAAGTCCGTATGTCTAGAAAGAAATTTGCATTTGTCGAATTGAATTTTTAAATTATTTTTTCTAAGGCAGTTAAAAATTTTAGTAAGGCTTTCGATATGCTCCTCGATTGAGGTTGAGAAAACCAAAATGTCATCCATATAGATAATGCAAATTTTGTTTATAAATTCACAAAGCACGGTGTTCATCATCCTTTGGAAGGTAGCTGGCGCGTTCTTCAATCCGAAGGGCATGCGTACAAATTCAAAGTGACCCATAGGACCCGAAAAAGCGGTTTTTTCAATGTCAGCTTCTTCCATCGGAATTTGATGAAACCCCTTAGCGAGGTCGAGAGTAGAAAAGTATTGAACGCGGCCAAGTTTATCGAACAGAGATTCTATATTTGGCATAGGAAATTTATCATCCACGGTGACCTCGTTTAGTTTTCTAAAATCCACAACCAATCTCCACTTCTGTTGTTTGGAATGGTCCAACTTTTTTCCTACAATCCAAAGTGGCGAGTTGTATGGGGATTTACTATGTCTAACAATGCCTTGTGCCAACATGCTTATTTATTTCATTTTCTAATGCATACGGATATTTATAGTTTCGTGAATAAACGGGCTTATCGGGCATAGTGATTATTTGATGCTTTACACAATTCGTTGTAGAAATCATCTGACCTTCTTGATAAAATAAGGATTTATTTCTTTCCAAAAACAATTTCAATTTGTTCCTTTCCATTCCATTTAGCTGTACATCTAATAACAAATCGACATCGAATGTATTTCTCACTATATAGTGTATATCACTAAAATTTTGATTGTCACAAAGGCGTATTTCTAAATTATTAATTATAAGAATATTTTTCGAAAAATCTAGTATCGCACCAATCGGTCGAAGTACGTTGACCCCTAATATACAATCAAATTGTTTATGTGAAAACTTAATCAACTTTATCGACATAGTTTCCCATTTTCTATTAAACTCCTGTGGAAAATCAGTGAATACCTCCTCTCTAATAATACTTGATCCTAATAGTGTATTTAGTTTTAGAGGAATTTCTAAATTTCTTCTAGTTTTAAAGTTTTTGAATATATCGTAATCGCCTATTGTAGTAGCAGCCCCACTATCGATCAAGCATCTGACTTTATTATTGTTTATTTTTAAAACTACTATGGGTAACTTGGATGTCCCCAAGGCGGTAAATGAAAATTTTCCGCATTGTCTAAAGTATCAACCTCCATAGGCTCATACGTTTGGTGCATACTGTCCTGTCTTGAATTATCGTTGTAGTATTGTTGTCTATAGTTGGCTAAATTATATCTCTGATATTGATTTCCAGATTGTTGGTGTTGCCTAGACTGATTCGATTTATAATTATTTCTCTGTAACGAGTGACTACGTAATTGTTGTTGGTTACCGTTATCTCTTAAGTTAGTATTGTAATCATTTTTAGTAAACTGCACACTGTCTTGATGTGGACTTCTGTACTGTCCAGAATTATTGTTGTTATTGTTTGTATTAAATTTAATATTGTCTTGCTGTGGTGTTCTATTTCTTCTTGTATTGAAATTATTGCCCTTGTAAACAGTTACTTGTAAAATCTTGATGTTTATTTTCATTGCGAAATTTATTAACATTAATTTTAATGTCTTTTAATAAGTTGTGTTCAATATAATAAGTATTAGCTTGGTCGACAGATGTAATATTATTTTGTAAGATACGCGTTTTAACGGAAATTGGCAAAAAACTTCTGTATACATCAAAAATTATTTTCTCATTATTTGTAGGTGCATATAAAAGATCTAAACTACCTTCTAAATAATATTTAGTGTTCATCAAATGTAAAATTTTTTTTAGTTTATAATGTAGTTCTTCTTATTTAAAGCGCTAATATTCATGGCTTCATTCCTTAAGTTAATGAAGGACTGCTTAACACCGAACTCTTCCCTAAGCCTCTGAATTGTTTGCTCCCATGTAGGATTCACCAAACTTTCCACTGCACACAATGCCTTTCCTTGAAGACGGTTAGCGAGGACAGACTGTATTGTTCCCACATGCTCCGGCGGCGTCAGCGATAGAACCGTGGACACATCTCTCAAAAAGTTGCTTAAAGTATACTCACTGCTGCCATTAAAAATTTGGATGCTTCTGGCCTCTCTGAGACATTCTGCCAGTGTTAACATTGCCTTTGAGTAATATTGCGATTCTCCACTTGGTATTCAAACTAAGCTTGTTGAACTTGTTGTACAATGTGAGGGTTTTTTGTACCTTTTTTTTTGTTTTAGTTTTTGCAGAGTCTTTACATTTATAATAAGTTGTAGATATATTATGACCCAAATATGTAAAAACAAACTCTTTTTTTTTTTTTGGTTGGTAAATGTCTTTCCTTTATTAAGTCTTTTCTTTATCACAATATAGATTTTCAATGCTTTTATGCTCGATTCTGAGGAAACTTTATTAAAGTGTTCACGATTTTAAAGACAGCGAAATTCTTTGAACTTGTATAATGTTTTTTTTTGTTATTATTTGTTATTTTATAAGCAAAATAATATTCTCGCATTAATTCAAACCAAGTACATTCACTTTTACTGTATACTGTACGTGTTTTTTCATTTGAAAATTGGTTTACTTCATCAAAAAATATTTTTTTATTTATTAATCCGTATCACTGAATGCTCGTTTTTATACAGCATCCCATACTCGTCGCCAATTAGGAATTTAAAGATTATATGTGTTTTTTTCTTTTTTTATTTAGTTTTTATTAGTATTAGAAAACTTTAGTTTAAGTTTAACAAATAACAAAACGATTCTTTAATATGCCTCCCGACGTGTAGGTATTTCCTTTTAGCTTTCAGTACTGACTGACCTCTTTTCTAAGCTGAACTAGTTAAAGTAGCTCCAACAGTTTTTTCCAATTAGAAAACACGCCACTTAATAACATTACTTTGGTAAATTGAGAGTTTTCAAATATAATAAATTATATACATATTATATACTTAGCATCGAGAGCATAAGAACTGTTATATATAACATAAGAGACATAATGTAGATCGTAAACATAAATGAACATAAGAGAGCATATTTAGTATCGTAACTATAACTTTAACAATAATTAAAATAAGAGAACATATTTAGTATCGTATTTATGTACATTAACCATAAGAATATAAACCTACATACATAATACAGATATAACTCGCGGGCATTTCTTGAAAATTTTGGAGGTTTGACGTGTTAGAGAAGTATTGAGCAAACTCAAGCGTTATGTCGAATCGGTCAGAGACCGATGAATTGTGACAAATTATGGATGGAATGCTAGTTGGCTTATATGTTCCTGTAAGGGTCTTAATTCTTCTCCAAATGAACCTAGTTGAGGATTTGGGATTTAGTTCTTTTGTGAAGTTTTCTAGGCTTTTGCGTTTTGCTATTTTCTTTTCTCTATTAAAACGGGCGTTCTTTTTTTAAATGCGATTAAAGATTCTAAGTCCCCTGATTTTTGTTATTCTCTCCAGGCGGTGACTTTTGCGTTACTAAGCGTGTTTAGTTCTGGTGTCCACCAGAGTACGTTTTTTGATCTTCTGGGTTGGTAACTTGTAGGAATTGCTAGGTTTGCTGCATGTCAAATGGCTTTTTGGAGTTTTGATGCTTCCTTGTTTAGGTTGTGGTAATGAAAATCGTCAGTAAATTTAGAAGTGAGAACGATTTGGTATTTTTCCCAGTTGGCTTTGGCTGTGTTGAATCTGCTGGGTTTGTTGTATGGAAGTGTGTAAGCGGGTGAATAAGTAATGGAGCATATAATTGGATATAATAGGGACCACTCTATTATGAAAATCCTCTAATGTGTACCAGGAAGTGAGTGGGAGTAGTTGAGGTGAACAGATTGTTACGTCTACATGTGTGAAAGTGTTATGTGTGGAAAAGTGTGTTGGGCTATTGTTATTGAGTATACATATGTTTGAACTAAGTATAAAGTCTTCGAGGACCATACCCCTTCGGTTGGATTTTGGTGACCCCCAAAGGGGGCTCCAGCTATTAAAATATCCTGCTAAGATGAAGGGTGTTGTTATGTTGGAAGTGATCTGTGCTAAGTCTGAGACAGAAAATATTTGAAGGGGTGAAATGTATATGGAGACTATGGTGATTGGTAAGTGGATAACGAGTGATTTGATATAGAAGTTGATTTTAAGTTTGGTGCGGAGTTTTGTAAGGGCTTTGGTTGTTGATTGATTGAGGGTGATTTGTTCTTATTTATTTTAGGTGTATGAATTGCATGGTTTGTTGGTGATGGCTGTGTTTGGAGCGGAGGCGGAAGAATGTGAAGATTTTATTTTTGATGCGAATGTTTGCTTCTCATTAATACAGAAAACGGGTTTTGGACTTTGAATAAGTGTCTGGCTTCATTGAAGGTGCATTTATTTTGTGTTTATATTTTGAGTATTTGTTTTTGTTATACATATTTCGGGCAGTCTCTAGCTGAAGCTAAGAGTGATCCAAAGCAGTTGGCGCACATTGTGCGTTGACAGGGCTCGGGGGTGTAGAGGGGAAGGTTGCAGACTTCGCATATAGAGTTGTTGGTGCATTTTTTTATGGTGTGACCAAGAAGTTGACATTTACGGCAACGCATTGGTGTAGGATAATATTATTCAACTTTAATTGAATACCATGCAATATCGATGGTGGTAGGGACTTTGTATGAGTCAAATGTCAATATCATTCGACCTGTTGGGATGGTAATTCCATTTACGTTGTTTGAAAACTTATATACATCTACAACGCCTTGTAATTTTAAGCCTTCAATGATCTCTTTTCCATCTGTCTCGGCCAGGTTTTTGTCGAATGCACAAAGTTTCGTATGTAAAGGCTCTAATGAAGGGAAAATAAATTAACGAAATTAACACGTGGAAAAAGATTTGCGAGTGAGTATTAACACAGCAGCGGAG
The DNA here is from genome assembly GCA_963971545.1 of Philophylla caesio. Taxonomy (NCBI): domain Eukaryota; kingdom Metazoa; phylum Arthropoda; class Insecta; order Diptera; family Tephritidae; genus Philophylla; species Philophylla caesio. Next base: position 44,443,927 of record OZ020606.1, on the reverse strand, counting down.
TAAGATATGAACTACGCGATGCGGGGCTCAGTCAACGACTGTATTCTAAATTTAATTAAACCTATGTACTCCTTCTAGAAATTACAAAACTTTCCACTCCGTCACATCGAATTTATATGCATTCAATGGAATAGAATAGAAGCATTCAATGGAAAAGCGCGTCTTTTATACACATTTACATGAAATATTTACGATACGGGGTCAGTCTTGTAATTAGAAAAAAGTCTGTTTTTAAAAGCCGGATTTGAACTTACCGTTTACGGGGACTAAAGAAAAAAACTGTTGCCTGTTAGTTTTTGGTATTAAAAAGTTTTCAGGTTACTACTATTTTTATTTTTAAGAAGCAACACGGCTTGGATGCTGTTTGACAAAAAGTGAGGGAGCTAGCTGCTAAGTTACCAAACCTTTAATAATTGAATCATGTGTATATAGATGCATATACATATACATATGTTCATTCATATGTATATGCATGTAAATTTGTATAATATATGTATACTTATGTAATATTTATGATTGTAAATACATAAAAAACCTCTGAAGATTTAAAATTATTTTTATTTTCATATATCAACCAAATTTAATGTTAAAAAGTAAATAAATTGCTCATATGGCCAGATTTACATGTGTACAAAGTACTACTTGCTATGCATTGTACCATATTTGAAAAATATTGCTTTAAAAATTATTTTTATAAATTTAAGTGAATGAATTTTGACAAAATTTATATAAATATTCAGCTCGACCGATAACATAACGAAAATACATTAAAAAAAAAATTTTTTAAATATTGCTTCAAAAATTATTATTAAAAACTTAAGTAAATGAATTTTGAAAAAATTTATATAAATATTCAGCTCGACCGATAACAGAACGAAAATACATTAAACTCTCCTTTTATCAATTCCTGGTTTGCTGCTGTTAGTTTTTTGCTCAATCGCTGTCGAATAGTGGTGAACAATTTTAAAAAATATTGTGGTGAACCATGCTGACATATACAGTACCCCTCAAAATCAGAGGAATGTTAGTCGGAATGGACTGAGATAAGGCTTATCTGTCAATACACGTTCTCTGGTCAATCTTCTAATTAATCAGTCTTGAATGAGAGTGTATCGGTAATTCTGTCAGCATGTTCTTGTAGGGTAGATGTTATATTTCATTTATTATCTTATACCCGAATTCTGTAACTCAGTCTCATCTCAAGTCTCAAAATGTGCTAGAGATTATTGCTTTTCGTCGCTTTTACGTTTTTTTCCTTTGCTCGTATTATATTTTTTTGTGACCTGCTCATCGCCAGGTCACAATTTTGAGACTAGAGGCTTTATTTTTAAACTAATGAATGCCAACTGGTTTAAAATTGTGACTTTTATCTCTATTAGAGACTGTGAGAGACTTACGCGCAGTGATCAAACCGAAAAGAAACACAACCGTATCGTTTGATAGACTTTAATCCAGTAATTAAATAAGTATATACAATGTATGCTAAAGTATAAAGAAGTGGATACAAAAGGAAATAGGAATAGCATAAGGGTTGCATTCTAAGGTATTCCAACAAAATTCCGTCTCAACCCGAATGCATTTCTACATGTAATTCATTTATATAAATGCAGTACAATATAGTTATATTTTAAACAAAATCAAGTTTTAAGAGTTTACATAAGTTTCTATGCTTCTTAACTGGTAAATATTTCGTAAATATATCAGCCGTATTATTGGCTGAAGAAATATGTGCAATTCTAATCTCATTATTCTCATTTAATTCTCTAATATAGTGATATTTAATATCGATATGTTTGCTACGTTTAGAGACAACATAGTTTTTAACAGCAAACTCAGCGCTTTGGTTATCGCATAATATTGTTGTTGCATCTCTGACGCAGTCACTGCAACTCATCTCGCGTAATAAACTACGATGAAACGAAACCTCTCTTGCTGCCTGACTCATTGCCATGTACTCAACTTCCATTGTACTCAGAGAGACTACCGGCTGCTTTTTAGACTCCCACGATATTAATCCTTCTCCAAGAAAGAGTGCATAGCCGCCTTGCGACTTTCTATCTACGGAGTCTGCCGCCCAATCAGCATCTGCAAAGCAAGTTAAATTCTTTGCGCTCGATTTGTAAGTTATTACAGCTTTTGGATTCGCCTTCAGATATCGAAGCACACGCTTTGCTGCCTGGAAATGTTCACCATGTGAATGGCTGTGAAATTTTGACAGCTTAGATACGCTGTAAGCAATATCTGGTCTCGAAATTGTGGCTAGGTATGATAGCCCACCAACAAGCGATTTATACTCGGTCATGTTAAACCCTTTACATTCCTTATCGCTACACTTCGTCAAAACTGTGCCGCTGCAATACGGTGTGGGCCTCCATTGCAATCGCTCATATTCCATCGCTTAAGTAATTCATTCACGTACCTGTTCTGATGAATTTTTATATCTCCCTTAGGATCCACGCGTTCAACCTCAATACCAAGGTAATAGCTAATTGGGCCTCGGTCAACCGCTTCTACTTCTTCGTTGAGCCGTTTGATAATTCCACGCATTGTTGTCTCAGAAGTACATGCCAGGATTATATCGTCAACGTATAAACTCAGTATATTTAATTCGTCGTTTTTGTACATTACATATACGCAATTGTCCGACTTACACCGTCTGAAACCGATACTGCATAGAACTGTATTAATTTTATTGTTCCAGTATCTGCCGGACTGCTTCAATCCGTAAAGTGCTTTATTTAATTTGCAAGCACGATCTGGATAATTGCTATCTTTAAACCCTTCCGGTTGACGCATATATACCTCTTCGCTTAATTCACCGTTCAAATAAGCAGCTACCACATCGATGTGATTCACGAAAAGTTTATATTTTGCAGCAAGAGAAAGTAAAAGACGAATTGTGGAGAATCTGGAAACAGGTGCGTAAGTTTCGTAAAAGTCAACTCCCTGCTGCTGGGAACAACCTTGCGCCACAAGTCTCGCCTTATACTTCTCCACAGTACCATCTGCACCATACCTTTTATTGGACACCCATTTGCTTCCGATTATGTTTTTGTTTGTAGGTTCATTGCCTCGGAGACTGACGTTGGATTTTCGAACACCGCATTTAAATGCTCCGTCGTATCCGCAATGAATATCTTACGAGGCCTTCCGACTTTACCTTCACGGTAGATGCTTGGCCGACCTCTCTTTCGTTTTCGAGCAACTACTTCGCCACCATCACTACTTCCGTCTGCATTCTCACTGTCTTCAATTACGTCTCCAACGGGTAATTCCAGTTATGTACTTTTAATTTCGTCGAATATAAATGGCTGCTGAATCATACCGATTTCAATACTTTCTTGACTAAAACTTTCAGAATCGCCAACCTCACCCTTAAACATGCTGCTAAAATTGTTTTCGAAAAATATTACATCTCTTCCTACTGTAATTGATTTTGTACTACCGTTGTATAATCTGTAACCTTTTGTATGAGATGCGTAGCCAACAAAGCGAACCTTTATACCCTTGTCATCAAATTTCGACCGACCAGGTTGTTTGTTAAGCACCACGGCTTCGCAGCCAAAAACCTTGAAATGTTTGATGCTGGGTTTTCTATCATGCCAACGTTCATAGGGTGTCTGCTCTTTTAACATTTTAGACGGACTGCGATTACGAATGTAAGCTGCTGTGTTAACAGCCTCCGACCACAAGGAATGAGGGAGGTTCGACGACGATAACATGCATCGTGCCATTTCGACAATGGTCCGGTTAACCCTCTCCGCAATACCATTTTGCTCGGGCGTGTACGCAACAGTTGTCTCGTGAATAATTCCGTTTTCATCGCAAAACGATTTAAAACTCTCGTTTATATATTCTTTTCCGTTATCGGTTCGTAAACACTTTAATCTCCGCCCTGTTTGATTTTCAACTCGCCGCGCGAAATCTTTAAAACATTTAAGGGCATCGGATTTTTGTCTCAAAAATTGCACTTCAATGTACCTAGAGAAATCATCCACAAAAGTGATAAAATATTTCGAACCACCCTGCGATTGGGTGCGCATTGGCCCGCAAATATCACTGTGCACAATTTGTAACACTGCTTTCGTTGCTACGCTTGCATACCGTGGAAATGGCTTCTTTGTGATCTTGCACAAAGCACACGTCTCACACTCGAAATCATCAGCTTTATTAATAACCAAACCGCGTACCATATTTTTTTTCATCAATAAGTTCAGGTCTGTTGCGTTTAAATGACCAAAGCGCTGGTGCCATTAAAATGAATCATTTTGCGCTACTACTGCAGAATTTATATTTTCATAACCTTTAATTACTGCCAGGCTTACAACAAATAAACCATTGTCTACGTTTGCTATTATAACAATATTACCTCCGCAGTCTTTCACCGAAGCTTTGTTTTTACTAAAGTGAACAGTATTTTTGTTGCTTATTGTTTTGCTGACAGACAGGAAATTTGACTTTAAGTCTGGTACATATAACACTTGTTGCAGTTTGATTGATGTGTACTTAGAGCGTAAAATTATGCTGCCCACACCTTTTGCATTCACGACATCACCCGAAGCTAGCAAAATCTTGCGAGAATAATTCCTGATAGAACAAAAGAAATTTTTATCATTACACATGTGGGAGGAAGCTCCGCTATCCATGATCCACATTTTCTTGCTCATCTTGTCGTCCGCAGAAAACAAACTGAGAGCTGCTGAATATTGGCTCTCTGACTTGCACTTTGCTTTAACATGACCGCGTTTTCCGCATTTAAAGCATTTAATGTCATTTAGGTCACGTTTGTAGTTGTTGTATTTCTTGCGGTCGCCACTGCCGTGGATATCATTATCACTGCACCTGCTTTGACTGCATTGACTACTTGATGTTGAGCGCTGCTCTCTCTTCGAATGCTTTTTCGCCGCAAACACTTTTTCGTTGTTGTCGTACTTTTGACCTTAGCGCTGCTCTTCTTCTAGAATCTTCACCTTTAAATTGTTCAATTTCGGTAATTCGTCTCTGCTTTCAATAGCGACGACGAAACTTTCCAGTTCTTCTGGTAAACTGCACAATAACAACAAACTTAGCAAGTCATCCGGTACTGTTACGTCGATTTCGTTTAAGCTGTCCACAATCGACGAATATTCATTAAGCTGTACAGAGAATTTTTCCGACATCGAAAATTTAAATTTCACCAATCTTTTGAAAAGATTCACCTTACGAGCTGGTCCATCAGCATTATACATACTTTTTAGTACTTCCCACGCTGCCTTAGCGGTCTTGCACTTCTTTAAATGACGCAGCTCCGACGACTTCACACATAAGTTGATCATAGCAAGCGCCTTCCTGTCGATGATTTCCCATTTAAGTTTGTCACCTGTTGTCGCATCAGATGGGCACTCCTCTTGTATAGCATGCCAATAATCATGCGTTATCAGTAGGCTCTTCATGTGCACTACCCAAGTAGCGTAATTTTCGCCATCTAATTTATCAATCTGAGCGTAGGATACACTCATTTTACTGTTCTTATTAAATGATTTTCTTATGTGGACTTTAAATCTTTAATAATTTTCGAAATACGTTTTAACTACGTTCTATACCGCCGCTGGGCCCATAACCCATGTGAGAGACTTACGCGCAGTGATCAAACCGAAAAGAAACACAACCGTATCGTTTGATAGACTTTAATCCAGTAATTAAATAAGTATATACAATGTATGCTAAAGTATAAAGAAGTGGATACAAAAGGAAATAGGAATAGCATAAGGGTTGCTTTCTAAGGTATTCCAACAGAGACTGATGCCCGAATTAAAATAAAAACAAAAGAAAAAACGTAAAGCGAAGAAAAGCAATAATCTCTAGCTCATTTTGAGACTTGAGATGTAACCAAGTTACTGTATTCGGGTATTAGTCTCATCTTAAGTCTCAAAATGAGCTAGAGATTATTGCTTTTCGTCGCTTTGACGTTTTTTTTTTGCTCGTATTATAATTTTATGTGACCTACTCATGCCCAGTTCACAGTTTTGAGACTTTATTTTGAGATTAGACGCTTTTGAGTCTAATGGATGCCACTGGTCTAATATAGTGACTTTTATCTCTATTAGAGACTGAGAACGCTTACTGAATTTGGTGGTTAATATACTTTTGTCTTTAATCCACAACTGGACACGCAGTTTATGTTTGTGTTTAATCGCAAACTTTGAAGCAAATTGCCAATGGAGACAGTAAATTTAATGATGTTAGTAATTTTTGTTATGAAATATCTCAAGTTATCAATTGCCAACATATTGCCGGCAATCAACTGCACAAAAAATTCTTGGCGGCAACATCATTGGTATCATACTATGAAAGCAAATATTGAGTTTTTTCCTATTAAATTATCTATTAGTATGTACTTAGAAGGAAATATCTCATCTTCTGTAATACTTAAAGGATATTTTCGATTTAATGCATCGAAAGTACTGTCAGACAAGTCATCTTAAAAATGATTATGTTATGATATCAAAAAAAATTGCCACCTTCCGCATCCTGGTTCACAGCTGTATGGATCACCCTGATTGTAATGCCGAATTCAGTAAGCAGTCTCAGTCTCCAATATAAACTAAAGTCAAAATTTTAGAACAGTTCGCATTCATGAGTCTCAAAATCAAGTCTCTAAATTGTGACCTGGGACGGGATTCTGTAACTCTGAGTTTTCAAGTGTAAACTGCGTGCACTGGCATTTTGCGATTCAGCAAGTGTGAGAATGAGTTTTAACTGTCTAAATTATACCTTGCCTGAATTTCTGCAAATATGAACAAAACTAGTTAAAATGTTAATATGTGTGAAAATTTTTATATAAACTTTTAAAATGTCACTAGGGCCCCAGTCATCACTGTAATAAAATAACAACATATTAACACTTTAATTAATAAAGCTAAAAGCAAAACAACTTACCACAAATCCATGTTAATTTCAAAATAAATTCAATTTAAACATTAGAAGTGCCGTTTCTTCTAACATTAGGAAACTAGCGAAATATCAAAATTCGAATGTGTTGGTAACAGCTGGGAAAGTTGTGTTGGTATTTGTGAGTTAAATTCGCCTCGGTTACCCTCGTCTTTTAGGGGTATATCTTAAAGTTTTTCGGTGCACTTTAGGTTAGGTTAGGTTAAAGTGGCTGCTAGCGATCCCGGCAGCACACTGAGGCTTTTGTTAGGCCCATTGTGGTTGAAGATCTCTGATTCTCAAAATTTTTTTTCCCCGAGTGCAGAACATTCACAGGTGCCTCACGGTTTTAGGCTGTTCCTTATTACTGCAGCTTCTGCATAAGTCATTGCAAGGGGTAAGTCTCTCTGCGTGCCTACCGATCAGAAAATGAGCTTGGACTTGATACAGGTGCTACCGTTTTTCCAACGGTCTCCTGCCTCCTTAAGGAATACTTCCCTTAGAAGAAGCTTGCAGGAAGCAGCGGCATACCTAAACCATTCCAGAGTGATGAATAGATGTTCCCTATATCCGCTGTTTCATTGCCCGGTAAGTTACTGTGCCTTGGCACACATTCCAAGTGAAAAGCAAACTGGCCTGCCATCTCGTTTGGAGATTAAGATTTATTTGTATCTTGTGTTCTTAGGTAGTCAACCGCTTCTTGAATTGCAGCGGACTCAGCCTGAAAGACCCTGCCGTGGTCAGGAAGGTCGAAAGACTTTTCTAGTCCTAATTGGGCTGAGAAAACACTTCCTCTGACTCTGTTCTCAAGCTTTGAGCCCTCAGTGTAGAAGTGAAATGATTTCGCCGCTCCATGGGATCCATTGAACCAAGTCTCTATGAGGAATTAGTATATAGAACTTCCTTGTGAAGCTTTGAATTACGATTGTTGCATGTCCTACTTCACCAGACTTTCCTCCGGGCAACTCCCGTAGTCTAAGAGCGGCACATGCCGCGAAATTTTTTCCTGTGATGTCAATCGGTACGATATTTAGTATGGTGTCTAATGCTTCCGAGGGGTGGTACGTAGAACCCCACCTATGCATATCAGCACCGACTTTTGCACCTTTTAGAGTGCTAATTGTGGAGTTTTCTATTGATGCTTGGCCTCCACACCGAAGCCCCGTACAGCAAGATTGGTCTGAGTACGGCTGTGTATACACAGTGCATGATTTTGGGAGATAAGCCCCATTTTCTTCCGAAGGATCCCTTACACCTATAGGTGTGATCTTATATTTTCTTGTCCAGGCTCCCACCCAAACATTTTTATCTGGTCCAGTTATCTATGTTTTTAAGTTTTTCCTGCATGATGTCGCACAACGCATAAGCTATTACCTTCGATTCTCCATCCTTCTCCAGGGCCTTCAGCATGTCGTTAATGACCACCACCCATAGAAGGGGAGAAGGGAGGGTTCATCTGCCTGTACAGCGTTCTAATGTTACTTCCGCCTGCTGGGCTCTCACAACGCTGAAAGTTCTATATTATTACAGGAGTTCTCTATATACTACACAACTCAATACGGCGCTTGATCCAGTGGATTAAGTGGACTTCCTTTTCATGAGCTTGTGCGCTATTGAATCTAATGCCTTCAGCTGAAAGGAGCCGAAACTAGTATACCCAAGGCCTTTCGGGTTCACATGGAATATTCTTCCTGCTTTTAAGATACAAACTACCTTCGATTCCTCCACTGATTTTTGAAATGTGGCTGAGATTTAGCACACCGTTCGATCTTAGCAAGCTTCTTGGAACCCTTCTCAGCACTGATCCCTCTGACACAGATTCCATAGAACCGCAGAAGCCCCTCCAAGAAGACCGGTTCGAATGCCTCAAAAGCTTTTTATAGTCCCCTAGGTGAGACTTGTAAATTTCTCATTGTGAGTCACTTTGGGTTCTTTTCGCTAGGTTAAATAAAGTTCGACAGAGTCTTCGAGCCTTGTCGATATCTGCATTCCACCATGGTGGTTTCTTTTTGCCTCTTGGCTTTTTTATTGGGCAGGCCTTATCCAGACCCTTCCCACCGTGGTAAACTGGTTTACCAAGTGTTCTAACTATCCTGGGCTACACAGAACTCTTATACTACACCAGTCGGCATTTTTTAAGTTTCTCAAGGGCGAAACCCCCTCCAAGTAGAAAGAGATGTATCGATAGTCCCAAAAGGCGTGCTCATCAAGAACTTTCCAGTTTCTGACAACAGCTTCTGCCTTCTCCGAGAAGAGGGTCACGTCCAGGACTTCCCTTCTGTTATCAGTTGCAAAGGTGGTTTCACTAAGTTTATTCCTTACTGCTAGGTTAGCTTCCAATTAAAGGCGAAGAGTAACGCACCTCTTGCATTGGTAGCTCTGCTGCCCCATGCGAAATGGTGCGCCTTCGCCTCACCGGCAATAATCGAAGTCCTTTCATGAGCTAAATACATGGAGGTCAGCCGGATCAGCTGACTATTGACCTCCAGGATCAGGGTTGTGGTGGCGTCATCGCTAAACTGAGGAAGAAACAGAAATTTAAATTTTGAGTTTACAAGAACGCAGGCCTAGGTCTAACCTCAGTTGCTCCACTTACCAATGTATAAATTGCTGTGCCCAACAATCAAAGGCTCCTGGATTGGGACGATGTCTTCTGCCCCCCTTTTTGTCTGCTGAAGCAGCAGTGCAGCAGACGCCCCTCCTCCACTGTTCGGTTGGTCGCTGCATTTTAACTGTTCCTAAATATAATAGAAAAAGTTTTTTCTAATAGCGGTCACCCCTCGGCAGGCAATGGCAAACCTCCGAGGGTATTTCTGCCATGAAAAAGCTTCTCATTAAATACATCTGCCGTTCGGAGTCGGCACAAAACTGTAGGTCCCTCCATTTGTGATATAATATAAAGACGCACACCACAAATGGTAGGAGAAGCTCGGCCAAACACTGAGCTATATAGTGTACGCGCCAAAATTATATTATATTATATATATAAATATTGCCACCTTTCTTAATATTAAAAATAATTCTCGCACTCCCAAAGAAAGTCAATTTGTTAAATATATCCAAAATATTGCTATAAAAGTAAATTATATTACTAAAATCAACGATAGCAAAATTTTCGTATTTGTAGCGGAGGGTTGTGTTCGTAACTTTTCTAAGACAGACTAAGCGTTAAAGCTGTATAAGGTATAGGTTGGTTTGAAAATTAAGAGCCGCAAGATATAAAAGAGCTTTAATGAAAATAGGATATTCCCAGTCTAGGCAACGCTGCTACCAACCTACCCACCATTATAAACAATTCGGAACACGGCTGACTTATGGCCAGTTTTTCAGTGCTGGTTTAAACTCAGTTTAAACTAATTTTAGTTAAACTCAGTTTAAATTTAAACTTAGTTTCCGTGCGCTCAATTAAATTTTTTGCAACCAAAACGAAGTTGTCAGCAAACAGCTCATAAATTAAACTAAGTTTAACTGTGCGCGATCGGACGTTTAAACTCCGTTTAAAGTTGACTGAAAAACTGCATACTTAGTTTAAACGACAAACAGAGTTGAACTTGCCCTGAAAAACTGGTCCTTAAACTACTACACACACACCTTTCAATTAACACATATATTTTTCTATAAAATTTTTGAATTGAAAACGATTAAAAGACCGTACACATACAACTTTCCTCGCTTTACTTGACAATTCGAAATTTAACAACAAAGCATAAGGTGTAGAAGGTTTGCTTCATAGACCGCTTTGACAGATTCTGCGCTAGTTGTTTGTTTTGAATTGCGATTTGTGCTTATTCTGTTTTTTTTTTAAATAAAATAATAAGAAATGAGTTTTACTGATATAATTAGGGGGTAGTTATGCTACTTATGTATGTTTGAAATTTGCGAGTGTAATAAAACTTCCCTACAAGAATTGGGTGATGGGAACTAACACATTCTCAATTTTTTTACTAATACACTTGCAATCCTTTGTAATACCTTTGCGTTGGTGAAAAAAGGACCATTGCTACAGTGAGATGAATGCGTTAGCAAGAGTGAAACAACTTATACGTTCGCAAGAGTTGTATTTTTTGACAGAAAAAGAAGTTTAAAAGGAATCAAAGAAAATAGTGTTTGTCATCTTAAAAAGCGCGCGCGTTGTTGCAAATAAATTAAATTAAATACTTTTTGGCAGAAGCGGAATTTATTAAAGATAAGAAATATGAAAAAAGGCACTTGCAAAATTGTTTATCTAAAGAAAAAAACAGCATTTGAGTGCGAAACTAAACGATTTAAAAGATTAATTGAAATGCAATGTGCTAGTGGTGTTGAAAGTGGAAGTGATGGTGGAAATTTAGTCTCTATGTCTGGAGCATCCACATCTGCTAGTGCTTGCAATTGTTGTGAATTTGTCAGTTTTGAGCCTACAGAATTTACTTCCGTAAGCGGTTGTCTTTCTACACCAGTGGGCGGTGAAAATTTGATAATTTCTTCAGATGATTCCTTTCATAGTGAGCAAGAGTGTAATGGAACTTCAGAAACTGACAGTGTCGATTCCGAGCTAGATCCTACTGCTTCCTGTTCTTTAGGCGCCGCTTCTTACAATGTAAAAAATACTAGTGGCTATGAAAAATGTGAAGTGATAAAGTCATGGGCTGTTAGGAATAGCGTTTTGCAGAGCGTGCTAGAGGATTTGTTGCATTTGTTAAGAAAAATAGGAGTAAATGATTTGCCTCTATCGGCTAAAAAACTGCTAAATACAAGCAAAGAAAAAATTCAAATTTCAAACATACCCAGCGGAAAATTTTTATACTTAGGTATACAGAAATACTTCCTTTCATCATCGTTCGAGGTTTTAGATAAAAAAAAGAAGTTTTAATCGATGTCGGCATAGATGGACTAAAAATTTTTAAAAGTTCGAACAGAGTTTTATGGCCTATTCTTGGAGCAATTGTAGGTTTTCCAAAACTTAGTCCTTTTTTAATTGTCTGTTTTTCGGGTTTAAAAAACCCGAAAATGTAGACAGTTTTATGGCAGACTTTTGTGCAGAAGTAAAGCTTAAAGAAAATGGAATCAAAATTGGTCCAAACCAAAATTTGTTGAAATTCAATATTCACCTCTTCGTGTGTGATTCTCCAGCCAGGTCGTACGTGACAGGTGTCCTTTCTCACATTAGTAAGAAAGGTTGTCCCACATGCGATCAGGAAGGACAATATAAAAAAAGGGTGTGTTTTTTTAAAGAGGTAAGAGGTTTAAGATCAGATACTACGTTTGAATTAAGATGCGACCCCCGCCACCACCTAGAACAATTTAGAACAAAAAAAAATTTATTAGAGGAATCAGGATTCGGTATGGTTTCACAGTTTTCTCTTGATAGCATGCATCTGGTCGATTTGGGCGTGACTAAGAAGTTGTTAAAGCTTTTAGTTACTAAATCAAATCTTATTCATATTAATGAGAAACTTAATTTTGTCGCTACATTCGTTCCATCGGAATTTTGCCGTGTACCCAGAACTTTAGATGAAATTCCCAATTGGAAGTTTACTGAGTTTAGGCAACTTTTGCTTTATACAGGTATATTTGTTCTAAAAGGCTATATTAGTACTGATCAGTTTTATCACTTTTTATTATTACATTGCGGTATAAGACTTTTGTCTAATGAGATTTCTCATCAAAGAGAAGCAGATATTTCGCAAAAACTATTGGAGGATTTCGTGAACTTTTTTGGCGTATTATATGGTGATGAGCTAGTTAGCTTCAATGTCCATGGAATTCTCCATTTGACAGATTGCGTCAAACAATTTGGCCCACTTGATTCCTTTTCGGCTTACAAGTATGAAAATTACATGCAGTCTATAAAAAAAATGATTAACAAACCCAACAAAACTTTGCAGCAAATATTTCTAAGGCTTGAAGAAAGACAGGGCCTTAAATCAGTTTCGAAGAGTGTTTCTAAATTAGGATCCTTCACTATTACCCATAAAAAAATAAAAGATAGCTTTTGTTTCAGTGAGAAGACAGGACCAATCCAAGTAGTTGGTGAAATAAACCCCGAACGTTTTTTGTGTAAAATTTTTAAAAATACTGAGAACTACTTTGAGCAACCATTAAAGTCATTTAGAGGTCTAGGTATAGTTTTAGCAAGTGAATTAAGTAATGAAACCACTGTCTTAAAGGTTACAGATATCGACTTCAAATATTTCTTCCTATACCCCTTCTCCACTATCTGTTTCACGAGTTTTCAAGTTGATCTGCACATTGTATTTTAATTAATCTTGGACTTAATAAAATATAAATTATAAATTATAACAATAATAATATTAATAACAATGATTATAACGATATTAACAATAATAATAACAACAAAAAAATAATTATAACAGTGATAATAATAATAATAATAACAATGAAAATCGGAATGAATATTTTTTGTTATTATACACATGGATATATCCGACAACATTTTTGAGGATTCATTCCAAAGCCAAGAAGCCGGCAAATAAAATAGTATACAAGAGCGCAAATAAACCTGTTAACTTTTCTTTTAGACATTTTGCCAAGAAATTCATATGACGTGGAATCTGGTTCCCTTCCATCGGCATCATCTCAAAACGGTTAGAAAAAATTTATAAAAACTTTGCTTTAATAACTAACCGTCGATTTGGTTTTTCATTTTAGATATTCTAAAATCTTTGAGGGAGATCCTGGAAGGACAGAAAGATGCCAACGCAAGGCTTATGAAATTGGAGGAAAATGTAATTAATATTTTTGTGATATACATATATATATATATTAACAATTCTTATCGTACTTCAGCAAAACACAATAATGAAAAACCAATCGATCCTAAGCCAGGGAATGGCTAGTATTGCCAATAATCAAGAGCAAATAGCCAAAGAGTTTGAGAGGATCAATATTAGTGTAAGTATTGGATAATGCTACTCCTTGCAGTTTATCTATTAATATACAAAAAAATTTTAAGATCGAAAAAAATCCCGAGGCAATGGCTCAAACAAAGGCGCTAAGGGAGTGTAAAGTGGCCATTAAAAAGGTGGAGCATGTTTCCTTTGGAGGCAGTGAATCCGGTTTTGGACGTTGGGCAAAGGCTACAAGTGCCAGAATTTGCCCAAGCTATGGTGAAACTTAAATTAAGTACTTTTGTAATTATATTTATTTTCGATTCTCTATAGACCGGGTATTTGTACAAAATGAAGGGCACATCCGAAGATGTAAACAGTGTCATCCGAGGTATCTTTACGGATGAGCTACTTGACCAGTTCAACTGGGATGGAACGTGGGAGAAGCGGGCGCTCGTAAAATTATATTTAGTTGACAAAATCTTGAGATGTAAATTTGTATTGAAATTATCCTATGTATTTGTTTTGCTTTAATAATTTTTATATATAGGAATATGCTACACTTTTATAAAAAAAAATATTGTTAAAACATAATAAGTTGTCTGTGTGGCATAGTAATGATAAGCACTATATTTTAATCCACTAAAAAAAGCTTTTTTATTTTAGATGTATTCCAGAAACAAGGCGCATTCAATTTTGAAAAAAGTGTGCGCAAAGCGATTGAGTTAAGCCACCATCGTATACAACAACAAAAATATTTAAAAAAGGGAAAATCAAACAAAAAATAATTAAAAGTTTTTACTTTATAAAATTAACTTTTTTAGCTTTAATTTAATTGTTCTCATTAGCTTTAATAATAGCAAGTAAATTTGAATTATAGTACATATGAAATAAATGGGAATTATAATTTATAATCAATATGTTTATGAAATTTTTAAAAATATTCGGATCAACTATGATGATAATGTTCATCAAGTATGATTTATCAACTATGATAGATTTATACATCAAGTATGATCAGTCAACAATGATATGTTAATACATCCAGTATCATTGGTCACCAATGATATGCTGATACATCAAATATCATACAACAGCTGTGATTGGTATGCACATCAAATTAGGTGGATCAATCTTGATAGGTATCGACATAATCATTGAATATGACGATTCGGTGGAGTAAGCAGTTCAGCTATATTTAATATTAGTTCATAAAAGTCATAAGTGAAAAGAAGATGCAAACTCACATGTATACATTTGTTTTCATCACTTTTTTCATATTGGTCTTAAGAAAGTGATGGGAGTGTGTGATGGACATTTTCATCACAAGTGAGTATCACATGATTAATCAAATGACTATCACTGTTCTTGTAGGGTTATTAAGACTGAGATGTAACAGGTCTTCTTGCAGCATCTTTCGACAAAATAAATAAAAACCGATCCAAGGGAGTTTAAGGAAACGGTGAGAGTGGTTAACAAAGAGTTGTTTAATTTGCTATTTATTCATATTTCTTTTCTTTTCTCTTTTTAAAAGCAAATATACATGCAAAATTTATGAAATACTAGTGAATTTTCTAAATCGCACGCAGAAATAAAATAAAAATGTTAACAGTTGGTTGTCAAAGTGTACAAAAGTTGAGAGTTCACCATGATTTTGCTCATATAACATCAAGTCTTCAACTTATCTGTTAAAGCGAAACTTTGAAGCAAAGCAAGGCGAAAGTCTTATTGTACGACAAGAATGATAAATTAGAAGATTGCGACATTTCTACGTCATAGCGTGCAGAATATGAGTATGAAGCGAAATGAAAGTACCAACATGGCGGCGAAATCGTAAACAAACGTGCTCACACCAGTGTGCAATTGTGAAGCATTTATACAAGTTTTGTGTTTTATGCATGCCAACAACTAAACATCAAAAAAAGCGGTTATTTAGCGAATATAAAGCAATTGGTACATTAAAATATATTAAATTGTGATATTGCGGTGTTGTTGAGTCAGCTAATGGTGTATTGTACAATTCTCAAAAAGTGAATAAGGAACATTAAATTATAAAATCCTTTTGTTTAAGCACTTTAATATCAAAATATAGTAAAAATGCATGGGTTTCATGTTGTTGTTCCTACAATTTGCCACTGTACACTTCGTTTATTAAAAACCCTTAACTAATTGTTTTATTGTTTTGCACGCGAATGCGAATTTTCTGTTTCTTTTCCCTTTTGACTTGATATTTTGGTATGATATGTCGTCACACAGCTGTCAAGCCGAAACAAAAAATATAACGGGACGAAAGTGTCGAAATCTTCTGATTTAAAGCTAGAACATCAGATTACACTTGTTTGTTAGAAGTAGTTGCTACCTAGAAAACGAAAATTCTAACCGAACACCAATGAAATCGTAAATTAAAACCCAATATAAATGACAAATTTTGCGAAATTAAATTTCAAGGATTTAAATCTTCTTGTAAACTAAAACTTTAAAACTTTCCTGGGTTTTATAAAATATAAAATTTCACAAATTTTAATTTGAGAAAACCGAAAATTCGAGTACCGATTACTTTAATTGATCATATACTTCCATCAATAGAAAGTTTCAAGGCACGCTTAAAAAATATTTTTTCGAGTTAACCCGACATCTCCACAGAAAATAGCTGATGTCCTAAAATAAATGTCAGAAAATATATTGTAAATGGAGACAGCTTATTTCTTCATGTCAGCCATTTATGTCAGCGTTTATGTCTTGGCATCTATTGTATGAAATAAGCTGTTACTTTGCATTTAGCTATAATAAAAAAATACAAGAAAAAGAATCTAGGCCAGAAAAAATATCTGAGGAAAACAATAAGAAAAATAAGTATTTGAGTGAAGTTTTTAAAAATTAATATGAACAGAAGACATTTTCAGAATTCCATGTCCAAGATAAAAAGGATATATGAATTAATCATGAAACGTTTAGTTTACAACCGGATGTCATATTATAGTTTAAATTGAATTAATGTTCACTAAATATTTTATAATTAGTTGTCATTTAAATTTATTTTAAATAAATATATAATTTTTAATGAAATTTTGTATTTATGTCATCTTGTATGGGTTCTTACGCCATTACTCCCAAAATTTACAACAGCGATGACTGTAGATTGACCAGTCAGTGCTGATACATATTACATGCAGAGCTGCTAGATAAATAATCAGATAGCTGTGTTGAAAAGAGATAGACGATCACACTTTTATTAAAGTTTCAGCCAGAAAGTTCATTTCGTCTTTAAGAATCTGATAGAAACTCGACACTACATCGTGACTGAATACTTTAGCAGCTCTGTCTGGCAGCTGATAGTTCTTGTGATCAGCAGTGTGCCAGCAGGGAAGTTTCTGCAAAAGAAGGAGATTCAACCAAATTAAAAAAAAAAGTATAACTTTCACTAAATTTGATATGTCAACATGTGACCAAACTCTTCCAAATAAGAACGTATATATATATTGAATCTACCAAAGACACAGATGTGTACGAAATTTAGGTAGATAAGTCGACGATTTGGATCGGTACCTCGATCTATGACTGTCCGTTTGGACATATTGCAATTTTTTTATCTGTCAATTCTAATTTTAAAAAAGTCCCGGAAGCTAATTATGATTATGCCCCAACTGAACGGTCGTTTTTTACTTGTTTTAACTGCTTAGCCCCGAATTCAGTAAGCTGTCTCAGTCTCTAATAGAGACAAAAGTCACAATTGTAGACCAGTTGGCATTGATTAGTTTCAAAATAAAGCCTCTAGTCTCAAAATAAACTCTAAATTGTGACCTGGTGATGAGCAGGCCACAAATAATTAAAATAAAAACAAAAGGATAAAACGTGAAAGCGAGGAAAAGCAATAATCTCTATCTCATTTTGAGACTTGAGATAATAATGTACTAATAGTTGAAGTGTTTAGACGTGTTTTTTATTCGCTCTTAGTTTTTTCATCTCATTTCTTAATATGGACGATTTCTGTGATAAATGCGATAAGTTATTCGCAAGAAGTGACATAAACATAGTGCCATGTAGTGGTTTTTGCAAAAAAAGACTCCATCGCGCTTGCTGCGAAGGGCAGATCACGGAACACGACATTAAACGGCTTAGTACCAATCGCCACTTATGCTATTTTTGCTCGATTTGTATAAATACACCAGAAAATATTCGGTTGTGGGCACCAATGCAAATGTTGATTTAGAGGTTGCAGTCCGGCTGAAGTGGTTGCATTTATCATCGTTCTCAACATCAGTTACTGAGGATAATATTATGGATTATGTAGCTAAGCAGCCAGGCATTATTAAAAGTAGTTTGTCTTGCTACAAGCTTGTAAAAAAAAATATGCGTCTCTAGCTAGTTTGGAAAGGATTAATTTTAAATTAGGAGTTCCTGAGTCATCGTGCAATTCGCTTTTAAACTCGGACCTTTGGCCTGCGAATGTAGCAGTTCGACCGTTCCGTTTTTTCGAGAAAACATAACCGGCTCAACAAACAACTTAACGGAACTAGATTCTAAACAACGTAAATCCATTCGAATCTATTTTCATAATAACTCGGGTATGCGATCAAAATCTGAGGATGTGCGCTTACTTAGTTCGCAATTTTAATACGACGTATTTGTTGTTATCGAGACATGGCTCAATGAAAAGTTTTATGATGCTGAATTTTTTGACCTCAACCACTATGATGTTTTTAGAAAGGATCGGGATGCTGTTAAAACTGGTTGCAGTAGGGGTGGAGGTGTACTTATAGCCTGCCGTTGTGAACTTAATGCTTCTGCAATTGCTTTAAAGCTTGCGGATCAGCTCTGTGTGCGTGTGAAAGGAGCAGCTGGATTACTCTTCTTTTGTGCTTCTTATATCCCACCAGGAAGTGCTGAACACATTTATAGGACCCACGTTGACAACATCATTGCTCTCCAAGCGGACATTGGTGAACAACAGCTATGTGTTCTTGGAGACTTTAATCCTTGCAATATATCGTCTTATGTTTGTAATAATTGGTATCTAACCCCTTCTAATTTAAGTAATAATGTAGAGTCGTACCTAGTTGATATTTTTTTAAGTATCGATTTAGCTCAAATTAATGGATTCTCTAATAGTGTAAATCGCATATTAGACCTAATTTTTGTTAGTAGTAACATTAAGTTTAATTTAAATTTGACCTCTACTGCAGTTTCACCGCCAAATGTACATCATCTCAAGTTAGTTTTGGAGACTGAGTTATTTGAAAAGTTTCGTATTCATCGAAATAATCTAAAGGTTTCCTTTAAATATGAGTGTTGTGACTTTGCTTTTCTAGACCATACTTTCTCCTCTATTGATTGGAGTGTTGTATTTGGGTCCGGTGATGCGGCTTTTTATTTTAATAAGTTTAATAATATAATTTTTTCCATAAGTAAATCATATATACCAGTTGAAGCGTCTAAAGAACCTCAGAAACAAGTTTTTTAAAAAGTTTAAATCAACCAATGATAACAAATACTTTGTCTCTTATTCTACGTATAGAGATCAGTTTAATAATCTAAATAGGGCATGTTATAAAAGTTACATTGCTAATTTTGAAAACAGCATCAAAAATAATCCTAAATGCTTTTGGCGATATATCAAATCCATGAAGAATAGCTCTAGTATTCCCACTTCTGTTTTCTACAAAGATGACACTGCATCCTCATTAAGCGATGCAGCTAATCTTTTCGCCGACTTCTTTGCCTCAAATTTTGTCTCGGACGATGACGTGTTAACTGCGGATTGTGAAGATGACGTTGCTGCTTCCAATGCACATTAGGTCAAATGAACGTTTTTTCTGTGCAAAAGTGATAAGAATCAAAGTGCCGTTTTACTTTTGTTGTTGTTGTTTTTTAATTGGCAATACTCCAAAACAAAGACGCGTGATTTTTGTTTGTGCTAAATATAGAGTACCGTTACACACGTGTGCGTCAAAGTCAATCGATGCAAGTCTTTCAACAAATGTGATTGCAAGTTCAGTAGTGGTTGGTCATCTTTAAGAGTGTGTTTATCGAACTGTGTTGATAATAATTCATTAGTGAAAAATGGAAAATAAAGCTACAAGTAAGAATATATGTATTTAATTAACACTGGCTTATATGTATGTCGCTATACTTGATAATAATTCATTAGTCTACATAACCTTAAAACTGTAGAATTTATCTAAAACTTTGACTTCTGTAAGCCTTTAAAAATGTTGACCCCATTTGACCCCTTTCAAATTGATAATATAAATAAAGTAATAAATAATTAGTTATTTGCACTTTGCTTAAACTGCTATTCTTTGCGTTTAACGAGTATTATCTATTTTTGTTTAGGAAACCTCTGCATAAAAAAAGCTGATTTGTTTGATATATGGCGAAAAGAATGCACAAAAAAAGGAAAGTTTTATGCTGTTTTAAAATATGTAGTTGGCAAAATTGATGTTAATATACTTTCGGATGAAATTGAGAAACATATATCGCAAATATTACATTTTTTTGCGTAAAATTGGCAACAAAGTGGGAAAAATCTCACAGAAACATAAATACCTTTAAAAAACAAAATGAAGCGTGGCTTAATACTGAAACAAATTTTGTGTTAAATTAAATTTCTAAAAAAGCTACGACTGTTGGACGTCCACGTCTGCCATTCAGCGCCAAATCAGATTTCGGAAAAAGAAAAGAAGCCGCAGACTTATCAGCTGAAAAAGCTGATACTAATCTTCTAGTTCGTGCCGCAGCAACATCGGCTCGTACACAAAGTGATACTGATCTGGCTGCAGTCCTGAAAGAAAGCATGGAAAGTCCAACAAGGCCTTCAAAAATGCGGAAATTTGTTAACGAGGATCCCAAAAAGCCAATTCCTTATTCAGCGGATGAGGCTTTAGCTTTCCTTCTTGAACATAATTTTTCAAAAGAGCAGTGTAATGCAATACGCGATGGAAGCAAAAAAAGGAACAGCGACATATATTCTCATTATAGCAAAATTACAGCCGCAAAATTAAAATGTCGACCTGAGGGTATAGAAGCAAGTGAGACTCTAGCCAAAGTTCCGTTGCGAATAAAATTAATAAATGAAACAATGTATTGTTTTCATTAATGGCTGCAAAAGGAGTAATTTTAAATTTTGGTCGTTAGAGGGTTAATTTCCATTTTTTATAATACAGTTACTCCTGCTTCTGAAATCCTTACAGGTTTTGGTTTGAATAGCATAATTTTGTAATCGTTATTAATTTTGCACAGAAAAAGTGGTCATTTGACCTATAGTGCAATGATAGGCGCGAAGAATGTGCTTCGTTCAATATGGGCTCTCCAATTCTTACAGATGAAGATATTGTGGCTGGTATTCAAAGCCTTAAACATTCCAGCCAAACAGATGACGATGGCATTTCTGTCATATTGCTAAATAATTGCGTTTCTTTAGTAGAACCCTTAATATACATCTTTAACAAATCACTATATTCGGGGATATTCATTGACGATTGGAAGCACACGTCTATATATCCTATTTTTAAGAGTGGAAATAAGAGTGATGTTAGTAATTACCGCCCTATTTCTAAGTTAACTACATTCTCTAAACTTTTTGAATGTATGATCAAAAATAGCCTATTTAGGGCATGTTATATGTCCCCAGCAACATGGTTTTGTTTTAGGTAGATATACGGTGACTAATCTTGCTGTTTTTACAGAAGACTATCTAAATAGTTTCCAAAACGGGTTTGAAGTGGATACTATATACACGGACTTTTCAAAGGCATTTGATAGAATTTCACATAAAATTTTAGTACGTAAACTTTCGAAGCTTGGCTTTCATTCGACCTTCCTCCAATGGATAATGTCCTATTTATCGCACAGAACTAGCTCTGTTGTTCTGGACGGTATTTCTTCGAAATTTATTTCACTCACTTCCGAAGTTCCGCAAGGTAGTATATTGGGCCCTCTGTTTTTTTATTATTTATAAATGACAATGGGTCCTGCTTTTCTACTGCTAAATATCTTTTGCATGCTGATGATCTGAAAATCTACTCCGTTATCAATTAATTTAATGTCGTTGCATAATCGTCGTATTTTTTTGTCTATTTTTTTTTATATTTGATGTTATTGCTGGTAATGTTGTTTGCCCTTTACTACTTAGCAGAGTATATTTCAATGTAGCAGAACCTTGCAACCATGCTGGCCTATTTAGAGTTGCTATGAGTAAAACTCTATATAATACAAATGCCCCTTTAAATAGGACGTTGCAAGAAATCAATCTAATTCCCAGCTCTTTAGACATTGATCTCTCTCTGCCGAAGCCTAAATTTTGTAATCGACTTAAAACCTTTTATGTAACTTATAATTTCTAATATGTGTAGTCTGTCAGAATATTTTGTTCATAGTATTCAGAAATAAATAAATATTAAGGGCCGGTTTTACAATTCAATCTTAAGTTGAACTTAAGTTGTAGTTAAGACAAATCTTAGCTAAGACCAGTTTAAGATTTTGAACACATTTGCGTTTTACAATGGAGACTTAAGTATGGAAAATATATAATTCAGAAATATGGTAGCACCACAAGCATTTGCTTTGTTTTTCCATGTTTTGAAATTTGTTCCAATAGAAAATAACTCATATAAATAGATTTGTATGCGGTTAGTTAAAAAAGTATTTTCAAGTTCAAATATTACAGAAATATATTTATTTAATTTAAACAAAATTTAAAATACAAAGAGAAGAAGCAATTTCGATCCGAATTAGATTGACTTGGTGGGTAATCTAGGGGCAAACTAAATTTTGACGCTGTCCTTTTTTCTCTTTGTCGAAGTTTTATAAATTTTCTCTCAACAATGCTATAGGGTGTGACGTGAACTCGTATGTTATGGCTCGTGAGACAGTAGCTTATATACTTTCCAGACACAAAGCATGGTTCCTGAGACAAATTAAAGTAGTTTATGTTTCTTTGGAAATATTAAAGGATACACATACCTGATAGTCTCATGCTTTAATTCGATATTATCAATTTAAGGACATTTCAAGCATTATTAAAATAGAATCGGTGGCGAAAATCTTTCTCATCGACAATTGAAATTACTTTAGTTCTCCTTAATGCAATAATATTTAGAACTTCCTCGTAATCTAAGTTAATGTCTTCATCACTACAACAATCAAATTCCATATTTCGAAAATTCTTTAGATTTTTTCAAATATTTGTATTTAAGTCTCTATAATTTTATTTGACAAGCAATGATCAGCTGTTCGCAAAGATAAGATCAGTTTAAGACGAGAAATTCGGCGACTTAAGTTCAACATAAGTCGAGCTTAAGATTTGATTGGTGAAACGCAAAATCTTAAACTAGACTTAAGTTCGACTTAAAAATGCATTGTTATACCGGCCCTTAGTTACTGAATTCGGGCATTAGTCTGCTGTACGGGGCTAATATCACGTATAAATAATTCGCTTCGCTTATGGCATTATTGTTTGTCGCGGCACTACGTTTGGAGCCTCATTTTTTGAATTTCTGATGAATTAGCAGCTGTACTGTTTGTTGTTGAAAACAATATCGATAGAAACGCTCTGGTTTATATTGGTTGACATATCCCTAGAATATATGGTTTATTATCCTTCAAAAACGATTTTTAGGGAAATTTGTTCACCTGGATGTATTTAACGATCTTAATTTTTAAGGTGGTGAAATTAAAGATAAAACAAGGGTTTTATAAAGTTTTCCTTAATTGCGGTGGTAAAACGAACCCTCGTGCGAATGAATGGAACTTACTTATTTGGTAAGTTGCTATTACATGTGTAATTTAGTGAAATGTTCTTGACCTAATTGGTGATGCAAAAAGTGGTAACACATATCTCTCCTTTTGTGCAATAGGCAGAATAAATTAAGTTCTCAAATAAAAGGTATTGCTCTTACCGGCTAACCATACCGGCTCATTTTGTTTTTTAACTTATGCGAACATTTCTGAAATATATTTGGCCTGGGAATATCTCTTTATACGAAAACCTTTGCATCTGGCCTTAGAAAACCATGCCATGTTTTTATCGGTTAGAAGAGGTAAACAACGAAAAGGAACACTATGATCAAAAATACTATTTCTGTAAATTCGGTTAGTAACAGATGATTAATCTGGTGTAACCTGCGAGGAAACAAGCTTCTGGGCCGGTAATACAAAACGTAAGTACCAAACCTACCGAATATAGGGAACAAGTAAAGAATACGGACCGTTGAAATAGAAAAAAGAAAAAAGTTGGCGTGGTCCGCCCTTTTTACTGATTTTAGTGGTATAATTTTTTTTTGGTGCAAACTAATAAGGTGTGTTTTAGGGAGGGGTAAAGGGGGAAATTTCATATTTCAAAAACTCTTTATCCGATCTTCATAATATTGTTATCGTTAAAAAGATAATTAAAAGACCTTTTTTTTAATGTACATATGTGTACAGGGTGGGCCGAAATAACTGTCGCACTTTATATTTTGTAGAAAACATTTATTTTTTGATATTTTGAGCAATACAACAATTTTATTTATTATAAATACTGTTGGCTTACATTAGGACTGTTTAAGTTCAAATCGTTCACCTTTGATTTTTTTTACCAGCTTCAAACGTTTCTGAAAACTATTGCAGGCGGCATGCACCACTTCATCTGGAATTTCGTCCCAAATTTTGACTAAAAGACGCTTGAATTGATCCAATTTCATGTTTTTCAAATTTTTTAATTTCTCAAGCATGTATCCCCATATACTGAAATCCAATGGATTCAGATCCGGAGAAGATGGAGCCCATTCATCAATCGGAATAAAACATGGCAAATTATCCTTGCACCAGCCCTGGACAATTCTTGCTTTATGAGCCGGAGCAGAGTCTTGCTGAAAGCAATATGGTTCGTTACATACACGCGATCATTCTGGGGATTGTGACTTTTTTGCAATATGAATAGTTTTTCATCAGAGAACACAATATTGCAACTTGCATGCCGCTGAAGCAATAAACCTTTCAATTCTTTCCTGTCGCATTTTCTTCTGACGCTCCGTAAGGCCATGAATCCTCTTCCTTTTGTAAGGTTTATGTCCCAAGTCCTCCTTTAAAACATTTCGGATGGTTTTCCGGCTCACTTTCAGCTCTTTGGCTAGATTTCGAGCAGATCTAGCACAATTTCGCCTTATCCTTTCACGCACATTCTTCACCAGCTCAGGTGTTCTTATACTTCTTTTTCGTCCAGGATTTTTGGATATTTTAACACTTCCAGTTCTCTTAAATCGAGCAATTTAACAATGTCGCCTGTCGCTTTGCCTTGCAAATGTAATTTTTGTCTCTTTTTGCTTCCATCACTCACAAATTTTAAGAACTACTGATCAGGTCAAAACAGTACTCAATTAATTTCACAATAAAATAAGGAACACAAAAATGTAACGGCAACAAAATTCTGTACACTTACGCAAACATAACGTTGCTTCGACAAAGTGCGACAGTTATTCGGGCCCACCCTGTAAATAAGTTATAAAATTAATTAATTTAACCGGTAACTTGGTAAACTTTTGACGAGATTAGAATGGCGTGTTTGCTTGTCTGAGTCGAAACAGGAAGAGCGCGCCATCTTCCTTGACATTTCTTTATTTACTTTTACAGGGTTGCCTTACATGTTTCACTTATTTCTAAAGAGAGCAGGGTTGCATTACCCACTCCGTAATAACTTAAGTATAAGATTTTTATTCTGTGTTTACAACTCGGCCTAACCTGACACATGATCGGCCTCGATCAAACGACAGCTATTCAACTATCGTCTAATATTCCCTGATCTGAGTCTCCAACGCACACCTTCGGAGGCTGCCGCTTTCCCTTTTCCGAAGAGCCTCGACCACCCCATCATAAGGGAGTTGCGTAAGCTGACTATTGTCTATATCGCGGACGACGTACCTATCGTTTCCTATAACCTTATGTACGACGTACGGCCCCTTGTATTGTGGTACAAATTTCATGTTACTTGTTAATAGTGTCGACGTTTCTTATGACTACAAAGTCTCCCACGCTATATACCTTACTTTGGAGAGCACTCTTCGCACTCCTTGTAGAATCGTATTCCTGCCTTGCATTGATTGCGCTAGTACGGCTTTGCGTATACAGTCTAGGTCTCTTCCTTCGTCTGGGCATAACTTTTCCTGAAAGTGCTCTGTAAATTCGTCAACTATCGCCCCTCTTTGCTCAACACCAAACAGAAGTCGACTCAGGGTGTCGCGTACTCGACGCTGAGTAGTTTCTGAACCCAGTCATCATGGCTAATAGGGTCGGTCAACTTTCCCAACATGGATTGTAGTACTCTGTTTACTCTCTCCTGTCCGTTGGCTTGTGGAGATGCTACGGCGACTTTTACGTGTCCTATATTTCGTTTCAATAAGAATGAACTAAATTCAAGAGAAGTGAAACAGGTACCTCTGTCGCTAATAATACGTCTCGGTCTACTGTATTAACTAAAATATTTGTCGATTGATGCCGTGACCTCTCGGGTACTGGTGGAGTTGACAGGGTAGAGCTTGACGTACTTGGTGAATGCGTCAACCACTACTAGGATGTGTTTGCGCTTTGACCTGATTGATGGCAGTGGACGGAAATGATCCACATGAATAGTGTCGAATGGCTGAGGGGTTTTTGGGATGACATGAAGACTCCTTTCCCTCGTACGAGGCGGATTGGCATACATGATGCATTTCAGGCTGTTCCTAACCAACTCTTCTACCGTCTGTCGCATGTTTGGGAACCAGTAGTACAGTTTCAGTTTACTAAGAGTTTTTTCTACCGAAAGGTGATCGTGGATTAACTGGATCACATTATATTCCATTTCGTTAGGTACATATAGAGCTAGTTTGCCATTCTGCTTATTTTTGTATATCAACCCGTCTACTAAACTGTATTCTTTATGTTGTTGTAGCAGCACAAATTATGCTGAAGCGATAGTCCTTGGCCGGACATAAATTCGGGTCGTTCCGGTATCGTAGACCCGACTGTCATGGGAACGTATTCTTTATCGTTTCCTTTCTCTAATCGGCATCGTATAGTCAATGAGTTTATCCCGCTCTTGGGCGACCTGTACCTGGAATTCAACATCTTCCGTGTTTATAGTCAGACCTATCTGCCTCCTGCTGAGAGTACCAACATGTCCCATTGACGCTCCCTTTCTATGTCTTATCTTGTAATTATAATTTTCAAGCTCGAGAGCCCATCTGGCTATCCGAGGGTTGAGTTGTTTTCTTTCTAACGTCGTCGTCAATGAGTTACAGTCGGTTATTATGGTGAAGGGTACACCTTCAAGATACGTCCTGAATCTTCTAAGAGCGTATATAATGGACAAGGCCTCTAGTTCGAAACTATGATATTTGGACTTGGCACTTGTAGCAGTTTTGGAGAAGTATAAAATGGGGTGGAACTTATTATCCTCTTGGCGTTGCAGTAATATTGCACCGAATCCTATGCTACTGGCGTCACAATGGAGTTCCGTTTCTCGTAGCGGGTTAAATATGCCCAATACAGGGCTATTGAGAAGCCGGGTTTTAAGCTCAGTGAATGCAACTAAGCATTTTTCGTCGAAGTCAAATGGTGAATTTCTTTTGAGCAGATTTAGTAGTGGTTTCGCGATTTGCGAGAAGGACGGTAGGAATCTGCGAAAGTATGAAAACAGGCCAAGGCAGGATTGGAGTTGTTTTGCATTTGTCGGAATCGGGAAATTGTTTATGCTTTTAATGTGGGAATCGTTAGGTGATATGCCTGAATTTGACACCACGTATCCTAGATACTCGATTTTGTCATACCCAAATTTACATTTATCTAAGTTAAGTTTCAAGGCCCTTAAGGTAAGTCGCTCCAATACTAATTTTAGCAGTTCTCTGTGTTCTTCAAAGTCTTCAGTCGCAATAATAATATCATCCATATAGATGTTAATCATGTCTCGGAATATATTATTAATAAAACGCTGAAATACAGCGGGGGCGTTCTTCAGCCCAAACGGCTTCTTCAAGTACTCATATTGTCCGTTAGGGGTAACAAAAGCGGTGAGAGGAATTGCTTCGGGGGCCATTTGGACTTCCACCAAGCCACTCTTTAAATCTAATACAGAGAAGATATGTTTATTCTCTAGATATTCTATACAGTCATCGATTAACGGAAGTGGGTAGTTATCCCTAACAGTTAGTTTATTTAATGCACGGTAGTATACACACATTCGAATTTCCCCGTTCTTTTTCTTTACTAGCACCATTGCTGAAGCATAGGGCGAATCGCTGGGTCTTATTATTCCTTCTCGGGTAAGTTCATTAATAATGTTTTGTACTTGGCTTCTTTCAGAGTAAGAAAGTCTTCTAGGCGCGCAGTGGAAAGGTACATCGGTTGTCAAGTGTATTTTCATTTCGAATTTGAGCGGTTCGGGTGCCACGTCCGGTAATAAGTCGCTCTATAGTATCTCTCTGGCCCTTGCTTAGTCTAAAACCTATATCTATCTCTCTCCCAGCTTGGAGAATGTCAATACAAAATATATCAGGTACGTCACTAGCGGCGGGTACGTCAACGGCGGTAGGTATGTCAGCGACGGTAGGTACGTCAACGACGACCGGTAATTCAGCAAGCCTACGAAAGCAATCGGCGGTTTCGTTGTGTATCGTAACATTCGGTTTTCCAATATTTCTTAGCGCCTTGGATTTTAGAGGGTGTGCGTCGGGGTCAGTTACAGACTTTAGAGGCTCGTTAAAACTATAGTTGCTAACAACATTTCTTATTTCTAACAGTTTTTTCTTAGTATATTTCTTAACAGAACTAGTAAGACTAATATTGAATTTACAAAGGAAGTCAGGTCCCACTCACAGCATTAAATGCTCCGACCGCCATGTCGTCTTCGTCCGCAGCAACAGCACCTACCTCACGCCTCCTTAAAACTTTTGCCGGGTTTGAGCACGATCGATGGTCGTAGCGGAAGCAAGACCCGTCTGGTCGTAGTTGGAACGGGCAGTTGGGTTTTATGTGGCCATTCATACAACAGTTGTAGCATTTCAGCTTCATATATTCGGCTTGTTTTACCGCTGTGGTTTGCCGCTGGCTAGTTGGGTGTACAGTCCCAGCCACGAAATACTTGTGCTGGTATCGGTTTATGAGGACTTTTAATTAATCCACTGTAAGTGCGGTCATCAGGATGTGAGCGTATGGAGTAGCGCACCCAATACCATAGATTATAAAATCGATCATTTCCGTATCGGAGATGCCTGCGCGCTTTCCGATGGCCTGCATTGTTAGTGTATAGCCGTGGAGCGTCTCTTCCTTCTTCTTCCAACGGCGCTGCGACAGCATTTTATACACCTCCTGCCGTGTAATGCCTACTTCAAACTTACTTAATAATGCCGTTCTTAGCGCCTGGTAGTTTAAAGCTGTCGTTGTTGACAAGAATACCCGCGCTGTACTCGTTAGCGATCTACGTAGGGTAAGAAGACGAAAATTATCGTAAGCCTCTGAGGATTCCATTATCTCCTCGAAATCGCAAAAGAAATGGCGTACGGGATAGGTGACGCCGTCGCCATTAAATTTAGGCAGGGCGTGCTCTATGTCACCAAATTCCAGACGACCCTGGCGTTTGCTGTGTAAAGGGCTCATCTATTTGCCTCTGCAGCGTCAGGACCTCGAGGCGCCTCTTGAGGGCTGCCAATTCGGCGTCGAGGGCGGCTGAACTGGCGCTGGTGGTGGCGACGTGGACGGCGCCGCTAAAGCTACTGCCGCCAGCGCTACCGCTGCCATTAACGGCACTGTTGGCGATAGCGATGGTGGCTGTGTCGACGGCGGTGTCAGCAGCAGTAGTTACGGATGATATTTCTATTATCTCCCACCACGTTGTGTAACAATTTCCGAAGCTCAGTCGTTGTGGCTGAGGGCGGAAACTCCACTCCAGCCTGTTGTAAGGCTCTTGTTATGTCCTCCGGTCTGGTGGTCATACTTGTGTTCGTAAGAAGACGGGGTTGAGTTATAAAATTAATTAATTTAACCGGTAACTTTGTGGATTTGATTTGGTAAACTTTTGACAAGATTAGAATGGCGTGTTTGCTTGTCTGAGTCGAAACCGAGAGAGCGCGCCATCTTCCTTGACATTTTTTTATTTACTTTTACAGGGTTGCTTTACATGTTTCACTTATTTCTAAAGAGAGCAGGGTTGCATTACCCACTCCGTAATAACTTAAGTATAAGATTTTTATTCTGTGTTTACAAAATAATATATGTATCTTGAGAAAAATAACAAAAACTGAAAAACGCTCATTTTTTTTTATAAAAACGTATATTATTCTTTAAAAAGTACGTATATTATTCTTTAAAAAATACGTAATTAATTGTATGTGAAAATAAGTTTGTCTTTAAGTCCATAAAAATACCTTCAATTTGATGTACCTATAATTTTATATATTTAAACTTAAGTTTTGTAAAAAATTTTGTTTTATTTGTGTTGCTGGCGATAAGAAAATTGGTTATGAGGGTTATGTTCCTGAGCGGCTTCTCGGAAAGGTATTAACGATGTGTTTTATTTAATTTTTAATGTTGTTTTATTTAATTTTGAAACCCAAGTATACAACAGTATTTCCGTGCGGAACATCATTCCACATGTGAGGCCTTCGGCCGGACAAACTCCGGCTACGCCATCAATATTACTCCCGCCCAGAACACTTTTCCGCGTGACCGTCCTTTCGGCCGCAGTTACAAAAATAACCCTGGTCGGACAAACTCCGGCTACGCCATCAACAGTATTTCCGCGCAGAAAACCTTTCCGCGTGAGCGGCCTCCGGCCGCGCTTTAAAAAAATAACCCTGGCCGGAACATTTCCGGCTACGCCATCAACAGTATTTCCGCGCAGAAAACCTTTCCGCGTGAGCGGCCTCCGGCCGCGCTTTAAAAAAATATCCCTGGCCGGACAAACTCCGGCTACGCCACCAACAGTATTTCTGGGCAGTGCTCCTTTCCGGTTTCCTATTAAATAACCGTTCGCGAAGCCGCTCTGGGTCATTATCCTCATTATGACCGATTTTCTTATCGCCAGCAACACAAATAAAATAAAATTTCTTACAAAACTTAAGTTTAAATATATAAAAGTATACATCAAATTAAAGGTATTTTTATGGGCTTTAAAATAAACTTATTTTCACATACAATTAATTGCGTATTTTTTTTTAAAGAAAAACATAGTTTTAAAAAAAAAAATGTGCCTTGTTCAGTTTTTGTTAATTTTCTCAATATATACATATATATTATTTATTTACACATATGCATATTAAATAAAAGGTCTTAATTATCTTTTTAACGATACCAATATTATAAAGATCGGATAAATAGTTTTTGAAATATTAGCTTTTTAAAATATGGAAATTTCCACCTTTACCCCTCCATACACCCCCCTATTAGTTTGCACCAAAAAAAAAATACTCGAAGTCAGAGAAAGAAGGCGGTTCACGCCCACTTTTTAATTTTTTTCTAGCTATGGACGGTCTTGGATATGGACGGTCTTGGAAAAGAAATCTCTCTCGGATCATCGATTCATTGAGTTTCGGCTTGGCTATGTTACACATCAAGTACCGACAGGTTGGAATCCTCGAAAGGCGGATTGGGAAGAGTATGGTCTGCTCCTTGAAACGAGATTACCAGATCTTCCCAAACCCAAAAATGTTGAATCAATTAAAGGGGCGACCTATATGGTAACGAGTACTTTGGTTGATTGTTTTGAGGAAGTATGTCCGCTATGGAGAAGCAGGCAAGGAAAGGTGGTCCCTGGTGGAACGCCGAGACTTTTGAATAGGGCTGCAAAAATACAAAAAGAAGAGGACTGGACCAACTATCGTATTGTGCAAAAGGAATATAATAGGCAAATTCGGTCTTCCAAATTAAGCTCTTATAGAGATCTCTGCAGCAATATTGATTACATGAGGGAATCAGGTAGATTGGGCAAGGTAATCCAACCGGATCGAACGATCAGACTTGATTCTCATTTCCACAATAGTCGGTTCTACGCTACCGAAGTGACTCGGCTTTCATCCGACCAAGGACTGTTATTTCGGCGACCTAACCCCACTTAGGCTGCCGGACACCCCCAATCTTATCTCCCCTTGGGTGCAATACCTTGCAGCAGGATTGCTACCCATACTTCTGGGCAGGGCGGGCGTCGAGTCTAACCCTGGCGACCACCTCCGGCAGGCGGACCCCGGTAATCCCCGTATTAGGCAACTAAACGATGAGATCCAACGCCTGGTTAACGTTCATAAGCGGAACAAGTGGAGGGAGCACCTGAAGTCCTGCAACCTCGGTGCCGGAGTGGGCAAATTATGGTCGACCCTGAGGTCCCTGTCCAACCCGACGAGGCGTGATGATCGAACAGAAATCTCCTTTGGAGACCACGCCTCGTCGGACCCGAAGCGATGCGCGAACTATTTTAGTCGACAATTCACACTGCATCCTTCGGCCGACAGAACCAAACGGTCACTCACCAGAAGGCTGCGCAAGTCAACACCAAGCGCACCAAATGTCCTCTCTACCACTGAGGTGAAGGAAGCCAACGGGAAGGCGAAAGCCTCCAAATCCATTGGCCCAGACAGGTTAAGTATGTTGATGCTGAAAAAATTGGGCACCGCGGGAGTAGCATATCTCACCAAGGTCCTCAATCTGTCGCTATGCACATTGGTCATTCCAGATATCTGGAAGACCAGTAGGGTGATACCACTGCTGAAACCAGGGAAACCGGCCGGCCAAGGCGAGTCCTATCGGCCGATCTCCCTGCTTTCTCCAGTGGTTAAGACACTTGAGGCCCTGCTGCTTCCGCATTTCAATCACCACCTCAGCCCGGCGAAGCATCAACACGGCTTCCGGAAAGTGCATAGCACCACAACAGCACTTAACGCTATAAACACTCAGGTTAATCGTGGTCTCAACGGCAACCGCCCCTGTGAGAGAACCGTCCTCGTGGCTTTGGACTTGTCGAAGGCCTTCGACACAGTCAGCCACTCCATCTGTCTGAAGGACGTGGAGGCCTCACCTCTCCCAGCGGCGTTGAAGCGATGGACCGCGAACTACCTGTGTGGTCGTCAAGCGTCGGTGTGCTACCGTGACTCAGTGTCAAAAGCGAGAAGAATTAAGCAGGGGGTACCACAGGGTGGCGTCCTATCCCACCTATTATTCAATTTCTACATCTCGCGACTCCCTTCCCCGCCAGAGGGAGTCACACTGGTCTTGTACGCCGATGACTGCACGATAATGGCTACCGGCAATGGAATTGATGGCCTGTGTTCCAAAGTGAACAGCTACCTCCCTGACCTTGCTCACTACTTTACGGGACGGAATTTGACGCTGTCTCCTGCGGCGACCCTTTTTACATCTTGGACGAAGGAGGTCGGGCTCACCCTCGACATCCACATCGAGGGGACCCCCATTCCGACGGTTAACCACCCGAAGATCCTGGGAGTCACCCTCGACAGCCTGGTCTCCTTCTCAGCGCATACAACCGCAATCGTCAACAGGGTACAGAGCCGCAACAAAGTCCTCAAGTCGCTCGTCGGCAGCACTTGGGGCAAAGACAAAGAAACGTTGTTGGCAACATACAAGGCGATTGGCCGGCCGGTTCTAAATTATGCCGCGCCAATTTGGTCGCCTGGAACTAGCAGGACTCAGTGGTCAAGACTTGAGACCTGTCAGAACGCCGCACTCAGGACAGAGACGGGATGTCTCCTGATGACGCCTGTGGATCACCTCTACCATGAGGCTAACGTGCTTCCAGTGCAGGAGCACAACATTATGCTCACAAAACAGTTTCTACTGGGATGCCACCGTCCGGGGCACCCCAATAGAGACCTGCTCGCGCTGGAGCAGGCACATCAGGGGACATCTCTCACAATTGACGGACGAGGTCCAGACATACGTACACCTACCGCTGGACCCAAGGACGTACCGACAGGCTCTGGACAGCATCCACAGGGAGTTGGTGTCCAAATACATCGACACCCGCCCTGTGAGTGCAGTCCTGGGAGTCCAACCACCACCCATAGCAGCTGAGGAGCTCCAGCTGCCTCGTGAGTTCCGCGTCACTCTGGCTCAACTCAGATCTGGATATAGTAGCAGGTTAAACTCCTACCTATCCAGGATCAACCCCGACACCCCCAACACTTGCCCGGCATGTGAAGAGTCTCCGCACGACACCAATCACCTATTCACATGCCCGGCCAAACCTACTCAACTAACACCCCTCTCCCTATGGTCCGACCCTGTTGAAACGGCTCGTTTCCTGGACCTTTCGTTAGTTGAGCTTGACGATAATGATTGAGGGAGTCCGCCAACCCAGTGGGGTGTAGCTAGCCGCTATAACAAGAACAACAATCAGACTTGATTCTCTCAGAAAGGATGATGGATCGTATACCTCTCCACACCTGAAGCTTACAATACTCTTCTGGAAACCCATTTTCCGGGTATCAGGATCCATTCTGACACACTGGAGGAGGCAGATGGAGGAACTGTGCGACCCACCAGACTCACCAGTTCAGTCTAGTACGGCGTCTAGATTGGTGACTGAGAAGTCGGTAGGGTTTGCTTTAGCCTCCTTTGACGACTTCAAGTCACCAGGTCCTGATGGTATATATCCAAAAATGCTAAGGGTAAAAATCTTTAGGGCCTGTGTTACTTTTGGATATGTTCCCACGCTTTGGAAAAAAGTCAGAGTGGTGTTTATTCCCAAACCGGGAAGAGATGACCACGCACTGGCGAAAAGTTTCAGGCCAAGGTTGCGGCAGAGGTTGTTCGAGGATGCCCTCAGAGGGGAGTACTCTCTCCTGAAATGCAAGGCTTCTCTCTCATCCAGGTCTATGCTGATGTATGTGCACTAGAATCAGGAAGTCTGAAAAAACACAAAGAATCCTGAAAACGATCGATGACTGGTGCACTCTTCAGGGTCTTGCTGTTAACCCCAGCAAAACAATTCTGGTACTTTTTACGCGGAAAAGAAAACTGGAAGGTCTCAACCTTCCAGTATTTAGAGGCGTGAACTTAAATCTTTCCACGGATGTGAAGTACCTGGGGGTAACCCTAGATAGGAAGCTGACATAGAAAACGCACGTCGAGCTGAAGATAAATCGAGCGCTGAAAGTTTTCGGACAGTGCAGAAAAGGCTTTGGCAAGACATCGGTTCTGAAACCGGCTATGATACTTTGGGTATACACAGCTTTAGTAAGACCTATAATCACATACTCCGCATTGGTTTGGTGGCGTAGAGCCTTGGTCAAGGCCACGGTATCTGAGCGACGAACTGGAGCAGGATGGCACCATTTAGATAAAATGATAACATTTCCCAATCGAAAGTCCTCACGATACTAAAGGATAATCGGTAAGAGGTGGCGTGGATATATATATAATTTTGGCGCGTACACTATATAGCTCAGTGTTTGGCCGAGCTTCTCCTACCATTTGTGGTGTGCTTCTTTATATTATACCACAAATGGAGGGACCTACAGTATTGTGCCGACTCCGAACGGCAGATGTATTTAATGAGAAGCTTTTTCATGGCAGAAATACCCTCGGAGGTTTGCCATTGTCTGCCGAGGGGTGACCGCTATTAGAAAAAATGTTTTCTATTTTTAAGATTTTGCTTGCCCTGACTGAGATTCGAACCTCAAACTCACCGGCATATCAAGTTATAGCACGCACCGCTACCAACTCGACCACAGCTGCCATGGAGGCGTGGATACCAAATTTATATCTGTAGTGACAGCCAAGCTGCCCTCAGAGCTTTGGAGACCGCACGTACCTCTTCAAAGATTGTCCAGGAATGTAAGATTAGGCCTAACTCCGCTGCAAAACCTAATAAGCTTGAACTTATATGAGTACCGGGACACTCTGGTGTTCAGGGTAATGAGCCTGCAGATGATCTGGCTAACCAGGGCGCTATTGAATGTCCAATGGGACCGGAGCCAATCATAGGGCCAAGTATTGCAGGAACTGTCGGATGTTTTGGGGAAGCCCTGAATAAAATTAATGAGGACAGGTGGCGCAGTACTGACTCCTGTAAAATCACCAAGTAATTCCTGAAAAAACCAAACAGGTCGGAGGCAAAATTCCCTCTTAAACAGAGGAGAAGGGAGCAGCGGCTTCTGACTGGCCTGATTACAGGACACAATCCATGGGGGGGGGGCTACACATGGTTACCATTGGTATCATCGATGATGCAAGGTGCGCATCTTGTCTGGAGGAGGAGGATGGTAGAGAGCATTTTCTCTGCGTCTGTCCGGCCTTCTCCTGGTTGAGATTGGGCATATTCGGGTCAGATGTATTGAGATTAGGCACGTTACACTCTTTATCCCTGGACAAACTCCTAAGGTTCGTTAGAGAATCTGGTAAGTTTGGTAAGTTTGCCGAGGAGTAAACTAACTCCCTCCCCACTCCCTTTCACCCCTTTCCCAAACCTCTCCTATCTTCAGGCCTTAAGCATAATGGGCAAACCTGCCTGAGTGCATGGGAAACTCCCGGTCTGCCACAATTCCATTCTATTCTGTAGAGACTCTGCGAAATTACTTTGTTAATCTTGTCTGCGGGAGAACTGCACATTACGCATATCTGGATATACATACATACATAATCAATAAGTTGTTTAATCGTTCTAACGCAGTTTCCCATAACATGTGAAGTGTAGCCATCGCGAGTGATATGGTACGGTACCGTTGTCTATTTTTAGTAGGTATTCAGCAAACTGATTTGAATAACCATCTCTATTAAGCTGAACTCGCATATTGATAGACAATATTAGTTTATGTATATGTGACCAAACTTCAGACTTCCGCCAAAAGAAGTGAAGTCACAAACGTCTTGTTAGATATAACCTTATCATATATTAGTAACTGCTCTGATGTTAGCTTTGATTCATATTCGAATAAAAAGGACTGAAAGCTGATTAATATTAAACGTTGTCTCCCGCATATACAAAAGGTTGTATAAGTTCCAGTTACCACAGTTAGGTTCGGGTAAACCGAAATCTTTTAAGCATTTTTCTCCATTTAAAAAAATTGAGTCCTCTAGAAGAATTAGTCCCGTGTAGAAAATGGAAAAATTTCTTCACAATATTTTCTATTTAATAATTTGAAAATATAAACCTCAAATACTTGTTCATAGCAAATTTCCATAAATAATTTGCCATATGTATATTGTTTTAATTTTTTTGTAACTTTACCGTTAAAAAAATTCGAAAATAATTTTAAAAAGTATGCCACTCAGCTGTTCGCAACAAAGGCTTAATTTTAAAAAAATAATTCTTAAAATCGGTTCAGTACTTTAGAGAGCCAACCATGACAAACATGCCCCATATAATAAATTTTATATAATAGTATAGACATGCATACATATGGCAAAATATATGAGCATTAATTCATTTGCTCTGCGTTCATTTGTACACGGAATTCAAAGTTTTGTTGTTTTACTCTCTTAGCATAAATATGTATGTACCTAACTTCATTAAGTTATGCAGTAAAAGATGTGAAGAGATGGAAGCCATAAACGCAAGGCACGCTACGCTATATGCCGCGTTTTGCGAATGAAAAACCTTATGCTTGCACTATTTTTGGTTTTTCAAAAACTTCAACCCGGAAAATAACAAAAATAAGTATGCCTTTCGCTAAAATGATCAGAATGAAAAGAGGATTCGATTTAGCCCTGACTGTCGGTCTGTCCGTGGTTACAATAACTTGAGTAAAAATTGAGATATCTCAATGAAATTTGGTACATAGATTGCTCTTTGGACAGGGAGGTTGGTATTGAAAATGGTCAAGATCGGTCAATAACCACGCCCACATCTCATATAACGGAAGTTTTTAAAAAATGTAAAAACTCCGTTTTTCCGGTATCTATTACAGCAAATTGAGTGACATTTGGTATTTGGAGCGATTTTGAACTAAGATATTAGGTATTTATAAAATTTAGAAAAAATGGGCGTTGCCACGACCACTTATGAAAAATTTTCTGTGTATCAATAATAGTATAAGTTGTCGTCACAAAAGTTGGTGGACATATTTTCCTATTATTATCGTAGAAAATTTTTGAAATCGTAACCACGTCCACCTCCCATATAACGGAAGTTTTGGAAAATGCAAGAGCTTAATTTTTTCGGTATCTATTAAAACTAACTGAGTGAAATTCGGTATTTGGAGAGATTTGAACTAAGAAATTAGGTATTTATGAAATTTTGAAAATTGGGTGTTGCCACCCCCACTTACAAACAAATATCTGTATCTCAATAACGGAGTAAGGTATCGTCACAAAATTTTTTGAATAAATTTTCCTCAATATCGCTGTTATCATCGTTAAACTTTTTTCTAATCGGACCATAACCTCGCCCACCTCCCATACATATAAAGGAAATTTTGAAAAATGCAAAAATTTCGTTTTTTCTTGATCTATTGGAACATATTAATTAAAATTTGATATTTAGAGAGATAGTTACTTAAGAAACTTGATTTTTATTAAATTTTAAAAAATGGGCGTTACCACGCCAACTTATAACAAAACGTCTGTAGGTATCTCAATAACGATGTAAGGTATCGTCATACAATTTGGTGAACATATTGTCCTTGATATCACTAGCATCACCGTCAATAATTTTCGAAATCGGACCATAACCACGCCCAAAATAACGGAAATTTCTAAAAATGCAAAAAACTTCGTTCTTCAGTATTTATTGGAAGAAATTGAGAAAAGTTTAGTACTAGCTGTGATTTGAAACAAAGAAAGGGAATTTTATGAAATCATGGGCACCGACCATACAAAAATATATCGCGAGGGTATATAAAAATCGGTTTCGCCCGAATTTAGCTTTTCTTACTTGTTATGTTGAATGTTAGATTCAGTACAATATTTTGTAAAAGAATCACTCCTGAATGCTGTTACCCTATCCGTTATTACTCGCATTGGATTACCAAAAACTGATGCTTGATTTTCTATATCGGAACAGTAAATAATATATAAGAGTGGACCTATAACCGAGCCTTGAGGTACCCCTGCAGGTAGTTGTATCAGATCCGAATAAGAGTCACCGATTTGTACGCAAAAATATCGTTTGGACAGAAAATTTTGTATAATTTTAATTAGGTAATTTGGGAAACCAAAGCTAATTAATTTAAAGATCAAGCCGTTATGCCAGACTGAATCAAACGCTTTTTCAATATCTAGTAAGACGAGAGATGTTGATTCTTTTATATCGAATCTGGATTTTATATCATTGCAAAGTCTTTTGATGGCATGAGTTGTGGTATGAAATTTCCGGAATCCAAACTGTTCGTTAGGAATAATATCGGTAGATTTCAAAAATTCCCATATTTTTTCTTTTAACAACTTCTCGAACACTTTACCAATGCTGCTGAGTAGGCTGATTGGGCGGTAGCTGGATGTAATATTATTTGGCTTGCCCTTTTTATGTATAGGAATTACCTTGGCTACTTTCCAAGCATCTGGAAAATACTGCAACTTTAAACAACAATTAATAATGAACGTCAAAAAAGCAACTGCATTCTGAGGAAGACATTTTAACATTGTGTTGTTGACTTCATCAAGGCCGGGGGTTTTTCTGGGTTGCAAAGACGATATAGTGGTTGAAACATCATTTCTTGTGACATAATACGATACAGGCGTCTCTACTTCTAGCGCATCAAATTGATTAACAGTGGAGTTTACAATGCAAGTGTGAGATTGAATGCCAAGGTTTTCAGATACTTTATTATATTCCAAGAAGTTTTCAGCAAAAGAAACCGCTTTTTCTTCATTGGAATATAAAATAGTATTATTTGAAGAAATTGGGGGAACACCTTGGTGCTTCTTCTTCATTATTTTCGTTATATTCCAAAACGGCTTTGACCTTTCTTCAAGTGAGTTAAGCTTTTCGTTCCACTTTTGGTTTCTACATTTGAAGAGATCATTTTTAATCATGACATTGTGATGCTTCAGCAAAATATAATCAGACTGCTGTCGAAATCTCATCCACTGTCGGCGATAGAGGTTTCTTTTTTTTATTATATTTAAAATGAATGCAGGCAGTGTTGAATGATATTTATTATAGCTTACTTTAGGTAAAGAAAGCCTGACAGCGTCCAACATTTTGCTAGTAAGAAAATCGATATCTTTATCTACACAATTTTTACTGTGGGCTTGACTTAAATCCATAGTCGAAGAATAAAAAGACCGTTTGAGAAACTAATTGTATTTATACCAATTGGCTTTTCTGTAATCAAAGTATGTAGGTTCAGTATGGGAAACATTAAAGTTCAATTTGAATTCGACTGGTAGATGATCTGAGCTTAGCTCATTTATAGCAATGGGTTGAGAAATCGATTCAGGAATATTTGACTAAATGAGATCGATGGTGGATGGATTGCTTTTGGTAGCAGCAGGTATGTAGGTAGGAGTTTGAGAATAAGAGATCGTGACAGGGTGTAGAGCAGAGACTAAATGTAACATATTACCCCACGCATTTGCTCTTAGGCATCCCCATATCCTATGCCTGCTGTTAAAATCGCCACATAATAAAAATTTGCAGTTCAAACTAAACAGTTTTCTCAAGTCGGATTTTGAATTTATTTTGCAACGCATTATATCGTGAGCCACCGGGAAAATAAATGCTGAATAATTTAATAGCTGTACCATTTTTGGACGTCACTTCGATGCCTATATTCTCAATTACTTCTGGTGCAATGTTTGAAACAATACTAAAATGTATAGTTTTACGTATAAGGATGGCAACGCCGCCTCCACTTGCATGGATACGGTCTTTCCGAACGCAGTAGTAATTTGAGTGATATAGCTTAGATTTACTTTTCAGCCAAGTTTCGGAGAGTAGGCATATATCAATTTCATTAGCTACCAGAAAATGAAACAGTTCAGTTACTTTGTTTAGGATACTTCTAGAGTTCCACATAATTATTTTTAGCTTAGAATTATTCATTTTAAACTACTGTGATATAAATACTTAATTGCTAGTTGCGTGATGACATGAAATTGATCTGCTTTGGTTTTGCAGTACTTTAATTTTGTTACGATATCTAATGTTAATTGGGTGATTTCGTTCTCCGTAAATAATTCATTATTCTGCTGTTTTATGTTGTGTGTGTTGTTACACCATGCGGATCTGGGAGGTAGAGATGCTGCGGTCTCTCGAGGAACATTGTGTAATGGAGGAAATTACGAAGAGTTATAGTGAAACGATTTTGTTTGCACATTAATCTTGTTAGTGGAGTTACGATTTCTTCGCATGTTGATCGTTTCTCTTATGCGTAGAAATGCTTCACGCTTGGGACACCGGGGATCATTTGACTTATGATCGTCTTTGCAATTAGCGCAGCGCATTTTATTTGGATACATACAGTCAATAGTTTTATGCTTACCAGCACAGTTAGAACAGTTTGCTCTCACATTACAATTTTTTTCACCGTGCCCAAACATTTGGCAATTATGACACTGCACCGGCTTATTTTTGAGTTTTCTTTGATACTCCCAACGAATGATCGTACGAAATAGACATTTCACATTTGCACGCAAATCACGTAACTTTACACTCCCGTTTTCAAAGCCAACGATGTAGAGAGTGTCGGTATAATTGTTGTAAGTTTTTGTCACTATTTTGACCTCAGTGCATTTCAGTCCGTAGGAAATAAGTTCATTTTGCACTTCATCAGCAGATTTGCTTTCAAGGCCATGAAGCACGACTTTGAAAGGTCGATCGTGTTTTAGATCATGATGGAAAAATTGTAGATTATTTTCTTTAAGCACAGCCACTATAGAATTGAATGTTAGCTTATTTTCACAGATTAGTTTAATACCAATTGATATTTTCTTAACAAGGAAGTTATTAACATTTTTTTCGTCCAGATGTTTTATCACTTGATTACTGTTTTGAGTCAATACTTTGATTGGCGATATTAATTCTTTAATTTTTTTTGTTGGCTCTGCAACTTCAATTTCACTTTTATCATCAGACAACATTTGCAAGGGAGCCCAAAAATTATTTGTAGAGTCACCTTTTGATGATGATGCATTTAATTTAATGTTTTTTCTTTTTGAAGAAGACATATTGTCTTCTTGACTAAATTCAATGCCACGTTTAGTTATTTTTTTTTTCGGTCTGTACGCACGATAGTAAGTATGAGAGCGAGCGAAGGTGAACCCACTCACACCACGGTCGATCGGATAATTATAATAGTTAGTTTTACATTTGAATTTAGATATGGATAAGTATATGCATGTAAATAAGCGGTTTTTATATTTATACTCGTGATATGATTCAGAACTTTTATAATTACAAAATCAAAATGTATCTGTGTGAAGATTGTTAGTAATTGTTTTTCTTCAGTAAGTATTAACAAACCTTTAACCTATTTCTTTTAATGCAGCATTGGAAAAATATAAAGGTAATTTATTGTTTATAAAATCTGAACTGTACATACGGAAATCTGTCTGAGAACCAAATAATTTTAAATAGGACGAGTTTTTGGTTTATGCTAATCAAATACAGAGATTCTTATGTGCAAACTACGGTTTACCAACGATACGAAATTAAACCGAACAAAAGAATATCCATTTGCGCATCGCCCATCATATCACTTGCGTTTTTGTCTAGTTTGTTTATAGTCACAAATAAAAGTAAGTTTCATGGTTCTTTTCCCAAACGAGAAACGAAGATATGAATTTTCTGAGCTAATCTCAGTCAACGACTTCTTTCGCATGAATCTCTGCTTGGAAGATGGTGGGATATCCGGCCATTCTCCCCCAGTTCTCCAATTTTCACGTATTCGTCCTTCACTTAACCATACCTCGCCAATTGGATTTGGTATAAGGGATCCTTGTGTTCTAGATAGTTTGATTTGTTGTGAGCACTGT
Organism: Philophylla caesio; assembly: GCA_963971545.1. Classification (NCBI taxonomy): domain Eukaryota; kingdom Metazoa; phylum Arthropoda; class Insecta; order Diptera; family Tephritidae; genus Philophylla; species Philophylla caesio. The sequence goes on along the minus strand of OZ020606.1, from coordinate 44,401,316 downwards.
CGATTTTCTAGATATTTCCAGTTTCGGAACAGTTGCAAGCCAAATTGTGCATGCTTATAAAATGCCCGTGCGCAAAAAAAGGCTTTCGTGTGGTTCTCCTTTGCAGGCAACCCATAGTAGTTGTAAATGACTCTTTCGTATCTCCTAATTCCACGCTCTATTTCATTCTTTCAGTACTGTTGGATATCTTTAGATAATTTAGATTAACTTACCTGATGTATGGTATTCACGATTTTCTCCATCTCTCTACGAGAAAATTTCTGTGGCTAAACTACTCCATTTACTGGAAATTTAAACAGGTAAGAGCGAAGCGCTGCAAAGTTTTTCTTGGACTGGGGCTCTATGAGGAATTCATTGCTGCGTAAGGCAAGGAAACACATCATCAGATCAAGGTGATTAAATGGGCTAAAGCTAAGGCCCATTGTTTCGTCCGATTGCGAAGCAAAAATCCCATATGCTTGCTTTGAAGTGTCATTAGTACGATTGGTTATGAGAATCAGGGCTCCTTCCACCGGAGGTGTCGTATGTAATGTTCTTTTATTCATTGAAGAGGGCGTTAATATATAAAAAATTTAGTTTAGCTTTGAGATTAATTTACATAAATAAAAAAGTACGGAAAAGTGCTTTTGATAGGCTGTGGAGGTATTAATATACTCAATATCGTCTATATTTCTGCGCCATATAAAAAGACGGGCATGATGAGGGATTGAAGAGCAAGATTTTTATTCGTCGAGAAAGGGCTCTGCTTTTCAATTGTCTACCGAGCCCAAAGTAGCACCTGCGCTGGATTTTGAGGCTGACATTATTGGTGGTTTTTATGCTGCATCCGAGGTATACAAAATCCTTCAAAATTGTAACTGCCAATAGTGACGTGGGTCCCAATACGCGAGGATTTTTTGTTTGTTGCCACAATGTACTTTGTTTTGTCCTCGTTCACTGCAAGACCAACTTTTTTTACTTCCTTCTCTTGACTGGAAAATTCTGTACTGACGGCCCTGCTAAGGCAAACGATGTGAATATCATGCGCAAACGCCAGCAAGATCGCACTTTTGTTATATATAGTGTCACTACGAGTCAGGTTGGCAATTCTTATTACGTTTTCCAGTATCAAATTGAAGAAGTTGCGCGAAAGTGTGCCGCCTTGTCTAAAACCTCGTTTTGGTCTCGAACGGCTCGGAAAGGTGCTTTCCAAGTTGTATGGAGCTAAAAGTTGTGCTCAACACTCTACATAGCCGTATTAGTTTTGCAGGGATTCCAAATTTAGGCATGGCGTCGTACAGGCAGCTTCTTATTCATGCTAAGAAAAGCGGCTTTAAAGTCGACGGTGGTGTGCTCCGATTTGGGGTATTCTCTAGGCCTTGACGTGCTGTGAATATTTGGACAATGATGGGTTTCCCTCAGCCACACTGATAAAATCGAATCAGCTTGTTCATATACGGTCTTGTATGTGGTATTTGGAAGGCTTATCTCACGGTACTTGGCGTAAACAGCAGGATCATCCTTCTTATGAATTGCGGAAAGTACACCAGCTCTTCGCCGTTGGCCTTGAACAGCTCTGCCGGTATATCGTCTGCTCCAGGTGCTTTGTTGTTCTTCAATTCGTCATATTCGCATTTGAAATTGTACCCAGTTTAACATCGGCCTGTGATGTTGAGAATGCATTTGTGAAGACGTGCGAATTTTTTTTTTTGCTTTGAAATATCAATTATTCTGATGTTATTTGTTTTCTGCCTGGCTTTGTAAAATAATAAAACTTTTGTATTTGTTCAGTTTAAGTTTATTCAGCATTTTTTATTAATACTCTAAATTATTACTTATAATTAGTGGTGAAAGCAAATAATTTTTAGCGAAGTACAATCTACTTACTCCAAAAGCAATCATTATTTTCTAACTCGTTTTTATACCCGAGCGTACTTGTACACAAGGGTATTATAACTTTGTTCGCATAACGGTTGTTTGTAACAGCAAAAAATAATCGATATAGATATAGACATATAATTACTAAAATGATCAAAATGAAAGGAAGAAAGTAAAAATTAAGATATCTCAAATGAAAATTTGGTACAAAGATTGCTCTTTGGACAGAGTAGGTTGTATTAACAATTGTCATGATCGGTCAATAACCACGCCCATCTTCGATATAACGAAAGTTTTTGAAAAATGCAAAAACTCGGTTTTTTCGGTATCTATTACAGCAAATTGAGTAAAGTTTGGTATTTGGAGCGATTTTGAACTAAGAAATTAGGTATTTATCAAATTTTGAAAAATAGGCGTTGCCACGCCCACTTGTGAAAAATCTTCTGTATCTCAATAACAGTATTAATTATCGTCACAAAATTTGGTGGACATATTTTCCTTGACATCGCTATTATTATCGTTGAAATTTTTTTAAATCGGATCATAACCACGCCCACCTCCCATATAACGGAAATTTTGGAAAGTGCAAAAACTTCATTTTTCGGTATCTATTAAAAGGAATTGAGTGAAACTCGGTATTTGGAGCGATTTTGAACTAAGAAATTAGGTATTTATGTAATTTTGAAAAATGGGCGTTGCCACGCCCACTTAGGAAAAAATGTCTGTATATCAATAACGGTGTAAGGTATCGTCACTAAATTTGGTAAACAAATTTTCCTCAATATCACTGTTATCATCGTAAAAATTTTTTTAAATCGGATCATAACCTCGTCCACCTCCCATACATATAACAGAAATTTTGAAAAATGCAAAAATTTCGTTTTTTCTGTATCTATTGAAACATATTAATTAAAATTTGATATTTAGAGATAGTTAATTAAGACTTCATTTTTATGAAATTTTGAAAAATGGGCGTTACCACGCCCACTTATAACAAAACGTCTGTAAGTATCTCAACAACGATGTAAGGTATCGTCACAAAATGTGGTGAGCATATTGTCCTTGATACCATTAGCATTACCGTCAATAATTTTTGAAATTGTACCATAACCACGCCCAACTTCCATATAACGGAAATTTTGAAAAATGTAAAAACTTTGTTTTTCAGTAATTATTGGAAGAAATTGAGAAAAGTTTAGTACTAGCTGCGATTTGAAACAAAGAAAGGGAATTTTATGAAATCATGGGCACCGACCATACAAAAATATATCGCGAGGGTATATAAAAATCGGTTTCGCCCGAATTTAGCTTTTCTTACTTGTTTCATTTATAACTTGCTACGGTAGCCAAAAATATATTCAATACTATTATATAAAATTGATTATATGGAAAATTTGCTTTGGCTCTTACAGTACAAAACTGATTTTAATAATTCTCTTTTTTTTAAATGAAGCATTTGTGAAAGACAACCGAGTGGCGTGCTTATATTTTTAGTTCTTGAAATACTCTTATTTTTGGGGGCGAAGTGACAAAAAAAACCAAAGACGTGCAAGCATTAAACTTTTTATTACGTAGAAGACCAAACAGTAATATTTCAATCGAATAAAGATACATACATACGTGAGCAACGCCACGGGTAAGTGCTAGTTTTTATAAAGTTAATTAATAATTTATACAAAGAGTTGCCATGGGATTACATAAGTTTTTGAAGATTTCTTTTGAAAAAATGTTTTTTTTACTAAATACTGTGGCCTGTTTTTAACGCCGTGGCAACGATATTTCTCATATCCGTCATTTTTTTAAGGAAATACATAAGTATCATAAGTAAATATCGTCTGAATTATATATTATAAATCAGCGAATGTAACAAAACTTAAAGAAACTTAAGGATCATATTTTTTTTGCCAAGACAGATATTATCTGTGTACCTTTTGTGTAATTTGTTAAACAGTGCCGAACTATCGAGGAATGACAGAGGACCAAAAAACCAAAATTTTGTGTTACGAGTATTCCAAAGAAAATATCGGAAAAAGGATAATATGTCAAAGTTTGGGGTGTATTGAATCACTCATACGCCGACTTTTAACATTATATCAAGAAACCGGTCGAAGAAATCGACGCACATACCCAAGAAAATCATGCGTCTTAAATAGGCGAAATGAGGCTTATCTGAAGCGCTTATGTATTTAGGACAGGATCAAATCATCTTCAAAATTAAAAGAAGAACTTATATCCGCAATAAAAAAGCGTTACTACAACTGCACAATTCAACGGTGGCTCCAGGATATGGGGCTAAAGTCACGTCGACCCTTAAAAAAAACTTATATCATTATATCAAGAAACCGGTCGAAGAAATGGACGCACATACCCAAGAAAATCATGTGTCTTAAATAGGCGAAATGAGGCTCATCTGAAGCGTTTATGTATTTAGGACAGGGTCAAATCAATCAAAATTAAAAGAAGAACTCATTTCCGCAATAAAAAAGCGTTGCTAGACCCGCACAATTCAACGGTGGCTCCAGGATATGGGGCTAGAGTCACATCGACCCGTAAAAAAAACTGTACTGCGGCGCTAGTAATGTCGCAGAGTGTATGTTATAATATATGAAATAGATTTGTAGTGATTCTAGAGCCCAAACTTAAAGCTTAGATTTTTCTGTTAAAAAAATTTGTCTGGAGTCCTCGGATGCAGAAAGGCGAAAATTTAACTCAACAATATTTTCATTTGTATATATAACGACATTAAATTAGACATAAGAAAAATATAAGGCAAAGTAAAGTTATGAATATAGTGCGTGGCTGTTAAAAAATTTATATATTTATAAAACAAAACATTTGTTTCATTTACTTTATTTAAAGCTTAGAAAACAAATAATAAATTTTAGAACGACTTTTCGTCAACAACAACAAAATAGAAATGATATTTATAAATTTTCTACGATTAGTTTCCAACAGAATTGAAAATTTATTTGTATGAATACCCATTTAAGCTACAAATTTTCCTAACAACGCATTTCTGCAAGGTCAGTAGAGGTTGAATTGTGTTTAAGAGGGCACCCTCCCAACGGCTGATACCATATTACAATTTAATATGGGAATAACGTATAGTAAACTGTTTTCAGAGTATTATGGGAGCAATATTTTATGGGATAATAAAAGCAACGCGATGAGAATTGAAGAAATTACTTTAAACGGAATATGTGGTTCGCAAGATCATCAGCAAATGCCTTTCATATCAATGGCAAATCAAAAAATGAGTTTCTATAAACTAGGAAAATGATAGGACCCATGATACAATAATTTTTAGAGGTAGTTTCACTCTCTTATTTCAGACGCCATGTTAATCATTTGACAGAAACAGTGTTCCGGATTTTCGTGCTACCAATTCCTTATTAATAAATCCTCTATTTTTTGGATTAACAAAATTTTATATGTGCAAAGCTGCATTTACATCGATAAGGTGATTCAAAAATTGGTTGCCTCAAAGGACATACAAACATATCGTCGTCCGGATAAATAAATGTCGTATGTGAAAATTGAGTATAGTTTTGTCACATGTTACAAACATTTTTTACATACGACAATTTTTCATATAAATTCCGTGCTTTGAACTCTCGGAAAAATATTGTCAAATGCTTAAATAACCTTGGACAAAATTTTAAAATCTTAAAAGATTTGTGGTAAAATCTTTAACATTTTTTCATACTGTTGCACAGCTAATTAAATGTTGTATATGAAAATATTGCATCTTTCAAGCCATTTCAAATGTTATTCGTTTTGTGATATCCTATTTAGTTTTCGATACATTAAATATAATTTCCATCACATTTTGTCGTATGTCCTACACATTCCTGCCAAACTGTTACCAAATGTAACATACGACAAAATTTAACTGAGAAAATTCTTCATATATTCAAAAGTAATTAAAATTAAATAATAAAAATAAAATAATTTAAGATTTTCGTGAACTAGTAATATTCTTCAAGTCTCTGGAAATAATGCGACATTAATTTATCAGGACGACCGCAAGTCAACTTTGCCAGGCAGTTATCGCCTGTATAAAAATTTCATAAGTGTATATGCAGCTTTAAAGCTTAAAAAATTTAACCCCACTATACTGTCCTCTATTTTTTCAATTGTGTTAGAACTTCTTTCATTGGCTCGATAACCGCCTTCTCTCTTTCGCTAACTGGCGCCTGTTGGAAATACCAAGCGTACGCAAGTTCCTAAGTAAACGAAGTCTTCTACTTTTTCAAAGTTATAACTGTCAACAGTGATGTTTGATCCCAGTCGTGAATGTGCCGACTGTTTAATAGATGACAGGATATACTTCGTCTTACCCTTGTTCACAAAGGGTGTATTGTAAATTTACATGCATCAATAAAGATCCAATGCATTGATGAAAAACATACAGCCAACGAATGAAACATACATATGTACATACACGATTTGGGTTGGAAATACAATAAAATAAAAATAAAAATTCCCAATATCTATTTCAAAGCAGTCGCAATATTGTTCGACGGCAGACGGCGAACACTGTTTCTGTAAAAAATTAACTCTGCTTAAATAACTCTGCTGGTAACCCGTCGGCCCCGGGGGCTTTGTTGTTCTTCAGCCGTGCTATCGCTTTCCGAATTTCGTCATAGTCCGGTAATGGTACATCACGTCCATCATCATTGATTGGGGATTCGGGTTCAACATCTTCTCCAAAGTTGTTGCAGCTGCTTCCATTAAGCAGTGTGAAGAAGTTCTCCCTCCATAATTTAAGTATGCTGTGAACACCAGTCACCAGGTCGCCATTGTCATTCTTACAGAAATTGGCCCCGGTCTTAAAACCTTCTGTTAGCCGCCGTACTTTCTGAAAAATATTTCGGGCGCTTTTCCTGTCGGCCAGCATCTCAAGTCCTTCGCACTCACGCATTTCGGTGTGTCCATTTGCGCACGCTTTTTGCTGCACAGAGGCGCGTGCGGATCTTAGCTGCCACAAGAAAATGGTTCGAGTCGTATTGTGCGCACATTTAGGACACTGGAAGCATGCCTTTCGTCTATCACAACATAGTCGACTTGGTTTCGTGTCTTACCATCTGGAGACAGCCACGTAGCCTTGTGAATCTTGTTATGCTGGATCCTGGTACTACAGACAACTATGTTTCGGGCCCCGGCGAAGACGTTCAGTCTCAATCCGTTATCGGACGTTTCGTCGTGGAGACTGAATTTTCCGACTGTGGAACCAAATATGCCCTCCTTGCCCACCTTGACATTGAAATCGCCAAGCACGATTTTTATATCGTGGTGGGGCATCGCTCATACGTGCGTCCAAGGAGATCGTGGAAGCGATCTTTGCTTCCATCTCTCTCTCCCACCACAAATCCGACACCAAATTTGCGCTCCTTTACATGACAGCTGTAGTAGATGCCGCAAGGGCCTATCGATTTTTTCCTTGCCCCGTCCATCTCATCTCTTGGATGGCGGTGATGTCAGCCTTCGCTCTGCTGAGGACATCAACCAGCCGGGCAGAGGCACCTTTTCAGTTAAGGGTCCGGACATTCCAGGTGCATGCCCTGCAATCATTGTTCTTAATACGTTTGCCGTGGTCGTCATCAAAAGAGAGGGGTCTCATCCGAGGCTTTGTTTTGCTTTTGATTGGAAGTTGTTTTTTACGTGGCGGGTTCCATTCCCTGCGCATAACCCATTGCTGGGGCACTAGCTACCAAGGCCTTCGGCTCGCTGGTCAATAAAGTATGATTTTGTATACATTTTAAGTTTCCCAAAGAATGAATAACACATTTTGATGTGATTTTTGTCAGATATGTTAAGGAGATACGAAGGAGTGGCCACATGAAGAGTCGAAGTATCTTCCTGTTTATTTCTTCAATTTTTGATGTGATTTTCGTAATGCTTAGCAGAATATTGATTTGTTTAGTGTCGCTTTGCAAGGATTCAATATGATTTCCAGTTCTATAGAGTTTGATCTCTCTATGCTAAAGAACATTTTCCGTTACCTACTGAATTTTATTTAAGTAATGTCAGTAATATTTTATAATAATATGTAATACTTCTATCTAATATGTGCAGACTGTAATAATCTGTGTCCATAGACCTCATAAATAAATAAATAAATAAATAAGTATTCGTTGTATAAAAATTTATTGTTTACTGGAAATTTTTTTTTTTAGTATTTTTCCTTCAACATGTATTTATGGGTTAATGCAATTTAAATACATTTTGAAAGTTGCCGTTTTGACATAATAAGCATCGCGTCATTACTTAGCACACATGTTTAAATACACATTGAGAATGACTAGCTGTCGTAAAAGTGACTGAGGTGAACTTGTCTATGCTATGATATCGAGCTGTAAGTCTGTAGCAGTATTAAAATTGATAACTATTGGGGTATCAACTCTCGAGTTTGCGATTTTCTTAGTACAGAAAATGCTTTGAAGGTTTTCACCGTCCTCTTGAACATCCCAGGCGATGTGCGCATTTAAAGCAGCACGTTCGTCTTCGAAAACCCCGTTACGACCAATAGCTACTGCTACAAATGTTACTTTTTAATCTGCGGGGGAGGTTCGAATATACGCGATATTTTCACAGGTTCTGTCTACTTTGCAATTCTTTAAATATCATAAAATACCTTGAAAAACAGTAAAGCTTGGCTGTTCACGAAAATGGAAACTTAAATACTACAATAAAGTCATTACTACCGCCGACGCCCTGAACGAGCAGGCAGAGGTGCGTTTGTTAACTCGGTATGCCAATGCACTTCTGCCGCCACTGAACACTCATTCACTAATTGAGTTTTATCCATTTACAAAGAAAAAACGAAGTATGTTAACTGCAGATAATATTTATGTTTTGTACCATATAATTGGAATATTTTCAATGAACAAATACGAAAAAAAGATACTTTCTTAAATTAAAGTTGTTGTATTATTTGTAGAATTTAATATGGTTTGGTTAGGTTTAAGTGGCTGCTAGCGATCGCGCCAGCACACCTAGGCCTTTTTTTAGGCCCATTGCGGATTTGAAAAATCCCCCTACTCGAACCAACATGTGGAATCTGCGAATTTTAATAGCTTGCGAATCTCTACTTTGGCCAGATCGCTAAGGTCTCCGAAGAACTCTGCCCATAGTGCAGGACATTCACATAGAAGGTGCCTCACGGTTTCAGCCTCTTCTTAATTTCTGCAGCTTCAGCAGAAGTCGTTGCAGGGAACACCTAGTCTCTCTGCGTATCTGCCGATCAGTTTCCGTTTTTCCAACGGTCTCCTGCTTCCTTAAGGGTTGAGTCCCTTAGAAAGAGCTTGCAGGTAACGAGCGGCATACCTAAACCCTTCCAGCGTGATGAAAGCGGAGTGGATGTCCCCCTTCTTGCAAGCTCATCCGCTGTTTCGTTGCCTGGTATGTTGCTGTGCCCTGGCACCCATACCAAGTGAAAAGCAAACTGCTGCGCTATCTCGTTTAGAGATTTGCGAAAGGTTGCTACCGTTTTAGAATAACAGTTGACCGAATCAAGTGCCTTTAGTGCTGCTTAACTGTCGGAAAATATGAAGATATCCTTGAATTCAACCTCTTCTGTTCTTAGGTAGTCTACCGTCGCCTGTATAGCAGCGGCCTCAGCCCGAAAGACACTGCAATGGTCAGGAAGACGGAAAGATTTTTCTAATCCTACTTGAGCCGAGAAAACACCCCCTCCCACTCTGTTCTCAAGCTTTGAGCCATCAGTGTAGAAGTGGAGTGAATTCTCCGATCCAGGGGGTCCATCGGACCACCAGTCTCTTTCAGAAATTAGTATGTTGAACTTCTTTGTGAAGCTCTGAATGGGGCTCAGTAGTCTGTAACTTGCGAGCCTAATTTGTTTGCGATTGTTGCGTGTCCTACTTCACTTGACTTCCATACGGGCAACATTCGTAGTGCATAATTTAGGGAGATAAGCCGCATTTTCTTCCGATGGCTCCTTTGCAACTGTAGAGGGCCACCGTTGCCTTCTTACTGCGCTCCTGGACGTTCGGTGTCCACGAAAGCTTTTTGTCTAGTATCACGCCTAGATATTTTGCGACGTCCCTTAGCCTCAGTACTCTATTTGCCACTACGGGAAGCAAGTTCCGTTTTGTCCCGTTAACAGCCACCATCCACAGAAGAGGAGAACGCACCCTACCTTGCGGGGTTCCTCTTCTTGTACAGCGTTTTAAGTAGCCTCCGCTAACTGTGCCCTCACAACCCTGTCAACCATTAGGTTTTGTACGAGGGATACCAGATGTTCATCGACGCCCAGCTTCGCCAGAGCACTTGTGATCGCTAGAGGTTCTATGTTATTGAAAGCACCCGCAATGTCTAGAAATGATATCAGTGTGTACTCCTTGACCTGCAGGGAGTTCTCTATATACGACACAACTTGATGAAGCGCCGTTTCAGTGGACTTCCCTTTCATGTATGTAAGCGTGCTGGGAAGATATTAATTGGTGCGTTATTGAATCTCTGATGTGACAATAAATTACTCTCTCTAGTTCCTTCAGTTGAAAGAAGCAGATACTTATAGGCCTAAATTCTTTGGGATTGACTTGAGATATTTTACCTGCTTTGGGGATAAAAACAACCCTTGATTCCTTCCACATTTTAGGAATATAGTTGAGGTTTAACACCGCTATATGCATAGCATGGAGCCAAGTTGCACTTAGCTCCAAATATTGCTGAAGCTGCACCTGTGAGACTTCATCTCGACCCGGCGCCTTGTAGGGTTTGAATGTCTCAATTGCCCAGGTTACTTTCTCTAATGTGAGGAAGTCAGCAGCCGCTGATTGTTCCCTCACTGCAGTCGATCTGTTCGGAAGCCCACCCGCCGCGTACGGAAAGTGCGTCTCCAGGAGAAGTCTGAGAGTGTCCTCTGCCGACCCCGTCCACGTCCCGTCCGACCTTAGCAAGGTTCTCGGAGCTATGCGGGGTGAGCCGGAGAGAACCCTTCTCAGCCTTGATCTCTCTGACACAGATTCCATAGAGCCGCAGTAGTCCCTCCAAGAAGATCTTTTAGACTGCCTTAAGAGCTTTTTATAGTCCCCAAAGTGAGACCTGTAAATTTCTCATTGTGAGTCACTTTGGGTTCTTTTGGCTAGGTTAAATAGAGTTCGACAGATTCTGCGAGCCTTGTCAATATCTACATTCCATCACGGTGGTTTCTTTTTAAGTTTTGGCTTCTTAATTGGGTAGGCCTTATCAGAGCCTTCCCACATGCCATGGTAAACTTGTTTACCATGTATTCTAGCTTTCCTGGGCTACACGGTACAAGAGTTTGTCTGAATGTCGCTTATCTTGTTCATTCCTGTATCTAGGCCAGTTGGCATTTTTAAGGTTTCTCATGGGTTCAGTCCTAGGCGAGACCCCCTCTAAGTAGAAAAAGATGTTTCGATGGTACGAAAAGGAATGCTCTTCAAGCACTTTCCAGTTTCTGACCACCGCCTCTGCGTCCACCGACACGAGAGTAAGTCCAGGACTTCCCTTCTACTACTGGTTACAAAAGTGGGTTCACTTCCTCTGTTGCTTACAGCTAGGATGGCTTTTAATATGAAATCGAAGAGTGACTCACCTCTTTTGTTGGTGTCGCTGCTGATCCATGTGAAGTGGTGCGCATTCGCGTGCCTGCTAACCGACCTTTTCTACCATCGCCGTCGGAATTGGTCTGTCGTGGGCCAAGTATATAGAGGTCAGCCGGATCACCTGACTATTGACCTCTAGGCTCATGGTCGTCGTGTCCTCGTCACTAAATTGAGGAAGAAACAGAAATTTTAGTTTCGAGTTAACAAGAATGCAAGCTCTAGGTCTACCCACAGTTGCCCCACTTACCAGTGTATACTCCGTCGTCTGGATTACACAAACTCTATGCATAACAGTTCAGGGCTCCTGGATGAGGGCGATGTCTGCTGCCCCCCTTTTCGCCAGCTGGAGCAGCAGTGCAGGAGATGCCGCTTTACAGTGTTGGAGGTTTATCTGCACGACGCGCACCATCTTGGACGCATCCTCTCTCCCCCTTCAGCAAAGTACGGTTGGCTTCGTCCTCATCGTCCGACATGAGTTCCTCCTTCGTATACTTACGGAAGGTGAACCCAATGCCCAGCGATGATGTCGAGGACGCATAACCTCCGGACAGATCATCCATCGGATTGATCTGGCAAGGCTCTGCATCCCCTTATCCTCGCTTAACTGGTCTGCCTCCGCTTCTACGTTGCGCGCTGCATTAATGTCGTTGGAGTTCACCCTAACGCTAGCGGTGCCGAACCCATATTTGATAGTCCCTTCCGTCCTTTCCAGAAACGGTAGCGATTCTCTCAACATCAGAACCACCTGACGCGTCGCTTTGGTGCTGCTCTCCACCTTCAGCACCTTCCAATTTCCTGCGGGGAGCGCCGGATTAAATAGGCGCATATTTTCCAGAATACTCTTTGGCTCAGTGGGCTTCGCCGGCAGCCACACTCTTGCCCTCGTTCTGGAGGGGACCTCCTTGAAGTCCATTGCCCGGAGCTTCGCACCCGGGTAGACCTCTCCCAAACTGGCAACCGCCTTCTTGTACATCTCGGCAGATCGGGTGTCATCGCATGCAACCACCTTTACACTGCCCTGGAACCAACCCGCATCCTTGCATGATAGTGGCGGTCCAGGGTTCGCGCGAAGCACGCTTACCGCAATGCCCGATAGCTCCGATTCCACCCATTTCCAATGGGCTCACAAAGGCGGTTCAGCGCCGTGATTTTCATCCACCACAGCTAGGATGATCTTCTCCTTTGCGACTTCCGCAAAGGATGTACCGTGGGTTTTAACCCTTTTCGGTTTATTCTGCGCAACCTCCATCAATCTTTCGCGCTTATTTGCTGTTCTCTGCCCCTCTGGAGCAGTCAGCTGGAAGTTGGGCATGATAGCATTTGCTCACTCGATTTCAGCCAGAATCTCCGCACGATCACCGGGCAGAAGTTGCTGCCTCCGTGGGTGGCCTGTCGTCTGGCCTAGTGAACGCCGTGGGTGTTAGCGGTGGCGCAAGAGGGATCCGCGCACCAGCTTTAGCAGCCCCCCTGGTAGCAAACTGTCTACCAGGTTCGCTTCTGCTAGTGCTTGGAACGAGGGCTTCCCGCCCCCTTAGCGTTTCTTTGAAGATGCAGGCCTCGGCATCGAAAGGGGAAAGGGGTTCGTCCACCCCAGGCAGAGATCCGCATTACCCGGGGTAAGGCCTGAATACAACTGGGTGCGGCCCGGTTCCCAGAGAGCGCCGTACGAGACTGGGCTATTTGGGGGCTCCCAGCCAGGCTGATCATTAGCACGGTACGCATGACACCTTGATCCAGCCCCTACCTTAGAGACCACGATCAAGAACCATTTCTATATAACAGAGCCATTGAGAGACATAAGCACATGAAACTGATCTCTGATCTTAGCTGAGCCCTGCCCGACATCGTACGGGATTGCTCTGTAGTGCTCATTTCCAGTCGGCACCCTCGCGGATTGTTCAGTCCAAGGATTTTTGCCAACCAATATAAAATTCCATAATTTTTACAACTCGTGCTTGTTCACCAAACTTTGAACCACGTAGTTGATACTCGGAAGGTAAGGGTTAAATGATGTTGAGTACAGACATTTGAGCACCGCCAACAGCGTTCTGCGCATCTGGATACGGTAAATAATCTAACCTTTCTTTAATTCCCTCTTTTCGGTTAGTACTTGGCCATGTAGTTTGTCAAATTTTACGACTTCCGTGTTTCGCTCTCGCGTGTTCGCTGCGAAGAGGGAGACATGGAGTGGACCATTAATTTTTTCGCCTAGCTCTTTGTGAATCTGATTGGTGAACAAATTCGCTCCACAAGACTCTCCGATGGCCTTGCAGACAGCTTCTGCTAAGACTGTCTTATAACCCCAGCGCTCCATATCACTGAGGACACCTCTTTCTCAAATTTTTCGAACCGATCGTATGACGGTTTGCGTCTCCTCTGGGATTGGTTCCTTGAAGACCTCTTCCAGCAAATCAGTGTAAGTTTTTCACGTAATTAATTTGAATTCAGCACAACAATATGCAATTTAAAAATTTTGGTTTTTTTTTAAGTGGACAAGCGACAATGTCTTTACTTCGAAGAATAAAATAATGTTTTAATGTTTGGTATAGGCTCAAACTGGCGGTTGGTTTTTAAAATCTAAATTTCTCAGAGTACACACGTACACGTTACGCGGAACCGTCACACGTTCACGATGGTGAGTTTTCATTTATGTACATACATGGCACCCTCATAAGCTGACATAAGTCATAATTCCCTCAACAAACCAGGTCCAAATTTTGATGGTGCAAAAGCTTGGTTTCCTTAGTTTTAAATATTTTTTTTAGAACAAAAAGTGAAATGGAGTTGTTGTGTTTATATCTTATACAACGTATTTGTAGCTTAATATTTACACTTTTAATGTTAACACGTCTTTACTTATAGCCCGTATTTAAATCAGCTCTTTAATTCTAGGAAATCATGCTGACTTTAGCTTAATTGCCAAGCCATAACTTTCGACATGTCTCCTTGGATTTCATTTTGGTCACCTATTTATTAATTAAATAAAAAACGATGGATCGTGAAAGCCTTAGCGAATGGGCGAAAGATAAACCCCTTAGTATTCTCCAACTCGATTCAGCAGATAGAGCCGTACTTCGTATAGCGGGTAAGTACATTAAAGGTCGAATATTGATATAAATTGTTTGGTTTAATCTGGAAAAAAGACAAAAATACATACTGAAGATAACTTCATTAACTTCATTATTATTTGTAATTCATATAACGAATAATCCTTAGGTATGTATTTAAAAAAAGAAATGAAATCAAATGAAAAAAACAAATTGTTACCAAAAATATAAGAATTAACATATTTGAGTAAACCTTAATGCATAGCATGAACAAAATGCAAACATAAAAAAGTAATTATCAGAGATGCCAATTGAATTAAAGTTGGGTAATGACAACACTTCGGATCTACGGTACAATTAATTCCATAATAAATTCTAATGTAAACCTAACTTAATCAGAAGTTTGCGCAACCGCTACAACAACAACAACAGAAGGTTGAGCACTTCACGCCAATATTAAAGCAGACAAGAGATTCGCATTTAAATTTTTTTCTTGTTAAAAATAACACGTGCCATTTTAATTAAACGCTGTGCTTAATATGGCCGAGGTGGATAATTAGTTATATATGTTAGTATATCTATAAACTATTATTCGATTCCAAATCGATCAGCGCACCCCTCGCAACAGCAAAGCTGCGTATTTCGACGCACGCACTCACGCAAGTTAACGGCAGCCAACATATTGCGGTACTATTGTTATTGTAAACAATGATACATCTAACAAATCCATAACGTTCATCGATTAGATGTTACTAATACCTTTTTCCTCTTCTAATAAAATATTTTGGTAATTGTAATCTTTGATATTCGTTTGCTCTATCATAACGGAGCCCATGGATCATTTGGATTAAATCGCTGTCTGTTTCATACTTGTAGCTGTGAAGGCCGAGAAAATGCTCGCCTGTGAAAAAAAATTTCGAGACTCAGTATCAAATACAGGACAAAAACATGGACTTTTATTTATAGTATTGTTTTTAATTTAGTTTAATTCTAGTATATTACCTGAATATTCTCTTTCTAGGCAAATCATATCAGATATCCCAGCAACGCTCTTCTAAATTTTTTTCAAAGTTAGATCAGCAGAATGAT
The DNA here is from genome assembly GCA_963971545.1 of Philophylla caesio. Taxonomy (NCBI): domain Eukaryota; kingdom Metazoa; phylum Arthropoda; class Insecta; order Diptera; family Tephritidae; genus Philophylla; species Philophylla caesio. Next base: position 44,385,730 of record OZ020606.1, on the reverse strand, counting down.
ACGCACAATGTACAATTTATGCAGCTGTTATTGTAGGACTTCTCTCGATCTGCTCCATACTCTACCATCGCATATAATGATGTGATAACTTTTTTGTTGCATGTGCTCAAATAATATGCAATATCCTCAACATCTACATTTTGCTAGCCCAGTTTTCCAAGTTCCCGATCCATTTTTTTTTTGTTGGAATCAGACACGAAAAACGCGTGCAGAAAACAGCACTCAGACTACATGCCGTCCATTGTACTGTTTTCATGTTGCTTTTAATCTGTTTTAAATCTGCAGGATTTACGAATAAATCTCTCAACACGTCGCGACCAAATGCCTCATATCTAGTTCTTGCAAAGGCGGGGCAGAAGCACAGAAAGTGTTCCGCCGTCTCTTCCTCTTCATAACAGGATGGGCATATGGAGTTGTCATGTACGCCTATCATTGTCAGGTGTCTATGCCACGTGAAGTGACCGGTCAACAGTCCAACAAGTTGCCTGCAGTCTCGCCTGTTAAGCGAGAGCAAGTGTTTTGATAGTCCTTCTGAGATTGAAGGTAACATGAGTTTTGCCCATCTGCAACCTCTCGACGCATCTGAGTCATTGCTGAGCGATCACCCAAGTGCGAGTGTAATAGCTTGTTGCGGGCCGAGGAACACCTAATCCGAGCCAAATCTGGCCAAATGGTCAAATGTCTCATTACCAGGTAATCCCGAGTGTAAAGCATTTCCATTATGTTTACCAACATAGTTTAGTCGAAAATTGCATTGCCGAACTAGTTTGGAAGTAGTTAGAGGGCTGGCCAATGCCTTGAGTGCAGCTTGGCTGTCACTGCGGACACGTATACTACTCCCCGTCCACTTATTCCACCACGTAGTCCATGGCCTTGAGAATTGCAAATACTTCGGTCTGGAAGACCGAGCCATTTTCCCAAGAGAAAAGTGAAGCTTATCCTGACCCAGAGGCAGTTTTGGAGCCATCAGTAAAGATTCGACAACGTGTAAGACCGGGCTCAGTGTTGGCATTGAGCCAGCATTCAGCCTCAGGGAACTCAACGTTATAGAGTCTCATCCCGATCCATACTCACAGTTGTTCAAAAGCTAGCCCGTTCACTAATTTTTATCGGTCAGTTTGTCTTAATTGCCGACGGCCAGAGTCGCACTACTATGATTTAAGAAGCTGTGGGAAGTCTTACTTTCCACTCCTCCATCCGGTGTACTGTCAAAGTATACATACTTGCGTATGAATATTTTTATATAACAAGGATGCTATTTATGCTTGCATGCACTCATACAAAAGATCGCGAATACCGTTAGCGACAATTACACAGTTAAAATTACTGTTGAGCGAGCGCAACAACTGGTGTTCTGCCTTGTGGTGTATTCTGTCTAATGTCCATGGCGGAACGCTAACACTTAAGCTCTTAATGAAAAGGAAAATTAAATTTTTTGTTAAAGCAATGTTGTCATGGTATAGAGAACATTTAGAAATTGTAAAAATATTTTTGGAACTTTCATAAGTTTATTGTTACACCTGCCCTAAAATACTACAGTGTTGTGAAAGTGAAATAGTTGGATTGACAGAATTTCGACTCTGACAATGGCATAAGTTGTTACTTGAATGGTTGTCATTGAGCCAAATTTCTTGTTAGGCGTGGTTATGGGGCAAAGTTACACTGTTCGGCTAATGGCTAGTAATAAGATATTTGTTTTTGAACATTTCGTGGTGCAGAAATGTTGCAACGCACATCGCTAATCGTGTAAAAGTTGCAGCATTTGTTTAAGCAAAAAGAAAAGTGGAGTCTCCGGCCTTCCCCAAATCCTATTCTTATTCCAGAGTGTCAAACCCACCGCACAACCCAAGAAGTGAGGTCTGTTAAGATAGCGTAACCACATTAAGCAACCAAAGCCTAACGTATATCAAAATTATGAGCTTATTTAGAGCTAACTTAATGCCATTATTCTAAATTTAATGCTTGTGGTTACGCTAGCTTAACGTTAAGCTGGCGTATCCACAACTCCAAAACTAACATATAAAAAAAAACAAATATGCAGGAATTAAGGGCTCATTTAGTGCTCTCAAAATAGCCTACAGACTTTTTTCAAAAATAAATATTTTAATGATACAATGTTTGTTCATTTTTCTGTTGGCCTAGTAAAATGTTAATATTTTATAATTTTATTGAGCTCAAGGCCAGTTTATGGAAGATTTGTTTGTGAAAAAACAACAACATTTTTTAATGGTTGAAGTTATAGTACTATTTCGGAAATCACCACATTTCCTCATCAGACTTCTTTTTGATTATTAAATTAAATTATTTTTAATTCAATTTTCATAACCACTTCTCTCAGGCTTTGAACCCGGGAGCTCGGAGTTGCAGAGCCAATACGCTACCTATTGTGCTACGCTAGCCGAGTTGGCTGTTGTGTTTATTTCATCTTCCTTAAACAAACCAACTACAAACAAGAGCAACTGATCTGCCGCTATTTAACTTGTTTGTGTGGTTGTTGTTTGTGTTTTTATTTTGCAAATTCTTTATTTTTATGCATTTTTAAGGCGTGCTCATCCTTGTATACAATGTTTGTTCATTTTTCTGTTGGCCTAGTAAAATGTTAATATTTTATAATTTTATTGAGCTCAAGGCCAGTTTATGGAAGATTTGTTTGTGAAAAAACAACAACAGTTTTTAATGGTTGAAGTTATAGTACTATTTCGGAAATCACCACATTTCCTCATCAGACTTCTTTTTTGATTATTAAATTAAATTATTTTTAATTTAATTTTCATAACCACTTCTCTCAGGCTTTGAACCCGGGAGCTCGGAGTTGCAGAGCCAATACGCTACCTATTGTGCTACGCTAGCCGAGTTGGCTGTTGTGTTTATTTCATCTTCCTTAAACAAACCAACTACAAACAAGAGCAACTGATCTGCCGCTATTTAACTTGTTTGTGTGGTTGTTGTTTGTGTTTTTATTTTGCAAATTCTGTTTTTTACTTTACTTTATGAAAAAACAACAAATCTTCCATAAACTGGCCTTGAGCTCAATAAAATTATAAAAATATTAACATTTACTAGGCCAACAGAAAAATCAACAAACATTGTAGATAAGGATGAGCACGCCTTAAAAATGCATATAATGTAAAGTAAAAAACAGAATTTGCAAAATAAAAACAGAATTTGCAAAACAACAACCACACAAACAAGTTAAATAGCGGCAGATCAGTTGCTCTTGTTTGTAGTTGGTTTGTTTAAGGAAGATGAAATAAACACAACAGCCAACTCGGCTAGCGTAGCACAATAGGTAGCGTATTGGCTCTGCAACTCCGAGCTCCCGGGTTCAAAGCCTGAGAGAAGTGGTTATGAAAATTGAATTAAAAATAATTTAATATAATAATCAAAAAGAAGTCTGATGAGGAAATGTGGTGATTTCGGAAATAGTACTATAACTTCAACCATTAAAAACTGTTGTTGTTTTTTCACAAACAAATCTTCCATAAACTGGCCTTGAGCTCAATAAAATTATAAAATATTAACATTTTACTAGGCCAACAGAAAAATGAACAAACATTGTATACAAGGATGAGCACGCCTTAAAAATGCATAAAAATAAAGAATTTGCAAAATAAAAACACAAACAACAGCCACACAAACAAGTTAAATAGCGGCAGATCAGTTGCTCTTGTTTGTAGTTGGTTTGTTTAAGGAAGATGAAATAAACACAACAGCCAACTCGGCTAGCGTAGCACAATAGGTAGCGTATTGGCTCTGCAACACCGAGCTCCCGGGTTCAAAGCCTGAGAGAAGTGGTTATGAAAATTGAATTAAAAATAATTTAATTTAATAATCAAAAAGAAGTCTGATGAGGAAATGTGGTGATTTCCGAAATAGTACTATAACTTCAACCATTAAAAACTGTTGTTGTTTTTTCACAAACAAATCTTCCATAAACTGGCCTTGAGCTCAATAAAATTATAAAATATTAACATTTTACTAGGCCAACAGAAAAATGAACAAACATTGTATACAAGGATGAGCACGCCTTAAAAATGCATAAAAATAAAGAATTTGCAAAATAAAAACACAAACAACAACCACACAAACAAGTTAAATAGCGGCAGATCAGTTGCTCTTGTTTGTAGTTGGTTTGTTTAAGGAAGATGAAATAAACACAACAGCCAACTCGGCTAGCGTAGCACAATAGGTAGCGTATTGGCTCTGCAACTCCGAGCTCCCGGGTTCAAAGCCTGAGAGAAGTGGTTATGAAAATTGAATTAAAAATAATTTAATTTAATAATCAAAAAGAAGTCTGATGAGGAAATGTGGTGATTTCCGAAATAGTACTATAACTTCAACCATTAAAAACTGTTGTTGTTTTTTCACAAACAAATCTTCCATAAACTGGCCTTGAGCTCAATAAAATTATAAAATATTAATATTTTAATGATATATAAAATTTATTGAAAATTTTCTCAGTGTTGTAAGTTTTAGTAGAACGTAGCTGCATGCATTTTTTTTTTTAAATAGTCTAGGCTATTTTAAGAGCACTAAATGAGCCCTTAATTCCTGCATAGTCATTTTTGATTTTCTTGAGATAGGTTTTAGTTGTGGATACGCCAGCTTAACGTTAAACCACATTTTTTTTCCAAACATTTTTTTTTTTTAGTCTGTAGGTTATTTTGAGAGCAGTAAATTAGCCCTTAGATCATGCATAGTAATTTTTTATTTAGAGTTAGTTTTAAAGTTGTGGATACGTCAACTTAACGTAAATTTAACGTAATGGAAAGTTTAAAGAAAAAGATTGGTTTTCAAGAATATATAAAAAAAACGTTTGACTATTTTGAAAGTACTAAATGAGCCCTTAATTCCTGCATAGTCATTTTTTATTTCCTTCAGTCGGGTTTTAGTTGTGGGTAGGCCAGCTTAACGTGAAGATAGCGTAACTAAAGGTTTTTTTAAAAAATATTTAAATTTTTATATGTATGTATGTATGTATATCATGAAATATTTTTTTTTCTTTTTATCAAGGCACTTGGAATATGTAATATATAGTCCTCTCGTCCGAGGATGTTTTAAATGGAGTAACCAAGCTAAAACCGTCTGACAAGACAGATACTGATGGTTTTTCTGCGACGTTGCTGAAAAAAGTTCCTGCGTTAATACACCCCTTAAAGCTTATCTTTAATAAGTCGCTGGCTTCAGGTGTTTTTGTGGATGATTGGAAATTTACTTGCATTTCTCCTATTTTTAAAAGTGGTAATAAAAATAATGTTGGCAATTATCGACCTATTTCGAAGTTATCTACAGTCTCTTAGCTCTTTGAATCCATAGTGAAAGAAAAAATATATTTTGCAACGAAAAGCGTGATAATACCAAATCAGCACGGCTTTGTACCCCATCGTTCCACAATTACGAACTTAACGGAGTTTAGTGAATATTGCATTGCGTCTTTTATCGGAGGATTTCAGGTCGATTGCATATATACTGACTTCTCCAAAGCGTTCGACACAGTTTCCCATTCGATGCTGGTTAAGAAATTAGCTCTTCTTGGATTCCATTCTGGATTTCTTAATTGGATCAGGTCTTACTTACTAAATAGGTGCTGCTTAGCCTCTATTGACGGGGTTTACCTCTAGACCATTTACTGCCTATTCTGGAGTTCCCCAAGGCAGTATTTTAGGCCCATTGCTTTTTGTAGTATTCATTAACGACATTAAAAATTGCTTTTCTTTTGCTAAATATTTACTTTATGCCGATGACTTAAAAATTTTTTCAATAATAAAAAGTCCCTCTGATGTGATTAAGCTTCAAGCAGATATAGATAACTTGCATCTCTGGTGCATGAAATCTCGCCTCTCATTGAATATTAAAAAGTGCTTTAAGATTACCTACGCGAAAATTCAAAACATCTTACCAACCCGTTACTTGATCTCTAATTCTGTATTAGAATCAGTAGAGGAAGTTAAAGATCTAGGCATTATTTTTAGTTCGAATTTTAATTTTAATAGTCATATTAGTAATATCATTAGCAAAGGTTATTCGGTTTTGGGATTTGTCAGGCGTAACTGCGTTAAGTTCGGTGACCCCTATACACTAAAATTTTTGTATACAGCATTTGTTCGTTCGAACTTGGAATACGGAGCTATTATTTGGAGGCCGCATCATAGTTCAGCCATAAATAGAATTGTACGGGTGCAAAAAGTATTCCTTAAATTCGCATTACGTTCTTTAAATTTTTCTGAGCCGCTGCCTTCATATAGTTCACGTTTACTTTTAATAAACTTAAAGTCTTTGGAAAGTAGGCGAGTTCTGCTCTCCTTGAGTTTTATTTTCGGAGTTATCAGTGGTGAAGTGGATTGTCCATCTCTTTTGGAACGGATTAACTTCAATGTTCCTAACCGCTCTTTACGCTTTGTTTTGCCTTTCTATGAAGAAAATCTTAAAACTGATTATGGCCGCAATGCTCCTATAGCCCGCGCTATCAATGAAATTAACAAGATCTCAAATTCTGTCTTCCTTGACTTTTCAGTTTCGAAAAATGAATTTTTGAACATTTTGAATTCCATTTTGTAATATAATTTCTTAATCTCTTATATGTATGCATATTAATATTTCGATTTCCAAATTATCGTTGTTAATGTTCTTAAGATTATTAGTTTTAAGTTCTAAATTTATGTTCATCATAGTCTGTAAGAAATGTATTTCATAGACATAAATAAATAAATAAATAAACATGGATTTAGCGTTTTTTCCAAGAGTAAAAGTTTATTGTGACGAGATAACTTTTTTCTTACATCTAGTAAAATAAAAAACAAACATTTGAAATTGTGATTACATAGAATCTGGCCTTTGTTTTAGTTTATTTAATTATTTAGATAGATGTCTTACTGTCAATATATACATACACCTTACTCTTTTACCCTTTTATTATGATTCTCGTATAATTTTTTAACTAATTAACTTTTGAATATTATATAGCAAGGAGCATTGAAAAAAAATTGATCGATTTACAAACCTTCAAAAATTTAATAGTTTTCAGCGACAAGTGTATGTGAATCAGGTGATTCGTTTAAATAAGAATCAATTGTATTCTTTTCGGAAGCTTCGGATATAAATTTTGCTGCTTTTTTTGAAAAAAGTCTGTAGGCTATTTTGAGAGCACTAAATGGGCCCTTAATTCCTGAATAGTCATTTTTTATTTAGAGTTAATTTTTAAGTTGAGGATACGTCAACTTAACGTAAATTTAACGTAATGGAAAGTGTAAAGAAAAAAATTGGGTTTCAAGAACATAAAAAAAAAACGTTTGACTATTTTGAGAGCACTAAATGATACTCTAGAAAGTACCGGAATAAATTAATTTTTTTAAACACCATCATATTAATAGCAATGATTTTTTATCAATAGACACAAATACGAGTATATAAAAATGTTTGTTTGTCCGGCAGACAAAAATTCAGATTGTAATTTTTTCCCTTCAGATATGTAAAATTTATTGTATTTCTCAAAGCGTGTCTAGTTTTTTCTTAACAAAGGCGTATTAAAAAAATTGTACGATAATTTATTTTAAATTAATTGGCTGTGAAATCTTTTCAGACTTATTTTATAGACATGTAGTAAGGTAAACATTTTCCAAGAATACAAAAGATATACGCCGCCATGAATTAGTATTCAGATACTCAGTTTTGTTCTATCACATCTACAAAATTTTAAATTTTTATTTAGTTAGTTTTTGGCTGCTAATTAATTCTGAAATTTAAAAAAAAATTATTATTAATTGTTCATTATGACCCACGTTTTTCAAAAGTGTCCTAGAAATTATTTTACAATCACTTCCAGGACCAAATTATTCTACGAATATGTTTCCTAAAAAATGGAACCAATAAACACCAAAAAACCAAGTCTTAAGTCAGAAACTTTTAATATTATATAAAAAATATGCAACAGTTCATATCCTTTCTTCGTGCATGTCCCTAGAGTTTTCCTATTCAAATAAAATTTTCCACCGCTTGTTTTTATGTCAGAAATCGCCAGAATGCGCCCGGCGAATTTCTTATTTAAAAAAGTTTCCATAAAAAACAGTCTTATGTTCGTATAAACACCTATTAAGAATGCTCTTGTACATAAGTATCTACTGTTAAAACGTATTTTTTTCACATATTTTTTGTTAAAAATTCATTTTAATTCAATTTTTGAGCCGTATTTATGTAAAATAAATGATAAATATGCATACATGTCCATTTTTTCATACATACGTACATTGCGTACATATACACGCAAGTATATATATATACATATATGTATGTACATACATATGTATATGGAATTGTATATATACATATGTATGTTGCTTAAGAATGTGGTATACAATCAAGCGCTTACTCTCTCTACACTTAAATACTCTCTGTGTAGGTTTTGTTATACGGACAGCTTTGATCGTTTAACCTACACAATGGAAACAAAGTTACTCTTTAAGTAAATAAAAAGCAGCAAGTGGTACTACCCAAGGTTATGACTATGCTCAACACTACTCGTATCTTTAACAAACATTAGGGAAATGTATAATCTACATTCAATTTTACTTACTACTCAGTATGAGACGAACTGCCGCGCCGCACGTTTGTTGAAATATCTTAAATATTAAATATTTCCATAATATATCGAGTGTATTGAGCTTACGTTTGTGAAATAAAATCAAACTGAATTAAGTGAAAATAAGGTGCTAAAAGCGAATAATCGGATAGTTATACGATAATTTTATAATAAAGTGGATACTCGGAAAAGCATATAAATGCCAAACAAAATAAATATATATGTACATGCATTTAATTGAGAACTACATTTCAAACTTCAGAAAACCTGTTGCATGTACTTGTTTAATACTACTTTGAACGACGTCATCTTCACTTTGTTTATTACTTCTTTGCAAAGGATAATTTTTTATCGTTTTGTGGACTTTGATTGTCAACGAATTCCGGATAATTAGGAAGCTAGAGAAGCGACTGTTATATTGATATATTGGTCTTTATATATGTATATGTATATGGACCGGATTCGTACTAAACAAAAATGTACTTTTGCTAGGAAAATAATCAAACACAACTTTACAAAATTCCATCAATGTTCTTTTAGTAGTCCAAGTAGTCAGTCCACTGGCTCACCATTCCATGACCATTAATTTCTATTTTGTTTTCAATATAATAAAAAAGTGCTTAAGGAATTAATAAATTAATAAAAAGTGTAACCTAAATAAAGAAATAGATCCGGCAATGACATCCCACGCTTATTATAAAGAACTGTTGGGTTTCGATCCCAACGACATAAGTAATGAGCCTTCAATTGCGTCATCACCTCAGGTGCGGAAAAACTCGAAACACCAACACTTAGACAACCCACACAACCCACATAACCAACACCACGCTCGCTCGCATATACATGGTCAGCAAAATATTTCGACTTATTCGCATCATACAGCTCAAATACCTGTTTTACAAGAAAAGACAAGAATCACTGATATTGATTTTAGTGTTGAAACTAGTCCAGCAAAAAAAGCCAAGCATTCCGCTGTACCCGCACAGCATTCGATGCATGTTGTAGGCTATGAAGACGCTTTGACACAATTTAAAGGTAAAGTATGACACCTGATGATTAAAATTACACATTCCATCATATGTACATATACTCATATGTATTTTGGCGAGCAAACCCATCCGTATACAGTTTTTTTTTACTATTATTAGTAATGGATTTATAAATTTTAATCGTTAATTATTATTTTTTAATTATGTTTATACTTCAACCAAAACCACCTAAATTAACATTTTAACGCTTTAAATAAAATTTAAGTCATACAGACTGTATCAAAACATTCTGCTGTTTAATTTTAAATTTCGAAAATATTTGAAGCCAACTGAATTTTAGTAAAATGTAGCGAAAAAATTAAGCGGCGAAACTTCCTGTTGAAAGAAAATAACTCATAATCCAAAATTAATTATTTCTCCTGCAAACATTTTGCAGTATAAATCGCCGTAAATAAAGTGTCATTTGCTGATATTTTGACGGTGTATTGGGGTGTTTTACTTTACTTCAAGTATAAACTTTTTTTGCGGATATAAATCTAGTCTGTTTTACCTAATTTCTGCAGTTGCGTCGCATTGACCTAGGTGTGGTTACTGCTGAATTTAACCTTAAGGTTGGATATGGCCCTTCGATTAAATTTTAATGTTCTTGGTGTTCTTCTCTTCCAAACTGCTAAAACTTTTAACAAAAGCTGTTTATCGCTACAACTAAAACATCGAATAAAAGGGTGCATTCTGATTTGAAGGCTCAATATATTCAGATTTTGTATTAAACTTTTACTCCTTAATTGCATTTAAAAATTTCCTATATTAAATTTGTATTCCCTAAGAAATTGGTACCAATGTTTCCGAGCATAAGTTTTAAAATATCGTGTAGAAAAAGAAGAAAACTGAAAATATTGAACTGAAAGTGTTTTTTGTGGGCTACTTTATCACTATGCAAGCTATTGGCGGAATAATAATAATATAATAATATAGCTCGAGTTTCTTCTACCAATTGTGGTTTTTGTGTTATACCACCTTCCTTCGCCAGCATAAAATACTATCAGAGGGCTGCAAACACTCCAAGGGCCCTCTAACCGTTGTTAATTTGATGTAGAATATATTTCGTCTTGTCCTTAAAGGACTTAAAGCGCGGTTGTTATGTATGGTGATACACATTGATGCATCAGCAGGCAGTAGTTACACGCTTTTATAAAAATTTGTTTCTGACCGATTTATCGAATTATCTTTAGAACACGGATAAAGAAGTCGCACGACAAGCAATAACCTTGCCTTAAACTTGGTTCGGCAACAAACGAATCGGGAAGTTTTTCTAAATTTTGACGCGGCTGGTGGTTGTTTAAAGCTCTCGATATAATCTTATATGCGATATTAAACCACCCGCGGTCGCTTGACCATATTCTGCAAATAATCTAAGAAATTACTTGTTTAAATACCACAGCTTGCTTTTTTCAGAACCGCTGAAGTCCCATTGATTCTTCAGAGGAGCTACGCAGAGATCGAGTGGTCCTCTTGCTCGTATTTACTATACCGTATTAATCGCTTATAAGCCGCATTATCTCACTTATTCAGAGCTTTTGAAAATTGGGTGCAGATTAATATTGGTTACAAAATGTCAGAATCAAACTCAAAAGTAGAAAAAGCTGCTGGGCTTGTCAATACGTCATCTCAGTCATTTACACGCATATCTGCTGCAGCTTTGCGATTGCTTAGTACATCAGTCTTCAGAATGGTTATTCGGGAGTTGTGAATGAACTAAATGCAAGTATGCTGAATAAAATAAATGACACAGGAATAGAAAGTTAACACGTTCGTCGACACGCTTCTAAATATTGCCTCAATAGGAAAAATATAATTTCAAAAGTACTGTGTTTATACAGACATGTATGTACGAGTTACGAGTTGTGTTCAAAAAGTAAGGTGACTTCAAAATTCGTAGGCGGCGTACATTCGATTACCGATTTTTTGTTGTTATTGTGTTGGTAAATATGTCCCGAAAATATGTTCACTATTTCATGTACATAACATACTTAGTTTGTTTTTGGCAGACTAAAAGGTTATACGTGTTTTGCTGTACTCGGCGATTTTTTATTATTATAAAAATAAAGATTTGTTGGCCAAACACAACACGACAATCAAGCCTCATGCCGGAGTTGGCCCCCTGCGACTTTTTCCTGTTCCCAAAACTTAAACTTACTTTTTGAACACACCTCGTATATGCAAAGGATTTGAATCAGATTTTGTGTGAAAAATGGAATCAATCATAAATATTTTCACTTAAAAATATAAAGTCACCTTACTTTTTAAACTCACCTCGTATCTTCGGACAAAAAAATTTTACTTTTCGACTCTCACGAAACTCGATAGCAGTAACGCGATAAGAACGCCGTCCTATCTGGCTTCCTCTTGCGGCTTTTCGGTTGAAAATAAAAGCTCGAGAGAATTATGAGCAGTTATGTGCCTGTGTATTAATACTCAAATATCTTCAGACATTCCGGAGGTACAGATCAAAATATAAGGCAAAGTTACTGTTTACCACACTTTCATTTCAAATATCGCCTTGACCAGTGTATCCGAAATAGTATTTATAAAAAATAGTTAAGTGGTTATTTAATTATTTTCCGACGGGTTGTAAATTTTGAAAATTTTGTAAAGTTCGGCAAATTTCATATTAACCCCTTTTATTTGAATAAGCTAAAAGTTTACTGTTTCAAAAAAAATTGTGCTTATGATTTACTCTGTATCTCCGTCATTTCTGATCATTCTCCTAATATCCAACTCCGCAAGCATAAAAAATTATTCTACGAAATGACATACATATACTATACAACTAATTCATCAGCCAAACACAAATAAAACTTTGCTGATGTATATGCTTAAACCTATAAACAATGTGTTTTTAGCTTTGAACCCACATTATGGAGATGTATCCAAAATTGTGAATACAATTTCAGTTTCAATTTTAATTTATTTATTTCTTAATAATTGACAATTGTATTGAGCTCGAGGCCAGTGAATTGAAGATTTTATTTGGAAAAAACTGAGCCAACACGCTACATGCTGTGCTACTCTGTGCTAAATAACTTAATAAAAAGAGGTCTAATGAGGAAATGTGGTGATTTCCGAAATAGTACTATAACTTCTACCATTTCAAAACTGTTGTTGTTTTTTCCAAATAAAATCTTCAATAAACTGGCCTCGTGCTCAATAACATTGTCAATTATTAAACATTTATAAGGCCAATAGAAATAACAAAAATGTATTTAAATCTAGCATTAATACAATGGGACTTGAGAAATTTTTAGTCCAAAACGCTCTCATAAAAATACATCTGCTATTTGGAGTCGACATAAAACTGTAGGTCCTCCATTTGTTGTGCAAAATAAAGACACATACGGCAATATTTAGTAGGAGAAGCTCGGCCAAACTCTGAGGTACTAATGTTAAAGTCAACTCTAAAGTTAGTAACTGCTTTTTGAAATATTTTTCGATGAGATATCTGGGCTAACTTTAGAGCCGGCCCACATATGTACGAGTATGTATGCATATCTTCGGAGTATGCCTAAACTTATGCGCGGTGTGGTTTTCAGGGCAAATATTGAAAGCCGGCATTGGGAAATGCTTTTTGCCCGGTTACATAAAGCATTTTACTTTAATTTGGCTTTAAATTCGAAAGACATGGTAGAAACAAAGAATTATATGCAGTGTAAATCACCATCGAGAAATAGTTTAAGATCAAGAGTTTTCAAATCGGTTTCAGAAAGAACGGACCCTTAACTTTGTTTTTTGGTTTATTTCATTTAAAAAAAATATGAATGCATTCTCGTTTCGCGAGAAATCGTCTAAATCGAAATAGCTAACATACTTTTACTGCATATGTATATGTATGTAAGTAGAAATATTTCCCAAAATAGTGATATCATCAAATAATAAAAAATACGCGGCCTACAGTGTTTTTTAATAAGATCAAATATTTATCGTAAACAAAAATACTTCTATTTGTACCTGTGTGGTTGATTGCTTCGATTGTGTCATTACAATTACTCAAAAACTTGGGAGTGATTTCAAATGTTGTTTACACCTACACATTTGTTTCCAATTAAAACCTTCAATAACTGACTTAAAATCTTAGTACGTTTGTATATAACAATTATATATGCATATATGCATGTACACATATAAAGCAAGAGTAACAACTTTATTTTTAAATCATCTCTTTTGTATTTACTCTTAAAGTTTACGCCTACTATGGGAGAATATGCATTTACATATAAATAAGTACATATGTATGTATGTACATATGCAGGTATTTGTGTGCCCACATATTTTGTTAACAACTTTGCTAAAGTAAGCATTACTAACCAGTAAGAGGTGACAATGTTTGGTAAACTATATTTATTGATTCACTTGTCGCTTTATAAATAAATATTACTAAAGTAGAAATAGGATCATATCGGTTGCGGGTTTATTCTGCGCCGATAAAAAAACTCCTTTGAAACGATTATTTTCACATTGTCACTGATCGGGTGTTTAGTGTTGTAGGATTTTTATTTATTATTAACATTGCCATTAGCACATTTTATTGTTTCTTTTCCATTTAACAATTTTTGTTTTCTTCTCGCTGAAATTGTAATCCGGTTATTATGAAATGTGGCCGCACCCCATGATTTAATAATTAAAAGTTATGTAAGTACCCTTTTCTAAAGTAAAACCCTGTGGGTGAAGGGTTGCTTACAGATGTATCGAGAAAGGGGGAAAATATATTTGCATTTTGTAAAAAGATATGAAAATCCAACGAAAATATATGCACAATCTTGTGTTATATCATTTTAAAACAATTAGTAGTTTTAATTTAAATAAATGAAAAGCATCATTGTCGATCAAAAACTTCTTGCACGTCCATGGTTGACGCTCGATTCAGGATTCAGTATTTTTGTTCAGATATAATCAGGAAAAGTTTAACAAATTACTATTTCCGGGACATTCCTGAGAAATAAATTACAAAATACTTAATTAAAAATTTTATAAAAAATTCTGCAATAACGATTCTAAATATCAACATATATACACGACATACAGTGAAAATGGGATCTTAGAAAAATTATATTCTCAATTCTGCCTTCTTTAAACTTTTTTTTTGCAAAATCCACTGCGAAAGTTGTTTACTTGGACAAATTTCAATAAACGAATTATGCCGTACCATACTTTTAACTAATAACTGAATTAAAAATTTTAAACTCATTTCATTTCACTGTTATCGGTTATCAAAGAAATCTGCCTTTCAAACTGTCATAGTTTAGATATTTAATAGTCAACTCAATAAAAGTGAGGTGCAAAGGTAATGTCGTACTCATTTTTCCACTGGGGAACGTCGATAATATCATGTTTATGTATGTAGATATGTATGTGTATGAATATTTGTGTTTTTTGAAATCAACTATGTGTTCAAATGGTCGTTTCTTTGTGTAATATGATATTGGAGATCATAGTATATTTATTGAATGTAAATTACAGGCGTAAATAAAAACTCAGATTGGTTCTCCAATTGCAAATACTTGCGTATAACTTTTAGAAGACATTAAAATCTACTCAAAACGGAGTTTTAACTTGGTTTATTAAAGGCTCTTCGAAGTAGTTGCTCTACAGTTAATAAATAAATTATGCGTCAAAGATCACTAGCTTTAATCAGAAATGACAAAAGAAACAATTTTGTGCAATATTTCTGTACAAGTTTTAGTGTACATACAACTACATACATACATACATACTCGTAAGTAAAATCTGTGTAAATGAGAGTAAGAGAGTTTCTCTTACCGTATGTATGTACATATGTATAGTATTTGCTATCAAGATTAAACTGACGTCATTTACAAATATTAACACATAGCTAAATGCGTGGGGTAAATTTACATCTCAGTTAATACGAAACATATATATATAGTAAATTGTAGTGTCCGAACGAATTTGTGCTTTTGGCCAAATCCGAAAGCTCGGGTGGTTTTTTCTGAAGTCCGAAACCGAACCGTCTGCTGAAATTTACTTCACATCCATTTTTTTTTTGTAAATCACTTATTTATTGTGTTTAATTAAATATATCATACATAACAAATATTTAAATTAATGGGATTTTAAATTGAACAGTTTTACATTATAAAATAAATATTAAAGCTTACTCGCACATATGTACTCAATTTAACATTATAACCTGGATTTTAGAGAGAAGCTATCGGACGACTTCATTTACAGTGCACATGAAAACAGTAAATACGACCATAAAAAATAAAATATACACCAGCCCCTCCTAGCGAGTTTTATGGTATACCGATAATAATTATTTCAAATGTCGTTCAAACAGTTTTCCAGTGATATGTGCACAACATTCCTCTTTAAAGCAACATTCGGTTAAAGAAACACTCAAATATTTAGCATGAGTGATTCATTTATCATATAATTTCCAAAAATTCTCCCTCAGTGAAAGCAACGTATATTTGTTTCTCTTTTTTGGTGCTTATTTGCACGCAAATTGGAGTTAAGCCAACGAAAGTAAAAGAAAACCTACATATTTTTACTTTCGTTGGCCTAACTCTGGTATAGCTGTCTAAAATGCAGTATCAAATTGCCGCTTTATATTGGTTGTTGAAGCTGCTTTATATTCTGCACATCTAATATCCAACCAGCCAAGGTGAAATAAAAATTTTAAAATTTTTATGACAATTTCTAGAAATTTGTTTAATTTTTGCGAATTCCGTATAAGCTTTGGAACTTTTATTTATATGGCGTCGGTTACAGATCCTACTAAAATTTAAATTAATGTTTTCAAAAATAAATATATAAATATGAGTTTCAAAGAATATCATTTTGAAATTTACTGTTATTTTTGTGAACACATCTTCAATTATATAATATAATTTTGGCGCTTACACTATATAGTTCAGTGTTTGGCCAAGCTTCTCCTACCATTTGTGGTGTGCGTCTTTATATTATACCACAAATGGAGGGACCTACAGTTTTGTGCCGATTTCGAAAGACAGATGTATTTAATGAAAAGCTTTTTCATTGGCCGTTGTGGTCGAGTTGGTAGCGGTGCGTGCTATAACTCGATATGCCGGTGAGTTCGAGTTTTGAATATCAGTCAGGGCAAGCAAAATCTTAATCATAGAAAAAGTTTCTCATAAAATACATCTGCGTTCGGAGTCGGCACAAAACTGGGGGTCCCTCCATTTGTGGTAGAATATAAAGACGCACACTACAAATGGTTGGAGAAGCTTGGCCAAACACTGAACTATATAGTGTAATCGCCAAATTAATAATAATAAAAAAAGCTTCATTGTTAAAGTTGTTAGCTGCTTTAACTTTTTAATTACATTTTTACAGATGAGGCTAAATCTGATTAATATGCTGGATCGGGGAGTGTGGGCCATCGCGGCACCCATCGCGCAGAAAGCTTTTTCATATTCAAATATTCGTGTAGAATTTGACGCATTCGCTCAGTAGATATGCCTATAGTCTCAGCCACCTCACGCACTTTCATTCTACGGATATCCAATATGATTCCATGGATTTTATCGACGATTTCTTGTGAACAGCAGGGATGAATTTTAAGTTTCTACGCGGAAATTCAAAAAGTCACTGATTTATCAAACCGCCCTTATATTTGAAATTGTGAACTGCCAGACCAGTAAACAGTGCAGCAAAACTTTTGATGTCAAAATTTATCAACGGCCTAGTATTGGGGCAAATAAGGGTTGCATGTTCATAAACAACAAATAAAAGCGGTGTTTAAAGCGAGTTAGACAAAAAATATTAGTATGGTAAACCCCGAGCTTATGAGAAGAGTTTGACGTTAAACACAAAAATTGCTCATAAACTCGAGTTAACGGTTCAGCTAAAACATAGAATTATTGTACAATTGTTTTAATTTGTTAGTAATGTTTGCGAGATATACTCCCATTTCGGGCAAAATTTTTGTGACTCAGTAATTGCAACAACCTCAACCAGAACAACTGTTCAAATTTTTATATGTTGCTTTTACCGAGGGCATTCCGTATACATACATTTTTTTGTTTTTTTTTTTTCTAGAGGTGGCACAAAGCATTGAAAACCGAAGTGTGGGACTTGCCTTTCGACTCACCGCACTAAAAACCCACCCCCGCTTCGTTTCCCTCGCTCCGTGGAACTACCGTTAGGTATTACTTCGCGGAGGGGGAGCGGCCTATTGCCTTTCTATGAATTTCTGCGGAGTTGCTCCGCTTGACGCAGTTAAGATTTTCTTCGCCATATTGCAGACAACAGACCAATTTTCTTTAGACTCGAGCATAGTATCTACCAGGTTTTTAACCGAAAGCGATTTCCCCAACTTCGTGCTCGAGTCATCCCTTTCAATTGCAAACCGCGGACAGACAAAAAAACAGATTTCAGCGTCTTCAACCACCTGATTTGCACAGAAGGTGCAGTAAGGGTCATCATCATGTTTAAACTTATATAAATAGGACTTAAAGCAGCCATGCCCTGTCAATATTTGGGTAAGGTGGTAATCCACTTCACCGTGTTGCCTCTCTAACCATTTATCTAACGAAGGAATAAGTCTACGTGTCCAGCGTCCCTTACCCGTAGCGCTCCACCGCCTCTGCCACAACTGCAAACAGTTTCGCCTCACCGCCTCACTTTCTGCAATGTTCGATGGGGTTATCGCAGCCTCTTTTACCAGGATCTCAATTGGGCAGAGCCCAGCCACTACTAGGGCGGCATCTTCTGACGTTGTTCTGAACGCACTGCACACCCGGATAGCGCAACGTCGATACAGTGATCTGATCTCTCGTGCGTACGAAACTTTTTCAAGCGCCGCCGACCAGATTGATGCCCCGTATAGAAGAACAGACCGTATTACGCTAGCGTACAGTTGTCTACTTTGTTGCTTAGGTGCTCCTATATTTACCATTAGCCTCGATAGCGCTGCTGCAACTTTCTCAGCTTTCTCGACTGCGTATTCTAGGTGGGTCTTAAATACCAATCTAGCGTCAAACATAATGCCTAGATATTTCAGGGCAGTTTTCGAAACAATTTCATGGCCTCCAACTTTAATTTTAACAAACTCTAGTATTTTTCTACTGCTAATTAACACTGCCTC
Organism: Philophylla caesio; assembly: GCA_963971545.1. NCBI lineage: Eukaryota > Metazoa > Arthropoda > Insecta > Diptera > Tephritidae > Philophylla > Philophylla caesio. Next base: position 44,367,039 of record OZ020606.1, on the reverse strand, counting down.
AGTTTTCTGCTCGGCTAACTGCAGGCCATTTTCTTCAAGCCAATTCTGTATTTGCGCAGTCATTAAGTTTGCCTCTCGCTCAACGTCTTTTATATGCTTGGCAACAATAACCACCGCAATATCGTCCGCAAAACCAACAATTTTTGACCCTGTAGGTACTTGTAAGCGCAGAATGCCGTCGTACATAATGTTCCAGAGCAATGGTCCAAGGACGGATCCTTGAGGAACTCCTCCGGATATATTATACTCTTTGCTGCCTTCGTCTGTATCATATAATAGGACTCTATCTTCCAAGTAGTTACTTATTATTTTTCGCAAATATCTTGATACTTGAAAATCACGGAGAGCTTCGACAATTTTCTTCCAGCTAGCGGAATTAAACGCATTTTTAACGTCAAGTGTCATGACCAGGCAATATTTCTTAGATCCGCCTTTCCATCTTACTCACATCACACTTATCGCTTCTTCTGCCAGCTTCTTAACAAGCATAGCCGCGCCTACTGTTGATCGCTTTTTTCTAAAGCCGAACTGCGTTTCTGAGAGGTTTCCCCCTGCTTCTATTTCTGTAATCAGCCTATTGCTTAAAATTCGTTCGAACAGTTTTCCGGCTGTGTCAAGCATGCATATTGGGCGGTATGCTGACGGGTCACCTGGGGGTTTCCCGGACTTTGGTAGAAGTACCAATCGTTGACGCTTCCATATTGGTGGAAATATTCCTTCTTTAAGACATTCATTATACGTGCGTACAAACGCTTCGGTGTCGGTATTTGCAGTTATTTTCAATATGTGGTTGGGGATAAGATCAGGACCTGGTGCCTTTTTTTCTTTTAGGCTTTTAACGGCTATTAAAACTTCTTCTGCCGTAACTGGGGGCGTTTCGTTTTCTGTAGGGGAGAATGTTTCCCGGTCAAAGGGTGGTTGGGCTGGAAAAAGTGCGCTTACTATTTTTGCCAACTCTCTAGGGCATGCAATTTTCGGTTGTAATGACTTTTGTATCTTTTTGGTCACGTCTTTGAATGCTAAACCCCAGGGATCTTTATCTGCGCTGTCACATAGACTTCGAAAACATTTCGTTTTGCTGGCTTTTATAGCCCGTTTCAGCGATGTGCGCTTCTTTATATTCTCTTTGCTGCACCGCAAAATTTGCGCTTCGATTTCTAGCTCTCTGGTAGTTTCGCCTTGCGCTGTTACATTGTCGGCGTAAGTGCGCAATCTCTTCGTTCCACCAATACACTGGTGAGCGGCGGGAAGATGCAGATTTTCTCCTCATCGAGGCGTCGCATGCTACTTTAATACCATTTATTAATTGGTGTGCCAAATTTATCGCTCCTTCTGGGAGGATTATATGAGTTACCATCTCCTTAAGACCTTCTTCATCTAATGTATGCAGTTTCCAGCCAACTGGTTTTACAGTCGAGATATTTTGTACCCCTACATCGTTTTTTATAGAAAATATGATAGCTTGGTGGTCGCTATGCGTATAGTCTTCGCTTACATGCCACGATGTTCGTCTAAAGATTGTATTGCTAACGAAGGTAAGATCGATAATGGACCCTCTTCCAAGCGTAACTTCTAACATTGATAATGATGTGAGCAAAGCCCTTCCTTTGGCGTTTGTTCGTCGGCTGCCCCATTCTCGGGCCCATGCATTAAAGTCACCTGCAATTATCACTGGTGATGTGGCTCTCACGTCGCTTATCAGACCGTCTAAGGTGGTTTCGAATTCAGTAAGGCTGTAACTAGGCGGTATATAACAACTATATAAAAATAACTTCGATATTCTAACGCAAACGTAGCATGGTTTCGCTTTTAATTGCTCAATCGCAATCGGCGTTTTAGCACAGCTCCATACCGCTGATTTCCCGTTAGTGTCACTAGCCCACAGTGGGGTTTTACCGATCTTATACGGTTCACTAAGTATTGCTCTGTCGATATTTTTTTCTACTACCGACTGCTCCAGGAGCTCTTGTGCAGCCTTGCAATGGTTTAGGTTTAATTGCAGGAATTTCATTGTGCTCGTGCTTTCTTTAACGCCTCTAAATAAGATGGGCACTCTCTGCCACCGGTTCTGTGCTTCACTTGTGGCGCATTTCTTCTTGAACATATTGCACATTTTAGTTCTTTTTTACACTCGGCAGCTTTGTGGTTCGGGTCTCCACAATTAAAACATGTATTTTTTACATCAACCGAACTTTTGCAGTTTCTAGATAAGTGGCCAAACTCGAGGCATTTGAAGCATTTTATTGGCTGTGTTTTCACGCGTATACGGGCAATTACCCAACCAACTCGCACTTTACCGACTGCTTGTAGTTTGTTTGCTACTGGGACTGGAAGCAATAGTGTGGCTGTTTTAGTGCCGCAATACATGTATATAAGTATACATACATGTATATAAGTATATGTACTATATACATATATTAAAATATATATATAGGTAAATCCAACAAATTGAGGTTGCCAACATTAAATTTTTAGTGAGAATAAAATTGATATGATTACAGAATAAAAGTTTGGTGAAAAATGAACCAAGGTCTTTAAAATCTGTTACCTTTTGCACCGCATTTAAACAAATTGTGAGGTTTCGAAAACAATACGAGTATAATTGCGAATTTAATTTTTGAGTCCACTTAAAGATTTGCCAACGCGGGATAGCTTTTAAGTAATATAGCCGAAAATCCGTCCGCAGCACGATGGTTTGAGTAAAAACGTATACATATGTATTTGATTGTGTATTTAGAAAAAATGTGCTGCGTGACAAATTAAGGACGAATAATACTGAATTTTGGAACGATTTCCGTCATCCCTTGTCAAGTGACGAACATTAATTAAGAAGTCAGAAAATTTCTCAATGAGACCCACTTTAATGCCAGGAACCCTATACTTGAAACTCCAAAGGAGCACTTATCTCTCCTTAGTCGCACATCGGTATCGAAACGGCACACCTAAATTTTGTTAGTTTTGTAATTAGAAATATGCCTGGCGCTTAAGAGATTCCAAATTGGTGCCTTGTAACTCAGAAGACGCCTTTGAGAGAGACGATTGTTTGCAGCAAAAAATCGCTCTTCGACTTAAAAGTGCTGATATGCTCCCGCAAAATTTTTTTGACAAAAATTTAGCCTTTCTTTATAGAAGACTACGAGATGTTCGAACTTTCAAATACTAGAAATTGCGCGGATTAGTCCTTTTATAAAAGTCAAGTTATAGTCGACATAAATACATCTAATAAGAAATTTTGATCTAGTTGAGTATTCGCCTTTGAGTACACCGGTTGTGCGAGAGATAGAGATGAAGAGCAACGGTGGAATACCTTGTGAATATTAACCACCTTCGACAAAGCCTTTTGTGTCTTTTAGAATACGCCGAGGATAATTTCGAATTTGTTGAACTGCTGTCGATGTGAAGTAAAACTGGCTTCCTTTTAAAGTACTCCTGTTTCTGGAGAAAAGATGATTAAGTTGGTTTTGGAAATATTTAAGTGACGATGAAAACGGCGTTGACCCCGAATACGTTTTAACGGTTTCCCCTTACGACACCCATTGTGAAATACTATTCTGTTGGCAATCGGCACGTTGAAGGTCACTGATGTATGTGGATGGCTTTAAGACTGACCACTTGCATTCAAAATTTATTGATAAAGTGATTGTGTGTTTAAATCATTTCGAATGTGCCATTATAACCAATAATAGCGGTGACCACTGATTTCCTTTAATTTATTGCGTTTTCTGTTTTTTGAACCGCGATGGTAGCTTTAGGTCAGGCTCGCTAGGATGCTACTATAGTTTATTAAGTTAGCTAAAAAGACATACGAGCATATTCCTTAAGGGGTTACGCCACCTTGGGAACCCGAAATCGATGCCCACTATGAAAAAATCGCGTTTGTATCTCGAATCAACCGTCTTTCAAATGATACGTGCCAAAATTTGACAGCAATCGGACCATTGGTTCTCAAGTTATCGCATTGAACGACACACCACTTTTGTTATTTTCAAAAAATGGATATAAGTGAATTTCGTGTTTTGAAAAAGCATTGCTTTTAAATTTTACATCGAAAATTATATGTTAGTTGAGATGTGAATATTGCCTCTTTCGCAGGGCGAGTATACCTGGCAAAAATCGAGTTTTTGTCCAATAGAAATGCACTGTTATGATCTATCGTACTAATTTGCTATGATATGGAGTTGTTACGAAATTATAATTATGTATATGAAAGAAAAAATGACTTTTTAACCATCACTATCATTACATTAAATGTTAGAAAAAAAAAACAAATTTATATATTGCAAAAATCCTACGAAAGATACATACATGAGGATTGTATTGCGAGCACCTAAACTTATTGAATATTATCGCAATCATTTGGTTATTAAATACATCAATAGGCGTGGAAATGTATCAAATTAACAAAAGTCCAGAAGTTCATTCTTTAACAAAAATCACATAAACATAAAAGACAACGTTGAGGTTAACGTACACATATATTTGTTATTTATAAGTTATTTAACCTTCTCTGACCTTGAGACCTAACCGCAAATATAGATGGGTAGAATTATCGCATATAGTTACATACGAGTAAGTGACAGAGAAACCAAGAATAGTTCAAAAACATTCACCATCTTAACTTCCGCTTTGTTGGTTTTTAAAATTCATCAGATAAACGATTTATATCATCCATTTCTCGTCTTAGACGCCGCACCTGTGGATCATTGGAATCACCCTCACTAAGCAATTTCTCAGCATCCTAATTTAATGCCCGACGAACGGCAGAACGCTGGTCTGAGCCCATTGCTAAAAATTGGTCAAAGTCCCAGCTTTTTATAACACGTATAGTAGCGAAAATCATATTTTGGCGAAGCCGCAAATGTTTCTTTTGCCATAAATTAAACATGGATAAATCAAATAATCGTTTTAACCGATCAGCGGCGTCAACAGCTTCTTGGTCAGGTGGCGGTATAAGTAAACAAGCACTTGGAATGGAGCCTTCTTGGCCAGATAGCCTGAATTGTGTAGGGTTATTTACTGGTTGACGTCGTTTACTTAGAGGAATAATAACTAAAGCACGCGGTTGTATATTAGAAATGGTTTCACCGAACGTATTTAACTCTCCGCGCACATCTTGCATGCCGCGTAAAAGGTTTTCTCCTTGATCCAAGCTAAAATTTGACTGGGAGTATTTACTGTTTAGGATCTCGTCGCGCTTGTAAAGCCATTGTTCGGCGTCTTTTATTTCAGTAAAAAATTTGTGATATTCAGTCGCATGTTTAATATGCTTCAAATACAAATACATAACATTGCTTACATAATTTAAAAATATTAGTAAAATGATTTCAATTAAATGCATCAGGTCATTTAGAAGTGGAAACAAATAAGATAGTGTGGCATACATACATAAGAAACCAAACATAATAACAATAGAAATGAAAAGAAAAGTTAAATGTTGCAATTGCGAAATATTTTGTCATATGTTGATCACTGATGGGAGTGAAATTGTGGACTGCAACTAACGAGAACGCATTATTTTATGGATAAGAAACGTTTCAATCGCTATAGGAAATGTGGCTGTGGTACATATGATAACAGAGATGTGGATACAAAACTTCGTATTTAAAAGAAATGTCTAACTTATTTAAGCTCGAAATTTTGTTAGTACAAAGTTAAAAATATGCCAACCCATAAGTGCACGAAGAACTAAGAACTTTGGAATAAAGATATAACGAACGGTGGATCGCTGTATGAAAGTCTTATACCGCTGAGGAATGCCGTGGACGCTGCAATTAACAACTCGGCGATATAATTTAATATTTCCACCTAAACAAAAATAAAATAATCAATATTCAAACTTATTCTGAAACATGTTTTCACTTTGGTTATAACTAGGTGTCATTCGGCGAGTGCATGGGACCATTTAGTTAAACACATATGTTTTAAACTAAAGACTTAATTAAAAAACAAAGGAAACAAGTTGAGATATGGCGGTATTTTTTTCTTTAATTAATACGAATGTTACTTATCTCATAATTTCGATGTACTGAGGTAAGCTCTAAGTGTTTATCTGCCCAGTCTCTGGTAATCTCAACCAGTTCTTTCTCGTTAAACCATTGTAATTCAGTCGAAGCTTCAGCCAAGGAATTTTGAAGAGCATCTAGATCCGGGAGACGTTTTGAAGAAGTGCTTAGAAATTCTGCGTCAAATTTTTGTAATTGATGAATTAGTTTTGTTGCAAAACAGAAACACTAACTCCTTTTTTCAGATTTATTTTGATAAGTTAACGCATTTCAATCATTGTTGGCTGAACAACCAACTATTTTTTAAATTTCTGTGTATGTTTTCCTATTTCCAATGAGGATTTTTTATAAAATCACGTTTTTCGTGAGTTCGATGCACTCCTCGCTCCACTAAAAATTTTAAAATTACGGTTTTGTTCATTCCAGCCAAACATATAGTAAGCCAAGTCATAAATCTTACTTTTTATTCCATAAAATCAAATATTTTCACTTGTAGGTTAATTGTGACTTGTTTGTGCCGCGCAACTATTTCACTGCTCGCCTGAAATGCTCTTAACAACAGAGCCTACCTCTTTTAAATTTAAACCATAAGCGTTGAACGGTTCAAAATTTGCATGCAGTTTAATCATACATAAGAGACGATAACTAAAAAAAATCGATACCAATATCGCGTAATATGTGAAACTAAGAAAACAAAGCATTTCGCAAGTGCGTACTACTATTTCTGTGGCAACCGATCTCAACCATTTTCAATACCAACCTACCCTAGTTTCATTAAAAATACTCAAGTTAATGTGACCACGGACAGACAGACAGTCAGGGTTAAATCGTTTAGTTTTGGCTGTTACAAACAACCGTTATGTGTCCAAGTACGCTTGGGTGTAAAAAAGGAGCATAACACTTAGTAAAATTTCGGGCGTCCATACATGATTGATTTCAAAATAGTTTCGTTACGAAATTTGTATTTGCGGTTTGTTTAAAAAAAATTAAATATGAAGCAGTAGCAGAAGGGCAGATTACATTTTGATTTTAAACTTTTTTCTTTTAAGTAATTGTATTAAAACTATTAAAACCTTGCTATAAGTTTCAAAACTTTGGATATTAAATTTTGTGCATTTTAGTTAAAATCAACGTAAGACATATAATTACATTTGGACTCTTCACGCTGTCTTAAGAATGCTAGCTATTTTTTATTCAAGCATTCATTGCATTAAGATACGCTTTCGAACAATTGAATTTTGGCGCCACTTTAGCACCTTTAACATAAGTATTCTTCGTAAATTTGGTGATGACTTCCTTTGTTCCTTAACCCGCTTTCCGAGTAACACATATGTATATCCTGCCGGTATAGTTTTATCACCCATGATGCAGTTCCCTGGTCAACTTTAAGTTCAAGTGTGATTAATTCGAATGTTCACTGGTTTGCTTGCACATTTTTTTGCTAATTAATCATTATTCAAAGCCGAATTCAATAAGCTTAAGTCAATAGTGAGTAAGCGTTTTTTTATTTTCCCCGCTACGTGATTTGTTTTTGCTTTCACGTCGTCGATTGTCAAAATGCTATAAGCAAAAATAAAGTACACACAAATTTTGTCTACTTAAGCTATACAAGCAAATTGCATACCATTATTACATTACAAAATTAAGTTGCATTCTGAAATAACTCTAAAAATATTTTTTCATATTTTACTTTTAGATGAACGAGATGCTATTCAGAAGAAAACATTCACGAAATGGGTTAACAAACATCTTAAAAAGGTATGTAACAATTGATGATTTTTGTGCTTTGTATGTATGTATGTATTATTATATATATGTATGTATGTTAAAAAATAATGAATCAAAAAGAATACTCGTAATCTGTGAAGTATCGTAAATGTAATAGATTTGGCCGGAAAAAGTTTCCAAAGCACTCTGGCAAATCGTAATGAAGGGTGAGCTAAGAAGATAAGAGGGGATAGGAAAGAAGGGTGTGATATGAAGTAAGTTAGCCATTGGTAAACTTACCAATTATCTGATACAAATAAACGCGATCTCAGTTTTAAGAACGCTGACCATTCGCAGAGAAAATGGCATGTACTATCCTCGACCTCCAGATAGGATGTGCACAGTGGGTCGTCGATGATATCATGTGCTAACTCCGTGAATTGTCGGGCGCAAGTTTTTCTCAATTTTGCCATCCTCACGTCAAACAGACACGGCACACGTACACGTCGGTGACTGTGGGCCTTATAAATCATTAGCCAGTTTGTTACCATAAACGCCAGTCTCTTCCATTTGCAAGAGAGTTTAGCCTCAGCTAATATTCCTGGACATTTTTGAAGAGGTACGAGCGGTTTGCAAAGGCTTTAAGGCAACTTGGCTGCCACTTATCACTCACTATCCAGTCTGCCACATTACGTATCCCAAAAACTTCCACTTAAAAACCCGTTGCCATCGTCCCTAGAGGAGCGATGCCACTGAAGTTTTCATCCAGATGTTAACCCGCTCCAGTTACATTGACAGCTTCTGAGAGTCCCACATTGGGACAAGAAATACACTGTGCACAAATTTATTTGCAGCTAGCAGTTTTTCCCGGTTTTAGATTTGGTTTTCTTTGTGAATTAGAGCTAATAAAATTAAAAGTGAAACCTCCGTTTTTTTCAGACCTGTCCCACTTTCCACAGCTACCCAACTGATAAGCAAGCTCGTTTTTCCACTTGGCCATGGGCTAGAGGGCAAGCTTCCTTGTCTCGAGCTCATTAACTCCTCTGGAGCGGTAGAACTTATATCGTTTGTTGCCTGCTCCAGAAAGTTTTTTAGTTGGGGTGATTGCCTCCTCCGGTTGGGACGAGAGCAAGAGCTCCTCCTCATCCATAGTGATCTTGGTCTCGCGGCCGTTAGGCACTCTGGACTGTGTTTTTATCGTCTGTTGTAGAGACAGTAAGTATTGGCTCACTTCCTGGAACAAAATGATTTGCTTCAGCTGCAGCTGCTATGTGCTTTGTTTATTCGGCATCGAGTGCTCCTTTGAACTAAACGACTGCTCTGCGCTGATGGCGGAAGCAAAGTTTAAAAAATTTTCGTTTTCCGAGGTGGTTTCTTCCAAAGTTGGTTCCAAGAGTAGTGTTGAAGAGCGGGATCATTTCAAGGCAGAGGCTCGGTACCTCGGAAATCGTTAATAAACCAGACGGCGCCATTTGACCGGAGTACACCGTTCAAAGGAGGGTACGATTGACGCCTGGAGTTACGGATTTTATCGAGTTTTTCTCTCAAGATCCGTCATATTCAGTAGATAGCAAGGGCACCTCTCGCAGGGTCGGTCTTGAGCGCGGGCCCCTGATCGAGAGCGTTGCAACAGGTATGCAGGGAACACCAAGAACCTTAACCCCCAAAAATTAGAATAGGTAAGAACTGTTTCTTTTATATCTTAAAACTCTTTCGTTCGACAGATTAGGGCCAGTTTTACAGTGGTGGTTTAAACTCAGTTTAATTTAAATTAAGTTTCCTTGCGCTCAATTAAATATGTTGCAACCAAAATAAAGTTTTCAGTAGGGTATTCGATTATTCGACTTTTTTGTAAAACCGGGTTTCGAATTATTCGAAAAATGGCATTTTGAAAAGAACCGGCTCTTGTTCTAAGTAAGAAACAACTACATCAATGTACATACATGTAACTAAATGAAATTATTGCTATGAAAGAAATGTTTTGAAAATAAAATATAGTTCAATGTCTGAATTCAGTATCAGTCTATAATAGACAAGAATAACAATTTTAGACGAGTTAGCAATAATTGGTCTCAAGTCTTCTACCCTCAAAACAAAGTTTGTCATAGTAATCAGGCGATAAGCAGGTCACTAAAATCACAACACAAAAAATTAAAACGTGAGATTATACCAAATTACTGAATTCCACATATTAAGTCAAGGTGCATAAAGCTAAAAGTACTTATTGTCAGTAGGTTTGGTTGGGGTGGTTGCCACCATGCGTGCTACTGCACACACTTAGGCTGATATTGCCCGTTGTGACACCACTGGCATTAGCCATTTTATTCTCTCCCTTAGAAGTTAGGCCATCCTGTTCGTGGAATGTAGAAATAGAAATGCAGGAATGCTTGCCGAGTTCAAGTTGGCCGAACAGTCCACGAAGTAATTTTTGAAGAATTGGTTGCGCGTCTTGGCTAGGTCAGGGCAGTGGCAGAGGTACTCTTCACCTCTTCCGTTGCGGCAGCTGCGACAGAAATCATTTGTTGGGTAGCCGAGTTTCTTTAAATGGCCCGGTTATCACTCCAACCACTAATATAAGAGAGGAGTGGTCAAGCATAGTGAGAGCTTTAGAGGGCTTCACGTCAACTACAGGCCAGATTTGTTTAGTGGTATGACAGGTTTTGTCCGAGGTCCACCTGAAGTTTACCTTCTGAATAAGCTCAGATCTCAGCCTGTGTTTGTAGGATGTTAGAGGGCAGAATAAATTATAGATATTTCCGTCATTTTCCTTGCCGGCTCGTCAGCCAGACAGCTGCCTGGAATGTCTTCATGCCCAGGGACCCATACAACATGCACGGAGCGAATTTCTGCTAGCCGGTTTAGAGTCCTTCTGCATTCGATGGCTACCTTGGAGGTTGTACCGCAAGAATATAAAGGTTTAATAGCTGCCTGGCTGTCTAAGTATATTGTTACGCCTCCTTCTAAAGGAACGTGAGTTATAATGCTATGAGCGCCTCTGTTATAGCATTTAACTCCGCCTGAAAAACACTACAGTGATCTGTTAACCGAAAGCTGAGATTTCGATTAAATTCACTTGAGTGAATTCACCTTCCTACTCGCTCTTTCAGCTTGGAGCCATCGGTATACAGCGTCGACTCTGGGTCCAGGTTCACTGCTCCTATCCACTCGTTCCTCTCTGGGATTCTTATGCAAAACTTATTTTTGAAACATAGAAGAGGAGTGGTGTAATCTAGTTAACTTAGGTTATCGGGCAGAGCTTCTAGAACATTTGCATGTCGGGATCCACTATCTCTCCACGGCTGGATCGCATTTTGCCTAACTGCACTACAGCTTATTAAAAATTTTCCATAGAGGTCCACCGGAAGTTTTAACACTTTTTCCAGAAATTTGGTGGGTGTAGCGGGCAGTGCTCCCGCGAGTGCATCGATACTGTCCTCTGTACCCGCTCTAACTTTGCTCTGGGTAGAGTCTTGCTCAAAGCCGGCCACCATACGGCGACTTCGTAGAAAAGAATGGGTATTACAACTGCTGTGTACATCCAGTGTACGATGTGTGGCTTTATACCACAGTTTTCCCCCACGGCCGTCTTGCATGCATAGAGGGCATGGATGGTCTTCCTGGAGCTCTCTTCAATATTCCGCTTCCAGTCGAGTTTTTTTTTATCTAAAATTACTCCTAGGTATTTGACCTCAGTTGCTAGAGTTAATATTACCCGATTTACATTTGGTAGTTTGAAGATGTGAATTTTATATATTTTTTTTTTATTTATATATTTTATTTTATTTAACTTACCCTAGCGCAACAATTTTGAAGTTAATATAAACTTAAACTTATACTTATAGGTAATAATTTTAAGTACACACGAAAAAACAAGGATCTTTATTATATTCTATGTTAAGATAACTAGTTAACTGTTTTTTGAAAGGAGTGCATTTGATAGCGTTCTTAGTTTATTAGGTAGAGAGTTCCAAAGACGTATGGAATAGACGAAAAACTGACGTTCAGACACAAGAGTTCGGTATTTAACGTGCACTAAAAGTAATTAGCGCCTTAACTTTAAGAAGGTTATCATAAGAAATGCTTAGCAACCTTTCAGCAAATGACGATACATGGTCAGGTCTTTTTAGCCCGAACACATATCTAGCAATGTTGTTATAGACAACATTTAACTTCTTCTTACATAGACTGTGACAATTTGCATAAATTTTACATCCATAAAGGAGCGTAGGTATTAAATGCGCTTTAGCTAAGAGAAGTCTTACATTTAAAGGAGTAAAATACTGTATTGACCAGAGTGTACGAAGCATTCTATACACTTTTCCTACTGCGCTAAAGATGTGCTCATTCCATGTTAATGTATTATTAAAGATAACTCCAAGATTTTTAGCCCAGTCAATATATTCTATTTCAGAATTATCCAACATAATTTTGTCCAAACAATTAACATCGAACGATTTCCTACGAATAACTACATAAGTATTTAGACTTGTCTGGATTGAGCCATAAGCCATTCATTGAAGCCAAGTCGGAGTTTAGGGCACTGATACAGCTGATACACAGCTAATATACAGTAGTACATGTGAACAGAGCAGTTATTCAATGCTTTAGGTAGGTCATTAACATACAAAACGAATAACAATGGGCCAATAATTGAACCTTGCGGGATTCCTCTAGCTACCGGCAGAAAATCAGAAGTTATACCATCAATGCTCACAGCTTGGGTTCTGTCACTTAGGTATGATTTGATCAGATCAGTGGAGTGACTGGAAAAGTTAAATAAATTTTATAGTTTACAGCATAGTAGTTTGTGATCCACAGTATCAAATGCCTTCGAGTGATCTAAAAAAGTTATGTAATTTTCATCAATTTGCGGTCTGATGCTTTCCGTTACGTCTAAGAGAGCAGTGGTGCAGCTTTTATTGGCTCTGAAGCCCGATTAACGATCAGTTAAGAGCTTGTTGTCATGTACATATACACTGATTTGTTTGTGAAGAATACGGGTCTGAACTCATTATTTGTCTTCCGAATGGAAATTACCTTCGCAATCTTCCAATCATCAACACCGACAAAAACAAGTGGACAAGCAACATTAACACAATCACGATATTTCTCGTAACATATACCAGTTTCAAAAACTGGTAGTCTTACAAAAGTCTTGTTTAATTCATTAACGTCCGTGGTAGCAGGTGCAGTTTCAGTTGATTTACCGATTCCAATCCTTTTAATAGGGTTCCAGGTTTGCCTGGTATCTACTGCGTTGCTGAATTTTTCTTTATAATAAGCTGCTTTCGCTGTGTTGACGGCTTTGTTTACGGCTCTTTTGAAACTTCTTAACATTTCATGAGTTCTATACCGCTTCCATCGCGAAGAAGTTTGATTACGAACGGCAATCAAGTTCTTTATCCCCTTTGTATACCAAGGATTACTTGTGTTTTTTACTACTTTCTGGTTTACATGGACACAATTATCAAAGAGCTTATTTATGTTATCTTGTTAAAAGCACGCCTAATCGTCGACAGACAGCATACCCTGAATTAGTGTCCAGTCAACCGAATTGACAGCCAGCAATAGAGGCACAATCTATGTTATTAAAGTCACGATATGAAAATGAAGTTTGAGACACAGAACACATTGAAAGTCATATAGCATAAATATTAAGTCATGCTTTGAAAAACTTGACGCAGATAGTTGATAAGAGTATATAGGGATTTCCGTACGTAATTTACAAAAAAGATATCTAGAAGAGTGCTGTTTGTTGCTGTGAAATGCGTCGGGAAAGACGTATTTGTGGGGGAGAGCCCCAAAGACTCCATACCCAATCTTATACTACTGTCTATAAGCAAGTCACTGTTAAAGTCACCTGCTATTATGTTGTCATTATAGTGTTTAAGTACCGGTTCCAATGTATCCCTAAAGTCCGTAAAATTAACGAGGCGATTCGGCCTATATACACAACCAACAATCATTTTTTTTCCTTGGGTGTATGTCTATTTACACATATTCGACTGGAGTACCACAAGACGATACACAAATTAATTTACAAGACAGACATTTTTTGACATATATTGCTACGCCTCCACCATGACCATGCCTGCAGGCTCTGAAAAGCTGGTAACCATTTACTCGCAGCATGTTATTGTTGTGATACTAAGAAAACCATGTTTCTGAAATTCATATGACACCTATGTCAGAATCTTCGAATAGGTATCTGAACTCATCAAGCTTTTTAAACAAACTTTGAACATTCAAGGGTATTGTCTTGAGGCCAGTAGCTCGCTTGCGGAGAATACGCAGCATGCTATGCAAATAAACTTTAGAAGTCATAGTATTAAAATCTAAGGACATCATTATATAAAGTTAATGGTATAAATTTCGCACTGCATTTTGGTTTAATGAATTTCAGCGATATATATGACCAGTTTCTTTAAAAATGTGTGTGTACATAATAGGGCAAATATAAATCAAGAAAGAGTGTATAGGCAATATTCCTTGAGACAAAATTAAAATAATTTAACAATGACGTGCATATACTAATTAAGATCTCCCGATTATTGGACATGAAGAGAACTATTTCCCTCCTCGGATCTGGCATCACGAAAGGAACTAACCTTATCAAGGGCAGGGCTGGTGTGCTCCAGATCGTAAAAATCACTCATCGAGTGCACACTTAGAGGTCTGTCATTACTCGTTCGCTTAATTTGGATTATTTCTCGCTTTGTGAAAACTGATTTTCTTCCGATTTTTTAAGCGGAGAGCAGCCTTAAATATGCCATGGTTGTATTTACTAAGCGACTCATTTAGATAGAAGGCAGCGTTTGAGTTAATACCCACGTGTATCAGTTGTAATGGTTTTTTGTTTAGGCGTCTAAAATTCGATATTTTCCTCAGAAATCCATTCATGTCTGTAGCAGTATTAAACTTGATAATTATCGGGGGATCGACTCTCGAATTTGGGATTTTCTAGTCCGGAAGATGTTGTTTATGATGGAAGATGCTTTGTAGGTTTTTACCTTCTTCCTGAGAACTTTCTTGTCTAGTGATATGCGTTTTCAAAGTAGCAAGTTCGTCTTCGAGAACTCCAATGCGACCAACTGCCTCTTCAAAACGTGTTACTCTTTCATATACGGCGACCAGATCGCGCCTGATGCTATCGAATTTTTTTTTCGAATTTTTTGCAAAACAGCTCGATGAGTCTATTTTCCGATTCTTTGATTAGCTTAGAAAGGAGATCGTTCAATTCCGAGAGGCGTTGGTCCATGTTTCGTAGCAAATGCGGGGAAGATTCGGATATACGCGGGGTTTTCGCAGGTTCCAGTACTGTCGGGATATTTTCGCGACCACGCTTTCCTGCTCCTAAAGCCATTTCAAATAGTAGTGGAATAAAACGTAAGAGACAGAGAACTCTGTTTGCAAATCCGATGAGTGTTGCTATATACCCACGGGTGGTGTTATATTTGTTTAGCAAAGACACGAACTCTTTCCGAAAAGGCTTCATAGCTTATAGAAGTGGAGTTGTTGGTAGGCAGCTCTCGGGCCAGAATTACTTAGCAATTTTTGCAGTCGGAGCACTTTGCAGTTTTGATAAGATGTACAGCCGGAACAACGAACTCCTTTCTGCCTGTGTGTATCAGCACTTAAGACTCAGTTGAGTTAGGTTTTTACAAATTTACATATATCTCTTTAAACTGGATTATAATTGAACAATTTATACAACGAATAAGGCTTTTTGGTATGCACGCCAGGGTCGGCAGAAGAAGACCACCACCTCGGTCTTCGTAGGATTGATTTTGAGTCCACACTCCACAGACCAGGTGGTAACAGTGTTAAGAGCGTTTTGTAGCAAATAACTTAGAAATTGGAGGTATTTACCCGTTGCTATGATCGCTATGTCGTCCGCGTTCGCGATGACTTGGCAACCAGTAGCCTTAAGATTTAAGAGTAAGTTATTCGCTTTAAGGTTCCACAATAGCAGGAGAGAACGCCTCCTTGGGGCTATGTGTTTAGTTTTCGATTCGTCCCCTTGTGTTGAGAAAATTGATCTCTTTTTCAGAAGGAGCCCAACAAAATCCACGAGTCCCTGCCGTACTCCCACCGTATTGAGGGAGTTGATAACAGCTTCGGGGTAGACATTGTTAAAGGCTCCCTTTTTCGATTGTTGAGACGATATCATGGAAAGCAGTTTCCACGGATTTGCATTTGAGGTATGCATGCTGGTTGAAGGAGAGGCTTTCATTTCTTATATTCCGCCGAATATATTCATCTATGAGCCTCTTAAGAGTTTTGAGGAGGAAAGAGGTAAGACTTATGGGTCTAAAATCTTTCGGTTTCGCATGGCAGGCCCTGCCTCCTTTTGGTAGAAAAGTCACCTTCGCCTTCGTCCACTCATGTGGGATGTGGGTGTATATAAGGCAGACAGTATATTTCTGTGTGAACAGTGGTCACAGAATGTCCTTGACTGCTTGCAACTGTGCGGGAAAGATTCCGTTGGTTGGTTGGAAGGACATTATTGCCCATTCCACTCTATCATATCCCACTATGTCCTGTGCGGTATTCCTTTGGGGAGAGTCAGTAATGGGGCCACGTGGGATGTTAGGCTCGTCAGAACAACCGGGAAAATGGGTGGAAATTAGTAGCTAGTGGATGTCCAGTCCCCGTTTGATTTCTGGATATAGTTCATGCTTGCAGAAGCCTATTGGCTTCGGAGTTCTCTTTTATATTATTACTGAAGTTTTGCCATGAATCCCGTTGTGGTTTCTTTAAGGCCTTCTTGAAAATTCTAAAAGTGTCTTTGTACGATTGCCAGAGACCTGCCATCTTAGCTTGATTGAATAGTCTCCTACTATCTTTCCTAAGTGATGAAATCTCTGGATTCCACCACATTTAGGGTTTTAGGACAGGAGACCTTAAAGGCATAGTTGTAGGCGTTTGTCACTAGGTGTACCGGTACAGCTCAACGAGAGCTCGTCTTAGCGGTAGGCCTGGCCTATCGTGAGAAGCATGTCTAAACAAAGAGGCTGTGAGGAAGTTCTTATATTTCAGCCAGTACTGTCAGTAAGGCGTTGTACAATTTTTTAAGTTTTTACTGTCTTTTATGACATTTTTCTAAATATAAATGTTTGTTTATTCTTCTGTTGGCCTAGTAAATGTTAATATTTTACAATTTTATTGAGCTCAATGCCAGTTTACGGACGATTTTTGTGAAAAAACAACAACAATTCTTAATCGTAGAAGTTATAGTACTATTCGGAAATCACCACATTTCCTCATCAGACTTCTTTTTATTAAATTAATAAAATTAAATTTTTCATAGCCACTTCTTTCAGGCTTTGAACCCGGGAGCTCGGAGTTCCAGAGCCAATACGCTACATATTGTGCTACGCTAGCCGAGTTGGCTGTTATGTTTATTTCATATTTCTTAAACAAACCAACTTCAAACAAGAGCAACTGATCTGCCGCTATTTAATTTGTTTGTGTGGTTGTTGTTTGTGTTTTATTTGCAAAATTCTGTATAAGTTATTAAATTCTGCCATGAAAAAGATTCTCATACAATACATCTGCCGTTCGGAGTCGGCACAAAATTGTAGGTCCCTCCATTTGTGGCAGGAGCGCCAAATTATCATTATTAAAATTAGTCGATGTGCTTTTATTTATCAAAGGCTTTAAAATAACAACTACGTATGTAAAAAACCGGTTTCGGAGATTAAAGTTCGATATTTAAAAAATCGTCCAATAATTTAAAAAAAAACCGAAGGAAACCGGTTTGAAAAAATGAGGCAATCACACTAGTATTCAGCAAACAGCTGATAGGTTAAAATATGTTTAACCCTGCCAGATCGGATGTTTAAACTTACACGTTTAAAGTTTACTTGCAAACTGCATACTGAGCTTAAACGACAAACACAGTTAAACTTTCGTTGAAAAACTGGCCCTTAATATTCTTAACTTGTTAAACTTCCAGTTTATTTGCATTTTATTATGGGTGGCAAATGTATTGCTTTAATTAAAGAAACATTTGACGTTAATAATGTCATAATCTATTTTACTTATAATAATTGGAAATC
The DNA here is from genome assembly GCA_963971545.1 of Philophylla caesio. Lineage (NCBI taxonomy): Eukaryota > Metazoa > Arthropoda > Insecta > Diptera > Tephritidae > Philophylla > Philophylla caesio. Next base: position 44,349,269 of record OZ020606.1, on the reverse strand, counting down.
ATTTTTAAATAAAACCATTTAACTAAAAATCATTTTAAAATAAATACTTAATGCGCTTATACAGGCTAAGAACTTTAATTTGGCCACACATCTGTGAAAATCGAAAAAACAAATAGGAATGGTGTGCTATATGTACGAGTATATACTATGTACATATACATATATGTTTATATGTATATAGATAGTTTAATAAAAAAAGTAAATTTATTGGTTGAACACAAGTGCAGATATAAAGTGTGTGTTTTTTAGACGTGTGGCAATGAGGCAATACTTTTTTCGGAGTTGGTCTTTTTGACAGCTGTTACTTGATTTATACTCAGCTTGGTTTGCCATTTCATAATGAACAGACTTACTCCGGAATAACGTTAGCAATCGTTCGGTGAATTTGTCCGAAACGAGATGGCCACCGATCCCGATTTCCACAAGAAAATTTTGTTCAGCGATGAAGCTCACTTTTGGTTGAATGAGTAAGTTAATGAACAAAATTGTCGCATTTGGAGTGATGATAATCCCAAGCCATTGTAGGGACGTCGTTACATCCTCAAAAAGTAAGTGTTTGGTGTGCTCTATGGGCAAAGGGAATCATTGGTCCATATTTCTTCAAAAATGAAGCCGGCCATAATGTTACAGTCAATAGGGATCGCTATGGAGCCATGATTAATGACTTTCGTGTCTGAATTGGAGGATGTTGATGTGGACCTTGGGTTCCAACAAGACGGGGCTACATGTCATACAGCCAACGAAACAATTTATTGAAGGAAACTTTTGGTGACCGCATTATCTCGTGTCGTGGGCCTGTGGCGTGGCCTACAAAATCGGGCGAATTACACCGCTTGAATATTTTTTGTGGGGTTATGTGAAGTCGCTTGTCTACGCAGATAAGCCAGAGCATTAAGTTATAAGCGTTTTTTTTCTCAAAAACACCCTTACAAACAGTTTTTACTCGTTTCCATCGGCATGAAACAATGTCCAGCACGTTACAAACCCTTAAACGTTTTGAAAATAGTTTCACTAAACTTTCATTTCGTAACAATTGCGCGAACATTTAATTAACTTTTTTTAAAATAAAATTTACTTGCTATGAATTTATAGTTTAGTGTGAATGTAACAAGAGTCAATACCATTAATTAATTAATTAATTTATTTATTTATTAATCAACAAACAAGTTGCTTACAGACTTTATGATACATTTTAATTTCAAAGGCTTAACGACAGGAGTCGTATGAGTAAATTCTTAAAAGTAGACTTAGAGTAGGTAAAATCAAAATCTAAGGAAGAAGAATAAGCATTAAATTGAGATAGCGTTCTTCTAAGAGGTGCATTCATACCATAGACAGTCTTAGCAAACCCGACAAAAAATATATCATTACAGCGAATTTTCATATACATACATTACAGCGAATTTTCAATAAGATTAGTTAATGCCCTATTCTGTGCTGTATATTCTTAATTAAACAATTACTACTATTCAAAAGTTTATAATTTGTCAATATCATTTTTAATATTTATAATTATTACGCATGCACTATTCTTGTTAAAAATTGTATTTCGTTGGCTCTGAGTCAGATTGCCGTAGTCTATATGGCGGCATCAGCCATTTCGTCAACGGATGTGCTGAGTCTTCAATAATAAAGTAGGAACTTGTGAACTCGTCCTTATTGTGACTTTCATCATCGTTAAAAGGTTGAGATCTTCTCTGGAGTGACTCAGCTTGAAGCACTATGCTGTACGCTTTTTTCGATAAACATACATTTCTTTTTAATATTTTGGACCTTTTATAACAATATATACGCAATCCATTCACACCAGGAGCACGTTTTTTTGCTGTATTCTGCAAAGAAGCACCTTTCGGCAATTTAATGCATTCATGGCCAAAAGATACCAAGAATAAGGAGGTAAGTCGTTGCACCATGCGGCCACCCCTAACAAATTCGCCACACAGTTTAGTTTTTGAATAGCACTGTTGGAGTAGCCAACTTTGGTTATACACGGAATGCAGAACAGGCCTGATTAATTTATGCGCTGATTACCAAATAGAGCTGAATTGGAAAAAAGTCAGTCTCTGAAAAACAATCAAGTACAAAGTTCGAACTCGTAAAAAACATGCTGTAATAAGACGTAAAATTAGAATTTGGTCCGAACCAAATACATTTATTAAAATAATTTTATAATTTTTATTGAGCTCAAGGCCAGTTTATGGAAGATTTTTGTGAAAAAACAACAACAGTTTTTTAATCGTAGAAATTATAGTACTATTTCGGAAATCACCACTATTCCTCATACAAGAGCAACTGATCAGCCGCTATTTAACTTGTTTGTGTGGTTGTTGCTTGTGTTTTATTTGCAAATTCTGTATTCAAGTAATTACTTTATATTAGAATGCATTTAAGGCGTGCTTATCTTTGCATATAAATGTTTGTTTATTTTTCTGTTGGCCTAGTAAATGCTAATTTTACAATTTTTATTGAGCTCAAGTCCAGTTTATGGACGTATTTTTGTGAAAAAACAACAACAGTTTTTTAATGGTAGAAATTATAGTACTATTTCGGAAATCACCACATTTCCTCATCAGACTTGTTTAAGGAAGATGAAATAAACACAACAGCCAACTCGGCTAGCGTAGCACAATATGTAGCGTATTGACTCTGCAACTCCGAGCTCCCGGGTTCAAAGCCTGGGAGAAGTGGTTATGAAAAATAAATTTCATTAATTTAATAAAAAGAAGTCTGAAAGGTTTATACTTTACACGCATTCGAAATGATAATCTTAAGTATAATTATATGCTATCTTTATCATAAGTTATAAATAAATAATTTAAGATAATTATTTTTTATTTATTTATTTATTTATTTATCAAGTAAAAAGTATATAAAAAACTTAGAGTTATTACATATTTTTAAAGAGATACAGCTACAATGAACTTAACAACTATAACATTGCACTTACAGTTTCATAAAATGAATTTCTGGTGAGAAGAGAATATGGTGATGTTTAAAGGAAAAATTAGTTCACAAAAAACCTTTATTTATGTACTTATATCTATTTATAAATAAGGACATATTAGTGTATGTTAGCTAATGAATTTATAAGAGGGTTTTCTGAGTAATTACACAGACTAATGAATTTGTCATGGATTTTACAAATTTGATTGTCAACACGTTCAATTTTGTTGTCACTATGAAGGCGGTCTGTAGAGTAATGCCAGGAAAGATTCAGCATCATTTTTAAAATTTTATTTTGACGCACTTGTATTTTGTTTATATGGGTTTTGGCACAGATTCCCCAGACTGGACATCCATATAAAAACATGGATTGAAAAATTACTTTGGCTATTATAATTTTATTAGCATCGCTAAGTTTTGATTTTCTGTTGATAAGTGGGTATAGCATTCTTATGCCAAGTTCAATTTTTCTTATAATGTTTTGAATGTGGCCTTTGAAAGTTAACTTACGATCAAGGATTACGCCTAAATATTGAACATTCTCCGACCAGATGACTGTAGAGCTATTGACTTGGAGAGTGGAAATTGGAAGGTAACAGGGGTTTCTTCTACTAGTGAAGAAGATTGCTTGTATTTTTCCAGGGTTAATTTTGATTTTCCATTTATAGAAGTATTCATATATAATATCTAAAGCACATTGCAATTCGATCGCCTATTGCTGACCGAATTTGTGTGAGCACCATATTGCCACATCGTCTGCGTAAAAAGAATAATTGCAACTGATGAGTTTTTCTATATCGGAACAGTAAATCATATATAAGAGTGGACCTATAACCGAGCCTTGAGGTATCCCTGCAGGTAGTTGTATCAGATCCGAATAAGAGTCACCGATTTGTACGCAAAAATATCGTTTGGACAGAAAATTTTGTATAATTTTAATTAGGTAATTTGGGAAACCAAAGCTAATTAATTTAAAGATCAAGCCGTTATGCCAGACTGAATCAAACGCTTTTTCAATATCTAGTAAGACGAGAGATGTTGATTCTTTTATATCGAATCTGGATTTTATATCATTGCAAAGTCTTTTGATGGCATGAGTTGTGGCATGAAATTTCCGGAATCCAAACTGTTCGTTAGGAATAATATCGGTAGATTTCAAAAATTCCCATATTTTTTCTTTTAACAACTTTTCGAACACTTTACCAATGCTGCTGAGTAGGCTGATTGGGCGGTAGCTGGATGTAATATTATTTGGCTTGCCCTTTTTATGTATAGGAATTACCTTGGCTACTTTCCAAGTATCTGGAAAATACTGCAACTTTAAACAACAATTAATAATGAACGTCAAAAAAGCAACTGCATTCTGATTAAGACATTTTAACATTGTGTGGTTGACTTCATCAAGGCCGGGGGTTTTTCTGGGTTGCAAAGACGATATAGTGGTTGAAACATCATTTCTTGTGACATAATACGATACAGGCGTCTCTACTTCTAGCGCATCAAATTGATTAACAGTGGGGTTTACTATGCAAGTGTGAGATTGAATGCCAAGGTTTTCAGATACTTTATTATATTCCAAGAAGTTTTCAGCAAAAGAAACCGCTTTTTCTTCATTGGAATATTTTTATTTATTTATTTATTACAAATTAACTATAATTGATTAAAAATATAATTAATGAAGCACTAGCTGCCAGGGCTATCGGCTTACGTTACAAGTACAATTCATGTGTCTTAAAGTAGCTTTTCTATGTGTATCGTTTTGCAAAAATCGAAGATCTGTTTAATATTTTTTTCAATTGGGTTACTAAGAATGTCTAAGGGGTTGTGGTGTTGGAAAATGGATGTTCTATGAGTTCTTAAAAAGGGGCATTCAGCAAGGATGTGTAAGATTGTTATGGTAGTATTTCGACAAAATTGACATGTTGGCGGTGGTTCATTTTTGAGTAAGTAAGCGTGTGTGAGATTGGTGTGACCCAATCTTAGGCGAACGAAGCATCTGTTCATAGCAATGGTCGTGGACGTGGGTAGAGTTATTTGAGATCTGTGTGTGTTGAACCTTTTGTAGAAATGGTTGTGGCTTGTCCATCTGATGGCTAGGTTTACAAATATTGATTTGGATGACATTTTTGCCACACTTTTGTTTGAAAATGGCATAAACGAAATGAGAGGTGATTTTATGGCTGATTTTGCGGCGGTATCAGCAAGCTCGTTTCCAGCTATTCCTGCGTGCCCTGGTATCCACATCAGTTTAACTCTATTTTGTAGTTGTATCATAAGCTCCATTACAGCGGCTATTGGTTCTGATGGTTTGCGTTCTGATCTCGTGGCTTCAAAAACCGAAAGGCTGTCTGTGCATATAATTGCGTTTTTCTTCAATGTAGTTATTACGCGGAGGGCGGACAGTACAGCTTGAACTTCAGCGTCAAAGGCGGTTGCGACAATAGGTAAGATTTCATGAGCCAGCACTTTACCAGTCTGATCTACTACTGCAAATCCCGTACCATCTATTGACTTGGATCCGTCTGTGTAGACCAGCTTCCAGTTCCGTTTTTTGTAGTAGTCTGTGACTTCGTAGAAAATTTTTCTGTAAGTGACCGGGTTAGTTGTTTGCTTCCCGTAACAAGTAAGTTTGCTTATGAAGGAGTTTTCCTGTAGCAGCCATGGCGGCGTCTTCCATTTTGGACAGGGAGTGGGTGTCAAATCCGAGGCTGACGCTATATCGTATACGCGTGTGAGTGCAGAGGAAAATCTAGGACGTCGTTTACGTTTTTTTAAGAATTTTGTTTCTTTCTGGATGACCGTGTTACTGTTGGAGTAGATTATTTGAGTCTGTAGACATCTTATATAATTTAGTCGATCTTCAATTGTAAGTAAACCGCTCTCTGCCAACAGATTGTCTGTACGCGTAGTTCTGAAAGCCCTAAGGCCACATCTGGCGGCTGCATGATATGGTACTTTTATTACCGCCAAGTGAGATTTAGCGCATTGTCCATATAGTGATAATCCATAATCAATTTTGGAGAGAAGGGTAAGTTTGGTTACGTTGAGGAGAGTGTTAGTGTGGACGTGGCTTTTGTTAGAAGCAAGGTATTTTATTACATTTAACCTGGCAGCTAAACTAGTTCTTAGGCTAATACAGTGTGCTTTAAATGTGTGCTTACTATCGAAAATTAATCCTAGTATTTTAAGTTTTTGTACATTTTGTATAATTATGTTGTTATTATTAATATTAACAGGATTACAATAATGTTTCCGGCATATGTGTAGGTGTTTACATTTTTCTACCGATAATTTTGCGCCGGAGTGTTTGGACCAGTTGTCAATGCTTGCCAAAGCGTTTTCAAGATGATTCTTTATTTCCTGTAGGTTCTTGTTGTTACATGTTATATATGTATAAGTCATCGGCGTAGAGGCAATATTCGATGTGTTTGTGTTCGATAAGCTTTATACTGAGCTCGTCAAATGCAATTAGAAATAAAGTAACTGACAGAGGGGACCCCTGCGGGATGCCGTTGGATAGAGGATATTTTGACGAATATGTCATGTTTGCCCCGCAGCGAAAGGTTCGGTTTGTTAAAAATGATTTGATATAATTGTACATCTTTGGTCCCATTTGTAATTCTTGCAGTTTGTTAAGCACGACGTGAACACCGACTCTGTCAAAAGCCTTTTCGAAGTCGACAGCTAGTATTGAAATATGATTTTTTGATGATAGAGTTTTGTTGATCAAATGGTCAAGGTAGTACAAAGCGTCCATTGTGCTTGTACCGGGTCTGAATCCAAACTGATTTGGAGATAGCGTTTTAGAAGACGCTAAATACCAAGTGAGTCTTTGTGCAACCATTTTCTCTAATATTTTACTGATGCAAGGAAGCAACGAAATAGGGCGATATGATTCCAACAAGTGGCTGTCCTTGTTTGATTTCTTTATTGGAATGACAATTGCTGACTTAAATGATTGTGGGACAATGTAAAAGACGTTTTTTTAAAGAAAGGGGCATATAAGCCAGCATTGGGTAGGATATCTTGTCTTCTCCAGGTGTAGTCCCAGTGAAGGATTTTAAACAACTATCAAACATTAAAACGAAACTGAGAGTCAATAATTTTTGAATTTTTATTATAATTGCAGTTTAAGCACCGGTGAAGAAGCGTGCGTTTGGTTTGACAAAAGGATGCAGAGAAGTTTGAGTCAGCCGAGTTGGAAGACCAACTTCGTGCAAATAATTCTGATATTTCCCTTGGATTAGTGACAGTAGCTGCTGTGGTTGAGGTTGTTGGGGCTATGGGGCCAATCGACTGAGGGCTGTAGGTGCCAACCAGTTTCCGTATGTCTTGCCATATTAGAGACGTTGGAGTGCTTGGGTTTAACTTACGAGTGAAGTCTGTAAAACTTTTAAGTTTCGCTTCCTTTTTGGCTTTATTAAACTGGTGGTTTGCTTTTTTGTATGCCACAAATTTATCGCTAGCCAGAGAGTTCCGGTACAGTTTCCAATCCATCCTGTTTTGCTACTCTCAAGGCTTTCAGCTCCGGAGACCACCAGGGTACTGTTCTACTGATTTGTTTGAAAGAGGTTCTTGGAATTGATTCATTTGCCGCTTTACGGATAACTTTTTGTATGCGCGCGGCTTCATTATTGATATTGTCGACTGGGGAAAAAGTTATAGATAGGTCAAGAAGATTGTTGTGGAACAGTGGCCAATTTGCTCTTTTTGTGTTAAGAACAAAGGGACAGATCAATATGCGTGAAAGTGTTATTAGTGGAATGGTGGGTAGGGGATCCATCGTTTAATATTGCAAGGCCTGAACCTAATATAAAATCTTCAATTATTTTTCCCCTTGAGTTAGAACTAAGGGAACCCCAGAGGGGACTCCAAGCATTAACGTCACCAACTATTACTACTGGGCAATTGATTGAGTTTAATATGTTAAATAAGTCAGAAGTTGAAAAAGTTTGCTGAGGTGGGATATAAATTGAGAGTATGGTGAAGTGAACTTTTAATTTTATTTCGGCTGCAATAACTGAAAGAGGGGAGTTGATATTAACAGGCGTGTATGGTATGCTTTTGTATATCAATAATGCAGTGCCCTGCTTAGCAGTAGTGTTGTAGCTAAAATTGTGGAAGTGTCCGTTGTATTGCTTAGGTAGAGGTGGTTTTGAGTTGAATTGGCAGTGCGTCTCTTGGAGACATATTATTTTTGGAAAGTGCTCTTAAATTATTATTTCCAAGTCTAAGTAGTTATTTTGATTGCCGTGGATATTCCATTGCAGAATATTCATCATCAGTATAACTATGAGAGAAATAAATTCACTTAACAACAATACACCTAATGTATTGAGACAAGTGATATTTAAGCGTTGTTGTGATCTGTGGACATGTTGAGTTCTAGTGAGGAAGTATTTAGGGAAGCTGAGTGAGATTCTGAGAGATATGTGAGAATTTGTGAGAGAGTGGTAGATGTGGATGGTATGTTTGGAGTGGCGTTTTGGTCGTTATTGTTGAGAGATTGGGAATTATTATCATTTGGTTGTGGATTTGAAATATACTGAGTGGAAGTGATTGGTTGAAGATTACTATTGATTGGCATAGTAGATTGCTGTGGAGGGATCAGGGAAGGGGGAACAAAACTGGTTTTTTTACTATCTTTGTTTGTATTTTCGTTGTTTTCTTTGTTTGAAGTAAGAACTGCGGCGTATGAAGCCTCACGGTTGAAGGGGATTGGGTGTGCTTCTTTGTATAAACGTCTTGCTTCAAAAATACTACACTTGTTTTGCGTTTTTAGTTTTAGAATTTCTTTCTGCTGTTGAAAGGTAGGGCAAGAAGAGGCGGAAGCGGGGTGAGGACCTAGACAGTTGGCACATAAATTTCGATTGCACGAGGATGGGTCATGTGGTGGTAAATTGCATCCCACGCAAATCGGATTGTTTTTGCAAAATTTAACCGTTTGGCAGCTCTTGCACCGCATAGGATTGGGGAAATATTCTCTAACTGATAGTTTGTACTACGCAATGTCAACATTTTTAGGGAGAGTGTATAAGTTAAATGTTAGCAAAATTGATCCAGTAGGGACAAAGATATTATTGATTTTCTTAGTGAATTTGTAAACGCCAACTACGCCTTGACTTTTCAGATCTTCTAAGATTTCTTCTTCTGGTGTAGGAATAAGATTTCTGTCGTATATCGTACCTTTTGTGGAGTTTAAGCTGTTATGGAACTCGATTGAGACTTTGCACAGCCCGCCAAAGTTAGTCGTCCTAATAAATATATCGGCAACATGTTGATTTTTTGTTAAAACCAGAAGGCTGCCATCACGCAGCATGCTGACTGATTGTATTTCTGTGCTGATGGAATCGAGTGCTTTTTTTTTTAGCAAAAACACTGAAGTTTGACAATGGTTTGCTTTCTTCTGTTGATTTAATAATGATGAATTTTGGTTGCAGATTGTTGTTTTTTTTTTACTGGAAGCTCGGGAAATACCTCGTTTGTGATATTCACTTTTTTCTTCCGTTTGGCTTTGGGGCTGGTTTGTGCGTCATCTTGTAACACACTAAACCTGTTCCCCCCCAAGGGGGTTGAGGAACTCATTGCAGTTTATACCGATAAAAAAGTGTAAATTTGGCGCTTAGCTGAACGAAAGGGTTATTATTGAGGAAAAGAAAAAACACAATGCGTGAAGCACTAACAAAGACTACTTAAACACGAGCACTTATGGAAACAAGTGCGATCGTAACGAGTGTTAGTCGATGACTGTCATTGGAATATAAAATAGTATTATTTGAAGAAATTGGGGGAATACCTTGGTGCTTCTTCCTCATTATTTTCGTTATATTCCAAAACGGCTTTGACCTTTCTCCAAGTGAGTTAAGCTTTTCGTTCCACTTTTGGTTTCTACATTTGAAGATTTCATTTTTAATCATGACATTGTGATGCTTCAGCAAAATATAATCAGACTGCTGTCGAAATCTCATCTACTGTCGGCGATAGAGGTTTCTTTTTTTTATTATATTTAAAATGAATGCAGGCAGTGTTGAATGATATTTATTATAGCTTACTTTAGGTACAGAAAGCCTGACAGCGTCCAACATTTTGCTAGTAAGAAAATCGATATCTTTATCTACACAATTTTTACTGTGGGCTTGACTTAAATCCATAGTCGAAGAATAAAAAGACCGTTTGAGAAACTAATTGTATTTATACCAATTGGCTTTTCTGTAATCAAAGTATGTAGGTTCAGTACGGGAAACATCAAAGTTCAATTTGAATTCGACTGGTAGATGATCTGAGCTTAGCTCATTTATAGCAATGGGTTGAGAAATCTTATGCCTGCTGTTAAAATCGCCACATAATAAAAATTTGCAGTTCAAACTAAACAGTTTTCTCAAGTCGGATTTTGAATTTATTTTGCAACGCATTATATCGTGAGCCACCGGGAAAATAAATGCTGAATAATTTAATAGCTGTACCATTTTTGGACGTCACTTCGATGCCTATATTCTCAATTACTTCTTTTGCAATGTTTGAAACAATACTAAAATGTATAGTTTTACGTATAAGGATGGCAACGCCGCCTCCACTTGCATGGATACGGTCTTTCCGAACGCAGTAGTAATTTGAGTGATATAGCTTAGATTTACTTTTCAGCCAAGTTTCGGAGAGTAGGCATATATCAATTTCATTAGCTACCAGAAAATGAAACAGTTCAGTTACTTTGTTTAGGATACTTCTAGAGTTCCACATAATTATTTTTAGCTTAGAATTATTCATTTTAAACTACTGTGATATAAATACTTAATTGCTAGTTGCGTGATGACATGAAATTGATCTGCTTTGGTTTTGCAGTACTTTAATTTTGTTACGATATCTAATGTTAATTGGGTAATTTCGTTCTCCGTAAATAATTCATTATTCTGCTGTTTTATGTTGTGTGTGTTGTTACACCATGCGGATCTGGGAGGTAGAGATGCTGCGGTCTCGCGAGGAACATTGTGTAATGGAGGAAATGACGAAGAGTTATAGTGAAACGATTTTGTTTGCACATTAATCTTGTTAGTGGAGTTACGATTTCTTCGCATGTTGATCATTTCTCTTATGCGTAGAAAAGCTTCACGGTTGGGACACCGGGGATCATTTGACTTTGCAATTAGCGCAGCGCATTTTATTTGGAGACATACAGTCAAAAGTTTTATGCTTACCAGCACAGTTAGAACAGTTTGCTCTCACATTACAATTTTTTTCACCGTGCCCAAACATTTGGCAATTATGACACTGCACCGGCTTATTTTTGAGTTTTCTTTGATACTCCCAACGAATGATCGTACGAAATAGACATTTCACATTTGCACGCAAATCACGTAACTTTACACTCCCGTTTTCAAAGCCAACGATGTAGAGAGTGTCGGTATAATTGTTGTAAGTTTTTGTCACTATTTTGACCTCAGTGCATTTCAGTCCGTAGGAAATAAGTTCATTTTGCACTTCATCAGCAGATTTGCTTTCAAGGCCATGAAGCACGACTTTGAAAGGTCGATCGTGTTTTAGATCATGATGGAAAAATTGTAGATTATTTTCTTTAAGCACAGCCACTATAGAATTGAATGTTAGCTTATTTTCACAGATTAGTTTAATACCAATTGATATTTTCTTAACAAGGAAGTTATTAACATTTTTTTCGTCCAGATGTTTTATCACTTGATTACTGTTTTGAGTCAATACTTTGATTGGCGATATTAATTCTTTAATTTTTTTTGTTGGCTCTGCAACTTCAATTTCACTTTTATCATCAGACAACATTTGCAAGGGAGCCCAAAAATTATTTGTAGAGTCACCTTTTGATGATGATGCATTTAATTTAATGTTTTTTCTTTTTGAAGAAGACATATTGTCTTCTTGACTAAATTCAATGCCACGTTTAGTTATTTTTTTTTTCGGTCTGTACGCACGATAGTAAGTATGAGAGCGAGCGAAGGTGAACCCACTCACACCACGGTCGATCGGATAATTATAATAGTTAGTTTTACATTTGAATTTAGATATGGATAAGTATATGCATGTAAATAAGCGGTTTTTATATTTATACTCGTGATATGATTCAGAACTTTTATAATTACAAAATCAAAATGTATCTGTGTGAAGATTGTTAGTAATTGTTTTTCTTCAGTAAGTATTAACAAACCTTTAACCTATTTCTTTTAATGCAGCATTGGAAAAATATAAAGGTAATTTATTGTTTATAAAATCTGAACTGTACATACGGAAATCTGTCTGAGAACCAAATAATTTTAAATAGGACGAGTTTTTGGTTTATGCTAATCAAATACAGAGATTCTTATGTGCAAACTACGGTTTACCAACGATACGAAATTAAACCGAACAAAAGAATATCCATTTGCGCATCGCCCATCATATCACTTGCGTTTTTGTCTAGTTTGTTTATAGTCACAAATAAAAGTAAGTTTCATGGTTCTTTTCCCAAACGAGAAACGAAGATATGAATTTTCTGAGCTAATCTCAGTCAACGACTTCTTTCGCATGAATCTCTGCTTGGAAGATGGTGGGATATCCGGCCATTCTCCCCCAGTTCTCCAATTTTCACGTATTCGTCCTTCACTTAACCATACCTCGCCAATTGGATTTGGTATAAGGGATCCTTGTGTTCTAGATAGTTTGATTTGTTGTGAGCACTGTCGATTTTCTAGATATTTCCAGTTTCGGAACAGTTGCAAGCCAAATTGTGCATGCTTATAAAATGCCCGTGCGCAAAAAAAGGCTTTCGTGTGGTTCTCCTTTGCAGGCAACCCATAGTAGTTGTAAATGACTCTTTCGTATCTCCTAATTCCACGCTCTATTTCATTCTTTCAGTACTGTTGGATATCTTTAGATAATTTAGATTAACTTACCTGATGTATGGTATTCACGATTTTCTCCATCTCTCTACGAGAAAATTTCTGTGGCTAAACTACCATTTACTGGAAATTTAAACAGGTAAGAGCGAAGCGCTGCAAAGTTTTTCTTGGACTGGGGCTCTATGAGGAATTCATTGCTGCGTAAGGCAAGGAAACACATCATCAGATCAAGGTGATTAAATGGGCTAAAGCTAAGATTTTTATTCGTCGAGAAAGGGCTCTGCTTTTCAATTGTCTACCGAGCCCAAAGTAGCACCTGCGCTGGATTTTGAGGCTGACATTATTGGTGGTTTTTATGCTGCATCCGATGTATACAAAATCCTTCAAAATTGTAACTGCCAACAGTGACGTGGGTCCCAATACGCGAGGATTTTTTGTTTGTTGCCACAATGTACTTTGTTTTGTCCTCGTTCACTGCAAGACCAACTTTTTTTACTTCCTTCTCTTGACTGGAAAATTCTGTACTGACGGCCCTGCTAAGGCAAACGATGTGAATATCATGCGCATACGCCAGCAAGATCGCACTTTTGTTATATATAGTGTCACTACGAGTCAGGTTGGCAATTCTTATTACGTTTTCCAGTATCAAATTGAAGAAGTTGCGCGAAAGTGTGCCGCCTTGTCTAAAACCTCGTTTTGGTCTCGAACGGCTCGGAAAGGTGCTTTCCAAGTTGTATGGAGCTAAAAGTTGTGCTCAACACTCTACATAGCCGTATTAGTTTTGCAGGGATTCCAAATTTAGGCATGGCGTCGTACAGGCAGCTTCTTATTCATGCTAAGAAAAGCGGCTTTAAAGTCGACGGTGGTGTGCTCCGATTTGGGGTATTTTCTAGGCCTTGACGTGCTGTGAATATTTGGACAATGATGGGTTTCCCTCAGCCACACTGATAAAATCGAATCAGCTTGTTCATATACGGTCTTGTATGTGGTATTTGGAAGGCTTATCTCACGGTACTTGGCGTAAACAGCAGGATCATCCTTCTTATGAATTGCGGAAAGTACACCAGCTCTTCGCCGTTGGCCTTGAACAGCTCTGCCGGTATATCGTCTGCTCCAGGTGCTTTGTTGTTCTTCAATTCGTCATATTCGCATTTGAAATTGTACCCAGTTTAACATCGGCCTGTGATGTTGAGAATGCATTTGTGAAGACGTGCGAATTTTTTTTTTTGCTTTGAAATATCAATTATTCTGATGTTATTTGTTTTCTGCCTGGCTTTGTAAAATAATAAAACTTTTGTATTTGTTCAGTTTAAGTTTATTCAGCATTTTTTATTAATACTCTAAATTATTACTTATAATTAGTGGTGAAAGCAAATAATTTTTAGCGAAGTACAATCTACTTACTCCAAAAGCAATCATTATTTTCTAACTCGTTTTTATACCCGAGCGTACTTGTACACAAGGGTATTATAACTTTGTTCGCATAACGGTTGTTTGTAACAGCAAAAAATAATCGATATAGATATAGACATATAATTACTAAAATGCTCAAAATGAAAAGAGGAATAGATTTAGCCCTGACTGTCTGTCCGTCCGTCCGTCCGTTCGTCTGTCCGTGGTTACAATAACTTGAGTAAAAATTAAGATATCTCAAATGAAAATTTGGTACATAGATTGCTCTTTGGACAGAGTAGGTTGTATTAACAATTGTCATGATCGGTCAATAACCACGCCCATCTTCGATATAACGAAAGTTTTTGAAAAATGCAAAAACTCGGTTTTTTCGGTATCTATTACAGCAAATTGAGTAAAGTTTGGTATTTGGAGCGATTTTGAACTAAGAAATTAGGTATTTATCAAATTTTGAAAAATAGACGTTGCCACGCCCACTTGTGAAAAATCTTCTGTATCTCAATAACAGTATTAATTATCGTCACAAAATTTGGTGGACATATTTTCCTTGACATCGCTATTATTATCGTTGAAATTTTTTTAAATCGGATCATAACCACGCCCACCTCCCATATAACGGAAATTTTGGAAAGTGCAAAAACTTCATTTTTCGGTATCTATTAAAAGGAATTGAGTGAAATTCGGTATTTGGAGCGATTTTGAACTAAGAAATTAGGTATTTATGTAATTTTGAAAAATGGGCGTTGCCACGCCCACTTAGGAAAAAATGTCTGTATATCAATAACGGTGTAAGGTATTGTCACTAAATTTGGTAAACAAATTTTCCTCAATATCACTGTTATCATCGTAAAAATTTTTTTAAATCGGATCATAACCTCGTCCACCTCCCATACATATAACAGAAATTTTGAAAAATGCAAAAATTTCGTTTTTTCTGTATCTATTGGAACATATTAATTAAAATTTGATATTTAGAGATAGTTAATTAAGACTTCATTTTTATGAAATTTTGAAAAATGGGCGTTACCACGCCCACTTATAACAAAACGTCTGTAGGTATCTCAACAACGATGTAAGGTATCGTCACAAAATGTGGTGAACATATTGTCCTTGATACCATTAGCATTACCGTCAATAATTTTTGAAATTGTACCGTAACCACGCCCAACTTCCATATAACGGAAATTTTGAAAAATGTAAAAACTTTGTTTTTCAGTAATTATTGGAAGAAATTGAGAAAAGTTTAGTACTAGCTGCGATTTGAAACAAAGAAAGGGAATTTTATGAAATCATGGGCACCGACCATACAAAAATATATCGCGAGGGTATATAAAAATCGGTTTCGCCCGAATTTAGCTTTTCTTACTTGTTTCATTTATAACTTGCTACGGTAGCCAAAAATATATTCAATACTATTATATAAAATTGATTATATGGAAAATTTGCTTTGGCTCTTACAGTACAAAACTGATTTTAATAATTCTTTTTTTTTTAAATGAAGCATTTGTGAAAGACAACCGAGTGGCGTGCTTATATTTTTAGTTCTTGAAATACTCTTATTTTTGGGGGCGAAGTGACAAAAAAAACCAAAGACGTGCAAGCATTAAACTTTTTATTACGTAGAAGACCAAACAGTAATATTTCAATCGAATAAAGATACATACGTGAGCAACGCCACGGGTAAGTGCTAGTTTTTATAAAGTTAATTAATAATTTATACAAAGAGTTGCTATGGGATTACATAAGTGTTTGAAGATTTCTTTTGAAAAAATATTTTTTTAAACTAAATACTGTGGCCTGTTTTTAACGCGGTGGCAACGATATTTCTCATATCCGTCATTTTTTTAAGGAAATAAGTATCATAAGTAAATATCGTCTGAATTATATATTATAAATCAACGAAAGTAACAAAACCTAAACAAACTTAAAGATCATATTTTTTTTGCCAAGAAATGCCGAACTATCGAGGAATGACAGAGGACCAAAAAACCAGAGTTTGTGTTACGAGTATTCGAAAGAAAATATCGGAAAAAGGATAATATGTCAAAGTTTGGGGTGTATTGAATCACTCATACGCCGACTTTTAACATTATATCAAGAAACCGGTCGAAGAAATCGACGCACATACCCAAGAAAATCATGCGTCTTAAATAGGCGAAATGAGGCTCATCTGAAGCGCTTATGTATTTAGGACAGGATCAAATCATCTTCAAAACTAAAAGAAGAACTTATATCCGCAATAAAAAAGCGTTGCTACAACCGCACAATTCAACGGTGGCTCCAGGATATGGGGCTAAAGTCACGTCGACCCTTAAAAAAAACTTATATCATTATATCAAGAAACCGGTCGAAGAAATGGACGCACATACCCAAGAAAATCATGTGTCTTAAATAGGCGAAATGAGGCTCATCTGAAGCGTTTATGTATTTAGGACAGGGTCAAATCAATCAAAACTAAAAGAAGAACTCATTTCCGCAATAAAAAAGCGTTGCTAGACCCGCACAATTCAACGGTGGCTCCAGGATATGGGGCTAGAGTCACATCGACCCGTAAAAAAAAACTTTACTGCGGCGCTAGTAATGTCGCAGAGTGTATATTATAATATATGAAATAGACTTGTATTGATTCTAGAGCCCAAACTTTAAGCTTAGATTTTTCTGTTAAAGAAATTTGTCTGGAGTCTTCGGATGCAGAAAGGCGAAAATTTAACTCAACAATATTTTCATTTGTATATATAACGACATTAAATTAGACATAAGAAAAATATAGGTCTGAGACACTTATAGAGCGTGATTTTTGTCCGTCGAGAGAGGACTTTACTGCTCAGATGCCTACTCAGTCCGAAATAGCACTTGTTTGCAAGAGTGATCCTCCTTTGGATTTTGAGGCTGACATTATTATTGATTTTAATGCTGGTTCCTAAGTAAACGAAGTCTTCTACTTTTTCAAAGTTATAACTGTCAACAGTGATGTTTGATCCCTGTCGTGAATGTGCCGACTGTTTAATAGATGACACGAGATACTTCGTCTTGCCCTTGCTCACAAAGGGTCACCCTGTCTGAAACCTCATTTGGTACCAAACGGCTCGGAGAGGTCCTTCCCAATCCTAACGGAGCTGGTGGTGTTGCTCAACGTCATTTTACATAACCGTATAAGTTTTGCCGGGATACCAAATTCAGACATTGCGGCATATAGGAAACTTCTTCTCATGCTGTCTAAAGCCACACTGATAGGGTCCAATCAGTTCATTGACGGTGGGCTTAAGTCTTTCACACAATACACTTGACAGAACCTTATATGCGTTGTTAAGAAGACTAATCTCGCGATAATAGGCGCAAACTGCAGGATCACCCTTTTTGTGGATGGGGCAGAGCACACTTAAGTTCCAAATAGCAGGCATGCGTTCTTCCGACCATATTCTAGAACTGAGTTCGTACATGCACTTAACTAGCTCCTCTCCACCGTACTTAAATAACTCTGCTGGTAACCCGTCGGCCCCGGGGGCTTTGTTGTTCTTCAGCCGTGCTATCGCTTTCCGAATTTCGTCATAGTCCGGTGATGGTACATCACGCCCATCATCATTGATTGGGGATTCGGGTTTAACAGATTCTCAAAAGTTGTTGCTGCTGCTTCCATTAAGCAGTGTGAAGAAGTACTCCCTCCATAATTTAAGTATGCTGTGGACACCAGTCACCAGGTCGCCATTGTCATTCTTACAGGAATTCACCCCGGTCTTGAAACCTTCTGTTAGCCGCCGTACTTTCTGAAAAATATTTCACTTAACCATACCTCGCCAATTGGATTTGGTATAAGGGATCCTTGTGTTCTAGATAGTTTGATTTGTTGTGAGCACTGTCGATTTTCTAGATATTTCCAGTTTCGGAACAGTTGCAAGCCAAATTGTGCATGCTTATAAAATGCCCGTGCGCAAAAAAAGGCTTTCGTGTGGTTCTCCTTTGCAGGCAACCCATAGTAGTTGTAAATGACTCTTTCGTATCTCCTAATTCCACGCTCTATTTCATTCTTTCAGTACTGTTGGATATCTTTAGATAATTTAGATTAACTTACCTGATGTATGGTATTCACGATTTTCTCCATCTCTCTACGAGAAAATTTCTGTGGCTAAACTACCATTTACTGGAAATTTAAACAGGTAAGAGCGAAGCGCTGCAAAGTTTTTCTTGGACTGGGGCTCTATGAGGAATTCATTGCTGCGTAAGGCAAGGAAACACATCATCAGATCAAGGTGATTAAATGGGCTAAAGCTAAGATTTTTATTCGTCGAGAAAGGGCTCTGCTTTTCAATTGTCTACCGAGCCCAAAGTAGCACCTGCGCTGGATTTTGAGGCTGACATTATTGGTGGTTTTTATGCTGCATCCGATGTATACAAAATCCTTCAAAATTGTAACTGCCAACAGTGACGTGGGTCCCAATACGCGAGGATTTTTTGTTTGTTGCCACAATGTACTTTGTTTTGTCCTCGTTCACTGCAAGACCAACTTTTTTTACTTCCTTCTCTTGACTGGAAAATTCTGTACTGACGGCCCTGCTAAGGCAAACGATGTGAATATCATGCGCATACGCCAGCAAGATCGCACTTTTGTTATATATAGTGTCACTACGAGTCAGGTTGGCAATTCTTATTACGTTTTCCAGTATCTAATTGAAGAAGTTGCGCGAAAGTGTGCCGCCTTGTCTAAAACCTCGTTTTGGTCTCGAACGGCTCGGAAAGGTGCTTTCCAAGTTGTATGGAGCTAAAAGTTGTGCTCAACACTCTACATAGCCGTATTAGTTTTGCAGGGATTCCAAATTTAGGCATGGCGTCGTACAGGCAGCTTCTTATTCATGCTAAGAAAAGCGGCTTTAAAGTCGACGGTGGTGTGCTCCGATTTGGGGTATTTTCTAGGCCTTGACGTGCTGTGAATATTTGGACAATGATGGGTTTCCCTCAGCCACACTGATAAAATCGAATCAGCTTGTTCATATACGGTCTTGTATGTGGTATTTGGAAGGCTTATCTCACGGTACTTGGCGTAAACAGCAGGATCATCCTTCTTATGAATTGCGGAAAGTACACCAGCTCTTCGCCGTTGGCCTTGAACAGCTCTGCCGGTATATCGTCTGCTCCAGGTGCTTTGTTGTTCTTCAATTCGTCATATTCGCATTTGAAATTGTACCCAGTTTAACATCGGCCTGTGATGTTGAGAATGCATTTGTGAAGACGTGCGAATTTTTTTTTTTGCTTTGAAATATCAATTATTCTGATGTTATTTGTTTTCTGCCTGGCTTTGTAAAATAATAAAACTTTTGTATTTGTTCAGTTTAAGTTTATTCAGCATTTTTTATTAATACTCTAAATTATTACTTATAATTAGTGGTGAAAGCAAATAATTTTTAGCGAAGTACAATCTACTTACTCCAAAAGCAATCATTATTTTCTAACTCGTTTTTATACCCGAGCGTACTTGTACACAAGGGTATTATAACTTTGTTCGCATAACGGTTGTTTGTAACAGCAAAAAATAATCGATATAGATATAGACATATAATTACTAAAATGCTCAAAATGAAAAGAGGAATAGATTTAGCCCTGACTGTCTGTCCGTCCGTCCGTCCGTTCGTCTGTCCGTGGTTACAATAACTTGAGTAAAAATTAAGATATCTCAAATGAAAATTTGGTACATAGATTGCTCTTTGGACAGAGTAGGTTGTATTAACAATTGTCATGATCGGTCAATAACCACGCCCATCTTCGATATAACGAAAGTTTTTGAAAAATGCAAAAACTCGGTTTTTTCGGTATCTATTACAGCAAATTGAGTAAAGTTTGGTATTTGGAGCGATTTTGAACTAAGAAATTAGGTATTTATCAAATTTTGAAAAATAGACGTTGCCACGCCCACTTGTGAAAAATCTTCTGTATCTCAATAACAGTATTAATTATCGTCACAAAATTTGGTGGACATATTTTCCTTGACATCGCTATTATTATCGTTGAAATTTTTTTAAATCGGATCATAACCACGCCCACCTCCCATATAACGGAAATTTTGGAAAGTGCAAAAACTTCATTTTTCGGTATCTATTAAAAGGAATTGAGTGAAATTCGGTATTTGGAGCGATTTTGAACTAAGAAATTAGGTATTTATGTAATTTTGAAAAATGGGCGTTGCCACGCCCACTTAGGAAAAAATGTCTGTATATCAATAACGGTGTAAGGTATTGTCACTAAATTTGGTAAACAAATTTTCCTCAATATCACTGTTATCATCGTAAAAATTTTTTTAAATCGGATCATAACCTCGTCCACCTCCCATACATATAACAGAAATTTTGAAAAATGCAAAAATTTCGTTTTTTCTGTATCTATTGGAACATATTAATTAAAATTTGATATTTAGAGATAGTTAATTAAGACTTCATTTTTATGAAATTTTGAAAAATGGGCGTTACCACGCCCACTTATAACAAAACGTCTGTAGGTATCTCAACAACGATGTAAGGTATCGTCACAAAATGTGGTGAACATATTGTCCTTGATACCATTAGCATTACCGTCAATAATTTTTGAAATTGTACCGTAACCACGCCCAACTTCCATATAACGGAAATTTTGAAAAATGTAAAAACTTTGTTTTTCAGTAATTATTGGAAGAAATTGAGAAAAGTTTAGTACTAGCTGCGATTTGAAACAAAGAAAGGGAATTTTATGAAATCATGGGCACCGACCATACAAAAATATATCGCGAGGGTATATAAAAATCGGTTTCGCCCGAATTTAGCTTTTCTTACTTGTTTCATTTATAACTTGCTACGGTAGCCAAAAATATATTCAATACTATTATATAAAATTGATTATATGGAAAATTTGCTTTGGCTCTTACAGTACAAAACTGATTTTAATAATTCTTTTTTTTTTAAATGAAGCATTTGTGAAAGACAACCGAGTGGCGTGCTTATATTTTTAGTTCTTGAAATACTCTTATTTTTGGGGGCGAAGTGACAAAAAAAACCAAAGACGTGCAAGCATTAAACTTTTTATTACGTAGAAGACCAAACAGTAATATTTCAATCGAATAAAGATACATACGTGAGCAACGCCACGGGTAAGTGCTAGTTTTTATAAAGTTAATTAATAATTTATACAAAGAGTTGCTATGGGATTACATAAGTGTTTGAAGATTTCTTTTGAAAAAATATTTTTTTAAACTAAATACTGTGGCCTGTTTTTAACGCGGTGGCAACGATATTTCTCATATCCGTCATTTTTTTAAGGAAATAAGTATCATAAGTAAATATCGTCTGAATTATATATTATAAATCAACGAAAGTAACAAAACCTAAACAAACTTAAAGATCATATTTTTTTTGCCAAGAAATGCCGAACTATCGAGGAATGACAGAGGACCAAAAAACCAGAGTTTGTGTTACGAGTATTCGAAAGAAAATATCGGAAAAAGGATAATATGTCAAAGTTTGGGGTGTATTGAATCACTCATACGCCGACTTTTAACATTATATCAAGAAACCGGTCGAAGAAATCGACGCACATACCCAAGAAAATCATGCGTCTTAAATAGGCGAAATGAGGCTCATCTGAAGCGCTTATGTATTTAGGACAGGATCAAATCATCTTCAAAACTAAAAGAAGAACTTATATCCGCAATAAAAAAGCGTTGCTACAACCGCACAATTCAACGGTGGCTCCAGGATATGGGGCTAAAGTCACGTCGACCCTTAAAAAAAACTTATATCATTATATCAAGAAACCGGTCGAAGAAATGGACGCACATACCCAAGAAAATCATGTGTCTTAAATAGGCGAAATGAGGCTCATCTGAAGCGCTTATGTATTTAGGACAGGGTCAAATCAATCAAAACTAAAAGAAGAACTCATTTCCGCAATAAAAAAGCGTTGCTAGACCCGCACAATTCAACGGTGGCTCCAGGATATGGGGCTAGAGTCACATCGACCCGTAAAAAAAAACTTTACTGCGGCGCTAGTAATGTCGCAGAGTGTATGTTATAATATATGAAATAGACTTGTATTGATTCTAGAGCCCAAACTTTAAGCTTAGATTTTTCTGTTAAAGAAATTTGTCTGGAGTCTTCGGATGCAGAAAGGCGAAAATTTAACTCAACAATATTTTCATTTGTATATATAACGACATTAAATTAGACATAAGAAAAATATAGGTCTGAGACACTTATAGAGCGTGATTTTTGTCCGTCGAGAGAGGACTTTACTGCTCAGATGCCTACTCAGTCCGAAATAGCACTTGTTTGCAAGAGTGATCCTCCTTTGGATTTTGAGGCTGACATTATTATTGATTTTAATGCTGGTTCCTAAGTAAACGAAGTCTTCTACTTTTTCAAAGTTATAACTGTCAACAGTGATGTTTAATCCCTGTCGTGAATGTGCCGACTGTTTAATAGATGACACGAGATACTTCGTCTTGCCCTTGCTCACAAAGGGTCACCCTGTCTGAAACCTCATTTGGTACCAAACGGCTCGGAGAGGTCCTTCCCAATCCTAACGGAGCTGGTGGTGTTGCTCAACGTCATTTTACATAACCGTATAAGTTTTGCCGGGATACCAAATTCAGACATTGCGGCATATAGGAAACTTCTTCTCATGCTGTCTAAAGCCACACTGATAGGGTCCAATCAGTTCATTGACGGTGGGCTTAAGTCTTTCACACAATACACTTGACAGAACCTTATATGCGTTGTTAAGAAGACTAATCTCGCGATAATAGGCGCAAACTGCAGGATCACCCTTTTTGTGGATGGGGCAGAGCACACTTAAGTTCCAAATAGCAGGCATGCGTTCTTCCGACCATATTCTAGAACTGAGTTCGTACATGCACTTAACTAGCTCCTCTCCACCGTACTTAAATAACTCTGCTGGTAACCCGTCGGCCCCGGGGGCTTTGTTGTTCTTCAGCCGTGCTATCGCTTTCCGAATTTCGTCATAGTCCGGTGATGGTACATCACGCCCATCATCATTGATTGGGGATTCGGGTTTAACAGATTCTCAAAAGTTGTTGCTGCTGCTTCCATTAAGCAGTGTGAAGAAGTACTCCCTCCATAATTTAAGTATGCTGTGGACACCAGTCACCAGGTCGCCATTGTCATTCTTACAGGAATTCACCCCGGTCTTGAAACCTTCTGTTAGCCGCCGTACTTTCTGAAAAATATTTCACTTAACCATACCTCGCCAATTGGATTTGGTATAAGGGATCCTTGTGTTCTAGATAGTTTGATTTGTTGTGAGCACTGTCGATTTTCTAGATATTTCCAGTTTCGGAACAGTTGCAAGCCAAATTGTGCATGCTTATAAAATGCCCGTGCGCAAAAAAAGGCTTTCGTGTGGTTCTCCTTTGCAGGCAACCCATAGTAGTTGTAAATGACTCTTTCGTATCTCCTAATTCCACGCTCTATTTCATTCTTTCAGTACTGTTGGATATCTTTAGATAATTTAGATTAACTTACCTGATGTATGGTATTCACGATTTTCTCCATCTCTCTACGAGAAAATTTCTGTGGCTAAACTACCATTTACTGGAAATTTAAACAGGTAAGAGCGAAGCGCTGCAAAGTTTTTCTTGGACTGGGGCTCTATGAGGAATTCATTGCTGCGTAAGGCAAGGAAACACATCATCAGATCAAGGTGATTAAATGGGCTAAAGCTAAGATTTTTATTCGTCGAGAAAGGGCTCTGCTTTTCAATTGTCTACCGAGCCCAAAGTAGCACCTGCGCTGGATTTTGAGGCTGACATTATTGGTGGTTTTTATGCTGCATCCGATGTATACAAAATCCTTCAAAATTGTAACTGCCAACAGTGACGTGGGTCCCAATACGCGAGGATTTTTTGTTTGTTGCCACAATGTACTTTGTTTTGTCCTCGTTCACTGCAAGACCAACTTTTTTTACTTCCTTCTCTTGACTGGAAAATTCTGTACTGACGGCCCTGCTAAGGCAAACGATGTGAATATCATGCGCATACGCCAGCAAGATCGCACTTTTGTTATATATAGTGTCACTACGAGTCAGGTTGGCAATTCTTATTACGTTTTCCAGTATCTAATTGAAGAAGTTGCGCGAAAGTGTGCCGCCTTGTCTAAAACCTCGTTTTGGTCTCGAACGGCTCGGAAAGGTGCTTTCCAAGTTGTATGGAGCTAAAAGTTGTGCTCAACACTCTACATAGCCGTATTAGTTTTGCAGGGATTCCAAATTTAGGCATGGCGTCGTACAGGCAGCTTCTTATTCATGCTAAGAAAAGCGGCTTTAAAGTCGACGGTGGTGTGCTCCGATTTGGGGTATTTTCTAGGCGTGCTGTGAATATTTGGACAATGATGGGTTTCCCTCAGCCACACTGATAAAATCGAATCAGCTTGTTCATATACGGTCTTGTATGTGGTATTTGGAAGGCTTATCTCACGGTACTTGGCGTAAACAGCAGGATCATCCTTCTTATGAATTGCGGAAAGTACACCAGCTCTTCGCCGTTGGCCTTGAACAGCTCTGCCGGTATATCGTCTGCTCCAGGTGCTTTGTTGTTCTTCAATTCGTCATATTCGCATTTGAAATTGTACCCAGTTTAACATCGGCCTGTGATGTTGAGAATGCATTTGTGAAGACGTGCGAATTTTTTTTTTTGCTTTGAAATATCAATTATTCTGATGTTATTTGTTTTCTGCCTGGCTTTGTAAAATAATAAAACTTTTGTATTTGTTCAGTTTAAGTTTATTCAGCATTTTTTATTAATACTCTAAATTATTACTTATAATTAGTGGTGAAAGCAAATAATTTTTAGCGAAGTACAATCTACTTACTCCAAAAGCAATCATTATTTTCTAACTCGTTTTTATACCCGAGCGTACTTGTACACAAGGGTATTATAACTTTGTTCGCATAACGGTTGTTTGTAACAGCAAAAAATAATCGATATAGATATAGACATATAATTACTAAAATGCTCAAAATGAAAAGAGGAATAGATTTAGCCCTGACTGTCTGTCCGTCCGTCCGTCCGTTCGTCTGTCCGTGGTTACAATAACTTGAGTAAAAATTAAGATATCTCAAATGAAAATTTGGTACATAGATTGCTCTTTGGACAGAGTAGGTTGTATTAACAATTGTCATGATCGGTCAATAACCACGCCCATCTTCGATATAACGAAAGTTTTTGAAAAATGCAAAAACTCGGTTTTTTCGGTATCTATTACAGCAAATTGAGTAAAGTTTGGTATTTGGAGCGATTTTGAACTAAGAAATTAGGTATTTATCAAATTTTGAAAAATAGACGTTGCCACGCCCACTTGTGAAAAATCTTCTGTATCTCAATAACAGTATTAATTATCGTCACAAAATTTGGTGGACATATTTTCCTTGACATCGCTATTATTATCGTTGAAATTTTTTTAAATCGGATCATAACCACGCCCACCTCCCATATAACGGAAATTTTGGAAAGTGCAAAAACTTCATTTTTCGGTATCTATTAAAAGGAATTGAGTGAAATTCGGTATTTGGAGCGATTTTGAACTAAGAAATTAGGTATTTATGTAATTTTGAAAAATGGGCGTTGCCACGCCCACTTAGGAAAAAATGTCTGTATATCAATAACGGTGTAAGGTATTGTCACTAAATTTGGTAAACAAATTTTCCTCAATATCACTGTTATCATCGTAAAAATTTTTTTAAATCGGATCATAACCTCGTCCACCTCCCATACATATAACAGAAATTTTGAAAAATGCAAAAATTTCGTTTTTTCTGTATCAATTGGAACATATTAATTAAAATTTGATATTTAGAGATAGTTAATTAAGACTTCATTTTTATGAAATTTTGAAAAATGGGCGTTACCACGCCCACTTATAACAAAACGTCTGTAGGTATCTCAACAACGATGTAAGGTATCGTCACAAAATGTGGTGAACATATTGTCCTTGATACCATTAGCATTACCGTCAATAATTTTTGAAATTGTACCGTAACCACGCCCAACTTCCATATAACGGAAATTTTGAAAAATGTAAAAACTTTGTTTTTCAGTAATTATTGGAAGAAATTGAGAAAAGTTTAGTACTAGCTGCGATTTGAAACAAAGAAAGGGAATTTTATGAAATCATGGGCACCGACCATACAAAAATATATCGCGAGGGTATATAAAAATCGGTTTCGCCCGAATTTAGCTTTTCTTACTTGTTTCATTTATAACTTGCTACGGTAGCCAAAAATATATTCAATACTATTATATAAAATTGATTATATGGAAAATTTGCTTTGGCTCTTACAGTACAAAACTGATTTTAATAATTCTTTTTTTTTTAAATGAAGCATTTGTGAAAGACAACCGAGTGGCGTGCTTATATTTTTAGTTCTTGAAATACTCTTATTTTTGGGGGCGAAGTGACAAAAAAAACCAAAGACGTGCAAGCATTAAACTTTTTATTACGTAGAAGACCAAACAGTAATATTTCAATCGAATAAAGATACATACGTGAGCAACGCCACGGGTAAGTGCTAGTTTTTATAAAGTTAATTAATAATTTATACAAAGAGTTGCTATGGGATTACATAAGTGTTTGAAGATTTCTTTTGAAAAAATATTTTTTTAAACTAAATACTGTGGCCTGTTTTTAACGCGGTGGCAACGATATTTCTCATATCCGTCATTTTTTTAAGGAAATAAGTATCATAAGTAAATATCGTCTGAATTATATATTATAAATCAACGAAAGTAACAAAACCTAAACAAACTTAAAGATCATATTTTTTTTGCCAAGAAATGCCGAACTATCGAGGAATGACAGAGGACCAAAAAACCAGAGTTTGTGTTACGAGTATTCGAAAGAAAATATCGGAAAAAGGATAATATGTCAAAGTTTGGGGTGTATTGAATCACTCATACGCCGACTTTTAACATTATATCAAGAAACCGGTCGAAGAAATCGACGCACATACCCAAGAAAATCATGCGTCTTAAATAGGCGAAATGAGGCTCATCTGAAGCGCTTATGTATTTAGGACAGGATCAAATCATCTTCAAAACTAAAAGAAGAACTTATATCCGCAATAAAAAAGCGTTGCTACAACCGCACAATTCAACGGTGGCTCCAGGATATGGGGCTAAAGTCACGTCGACCCTTAAAAAAAACTTATATCATTATATCAAGAAACCGGTCGAAGAAATGGACGCACATACCCAAGAAAATCATGTGTCTTAAATAGGCGAAATGAGGCTCATCTGAAGCGTTTATGTATTTAGGACAGGGTCAAATCAATCAAAACTAAAAGAAGAACTCATTTCCGCAATAAAAAAGCGTTGCTAGACCCGCACAATTCAACGGTGGCTCCAGGATATGGGGCTAGAGTCACATCGACCCGTAAAAAAAAACTTTACTGCGGCGCTAGTAATGTCGCAGAGTGTATGTTATAATATATGAAATAGACTTGTATTGATTCTAGAGCCCAAACTTTAAGCTTAGATTTTTCTGTTAAAGAAATTTGTCTGGAGTCTTCGGATGCAGAAAGGCGAAAATTTAACTCAACAATATTTTCATTTGTATATATAACGACATTAAATTAGACATAAGAAAAATATAGGTCTGAGACACTTATAGAGCGTGATTTTTGTCCGTCGAGAGAGGACTTTACTGCTCAGATGCCTACTCAGTCCGAAATAGCACTTGTTTGCAAGAGTGATCCTCCTTTGGATTTTGAGGCTGACATTATTATTGATTTTAATGCTGGTTCCTAAGTAAACGAAGTCTTCTACTTTTTCAAAGTTATAACTGTCAACAGTGATGTTTGATCCCTGTCGTGAATGTGCCGACTGTTTAATAGATGACACGAGATACTTCGTCTTGCCCTTGCTCACAAAGGGTCACCCTGTCTGAAACCTCATTTGGTACCAAACGGCTCGGAGAGGTCCTTCCCAATCCTAACGGAGCTGGTGGTGTTGCTCAACGTCATTTTACATAACCGTATAAGTTTTGCCGGGATACCAAATTCAGACATTGCGGCATATAGGAAACTTCTTCTCATGCTGTCTAAAGCCACACTGATAGGGTCCAATCAGTTCATTGACGGTGGGCTTAAGTCTTTCACACAATACACTTGACAGAACCTTATATGCGTTGTTAAGAAGACTAATCTCGCGATAATAGGCGCAAACTGCAGGATCACCCTTTTTGTGGATGGGGCAGAGCACACTTAAGTTCCAAATAGCAGGCATGCGTTCTTCCGACCATATTCTAGAACTGAGTTCGTACATGCACTTAACTAGCTCCTCTCCACCGTACTTAAATAACTCTGCTGGTAACCCGTCGGCCCCGGGGGCTTTGTTGTTCTTCAGCCGTGCTATCGCTTTCCGAATTTCGTCATAGTCCGGTGATGGTACATCACGCCCATCATCATTGATTGGGGATTCGGGTTTAACAGATTCTCAAAAGTTGTTGCTGCTGCTTCCATTAAGCAGTGTGAAGAAGTACTCCCTCCATAATTTAAGTATGCTGTGGACACCAGTCACCAGGTCGCCATTGTCATTCTTACAGGAATTCACCCCGGTCTTGAAACCTTCTGTTAGCCGCCGTACTTTCTGAAAAATATTTCGTGCGCTTTTCCTGTCGGTCAGCATCTCAAGTCCTTCGCACTCACGCATTTCGGCCTCTCTTTTTCTCAAGAAAAATGTGTCTTGCTTCCTTCTTCAACTCACGATAACGCCCCCGCACAGCTCGCGTTGCGCCCGATCGCAACGTGGCCCTGTAGGCAGCCTCTTTCCGTTCCGTGGCGACATTCCTCATCGTACCAGTCGTTTTTCCGTGGCTCGCTGAAAACCAATAGATTGTTCAGCGGCGGTTCGTTAAGAACAAGAGATGTGGTTCCATTGCTCTGAAATATCGTTCTGTTGATTATTGATCGTATTGTACGCACATTTAGGACACTGGAAGCATGCCTTCCGTCTATCACAATATGGTCGATTTGGTATCGTGTCTTACCATCTGGAGACAGCCACGTAGCATGGTGAATGCTCTTATGCTGAAACCTGGTACTACAAACTACCATGTTTCGGGCCCGGCGAAGTCGATCAGTCTCAATCCGTTATCGGAAGTTTCGTCGTGGATACTGAATTTTCCGACTGTGGAACCAAAGATGCCCTCCTTGCCCACTTTGGCATTAAAACCTGTCAGAACTTATAGAGCAATAAATACACGTTACGCTGACTATCAATCGTTAGCTATGTTTAAAGAATAGGCCACAAATTGTAAATTTACATTCATCATTAAAAATCCAATGCATTGATGAAAAACATACAGGCAACGAATGAAACATATGTACATACACGATTTGGGTTGGAAATACAATAAAATTAAAATAAAAATTCCCAATATCTATTTCAAAGCAGTCGCAATATTGTTCGACGACAAACAGCGAACACTGTTTCTGTAAAAAAATTAAAAGTGAAACTTCCTCTAAAAATATTTGTATTATGGATTGGACCTAGCAAGGAACCTTGTGGACGCCGATTTTTATTGAATTATAATTGCTAAAGTTGTCATGCACTTTAACCCTTTGCACTCTCGTAGTTAAGATACAAACCACTTATACATAAATTCCGAGAGAATATAATTCATTCGGCAAAATTGAATGATTAATCGTGTCAAATGCTTTCGTTATACCAACGACAAATAAATGAGCGAAAATCAAAGAGGGCGTCGTCAGTTGAACGTCTAGTCCTAAACCCGAACATCATTTGGCCAAAGAAATTCTTTCTTTCAAGAAATAACAAAATTGCGTTTTTAAGAGTCTTCTCATTAATCATGGTGTGTTGAACAAACATATCCCACAAGAAGGTCATTTGGTCGAAGATAAGGTCGCAATACTTTTTCGTCCATTCGCGACAATTGAATAATAAATTTTAATTTATCACTGATCATAGCCGCAGTATATCTTTTTTCATTGTAGTTGTTGTTGAATATTTCGTCGGTTAATATGGTATATGGTTATATTTAAAAGCAGATATTAAAGCGTATATTCCAAGCGGACTTTCTGTGTTTTTGTGTCTATTAAAGTTTCTTTCCTTATATCATTGCTCTTATTTAGGGAATTTTTGCTTTTGTCCTTTTTGCAATGTGAAGAATTATCTCGTCGCCAAAAAAATTATTGAACCAGGATAGCGGCTCAAACAGCAATTTAAATCCCCTACCCGAATATGAAACACAATCAAGTAGGTACTTCCATGTCAATATCCTCAGCTTTTACATCGCTCTGAACATTATCTTCAATCACCTCATTTTTCGTTTTTTTATCATTTTCAGATAATTCTGAATCGCCAGAAAAGTTTTGCAAAAACAAAACAAATGTTGCTAACCTTTTGTTTATACATTTATTGTAAATAAGAGAATACAAGTTTTTTTATTATTGATTTGTGTTAAATAAATTTGTCTCGCAAGTGTATTGAAACTCATCATGTTTTTTCTTCTTGTTAATTTAAACTTTGCAACCTTAACCCTAAATAACATTTGTAGAACCTAAGTCAAAAATAATGGCACAATTGCCCAAAGTTTTTTAGAATTAAGACTATTTGTTAACATATTACCACCGGGGGACAGAACCGGTGGACCAATTTTTATGATTTTTTGTACAACTAATTTTTTAATTTCGGACCACGCCTATTTTTCAGGCTGTACTCTATAAAGTACAACCGGCATTAGTACATACATATTCCTTATTTATAATAATACGCAAAACAAACGATTTTATTTATTTTTCTTTTTGAAATATGAATTCACAGGATTTACATATATGTATATTCTAACTTTATGGAAAGACAGAGTTAAGAATTTTTAACACAATAAATAATTTGAAATATTTTATGAATGGTATTGAGCAAAGATAATGCAAAGAGTCTTTCTGCAAATGGCACATGACCACATAGTGCGTTGATGGCATACGGCAATTGCGAATGCATTTTTTTGTGCATATTGCCCATTGGTACTCCTTTCCACTGATGAAGCTGCTACACGTCTTGGGGGGCTCTTGCTCTCCCTTCTTTCAAATATTTGCGAACAATTTCACGTCTGAATTGCAGTTGTGTATTGAATTTATTACTTTTACATTTGAGTGATCCATAAAACTTCCTAGCGTTTATCATGGCCAAATCAATTACCCACCACCATTTCTTTTCTTTTAGCGCAATGCGATAGGCATTTAAATTTTGGTCGACTTTGTCGACTCCACCTATATATTTATTATATGTGGCATATAAATTTGGTTGTGATACGTTTAGCTTATTTCCACTCTCGCGAGACCAGCGCTTAACATAATGCATCGGAGTTATTTTTATCAAAATTTGTTAGAACTGAACAAACGTTATTATCTACCTAATTTTCGCGAACTGTGCCACTTGCTTTTAACTTCATGTCAACTAGCTGTCTCTTTAGAGCATGAGTGGTAAAATAGTTGTCGAAACAAATTGGATGCTTCTCGGGATTGGGAATTTTCTCAACAAAATTTAACACAACACCTAATGGGATATTTCGGGATTCGACAGTATTTTTTTCCACAGTAAACATCCAAATCATAACAATCGCCACAATAACCAGCTAACATCCATGCCTTGTTTCCAAAACGTATTGGCTTACCTCTTATAAATTGTTTCGCAGAATGCCTGCCGAAATATTTAATCATTGATTCATCAATTGAAATATTTGAATGAAAGTAACCAAATTGCTGGAAACGTTGTCATTACGGCCGTAGTTTGTACATTTTGTCTGTTGAATTACTTATATTACTGTTGTCTGCAAGATGAAGATATTTTTTTATTTCTGAACTAAAGGCACTCAACACGATACATTTTTTGTATTACTTCAAAAATACACACCGCTTAAAAGACGACCATTTTTGTTCCTGCCTTGCTTTGACACTGCATAAATGTCAAAATGTACACACTAACTTGCACTGTCGGTTGAACGCGCAACTGCCAAAAAGTTAAACAAATTTAATGGGTTTTCCGATGAAGTACAGCCGGCGGGAATGGGTTAAACTATGAATTTAAAATTTTTATAATTTGTCGACTTTGAAAGGCCCTGCTTTAAAAAAAATGTACTAAAGTGCCTTGGCAAGTGCTATTAAAAGTTCGCGTATTTAATAAGTATTGTAAAATGGTACAATATTTGTTAGTTTCATACTAAAAAAACGAGTAAAAAAATAAAAACCTCAAGTAACCCGATTTTTGCTAACCCATTTTACTCAGTGTTCTTTATTCGCACAAGCTCTTACTAGGTTTAATTTTACGGCAAAATTATAAGAGAGAGGGATAGTGGACATGTTTGCCATGAGCGAGCGAGACAGATAATGACGCCACTTCTACCAAAGTCAACAAAAGTAAGTAAAATTAATAAAATAATGAAAAATCTTGCCCTAGTTTAGTTTAGGTTTATTTGAATAAAAGTCAGATAGGGAAATAACATTTTTTATTATAATAAATGTTAAAATTGTTTACAATCAGCCTCAATACACGCCCTACATCTTCTTAAAAAAAAACTAATTAGCCGCGCATATCCTCGAGAGCTGATGTCCTCAGCAGCTAAAGGAATTCGTTAACGCAGCTCGGCTACGCTCTCAATAGGCTTTGAATAAACTTTTTCTTTGAGAATGCCCCACTAAAAAATCCAGGCGATTTAAATCTGGGCAACGGGCTGGCCACGAGATAGTTCCTGAACGTCTAATCCACCTTCCCGGATATTCCTGGTCAAGGAAATCTCTTACTTGGACTGCGTAATGGGCTATGGAGCCATCTTGTTGATACCACATGTGGCGATGATCTGTTAGCGGTATGTCCTCTAACAAAGTTGGTAAATTTTTTCGTAAAAAATGTAGGTAATTCGAACAATCAATCCTGTCATTTCGGCTCGACGTTGAGGTCTGGGACACCCTGTATATTTACATAAATACCTACGGTTTATCTGCAAGTCCACATATTTATTTACATAGATACATACATTAAATATCTAAATTTTCTCCATTGACCTTATGGCCTTCTCACATTTTAACTTTTACATTAGGCTATCTGTCCTCCTGAAAAATGGCTACATATATCAGTAAAAATTGTTGCAACTTTGATTGGTCAGAATACAAATAAGTGGGATACGAACGCGCAACGCCTTGAAGGCCTCAGAAAAACAAAGAGGGCAACATTATTTCAAAAAAAGAAAACGTTATTATTCTTTTGAATAGCACAGACCAACGACACACTCTTACACAGTTCTAGCGAAAGCTAAAATTACATCGCCTTGTGCCGACATGAGCAACGAGAGGCAATTTTTGTATCGTATATGGCGTGATCTTCTTGGTATACGATGGCCAATTCTCAAAGCCCAACGAACTTACCACAATAAAAAAACCACCACCGGCAAACTGAATTAGACGACTGAGAAAAATGAGAATAACAATTTGCTTTAAAAACACTCGCTAGAGAGACAGCGAAAAAATTATAAAGCATACGTCTTGCCTAAGAAAGATCCAAAAAGCTGTTTGTTGAGTTAAAAATATTGCTATCCGACATAACTCACTTACACGATGAAAATAACTTTGCCCGGCCGATAATTTTTTGCATAACTTATTACAGTGGCGGACAAAAGTCTACATACACCGCTTGAATTTGTTGTGTAGAAAGTACAATCACTCTTCTGAAAAATGTAGGTATACAGTTTTATTTCAAATCCTTTTTTAATCACATATACTAAAAAAATCCATTACCTAACTTAATATAAAAAGGTTATGGTGGAAAAACCCAAAAACGCCCTTGACAAAAGTCTACATACAAGACCGGTTTCTTAGCAGGTAGATCGATATTCTGTGTTGCTATAAGGATAAAGTACCTTTTTTCACATTTTTTTCCTTTATTAAGTTGTCTGATTTGCTAGTATTTAATTTAGTTGTGGTTTAATCACTTAAGCATCAACAATGGCTCCGCGAAAAGAAATTTCTATTGACGTAAGAAACCTGGTTATACAGCACAGAAATGAGAACAAATCTTATGGCGAAATTTCAAAAATTTTAAATTTGGTTCGTCCAACAGTACAGACCATAGTAAAAAACTATGAAAAAAATGGCTCCACCGAAAATAAGCCGCGAGTTGGCCGCCCGAAGAAACTGTTTCGAAGATACATCAGCTTGATTCTCAAATAATTGAACGATAATCCCAAAATTATTGCTCCAAAATTAGCCGAAAACATAGCAAGCTCATTTTTTTTGGATTATATACATAAATAATGTTTGGTAACAATTAATTTAAAAATTCAAAAATCTATTCTAATAGATGGTGCCGCCAGATATCATCCACCCGAATATCGTGTTCTGCGCGGCTGGTCGGGTGGGAGTCGCTTTCATCAGTCCTGGACGCAGGATCATCGCGTAGACTGCAGCTCCCAGGATCAGCGATACCGCGCTCGAGCGGTGGAAATTCGGGTCCGCCAGCCGGAAATTGTCAAATTCGCTGACTACGCGTGCGGCGAGTGTGCGCTCGGGGGTAATGCGGGACAGATGGGTCTCCACATTCGCGGTCACCTGGAGCCGCTCGTTCCACCTTTTTAGCGTGAACTGGCATGAATTCTCACGACCGTGCACCAACTGCAGCCTTCGCGCCAGCTTCTGCGAAATCGATGACCGCTGCTGCCCTGGGTCTACGATCGCTCTCACCAATTGCGGTCTTCCTCTCGTCATGATCCGGACCGCTACCGTTGGCGTGAGGACAGATAGCCCTGGTGCGTGCGGTGCCTGGCGCTTCGCGGCAACGGGAGGGGGCAACTGGACTGCCGACCGCATAACCGACAGTCGAGGTCTGGCTACTGGTGGCACGTTGGATGCTGGTGATGCCGCTTCTTCCTCCATCTCATCATCTTCGGCGTCGATTTCCAACACCTCTTCGTCGCTCGACTCGCTCAGAGGTTGTGCGTTATACGCACTGTAGCGTCGTCGCCGGAGCTCTTCGGGCTTAAGAGCAGGCAGAGTCCTGTCTTCCTTCCCTCTTGCCTTCTCGTGGAGGTGAAGGAGACTGTGGTGCCTCTCGCTGCATTGGTCGCAGTTTCGGGGCGACGGACACGTTTTTGCCATATGGTGCGGTGACATGCAATGGGCGCAGTGCCGATGCACGAGGACAGCACGCAGTCTCTCGGCTGGCTCCATCCTACGCATCACCCGGCAGTATAACAACGAGTGGTTCTTTGCGCATACGGGGCATTTCCTCAGACCAGATTTGCTAGTGGTCTCCATTTTCAAAATTTAGGTACTTTTGGTCTGGAAAGAGAATTAGAGTTAGAAATTTTGTTTACAATCGTGGTAAAAGAACCAATTTCACAATTGGCCGAGTTATGTTTCCCCGCGCCGTTCGTAGTTCTACGACACGGACGCAGCTATCAGGACCTGAAAAAACTCTACCTACTCTGCTAAGTCGCCATTCATTTGGAGGCAGATTGTCTTCTTTAATAACCACCAGGTCATCTGTCTCGATGTTACGTTGGGGGAGCCTCCATTTTGTTCGTTTCTGCAACTCCTTCAGGTACTCCGCCTTCCACCTTTGGCAGAACGTCTACTGTATGGCTTTAATTTTTTGCCATCGATTTACAATGGACATCGGATGCTCCGTGACTTCGGGCTCTGGAAACGCGAGTATCGGGGTTCCAATTAGGAAATGTCCTGGTGTTAGGGGTTCCATTGCCTCAGAGTTCTCAGAGATGGGGCTGGTTGGTCGAGAATTCAAACACGACTCGATCCTTGCCAACAGTGTGGAAAGCTCCTCTATGGTGAAACGCATTGAATGAGCGACTTTCCTGAAATGTATCTTGAAGCTTTTTACACCTGCTTCCCAGAGCCCTCCCATATGAGGTGCTCCTGGAGGTATAAAGTGCCACGAGATACCTTGATTAGCGTATGTCTGCGTTGTCCGACTGGCCACCGTAGAGACGAACGCCTTGAAATCCAGAACAGACAAATACGCAGACGGCATGCTCGGCCCGTCAAACTCCTTATTTCGAATGGGCCCGTGAAGTCGATTCCAGTGTTCGTGAAGGGCCTGGACACTTCTGTTCGTTCCACTGGCAAGGCTGCCATTAACTGCTCCCGCGCTTTCTTCCTGTAAATAATGCATACTTTGCAATTGTGTACAGTATTTTTGATTAAATTTTTCATCCGTACGATCCAGTATTCAGACCGCAAAAGTCTCAACATTAGCTGATTTTCACCGTGCAGGGAAATCAGATGTGAGAATTTTACGAGCAGTCTTAAAAACTGGCAATCGTAAGGAAGAATTATAGGGTACCGTTCGTTATATGGTAAACTCGATAACGCGAGTCGCCCCCCCACTCTCATAACTCCGTTTCTGTCGAGAAACGGATTAAGAGTGGCTATTGGACGTTTCGCATTAAGGGGCGCGGAAGCGCCGCCAGCCCTGTACTCCTCTGGATAGTGTCGCCTCTGTGCTACAAGAATAAGGCGACGCTTTACCTCCTTCATTTCCTCGGATGTTATTTCGTCTCTCTGGTCGCTTATCACCAACTTATGGACAGGCTCGAGAGAAGTCCGAAAAACGCTCCAGGATATCTCCTTCTCCTGAGACACCTGTCGCGTGAACTCGTACTTTCCTCTGCTCTACATCTGTTTCCAACGTGTCATTGCAACTACTCGCTTGGGGCAAAGCTGATGGCTCTTTCTGTAACCACTTTGGTCCGTGCCACCATAACGCGTTGGCTTCTAAATCCTGTGGTGTGACGCCTCGACTTCCGAGATCTGTTGGATTATCTGCAGAATCCACGTGATTCCATCCAGTCACTCCAACAAGCTCGTCTATTTTTGAGACTCGGTTTGCCACAAAGGTTGTCCATGAACACGCTGGTTTCTTGAGCCATGAGAGAACAATCGTAGAGTCAGTCCATTTATGGATGGTTGGCTGCAAAATTTCAAGCTGTGGAAGGAAGGCATTAATTTATTCCGCTAACAACAATGCTCCGCACAGCTCCAATCGGGGGAGAGACACCGTTTTTACTGGGGCTACCTTTGTTCTACCTACCAGCAAATAAATGTAGGGTGTTTTTTAGGAAGTGCGTTCGCGGACTCTAATATATAAAGCCGCCGCATATGCCTTCTCGGAGGCATCACAAAATCCGTGGAATTCTACTTCATTCCATGGTGAAAACCGGATCCAACGAGGAATTTTTATTTTCTGAATATTATCGTAGTTATCCAGAAATGATTCCCATCGCAGTAGCAAATTTCGGGGTAGACTGTCGTCGCAGTCTATTTTGGATAGCCAGATATCCTGCATCAGTATTTTGGCTACAACAACAATTGGTCCGAGCCATCCTGCTGGATCGAACAACTTTGCTACACACGATAATACCTCTCGCTTGGTGTAATCCTGCGTCACGGGTATCGGCTGCACTGTGAAATGGAACATATCATGTATTGCATTCCACCGGATTCCCAACATCTTCGTCTCGCTCATGTCGTCGATTTCCAAGAAGTTTTCCTTGTAGATGTGGTCTTTTGGTAAACCTGCTAAAATTGTTTTAGAATTCGACGTCCATTTCCGTAGAGGAAAACTTTCACTTTTAAGAGCTTCGAGTAGCTCATCACGCATTTTTATTGCTGTTGTGCAATCATGAGCTCCAGCCAACACATCATCCACGTACATGTGTTGCTTTAAAACTCTTGATGCTAGCGGATATTTCGTTTTAACATCTTCAGCGAGTTGATGTAGCGTTCGTATCGCCAGATAAGGAGCGCAATTTACTCCGAACGTTACGGTTTTTAGTTCAAAGTCTTGCAATTCAGCGTCCTGGGACTCTCTGAAAAGAATTCTTTGAAATGCAGTTTGATCTGGCTGAAGCAAGATTTGTCTATACATTTTTTCAATGTCTGCATTAAAGACGTATTTAAATAAACGCCACTTCAATAGAAGACACACTAAATCTGCCTGCAAGATTGGACCGGGGTAGAGGACGTCGTTTAAGCTGACTCCATTTGAAGACGGGCACGACGCGTTGAACACTACTCGAACCTTGGTCGTAGTGCTCTCTGGTTTGACCACGGCGTGATGTAGCAGGTAAAACGTTCGATTCCCTGTGTTTCCAACCGGGACCATATGGTTGAGATCGATGTACTCCTTTAAGACTCGATCATATTCCTTCTTCAAGTCAGGCCTGCGCAGATAACTGGCCTCACTTCTAAGAAATTGCCGTGCCGCTCCAGTCCGAGAATAGCCGAGGTTGATGCTTTCTGGGAACTCCCGTCGAAAGGGTAGCGATACTACATATCGTCCGCATTCATCCCTTACCGTCGTTCTCTTATAGAGCTCCTCGCAAAATGCATCTTCGGGGGTGATCTTCCTTTTGGGTGAAACTTCTTCCAACTCCCAAAAACGTGTCAGTTGGGGGTTCGTCATCTGTGTGCAGTACGACACACATGACGAAAAACAGCTTGTTGTGACCCTCCGAGGAACTGCCCTGTAAGGATCCACCCGAACACCGTCTCCTGGGCCAGAAGTGATCCCAGCACGTTTCGCTCTACGTTGTCCATGATAACAGCCGGGTATACATCCGCACCCAAGATGACATCCACCTGCTGACTCCTATAGAAATTTACATCGGCCAACCTAAGAGGGGGGAGTGATCCAAGATGCACCCGGTCCAATGAAAACTTGGGGGGGTCTCCTGTCAATTGGGGTAAAACGAGGCCTCTTGCCTCCATTTTAAACTGGGGGTTTACAGGAGAACCTATGACCAGATGCGCTACTTTTCGCACATTTGCCGATACCGTGGCACTTATCCCTGTTACCTGAGTATCAGCAACTTTCGTTGGCAGCCCGATGCGCTTCCGGAGCCGGTCAGTGATGAATGTACCCTCCGATCCCGAATCAAGTAAAGCCTTGACTTGGTAGGTGACTCCTAGATGATAGATGTTGACCATGGCAGTTCCTAGCAATATATTGCAATTGCTTGCAGCATGTAGAGATTGCACATTGCTCGTGCTTGGTTGGGGTTGTGTCGTTCTGGGTTGTGCTGATCGTGGTTGTGGGGGTCGGGGCACCTTACTTCGGGGTGACGGTTGTGGTGCAGACGTGCTGGGCAGAAGGTCGATGTAGAAGGGAGTGATGTCTTTGGTGACAACTCCAACAAGAGAAAGGGCTCTTGCAATCTTTTGCCATA
Organism: Philophylla caesio; assembly: GCA_963971545.1. Lineage (NCBI taxonomy): Eukaryota > Metazoa > Arthropoda > Insecta > Diptera > Tephritidae > Philophylla > Philophylla caesio. Next base: position 44,309,851 of record OZ020606.1, on the reverse strand, counting down.
TGGGAATGTGCAAGGCAATTCATGCACAAGTTATGTTTTCTGGCAACAGTGACGCGATCGTCAACTTTCATTGCCAAAAATTGGGAGCAACCCTTCAATACATGGGTTTGCTCGGGGCATAACCTACAGGTAGGTTAAGAAAAATGCCCATGGTGTGCCGACACTCGCCTCTTATAGCTTGCGGCGGGTGGTCGACTGACGGTCGGCTTTACCGCTCTAGCACCCCGAATGTCGGAAACAGTTTCCAACGTTTGGAACCGGCTTGCGAGAAAGCTGTCTAATTCCTCCCACCTCGGAATTTCCGCCTTCCTCACAATCCCTTGTTCCCATAGCGCTAGGGTGGTGTCTGGCAACCGACTCGACACCAAAAACACGAAAATTGCATCCCAGTTCTCAATGTCAATACCGTACATTTCTAACATTGAGATGCAATTGTTGACCGATCGTTGTAAATTCTTAATATCCGTTCCGCGTTCTACCGTGACCGATGGTAAATTAAATAAGATCTTCAGCTGACTATTGACCATTATCCTCATATTGTTCCGATAGATTTTGCCACGCTGTGGCGAAGCCGTCATTAGTCAGAGGGGATTTTTTAACTATATCCTTTGCTTCACCCCGGGTCTTCTGATTCAAATGATACAGCTTTTCGACCGGGGTTAAGCGCGAATTGTTCACGTAAATCGCTGTGAATAAATCCCGAAACGATGGCCACGACATGTAGTCACCGTAAAATATTTCCGTATCACATGGAGGTAAACGGATATTTGAATGAGCAGGAAGTTCAACTTCATGAAGCCCGTGATTGACCGTTGAACTGCTTTGTTGAGCAAAAGTGAGACCATGAGCAGTCTCACCTATAAGCGCACCGCAAGTCAAGTATGCGGTGTAGCAGTCCTGGTATCGGCACTTGGCCAACCGAAGAGCGGACTGATCGCTTTCGTTGTCGGACAAGGTCTTTGAGTACTTATCAAACTCCTCTTTAACCTTGACCCACAACGTCTTAAGCTCTTCTTTCTGTATTTCCAGAGAGAAGATCGAATGGCAGTTACTGGGCATCGTGGTATAGCCCGACTCAAACTCAAGCAGCGCATCGCATGCGCGCGAAAAATCGTTGAGTGTGGCCATTTTACGAAAAACCTTACGAAATTTTGTTTGAAATTCTTTCGAAAAAAGCAAACGATTTAAAGATAATGTCGTAAAGACTAATCCACGAAAAAAAAAGTTTCAAGTTTTCAAACTCCGACGTTTGAAAGATATTTCGAAAAACAAGACGTTGGAAAGATTGTTTCAGTGTATCGCACCACTGAATGAAATCACGAAAAAATTAACCGGAAATAAAAACTCCAAAATCCAAAAAAAGTCGAATTTATTTCCCTCAGTGTTAGGCACCACTGGGGAAACTCAAGAAAAATGCTCGAAATTTAAAAACAGAATTCCAAAACAAATCGAATTTAATTTCCCTCAGTGTTGTGAGTCACTGGGGAATACCACGGAAAAAGCCGAAAATAAATATCCACAAATCCAAAAAAAAAGTCGAATTGATTTCCCTCAGTGTTAGGCACCACTGGGGAATATCACGGAAAAAGACGGAAATGAAAATTCAAAAAAATCGAGTTTATTTTCCTCAGTGTTATGATCCACTGAGCAAAACCCAATTTCTTTAAAGGCCTTCTGAATGGATTGAACGAATAAAATAAACTAATCTAAAACCGTTAATTATAAAAATTATAACGCGGAAAAAAATCAATGTTCAACCAAACGAGAGTTCTTTCCGTGTCTCGCACAACCGGAAGAACCCAATTAATTTTCTATAAAGCACAAAAAAAAACGTACTAGTGGAGAACAAAATGTCTTGTCCCACCGAGTAAAAATTGCAAAGTGCGTTTAATACCTTGTCCTAGGAAAGGAAACGAAAATTTTATGTACCAATAATCAAAAAAAAATCAATTGAAGTAAAGCCAAGCAATTTTCGAGAAAGCGAAGAAAGGTACCAAAATCCAATGGTTTTAAACAAGCCACACCACCTTATATGGATGACCAAAAAAAAAAAATTCAAAGACAGAGTAAATTAAATTTACACCAAAAAAAAATTATTTAATTTTTTTTTTTTTTGTAAGTTTTTATATTTTTTGTTTTTTAATTCGAAATGTCGACGGAAAAAAACCCGTAATGGTCTTTATTAATTAATATTTCGACGGTCAAAAGGCCGTAATATTCTCACACAAAAATTTTTTTATTTTCGCCCACTCACGAATATACATACATACGTGTTGTATGTCAAAGGCTTACCTTGTATCACTGCTTACTGTTGTTGTTGTGGAAACGATGGGCCACTGGTGGGGGCCTTGCTGCACCGTTGGGCCGTTGGTATGGGCCTTGTTGAACCGTTGGGCCGTTGATGCGGGCCTTCGTTGAACGGTGGGCCACTGGTGGGGGCCTTGCTGATCGTTGGGCCGTTGGTGTGGGCCTTTGTTGCACGTTGGGCCGTTGGTTTGGGCCTTTGTTGTACGTTGGGCCGTTGGTGTGGGCCTTTGCTGTACGTTGGGCCGTTGGTAGGGGCCTTGCTGTACGGTGGGCCACTGGTGGGGGCCTTGTTGAACGTTGGGCCGTTGGTGTGGGCCTTTCTGCACGGTGGGCCACTGGTGGGAGCCTTGCAGCAACTCGTTGGGCCGTTGGTGTGGGCCTTGCTGCACGTTGGGCCGTTGGTATGGGCCTTGCAGCAACTCGATGCGCACTGCCGCCTGACTTCGTGGCACCTAGTGCCGGCGGTCAACACTTGCACACTCTTAAACTGGCTGCACCTTATCTCGTGGGACTATTTTGTGCCCGTGCAACCACTTTTCACCTCACTTTCACTTTATTTTTATTTTTAATTTAAATATTTTAGTATGTTATTTTGCACTTTTATTTTTAATTTAATTAATTTGTAATTTTTATTTTTAATTTAATTAATTTGTAATTTTTATTTTTAATTTAAAATTTCCGTTTGTTTTTTGTGTTCAAATTTTATTAAATTAAATTAATTTTAGTTTACTTTAGAAATTTATTTTCACTTTGGTTTTTAATTTAATTAGTTTGTGGTTTATTTTTAATTTATATTAAGTTTTTATTTTACAATGGCGCTACCGCCAGTTGTGCTGAGGTGCGGCTCTTAATGCCGGGGCTCCCGCCGGAGCACTGGTGTAAAATTTTTTCAGCTAGCGCACTATTTTCCAGCTAACAACGCCGGCGCTTCTGGAGCACCCGCTATTTCTTCAGTGCTTGCAACTCGGGTGCTGCAAACACACACGATTCAATAAAATTGAAAATTTCAAAGGATTACCTTTTATGCGTATCGATGCTCCAATCGCTGGAGCCGCCGTGCCCTTCTAATATCCCTCGTTGTCGCCGGAGTTGTCGCGGTCGCCAATTTAGGGCTTATTTAAATTTATTTAAAAAAAACTTCATGCACACGTGCAAATGGCGCCTTGCCGGTTATTTATCTTTTATTATAATTTTTTTTTTTTTTTTCTATCTTTGGCAGCTGCCAAATTGTGGATTGCAATTCGGAATCCACTGCTCGTTCACAATAGAAGATTGTGAAAAATCTTTAAGAAATTTTATAAGCTGTGTTTAATTGGTTATATGTATATATTAGTATATCCACAATATATTAAACACAACTTAATGGGGGATTAAAATGGGGTTAGGCAACTTGGCAGTTTTAGGGGTTATGTTTTCATGCGAACATAATATTCTACACTTGCTTTTTTTTTGTTTATTTGCGAGTCCAGCACATCAGCCTCAATAAATATTAACAAAAAAAATCAGAATGATCCGGCTCGAAGGACCATATTCGAGCGGGGAGGAATTAGGGGATAAAATCACTGCTGGAAAAAAGTGGGGTTAAATATGTATGTTAAAATGCAAAACCTTACGTGTAGCGTTGGGGGCGTCTCTTCACAAAGTGAAAGAGTGCAGGAGTTTCGCAGAAGGCGAAACCCATCAAACGGAACGGGTAACAGGACTCGAGAAAAGGGAGAGAAAGTAACGAGTCCCTGTTCCCGTACTATCACAGCGACATCTGCAAGTGGAATTATAGTAATTCACAATGGCAGATCCACTTGTGAATGCTGATGTAAACAGCTGGCGTAAACACAAGGCATTATTGGAAGCTAATCTGAAGCCTTGGATAGTTTGGAGCTTGGTGCAGGCTGAATCTTTCAACAGGATAACGATCCAAAGCACACGGCTCATATTGTCAAGGATTGGTTGCTTTATCACGCTCCAAGGCAACTACATACACCACCTCAAAGTCCAGATTTGAATGTTATTGAACATGTCTGGGAAATTTTAGAAAGAAAAATTAGAAAAAATCAGATTTCAAGCTCTGCAATACTCAAAGAACGCATTATTGAAGTTTGGAACAGTATTACTTTAGCAGAATTGACAAATTTAGTAGCTTCGATGCCACAACGGCTTCAGGCTGTTATTGATGCAAACGGTGGACCAACTAAATACTAAAAAATCAGGTTACCTAATGTTAACCACAAAGTTTTCGCTCTAAGATAAGTTATGTATGTACTGTATGTAGACTTTTGTCAATCCTGAATTAACGTTTTTTTGTCATAGCTTTACTATTTAATGCTAAAAAATGGATTTTTTTTGTTTTTCATGATAAGGAAATATATTTGAAATAAACTGTATAATTAATTTTTCCAATAAACTTTTTTTACATTAATTCCAACGGAAATGGGGGGTGTATGTAGACTTTTTTCTGCCACTGTATATCAAGAACGGAGTGTCTGATTAGAAGGGTGCTTGCGGTTCCAACCTGATTTATTTTTCGATTTGATTTTTTAATGCGTTGAGTCGATTTAGCCATGTCCGTCTGTCCTTCTAGGTCCATCTTTAACTTTTTATAATTTATTAGACATTTGTCGGAATAGGCCAGATCGGAAGACTATCACGTATATGTAAGTTAATAAATATTTTGCTCCATAACTCCTTCATTTAAGCAGCTAGTGACATGAAATTATGCAAGAAGGTCAGCTGTTATAACTATGTAAACAGTGAATATCATCATAAAATTAAAGAAATATAACATATATCTACCATACAACCGATTGTTTAGATATTGTATTTAGCATGCCAACCCCTTCATTTAAGCAGCTAAAGGCTTGAAATATTGCACAAATAATAGTTATTATAAGAACTATTTTAGCAGTGAAAACACTTTAATATCGGATAAATATAACATATAGCTCCCATACAACCGATAGTTCAGATATTGTTTGCTTTTTATTTATTTGATTTTCAAAGTCAGAAAGAAAAGAAAGAACAATCCCAGCTTCCTAAAGGTGTGATTCAGTCGAGCTTGAGAAATTTGCTGCATACATGTGGAAGTAAACACTTCAGAAGTAACATATAGTGGGTTGGAGGCTTTTGTAGATGGGGTTTCGGAAATGATTGAATTAATGACACTAGGATTTGTCGGCACGGAAACAGCATCTGAATGAGGCAGGGAAGCTACACTGACTTAGTGCAAACAAAGGATATTCATTTGTTTTCTATTTATTTTGTGGCCCTGAAACTATTTACAAATTAAGAAACCAATCACAATTTAATCTGTAGTAATAACAAAAACAAGTAACACTATATTTACGAGGATCAGTCCTGATAGTTGGCACTAAGAACTTCTCCTTTAAACCAAAATTATACACTAAATATACATATAAATTAATTTTTAAAATACTGATTGTGGTGCTTGAAATCACATTACGATTGAATTTTTTTTAAATTAAAACCTAATATGAGCATTCATTTGAAAAAATGGACTACAGCGCCATCTCGATATCGCAGAGCTAAAAAAAAACAAACTTCAAAAATGTATTATTCGTATCAATAAGCTCTTACATATATTTACGATATACATTTTTTAACAATTTTTTTTTTTCAATGTTACAGGCTAAAAGACAAGTTGACGATCTTTTTGAAGATCTAAGAGATGGTCATAATTTGCTTACGCTTCTGGAAGTTCTATCGAATGAACATTTGGTAAGTCGATAAATAACACTGTATAACAAAAAAAGCTAAATTCGGTTCAGTCATATGTAAAAATAGAACATCGTTTAATCTATATTGGAACGGTTTTCCGTCATCCCTGTCGGAAAATTGAAAGAAAATCAAAATATAATATCCAATCAGTTTTAAAAAATATTGCTTAGATATTTTCTTTAAATACCGTTTCCCTTAGGACATTTTTTGAATATGGTCTTATTTTATTTGTATCTGTCATAGTTTCGGAGATATTTGCCTTTAAATCTATCTTTACGTGAGAAATCATATTGGAATCATTATATCCGAGTTTTCAAAAACTTGTTTAAAAAGATAATTAAATAATTTTTGAAATATCTCGCAAGGTTTTGAAGCTGTTTCTTTTACAAAGTGAACAAGGGATGCACAAGTGGGGATTATCTCCAGTGTTAGTTTTATTTGGTGTAGTAGTTAGCTACAATATTACCTAAAAATATTCACTTTGGATGGTGGCTGAATCGGTGTTGCCTCTTGAATGTCCAATCGTCGAGTGCCATAACGAAATTTTACAAAATTTTACCGTTTTAAGGAGAAACTGCCCGAAATTATTTATCCGGAAACACAGTAAATTTTCCAGCCTCGCACATTCATGTGTGTGTACATTAAAATGCTTTACACATGCATGTGTGTGTGCAAAACTTATTTTTTTGTTTTTTGCTTTACGAGGAGTAAGGATTTCCCGCAGTAGGCATGCTTGTCGTAAAAGGCGACTAAAATCCCATTGGTGTGTATGTCCCGATTGGCAGTCATGCATCTCGGGAAGAAGGAGGATGACGGGAAAAATTCCCTCTAAAATACCCACCAACCCTGGCAGTTTGGGACAAAACTGCATAGTATGGCAATGGCACAACAAATGGGTTATGATACTCCAGGTGGTACCCACGCATGTGGAAATCCACCCGCAGTTGCGGCAGGTTCACGGATTCTGGAGGCCCCAACCATTGCCAAAGTCTGCTGTGTTATAGACCAGGAGCGCATCCTGGAGGAGAGTGGAGAGGTAGTACCAATCCTCTCTTCTTCAGAGTCGGAAGGGGACCCACCTCTTGCAGGGGATGCGTGTCGGGAAGCAGCCAGCTGCCAACGACCCTCCAAAGACGAAGTGGGTCCTCTTTCAAAAACCCAGAAGAGGAGAAGGAGGATGATGGCGAAACGCGAGCAGGAGAAACCCTCTTGTGTGGCCATTCAGACTCCTGTTTCTGCATCTAGCAAGCGGCCCAGGTCTATGGAGGTTACTCCAGAAGCCAGTGGGACATTGGTGGATGCAGCGACTTCCAAATCAGCTGGCGGACGCCGCAAGAAAAGGAAAACTGTGGCGAAACCCACCAGTGCTTGCCCCAATGTCTCTTCGAGGCATCGTGCGGCGGGTACTGGTGCGGCGTTGCCCAATTCTGATCTTTTGGCGAACACTCAAGGACAGCGGCGGAAGAGGGCGGTATCAGCCAGACAGACCTCGAGCGGCACGAACCCCTCGCCTCAAAACAAGGGAGGTAGAGACGCGAGGGTTTGTCGAGGCAAAACCGCCCCCGCCATGCCCTTGCATAACAAAAACCTCCCAAATACGTCAGGAGGACTGGGGGCCCGGTCAACTTACTGTGAGACCGTGAAAAACCCACCGCTGGTAGCCGTAATTGGGAGGGCGGGTTCGACACGATAGATGACTACTGCAGAAGTAAAACACTGCAAGGGCCATCTGATCCGAGCCGTCATTGCCTCCGGCCCTGCAGCAAATGCCCGTGGTTATGAGGAGAGGGATGGAACCATTATGGTGAAATGCCTTTCCCGAGCAAACTGGGATTGGCTCAAGGCTGTGGGGCAAAGAATCCCGCACATAGGAGGAACACGATTCACTGTTTACAGCACTCTAAAGCCGCTACTTCTCTTATAAGTAGAAGGTTAACCAAGCTGCATACAAAACCCCACATAACAGCCATTCAGGAGCCCTGGGTTTTCAAACAAAAACCCTGTGGACTAAGTGACCTACGTGGTGGCAACATCTTATATGACGAAAACTCGGTCAGACCGAGAACTTGTCTTATAGTGTCTTCTCACTTTGCTGTAACTAGGCTTGTACAGTTGTGTTGTCAGGGCTTGGTGGCAGCGAGGCTGAGCTTCAAGTGCAAAAATAGGTGGAAACATTTCATTATCTCCGCGTACTTTCCATATAACTCTCTGCTGCCGCCACCTCCGGGGAAATCGGCTAATCTTGTGGAGTATTGCGAAAAATCCTCTGTTGCAATGCTAATGCCCAGAATAAAATCTGGGGCAGCAGCAAATGCAACGCGAGGGGAGATCGGCTCTTCGAGTATATACTGTCAAGTGGGCTGAGCATCTTAAATGTGGGCTCTAAGCCACCATTTTCCACGCCCAGGAAACAGGAAGTGATTGATCTTACTCTTTCTAACTCTCGGTTAGGGTGGTCAGTCCTAAACTGGAGGGTCCTGAGTGAAGACTCGCTTTCGGACCACAGATATATCCAGTTTCAACTTGGCGAGGATGCTATGTGCCCTGCGTCAGTACGAAACTTGAAAAAATCGGACTGGTCGTGTTTTAGGGAGGAGCTTGGAAGTCAGATCTGGGCGCCACCTAGAATACGATCCACTCATGCCATTGATGAGGCAGTAGATATTTTAACGACTGCCCTACATGATAGTTTGCATAAGGCCTGTCCGACTCGACTACTTCTGAACCGCACGCCTGTTCCCTGGTGGAACACGCAGCTGCAGAAGATGAGAGGTGAGTCGAGAAAATATCTTAACCGGGCCCTCAAAACCAATCTTGAGATGGACTGGGAACAATATCGCTGCACGCAAAGAGAGTATAAGAAGCTAATTCGCTCTGCGAAAAGGGACTCTACGCTAGCACTAGAAATTACAGACCTATTAGCATGACATCATTCATGCTAAAATGTCTGAAAAGATTAGTAGAGCTACGCATTCGTAGGGAGGTGCTGTCATCACATCCTCTGTCTTTGCATCAACATGCCTATCAGGCGGGAAAATCCTGTGAGACGGCTTTGCAAAATCTGGTTGCCAGAGTTGGCGAGGTCGTCGATAGGAAACAGTTCGCCCTGGACATCTTTGTAGACATTGAGGGTGCTTTTGACAATGCCACCTTCGATGGCATGTGCACTGCTGCTCTACGGCATGGGGTAGATCCTTCGCTGGTAAATTGGATTCGTTCAATGCTGGCGCAGCGGATTATCAAGATTCAGGCAGAAGGGGATCTATAGCTAAAGTGCGAAGTAAATAAGTATTGTCCTCAGGGCGGTGTGCTTTCCCCTTAACTCTGGTGCTTGGTAATTGACTATCTTCTTGTCACTCTTGATGACTCGAATATCTACGCTCAGGCCTATGCGGACGATGTGGCCTGTGTAGTCACGGGCCCATCTCTGCCGGCTGTTTGTAGGAAAGCGCAGACAATACTGAATAAGATTGACACCTGGTGTGACGATAATGGACTATCTGCAAACCCAACCAAAACTAGTGTTGTTCTCTTCACTAGGCGGAGAAGGTTGGATGGCCTCATTCCTCTCACGCTTAAGGAAGTCACAATTCAGACTTCTCCCGAAGTCTAGGAGTAATTCTGGATACAAAACTGTCGTGGAAATCTCACTTTGAGCACAAGACCTCTAAAGCATTGGCAGCCTTCTGGCAGTGTAAACGGGTCTTCGGCAAAACGTGGGGTCTATCACCAAAGGGTAACCTCTCGATATATACCTCTATGGTCAGACCCATAATCAGCTATGCTTCAGTGGTATGGTGGAGAAGACTCTCAATTAATAGCGTGGGGGACCTGCTTGCTAAACTTTAGATAACAATCGCCGTGTGCTGTACAGGGGCATTCTCTACAACACCTGGTGCTGCTCTTGACGCATTGCTGCACTTACCGCCACTTTGTATATTCATACGTGGGGAGGCCTTAAAAGCCACCTGCAGACTTAAAAGAAACGGATATTGGCACAAAACGGAGTGGGGCGAGGCGGAAATTGCTGGCGGCAGATATATGGACACTTGCGTCTTTTCAATGCCACAGGATACTACGCCACCGTTTCCCTTGCTGATGAAACTTTATAACGTTGAGTTCCCTGTGGCTGAATGCTGGTTTAATGCCAACACTGAGCCCGGTCTTACACGTTGTCGAATCTTTACTGATGGCTCCAAATTTGACTCGGTCAGGATCTAGAGTTTTTATAGAAGATAATGAGGATAAGCTTCACTTTTCTCTTGGGGAACATGCCTCGGTCTTCCAGACCTAAGTATTTGCAATTCTCAAGGCCATGCTGTAGCACTCCCACCTTCGGGCATCAATGCCACCATCAGAAACTGGGTGAAAACTTCGCTCAGCAATGACTGGGAGGCGTCGGGAGGTTGCCAGATGGGCAAAACTCATGATACCTTCAATCTCAGAAGGACTATCAAAACACTTGCTCTCGCTTAACAGGCGGGAATGCAGGAAACTTGTTGGACTGCTGACCGGTCACTTCACGTGGCATAGACACCTGACAATGATAGGGGTACATGACAAACCCATATGCCCATCCTGTTCTGAAGAGGAAGAGACACTTTCTGTGCTTCTGCCCCGCCTTTGCAAAAACTAGGTATGAGGCATTTGGGCGCGACGTGTTGAGAAACGAACACCTGAGCTCTTTGACACCCCAAAATCTACTAAGATTTGTTCGTAAATCCTGCAGATTTAAAACAGATTAAAAAGAACATGAAAACAGTACAATCGACGGCATGTAGTCTGAGTGCTGTTTTCTGCACGCGTTGTTTCGTGCCTGATTCCAACAAAAAAAAAAAAAAAAAAAAAAAAAGCATCGAAAGCCTTCTCCCCATCAGTGTGGGACTTTAACATGCACCAAACCTCCGACTGTCACGTACCGTTCCCCTCCCGGTTTTACCGTCAAGTATTTCGTCGGGAGGCAGTTTGAGCACTAAACTCTAAGTGCGTTACCGTCTGGATGCAGTTCGTGGAAGTTGCATCTACTTGGCACCACCTCTGTTGGTGTCCGTCGTCCCCGCCCACTTTTGTAATTTCCGCCTAATTGCGTTTGACAAGAATGACATCTGACACTACTTAAATGTTCTAAGTTAATTTTATTATCTTAATAATTCGTAATTCAACTTCATTGAGGCTTTCGGAATATACGCGAACACGAGCAGCCAATTTCTCTGGTAAGTTGATTTCCGCCTATTATGCCTTGCTGACACTATAAAGAGCACTATAGTATACCGAGACCGTCGGAACGGACTTGGTTCCTAGCGGCTTCTTACCCGGCTATGTACTCTGCAGCCAAATAGAGCCTGATGGAGAAGTTCCCTTGCTGCGCTGACTCAGCGAGTAAAATGACCGAGGTGGTCCAGCAAACGAATACCAAGAGCCGCACTGAACTGCAGCTGAAGAGCGTTTGGTTCCAGCCCTCAAAATCATCTTACTTTACGCTTAAGATTCACTAATCAAACGTAGAGCTTATCTCCAGTCATATTTGTCGGAACGGACGAGATTCCGAGCAACATCTAACGGAGCTATACTTTGTGTGGGTGGTCCGACGAACGAGATCCAGAACCGCACCGAGTTTTTTGGAGGAAAGCATTCGGTTCCAACCCGCGTATTCTTCTCACTTTACCTTACCGTTCACAACCTGGCGAATCCGTTGGAATGGACTTGGTTCCAAGCGGCACCCATTATGTTATATGCTGTGCAGCCGAAGATCCTGGTGGGCAAGTTCTACGGCAGCATTGGCCAGCAGGAGGAGGGACCCGGATGTAGTTTTGCTACTCATTCGCAGATCATGTCTCCTATTCCTCATCACTATAATATTTTCGCAAACCATAATCACGAAATGCCTTGACAAAGTTTGACCCGTTGTCCGTGATGGTCGTAATTATGTTTTTGTTGTTCAGGTCAAAGGAAGAATTCATTTCTCCAACCATTTGCGCGATTTTCTCCGCAGAATGGATACCAAATATTTGCCTACACGCCAACGCAGCTGATTTCCTCTCGAAATTTTGATCAAACCAATGACGGTTAATACAACATCACAACATAGTTTGAACTTCACCAACACTTAGTTTACAAACTTTTTCCATTGCCAAAATTCTGATTTAAAAAATAATTTAGACGAACTCCTTCCGACGCTACGCATTCTTTTACCACTCACTGCCGGTTCACTATCCGCAACAATATTCCTCTTGCGGATCACCTTCTCCGGGATAAAATTTGGGTCAACAACATCATAATCTGCCGAGAAGTCTTGGTCTTCAAACAGATCTTGATCCATTCCGACATTTTGCTCCATTTCGACAACCACGATATTTATAATGTGAAAATGTTATATTTACAAATAGAGTTTTCACCACTTCACTTACAACACTTTATGGATTGAAAAAGAAATAAAACCAAACACAATTTCCACTTTCTTATTCTGAATATTTAACAAAAAAAACGAGAGTATATACAAAAATAAAAAACGAAAAAAAAGTGGAACTTGAGTAAAACACGTTGACAAATGTCAATACTTAAATACAAAAACAGTATGAATCAGCTGAGTGAAGAGCCTGAACAACAGGGTGACCTTGGTCCAATATTATGAAATATTAAAAAATATTAATATCATGTAAATAAATATAGTATACAAAAATAAATAATTTTTTTTTTACAAAAATATTTCAAAATAGTTGATCTAATTAAAACTAATCGAGAAATCTAATCGATTTTTTTTTGATTAGTTTTGATTACTTTTGATTAGATATGCTAATCGTCACTAATCGCGATTAGATTTTTGATTAGTTCTAATCTAATCAATAAGTAATCGATTACTATAGCCAACTAATCCTAATTAATCAATTATTCTGCAAAATAAAAGTTTCTAATCAGATTACTAATCATTAGGATAAGTAATCATTATTCCCCAGCTATGATTTGATTACCTTTGGTTATAAATATTGTACGAGCCAGCTTTGATAAGTGAGTGACTTTTTGAATAAATTATATTTTTTTCGCCAAAAATCATTTTATTTTTCAAAATAATCTCTTTTTAACTCTTTACACTTAGTCCAGCGTTTTCCGATTTTTTTTATTCTTTCTCAAAACAGGAGTTTGTTTCTAAGACGAAATAATCTCTTACCACTCAGATTTGGAAATAGGAAATAGTCGTAAGGGGCTAAATCTGAAGAATATGATAGATAGCTATGTAGCAGTTTGTAGTCTGATTCATAGATTTTTACCAATCCTTTGAATGGGTCACCCGTTTGCGCTTATATCGAGTGTGAGCAATGTGGATAGCCTTTTCATATCAGAATATTAGTGTAAAATGTCTTGTATGCTCTCAGTTCAGATGTCTACAGGCTTAGCCACACCGCGTACACTCGTTCTCCGGCCATCCAACATCCTTCCATGGTATTTATCAACGATTTCTGGTGTAACGACCCCTTTTGGGCGACCTGAACCCACTTCCTAACCATTTAAATTGATGACAATGTCCCTATAGTATTTACCAATCGCTGAAGGTTTTTTACGAAAAAAATGATATTTATGTCGCACTTCATTTTAAACCCAAAAATACAAACTTATAAGCAGTTTGGGATGAAATTTCTTGTATTTATTAATTTTACTATTGACTTGCATTTTGTCTGTTTTATAATAATAATAATATAAATAATAATAATATAAATAATAATAATATAAATAATAATAATATAAATAATAATAAAATAAATAATAATAATATAAATAATAATAAAATAAATAATAATAATATAAATAATAATAATATAAATAATAATAATATAAATAATAATAATAATAATATAAATAATAATAATAATAATATAAATAATAATAATAATAATAAATAATAATAATAATAATATAAATAATAATAATAATAATAATAATAATATAAATAATAATAATAATGATATAAATAATAATAATAATAATATAAATAATAATAATAATAATATAAATAATAATAATATGAATAATAATAATATAAATAATAATAATATAAATAATAATAATAATAATATAAATAAAATAAATAATAATAATATAAATAATAATAATATAAATAATAATAATATAGATAATAATAATATAAATAATAATAATATAAATAATAATAATATAAATAATAATAGTATAAATAATAATAATATAAATAATAATAATATATATAGTAATAATATAAATAATAATAATATAAATAATAATAATATAAATAATGATAATATAAATAATAATAATATAAATAATAATAATATAAATAATAATAATATAAATAATAATATAAATAATAATAATATAAATAATAATAATATGAATAATAATAATATAAATAATAATAATATAAATAATAATTTTATAAATAATAATAATATAAATAATAGTAATATAAATAATAATAATATAAATAATAATAATATAAATAATAATAATATAAATAATAATTATATAAATAATAATAATATAAATAATAGTAATATAAATAATAGTAATATAAATAATAATAATATAAATAATAACAATATAAATAATAATAATATAAATAATAATAATATAAATAATAATAATATAAATAATAATAATATAAATAAATAGTAATATAAATAATAATAATATAAATAATAACAATATAAATAATAATAATATAAATAATAATAATATAAATAATAATAATATAAATAATAATAATATAAATACTAATAATATAAATAATAATAGTATAAATAATAATAATATAAATAATAATAATATAAATAATAATAATATAAATAATAACATAAATAATAATAATATAAATAATAATAATATAAATAATAATAATATAAATAATAATAGTATAAATAATAATAATATAAATAATAATAATATAAATAATAATATAAATAATAATAATATAAATAATAATAATATAAATAATAACATAATATAAATAATAATAATATAAATAATAATAATATAAATAATAGTAATATAAATAATAGTAATATAAATAATAGTAATATAAATAATAATAATATAAATAATAATAATATAAATAATAATAATATAAATAATAATAATATAATAATAATAATATAAATAATAACATATATAATAGTATAAATAATTATAATATAAATAATAATAATATAAATAATAATAATATGACAATAATAATAATAATATAAATAATAATAATATGAATAATAGTAATATAAATAATAATAATATAAATAATAATAATATAAATAATAATAATATAAATAATGATAATATAAATAATAATAATATAAATAATAATAATATAAATAATAATAATATAAATAATAATAATATAAATAATAATAATATAAATAATAATGATATTAATAATAATAATATAAATAATAATAATAATAATAATAATATAAATAATAATAATATAAATAATAATAATATAAATAATAATAATATAAATAATAATAACTTGACTTGCATTTTGTCTGTTTTATAATAATAATAATAATAATAATAATAATAATATAAATAATAATAATATAAATAATAATAATATAAATAATAATAATATAAATAATAATAATATAAATAATAATAATATAAATAATAATAATATAAATAATAATAATATACATAATAACAATATAAATAATAATAATATAAATAATAATAATATAAATAATAATAATATAAATAATAATAATATAAATAATAATAATATAAATAATAATAATATAAATAATAATAATATAAATAATAATAATATAAATAATAATAATATAAATAATAATAATATAAATAATAATAATAATAATATAAATAATTATAATAATAATATAAATAATAATAATAATAATATAAATAATAATAATAATAATATAAATAATAATATAAATAATAATAATAATAATATAAATAATAATAATAATAATAATAATAATAATAATAATAATAATAATCCCAACGGTTTTTTTTCCCTCCATACCCGCCCGACCGACGCGAGGGGCGCATCCGTATGACGCACGGATATATAAAAAAAAAAAAAAATTTTTTTTTCATATACATATGCTGCGCCGAGTCATGAAAGGCAGAAGTTTGTTAAGTGTCGAGATCTAAAACTGTTCAGCTACAGAACAAATGCTCATCAGCTGATCGAGTAGTAATATATAAGTATGTTTGTATCAATTATTGAGAGCATTGAGTATAGTTTTCTTTACGTAAAAAAGTGAGTCTGAAGTATCAAAAGAACCGGAATGAGTGTTAAAATCCTGGCACAAACTACGGAGTGGCTCATTTAACTCAAAATTACTTTTACATGGCTTCAGAAAAAGAGGCCGGAAATGTCTTGAAATTCGGGAGGGAACGTTTAGTTTTATTTCACCAAGAAGAGATGGGCTATAGATCAAGCCTGTCAGTAACTTCACTAAAAATACTACGCCTAGCATTTCTCTACGACTAGCAAGTGTAGGAAGATTAATGAGTTTTAAACGACTTATATATGGGGGCAGGTTGTACTGAGAATCCCAACGAAAATTTCTTAAAGCAAAAAGCAGAAATTGTTTTTGAATTGACTCTATTCGGTCGGAATGAACTTGATAGCGCGGGTGCCAAACAACAGATCCATATTCCAGTATTGGCCTCACTAACGTTGTGAATAGAGCCTTCGTAATGTATGGGTCATTGAATTCTTTTGACCATCGTTTTACAAATGCAAAAACACCCTTGGCTTTGTTAACTGTAACATTAATGTGAAGATTAAAATTAAGTTTCGGATCCATTGTAATTCCAAGATCAACAAAGTTACACACTTGTTCGAGGTTATGGTTACATATGTCATAAGAAGCCGGTTGAAGTGCCCTTCGAGAAAAGCACATTACCTTACATTTTTTAAGGTTTAGCGGCATGTTATTTACTTCACACCAGTTAGTCATGCTATTTAAATCCGCCTGTAGTAAGGACCTTTCCTCAACAGAATGATACGATCTAAAAAGTTTTACATCATCAGCATACAATAAAATTTTTGAATAGTTAATTACAGAAGGTATGTCATTTATAAAAAGTAAAAACAGAATCGGACCAAGGTGACTTCCTTGCGGGACCCCTGAAGATACATGAATAATGTTTGAGGAACTATTTTTAAAAAGAACTCGTTGTGTTCTGTCCATGAGGTAAGAAGATATCCAATGAAGGAGATTAGGTTGAAAACCAAGGAGATCGAGTTTATGAATCAGTAAAGCGTGACTTACTCTGTCAAATGCTTTACTAAAATCGGTGTATATAACATCAGTGTGCATAAATTCTCTGAATCCATTTGAAACATGAGTTGTGAACTCGAGCAAGTTTGTAACGGTAGATTTACCCTTAGAGAACCCGTGTTGAGTGCTAGAAATTGTAGAGGATAATGAATGCGTTAAATGGTCAACAACGATTGCCTCAAATAGTTTAGGAATAGCAGAAATCTTAGCTATACCGCGATAATTTTCTATAGAGGACCTACTCCCGGTCTTATGAAGGGGTAAAATGAATGATTCTTTCCAAGCTGAAGGGAAAACCCCAAGCCTAAGAGAAAGATTAAATAAATTAGTTAAGGGCTCATAAATATGTTTAGCACAGTTTTTGAGGAACCACGTCGGGATCAAATCGGGGCCAGCCTTAAAAGATTCTTTTAAGTTACTCAAACAATAAAATACTTCCTCAGAAGATATTTGCGGAATAAAAGCAGAGGTTAAGGGACAAAGTTTATATGGATAAGGTTTGCTCAGAGGCAAAGTAATGGAGTAATTTGACCTGAAGAATTTGGCAAACATGTTGGAAATTGATTGGGAGTCACAAGACACGGTATTTTGATATTTCATGGCAGACGGAAAACCAGTCACTCTGCGTTTTGATTATATAAATAATAATAATATAAATAATAATAATATAAATAATAATAATATAAATAATAATAATATAAATAATAATAATATAAATAATAATAATATAAATAATAATAATATAAATAATAATAATATAAATAATAATAATATAAATAATAATAATATAAATAATAATTTTATAAATAATAATAATATAAATAATAGTAATATAAATAATAATAATATAAATAATAATAATATAAATAATAATAATATAAATAATAATAATATAAATAATATAAAATATAAATAATAATTATATAAATAATAATAATATAAATAATAGTAATATAAATAATAGTAATATAAATAATAATAATATAAATAATAATAATATAAATAATAATAATATAAATAATAATAATATAAATACTAATAATATAAATAATAATAATATAAATAATAATAATATAAATAATAATAGTATAAATAATGATAATATAAATAATAATAATATAAATAATAATAATATAAATAAAAATAATATAAATAATAACATAAATAATAATAATATAAATAATAGTAATATAAATAATAATAATATAAATAATAATAATATAAATAATAATAATATAAATAATAATAATATAAATACTAATAATATAAATACTAATAATATAAATAATAATAATAATAATAATAATAATAATAATAATAATAATAATAATAATGATAATAATAATAATCATAATAATAATAATAATAATAATAATAATAATAATAATAATAATAATAATGATAATAATAATAATGATAATAATAATAATAATAATAATAATAATAATATAAATAATAATAATATAAATAATAATAATATAAATAATAATAATATGAATAATAATAATATAAATAATAATAATATAAATAATAATAGTATAAATAATAATAGTATAAATAATAATAATATAAATAATAATAATATAAATAATAATAATATAAATAATAATAATATAAATAATAATAATATAAATAATAATAATATAAATAATAATAATATAAATAATGGTAATATAAATAATAATAATATAAATAATAATAATATAAATAATAATAATATAAATAATAATAATATAAATAATAATAGTATAAATAATAATAATATAAATAATAATAATATAAATAATAATAATATAAATACTAATAATATAAATAATAATAATAATAATAATAATAATAATCATAATAATAATAATAATAATACATAATAATAATAATAATAATAATAATAATAATAATAATAATAATAATAATATAAATAATAATAATATAAATAATAATAATATAAATAATAAAAATATAAATAATAATAATATAAATAATAATAATATAAATAATAATTATATAAATAATAATTATATAAATAATAATAATATAAATAATAATAATATAAATAATAATAATATAAATAATAATAATATAAATAATAATAATATAAAGACTAATAATATAAATAATAATAATAATAATAATAATAATAATAATAATCATAATAATAATAATCATAATAATAATAATAATAATAATAATAATAATAATCATAATAATAATAATAATATAAATAATAATAATAATAATGATAATGATAATAATAATAATAATAATAATAATGATAATGATAATAATAATAATAATAATAATAATAATAATATAAATAATAATAATATAAATAATAATAATAATGATAATGATAATAACAATAATAATAATATAAATAATGATAATGATAATAATAATAATAATAATATAAATAATAATAATATAAATAATAATAATATAAATAATAATAATATGAATAATAATAATAATAATAATAGAAATAATAATAATAATAATAATAATAATAATAATAATAATAATCATAATCATAATAATAATAATCATAATAATAATAATAATAGTCATAATAATAATAATATAATAATCATAATAATAATAATAATAATAATAATAATAATACTAATGATAATGATAATAATAATAATAATAATATAAATAATAATAATATAAATAATAATAATATAAATAATAATAATATAAATAATAGTAATATAAATAATAATAATATAAATAATAATAATATAAATAATAATAATATAAATAATAAATATATAAATAATGTTGGAAATCTACTTGTTGAAATATTACTTTGTATTCAATATTACTTTGTATTCAATATTACTTTGTATTCAATATTGTAAACACATTTGCCGTTGATATTTTACATTCAAATATAAATTATTCATTCTGGAATATACGCAATATAATCAAGACGTGTTCTCGTGTTCTTTATTCTTAACTGCGCATATAAAGTTGCTATATTATTAACAGGTTATGGGCCTAGAATCGTTAAAGGATTAGAGAAACCTTGTTTATTTAAAGAAAAGTGTATACAAGATGACTTCCACCGGGATGTACTCAATCGGAAAACTGGATGACTCTAACTATGTGTCTTGGTCGGTTGAGATGAAGAGCGTTTTAGTACATGCGGAGCTGTGGGCAATAACCAGTGGAAAGCAAACAAAAGGTGAAAATATATCTGCCGAAGAGGCAGCGGCGTTCGACGTGAAGGACGAAAAGGCGTTAGCTAGCATTATGTTATGCATTAAGCCATCGCAGGTGAACCATGTGAAGCATTGTCAAACAGCAGCTTTGGCTTGGAATAAGCTGAAGCAGATTCATCAGCCAGGCGGTCCTGCTCGAAAGGTGACACTATTTCGACAAATGTTGTCTCTCAGATTGTCTGAGGGTGAGATGGTTCAAGATCATCTCAATGTGTTTTGCGACACTATCGAAAGGTTGGCGGAGATAAATGTTGTTTTGCCAGATGAAATGGCAGTCATAATTTTGTTAGCAAGTTTGCCAAAATCTTATGAAAATTTTGTAGTAGCAATAGAATCTCGTGATATTTTGCCAATGTTAGCTTCACTTAAAGTAAAACTACTCGAAGAGGGTGCTAGGCGAAATGGTGATGAATTGGGTTATACTGATTCACAAAAAGCGTTGGTGGTACGAACAAGATTCCAGAATGGTAACAACAACAGGAATAAAAACAGCACTAAAAGTTCAGAAGAGCAAAAAAAGTTAAATAATTCGACAAAGAAGCGTAGTGGTAAATGTTTTAATTGTGGTAAACATGGCCATTATGCTGCACAATGCAGGGAATCTCAAATTAGAATGGAGCGGAATGATAAATCCTTTAATATACTTGCTTCAATACTTCCGTATGAGCTAAATCATAATGAATGGTGCATCGATAGTGGTGCAACTGCACATTTATGTTGTGATCGTTCTGCATTTGTGACATACGAGGAGCGCAAGGAGAGAATTGAACTAGCCGGAAACAAATACATACAAGCAGATGGAATTGGTGAAGTTTGTGTACAAAGCGGGGAATTTCGGCTGAAGCTAAGAAATGTATTACATGTCCCAGATTTGAAATGTAATTTTGTGTCGGTTAGCAAAGCCTGTGAGAAAGGTTTTTCAGTGAGTTTTAAAAATAACCAATCTGTTATAAGAGACAGAGGGGGCGAGGTAGTAATTAAAGCTATTCGGAAAGGTGGTTTATTTGTGTTTTCATGCGAAGAAAATAAATGTTTTCACGTAAATAACGAAGACACTGAAGTAAAAATGTGGCATAATCGTTTTGGCCATTTAAATTTCGATAGTTTAACTGAAATGTTTAACAAAGAACTTGTTCATGGACTTAAAATAAAAAAAGTGTTAAGTAATTAAGACTGTTTTACATGCGCAAAGTGTAAGATATGCGTTAAACCATTTGCTCAAGCTTCTAAAAATCGAGCTAAAGACCTATTAGAAGTTATACATTCGGATGTATGTGGGCCAATGAACAAAAATTCTATTGGCGGGTCCCGATACTTTGTAACATTTATTGATGATAAGTCGAGATACGTTTCTGTATATTTTTTGAAATCGAAGAATGAAGTGTTTGAAGCATTTAAATCGTTTAAACAAATGGCAGAAAAACAAACAGACAGAAAAATAAAAATTTTAAGAAGCGATAACGGTGGTGAATATATATGTAAAGAGTTTCAAAATTTTTTGGTTGAAAACGGTATTCATCGGCAGCTGACAGTACCATATACACCCCAGCAAAATGGTGTGGCAGAACGTGCAAACCGTACACTGGTTGAGATGGCACGATGCATGTTAGTATACAGTAAGTTAGATGAAAGTTTTTGGCCAGAAGCAGTGTCAACAGCGGTTTATTTACGAAATATGGCTGCAACAAAAACATTAATCAACAAAACTCCGTATGAAGAGTACACAGGCAAGAAACCGACAGTTAAACATCTTAAAATATTTGGTTCGTTAGCAATTGCGCTTGATAAGACACAATCAAAAAAGTTTCAGCCAAAAGGAAGGGAGTTAATAATGGTTGGTTATTCAAATACCTCTAAGGCATATCGTTTGATGGATCCAGTTACATATAAAATTATCACAAGTAGAGACGTGGTATTTATGGAGAACACATTCTTTGGCAGTGAAGAAGTGGATTAAGACATAATGTCATTCGATTTAAATGTTAACGAGTGTAACACGGAAGTCGGCTTAAGTAATGGGGTATGTGAACAGCCCGAAAGTGAACTGAACAACGATGATAATGGTCGTATTGAGCAAGTGCCCAATGGTCCGGGTAGACCAAAAATAATTCGGTCTGGAAGTCGTGGTCGACCTCGTAAGCAACGACAGCTTTTAAATTTTATTGAAACTGTTCCACAGTCTGTAGAAGAGGCATTAAGTGGTGAGAGTGCCGTACAGTGGAAAGCTTCCATGCAGGAGGAGTATGATGCACTTATGAAGAATAATACGTGGTCGCTGGTGGAATTACCTCGTGGAGAAAAAGTCGTCAGTTGTAAATGGGTTTTTGCTATTAAGAGAAATGCAGATGGTAGTATACAGCGTTTGAAAAGTCGTCTTGTAGCAAAAGGTTGCAGTCAACGGTTTGGTGTAAACTTTACTGAGACGTTTTCACCAGTGGTAAGATATACGACGGTGCGTTTAATTTTGGCATTGGCGTGTGAATTTGACTTACATTTGCATCAAATGGATGTATCATCAGCATATTTAAATAGCGATTTACATGAAATTGTTTATATGCATCAACCTAAAGAGTTTGTGAGCAAAGAATTTCCTCATCATGTTTTGAAATTAAATAAGGCGCTTTATGGTTTAAAGCAGAGTGGACGCGAGTGGAATGCAAGGTTGGATATAGTTCTTAAGTCCTTTGGATACAAACCGTGTGTCAGTGAGCCTTGCGTTTATACAAAACAAGAAGATGAGAACTACAACATTATTGCTGTATATGTGGATGACTTGATTATAGGCGGTACGAAGTTAGAAGAAGTCAAACAAATAAAGACTAAACTAGCAAATGAATTTGATGTTGTAGATACAGGTCGTTTAAAATATTACCTCGGAATGGAAATCCAGCGCGAAGGGGAAACGGGTGCAATAACTCTTTGTCAAAGGAAATACATCACAGATTTATTGAATCAACAAGGAATGTCCGATTGTAAAGCAGCATGTACGCCGCTAAGTGCAGGGTTTCAAGTTAGTTGTACTGACAGCAAATGTAGACGTGTGGATCAAAGTGAATATCAATCTTTGATAGGTGCTCTGATGTATCTGGCTATTTCAACGCGACCAGACATTCTTCATTCTGTAAGTAAACTCTCACAGAGAAATACCGATCCGCACTGTGAGCACGAAGCAGGTGCTAAACATATCATCCGATATTTAAAGGGTACAATAGATATGAAGATACATTATCGCAAAACGGGTAAACCAGTTGAATGTTACGTTGACGCTGATTGGGGAGCCGATGTTAGTGATAGAAAATCATATACAGGAAGCGCATTTTTTGCTGCAGGCGGAGTATTCCCTTGGGAGTCAAAGAAACAAAGCGTTGTTGCACTTAGTAGTACAGAAGCTGAATATGTGGCACTTTCAATAGCTGCAAAAGAAGCTGCATATATAAGAACGCTTTTAAAGGAATTAGGATTTCCTAATAGTAAACCTACTGTAGTAAATAGCGATAATCAGGGTGCACAGTTTTTAGTAAAAAATCCTACATATATATCATGCCAGAAGTAAGCACATAGATTTGAAATACCACTTTGTCAGAGATTTGTATAAAGCAGGTGAAATAATTTTAAATTATGTTTGTACTGAAGAAATGATATCAGTTATATTAACGAAAAACTTACAGAAGATAAAACATAGTAAATTTAGAAAAGAAATATTGTTTATGGAAAATGTGTACATATAGAGAAGGAGTGTTGGAAATCTACTTGTTGAAATATTACTTTGTATTCAATATTGTAAACACATTTGCCGTTGATATTTTACATTCAAATATAAATTATTCATTCTGGAATATACGCAATATAATCAAGACGTGTTCTCGTGTTCTTTATTCTTAACTGCGCATATAAAGTTGCTATATTATTAACAAATAATAATAATATGAATAATAATAATATGAATAATAATAATATAAATAATAACAATATAAATAATAATAATAATATAAATAATAACAATATAAATAATAATAATATAAATAATAATAATATAAATAATAATAATATAAATAATGATAATATAAATTATAATAATATAAATAATAATAATATAAATAATAATAATATAAATAATAATAATATAAAAAATAATAATATAAATAATAATAATATAAATAATAATTATATAAATAATAATAATATAAATAATAATAATATAAATAATAATAATGTAAATAATAATAATATAAATAATAATAATATAAATACTAATAATATAAATAATAATAATAATAATAATAATAATAATAATAATAATGATAATAATAATAATAATAATATAAATAATAATAATATAAATAATAATAATATGAATAATAATAATATAAATAATAATAATATGAATAATAAAATAAATAATAATAATATAAATAATAATAATATGAATAATAATAATATAAATAATAATAATATAAATAATAATAATATAAATAATAATAATATAAATACTAATATAAATAATAATAATATAAATAATAATAATATAAATAATAATAATATAAATAATAATAATATAAATAATGATAATATAAATAATAATAATATAAATAATAATTATATAAATAATAATAATATAAATAATAATTATATAAATAATAATAATATAAATAATAATAATATAAATAATAATAATATACATAACAATAATATAAATAATAATAGTATAAATAATAATAATATAAATAATAATAATATAAATAATAATAATATAAATAATAATAATATAAATAATAATAATAATATAAATAATAATAATATAAATAATAATAATATAAATAATAATAATATAAATAATAATAATATAAATAATAATAATATAAATAATAATAATATAAATACTAATAATATAAATACTAATAATATAAATAATAATAATAATAATGATAATGATAATAATAATAATAATAATAATAATATAAATAATAATAATATAAATAATAATAATATAAATAATAATAATATAAATAATAATAATATAAATAATAATAATATAAATAATAATAATATAAATAATAATAATATGAATAATAATAATATGAAAGTTAAAGGACTGAAGGTCCTGTACACTAAAAAAAATGGAGGGCCAACTTGCCCAAAAGGAACAACACTAGTTTTATACAACGTTACAAGTTTATTTTATCAATAGTAATTCACACAAGTAAATAGTTACACTAAGTTAAGTTCACGCCCCAACAGCAACTGCCTCAACTCCAGGTTCTGCTCCCTCTTATAATGTCGCGCGCTGCCCACCTTACGTAAGGGTGCGCTCACTGTCTGGGTGCGAGCGGCATTGGCCTTGACTTCCCAGCGGTAGCATATTTCGGTAGAATGCGCAGCACACATATTTCGCAACCGTGTGAAATGCAATTATGCTGACGCTGCGACACGTGTAGCTGCCAGCCGTGGGAACAGTGCAAGTGGGCAGTAGCCGGCCGCGTTAACTCCTCCCCCTTCAAAGATCTGCGTCCCGCAGATTAGGTGCTCGAGGAGTGTCCCCGTGTTGTTGGCCACGGAGGCTTCTGTTCAGCAATGATATCTTAAGCTCGGGGATTTTCATTCCTGCTGTCATCTTCTTCCATATGATCCACACAACCATCGCCAAAAGGACAAATCCCATGAGTTCAGAAACAATGGACCAGTCGGTTTTTTTCTTAAGGTAGGTTAAGAGTTTGATGTTGCTTGACGTCATTCCGTGGACAAGGTCGAGATTCACTGCCAAGGATTTATTCCTCACATTGGTAAGAACGGGTGGTAGCAACTGCACCTCTGAGCTACTAGTACTCCAGTAAGTATGGTTGTTGATGTTTCGACTCGTTGTTCATCTGAAGGATAAAAGAGCCTAAGAATTGATTAGCGGTGTTACCTGAGCCAATGCTCCCGTTGAAGTTATTTAGGTAGATGGTATCCTCCTTGATCACTTCAATAGCTGACTCGTTAAATGTAAGGTATCGACAGCTTGTTTCTCCTCCTTTGATAAGACGAGGCAAACAGCCATCTTCCGCTAGTAGGTCGAGGGATTCTTGTCCGCAAACCATCGCTGCCGTAAGGTGTAGGCAATTACCCTTAATGCCATAGGTCTGATCTTTGTTCGCCAACATAGTTGTGTAGTTTAGTTCCACTTGATGTCCATCCTGTTGAACAGCTCGAGCAATCAGGTGGTTATATCTGGTGTGCATAACCTTGGGCATGGACAGCACATACAGAAGAAGAGATCCATTGGTGTAGATCGATGGCCTACTATATTCTATAGCTTCGATGACGTTGCTGTATGGTAGTACTTCTATCTCGCTGATAAGTCGATTGATTTCCTCCTTGCTCAGGAGATTACTGTTCACGACGCCAGCTTTAGCCATTTGACACGCACGAACTAGCTCATAGACGTCTTCTTTGAGGATGGTGATTTTATTCTGGATTTCCTGCGAAATTTGCTCTAGTCGGCTGCGATCTTGGACGTCGTTTGTGATGGCAACAATTCCGTTGATCACCTGCAACAGTTCATGAGTTGTTTTGAAGATTTCTGAATTTACCTGATACTGTTGTTCGTTATTGCTCATAAGAATATCTTGTTTTTGAAGAAGGTCATCCCAGTCTGTTGCATCGGGAGTGCCAGCAATCCATTTCCAGGCAGAGCCAATCCAATTAATCGAACGCTTCATCCTTATTACTTCGGGGCCTTTTAATTCGCGCAAATAGGATCTTATTTTCTCTATCTGGTAGTTCAGGACGTCAATGGTTGTGTCGGATCTGCTGGAGTTGAGGTTGATGATGGCCTCCTCTAGTCTGTCAACGATTTTGTCAAAGCTCGCTAAGTCAATGGTATGTATCAGCTTAAAATGTCCATCGATGACCCAGCCATATCCGTCCCGGATGGTCACAAGAGGCGAGTCGATTTTGAATAGGTCATAGGTTTGCGCGGCTGCGCAAAGGCTGATGCTGTGGGTGTTAAATTCATTTTTGATTTGCTTAATGTTATGTCTTACCCCCATATATGAAATAAATTAATACTAATTATATATTGTGTATACTTAAATTAATTAACCTAAGCATATTTTGATATTACAATTTTTGATCTTTCTATGTAGGCATATTTTGCAATTGGTCCAAAGGACACTGTTTTATCTATTGACATGCTAAATTGCCTTATTTTACAATTACACAATTATTATTTTCCAGTGATGTGAGTAGTGGCTTGCTTACAGGATATACAATTCTTATTACTCTAAATTAATCTATATTATTAATCTAGTTGAGTTGGTTGGGGCGTTACAAGGAATAAAAGAAAAATGAGAAGGATTCATTGGGACCCAGAAGTGGAAGTGTTTATTAGCATAATGTTAGTAATTGTTCTTTTTATATGTTTTTTTTCTTGTTAGTAATTTGTTTAGTTGTTAGTATTAGTAATGTTAATTGCTGTTAGTAATTTTTCTTTTTCTTCTTGGGAGTGCTTTCCCTCTTTTTTTTTTATAAAATGATTGTTGTTTTCAGAGTATTTATTTCAAATTTTTTATTTGAAGTTATTTATTTGCAATTTATTATTTAAAATTAATTATTTATTCGAAATTATTTATTTCAAATTATTTATAATTAATTATTTCAAATTACTATTTGAAATTAATTATTTAAAATATTCGTTTGAAATCAATCATTTAGAATTATTTATTTAAAATTATTTATTTGAAGTTATTTATTTGCAATTAATTATTTAAAATGAATTATTTATTGGAAATTATTTATTTCAATTTATTTGTAATTAATTATTTCAAATTACTATTTGAAATTAATTATTTAAAATAATCGTTTGAAATCAATCATTTAGAATTATTTATTTAAAATTATTTGCTGTGCATTCTTCTTGCATTTGCATTATGCAGTTTTCTTTGCATCGGAATATAGGCATTATCTCAGATGACATTGGAAGGCTCGCGTTATTCCCTTTTAGTCATAAGCGTTAATAGTTGCAAATGGCCTACTCATGGCACGAGATACTTCACGTCAATTAAAGCCATAGTCCTTTGGTGGGGTTGAACCACTTTGACTGTCGTCACTCGAACCATCGAGTAAGTTGGAATTGAACCAACATGACTTGATCAAATACAAAACTTGTACCCAGACCGCTGGGGCTTAAGGATCTATGCATGAGTTTACCTTCTGACCAATGTTATCTTAGACATTTTTTATGTCAGTTTTATGGAATTTTTTTCCACTTTCAGTAACAATAGTTACATTTCTGTTTTCGCCAACAGTTTCTTGTTTGTAAAGAGGCTTATGTTTGCCTTTTATTTGTTTGTTTGCAATGAACAGATTATTGCCGGAATTAAAATTGCGTGGAGCTGTGCGACGAGCATTAATTCTTGCATTCCTAACGTCCTGCTCTTTCTGCAATAGTGCTTTTACGTTTTCGTAAGTATCTTCCCTAAAGTTAACCAACCCCTGGTAGTTAATCCTGCTTGATCTACTGAAAAATAAATCTGCCGGTTTCGTCTTTGTGACGGAATGAACAGTATTGTTGTAGCGATCTACTGCGATTGAAACTCGCTCCTTTGGTGTGAGCCTACTGAATTCGTCTGCGATGCAACGATATATTTCTATTAACGTAGAGTGCACACGCTCGACTTGACCATTGGCCTCACTATGCTGAGTAGGAGTCTGGTAAATTTCTATGCCCAATGAACGGATATAATTCAAGACTAGTGGTGTCAAAAAACCTCTTTCATTGTCCATGACCAGTATCTTAGGAACGGAAAAGTAGTGCAAGAGACTTGTTAATTTCTTACGTAAATGAATCGATGATTTATTTTTGATTGAAAATAGTTTCGCGAATTTCGAGAATTTGTCGAGTGCACTGAGGTATTTTTGTTTATCAATCTCGAAAATGTCGACGTGCAAGATTTCGCAAGGATAGCTTGGTATTGGGGTGGGCTGGATGAAGGGTTTAGATGGATGCCTATCATACTTGTTTGATTTGCAGATGTCACAATTTTTAGCGTAGTCTCTTATTTGCCTAGCCATTGCAGGGAAATAATACTTCTCGAGTATTTGCAGCCTGTTTTCACGAGGGTTCCTATGAGCCCTTTTGTGTTCATTCTCGATAATATTAAACACTCTATCCATGGTCGTTACATCCTCCGCAATTCTTTGCGCTATCCTTACCCGATATCTTTGGAAGTTTCCTATATAAACTTCCTGTAGCAGAGTAAGAAATCTTTCTGGAATTTTTATGCCATTAATGACATTTGGATTAAGGCATTCTTTTAGAATGGTGGTCAATGCGGCGCCATCCTGCTCTGGGAATGAGATATAAAACCTGCGGTAGCCTTGATGTGGTTCTTCAAGGCATCGAGGGTTATCCCCCTCTCTGAATATCAATTGGTTCCTAAAGACATTGATAGGGGCTTCCACATGTGGTATGAGGTCGGAATTATCCTGCTGGGCCGAATGCATAGTACATTCAGTGGCAGTGTCAGTTTCCGATCCCACTTCATCCGCAGTGGTTCCTGTAGGATTATCCTCCAATACCGATGGTGGGTGAGCTACAATGGAGTCGGTGAGTGCGTTAACTTCTGTTTTCAAGCGGGAAAGTGCGTCGGCGACTACATTTGTTTTACCTGGTTTATAGATAATTTCACAATTGTATTCTTCGATTCGGGCCTTCCAGCGCTTCAGTTTAGCGTTGTAATTTCGGCAACTTAAGGAAAATGTCAATGGCTGATGGTCGGTATATATTTTTATCTTTTTTGCTCCATACAGATATGACCTGAGGTTGTCCAATGCCCACACTATCGCCAACATCTCCTTTTCGTTCGTGGCATAGTTTTCCTCTGCTTTGTTCAAGGAACGAGAGATATATGCAATAGGTTTATCTTTCCCTATTTCACCTTGAGACAGAACTGCACCGATTGCAAAATTTGAGGCATCAGTTGTTAAATTGAATGTTTTATCAAAGTCTGGGAATGCAAGGACGTCTGCAGAAATAAGTAATTGTTTAAGTTCACCAAACGCCTGTGAAGCCTCAGCATCTAATCGAATACTGACTTTATTTGAAACATTTGCTTTGACTTGGGCGTTTTCCCCCCGCGTCAAATTTGTAAGAGGCTTTGCTACCTTGGCATAATCGCGAATAAATTTCCTGTAATAAGAGGTCATACCTAGAAAGCTCTTTAAGTCTTTTAAATTTTCAGGCGAAGAAATACGTTTTATAGCCTCTACCTTCTTAGGATCCGCCCGCACTCCCTCCGGCGTAATGATGTACCCGAGAAATTCTACCTCCGTTTCTAGGAAGCACGTTTTTTCCAAATTGACTTTTAGATTTGCTTCAAGTAATCTAGCGAAAATCTTTTCGACATTCTGTAGATGGTCCTCTTCGTCTTTACCGAAAACAATAATGTCGTCGATATAGACGTAGCAAATCTTACCAATATATTGTCTTAGCACGTCGTCTATCATTCGCTGGAAGATTGCGGGCGCATTCTTAAGACCAAATGGTAGCCTCAAAAACTCGTATTTGCCGTTCATGGTCGAAAAAGCCGTCTTAGTTATGTCCGAGGGCTTCATAGGAATTTGGTGGAATCCTGACGTTAAGTCAATTGTCGTGTAGTATTTGGCTTTTCCCAAACTACTAAGAGTTGCGTTAATGTCTGGTATCGGGTAGGTATCAGCTATTGTTACAGCGTTTAGCCTTTTGTAATCAATAACCATACGGTATTGCTTTTCTCCGTTTGGTTTCGGTTTTTTCGGGACCACCCATATCGGAGAGTTATAAGGACTCTTAGATGTCCTAATTATACCCTCGTCGAGGAGTTCCTGAATTTGTCTATCGACTTCATCTCTCATGCAGCCTGGGTAAGGGTAGCTTTTGCTGTAGATAGGATCGGAAGTATTAGTTCGTATTTCAGCTCGAACGCTGGTATCTATTAATTCACTACCATTAAGTGGCACGAAGAGATCTGCATATTTTTGCAGTATATTCCCTACGCGTTGTTCCATTTCTGTGGATACACCACTTCCTACGGAATAGTTGACCTGATTTGAAAGTCTGGCCTTTAAAGGTAGTTTAAATTCGTTAATTTTTAAATAATTGTTTTTCCTATCCACAACAGCTCCTAGCATCCTAAGGGTATCATCCCCAATGATACCGTCAAAGGATTTTAGTCCAGGAAGCACAAAGAAGGTTGTTTTAGAGCTGTGGCCAACATCCTTAAAAAAGTTTAGGGACACTTTCTTTTCTACCGGCACTGTTCCCCCCGCTGAGTGCACTTTAAATACTTCATCTACAGGAGCACTCTCTGTTGCGACCGCTTCGCTTATAAAGTTCTTATTTGCCCCCGTATCTACAAGGAATTTGAGAGTGCGGCCGTTCGGGAGTGTATATCCTAGGTATGGTACGCTAGATGGCCCCCGGAGAGAAAATCCCCCTCTTCATTGCCTTTTAACTCTTCCTCATTTGTGCCCGTGGATGAGTAGAATAGTTTCTGGTGCTTCCGTGGGAGATTGTCCGACCTTGCTCCTCTTTTGTAAGGATTCGGCCTATTCATATAGTTAACAGCGCGTGTCTGCACAGATCCATCCACGTCCATTTTTTCCACAGGCGGGTTTTTGGATTGTACAGAAGATTGAAGAGATGGCTGGGCACGCACGTTTCCGGAGAATCGTTCCCGCGCTTGGAACTGTGGACGGCGATCCTGTTGCCGCCAGGTTGGTCTTGGAGGTATTGGTGGCCTACCACCGTAAGTTACATTCGGCCTTGGAACATTATTGATTGGGACAACCACTTGATTGGTTGCCTGAGAACTGTGAATTGAGAAGTTGCGGAAATTTACGTTTTGAATTTCCAGACATGCTGAATAAGCTTCTGGTAGGGTTTTTGGCCTTTGGATTAAAAGCATTTTTGATAGTTCGCCATTTAATCCACGTATAAATACGTCGAGTGCCCTGTTTCGATAGGTGTCTATGAGCACTCTCACCGTCTCCTCCGTGTAGGATTCTGTTTTGATTTTAATAATAATCAAAGAAAATTGGTGGTTGACGACAGCGTAAAATTCGTCAATCCTGGACCCCTTTTGTTGCAACTGATGCAACTGGTGTTCCAATGTACGAATATCACGCTTGTCAGCGTAGTGCAACGAAAGGCACTCCTTTATTTTTGTCCAGTTATTGTCGAAAATATTGTAGGAAACCAGTGCCGCATCGGCAGTGCCGCGTACCTTTTGCCGAACATGTTGCATTATGGCCCTGAATATTGGTTTACCTTCGACAACCTTGAAGTCCGACAAAATCGCCTCTACAGCATGTATCCAGGATACATACTCGACGGGATTGCCATCGAAAACCCTAAGCTCCTTCACACAGTCTGGAAGGCGACTAATCTCTTTAAGTTCTAGCTCAGTGGCTGGAGCCTGAAGAGGCACCTCTTCTACCCTATCTATTCCCCCTGATCTAGCAGCGGACGCGGCTGATGCGCTTACAGTGTCTAAGTGAGTAACTCGTCTTTCGAGCGAGTTCATTTTCTCCAGGATTGCATTCACAGCGCCTGTGAGGCTGGTGACGGTCGATTTTAATTCCTCCATCTTATAGTTTTTCTGAAAAGGAAATCGTTTACAATTCTATACTCACAATACCAATATTTGCATATGCGGGCTTTCAGCGCTTCGTATAATAGTATGGCCTCTCAGGAGCTTGTAATATGGTTTCACTGCAATGGCCTCGTAGCCTTTTTTGATTTTCGCAATCACAAGGAAATTGTATTCCTGTAGTTATATCCCTTAGTTTTTATCCTTTTTCACTCTAATAAAAATCCTTAGATTTTATCCTTTTTCACTTCCATTATAGCTCTTGGCTTTTTTTGTTAAACTTTTCCTCTAGCCTTTAATCGGCTTTTTAATTTAATTTCAATTTCAATTTTTTGTTTCACACTTTCACTCCTGGTCCCTGCTCGGGCGCCAGTTAAAGGACTGAAGGTCCTGTACACTAAAAAAAATGGAGGGCCAACTTGCCCAAAAGGAACAACACTAGTTTTATACAACGTTACAAGTTTATTTTATCAATAGTAATTCACACAAGTAAATAATTACACTAAGTTAAGTTCACGCCCCAACAGCAACTGCCTCAACTCCAGGTTCTGCTCCCTCTTATAATGTCGCGCGCTGCCCACCTTACGTAAGGGTGCGCTCACTGTCTGGGTGCGAGCGGCATTGGCCTTGACTTCCCAGCGGTAGCATATTTCGGTAGAATGCGCAGCACACATATTTCGCAACCGTGTGAAATGCAATTATGCTGACGCTGCGACACGTGTAGCTGCCAGCCGTGGGAACAGTGCAAGTGGGCAGTAGCCGGCCGCGTTAACTTGAATAATAATAATATGAATAATAATAATATAAATAATAATAATATAAATAATAATAGTATTGTAAATTTGACTTGATGTCACTTTAAACGTCCAGAAATTATCGATTTAAATCACTTGACTAAGAACACGGCTGGTTGTCTCGGTAACCAAATAGGAAGTGGCCATCATCTTTTCTTTTTATTACATTCTCTTATTCTACAGAGTTGCATTTACATGATAATACAGACATGTTTTAAGTACAGAGATGTGATATTCGTCTAGATAGAAGCAGTGTTGTATTAGCTGCTTTACAACTCGGCCAATCTGACATTATGATCGACCTCGATCAGATAATACTTAAATAATTAATTAGATTCTAGTGTATCCTCTTCCGGTCCCTCTGCATACGTATCTGGCCATTGTTGCCAGCTTTTAATTCTATGAGCCTCTATAACTCCATCATAAGGCAGTTGGGTGAGTTGACAATTGTCAATATCACGTATGACATATCTATCATTGCCGAGTATTTTGTGCACCACGTATGGACCTCTATACGGAGGAACGAACTTTTTATTAATGCCCGTGGAAGTATCAACATTTCTTATGATGACATAATCACCTACACCATACGTTTTGGGTTCAGTTCTATTCTGAGAAGACCGGTTATTGTCGTAGTCTTGCTTAGTCTTGATTCGGTTGGAAGCGTCAGCTCGTATGCTTACTAAGTCCCTACCTTCGTCTGCACACAATTTGTTTTGGAAGTACTCAGTGAACTCATCCACTATTATTCCCCTTTGTTCAACTCCAAACAATAATCTACTTGGAGTATCTCGGCAGGTACTGTGAACAGAATTGTTTATGGCATATTCAACCTCAAGGAGTTTCGTAACCCAATCATTGTGGTCTAATTCATGCGTCAGTTTTCCTAACATAGTCTTGAGAACTCTATTCACCCTCTCAACCTGTCCGTTGGCTTGGGGCGAGGCAACGGCAACCTTTACGTGATTTATATTTTCTTTTAGTAGAAAGGCAGAAAATTCTAGTGAGGTGAAACATGTTCCTCTATCGCTCACAATACGCCTTGGTCGGCTGTAGTAATTGAAGTATTTCTGAAGAGCTGCTATAACCTCTCGGGTACTAGTGGTGTTAGTAGGATAGAGCTTAACAAACTTTGTGAATGCATCGACAATAACTAGTATGTGTTTTCTTTTGGATCGTAATGACGGCAGTGGTCCAAAATGGTCGATGTGAATTGTATCAAAAGGTAAGGGTGTCTTCGGAATAGGGTATAAAGTCCTCTCTCTTGATTTAGGGGGGCTGGCATACATAATACATTTTAAACAATTCTTTAGAAACATTTCTACTTTCCTTCGCATCTCTGGAAACCAATAGTAGAGGTTTAATTTGTTGAGAGATTTGTCTACGGAGAGATGACCTATTTTTTCATGTATTAACTGTATAACGTTATATTCCATTTCCTGAGGTACATAAAGCGCGTTCTTGCCATTGGGTTTCTTTTTATAAACCAATCCGTCTACTAAATCAAAGTCTGTAAGGTCTTCATTCTCTAAACGTAATCTTACATCCCTAATGTCTCGATCTCGTTCCTGAGCCACTTGGATCCGGAATTCCACGTTATCTGCGTTTATGATTGACGCGATCTGCCTCCTACTTAGGGCATCCACATGGCCCATCGAAACCCCACTCCTGTGCTGTATTTTATAATTATAGTTTTCTAGTTCAAGTGCCCATCGGGCTATGCGAGGGTTAAGTTGTTTTCTTTCGAGAGTCAGAGTTAAAGAATTACAGTCTGTAATAATCGTAAAAGGTATGCCTTCTAAATAAGTCCGAAATCTTCTTAATGCATATATTATTGATAAGGTTTCTAATTCAAAACTGTGGTATTTTGACTCAGCACTTGAAGCGGTTTTTGAGAAGTATGAAATGGGGTGAAGCTTATTATCTTCTTGGCGTTGTAGCAGTACTGCACCGAAGCCTATGCTGCTGGCGTCGCAATGTAATTCCGTTTCTTTGGTTGGGCAATAAATTGCCAGAATAGGGCCTTCCACCAATCTCGATTTTAATTCAGAAAAAGCGGCAAGGCATTTATCGTCAAATTCATATGGGGAATTTTGTTTTAGTAAATTTTGTAGTGGCTTAGCAATTTGTGAAAAAGATGGAACAAATCTACGGAAATAGGAGAACAGTCCTAGGCAGGATTGTAGTTGTTTTGCATTCGTAGGTACCGGAAAGTTTTGTATGCTTTTGATGTGAGAGTTGTTTGGCAATATTCCCGATTGGGTAACTTTATATCCTAGGTAATCGATTTCATTGTAGCCGACTTTACATTTGTCTATGTTTAGCTTCAGGGTATGCAGAGTAAGTCGCTCTAAAACGGATTTTAGTAATTTTTTATGTTCGTCAAAGCAAGCTGTGGCAATAATTATATCGTCCATATAAACTATAATTTTTCTTTCGTCTAACATATCTCGGAAGATGCGGTTAACAAATCGTTGAAAAACTGCTGGTGCATTTTTCAGTCCGAATGGCTTTTTTAAATATTCGAATTGACCGTTAGGGGTCACAAAGGAAGTAAGGGGTACTGAATCGGATGCCATATGTACTTGGTGGAATCCACTTTTTAAGTCTAATAATGAAAAAAATTTTTTGTTCTGTAGGTACTCAATGCAGTCGTCTATGAGTGGTAGTGGGTAGTTGTCTCTAATTGTTAGTTTGTTGAGTGCTCGATAATCTACACACATGCGGGTTTTACCATTCTTCTTCTTAACTAATACAATAGGTGAAGCGTAGGGTGAGTCACTATTACGTATTATACGTTCCTTGAGGAGGTCGTCTATAATGGTCCGTACTTCGTTCCGTTCTGAGTATGACAGTCGGCGGGGAGCGCAGTGAAAGGGAACGTCATTCCTCAATCGAATTGTCATTTCATATTTAAGTGCTTTTGATTTATGGTTAGGATTAAGGTAAGCGTTATTAAAGATTTGCTTTAACTCATTTCGCTGAACATTGTTAAGTTTACAGTCTATATCGATGCTGTTTTCGTCACAAGAAATATCGATGTGAAAAATGTCTGGTAGGCAGACGGCAGTGGAGCTTTCAAACGCCCGGCAGTTTTCGGCAGTGTCATTTCTCTGATAGTGTTCATTATTAGTTGGTTTTGATATTGTTTTTAAAACGTATGTGTCAGAACCGGTTACAAATGTTGGTGCTTTGATATCTGTCTTAATATTATTTCTTATATCTAACAATTTTTCCTTATGATATTTGTGTATAACACTTTTTAATTTAATGTTAAATATTTTAAGGAAATCACGTCCCAGAATAATTGGTAACATCATATCTTCATCTCGTAAAACATTTATTTCAATTTTATTGGTTAATTCAGAAAATTTTATAAAACATTGTACTTTGAAAAGAATGTTAATATTTTTGCCTCCAACACCTCTGTATTTGAGGTTATTTTTTGCAGTATGTTTCTGCGCCAACTGTTTTGGGACCAGTGATTCTTTCATAAAGCTAACCGGGCTGCCGGTATCAAATAAAGATAAAACAGTTTCAGATATTGATTCCCTATCTGTCTTAAACGTAATACTCACTAAGTTGAATGCGTTGACGTCATCTGGCTCGTAATTGAGATCACCTGTTACAGCTCCAACAACGTTGCGTTTGGAATTGGCTTTAGGAATTTTGCTGGATTGGGACATGCGCGGTGGTCGTGCCCCATACGCCAACAGCGGAAGCAAGAACCATTTGGCCGCAGTGGGTATGGACAATTCGGCTTAATATGTCCATTTCGCGAACAATTGTAGCATTTTGGGTTGACGTTTGTTGTTGTTGTTGCTCCCATTTGTGTTGCTTCTGCCACAAAGTATTTTCTTTGAAAGCGCGCAATCAATGCTTTCAATTCATCCAGCGTCTTGGCGGATAACAGCAATTGTATGTTTGGAACCGCACTTCCGATGCCGTCGATGATAAAGTCAATAACTTCGGTTTCATTTAAATTTGCACGTTTTGCCAATGCCTACATGGTTAACACATAACTATGTAAAGATTCGTGTTTTTTGTCCCAGCGCCGCTGTGCCAGAATTTTATAAATTTCCTGCCGGGTAATATGTATCCCGAATTCAAGTTCTAGCGCTTTTTTCAAATCCGTGTAGCACAGAGCTGTTGTTGTTGTTAGAAAAATACGTGCTGCCCCGGTGAGGCAACGCCGGAGGGCTAGTAGCTTAAAGCGTTCGTCAGCGCCAGATGATTCCATCACTTCTTCGAAGTCATGAAGGAAATGTTTGACGGTGATGGTCACGTCGTCACCGCTAAATTTTGGAATTGCATGTTCTACTTCGGAAAAGTCTAGTCGACGTTGTTGAGTTGAAGAGGGGCTTCGTTGCATTTCTTCAATTTCTTTCATCAGCTTCAACATTTCTACGCGTTTGCGTAGAGCTGCGAGTTCTTCGTCTAGCTGAAGTTGTGTTTGCTTACCTATGTCAGCGTTTTGTATTAAATTCATTCCGGCGGCAGCGGCTTTAATAGCGTGAACGGCAGTAGTCGAGTTGGTAGCGGCAGAATTGGTAACGGCAGAATTGGTAACGGCAGAAATGGTAACGGCAGAATTGGTTGCGGCAGCATTGGAGGAGGCGGAATTGGTAGCGGCAGCATTGGAGGTTGCGGCGGTGTTCACGAAAGTGGCAATGTCGGCGGTGTCTACTAGGGCGTTGGTTTCCGTGACCTTGCTTAAAGCGGCAGTATATATTGGTACGTCAGTTGTAGCAGCAGTAGTGGTTGCGAAATTTTCACTATCATCGGCAACGTTGGTTGTGCGATTTTCAGTCAAATTGGTGCTGAATGCGCAGTTGTCCATAAGGCCTTCATCCAACGATCCTGCTTGGGAGCTATCCCCGGCACCAATAATGTTGTCCAATAAACGGCGTAGTTGAGAAGTTGTGGCTGTGGATGGAAAATCCACACCCATTTCTCTAAGTGAATTTGCAATTGCAAATTTATCAGTCATGTTGGTTGTTTTAAAATTAAATATGCTCTTAGCTTGAGGTTCGTGGTTCGGCGATCACACCTGAGATGTAAATTTGACTTGATGTCACTTTAAACGTCCAGAAATTATCGATTTAAATCACTTGACTAAGAACACGGCTGGTTGTCTCGGTAACCAAATAGGAAGTGGCCATCATCTTTTCTTTTTATTACATTCTCTTATTCTACAGAGTTGCATTTACATGATAATACAGAGATGTTTTAAGTACAGAGATGTGATATTCGTCTAGATAGAAGCAGTGTTGTATTAGCTGCTTTACAGTATAAATAATAATAATATAAATAGTAATAATATAAATAATAATAATATAAATAATAATAATATAAATAATATAAATAATAATAATAATAATAATAATAATGATAATAATGATAATAATGATAATAATGATAATAATAATAACCCTCCTTTCCCGCCCAACCGGGTGTCGAGATGTCAAACTGTTCAGCTACAGAAAAAATAATTAATCAGCTGGCCGAAATGTTCCTATGTACTAACGCAAATCAGTTTAAGAGCGCATTCTTCTTGATGTTAAGGAGCGAGTCTGACACATCAAAGGGGTTGGAAAGCAAGTTATAATCCTGACACAAACACCGGAATGGCTCATTCAGTTCAAAATTTGTTTTACATTGATTCAGAAAAAGGGGTTTAAAGTACCTCGAAACACGAGAAGGAACATTGAAATTAACTTCTGCCAAAAGAAAAGGACTATCAATTGATCCCGTGACCAACTTCACCATAAACATTATGACTAGCATTTTTCTACGATTTGAAATAGTAGGAAGATTAATAAGTTTCAGCCGACTAGTATATGGTGATGGTGGCAGTCTGTGAGTAGAATCCCAACTAAATTGTCTTAAGGCAAACAGTAAACATTGTTTTTGAACCGATTCAAGATGGTCAGAATGCACCTGATAATGCGGATTGCATATTATAGAACCACATTCCAGTATCGGTCTAACTAAAGTAGTAAAAAGCGCTTTCGTTATGTAAGGTTCGCTAAATTCTTTCGACCATCTTTTCACAAAAGCAAGAACGCCTTTTGTTTTATGGACTGTACTGTTAATATGTACTTTAAAATATAGTTTGGGATCCATTGTGACACCCACATCGACAAAATTATGTACTTGGTCAAGAATATGGCCACAAATACTGTAATCAAAAGAAGCCGGCAGTGTCGCTCTCCGAGAGAAGCACATATATTCAAATTTTTTTAAGATTTAAAGGCATGAAATTTACGTTGCACCACAAAACTATGCTTTCTTAATCATCCTGCAGCAAGGATCTCTCATCAACAGAGTTGTATGATCTAGTAGCTATATCATTAATAAATAGCAGGAACAGAATTGGGCCGAGGTGGCTGCCTTGAGAAACTCCTGAGGACACATCAATGACATCCGATGCAACGTTTTTATAAATGACTCTTTGCGTTCTACAGTGCAGGTAGGAAGATATCCAACGAAGTATACAAGGTTGAAAACCAATTAGATCAAGCTTATGAATAAGTAGAGGGTGGCAAACTTTATTGAAGGCTTTACTGAAAACATTATATATATGACATCAGTGGAGTTATTTTGACGG
This sequence comes from Philophylla caesio, assembly GCA_963971545.1. Lineage (NCBI taxonomy): Eukaryota > Metazoa > Arthropoda > Insecta > Diptera > Tephritidae > Philophylla > Philophylla caesio. The sequence goes on along the minus strand of OZ020606.1, from coordinate 44,269,300 downwards.
AACGACTTTGACACATGAGTTGTGAATTCAAGCAAATTCGTAATAATAGATTTGCCTTTACAAAATCCATGTTGAGAATTAGTAATTGATGAAGACCTTAAAAAAGTTAACTGACTAGTGACGATAGCCTCAAATCATTTTGGAATAGCGGATATCTTGGCTATGCCCCAATAATTTTCAATATTTGACCAATTTCCGCTTTTATGAAGAGGGATTATAAAAAATTGTTTCCATGCGGAAGGAAAAACTCCCTGTTTCAATGACAAATTAAATAAGTTTGATAAAGGTAGATAGAGGTTTTCCGCAAAATTTATAAGAATGCATGTTAGAACCAGGCTTGGATGAGCTTTTTAAAGTTTTCCCATAAAGGAATACCTCCTTTGGGGTTAGGTTAGGTTAGGTTAGGGTGGCTGCCACCGCACCGGAGCACGGTGGCACACTTAGGCTGTGAGAAGCCCATTGTGGTACCACTGGCATAAGCCATGCATTCCCTCCCTCCCTTCTTTCAAAAATTGAACCATCCAGTGCGCTTGATGTAGAGTAGAAAGTTGGAAATGTTTGCCGAGTTCAAGTCAGCTAAACTGTCCAAAAAGTAACCATTAAAAACTTTACTGAGCGTCTTGGCCAAGCCAGGGCAGTGGCAGAGATAGTGCTCAATACTCTCCACCTCCTCCTTGTTTCGGCAACTGCGGCAAAAATCATTTGTTGGGTAACCTAGCCTTTCCCCATGCGTGCCCATGAGATAGTGCCCGGTTATCACCCCAACTACTAATCTGAGAGAGGAGCGGCTAAGCATCGTGAGAGCTTTAGAGCGCTTCTCATCGGCTTCTGGCCAGATTTGTCTTGTAATGTGGCAGGTGGGCTCCGATGCCCACCTTAAATTTACCTTACCCATAAGCTCAGATCTTAATCTGTGTTTATAGGATGCTAATGGTAAACCCGCCTCTTGAGCAGAGTTTATCACAGTTAGTTCCGTCCCTTTCCCTGCTAGTTCATCAGCCAGGCAATTGCCAGGGATGTCCTTATAGCCAGGGACCCAAACAACATGTAGCAAATATCCGCCAGCTGGTTTAGAGCTGCTCTGCATTCAAAGGCTAACTTGGAGGTTGTACCGTAAGAATTCAGAGATTTGATAGCAGCCTGGATGTCAGAATAAATGGTAATGCCTCGTTCTAAGGAGGTGCACGTTGTAAGGCCACGAGCTGCTTCCATTATTGCATTTAGTTCGGCCTGGAAAACACTACAGTGGTCCGGTAAACGAATACTGAGGTTTAGATCGAGTTCACCAGAGTAAATCCCGCTGCCTACTCTTTCGTTTAACTCGGAACCATCTGTATATACAGCCGTCGATCCTGGATCTAGGTCCACGGTACCCATCCATTCGCTCCTCTCTGGGATTCTTGTGGATAATCTATTTCCAGAGAATGGAGGGTGTAGAAAGTAATTCAACCTCATCGGGTTGTCGGGCAGAGTTTCCAGGACCTTTGCGTGCCCGGAATTGAGATTTCTCCACGGAAGGATCGCATTTAGCCTAGCAGCACTGCAGGCCGCCAGAAATTTGCCGTAGAGATCCACCGGTGGGAGGTTTAACATTTTTCCAGAGATTTGGTGGGTGTAGAGGGCAGTGCTCCCGTGATGAGCTGCCCTCTGGACCCGTTCTAGTTTGACTCTGGTAAGAGTCCTGCTCAATGCCGGCCACCATACGACGATCACGTAGAAGAGAATGGATCTTATCACAGCTGTGTACATCCAGTGTACAATGTGTGGCTTTATACCCCATTTCTTCCCCACGGCCGTCTTACAGGCATATAGAGCAACAATAGCTTTCTTGGATCGGTCTTCAATGTTCCGCCTCCAGTCTAGTTATTTATCTAGTAAAATGCCGAGATATTTGAACTCGGTTGAGAGACTGAGAACTACTCCGTTTACGGATAGTAGTTTGAAAGCGGGAATTTTGTATTTCCTTGTAAAGAGCACTGCTTCGGTCTTGGTGGGATTGACATTAAGTCCACAGACCAGCGAGCTACGATATTTAGAGCGTTTTGCAATAAATCGCTTTGGGGTTATTGTAGGTAAATTGATTGAGTTATTCGAATTTGCTTAATACGGATATGTGGTAAAGTTCATATTGGAGTTAATGGCATAATTAGACTTAAAAATAGTGCAAATAAATTAGCAATCTGTTCTGAATTATTAGAAGTGATATTTTCAAATTTCATTGCGGACGGAAACTTTCGCTTAGTTAACCACGAAACCATAAACTGATTTGGGATCAGAAATAATAAAATTTTTAATTTTGCGTATATATGCTTTATAACATTTTTTGTCCAACTCAAAATATCTATGGCGAAAAAATGAATATTTTAAATAGTGCGATTGCAAGCCAGTTTTTTTATACAGTTTGAAGCTACGAGACCTTTTATTTTTCTCTCGTAAACCACAATTGTGTTGGCTCCGAGTAAGGACATTTAAGTTTACATAGGTACAAGGTTCTCAAACAATTCATACAGAGTATTATTAAAATGATCAACGTTTTTCTCAATATTTTCATTATATTTTGGCCATATGATTTTAGATAGTACTTTATGAAGCTTTTTATAATTTGTTTTCACATAATTAAATTTAGTGTTAGAAATAAGTATTTTAGAGCTTTGATCCTGTATACGTCTCATAATTTCGCAATCTAAATGCATAGCTGGATGAAAGACGTCTTCGGGTAAAACCAGAGGAACACATCGATTCACAGACGTGAATTGTACTCATTTTAGATGAAAAAGGTACAATATTATGGTCAACAATCTTCCACGATATGTGAGGGAGGTTAAAATAACCCAAAACTACCATGGAAACTGAGCAGTTGGTCATTGAACAAACAGTTTTGAGTAAAGCAATACATTGCAAGTAAACAGAAGAGTCTGATTGAGGTGGAACATAGCAGAGAGCTAAATAAATAAAGCCCTTACCTGCCTTAACACGGATGCACTTAAATTCCATAGAGCCGATAACAGTAACCACAATCTCTTCATATAGTAGCGAAGAGTGTACAGCGAAAAGGACAACTCGCCCAACCTGTCCAAACGGTCGTTTCTATATACCTAAAAATTACTGCAAAATATCTCCGAGTCAAGAACATTGGATTTAAGTCAAGTTTTGGTAAAAAAAATAATTTTAAAATCGCAGTAAAAGCTTTTTAAGTATAGATCAGTAAGTTTGGTGTTCAAAACCTTTAACGTTTTGGTAATAAACATATACTGATAGTAAATATTTAATTCAGTTTTTGGATCCGTTTGCCGAGAAATCCTTGCAACATTACGATCGCTTATGTGAGCTTTATATTCGAATTCGCGCACAAAAGCGCCTTCCGGCCAAAAAGAACTATCTAAAAGAGTGTTAAAATGTTCGAAACAAATGTCAATTTTTAAAGAGGATATATTTCTCTCATAATTAAATTTAAATTTTTTAATAGTTAAATTGTCAATTTCAATTTTAGAAGTAATACAGCATTTAATATCTTCGGCTGTGGTATCCTTCGCAAATCTAGAAACAAAAATTGTCCTTCTAAGAGTAACGAGAACCAGCTTCTTAGTCGCAGGTTCCAACAATTCTGGCGGCTCAACAGCATTAGTTCAAATCTTTTGCTTTTATTGTTTTATTGTTTGGACACTGCACATCTTCTGGGATTTTGTTCCAAGTTTTTACATACGTTGCTTAATCTGATCCAGGTTTAAGTTTAGTAATCCAAAAGATTCAGATCCGGAGAAAAAAGAGGTTATAAACCACTAAAATAAAACACCTCTGCTGAACACTTCTGGCTATATGAGCCGGAACAGAGTCTTGTTGAAAGCAATATTGGCAATTGCCAAACAGCCTAGATACGTGAGGGGAAAAGCGCCTATCAAGCACTTCCTCAAAATATGTTAATATTGTATGTAGAAAAAAAATAAAATCACACCGACAAGGTGGAAGTTTTTTCCCACGACCTGAACAAAGATAAGTAACTTTATGGTACCATCCAGTGACAGTAACTCAGATTAATCTGCAGCACTCTAGAGCCGCTACTTCTCTTATAAGTAGAAGGTTAAGCATGCTTCACACAAAACCCCACATAACAGATATTCAGGAGCCCTGGGTTTTCAAACAAAAACCCTCTGGAGTAAGTGATTTCCATGGTGCCAACATCCTATATGACGAAAGCTCGGTCAGACCGAGGGCTTGTCTTATAGTGTCTTCTCACTTTGCTGTAACTAAGTTTGTACAGTTCTGCTGTCAGGAATGTGCAAGTGGCTGAAAACATTTTATTATTGCCTCCGCGTACTTTCCATACGGCTCTCTGCTGCCGCCACCTCTGGGGAAGGCAGCCAGTCTTGTGGAGTATTGCGAAAACCGAAACGTCGGATTGATCCTCTGTTGCGATGCTAATGCTCAGAATAAAATCTGGGGCAGCAGCAAATGCAATGCGAGTGGAGATCGGCTTATCGGCTTTTCTAGTATATACTGTCAAGCAGTGGGTAATTTAACGACTGCTCTACGTACAATTTTGGATAGGGCCTTTCCGGCTCGAACACTTCTTCGCAGCACGCCTGTTCCCTGAAATGGATTGGGATCAATATCGCTGCACGCAAAGAGAGTATAAGACGCTAATTCGCTCTGCGAAAAGGGGTTCTTTTAAAGAATACTGCAGTGGGATTGACACCTTGGGTGAAAGAGCTAGACTGGTGAAAGTTCTGAAAAAGGACCAATCCGTAAAGCTGGGTTCACTCATGAGGCCTGATGACTCTTTTACAGAGACCAGGACTGAGACTTACTCTCTTCTTCTAGATACTTATTTTCCTGGAAATCAGGTGGACAGGGGAGTGAGAGTATGCTAGATCCACCTTGACAAGGTATAGCTGGTTTGTTGTCAGAACTGTGGCAATGGAAGATGCCATGAGATACGCTATTGCATCTTTTGACAGTTTCAAATCGCCCGGTCCGGATGGTATCTCGCCTATTGTACTAAAAGAAAGTGTCGAGCTCGTGCTTGCTTATATATCACACTCTTGGAAGCTGCTAAATGTCGCCTTTATACTAAAGGTTGGCAAGGATGACTACGCTAGCCCGAGAAGCAAAATGTCTGGAAAGATTAGGGAGCATACTCTCAATTAATAGCGTGCTCTTGATGCATTGCTGCACTTACCGTCACTTTGTACATTCATACGTGGGAAGGCCTTAAAGGCTAACTGCAGACTTAAAATAAACGGATATTAGTATAAAATGGAGTGGGGCGAGGTGGAAATTGCTGGCGGCAGAGATATTGACACTTGCCTCTTTTCAATCCCACAGGATAGTACCGTTACCTTTGCTCTATAACGTTGAGTTCCCTGAGGCTGAATGCTGGTTCAATACCAACACTGAGCCCGGTCTTACACATTGTCGAATCTTTACTGATGGCTCCTAGGCCGAAGTATTTGCAATTCTTAAGGCCATGGACTACGTGGGGGACAATAGTTGGAGGGGGAGGAGTATACGTGTCCGCAGTGACAGAAAAGCTGCACTCAAGGCATTGGCCAGCCCGCTAACTACTTCCAAACCAGTTCGACAATGCAAGTCTCGACTGAACTATGTTGGAAAACATAATGAACTTGCTTTACTCTGGTCACTCGGAAATACCTGGTAATGAGACATCTGACCTTTTCGCCAGAATTGGCTTGGATCAGGTGATCCTCGGCCCGCAACCAGCTATAGCACTCTCACCTTCGGCAATCGATGCCACCATCAGAGACTGGCTGAATACCTCGCTCGGTAATGACTAGGAGGCGTCGAGGTTGCAGATGGGCAAAACTCATGTTACCTTTAATCTCAGAAGGACTATCAAAACACTTGCTCTCACTTAACAGGCGAGACTGCAGGCAACTTGTTGGATTATTGACTGGTCATTTAACGTGGCATAGACACCTGACAATTATAGGCGTAAATGACAACTCCATATGCCCATCCTGCTTTAAAGAGGAAGAGACGGCGGAACACTTTGTTTGGTTCTGCCCCGCCTTTGCAAGAACTAGATATGAGCCATTTGGTAGCGACGTGTTGAGATACGAACACCTCAGCTGTTTGACACCCCAAAATCTGCTAAGATTTATCCGTAAATCCTGCAGATTTAAAACAGATTAAAAGGAACCAGAACACAGTAAAATGGACGGCATAAGTCTCAGTGCAGTTTTCTGCCTGATTCCCACAAAAAAAAAATGTATCAGCACTTTTGAAATTATTTATAATTATAGTATGAGCACTAGGGTGACAGTTAATTTCGAAAGTGATATTTTCTTTGGTCTCAGTATTTTTTTGTGTGTAGTTTTACTTAAAAAAAAAAAAAATAAAATAAAATTTCAAGGTCGTAGGAAGAGGATTAGGGGGCGCGTCGGCCCCCCAAAGTTACACAAAATACGTTTTTTCACGCAAATTCTTACTTTGACTGCTTGTAACTTTCTCTGTGTTTTTTTTTTTTTAAACATTACTGGCGAAAGATGTTCATTAATATGTCTACAATAACATCTGTCAATAACATTTTTGTCTAATGTTAATATTTAATGAAAAAAACTTAAATATAGGAGAAAAAGTGCGCCTCAATGTCGATTTATTATACTTAAATAAAACTACTTATGTATATGATTTCTCTTTTTATTAATATTGTTTAAAGCACTTGAGACAATGTCTTTTTATTACAGTCCGGAAACCGATGGCGGTAATTGCTAACAATTTTTAAAACAAATTGTTTTTGGCGTTCATTTTTGGTAAATAGTTTATTATACTCTTCCATCAATTTAACCCCCCTTTCGGCAGTGTCATTTGTAACATTTAATTTTTTCATCAGTTCAGCCGCTTTACAATAAGATTGGTCCTGCTCCCATTTGTCTGGGTTTAATTTAAAAAAATCAGTATTTATTTGAAATCTTTCAAATAATGCTTTTGTTTCGGCAGAGACGAACTGTTCAATTCCGTCATGGAATATTTCAACGATTTCTCTATCATTTATTGTAGCTCGCTTTGTGTTTTGCTCTTGTTCAAAATCATTTTCCAAAGCCGCCACCATTTTTTGTTTTGAAAAAAGGGATACGTTGCTGTCAAAAAATGCAAGACCAACCGCCTCAGGGCTTAAATACCACAAGTGGTTCCTGAACTTTTTAAGAGCAACATAAGATATAGCAGCATCAATTTTTTTGAAGTTTTCAAGTTTTTGTAAAAATAAAAAATCTTGATATGGCGCTTTAATGGCCAAAGGAGCAGAAAACCACGCTTCGACATAGACTTCAGCAATAAAAACACAAATTTGACGAAGCCCATTTAATTCAGTTGCTGAAAGCTGGAACTCGTTACGGAATAAAAATATTTTTAGACAGTAAATCGCTTTTGCCATCCACCTTGCATGGTGAACAGCTCCTGGCGATCGAAACATTAGGCTGTTTGGATGTGTCTTTTCTGGTTTTTGACCCAGGAAGAGCAAAGTGAGTTCCAAGAATTCTTTATAGTCTTCCCTGGGTTGTTTTTCTTCCAAGATATTATTTACTGCACCGATAATGCGAACAGCAGACTCTTTCATGTACGTCTTGACAGTTGGATCGTTGATGCCATACTCATAGTTTTTAGCATCAATCTTAGCCCAAGCATTTTTAAATTTCTCAAACATTTTAACGTTTGGACTTCCATAACAGCTTATTTTTTCTTCGAAAACGCATCTTAAAACAATCTCGTATATATGATGACGGCATGGTAACCATAAAAGTTGTCTTTGTAAATTATTTTCAATTAACGTACAGGTACCATTGAAACGCCCAATATTGACCGCTGTTGTATCAAACACTAAAGCTTTGATGTGATTTTGCAGACCATATTCATAAATAGCATCGCATACAGCGGATGCCTGTTCTTTTCCAGTACCGGAATCAAGTGCAGGTATTTCAAGAAGCTGTTCAACTTTACCGCTCGATATTATTATAGGCAACCTATCAACTTTATCATTTCCCGTCAGCGCCGGCAAAAGTTTACCATCCCAATGAAGGCAGATAGCGTCGAGCTCATTTAATTTAAATTTATTTTTTAATGCTGAAATTCTTTCTTCACGGATTTGTTCCCTTTCCTGGTGTACAGACGTTCGGTTTAAAATATAATCTTCAACATTATTACCCAGAGCTTCAACGACTGCGCTTATTAGATGAACCGCATGTCTGTCACTGATTTTACAGACATCGAGTGCGGCCGCCAGTTTTGGTGTTAGTATTTTATTTGTTCCCCTACATTTTTTGGCTGGAGGTTGACTACAACGTGGGTCACATTCCATATCTGGAAAACTGTTATCATTCTCTGAAGATTCAGATGACAGCAACTCTGCAGTTTCATCTAATAAAAACGACTTAATTTAAAGAAAATAAAAAATAAACAATAACATACAACGAACCAATTAATGCAATTTCACGATTATTCCGCTCCACTTGTTGTAATAAATTGTTGTTGCGTTCTTCAAGTCGGCACTCTCGGCGTACTTCTTCGTAATCGATACCATACATAAAGCCTGGGCGCCCCGTTTTTCGTTGACTTATCAAGAAATCAATATCTTCTTGATTCGACATTATTTTTAATGCACTTGCATGCACCACGTCAAAAAGCATATCCAATTTTTCTTTCCAGGTGTTTACTTTGCTCTTGTGGAAATTATAAGTCTTCTTTGAATTTTTTTGAAAGCTTTGCCATTCTTTATACAATTTCTCTACATTTGTAATGCAGTGTTGTTTATCCTTGACCGGAATGCGGGCTTTTTCCCAGAACACGAATAGTTCTTTTACAACTAAATCTGAACTTTCCCGTAAATTTTTTTTTACTACACGTAAATTGAAAAACAAAACTTTCAACACTTCTATATTGGAGGGTAGTTTACTTCCCGTTAATGAGTTGGTACAATAACCAATTAAATATATGCGTTCACGTAAATTTCTAGCAGACATTTTCGACTTTTCACATTCAAATATTCACTTCGAATGATTTTTTTGCAAATTTAATGCTATTAAAAAATGTTTGCGGCTGCTGCATATAACTGTAAAATAAGAATCTATTTTCCGAGAAACATTGGTGCTGATTTTTTGTCGGTAGCTTACGCAAGCATTGAGAATAATATTGTTGAGGTTGTAACGGGAATATTCTCGGTCACAATTGTCAATATTATAGATCGCTTCAGCATACAGGCAAAAAAAATTTGAAGCAAACTTTTAAAGACAATTCTTACACTTGAAAACAAAAGTAAACAAAAAAAGTCTGAAGTTCGGACTAGCGAGGTCTTACTGTATATAATTGTTGAAGCTACTCTTACGTAAATCATAAGGAATTTTCTATATGAATCTTTAATTAAATAAATCTGAACAAAATCCAAAATTTGAATCATATAAGTAATTTTATTTAAGTATAATAAATAGACATTGAGGCGTACTTTTTCTCCTATATTTAAGTTTTTTTCATTAAATATTAACATTAGACATAAATGATATTGACAGATGTTATTGTAGACATATTAATGAACATCTTTCGCCAGTAATGTTAAAAAAAAAACACAGAGAAAGTTACAAGCAGTCAAAGTAAGAATTTGCGTGAAAAAACGTATTTTGTGTAATTTTGGGGGGCCGACGCGCCCCCTAATCCTCTTCCTACGACCTTGAAATTTTACTAGAATTTTTTTTAAATAAAACTACACACAAAAAAACACTGAGACCAAAACAATAAAGAAAAAAAAAATACTCCATAGATTTAATTGTCACCCTAATGAGCACTTATGTATATCATACTCTGCTGTCTTCTAGGGTTTATGCACACATAACATACATATGTGTGCCTTGTTGGACACGTTACGGCTTCCTATAGTCGAGAACAACTAACTGAGACAGACCAAGATAAAAACCATTCCCAATGCTAAGCCGAGCCGTGCTCTGCCCCCGAAAAATGTCTGCTGATTTTATTACTTATGGAGCCATTACGGCCCCAAACCCGCTTGTTTTTAGTCGTATATGTATTTATTCAACATAATATAGCACAGATTTGCCATAATTTGAAAACTAGAATCTACATTAAATTATAGCATTTGATATACGAAATGTACATAAAAAATGGAACGACCAGCACTCATAAATTTGCTTCGCATTTTCAACTTAGTTTTTAATCCTTCGTAACTTATTCTATCTAACTATTCTTAAATAAAATACAACCCATATAGAGCCAAATATGCTGAAATTTGAATGAGTCACAATATTATCTACTAGACGATACTTAAAGCATGCTAGCTCAGATTCTTTATATTTATCGAAAACTCTCAAACATAAAACCAGTTGTTAGAAACAAGTTATTTTTGAACTTTTATTTGAAATAAAATAATCGGTCAACCCGGACTTGCCGAAATAAAAGTCCTTTCCTATTAATTAAAAAAGTGTTTATCCAAATAAAATAGGCCTTAAAAAGTATTTGGCAAGTAGGGCTGGTACTCGTATTACTAGATTAAAAAATTAAAGTCCTAATTTTTCAGTTATTGTAGGACCTTTTCATAAAAGGTGGTAATATAAAAAAGAAACCAGGATTCTTGTCCGAGAAATCTTAGGATCACAGGAACATTAATAACTTTCTTCTACAACAATATTTTGCCTCGGACTCTTATAACATCGAAAAAATTATCTGTTATTTTCGCTCCCGGTTGGCTGAGCATGGCTGTATAAGACCAAAGAACATAAATATATAATAGTTGTATTCTTTTTCATTTGCTTAAATTAATTTTTGAATTGGCTAAAGTGAGAAAGCACGCCCCTGGAGATTTACTCGTTGCTAATAATAACGTGTTGTCCCTTTTTATAGATTTATGCTATTTCATAAGACAATTAAAAATACTTTAATTTATTGTTATTATCCATATTTTATATATTTTCAGCCGCGCGAAAAAGGAAAAATGCGTTTTCATATGTTACAAAATGCTCAGATGGCTCTTGATTTTCTTCGATACAAAAAAATTAAATTAGTTAATATTCGTGCTGAGGACATTGTAGATGGGAATCCAAAACTTACACTTGGGCTTATTTGGACAATTATTTTACATTTTCAAGTAAGTAATATTAAAACAAAATATTCTTATATTGTATAACACTGTCAGTAAAAAACGACCCTTGTGTTTAGCAACTTAAGTCGTCTACAACATTTTTTATATTCACTACGCAATAACAAAACTCTAGAACTCCTTTGGCGAAAAAAATCTTAAAAATCAACGATTGTTTTTATTCCCTAGAAGCTTGCACATTATTGTAATAAAATAGATTGAGATGTATGTAGATAGATGTATGTTAACTCCATCCACATCATTCTTCAAAACAAACTTGGGAGATGACTTAAAAAATTGCTGACCACAAGTGCTTGTAGGACCATTAAGGTTGGTCAATTTGATCTTTAAAAATGTAACCCACATTTTTTCGGTGACCGGCGTTTTCTACTGGCAGTTCTGAACAGAAAACCACTTACATAGCTTTTAAAGGTTTCCAATCTTCCTTATATTAAATTTAAGGTATATTTATATCCCTTACAAATTTATCATACATACATAATTTATAAAAACACGTATGTAATTTTTGGGTAAAGGTAATTAATTTTTATGCTAGAATCCATTACATGGACAATTTTACATATCTGATTGGTATTTTTATACCCGCGCACTTGTGCAAGTTAACATACCATAGTAGGCGACTTCAAATGAACCAACAACAACTGAAACAAATAAAATGCGCAGCTCAGGTAACGCAGACACAACAACGGAAGCGCATGCCAGCAGTCCGAAATCGTGGGAATCGCCGACTCAGCTAAAAAGAGTCACGCGGCAGTCTACGTGAGGTGTTGGTAGTTAGGGAACTAGGCATTCAGGTGCAGACACCGCAATTCAGTTGTATTAACTCGCTCGGCCTTATCGGCTGCCCTTGCATAGCAAGGGAAATAAATAATTAAACCACAGACTTACCGTGTTTGATTTACTGGCGCCTAACGTGGGGCCACGCGTATTTAATATTAAAGTATCGTGGCCGTGTGCCCGGACCCAGGGCAGTGTTCAAATAAAAAAGGCCATATAGCCAAAAGTGAACACGAACAAAAGCCAAAAGTGAACACGAACAAAAACTAAATTAAAGTGTTTGAATAAAAAAGGCCGTATAGCCAAAAGTGAACACGAACAAAAACTAAATTAAAGTGTTTGAATAAAAAAAGGCCGTATAGCCGTAGTTTGACCACTAACAGTGTTAAATCAAGGACATTTAGCTGAAGGCTAAAAACAAGGAAAGAATCATCAAATCATAAAATTAAAACAACAATCAACTCCCTCTCCACCTGGCTGACCAAAGGAACTGGAAGACGGGAATATTAATTAGAGTCTAGAGTAGCATGAACCTGTAAGTAGAGTGCTCCATAAAATTAAGTTAGGAAAGATATAAAAGAAAGACCTCTTAGAAAAGTTATATTATAACATTATAACAAAGTGACTCGACATGGACGAAAATAGCATTCGCGCTTTAATGGGTGCCGCAACAGAACAAACGAGACGAGAATTCCAATCGACAGTGGACGCATTGACAGCTAGGCTGACGCAGAAGCGAAATATCAGCGCCACCCGCCAAGCCCTGAAATGGGGCGGACGCCAATCCCTAGCAAACCCGGAGAAATCCTGCATGTAGATATTTTTTCCACCGATGAGAAACACTATTTAACTTGTATCGACAAATTTTCGAAATTTGCCATAGTTCAGTCAATTCCCTCTAGGTCAATAGTCGATATAAAGGAACCCTTGATCCGCATTATGAATTTTTTTAAAAACACTCAGAATATTGTATGTGATAATGAAAAATCACTAAATTCTAACACAAGAAAGCCACTGCTAAAAGACCATTTTAATAGTTCAATATTTACGACACCCCCGCACCATAGTACAACGAATGGACAGATAGAACGATTTCACGGAACTCTTTCAGAAATCAGTCGGTGTATCAAACTAAGCCAGGGACTAAATGACACGAACGATCTTATCCTACTCGCGACTTACAAATACAACAGGACAATACACTCCGTGACAGGACAACGGCCCATCGACATAATTCATTTCGCGTCATCAAAATATCTGCAAGAAATTAAAAGCAACCTTATAACCAGCTAACTGACACCGTAAACAAAATAATTAGTATAACGAAAAAACATGAACTCGATACTGGATACCTTTTTGATTTGATATCAGCAACAAACAGCAGTAATAGACGACAAGTAAGATACAATTAATTAATCCAATGTTGTTAAATAGTGATGCGGTTAAGAACTTACTAACCACCGAGCACTCTACAGATATAACAATAAGCGATTTACTAACAGTGTCAAAATTGAAAATTTTACAAGACCATGAAAACATTTATTTCGTAATTAAATACCCAATTGTAAAACAGAATTGTAAGAAATTTAAAATTAAGCCGGTTGTAAAAGATTCCAAATCAATTATAATAGAGACTAGTATAGTGTCAAAATGTAACAACAAATATCAACAGCTTGAAAATTGTAAAAACTCAGTATCAACTATATTTTGTCAATTATCAAATGTAAATAGCTCTTGTGTTTTAAACTTGTTAAGCCAACGACCAGCATCCTGCCAGACTATTACAGCTGACCATATCGACCCGGTGGAGGAAATTGACGAAGGCCTAGTCGTTATTAACGATAAATTGATTGAAGTTCGCGAAAAAGATTCCCTACCAGTAATTTTGAATGGAACATTTGTGATACAGTTTACAGAGAATGTAACCATTAATGGCACAACATACACGAACTGGCGGAAGATGGTACGCTTGTATCCTGAGGCCGTACCCGCACAATTTCTGAACCTAAGAAATCATACATCATTCTTGTCACTTCCATACCTGCACAACATAAACCAAAAGAGTCTGCGACATATTGCATCATTGAGGGGATTTGTTGAAGCACAATCATCTCAATGGCTTATAGCTTACGCCGTTACAATTGCTTTTTTTGTATTTGCCATATTAGCTTACATAATCAACAATCGCCGGAAGCGCAATGTTAGTATCGCAATATTGGACAGCGTTCTTAAGGAATCCGTGGACGTCTCCTCTTCTAGCGGGGGAATAGTTAACATACCATAGTAGGCGACTTCAAATGAACCAACAACAACTGAAACAAATAAAATGCGCAGCTCAGGTAACGCAGACACAACAACGGAAGCGCATGCCAGCAGTCCGAAATCGTGGGAATCGCCGACTCAGCTAAAAAGAGTCACGCGGCAGTCTACGTGAGGTGTTGGTAGTTAGGGAACTAGGCATTCAGGTGCAGACACCGCAATTCAGTTGTATTAACTCGCTCGGCCTTATCGGCTGCCCTTGCATAGCAAGGGAAATAAATAATTAAACCACAGACTTACCGTGTTTGATTTACTTGCACAAGGGTATTATAACTTTGTTCGCATAACGGTTGCCTGTAACAGCATAACGGAATCAAGATAGATATATACATATATATACCAAAATGCTCAGAATGAAAAGAGAAGTCGATTTAGCGATGTCTGTCTGTCCGTCCGTCCGTCCTTCCGTGCAGACGATAACTTGAGTAAAAATTGAGATATCTCAATGAAACTTGTTAGGTAGATTGTCTTTGACCCAGAGCAGGTTGGTATTGAAAATGGGCAAAGTCGGACAGTAACCACGCGCACCTCCCATATTTCAGCAACCATATACAAAGTACCATTACCACGTTCTCTGGTCGTTTTGTCAAAACACAAATCTACATTTCGCCGGTTCGATTTTCTTCTTATCAATCATTTTGGCAGTAGTGAAGTCAGCTTTATGGCTGCGCTTGATATATTCTGGAAAACGGCAGTGCTGCTTTTGCGCTTTCTCTTTTTATACCCGCGCACTTGTGGTTATTAAAACTTTGTTCACGTAACGGTTGCTTGTAACAGCATAACGGAATCAAGATAGATATATACATATATATACCAAAATGCTCAGAATGAAAAGAGAAGTCGATATAGCGATGTCTGTCTGTCCGTCCGTCCGCCCTTCCGTGCAGACGATAACTTGAGTAAAAATTGAGATATCTCAATGAAACTTGGTAGTTAGATTGTCTTTGACCCAGAGCAGGTTGGTATTGTACAGTAACCACGTCCACCTTCCATATAACGGCAATTGTCGAAAATGCAAAAATTGGTATATTTCAGTAGCTATGGAAGCTAATATTTGGTATGTATTGTTGTATTCGAACAGGAAATCCGACTGTATCAAAATTTTATACAGGGGGCGTGGCACCGCCCACTTATGAGTTCATATGTATATCTCTGGAACCACCCACCCGATTTTGTTCAAATTTGGTACACGTATTACACTATGCCTATTTAAGCGATATTTGGAAAAGTATCAAAGACCATAACCACGCCCACTTACCATATGACGGCAATTGTCGAAAATGCAAAAATTGCTATATTTCATTTTATCTAGAATCGTTTAAAAAAAATTTCAAAGCGATCCGACCAATAGTTTAGTTTCTATTGAGATTTAAATGTGTTTAGACGGGAACGTGTAAAAAGGTCCGCTGGGACCTTGTACTGAAATTTCAAGAAATCGTTAATAAATGCACTGTCTTTTGGCTTGTTTTATTGTTTGAACACATCACAAACGTGTTCCTGGAATTTTAGTAACTTTTTGGGATTATTTTATTGTGCCTTTCCTTGAAGCATAATAAACTTTCCCTCCCTTTTTGAATTTTTGTTACCGTCCCTTTTGAGTTGTTTGAATTTACCCTTGCTTTTTACGCATACCGTTTGCACCATCTGCGGTTAAGCGCTTAACTAAAAGCACCGGTTAAGACCATCCGTCAATTAAGCAAGCGCTGAATAGTAAGCTGAATTGCTGCTAACCACCGGTAATTGTAACCAGAGATGGTGCAATCGGCCCTTATCTACCCTTACTCTCACATAGACGCACATGTACAAGCTAGAAGACAGGTAGACCTAGAAAAGGGTATAAAAGCGGCTCTAGTTTCGTAAACCAATTCAGTGAAAGTTGAGACAGTGAACAACGAGTGCGAAATTTTATTTTGAATTTAATAAAGAGAAATAAATGGCAGAGGAAAATTTAGACATTGCTGAAATTGTGGTACGTCGTAGTACACGCTACCAGCAAATGAGTGAGGATGAAAGACGTGCAGTGGATGATAGATTTGCAGACTTCATGAGTGATGACGATGAAGGTGCTATTCCTGCATTTGGTCTTGAAGGTGCGGATGATGACGATTTAACATATCAAGCAAATTTTCATGTTGATGATTCGGATGCGGAAACTGAACCACATAAAGACATCAATGAAGATATTAGTGATGACGACGATGATAAAGAGGAAGAAACTGATGCTCAGCAAACAAGTGACAATTACTTCCTTTCCAAAGATGGCACCAAATGGACTAAAAATGCACCACGGACTTCCCGTACTCGTGCTCATAACGTGGTCGACTAGACAAGGAGGAACCCCATATGACCCCTTTACCATATTCCGCTCGCTCATCACCGAAGACATGGCGTACATCATAATACGCGAATCAAATCGGAAAGGCAGGAAAGTGAACGCTGCATGGAATTTGGCAAATCCAACTAACACAAAGGAATGGAAACCCATCACTTTGAAAGAGTTCAATGCTTTTTTGGCTATTATTTTGTATGCTGGACTAACTAAATCGAATAGTGAGCTTCTTGAAGAGTTATGGGACCCAACGCGCTGTCCAATATATAAAGCCGCATTATCATTAGTTCGTATGAAGTGCATAAAACAATGCCTTAGATTCGACAATGGAAATACGCGACAGCAGCGACTAATCAACAGCAAAACTGTGGCTATTGATAATATTTGGCAAATGTTGCAGTCTAACTTGGCAGCAGCAGTGACCGTGATGAGCAGTTATTCCCATACAGAGGCCGCACCCGCTTCTCACAATACATTCCATCGAAGTCTGCCAAGTACGGTATAAAGATATGGTGGTTGTGCGACTCAAAATCATTTTATCCTGTCAAAGGAATGATTTACTCTGGGAAATTGCCTGACGAGGCACGAGAGGTGAATCAAGGGCAGAATGTTGTACTTCAACTTTCGGAGATATATTTGAATACAGGCCGCACAATTTCTGCCGACAATTTTTTCATTTGGATTTGGCGCGTACTTTGATCAGGAAGAAAACCGCATATGTTGGAACAGTGCGCTCGAATAAGACATGTGTGCATCGGAAATTCCAAAAAAATCATACGCGTCCTGTCGACAGCACCATGTCCGGCTGCAACGAAGGCGATATAGCACTATGTTCATATGTGCCCAAGAAGAACAAAGCGGTAATTTTGCTGTCGACACAACATTATACTTGCGGTGTGGTGTGGACATGCAAACTGAAAAGAAGAAGCCGTTTGCTATTTTGGATTACAACGCCAACAAATCGGGCGGTGATACAATGGACCAGATGCTTAGCACATATACATGCAAGCGCTCAACAAACCGCGTCGATGCTACACCTGCACAGAAAATATGTTGGACCAGGGACAATCTACACACCAATAGCTTTTAGGCTTTTTTCATATAAAACTCATAAAAACTTAATAATGTTATAATAAAAAAAATTTTTTTTCTAACATTCATTATACATGCATAATTAGTAAATAATAATAAATCAAAACAAAAAAAATGTAAAAAAAATGCGTTTTCATATATAACATTCCATACAACTAGAAATAGGTCCCTGTCGACCATGTACTTCGTATAAGGCAAGGGATGACTCAACCGTCGGAGGGTTAAAAAAATTCCTTTAGTCCAACCGGCGAGATAAATCTTAGTATTGAACCCAAGTCTCTGGAAGTTATCCCATCGTCCGTAATCAGATATTCGCCCAGACATTTTTGGCGTTTGTTTATCAATACGGGGCACTTCTCCAGGACGTGTTTAGAAGTTTCTTCCTCTTCCCTGCAGAATCTGCAACGTTCCTGCGAATAAATGCCAGTTTATTTAAGTGATAATTCAGCCTACAGTGTCCTGTAAGGATTCCTGTGATCATTCTCAACTTGTTCTTTGACAAGCCCATGCATTCTCTGAATCTTGTTTGGTTGTAGCTACCCAGAAGAGATTTGGAGTGCTCCAGACCTGGTAGATTGTCCCAGTGTAATTTACAGAGGGCTCCCTCCTCTTTCCTTATTAAGGCTGATAGTGCCCCTTTCCCTAATCCTGAGAAGGGTTCGGGACCTATAAATGGAGTTGATGCCGGTTTTTTGCGAGCATGTCCGCCATCTCATTTCCAAAGATACCAGCGTTACCTGGTACCCAAAGAACCCAGCCCCGGTTCGTAAGACCAAGTGGGTTCAGCTAATCAAGACACTCCATTACCAGTTTTGAGGTTAGTTGGTAAGATTTGAGGGCTTTGATGGCTGCTTGGCTATCCGATAGAATAGCAATATTCCGTACCCGGTAGTTACTCTGGAGGTTGATTGACGCGCACCTTTCTATAGCATAAACTTCTGCTTGGAAAATGGACATCTGTGTCCCCATCAATTCCGAGAACTTTTTCCTCGGTCCATACACACCTATTCCGGTACCCTGTTCGGTAAGCGAACCGTCCGTGTACCAGGTAATCATGTGTTGGTTTATCTTCTAGGTTTCCGAGAAACCCACCTAACTTCTTTTGTTGCTCAATTCAGTTTTGAATCTTTTTGTGAGGCTTAACTCGGGTTTCATGGTATCTCTCGGTATAGCTACTTCGTCATATCGTTCCGTTAGAGTGTTAAGCTTCATCCGACTTAAGAACCTCTCAGTCCCGATTGTGTTACCGGTCATCCTTAGGATGGCCCTCTTCGCTTGCATTTGTGTATGTAGGTGAAGAGGTGGTAGGTCTAGTAAGACTTCCAGAACTGCCGTTGGGCATGCTCTCATAGCCCCTGTTATGCTGACGCAAGTCAGCCTTTACAGTTTGCTTAGTGTTTTAATGGCACCTTTCTGGTGTGTTCTATTTACCCAGACAAAAGCCCCATAAATGATTGTAGGTCGTACGATGGCCGTGTACATCCATCTGAGTATCTGAGCATGCTTATCCATGTCACTAGGGTATCGTTGACCCCTTTGCAGCTTAAGGCCCTGTTTATACCCGCATGTGCCGTATTATCAAAAGCCCCTTCAATATCCAGGAAAGCGGCTACAGCTGTTTCCTTGTTCTCCGGCTATCTTTGAGTGCTCCTGTCAGTTGATAGAGGGCGGTTTCCGTAGAGCGGCCCGCCCTATAAGCATGTTGACACGCGAGCAGTTGGTAACTCGCAACAGATGTGGTTCTTATGTAGTTGTCCACTACTTTTTCAAGGGGCTTCAGAAAGAATGATGTGAGGGATATCGGCCTAAAGGATTTTGGATGAAGTGGGTCCTTCTTTCCAACCTTTGGGATAAACACCAATTTCGCTCTTCTCCAGGTTTTCATATGTAACCCAATGCCTAGCAGCTTCTAACTATTTTAAATAGTGGTCTAATGATGGGGTCTAGTCCCCTCTGTATCATGACTGGAAAGATTCCGTCAGGTCCGGGTGATTTGAATGGCCCACCTCAATCTCGGCTCTGTGCATATCCTTCCCGGCAGTTTCCAGTTGCTCTTGCTTATTCTACTAATATCGTCACTCGGTATCTCTTCTGATAAAGGGACGGATCATGGGAAGTGAGTATTCAGAAGTAGTTTGACCTTCTCCTCTTCGTTCTCAGTATAGTTTCCATCACTCTTCTTAAGGCTTGCCGATAAGATAGTGCTGCTTTTAGACATTGCTTTACAAAGTCTGGAGGCCTCTGTTGTCTGTTCTATATTTTCGCAAAAGCTTCTAAAGCTTGCGCGTTTTGCAGCTCTGATCTCCTTGTTGTAGAGAGTTAGAGTTAGCCTATATGCCGTCCAACTTCCGGTTCGTTTTGCCCGGTTAAAAAGTTTACGGACTTTGTTTCTGAGACTGCTGAGTTGACTGCTCCACCAGGGAACATCCCTCGAGGAGGAGGCTCTACTCAAGGGACAGCTATCCTCATATGCGTCAATGTGAGTTTTGTTGCAGTTTTCTACCAGTGTTTCTAGATCTGTCGGGCTCCTTATATTACCTATCAGCCCTAAACGGGATGAATGTAGGCTCAGGGTAGTGTAGAATCTTTCCCAGTTTGTCTTCCTGGGGTTCCTAAATGTTTAGATCCATATCGTGTTCAGAATTTAAGTTCTTATTCCGTTCAACTACAAGTTGTGGTGCGTTCTCAAAACTATGACTTGCACTACCCGAACGTGAGGGTCAGAAGGGCGTCCAAGCATTACAAAATGTTCCAATGCATGAAGTGCATACTGCAATTGATGAGTAGCCAGTTTTGGAATACATAGTGTGAAAAACAGATTAGTTCACTATGTTCGCAATTTTTGCACAGCGATAATACCTAATTTTATTAATAATTATTAAGCAATTTTTGAGCGTTGCTGTTAAACTATTTAAGAAAATGTTTGCATTCAGTAAATTGCATTCAGTAAAAGTACTTGTATTGAATAGTATCTCTATTAAAAGCATGGTCAAAGATATGAAAATGTCAGAAATGATAATTTCTGCCACCATAATAATTTACATATGTACTCGTATATTAGACTAAGGCGATTTGTATGGCATACAATTTATCGAAACCGCGCCGTAAAAATTCCGATTCCTCTTAATATTTTTAACAAAAAATTGTTCTACGACATGGGTCTAAAATGAATTTGGAGGTTCCGGAATTTGATTTTTATGGGATCAGGTTGAGTTTTAGAAAAACTTTAATGTACAAAAATCGACAAAAAAATTATTTGGCCATTATACATATCAATTTCCAAATCCAAATATAAAATTAGAATGAAAAATGGATGAATAATTTTTGAGATATAGCCGAATTTCGGTTTTTGAAATCTAATAAGAGGAATCGTTATTTCGACGGCTCAATATGGGTTGCAAAATCGCTCCAGCCTAATGTATATCTATACAAGTATACCAATGAAAATATTCGAATTAGCTGTGTCGAATTTTAGCCATGGAACAGTTTTCATATAATTTATTAACTAATTTATTTTTGCCCCTATTACGTATGGAGACTAGTGTATAGTTTCCTGTCTACTCGCCACGGCTACTTAAATCGTTCTTCGTATTTTTTACGTTTAACGATATCATTATACAGAAAAGCGCACACAAAATCCCTGATTTTATTTTTTTGACAGGTACATTTTGCAACTTAGTTCAAATGTGAATGAGAATTAACGTAAAAAAATATAAACATTGTTTCAAAACGGAAACATTTTCATACATTCTTTCAGTTGCCGATAGACAGTAGCGGTTGCGATGCGTAATGCAATTTTAGTTTTCGGCTAGTCTGCTAGTCTCCATACATAACAGGGGTATTCATTTAATGAAATGCGATTTAAAGTGGAATTAAGTATACATTTTTCAATGTGTTTCATAGACTTTACCATTTTGTTCTTTTATAGATTTCTGATATTGTTGTTGGCAAAGACGATAACGTCTCTGCTCGAGAAGCTTTATTACGTTGGGCTCGTCGTTCAACACTTCGGTATCCCGGTGTTCGTGTTAACGACTTTACATCAGCTTGGCGAGATGGATTAGCATTTTCGGCATTGGTGCACAGAAATCGACCTGATTTGCTTGATTGGCGAAAAGCACGAATGGATCGACCACGTGAGCGTTTGGAACAGGCCTTCCATATTGTTGAAAAAGAATATGGAGTTACACGCCTTCTGGACCCTGAAGGTAAATAATGCCCCATAACATAATAGTTTAGCTGTTTAGTGTTTGTTGATGCTCCTTTTGTCGCACCATCCATATATTTGGAGTTCGACAGATATGTTAGTGTGGATACAAGGTCGTTTTGATGACAAAAACGGTTTTTCTTAGTTCAATACATTAGCCTTATTAACGGTGTGATATATTTGTGATAAATATTTATCTACTTTAAAAATTTTTTTTTTTAATTTTGTCAAGTGTTTTTGTACCGGTTGGTGAAATTTCGAAGCACACCTAGCGGGTAAAACACCCTGATTGTTGCGGAATGTTGGAGTAAGTATTATGCGTCATTTAAGACCCTAGATGGAGTAAAGATTAGGAGAGTATTGTACTTTTCTATTGAAGAATTTGGAATCATCAGCATAATTCGAGCATCTTTCTAAGGGAGAGGACAATAGGTGCTTAAGAAGTTGGATAACTTTAATCGAGGGTGGGGTATTCCGGTAAGCGCTTTGATTTTCGACCAGATTTTTAGGGAGAGGAAATTAATTCTGCTTGCGCTTCAATTGCCGTTTTTATTCCACCGCTCGGAGTAGATTTTAAAAAAATTTGTTTTGCTTTGTGGAATACCCAAATTATCGTCGGACTGATTGCCTTTGTGATTTAAGTCGAAAGTTGATGAGCATTGGAGGGGTTCCAGTTTTTAAAGTTTTTTTCGCAGATTGTTTGATGATTGCTCAAGTTATTGGCATCAGTATCAAATACTTGCAATTAGGTATGCAATTGTAAATATATAATGGGTATTCGTCTTACCGCGTAAATGACTGGTAACCGCGTAAACCTCGTAAGCTTTCTTATTTTTGTATGAAAAAACTGGTTTATTTACGAGGTTTACCCGTTTTGGCGAATACCCATACAAATATATATAAATTTATCGATTGTGAAAATATGTCGAGGTAATTAAATCTTAAGTGTTTTTGTTATTGTGTCCTCCTTTGGACTCTATGTATTCTTTTAAGGCTGATGTTGCTTATGATATGATGATATTGTTGATCGGTTTTTGTGTTTGATGTTTGTTTCCTTGATGATGTTTGTTAGATTTGTTGGAATTATAGCTCTTTGTCGTTTGCATGGATGCTGTGAGTTTGTTGGGAGGGTTTTCTGCTCGACGAAACCACTTTTAAGGGATGGTGATGTTATTGTCAGATTGTTTTGACTTTGGTACTGGTTTGCATTTAGTTTTTAGAGTGTTTGTATCAATTATATAGATTTTAGGGCTTAGACGAAGGATTGGGAGATGGTTATGATTGGATTCCGTGATTTGTTTGCTTCTTTCATTGCATATTTAGTTTCGGTCTGGAATGGTTTTAAATAAATTTTGCGTGTGTCAGATTTTATTGCATGGGATTTCGGTAATGCAGTCGCAATGTGTCAGTAATCCAAGCAATATTAATTTTCTTTGGTAAATAGCTCTGTTTGCATAACATTCAAATTTGTAGATATTGCGGACATTGTAGCTTTTGCATTTAACGTTGCATAAGTTGTCATGATATCGCATAGGCATGGTAGAGATCGAGTGTCTATGAACTTCTGGTTTTATACTTTACAATTATATGAATACAAATGTGGACATTCCAGTTATCTTTTAATATATAATATATAATATCTTTTATAGATGTTGACACAAATGAACCCGATGAAAAATCCCTCATTACATATATTTCATCTTTGTATGACGTGTTTCCGGAGCCGCCTTCTATTCATCCCTTGTTCGATACCGAATCACAAAGACGTGTGCATGAATACCGAGATCTTGCTCATCAATTTATATATTGGTGTCGAGAAAAAACAGCATATTTACAAGAGCGTTCTATACCACCAACAGTTATTGAAATTAAACGTCTATTAAGCGACTTGCTTTGTTTTCGCAACGAAGAAGTCTCAGCACGCAATACTGAAAAACAAAAGCTTATAAAAATATATAACGAATTAGAACGCTATTTTGAAAGTATCGGTGAAATTGATGTCGAATCTGATCTACGTCCTGAAGCTATAGAAAAGGCATGGTATCGAATGCAGTCAGCATTATCGGATCGGGAACTAATTTTGCAACAAGAACTAGATAGATTGGAGCGTTTACAACGACTTGCAGACAAAGTTCAAAGGGAAATGAAACATATTGAAGTAAAAATATCTGATTTAGAAACACTAATATTGGAGGAGGCACGACGTATTGAACGCCTTCATCCATTCGATGCTAAAAGTGCGGTCGAATCATTGGATACAGAGATACGTCATTTGGAAGAGCCCTTAAAAGATATGCATCAAGATTGCATATTACTTAACGAAGGACGCTATACACACGCTGTTGAATTGCTGAATAAAGCTAACACATTACATCAGCGTTGGGCAAATCTACATTCGGATTTCAACTCAAATTTGGTACAAAAGCTAACCGAATTAAAATATCCGATTCATGAAACGACTGTTACCCGGCAGACCCGCACCATTATTGAATCGCGACAGATTGAAACAAATTCCAATTTTCGTGATTTGCAAGAGCATATTGAATGGTGTCAATTTAAATTGGTAAGTATAAAATACAGCAAAAAGGTTTGCGATATTGAATTCGTATTTGTGTACCTAGTTCTCGTATTCTTAGGAAATATTACAAGATTTTCGAAATCTAATAGTTAAAAATATAAGCCGTATCAGTGTCATCCATTATGACTACTGAAAACTTTATTCTCGTCGACTTTGTTATTTTTTTTTATTTATGTGTGTATTTTGTTTTTAGCTTTGGTAATTTTTTTATGCACAACGGATGCTATTGACATCAATATATCGAAACAAATTATTATAAATTAATACAGGTTTTACTCGTTTTTGTAAAGTTCTGGTTACCTTTCCTACGTTGTGTAGCCAGTCACAGTTAAAGTGATTCACCACTTACTTAAAAACATATGTTAAAAATACTTTTATTAAAATTCTCTTACACTCTTTATTTTTAATTTAGTTTATAAAATGAGTGCTTGTTGGCTAGTTAGGCAGAACCCAATTGGACCAATTGATTAAAAACAAAAACAAAGACTTTAAATATTTTACTTTATTTAATTCAAATATTTTAATATTAAATTAGCCTGAGCAATGATAACTGAAGATGACCCCATAAATTCGATCAAGAGAACGATGAACACCAGTTGTTAAACAAATAAGATGATTAAGCTAATAGCATGAATTGTCAAAATATGGTCGATGCGAATAAAATTATGTAGTTTGACAGTATAGGAAATCTGCCACATATTCCAGGCATTATGATTAAATACGTTTATATACCAATTTAAAAGCAAAATGCTAAGTCAAGTGATCAACTTAATTCACTAATTCACTATTTCTTTCGAAATCTTTTACGTTTTTTTTAAAAGGATCTTGTATTTCTCCTGTTATAATTTTTTATAAAGTGTGATAATTTAGTCATATTGATAGTTTAGTCTGTGTTAGCTGTAGATGCTATCAATTGGAAATCTGTTCACAACATGGTTTTGACTGACGAATAGATATGCTTTCTCCAAACAAATAGCAACACACTTTTTAATAAGTTTGTACCGCTTGTTAATGGACTAAATAGAGTAAGGATCCAGCCATGGTTCAATAACGATAAAAAAAAAAATCAATTGACAGGCGGAATGAAGCGTATGAAGATGGAAGCAATCCAAGTCTGAAAATACCCATACTGACTATAACATCCCAAGCAGGGAAGTAAACAAGGCCATTATTTAGTTATTTATTTGTTATAGTAGTAACATACAAAGTACGACTTGGTCTTTTAATAGTACTTCAACTATCATGTAGTGTACATGGAAGATATAATGCTAATAGCTCAAATCTAAAATATTACAAATAATCTTAATCAATAAAATATACCTTAAAGAATAATGTGAATAAAAAACAGGAAGAAGAAGAAATATAATAGTTAAAAATTAAAGTTTTAGATTAATGCCCCGATGCAATGCAATCAGACTGATTAAAAATATTCATAAATTTGTGTCTTGTAGTTAAATTTGTTTAGTCCAGCCTTGACGGTTTAAGGCATCGAATTCCACATTCTAACCGCGTTAATAAAAAATGGCCTTCATGATGTCAAGTAATTAAATTTTAAAACAATAAGTCCGTGGTGTGGTGTCTCCGCGACCTTACGGGTATCAGCTTTTTAAACAGATAAGTAGGCGTCTTAAATATAGAGAGATTGTACATATTTAAATATGGAATTTCTTGCGGACAGCCCAGGATCTTTGTTTGCCAAGCTAAAATGTGATCATTTCTATTGATCCCATACACATTACGTGTAGCATTATTAAATGCTACATTATGAGAAGATATCGAATAGCTTACTGTACACTTCCTCAGAGTGTGTGAGATTAGTGGCATACCTAACTGAAGTACCAATTTACGCGGGGTTTCAATGTTGCAGAAACCGTCAGTTTGCGAAGTATAGCATACACATTACCCACAACGCTATTGATATGATACGTACTATTTATTTTGAAACATAAATCCTCAATTAAACCAATACGACTAGACAAGTAAAATTGTATATATTTTCTTCTTTCTCTTGTCCGACAGAGTGGAATGTTTATATTTGTTGGAACGATTTTCCAATTCACAGAACGAAAATTGACACTGAAGTCGGCACAACGCCGAAACCGATTCGTCTCCAAACCAAACTTCTCGGGATGGCGGAAAATCGTTCCAACAAATATCAACAGTTGTATATCATCAGCATACGCATGAACATTCACATACTGACACATATAAAAAACATCATTGACTATAGAATATGTTTTTATTCTATTTAAAATATTTATTTTTATAACTTTTCTTTTATACATTCAGAAAATTAATAATTAAAAAAATCAAATTGAAAAATATTGAAAGACAAATTTATATATGAAAATAAAAATATTAAAACAAGTTTAAATTAATAAAGTAGATACATATATTATAAACCCTACATATAATATAGAATATGTTTTTATTCTATTTAAAATATTTATTTTTATAACTTTTCTTTTATACATTTGGAAATTGTTTCACGTTGTAAAACAATAAGTATGTTTTGAAATTTTATATTATCGTCTTGAATATTATTGATTTCAAATTGTCCTTCAACAAGAAGAAACCAAGCTTCAGGACATTCTTCCCAAAATGGAGGTAATTTAATTGATTTTGAAAAATTTGTTCTTAAGTTATTAGTGTTTTGAGTTAAATTATCATTGTGTATATTTTGTGTAGTGTTTAAGTCTGAAGTGTAAGTTGGATTGTTATTTTGGTTTTCCATTGTTGTGAAGTTGCGTGTACGTATAGGTGAACGTGATAGTGGCATATAAAAAAAAATAATTGGAGAGAAAGTTTACAAAAGTAAATTAAATATAAGTAATAATAATAATTTAAATAATATTAATATTAAGAATTAATATTTAATATTTGTAATAATTTTATTTTAATAAAAGATTTAAGATACGAACTTGATTGCACACAAAATGTTCAGCAAAAAATGGTTGTAGTATTTGTAATTATAAAAGAGATTATAGATGTCTGGAGTGTTATTGCGTTGTTGTAGACACTGTGATGGTTGTAGCGACGTTAAATATGAATATTTGAAGTGATGTTGTGCGGATTGTTGGTGCTGAATTTGATGTTGAATGTTGAGATTGTTTATTTCGCAATGTTTTAATTCAGGAAAGTAGTCAAATTTATATTTCACAAGTATGGTTTGTGCTTTCGGTATTCGAGTATTCGCACTCTTGGTTTGCTTGCAACGCTCGGAAATGCTAACTTTGTGAGTGTACAAAATGTCCTGGGTTAATGTTAAGCCAGCTTCTAACAATTAATAACACGTTGAATCGATGATTTCCCTTTATTACAAATTCTTGTGAAATATTACTGTAAGATATGGTGATATTTGAGATTTCGCCGTCTTTAGCTATAAACGTGAACTAATGCAAATTATATGTATGAAATGTAATGAAATAAAAACCCTGAATTCAAATTAATTCGCATACGCGAAATAGATAGATAAGTAATTAGTTTCGTGAAAATTTATTTATACTTCAGTCTAAGCTCCTCCATTGCCAACCGTTCTTTCATTTCCAATTCCTTAACTTTTAAATCAATTTCTTTTTCTTTCAGAATTAACATTCCCTTTCTTTAATGTTTAATTCTCTTCCCCTTAATATATTTTCATGTTCTATTTCCTCCCTTTTGAACTTTAAAGATTCTGAGAAAATTTCTCTTATATCCGACACAGCTGTCCGCGGATATATGCTTCTGCGACTTGGCGGCTCTGCACTTTCCACCACTCCAATGGTCACGGACGTGGAGCTCTCTTCTATTTAAAATATCGTTGAATTCAAAATATTATTGCTTGAAAGAGAGTCCAAGCTCTCTTCAATGAAAGCCGCTGTCCCTAGTCTGCCACCAAAAATTTCGTCTAGTTCATAGTAATAAATGCACATTTTCACCAAAGTAGCTGAAACAAAATTTTTTGTCAAAAAAAAAAAACGAATTAAACGCATAGTCGACAAATAATCTTACCTTTTAATGTCTCCCCTTCCATGCTACCAGCGCCAGTCGAACCTTCCCATGCTTTGGCTTTATTGTAGTTCAACCTCATATTTCTCACCTTCGCACGTATCAACTTCCAATCTACAGCGATGTTCGTCTCTTCCGCGAACCGTCTATAATATGCTTGCTCTGTTGGTTTCTATTATTATAGTGGTTAATATACATTTATCATCGATCTACTTTTTTACACATACATATGTACATATGTACCTCAACATTTCTGTTGCTCATCAAAAACTCTACCAGCGCTTTTTCTTCCGCCACTGTCCATTTCTTGTTTGGATTAAGACGCACACGTTTTGGCTTTCGCTAAAAAAAATGTATTTAGTAAATTTTTGGATATTTATGCTTTTGTATTCGATAACTTACATGGATGTTTTTCCCTTCCTCCATTTCTTAGTTGAAATTAACGCAGCTGCTGAATAAAAAACCCAAAAGTAAATTTGAAATGAAAACCAAAACAAATGACTGCTTATAAAATACGACAAAATAAAAACATACCGTTCAAAGTTGTATTTCATTACTACTCAATTTATGTAGCAAGCAACAACAAAATATTTTGAACCATCATAAAATTTATGATATGACAATATGACTCGTTATGACACCTTGTGAATCACCCATATTTGTATGTACAAATGCAGAAATTTGCGACGCCATCAAGTTTTCGCAGGCCTTTACAAAGGTAGGTAATATGCTTATTGGCCTATGGTCGCCAGCACAACAAGCCCCACTTTTTTCGTTATTAGCAGTATAAGAGGTTTTTCCAAACTGATGGGAAACACGAACTTGTAAAGAAGTGGGTTAAGGGGCCTATTATAAATTCCATTACAATTTTGGCAAACTTCAGTGAGACTCCATCCTCCTCTGTAGCAATAGACCTTATGTTCGACAGTGCCTTCAGAACGTCAATTTCCCTAACTGCCATAAATTGAAACTCTTCTTTAAAGTTCGTGGAAGTTGAGAAATTCTTTGGTACAACGATACATACCGAAACCGGTATGTCACAAAACCTAATTTGACAAGGGATGACGGAAAATCGTTCCATATACATGATACATTTGGTTTTGTTATTGACATTAACAAAGTAGTCGTTAAGCTTATCAAGGTCTATATCACACACAGCTTTTTCTTTGCCGTGTATTTTAAAGTTTTTTTAGGTTGCGCCATAGTTCCTTAGATGTGAGTGAGGGATCTAGCTTTGAGTAGCCATCCAAAGCTTAGCAAACCTAATCACAGCAGTAGTTTCATTACATATTTCTTTATAATGACGCCAAGAGATGTCCTTTAAATGTTTTTGCCATTTGGCATAATACTGTTTTCGCCTTTTAATGACCGAACGAATTTTTGAAATGTACCAAGGACATGAACTATTTGCAACATTTTTTGATTTTTCAATTCCAAAAAATGTTTTTTCTCATATTCTATATTTAGCTATCTAGGTTTTTAAATCTTAATTATTAATTACTTTGTAAATAGTCTGTAAGAAACTTTCTGTTCATTGACTAAATAAATAAATAAAATTAAAATAAAAAAAATAAAAAAACATTAACAGAACGAAAAGCAACAAGCATATTAAATAACCTGGTAAGGTTTTCATTTAGGAAGTCAAGTTTACTATTAACAGTGTTAACGTGCATTAAAGTGTACAACATTAAAATGATCATTTTGTTTGCACAGAATGTCAATAAAAACATTTTTATTTCCATTTACGCGATAGTCTAATTTATCGAACGGACCTATGTATGTATATTCGTAATACTGAACGAAAACAGACACAACTAATATCAGCGACGCAAATTATGTATGTTTGCATAGGAAGAATGCAATAACAAAAGGAAAACACGTACGAAAAGCTAAATTCAGGCGAAACAGATTTTTGTATATCCTCGGGATGTATTTTTGCATGGACGGTGCCCCTAATATCATAAAAATCCCTTTCCTATGTTTTAAATCACTTCTAGTATTAAACTTTACTCAATTTCTTCCAATATATACTGAATACGAAGTTTTTTGCATTTTTCAAAATTTCTGTTATATGGAAGTTGGGCGTGGTTATAGTCCGATTTCAAAAATTATTGACGGTGATGCTGGTGACATCAAGGACAATATGTCCATCAAATTTTATGACGATACCTTACATAGTTATTGAGATGCCTACAGACGTTTTTGTTTATAAGTGGGCGTGGTAACGCCCATTTTTTTAAATTTCATAAAAATCAAGTTTCTTAAGTAACTATCTCTCTAAATATCAAATTTTAATTAATATGTTCCAATAGATAAAGAGAAAACGAAATTTTTGCATTTTTCAAAATTTCCGTTATATGGGAGGTGGGCGAGGTTATGGTCCGATTTCAAAAATTTTTAACGATGATAACAGCGATATTGAGGAAAATTTGTTCACCAAATTTTGTTACGATTTCTTACACCGTTATTGAGATACAGATATTTTTTTGTAAGTGGGCGTGGCCACGCCCATTTTTCAAAATTTCACAAATACCAAATTTCTTAGTTCAAAATCGCTTAAAAGACCGATTTTCACTCAATTTGTTTTAATAGATACCGAAAAACCGAAGTTTTTGCATTTTTCAAAACTCCGTTATATGGGAGGTGGGCTGGTTATAATTCCATGTAAACAAATTTTCTACGATAATAATAGCGATATCAAGGAAAATACTTATGTTCACCAAATTTTGTGATGATAAATAATACTGTTATTGGGATACAGAAAATTTGTCATAAGTGGGCGTGGCAACGCCCATTTTTCAAAATTTTATAAATACGAAATTTCTTAGTTCAAAATCGCACTAAATTTAAAAATTTCCGTCATATGGAAATGTGCGTTGTTATTGACCATTTTCAATACCAACCTACCCTGTCCAAAGAGCGATCTATGTACATACATATGTATGTTCCAAATTTCATTGAGTTATCTCAATTTTTACTCAAGTTATTGTAACCACGGACAGACGGATGGACGGACAGACAGTCAGGGCTAAATCGGTTCCTCTTTTCATTCTGACCATTTTAGGATATATATGTCTATATCTATATCGATTATTTTTTGCTGTTACAAACAACCGTTATGCGAACAAAGTTATAAAACCCTTGTGTCCAAGTACGCTCTGGTATAACAAGATATTGAAAGACATGTAGACATACCCACGAATTGAGAAAGCAGCTAGACGTTTTCTTTCTATTCTAAGATGCATTGCAAAGCGCATTAGCTCAGGATTGTTTTTCGTAAGGCACTGATGTACGTGTATTTTGCCACCTGAGGTGAATCCAACATCACGAAGCGATAGTGACCGCCCATTTTCTTTGCTAAGGCTAGCTAAGGATTTAAAAAGGATGGCGCAATCAGCAGAATATGCCAACTTAACAATCACAGAAGCAGAGGCGTTGTTCTGATTTCGCACTCGAAAGGCAGTGCATACACGGAGCGCAGGCAATTTCAGGGTCTGATACAAGCTGTCAAAAGTCTCTTTAATATTCTCTTCATCCATGTAAGGAAGACCATTGATGATAAGATCGGTGGATTCGGTTTGATTTTGCAATTGTTCACTATGCTTAATTTTGGCTTCTGGTTTCTTAACTCGTTCGTTCATGTTTCTCATTGCCTTTCTATCATTCTTCAACTCAGCAGTCAGCTCGCCAAATCGTAGCATCACTTGCTTTTCAGACGCTTTCACTCGTTCAGATATCTCTTCTACAATACTCTTTCTCTGCAAATCCAGTTCCTCCTCAATACGCTCAATCCAAGAACAAGGTGGTTAGCTCATGTTTTTCTCTGCTTGTTTTGCGGAGTAAGTATCGCTTGGCGCACAGCTTTGGCTATTGTTGTCATATTTGTGAATTTTTGA
Source organism: Philophylla caesio (assembly GCA_963971545.1). NCBI lineage: Eukaryota > Metazoa > Arthropoda > Insecta > Diptera > Tephritidae > Philophylla > Philophylla caesio. The sequence continues at coordinate 44,236,999 of OZ020606.1, read as the reverse complement.
TTAAAATTAAATTTAAAAATTTGCACGCAAAATTATGACAACAGAAATTTTAGGTATCAAGTGTAGAGAAAGTTTAACGAGACATGTAATTATATACAAATAACGCAAATAAATTGACGAAAACTCAAAATAAAAAAATACAACTGCAGCGCACAAAAAAAACTTATAGCGATATATATTTATACTAAGTGACAATAATTAAAATACTATGAACAAAAATGAAGCTCTGCGCTAGGTTCTAAGCATATTCACGTTGTAGGTTGGAAGCATATTCACGAAATTGGCATTGGTTATAGAAACAATCTGGGCAATGGATCGGTTAATGTAAAAGAGCTCAATCAAAAATTCGTCCAAGTGCCCGTTAATAGTAGGTTAGATTATGTTAAAGTGGCTGCTAGCGATCGCGCAAGCACACCTAGGCCTTTGTTAGGCCCCTTGTGGTACCACGGGGATTTCAAAAATCCCTCTACTCGAACCAACGTGTGGAATCTACGAATTTTCCTAGATTACGTATCTCTACTTTAGCCAGATCGCTAAGGCCTCCGAAGAACTCTGATCCCAAGAATTTTCTACTTCTTACCCATAGTGCAGGACATTCACATAGAAGGAGCCTCACGGTTTCAGGATATTTTCTGCAGCTTCTACAGAAGTCATTGCAGGGAATACTTAGTCTCTCTGCGTGTCTACCGATCACCTGTTGTAATTCCTAAAACTAAGGACATGTTTTCTCTGCTCAGCACAAGAAGACCTTGTGATCGCTTGACGTTCCACTCCGGCCACATGAGCTTGGACTTGTTACAAGTGCTACCGTTTTTCCAACGGTCTCCTGCTTCCTTAAGGGATGAGTCTCTTAGAAGGAGCTTGCAGGTAGCGAGCGGCAAACCTAAACCCTTCCAGCGTGATGAAAGCGGAGTGGATGTTCCCCTTCTTGCAAGCTGATTCGCTGTTGCGTTGCCCGGTACGTGGAACACATACCAAGTGAAGAGCAACTGTCGGAAAAAATGAAGATATCTTTGAATTCAACCTCTTCTGTTCTTAGTTAGTCCTCCGTCTTCTGCATTGCAGCGACCTCAGCCGGAAAGACACTGCAGTAGTCAGGAAGGCGGAAAGATTTTTCTAATCCTACTTGAGCTGTGAAAACACCTCCTCTCACTATATTCTTAAGCTTTGAGGCGTCAGTGTAGAAGTGAAGTGATTTCTCCGATCAGGGCATCCATTGGACCCCCAGTTTCTTTGAGGAATTAGTGTGTCGAACTTCTTCGTGAAGCTTTGAATAGGTGCGCAGTAATCCGTATATTGCGAGCCTTGTTTGTTTACGATTGTTGCGTGTCCTACTTGACTAGACTTCAATACGGGCGACTCCCGTAGTCTAAGAGCGACACACGCCGCGAATTGTTTTCCTGTGATATCAATCGGCAGGATATTTAGTGAAGTGTCTAATGCTTACGAAGGGGTTGTACGTAGAGCGCTACCTCTACATATCAGCGCCGACCTTTGCACCCTTTGCAGTGTTGACTGTGTGGTTTTTGTTATCGAGACATGGCCACCACACCAATACCCCATACAGCAGGATTGGTCAGACTACGGCTGTGCTTTGGGGATAAAAACAACCATGAATTCCTTCCACATTTTAGGAATGTGGTTGAGTTTTAACACCCCTATATACATAGCGTACAGCCAAGTTGCACTTAGCTTCAATGATTGTTGAAGCTGCACCTGTGAGACTTCATCTGGACCCGGCGCCTTATAGGGTTTAAATGACTCAATTGCCCAGGTAATTTTCTCTCACTGTAGTCGACCTGTTAGGAAGCACATCCACGGCGCACGGAAAGTGTGTTTCTAGGAGAAGTCTGAGAGTGTCTCCTGCCGACCCCGTCCGACATTAGCAAGCATCTCGGTGCTATTCGGGTGAAACTGGAGAGAACCGTTCTCAGCATTGATCACTCTGACACAGATTCCATAGAGCCGCAAAAGTCCCTCCAAGAAGACTTAGTGCCTTAAGAGTTTTTTAAGGCACTAAGTGAGACTTGTAAATTTCCCATTGTGAGTCACTTTGGGTTCTTTTTGCTAGGTTAAATAAAGTTCGTTAGTCTGCGGGCCTTGTCGATACCTGAATTTCACTATAGTGGTTTCGTTTTGCCTCTTGGCTTCTTTATTGGGCGTGCCTTATCCAGAGCCTTTCCACATGCCGTGGTAAACTGGTTTACCAAGTATTCTAGCTCCCCTGTGCTGCACGGTACTCTTACTCGTTGGCCTGAAAGTCGCTTATCTAGTTCTTTCCTATATCTACACCAGTCAGTATTTTTAAGTTTCTCAAGGGTTCAGTTTTAGGCGAAACCCCCTCCAAGCAGAAAGCGATAGCGATGGTCCGAAAAGGAGTGCTCATCAAGCACTTTCCAGTTTCTGACCACAGGCTCTGCCTTCCCAAAACGAGGATCACGTCCAGCACTTTCATCCAGCTGTTAGTTACAAAGGTGGGTTTACTACCTTTATTACTTACAGCTAGGTTAGCTTTCAATATAAAATCGAAAAGTGACTCACCTCTTTCGTTGGTATCGCCGCTGCTCCAAGCGAAGTGGTGCGCATTCGCATCACCGGTAAGAACACAAGCTTCTTCCGTCTGCTCAGCGACCATCTCAACCATCGGTGTCGCGATTGGCCTGTCATGAGCAAAATACATGGAGGTCAGCCGGATCACCTGACTATTGACCTCCAGGCTCATGGTTGTGGTATCTTCATCACTAAAGTGAGGAAGAAACCGACATTTTAGTTTTGAGTTATAAAGAATGCAAGCCCTAGGTCTACCCTCAGTTGCCACACTTACCTGTGTATACTCCGTCGTCTGGAGTCCACAGATTCTGTGCCCAACAGTCCAGCAACAGCAGAAGCTGCTTTACTGTGGTGGAGGTTTATTTGGTCGACGCGCACCATCTTGGACGCATCCTCTATCCCACCCCACCCCTTCCTCCGTGTACTTGCGGAAGGTGAACCAAATGCCCAGCGACGAAGTCGAGGACGCATAACCCCCGAACAAATCAACCATCGGATTGACTTGGCCCGGCTCTGCGTCCCCTTCACTCTCGCTTATCTGGTCTGCCTCCGCTTCTTGGGTTTGTTTTGCGCAACCTCCATCGATCTGTCGCGCTTGTTTGCGGTTTTCTGCCCCTATGAATCAGTTAACTGGAATTTGGGAATGATAGCATTTGCCCACTCAATTTCTGCCAAAACCCCCGCACGATCACCGGGCAGTGCCCGATTACAGAGATCCTCTGCTAGATTGGAGCTTTGCATCCATAATTAAGATCCCACGAGTAGCGGAGAAAGGGGTTCGTCCACCCCAGGCAGAGAGCCGCAATACTCGGGGTAAGGCCTTTAATACAACTGGGTAAGACCTGGTTCCCAGAGGACGCCGTTGCGACTGGACTATTTGAAGGCCCCCAGCCAGGCTAATCTTCAGCACGGTACGCATGACACCTTGATCCAGCCTCTACCTCACGACCACGCTCAACAACCAGTTCCATGTGAGCTTAGCTGAACACCCTCCCGAAATCGTACCGGATTGTTCTGTAGTACTCATTTCCAGTCCTCAACCACGCGGAGGGTTCAGTCCGAGGATTTTTGCCAACCTCCGCTGGTAGTAATAGAAATATTAGTTATGATCGTTATAATGTTGATAAAAATATCTCTGTGCCTGGTTTCTGTTTTAAATGTATTGATGAGTGTGAAGAGGTCCAATCCATACTAAATGTAAAATCGAATGCTGTTGGTATTGATGGTGAGCATCCAATATTAGTAAATTGCTTACTGCCAAAAATTTTAACTTTTATCACCTATGCATTTAATACTATTCTGACCACGTCTAGATTTCCAAGCTGCTGGAATATGGCCAAAATCATTCCGGTTAAAGAGCCCAATAGCGATTGTTCGAGTTGAGGATAAGAATAAAGTCGAAATTCTTCTTGAATTTCGGCAACGGGGATTAGGTTTAAAGTATTCAAATATGAAATGTGTTTATTAAAAATATAATAATTACTCACCGCTGATGACGCTGTTTGTTGTTGTTCGTTCGCAGAAAAAAAGGAATTTTCTTCTTAAGTTTTTGCATTTGCGGCCTCCACAGAAGGTGGAGTCTGGCAACGGTATCAACTAACAGGACTCGTGCACAACGGAAGAGGAGTAACGAGTTCTGTCGGCTAGTTGTCCACAGCGACATCTGTCGGTGACATGCTTAACGTAGTTTTAAACTGCAGGCCCATTGCGATACGGCCGTACTTATCTAAGGTACTGGAAAGATGATCTCAAAAACGACACTGAAGATATCACAACGCCGAAACCGGTATGTCACAAAACCAAATTTGACAAGGGATGACGGAATACATAATTTTTCCACCCTGTCGGAAAATCAGAGGAAAATCGAAAAAAGTACTGGAAAGAATTGTGAGCAAGCAAATGAACCACTCTATATCAAATAATTCTTTGATGACCCCGTACCAATCGGGTTATAGAATAAATAGAAATTGTATTACAGCGCTTATTAAAGTGTCGGAAGATATTTGACTAAATATCGACATAAATCACTTAACATTTTTAACTCTTCTGACTTTGTATATTTTAAAATGTTTTCCGCAAAGGTCAATTCTTAGTCCTCTCCTGTTCAAGTTTATATTCATTGGAAGGTCATCATGTGTTGAAATATAGTAATATTTATGTTTACGCAGGTGTCGTCCAACTGTATCTTTGTTGTCACCAGTTGTCTGTCAACGCATGTATAACTAACTTAAATACCGACTAATATTCTTTGAATCAGTGGCTTGGCCCTTAATCCAAGGAAGTCCCAGTGCATTGTTATTTGTAAGAAACATTTGAAACTTTGCTATAATGAGGTAAAAGTGAACAATTCTGGGGAAAAGTATATGGTATGCTTCGGACTTTATGGGGTATTCAGTACTTTACGCCGTTAAAAATATGATTGAATTAAAAATATGATTTTGAATTGTTTGTTTATTGTTATAGTATTTGTAGTAGGGAACTTCAGTCTCTGTATAACAATATCGCGCGATTTATTTTATAACAAGCACATGGGAGGTGTTGACTTGGCTGACATGTTGTTAGATTAACATAAAATCAACCACCGTTCTAAGATATGCGCATAGTTTACAGGTGAATCAGCACAGTGGTAGTCAATAGATAGTTACTGTATAGACGAGATCTAAAAAATCAAGTCGCACGAACGAAATATATGACATTGCTGGATTTTCAATTATCGATAGCAAACGAGCTTCTTCACGCGGTCGTCCATCGGCAATACCTGAAAGAATGGAACCAGGTTCATCTTCACCAGCGTCGCCAGTACCATCTAACGTGTCAGAAATTTCAATGAGCCCTTCGTCGTCAAAACGATCATACATAAGTGAACCTCGGAAGTCGATGCGTCCTGATCAAACCGGTCATTGGGTTGAATGGCGAGGAAAAGGAAGGTGAAGATTATGCCAGACTGGTATTCCTAAATCTAAATGCTCCAAATGTAAGGTGCACTTATGCTGTAACCCACAGATAAACTGTTTTGTCTCATACCACATATGAAATGTATGAAAAAGTAATAAAAAAATTAAAACTATCAATATTTGTATGTATGTGTTTGATTGTATACTACCATGGCTCAATGTTGCTTATAAGCAACATCTTATAACTTAAAAACCAGAAGAGATACAAGTTCGAAATTGATATCGTTTCATATTCAAGGCTCATTATACTCAAAATATTATTATTATTGTGTTACATTTTTATACAAACATTTTAAATTTATGTACAACGTCATAGCACAGGGACTTATTACCAAGTTTGGCAATAGTTTTGTTGCCTGTTTTATATCATAAAAGCCATAATAATCATAAAAACTATAATTCCTAGTTTCAAACAATGTAAACATTTTTTAAAACTTTTTACTGAAATTTTTTTGATAGTTTCCTTTTTGCTAATGCAATCCAAAAAATTTAGCATTCGTTATATTTAAGAAAATGCACAGCACCTTCAACAGTGGGTAAACGTTAAATCGAAATGTCACGCAAAACTCAAATTGGAAATTGGGTTAGCTTTTTGTTTACGGCGTTCAATTAGGGTTGCTCCCGTACAAGTTGTGTGATCATTATACGTTTTTGACAGTAATTTAGAGCTGTGCCTTTGTATTAGGTTGTGCTGTTAGTAGAGCCCAGTAGAGCAATAATATGTATAACGTTGATTTTACTTAAAAATGCACAAAATTGAAAATAAAAGTTTTGAAACTTATAGCAAGGTTTTAATAGTTTTAATACAAATACTTAAAGGAAACCAGTTTGAAATGTAATCTGAAAGAAATCGGCTAACATTTTTCATGAAAATTTGGAACCGTTCAACGCTTATGGTTTAAATTTTAAAGAGGTAGGCTCTGTTTTTAAGAACATTTCAGGCGAGCAGTGAAATAGTTGCACGTAACAAACAAAAGTCACAATTAACCTACAAGTGAAAATATTTGATTTTTTGTAATAAAAAGTGAGTTTTATGACTTGGCTAACTGCATACTCGTATATGTTTAGCTGGAATGAACAAAACCGTAGTTTTAAATTTTTTAGTGGTGCGAGGAGTGCATCGAACTCACGAAAAACGTGATTTTATAAAATCCTCATTGAAAATGGGAAAACGTACACAGAAATTTAAATAATAGTTGGTATTTCAGCCAACAATGATTTAAGTGCATTAACTTATCAAAATAAATCTAAAAAAAGGAGGTTGTTAAAACTCCCAAGCCTTTTTGGCAGCTGTTAATCAATTATGTATATAAAACGCAAAATTTCAATTAATTCGACAAATAACTTTTATTTTACTATTTGGCCGTATTACAAAGCTAAGGCGTTATTGTCTTCTTAAAAATGCCGCAAGAGAGTGAAGTAATTATTACCCTCAACTTATAATCAAACCGTGTATACGTACGTATGTAAATGCAAGGAATTGTGTTTGCAAAGAATGTATTTATGTATGTACCAGATCCTAAGCTAAAAGGCATACACATTAGTTCGAAAATACATATAAGTATATGTTTGTCTAGCCCTACTTAGCTTAACAGAGAGTGAGATCACTTAAGTATGTAGAGTTATTTAATACACAGAAGTTCGTACATACGTACATATATATGTTTGTCTAGCCCTACTTAGCTTAACAGAGAGTAAGAACACTTAAGTAGAGATATTTATGGCTAGGTACATGATCGCGGTGAATTAGATTAGAGTAACCAGATGATAATTTGAGCAAACTGTTGAGTTTCGTATTTGATTAATAATATAATATGCGCGTATACATTTTAAGATTATATTTGCTGCGGTGTCGGCTGCTGCTCCGAACATTCTCCCCCCGTTGAAAGGACAGAGCTTTCAACAGAGTCAGTAACCGAAAGGACGCATAACTTAGTAACTGCTCGTCGGGTGACGCCAGTAGATGTACGGAGGATAGCTTCCCTTGCAACACCATCTGTTCCGGAAATGATTTCGGTCACTCGAGCTAAGGGCCACTTTAAGGGCGGCGAATTTTCTTCTTTAATGCACACAATATCGTTGATTTTGATGTTGGCCTGCGGCGTACGCCACTTTGAGCGTTGTTGAAGAAGAGTAAGATACTCTTGACTCCATCGCTTCCAGAAAATCTGTTGTATCTGGGTGACACGCTGCCAGCGATCAAGGCGATTGTAGTTCAGTGCTTCAAGATTAGGCTCCGGGAGGGCCGTGAGCGGTCCACCAGTCAGAAAGTGTCCCGGCGTTAGTACATCCAAGTCTTCTGGATTCTCTGAAATAGGCATAAGAGGTCGAGAGTTAATGACGGCTGAAATTTCGCAAGCTAATGTGCACAATTCGTCAAACCCCAGAATGGACGAGCCCACTGAGCGATAAAAATGCTGCTTAGCCAATTTTACAGCCGCTTCCCACAGACCACCAAAGTGTGGTGAGCGGGGAGGTATGAAACGCCAGTCGAACCCGTTGTTGATACAGAAATTATGAACTTCGGATTTGTGGTTTTCGCTTAAGACAAGACGACGTAAGTCCTGCAACTCATTTTTTGCTCCTACGAAGTTGGTCGCGTTATCCGACCAGATGCAGCTTGGTATGCCGCGCGTGGCGATGAATCGCTTCAGAGCAAGAATAAAGGCATTAATTGAGAGATCCCTTACCAGCTCCATCCAAACTGCTTTCGTTGAAAAACAGATAAATATGCTAATGTAGCATTTTTGGGGTGCTTTGTTTCGAGTTTCTGGCTTATAGTAAAATGGGCCACAGTAATCCACACCAGTAATGACGAAGGCACGTGAGGCTTGAATGCGCTCCTTTGGTAAATCAGCCATTATGTGCTAAACAAGTCGTGGTTTAGATCTACAACAAATGATACACTTTCTCAGGGCTCTTGAAATAGTTTTTCTGACACCAATCGGCCAGAATTGCAGACGAATGGAAGCCAGTAAAGATTGTGGACCTGCATGGTGATGTTTTCGATGGTAATGGGTGATAATAGAAAATGTAAAGGGATGGTCCTTTGGCAGAATACAAGAGTGTCGTCCTTCAAAATCAAGACTTGAATGCTTCAAGCGACCACCGACACGAATAAGGCCAAAGTTATCCAAAAATGGTGATAACGAGGCTATACTGCTGAAGACGCATGTGCTTTTCTTCAAAGCGACATACTCCGGCCATAACTGTGCTCTTTGAACGAGGCGAACTAACAATTTAGTGCCATGAAGAATGTCTTCGACTGTGAGCTGCGGTCTTAGTGGTGACTTTTTGATGTTGATGAACCTGCTCACATGCCCAAAAATTCTTTGCATCATGAAAAATGAGTTGATGTATTTGAAACTCATTGGTATATCGACTCTATTGTTTGAAGTTAGCATAACCCTTTGACTAACCTCAGGAAGTTTTGTTTGAGACACAGAGCATTTTGGCCACTTGTGTTCCGATGCTTTCAAGAATGTTGGTCCATACATCCAAAGAGGTGATTTGAAGAGTTCTCGAGGCACAGCATCCTTTGATAATATATCAGCTGGATTCATATCTGTAGGAACATAACGCCACTCCATTGTTTGTGTGAATTGCTGTATAGCACAAATTCTGTTAGCAACAAATACATTGAATTTAGATGGCTCTTCTTTGAGCCATGAAAGCATGATTGATGAGTCTGACCAACAATAAAAACGTGTCAAAAAGTTCTAACTTTGCTAATTCTCCAACTAATTCCGCGAGCAGGGCTGCAGCGCAAAGTTCCAATTTGGGGATAGTAAGTACCTTGAGAGGGGCAACTCGAGCCTTCGAACACAGCAGATGGGTTTGGACATTGTCATCTATTATTGAGCGGGTATAAATGCAAGCGCCATATGCTTCTAGACTCGCATCGCAAAACGCGTGAATTTCCAGTTTGGCTCTCGGCTGCAACACATAACGAGGAAAGGATGCATACTGAACATCTGCAAAATCTTTGCAAAATGTGGACCACGCTGTTTCTAGTGACAATGGAAAGCTTTCATCCCAATCAAGCTTGTCTCTCCACATGCGTTGCAAAATGATTTTCGCCTTAGTTAAGGTTGGACCAATCAATCCGAGTGGATCGTAACAGCGAGCTATTGTTGATAACACAGAACGTTTAGAATGTCTATGGGTTACAAGTGGAGGTGTGAATGAAACAGAAAATTATTCTTGACAGGATCCCAAACAAGCCCCAATGTCTTGGTGACTTCACTGCCGTCATCAAATGTTAAGAGGCCTTCCTTATCAGCCCCATTTACGTAGTCGAAAATTGCCACGCGCAAGAAGACTCGTCGTTTGATTTCTGATGGTTAACACCTCATTCAATGAGTTACCTCCAGATATTAAGTCGTCCACATAAAAATCACGAACGACGATTTTTGAGCCAATGGGATACGTAGAAGATTCATCGCACGCGAGTTGATGCATTATCCGGATCGCCAGAAATGAGGCAGGCTTAGTTCCGTAAGTAACTGTATCTAACTTGTATGTGCGCAACTCTTCGCCAGGAGAATTACGCCAGAGTATGCACTGGAGCATGTTGTCTGGGGCAGTAACTCGCACACATCGACACATTTTGCGGATGTCTCCAGTAAGTGCGATTTTAAACGTGCGGAATCGAATGAGTATGTTAAATAGCTTCGGCTGAATTGTTGGTCCTGGCAGTAGCAGATCGTTCAAAGATGAACCCGAGGTTGTTGCTGCTGAACCGCCAAATACCACTCGTAGCTTTGTGGTAGTACTTTCGTCTTTAATTACACAATGGTGTGGCAGGAAATATTTACATTCATGAGCAGAAGAACTCGGAACGAGTGACATGTGGTTTAAGTCAAGATATTCTTTCATAAAGGCACAATATTTGTTTTTAAGGTCAGAATGACGTGTGAGTTTTCGTTCAAGGTTATAAAACCGACGACAGGCTTGCGAATATGAGTCACCTAGCAATTCCAAGCCGCCTTTGAATGGCAGACGTACCGAGTATTCGCCTGAAGGCAGACGGACATAGTGTTGTTGGAAGTGCGCTTCACACTCCATTTCCTCTTTAGTTGCCTTCGAAATTGGTTCGAACAGATGCTCAATCTCCCAAAAACGACGAACTAATTCATCTAATCGAGAATTAGGTATTAAATCGAGAGGTGCACTGCTCCTGGATGACCTTTGACCTACCACCAACGATGAAAGTTTGGGCGTTAGTTGACCGCCGCCAGATATTACCCATCCAAAGAGGGTCTTTTGAAGTAGGGGTAACTCAGGTGACAACTGAATCTGTCCTACGCAAAGTAGCTCGAAAAAAAGTCCAGCTCCGATGAGCATATCTATGCGTTGTGGTACATGAAAACTGGGATCAGCAAGCTGAATGTTTGAAGGGACCTTCCATTCAGTGGTGCTCACAGAAAAACTAGGTTGGTTATCAGTGATTGTTCGAACAACAACTGCGTTGATGGTTGTGGTAAACTCTGAAATCCGCGACTTCAGAACCATATCGACGGAGCATCCTTCTGTTGAAAAGTTGGCATCTCCTATGCCGGAAACTGAAACAGTGGATTTGGTTTTTTTAATTGTAGTTGGTTGGCGAAACGACTAGTGACGAAGTGAAGCTGAGACCCAGAATCCAAAAGAGTACGACATGGTACGAATGTCCCAGCGCGATTTTTGATAAGAATTATCGCTGTAGCCAGAAGCACTGCATCAGTTGGCAAAGGGGTATGCGGCGGGACGGACAAAGACGCAGTCATGGCATTGGATTGCGGGGCGTTTGGCGGCGGTAGACCAATAGCTGAAGCTGCGGAAGGACGGTCAAAATGCAAAAGGGTATGATGCTTCGATCGGCTGGTACGGCAGGAGCCAGATTTACAGTCGCGCATCTGATGACCCTTCTTCAAACAATTGAGGCAGAGACCGAGCCTTTTAGCTTCCTTTTGGCGAAGGTTTGGCAATAAACTTGCAAATTGTTTGCATTGGTAAATTGAATGTTTAGACGAGCCACAAAATATACATTTACCTATCGAGCTATTTGAAGCGACAAACGATTTTCTTTGAATTGTACTCACGGTTTTATCAATTTTACCAGGTTGATGCATTAGCGTATTTGTTGCATGTTCCACGTTTTCAAGAGCTCGGCAACGCCTCTCCAAGAATGTGACGAATTTGTCCCAAGATGGTAGCTCGTTAGTCGTTGAGCTCTCCTCCCACTTTGCCTGAGAAGCCTTGTCCAGTTTCTGGACCAAAAGTTGCACGATGATGCCATCTGAAATTTGCTCCTTGGAACCCAACGTCTGTAATGCGCGGATGTGAGCCGTAACCTTGTCCGTTAGTTCCCGCAGCTTGCTTACATTTGAGTCCACCTTGCTAAAACCAAATATTTCTCTGATGTGTGCCTGGAAAATTAGTCTCTTATTACAAAAACGTCTTTGAAGAAGATCTAATGCAATATTATAATTCGCCTCGTTGATCTCTAGCCGCACCACTTAAGCAGGAAATTAGATGTTGTAACTTGTCGACATTCGTAAGATCACTGTCCTTATCGATGACAGACGTAAACATTGAATAAAAGTTTGTCCACTCGGTATCCATACCATTCAACCTATCAGTGTCCATTTCTTCTACTAAGCTTTCAAGTCTGCTAAACATGGGTTGTGTTTTCAACTTTAGAAATGTCAGGCTATCTGCAGTGCACCCTGAGTCATTTCTATGTTCCATTATTAGGCATTTCGAAATTTAATGTACGTGTCGCTTTGTAAACTGTACGATGAATTTGGAAAACAGTTGTAGCTGTTTCTTAAAACACGCCACAATAATCGAAAAAAGTCTGCGATATCAACTAACGGGCCTTATATACAAGCGCTATTGTCCACCCTTCTCAGCACGATCGCCTTATGTGCAGAAATTACAATTAACCAATATAAAGTAGCAACGCACTAGATAAATTCCTTTTTCCAAAAAACACGACGATCACGTCGGGGTCACCAATGTTAAAACTCCCAAGCTTTTTTGGCAGCTGTTAATCAATTATGTATATAAAACGCAAAAATTCAATTAATTCGACAAATAACTTTTATTTTACTATTTGGCCGTATTACAAAGCTAAGGCGTTATTGTCTTCTTAAAAATGCCGCAAGAGAGTGAAGTAATTATTACCCTCAACTTATAATCAAACCGTGTATACGTACATACGTATGTAAATGCAAGGAATTGTTTTTGCAAAGAATGTATTTATGTATGTACCAGATCCTAAGCTAAAAGGCATACACATTAGTTCGAACATACATATATGTAAGTATATGTTTGTCTAGCCCTACTTAGCTTAACAGAGAGTGAGATCACTTAAGTAGAGTTATTTAATACACAGTAGTTCGTACATACGTACATATATATGTTTGTCTAGCCCTACTTAGCTTAACAGAGAGTAAGAACACTTAAGTAGAGATATTTATGGCTAGGTACATGATCGTGGTGAATTAGATTAGAGTAACCAGATGATAATTTGAGCAAACTGTTGAGTTTCGTATTTGATTAATAATATAATATGCGCGTATACATTTTAAGATTATATTTGCTGCGGTGTCGGCTGCTGCTCCGAACAGAGGTAGTAAGTAGAAATTATAAACAACTTTGGTAATGAAATTATCCTGTTTTGCAACAAAAATAATTATTGAATTATAATTCATCGATAATATTTTTTTTCTTGGAATTGCAAGAAATGTTTACCACAAGTGCATACTTCTATTTCAGCTGTATTTAAAATTCGGTTTCACCAGAATTTAACTGTCATTGTTTATTTTAGAAACAACTGCATGCAGCAGATTATGGTTCAGATATGCCTTCAGTTAAGGATGAACTTAGCCGTCAGCAAGAAGAACATAAAAACATTGATAAATTCCATTCCAATATTTTAACCGATGAACGACAACAAACCAAGTTTTCGGGAGATGAATTGCGGTTATATCTGCAACGGCTTAATCAACTTCAAAAATTATACGCAGAACTTCTCAGCACTTCTACAAAACGTCTCTCGGATCTAGATGCTCTTCAAAATTTCTTGGCTGAAGCTTCAGCTGAGTTACAATGGCTTAACGAGAAGGAGCTTGTTGAGATTACCAGAGACTGGGCAGATAAACACTTAGAGCTTACCTCAGTACATCGATATTATGAGGTGAGTAACATTCGTATTAATTAAAGTAAGAGATGCCGACATATCTCTATTTGTTCCCTTTGTGTCTTAATTAAGTCTTAAGTTTCAAAAATATGTGTTAAACTTAATGTTAGTTTTGGTCCCATGCACTCGCCGATTGACACCTTCTTCTTCTTTTATGGCGCTACAACCGTTTGTCGGTTTGGGCCGAGATCAAAAAGCTTCGCCAGTTCCCTCTCTCCTTCGCGAGGTTACGCCAATTACTCATACCAAGCGTAGACAGGTCCTTCTGCGCTTGGTCCTTGCAGTGTGTTCTTGGGCGGCCATGCCGTCGTTGCCCACCCATGGGTGCCGTTTCGAAGGACTTTTTCCCTGGAGCATCATCATCCATGCGAACGACATGGCCAAGCCATCGCAATCGTTGAATTTTTATGCGCTTGACTATGTCCACATCATTATACAGCTCATACAGCTCGTTATTCCATCTTCTTCGGTACCCGTCGCTTTCGCGAACAGGGCCATAAATCTTGCGAAGAACATTTCTCTTGAAAGCCCCCAAAGCTTGCTCATCGCTGGTCAACATCGTCCCGGTGTCTGCGCCATATGTAAGGACGGGCACGATGAGAGATTTGTAGAGCGAGATTTTCGTTCGTCGAGAAAGGGCTCTGCTTTTCAACTGCCTACCGAGCCCAAAGTAGCATCTGTTGGCAAGTGTTATTCTTCGTTTGATTTCAAGGCTGACATTATTGGTGGTGTATATGCTGGATCCAGGTATACAAAATCCTTGACTACTTCAAAATTGTAGCTGCCAACAGTGACGTGGGTCCCAATACGCGAGGATTTTTTGTTTGTTGCCACAAGGAACTTTGGTTTGTCCTCATTCACTACTAGACCAACCTCTTTTGCTTCCTTCTCTAGACTGGAAAATGCTGCACTGACGGCCCTGTTGTTAAGGCCAACGATGTCAATATCATCCGCATACGCAAGCAGCATCGTACTTTTGTTATATATAGTACCACTGCGATTCAGATTGGCAGCTCTTATTACAGTTTCCAGCATTAGGTTGAAGAAATTGCACGAAAGTGAGTCACCTTGTCTAAAACCTCGTTTGGTCACAAACGGCTCGGAGAGGTTCTTCCCAACTTTGACGGAGCTAAATGTTGTGCTCAACGTCACTCTACATAGCCGTACAGGCAGCTTCTATTCGTGCTGTCAAAAGCGGCTTTGAAGTCGACATAAAGGTGGCGATAGAACCTTATATGCGATATTTAGAAGGCTTATCCCACGGTAGTTGGCGCAAACAGCAGGATCACCCTTCTTATGGATAAGGCAAAGAACACTAAGGTTCCAGTCTTCTGGCATGTACTCGTCAGACCAAATTGTGCTTAACAGCTGGTACATGCTTCCTACCAGCTCTTCGCCGCCGGCTTTGAAAAGCTCAGCCGGTATACCGTCTGCCCCAGGCGCTTTGTTATTCTTTAGCCGCCTACATGGCTGGAGGGATTTGTTGTTCATCCCTAAAGATTGTTCTGGGCTCCTCTTCTTCAAACTCCTCACCACAGTTCGCATTCAGTAGCGTTGAGAAGTGGTCCCTCCATACCTCAAGTGTGCTCTGTACGTCCGTCACCAGATTTCCATAATCGTATTTGCAGGAACCAGCCCCGGTCTTGAAACCACTTGTTTGCTGCCTTATTTTCTGATAGAATTTTCGGGCCGCATTTCTGCTTGCTAGCATCTTCGCACTCACGCCTTTCCGCCTCTCGTTTCTTGCTCTTGAAAAGACGTCTCTCTTCCCTCCTTCTCTCCCGGTATCGCTCAATTGTTGCACGGTACCTATCGAGCTATTTGAAGCGACAAACGATTTTCTTTGAATTGTACTCACGGTTTTATCAATTTTACCAGGTTGATGCATTAGCGTATTTGTTGCATGTTCCACGTTTTCAAGAGCTCGGCAACGCCTCTCCAGGAATGTGACGAATTTGTCCCAAGATGGTAGCTCGTTAGTCGTTGAGCTCTCCTCCCACTTTGCCTGAGAAGCCTTGTCCAGTTTCTGGACCAAAAGTTGCACGATGATGCCATCTGAAATTTGCTCCTTGGAACCCAACGTCTGTAATGCGCGGATGTGAGCCGTAACCTTGTCCGTTAGTTCCCGCAGCTTGCTTACATTTGAGTCCACCTTGCTAAAACCAAATATTTCTCTGATGTGTGCCTGGAAAATTAGTGTCTTATTACAAAAACGTCTTTGAAGAAGATCTAATGCAATATTATAATTCGCCTCGTTGATCTCTAGCCGCACCACTTAAGCAGGAAATTAGATGTTGTAACTTGTCGACATTCGTAAGATCACTGTCCTTATCGATGACAGACGTAAACATTGAATAAAAGTTTGTCCACTCGGTGTACGCACCACTAAACTTAGGTAATGTCAATAGCAGTAATCGTGGACGACTGGAATTCACGATTATAGATTGCGTCTCATTAGCATTCATCCGGAATGTAGAGCAATGTTGAGAGGAACCGCGTGGCCTTGAGTTTAAGAAATAGAGCATCAAATCTTCTAGACAGACCACTGGCAATGGACTCTTCGTCTAATTCTTCCACACTCGTATGAGTTGCCGTAAAGCTGGACTTCAACTCACCCAATGAATCCATTATTGCTGTCAAGCCATATTCATCCATACCATTCAACCTATCAGTGTCCATTTCTTCTACTAAGCTTTCAAGTCTGCTAAACATGGGTTGTGTTTTCACTTGTTTGCTGCCTTATTTTCTGATAGAATTTTCGGGCCGCATTTCTGCTTGCTAGCATCTCAAGCTCTTCGCACTCACGCCTTTCCGCCTCTCGTTTCTTGCTCTTGAAAAGACGTCTCTCTTCCCTCCTTCTCTCCCGGTATCGCTCAATTGTTGCAGGCGTAGTAATTGGCTGCAGGGTGGCTTTGTATGCTGCGTATTTCTTTGCAGCAGCGACGCGGCATTCGTCATCGTACCAATTATTTCTGCGAGACTGGTAGTAGCCAACCACTTCCTCCGCAGCGGTGCGAAGAGATTGGGAGATGTTATCCCATTGCTCGTTAATGTCGGGGCGATGAAAAGTTGCTTGCCTTAGCAGGATCGAGAGTCGAGATTGAAAATTCTCAGCTGTCCGTTGCGATTGCAGCTTTTCGACGTCGAACTTTCGTTGCGTTACTTGATGAGCGTTCTTCATTGCAGAGAGGTGCATGCGGACCTTAGCTGCAACAAGGTGATGATCCGAGTCAACGCTTGCTCCTCGGATAGAACGAACATCAAGCACGCTCGAAGCGTATCTCGCGTCTATCACAACGTGATCAATTTAGTTTCGCGTTTTTTGATCAGGGGACACCCAAGTGGCTTGGTGGATGCTTCGGTGTTGGAACCTGGTGCTACTTACTACCATGTTTCGCGCCGCGGCGAAGTCGATCAGCCTCTCTCCGTTGCCGGTGGTATTTTTATGAAGGCTGAAGTTTCCGACTGTTGGACCAAAAATTCCTTCTTTGCCCACCTTAGCGTTAAAATCGCCAATCACAATTTTTACATCGTGGCGGGGGCAGCGCTCGTATGCTTCCTCCAAGCGCTCGTAAAATGCATCCTTGGTCCCATCATCCTTCTCCTCCGTCGGGGCGTGCGCACAAATCAAGCTGATCTTGTTAAATTTAGCTTTGATGCGGATTGTGGCAATTCGTTCATTGACGGGGGTGAACTGGAGACAAGATCTCGCAGTCTCCGCCCAACCACAAATCCAACACCAAATTTGTGCGCCGTCTCATGGCAGCTGTAGTAAACGTCGCACGATGCATATTTTTTGCATCCATGCCCCATCCATCGCATTTCCTGGACTGCAGTGATGTCAGCCTTATACTTATTCAGGACATCCAGCAGTTGGAAAGAGGCACCTTCCCTATAAAGGGTCCGGATATTCCAGGTGTATATCCGTAAATCGTAGTCCTTGTTTCGTTTGCGTGGGTCGTCAACGTGTGGGGAGGTCATTATCCGAGGCTGTTTCGTTCTTTTCATTGGACTTGCATTTTACATGGTGGGTCCCAAACCCAACGCATAACCCATTGCTGGGGGTGAAAGGTTTGGGTTCATTTATATAGCGAGCCGCTTGCTTCAAGACAGACGCCCGCTTGCAGCCGCACCTCCTGGTGAACATACGCTGCAGGCTTTAGTGAACCCTTAAACCGAATATGTCGGAGTGGCTCCACTAAAGCTCCCTCTCTATTAGCCGTGACCCAAGGCTCCACACGGGTTGGTTACCGCATCTCGCACATGGGTTGCTCACGTTGCCCAGGGTGCACGAACGTGGACGTAAGAGTAGGAATTGAGTATAGCCGAGCAACTGTAGCTGCATACCCAGAAGCACCGCTGTACCCCATTACCGAATGACACCTAGTTATAACAAAAGTCAACACATATTTCAGAATAAGTTTGAAAATTGATTATATTTTTTTAGGTGGAAATATTTCTTTGTAAAGACGCGAATGTTTTCATTTTCAATATTATCATTTCAATAGTATCACCGAGTTCTTAAATTCAGGGTCCACGGCCTTCCTCAGCTGTATACGACTTTCATACAGCGATCCACCGTTCGTTATATCTTTATTCCAAAGTTTTTTTTTCTTAGTGCACTTATGGTTTGACATATTTCATGCTAAGGATTGAAGATCTCCAGCATGTAGTTGGATTTCGATTTAGGTAATTGAACGAAGACAACGCAACACGTTCGAAATCGTTCATTGAACTTAAGAAAAATCACTACCTTCTAATAAATTTCTTATTTGAGGACTACGGAAAAATTTAGCTTTTATCTTTTCTCTACATGATCAGTGAATGTTTTTACTATGTAAGATAAATTATTGCCCTTTTTTATGTACAACCACAAGCGCGATAACCTTGATATAAGTTTTTAATAAAACTCGCGTGTTTAATTGTATTCTGTTCAAAGTTTAATAAGAAGTAAGAAAATATAATGTATGTACATTAGTAAGAATGTCAGTACAAAGTAAATACAAGAATACACGTCTCCTCCTGGTTGTCGTTGTAATTTGCGGATTCAGAATCAAGTACAGCTTCTCCATCTGCGCTATCGTACGACGAACTATCGGTCTCTGACTCGTCGTTGCTTATTGTAGGTAGTGTATCATTCGGCCTATTTTCTACCTCGAGGAAAACTTGAAGAACGTCAACGTTTTCGCTGCTATTCTCACCAACATTACAGGCTTTATCGTTATCGCTGAAATTTTCCTTAAATATTACGTCTCTCTTTACTACAATTTTATTTATTTCTCCATCGTACAAACGATACGCTTTGCTTTCCAGTGAATAGCCAACCATAATCATCTGTTTGTCTTTTGCTGCAAACTTCTCTCGCCGTGTCTTATCAAGCGCTACTGCACCAAACGTTTTCAAGAAATCGACCTTTGGTTTTCGATTAAACCACATTTCGTAGGAAGTTTTGCATTTCAGGATTGCTATGTTGTTGTAAATCGACAACATACAACTTAAATTTTCTTCTCGCTTTGAGAATGACATCGCCCTGCTTGTTCTTAATCAAACCATGCTGTTGTTCGAAGTTAACAGTCATACCGTGTTCTACTCCTTTACTAATTGAAATGAAGTTTCCTTTCAACTCCGGCGAGTATAACACATTTCGCAATCGAACTGTTTAGTTTGCAGTAATACTTCGCCTTTGCCTAACGCAGTAACAGCTGAGTTCGCTGCTAACCAAATTGTGTCCTCACACTCTTCAACTTAACGAACATATTTCTGTTGTTGCTAATGTGCGACGTAGCCCCGCTGTCTATGTACCAACACGATCGATCAAAGGTTGCTGGCACGTTCGCCCTTGCAATGACATTCATTGCAGACTCTCCACAATTTTGCTTTACTTTACATTTATTGGCAAAGTGACCCTTTTTGCCGCATGCAAAGCATTTACCTTTAAACTTCATCTGCTGCTTTTTGTCATGTTCACGCACTATGAAAGCCTGTTGCCCACCTTCGTCCAACGATTCATTTTGCCGCTTTCGCCTCTCGCCTTCTTCCAAAATTTTCAGTTTAAGAGCGCTAAGTGAGGGCAAATTATCACGTGTCTCTATAGCTCTTGAATAACAATGCCAATCTCTGCTAATCTATTTGCGATTTCAGTAAAGGAATTGAGGAACTCTACAACATTCTCGTCCTCGCGCATACGTTTATTTAAAAGTTGTTTGTACAAGCTGACTATCTGCACCGGCTCTTGTGGCTTGTGTACCTTCTGACAAGCCTCAGCCGCCGACTTGCAGCTCTTAACGTAGTTCAATTGATTCGGCTTCACACTTAGTAGGATGGTCGCCAATGCTTTCTCATCACTTACGGTCCATACCGCCAGCTCTTCCGCATTCGATGGCTTCATGCCAGCCACCACCTTCCATAGACCGCCATGAATCAGCACACTTCGCATCTGTACTGACCAGGTTTCGTAGCTTGACTCATCAAGCTTATCTATAGTATAAAGCGACGTCATTACACAAGTTTGTCATTGTTTAAACCGAAATAATTATCGTTAGGATCAGAGTTGGAGCCTCTGGGCCCATAACCTAAAAAAACTTTAAACTTTGTACTAACAAAATTTCGAACTTAAATAAGTTAGACAATTCTTTTAAATACGAAGTTTTGTATCCACATCTCTGTTATCATATGTACCACAGCCACATTTCCTATAGCGATTAAAACGTTCCTTATCCATAAAATAATACGTTCTCGTCAGTTGCAGTCCACAATTTCACTCCCATCAGTGATTTTATCTCCGCCATTATCAACATATGACAAAATATTTCGCAATTGCAACATTTAACTTTTCTCTTCTTCCTTGTTATTGTTATTTTGTTTGGTTTCTAATGTATGTATGCCACACTATCTTATTTGTTTCCACTTTTAAATGACCTGAAAACATATTACGCATTTAATTGAAATCGTTTTACTAATATTTTCAAATTATGTAAGTAATGTTATGTATTTGTATTTATAACTTCCAGAACTTAATGACAGAGTTGGAAAAACGGGAAATTCATTTCGCAACTATACTTGATCGAGGAGAAGCACTTCTTAATCAACAACATCCTGCTTCCAAATGTATTGAAGCACACTTAACTGCTCTGCAACAACAATGGGCGTGGCTCTTGCAATTAACTTTATGTTTAGAAGTTCATCTTAAACATGCGACTGAATATCATCAATTCTTTACCGAAATAAAAGACGCCGAACAATGGCTTAACAAGCGCGACGAGATCCTAAACAGTAAATACTCCCAGTCAAATTTTAGCTTGGATCAAGGAGAAAACCTTTTACGCGGCATGCAAGATGTGCGCGAAGAGTTAAATACGTTCGGTGAAACCGTTTCTAATATACAACAGCGTGCTTTAGTTATTATTCCTCTAAGTAAACGACGTCAACCAGTAAATAACCCGTACACAATTCAGGCTATCTGTGGATACAAGCAACAAGGTCACATTCAAATCGAAAAAGGAGAAAAATGTCTCCTATTGGATAACTCTGGACGTGTAAAATGGCGAATACGTTCATCCAGTGGCCAAGAAGGCTCCATTCCAAGTGCTTGTTTACTTATACCGCCACCTGACCAAGAAGCTGTTGATGCCGCTGATCGATTAAAACGATTATTTGATCGAACAGTTAATTTATGGCAAAAGAAACATTTGCGGCTTCGCCAAAATATGATTTTCGCTACTATACGTGTTGTTAAAAGCTGGGACTTTGACCAATTTTTAGCCATGGGCTCAGACCAGCGTTCTGCCATTCGTCGGGCATTAAATGAGGATGCTGAGAAATTGCTTAGTGAGGGTGATTCCAATGATCCACAGCTGCGGCGTCTAAGACGAGAAATGGATGATGTAAATCGTTTATTTGATGAATTTGAAAAACGAGCCAAAGCGGAAGGTAAGATGGTGAATGTTTTTGAACTATTCTTGTTTTCTCTCTTATTTACTCGTATGTAACTATATGCGATAATTCTACCCATATATATTTGCGGTTTGGTCTTAAGGTCAGAGAAGGTTAAGTAATCATACTTACAAATATGTTTGGGTTAACCTCAACGTTGTCATTTATGTTTATGTGATTTTTGTTAGAGAATGAACTTCTGGATTTTTGTTAATTTGACACTTTTCCACGCCCATCGATGTATTTTGAATTAATTTTTACAGAAAATAATGGATATTTACGTCGGTTATTTTAATCTGGATGCATATTCGATATTCATTTCCGAATATCAAATTTAAATCAAATTAGATATTTTTTAATTTCTCAAGAGCTCAATTTGATTTGATTTGAACATACATGTGCGTAATATCTCTTTATAGTATGTTAAAACAAAAAAAAAATTAAAGAAACTAAGGGTTTGGATGAATTCACACCGGTTCTCTCTGAAATTTCTCTAAAATATTTAACTAAAATTAATTAAATTATTCAAGCTTCTTCAGTATCGTCCGAAAGGCCTGCTTCTGCTGTTTATTTAGCTGTGCCAGATAGTAGAAGCAGGTTAACAGGGGAACACATCAAATAAAGTGTAATTAAAATTTTAAAATGAAACTATTGTATAAATAGTTTTGATTCTAATAATAATTCAACTTAGCTTTACTCTCTTATAGTTGCTTAAATATGTATTTTAATAATATATAAAAACTAATAAAACTGCCAAATAAGTATAATTTTTTTAATAATCGAATGTTTTGACAATACTTTGAGTAATTGCGCCTTGAGGTAAAAAAATCGATATATCGAAAGATCGATATTTTTACTATGCATATATCAATATTATTCGACATTGTTAAAATATATCAATGCTATAAATATCGATATATTTCTTCCATTTGCCCATCCCTAGCTATTAATAAATGCAGCTGCGCGTGCTACAACTCGCAATATCGCTGAGTTCGGGAATCGAGCCTCAGCCAGCGGTCGCCCCACGCCAGGCAATGGCAATCTCCGGAAGAATTTTTGCCATGAAAATGTTTCTCATAAAATACATCTGCCATTCGCAGTCGCCACAAAATTGTAGGTCCCTCCTTTTGTGGCACAAACTGAAATATATACCCCGCAAATGCACAGTGGGTGAAGTGGTAAATTTTTAATCAATGGAATTAAACTTTTCTTTCGATTTTTCGATTACCAATACTCCATTGAGCTTATCGATAATTTTTGTTTAATTTAAGGGAAACAAACCTTGAGAGTTTTAAAAAATCGTATTTTTCATTTTATTAGCTAAAATGCTTCCTTACTAGATTGGTAGGTTACGGAAAATATGAAATCATACATAATGTTGATGTTTTGACACTTATAAACATGTATAGAAACTTTAAACGCGTTTTTCTCAAAATTTCAACCCATTCCGAAGATTTTTACACTCAAATGCTCGCAATACAATCCTCTTGTATCTTTCGTAGGATTTTTGCAATATATAAATAAAGCCATTTTTCCTTCATATACATAATTGTAATTTCTTAACAAATCCATATCATAGCAAATCAGTACGAGATTTTGGCAGCTACACCCTGTACCAGGTATACTCGCTCTGCAACTGTGAGTTTTCGAACATTCATATAGTGCGCACGACCTTTGTAAACAATAACGCTATTTTGATATACTCGTATGCCAAGTAAAGTACATTTTTTTCAAATATAAAATACATACAGTGCTATTCGTACCATTAGCAACCAAATTCAAAATGACATACTTTGCCACTTGTATTTATATATTTAGTTTCAAGAATTTTCAAATAAAATTCAACATAAACTATATAACTTCATGTTTATAACTTTATAGAAAAATAAAAAATATCAGCAAAATTTTATAAAGACTTTAAACTTTTTTCTCCGGTGTGTTAAAATTTTTTTGAGTATGCAATTTCCTAGCCAAGTGGCTAGGATTTACCGCGTATGATATTTATTAACAGTATCGGACATATCATTTGCATTGATTGGACTACAAAACTGCATATCCAGAATTTTCGTATAACCTTTGCAACTTTTATTTATATGGATACGGTTATAGATTTTAAAGAATTTAAATGGAAAACTATCAAAAATAAATAAATGAATATAAGTGACAAGCTCTGTATGTTATTTCAAATTTGGTCGAAAATGATATGTATGTCTCCTGATACAATAATGAAAGGTGTTGTACGTTGGCAACTTCTCGCTCTAAATCGTTTTCTCTGCTCGTCTATGGAACAAGCTAATTTTATATTCAATTTAACTTATGGATGATGTATTCTAATAATTATACCATAAAGGCTAAAGGAACTGGATGGACCTGTATATTTATGCTTTTTCATTTATCAATTAGTATTTATTTCCTAAAAATCCCGCCTTCAGTGCTTTGATACTCATAACCATTGAGGATTACTTTCAGTTTCTTCATGATCCAATGATTGGAAATAAACTATATTAATGTGGGAAAACTTTTCCGAAAAAATGTTAATCGGACAAACATTGTTATGTTGTTGGTACGGGTTGAATGCATTTGCGTCATATTTGAACTTTTACATTTTAATACTTCCAAAATACAACATTGAGCTAAGAGCTTTCAATATGGCGCTGTCACAACGTACAACACCTTTCATTATTCCATCATGTGTATGTCTGATACTGTAATTCCGTTAGACTGGCTAACACTTTGCTATATAGTGTAAGCGCTTAATTATTATGAATTATGAATTATCCATATGTCATAATTCCTTAATAGGAATAAACATTTTAAAACACCGGAAAAAAAACTAAAATTTCTGCCAAATGTGCCTGTTAAAACTCCCAAAAAACAAACGAAAGAGAAATCAAAGGGAAATTGATAGAACCCAGTCAGTATAAAGTAAAATATTTATTTTAATAAAACATGCAATACAAAGCATATATCTTTTTTTTTTGCACAAAAATACCGTTGATGTCAAACAACAATACCTTCAGCGTAATTGACACACCTATTTTGTCTGCAGTTTTAGACAAAATGTAGTCTGTGTTAAATCGCCTCGATTTTGTATAGACTACCAAAGAAAATTATGAGTTTAAGGTATTTTCAAAGAAATCTCTAGTACCTAATATAAGGTCTAGAAGAACCAGCGAGGGCTTATTTGAAAGTTTATTATTTCTTTCTCCTTATAGCAGTGGGTTAAAGGTAGTTCGCTTCTCACTACGCTAGCCCTCCGTCAATACGCCGTTTTACCGAACGTACGCCAATAAATTTGAAAGGACAAAATGTTACCTTAAATATTTCGATTAATTAACTTTAATATCAATCTACAATTGAGCCGAATTGCAGATAAATTAAAATGTTTTTAAAATACCAATATTACAATATGAGAAATGTAAGCTACATAGCATAAAATGTAAACAATCTATCCTTAGCGCGTGGTCCTAGCGTTTTCTAAAGCTCCAACTGCAATTCATAGGTATGTATTTAAATTTCAATATAAACTTACACTTTGTATTTCTAATGCGCCCATGCGCTTTAATTAACAATTAATAAGAAAAAGATCTTAATTTGTTAAAATTTGACAGATGTTGATTAGCGAATAGGACGAAAAGAGGATGTAAGAAAAATACGAAACGGGTTGCCAATGCGACCTTTCGCAACACAATCAATAATTGCCACAATTTCGGGTAACAAGCACCATCATCTAAAGGCCAACGAATTTAAATAAAGAAACTAAATTAAATTTAAGTGTCTTTAAAATTTTGTATCTGAAATTGGCTTTGATATTCATTACTGAAAACTTTCAATCAACGAAAGAAAGATGTGCTTACTTAATTTATAATAATTCAATCTTATCGTTGCTCTACTTTATTATTATGCAGGTGTTGTTTGTATTTGTGAGCTTATTAGTATTTGATCAACACTGATTTCCCAGAATTTCGCGTAGCAAAGGACTGTGATTGGCGAACAAATAGCCCCATAACAGAACATCTCTACATAAACTTTAGGAAGTAAGTTGAAGAAAACAAAACGACTACAAAAGCATAAGTATACATTTCCTTGGACATAAGCACATAATAACTATTATTGTAGGCATAGTGCTTACGTAACTTTAAGCAGTCACTTTAAGCCATATAAAAATTAAAATACCTAATAATTTTTCAATAAACTAATCGGCCTTAAAGCTCAAAAATATTTAAAATAAAATATCTGTATTTTTCAATGGCGGGGTATATTGATTCTATCATATTAAGTAAAGACTGGCAAAAAACAAAATTGTATACAGATTTCAGATTTGTGTTTGTTCCCGTTCAATCTCAATACTCACCTTTGGCGTGAACGTGCGTTATATTGCATTTTGGTATCGTGCAGAACTAATTCGAAATCTTTGGTAAGAGCGCACTAAGATCCGCAGGCACCATTGAAATACCATTGATTTTTCCGGCCCATCAAAATTGACTTATGCAGTAAGCGTGGTGTACAATTTTGTCAAGGTGATAATTTATATTTTTCGACGAGTTATTTATAAACAAATTTTATGCATGCATATTAAAATTAATTGAAATCAGGAAAAGTAAACTAGTAAAAAATATAATAATTTCTTGTATGATACTTCATAATATTATTTTAAAAAACGAAGGTTGTATCAATTCAGATTCGTCAGATATATACCTAATAGAGGACAATAATATGAAATCAGAACAAATCAGGTAAGAAGTTATATTTAGCATTTACTTTAGTCCACATTTTTCAAAAACATCAAAATAAAATTTCTGTTTTAAGTAAAGGTCATATTAAATAGATAAATATATTAAAGTAACCAAGAAATCATTGCCTGTTTGATAACAATTCTCTAAACTTTTTCATATCTTCGATTTTTTCCCACTTAACTTGTAATTTAGCTTTTTCCAGCTCCAAAAATTCGTTCGTGAATTTCCTCTCAGCCTCACACTCCTCAACTATAGTTTCTTTTATATCACGACATAGTCCCATTATGAGCAGCCCTCTCCGGAAGTGTTGTTCCTGTTTTTGATGCGTCGATATGTTTCCATACGGTTTTAAAACTGCCGGGTTATATCATCACGACTAAAGGCAACTCCCGCTCACTTTCTTTCATTTTTTGAAGGACACGCTCCCATTGCAGGGACTTTTTTTCCGCGAAATCAGTCTCGCTTTCCAGCCCGGTTATTATTAATAACTTAGTAAGATTAAAGGTCCACTTCCTTTCACTAAAATAATTTATATATATATTTGTCAGTTTGAATTAATTCCTAAAAATATTGTATAAATACTTACGCTTCTACATCTGCCATTTTGAATTCGCACTTATGACCGGCATCAAGAAATTTTGTGATGAGAATTATGCTTTTGTGATGCGTAACGATAACTTGATGCATGCGTTTAGGAACATCAAACGATTACGCATCATTGACTTTTTTCTTTAGGAACATGTGACTTTGTACTTATGCAGCGCAACTGGCGTTTAGGAAGTCAGTCATACATATGATATTTCAAAAAATATTGAAACGGTTTGGTTTGTTGGATAGGAATTAAGAGACCTTTAACCTGATATACATATAGATAATATATATGTACATATGTTATAAATATGTTTTAAGAAAAACAAAAAAAAAGCAAGCAAAAAATCCTGTCTTTGGCTATGCGGAAGGCTTCATACCTTTCATGAACGGAAGAAATGTATGAGAGCCATATGTTTTATTTATTTGATATTATTGATTTTGATTGCTATATAATAGTCCCAATAATTGTTAATATTTGTGGAAAATTTCAAGTCTTTAGCTGATGAAATGAAGGAGTTTTAGCCGAAAATGCATTATCTGAACAATCGGTTGAATGGTACTATTTATCCGATTTTAATGATTTTCACTACTACATTAGTTCTCACTATACCTATTCTTTGTGCAAAATTTCAAATCATTAGCTGTTTAAATGGAGCGGTTTTCGTACTAATTGCAATATTTGAACAATCGGTTGTATGGCAGCTATATGTTATATATATCCGATTTTATTGATTTTCACAGCTAAAGCAGTTGTCCTAATAGCAATTATTTTTGCAGTATTTCAAGACTTTTGCTGATGAAATGAAGGAGTTTTGGGCGAAAATGCAATGAACAATCAGTTGTATGGAAGCTATATCTTCTATTTATCCGATTTTAATGATTTTCACTGCTAAAATAGTTCTCACTATAGCTATTCTTTGTGCACAATTTCTAGACTTTAGCTTCTTAAATGGAGAGGTTTTCGTACTAATTGCAATATCTGAACAATCGGTTGTATGGCAGCTATATGTTATATTTATCCGATTTTAATGATTTTCACTACTACATTAGTTTTCACTATACATATTCTTTGTGCGAAATTTCAAGACTTTAGCTGCTTAAATGGAGGGGTTTTCGCGCTAAATGAAATATCTGAACAATCGGTTATATTGGAGCTCTATGTTATGTATCTTTGATCTATTTGCACTGGTCTTATAAAAGTTTGTATATAGTTAGTATAGCGGACCTTCTTGCAAAATTTCAGACCTCTATGTAGCTTTTTAAATGAAGAAGTTATGAAGAAAAGTATTATATCTGAACAATCGGCTACTATATACGTTATAGTCGTCCCATCTGGCCGGTTCCGAATAATATCTAATAAAATGTAAAAATACAAGATTCATTAAAATAGCTCAAAAACTGAGGGACTAGTTTGCGTTCAATCAGACGGACAGACACACCGACAGACGGACATGGGTAAATCGATTCAGCTCGTCACTGCGATCATATCGGTATACTTTTTGATGGGCCTAACTCTTCTCGTTCTAGTACTTACAAACATTGGACCAAAGTTAATATACCGTTTCCATGAAAGGTATAAAAAATAGTCCCCATTTTTTATAATAAAACCTATATTTTTCTTTAAAATATACGTTTTAACTACATGCAAAATTATATCTGTTAAAAGGAACATGAAAATTTAAAAAATCAAATTTTTTTTTTTATAAATATATATACAATATAGGTTAGGTTAGGTTGGAATGGCTGGGAAATGGAGCCTAGCGTGGCCCATTGTACTGCCATATGCGAGTTCGCTTCTCAATTCTCCTGCACATCAGGTTCAAACCATTTTGTTGACTTGATAAATTTCGACAGTGCTTTTGGGTTTATTAGCGCTATCTCCGCGAGGCTTTGTAGAGTTGGTCTGCCAAGCGTGCGAAGTCTTCTTCTGCTTAAAGCTGGACATTGGCAAAGTAGGTGTTCCACGTTTTCTTCTTCTTCGTCGCAACTGCGACAGTGCTCCGGAGCATTTACTCCTAGTCTTTTCGCATGAGTACCGATTAGACAGTGCCCTGTGAGGGTTCTTGTTAAGGTAGAGACTTCGCTTCTTTTTAGCCCCAGAAGGTTTGATGTGCGCCTTTTATCGTAAGACGGCCACGTGAGTTTGGAGATTTCGCAGTGTGGGTGACTACCCCAACGTTCATTCGCCACCTTTATGGTGTTATGCTTGATTTGTAGTTTAAAAGTGGCATGTGGTATACCTAACCTGTTCCTACTCGGAAGGATCGGGGTGGTCGTACCATTCCTTGCCAGTTCATCCGCTTTGCAGTTACCCTCGATATCGCGGTGTCCAGGCACCCATATTAGTTGAATTCTATAATGCTGAGCCATCTCGTTTAGAGATCTGCGGCATTCAGCGAGAGACTTCGTATTGTCTATACAGGAGTCTAGCGCCTTCAGTGCAGCTTGGCTGTCAGAAAAGATAAAGACCTGTTTGCTTTCTTTAGGGTTTTTGATTAGGTGCTGTGTAGCCTCTTGGATGGCCAGCACTTCCGCTTGGTACACGCTACAGTGGTCGGGGAGTCTGAACGATGTTTCAAGTTTTAGTTCATGGGAGAATACACCCCCCCCAACTTTTCCGTTGAGTTTGGAGCCATCAGTGTAAATGTTGATGGCCTTAGGCATATGGTGTGGTCTTGTGTACCAATCCTGTCGGGTTGGTACGATGACTTCATAGTCCTTTTTAAAGGAAGCTGATGGTGTACAGTAGTCCGTATTTGTTGGTATTTGAATTGGAGCCATTTTTCTTAGAATTTCTGTGTGGCCAAGTGTGCTCTGGGTCCAGAACCCAGCTTCTCTAAGTCTTAAAGCTGTGATAGCGGCTCCCTCTTGAGCTACTACGTCAAGAGGTGGCAGGTGTAGTATGGCGTTTAGAGCCTCAGTGGGTGAGGAGCTTAGGGCTCCACTTATGCAGAGCTTCGCGCTTCTTTGTACTCTCTGCAGTTGTTTAAGCGTTGTTGATTTTTTTAGAGTGGGCCACCCGACCAAGGCTCCGTATAATAGGATTGGGCGGACGATGGCTGTATAGATCCAGTGTACTATCTTAGGGGAGAAACCCCATTTTACACCAATAGCTTTTTTGCAAGTGAAAAGCGCCGTAGTGGCTTTCCTTATTCGCTCCCTTGTGTTGTCTTTCCAGTACAGCTTATTGTCTAAAATCAGACCCAGGTACTTCGCGGTACTTTTAAGAATTAGGCTTTTGCCATCAAGTTTCGGTAGTGTGAGAGTGGATATCTTATACCTTCTGGTGAATAGCACTAGTTCTGTTTTATCAGGATTCACTTCTAGACCACAGTCTTTGGTCCAGGTGACAAGTGAAGTGAGAGCTGTTTCCATGAGTTCGCATAGCGTCTGAGGGAATTTTCCTCTCACAATTACCGCAACATCGTCGGCGTACGCGATCACCTCATAACCATTTCCTTCCATGCGTCGCAAGAGCTTATTTACAGTTACCACCCATAAAAGTGGAGATAGAACTCCTCCTTGTGGAGTGCCTCTGTTTACGGGTCTGCGAACGGTGCTTTCCCCCAGCTGCGAACACACTAACCTGCTGGTGAGCATTTGGCGAATGAGTCCAACTAGAGAGCTGTCCATTCGCAGATCCCTGAGAGCCGAGGTAATCGCTCGAGGGGTTACATTGTTGAATGCCCCCGCAATGTCGAGAAATGCAACAAGTGCGAATTCTTTTTCTTCTAGGGATTTTTCAAGCTTGGAAACCAGTGAGTGGAGTGCTGTCTCCGTGGACTTGCCTTTGGTATAGGCATGTTGCGCATTAGACAATAGGGAAGGACTAATCGAGATCCTAATATACATCTCAATTAGTCTTTCGAAAGTTTTGAGTAGAAAAGAGGAAAGGCTTATAGGCCTAAAGTCATTTGGTTTGGTGTGTGAGGCTCTACCTGCTTTTGGTATAAACACCACCTGCACTTCTCTCCATAAAATGGGTATATAGGCGAGTCTTAAGCAGCTGGTAAAGATTGTTTTTAACCAAGGTTTGGTGCGCTCCATGGTATGTTGTAGCTGAGCTGGGTAAATACTGTCTGGCCCCGGACTTTTGTAGGGTTCGAATTTGTCTATGGCCCAGCATATACTTCTGTCGCTTATTATCTCGTTTATAAGCTGCGGTCTGACATTCCTTTTTCTGACTCATTTCCAAGATCATTGGTGTACTCGGAGAAATGGTTGTCTAGAAGCAGGTTAACTGTTTCAACGCTAGAGTCGGTCCAGGTTCCATCTTGCTTTTGAAGAAAACTGGGTGCTGTCGGTGATTTTGCCAGAACTTTTCGAAGTCTTGAGGCTTCGGTTGTGGTCTCTATCGCGCTGCAGAAATTATTCCATGAATTTCGCTTTGCATTCCGTGTGTCTTTTTTATAGAGTCTTAGTATTGCTTTATAATGCGCCCAGGAAGACTCTTGGTCATCATGCTTAGCAGCATTAAGTGCTTTCCTACATTCTTTACGTAGTCTATTTAGGTTTGAGGTCCACCAGGGGGGCCTGTATGTTTCTTTTACTTTCTTAATGGGGCATGCTTTTTGCAGTGCTGCGTTGCAATTTTCAACAAAGACACCTACTAAATGGTCGAGTTCCTCTGGCGTCTTTGGCTTAGTGGGTGGTTCCGAAGAGAGTCTCTTGAGTAGCATTTTTCTATAATAACCCCAGTTTGTTTTTTTGATATTCTGCGTCACCTTAGGGGTGGGTGGCGAGTCTGATATACTGAATTCTATAAACCTATGGTCCGAAAATGAGTGCTCTTTCAGGACCTTCCAGTTTATTACGTGGTTACTAAACTTATCAGTACAAAGGGTAATATCTAGGACTTCTTTACGATTGGCTGTTATAAGTGTTGGGTCAGTGCCTTTATTGCATAAGGCTAGATTTGTATTAAGTAAGTAGTTATAGAGTGACTCACCTCGTTCGTTGATGTTGGAGCTACCCCATTGCGTGTGATGGGCGTTAGCGTCTCCTCCCATAATTAGCGTTGCACTTAGTGGGTTTGTGTCCCTTACTAGTTCCCTCATAAGTTTTAGCGGCAGAGGCCCCTCGTGGTCATGAGCCAGATAAAAGGAGGCCACCCTGAGCCTTTTCTGCGCCAGTTCAATGCTGACTGTGGTTATGTCTCCATTGCTTTATAATGGTTTTAACTAGAATACAGGTACGGGGCTTCCCTTTACCTTGAGCTCCGAACAGAGCATTTTTCGGGGTCTTCAGGCCACGGATCCTATCACCAGTGATCCATGGCTCCTGGACCAGAGCTATGTCTACTTCTCTTGACGCCAGTTGAAGTAGAAGCGCAGCGGACGCTGCTTTACTGTGATGAAGGTTTATCTGAACAACCTTCATCACACGGTACCACCTTCTCCACGATTGTCGTGTCCGCTTCCTCATCACTGAATAGCTCGCACTCCGCATATAGCCTTACTTAGGGCCGCGCCTCCTTCCGATCCGGATGAGGTGTATCCGCTAAGATCTTCCTTCATCTTCTCTTCTGCCTCTATCTCGTGGTCGCTTGGTGGTTCCTCCGCTTCCACACAATTTGCCAGGTTCACTAGGGCTTCGGTGTCGGTTTTGTAAACCTTAAGGGTAATCTTCCCGAAGCCATAGTTTATCCTGTTTTCGCATTTAGCCAGGATTTCTATGCTCTCATTATTTAGCAGGAGAACCACCTGCATTGTCGCCCGGTCTGTCGGTTCGGTGTTTACCACTCTCCAATTTTGTGTAGGTAGGTTTGGGTTGAATTGTTGCACCATCTCCAGGATCTCCACTGGGTCCGATGGTGTAACTGGTACCCAGGCTCTTGCTCTTGGGCGTGACGGTATATCCTTCGCATCCACTACTTTGAGGCAGGCTCCGGGGTACACTTCGCCAACCTTGTCGATGGCCGCTTTGTACATCTCGACCGATCTGTTATCGTCACAGGCGACTAGCTTCACGTTCCCCTGGAACCATCCAGCATCAGAGCATGATGGCGGCGGTCCAGGGTTCTCTTTCAGCACTGCTAGTGCAACTAGCTAGGCTAGGGCGGCATTTACCCATTTCCATTGGTGGCTGGGTATCCTACCTTCCTCGTTATTGCTATCGATGATGCCTATAACTTTTCGATCTTTAGCAATTTCTGCGAAGGATCGAGTCCATGCGCCCTGCGTTTTGGCCCTTTTCGGTGCTAACGGTTGCAGTTCCTCTACGGATCGTTGTCGCTTGGTAGCCGCTGACTTGCCGTATAACTTGACATCGAAGTCTGGAATAACCAACCTAGCCCACTCGATATCCTCTTGAACCTTCACGAAGTCCTCCCTCCATACCTGATCCTCCCTGATCGGTGAGGTGGCTTGACGACGGAGAATCCGTGAGGCTTTTCGTCTATCTTGGTGTGTGGCCTTCGACGGGTTTGGACGTGCGAATTCCTTCGCCCTATTGCTCGTCAACGGGCCTTGCCTGGGTCTCACTACAGTCTCCCCGCCAGCCGCTGGTCGCTGAGTGACGAGATTGCTGCAGGAAGGCGCAGGGTGCCCGCTGTCGACAGTTTGGGCCTCCTGGCTCGTACCACTCTTGCGAGTGGCATTAGCCTTCGGGCTTCTCGGACCAGTGGGTACCTTTGTCCTAGTTTGCCTTTGTTGAAGGTTGTGTGCTCTTAAGCTCGGTGGTGTCGTAGCTGTATGAGTTGCGGAGGTTGTAGCTCCTGTCGGCCTTTGCTTGGGAGCGCCGCACTCCCTTGTTGGTGTTGTGTTTTTGTTTTTTGAATCCATAATAATGTCCCACGAGTGGCGGAGAAAGGAAAACGTCCACCCGGGCAGAGATCCGCTGTACCCGGGTAAGGCTAGTTAGCTCCGAAGGTTGCCCGGTATCCGGAGCACTCCGTTTGAGACTGGGCTTTGTAAGGGCCCCCAGCCAGGCTGATCCTCGGCACGGGTCGTATGACACCTTGATCCGGCCCTGTAAATAGATAAAAAGGGAGGGGAAGTTGGGTATTGGAGTAGGCCTGAGTAGGAATCGCGTGAGTGAGGGGGTTTTGGAGGGGTCGCCGCTCGAATTAGCCGCCAAAGCGTTACCGGGTGTCACCACGGGGAGGCCCCTAGTACAAGGGGGGTGTCAGCCACCTAGTGACTGAGCACCTACGAGTCGACGATTTGGAGTGTCGCGTGTGTGCAAGTCGATCACCCCCATCAAAGACACCCAATTTATAAAAATATTGAAAATTCACAGTAAGAACCAGTAGAATAACGTCTTCCACGTCAAATTTTTTTCTTGCTCTACATCAGGTCCTCCATGCATGAAGTCCACCAGCAGAAACCGTGCATGACACCGTTCCACCCGATTTATTTGGTCATCGGGGATAAGACTGTCTCCAAACTTTCTTTTGCTTTAGAGTAGGGTCAAGCCACGTCAAATGTGCACAAGAAATTTTCACCAAATTTTAGATTTGCGGCAAAAGTACTTTTTCGTAAAGGTGACACTTATGTCATCCTGTGAATATTTCGTGAAAATTCTATTATTTGCTATTGTTTGGCCATATCTATATATATAAAACAGGATGTGTGGAAATACATACATATGTATATGTATATACACGTGTTCAAAATAAGAACTCGATTAAAGATGATGAAATTTTTGCAAAAAATCCATATGACCCATTGTTATGAGTTGCTTTCGACAATCTTGAAAATTTTAACAAAAATTAAGTTGCTCCAAAATCCGTCGGGTTTAGACTCAAATGTGTGGAAATACATATATATTCACGTATACAAAATAAGAACTCGATTAAAGATGATGAAATTTTTGCAAAAAAATCCATATGACCCATTGTTATGAGTAGCGTACTCATACCACATTGCTTTCGACAATCTTGAAAATTTTAACAAAAATTAAGTTGCTACAAAATCGGTTGGGTTTAGACTCCAATGTGTGAAAATACATATACTCGTATATTCACGTGTACAAAATAAGAACTCGATTAAAGATGATGAAATTTTTGCAAAAAAAATCCATATGACCCATTGTTATGAGTAGCGTACTCATACCACATTGCTTTCGACAATCTTGAAAATTTGAACAAAAATTAAGTTGCTCCGAAATCGGTCGGGTTTAGACTCAAATGTGTGGAAATATATCTTCTATCTATGTATATAAGTATATAAAAGAGGATGTGTGTATGTATGTAACGTATGGACTCCAAAACGGCTGGGCCGATTTTGACGAAATTTGCAGGGAATCATTAGAATATTCAGGCGGGTGACACTGCGAAGTCTGATTTTTGTTTTCGGTCTGCGGGCGGAGGGGCGTGTCAAAATCCAAGTTTCTTATTGCACCACCAATGACATATACATATTTTTTTGAAAGCCGTTGTCATGTTTTTCAAAACGCGATATCAAACTCTTAAATCGGTTATGTAGTTCCGAAGTTATTTACAAAAAATCTATGTTAATAATGATCCAATATCAAAATTTTAAAACTTTCGAAATGTTGCATGCAAATATCCGAGTTTTCGGTTTATTTACAAAATATTTACATCATTCGATAACACAAGATATTCCGCGCTTACTAAGGTGCAACATTGTACAATAAGTTAAAAATAATATAGAATACAAGCCGTCAATTATCCCACTGAATTTTTGAATGCATTGGAACCACCCGGAATGCCAACGCATGTACTAACATTAAAGGTTGGATCACCGGTAATTCTTATTCGGAACTTAAACGCACCAAAGTTATGCAACGGAACCAGATTGACCATCAAAAACTGTTCGCCAAATTTAATCGAAGCAACAATCATCGATGGCAGATTCAAAGGCGAAGACGTACTTTTCAAGCGGCTCCAATTCCCTTTGCGTCTTGCCTTTGCTATTACCATCAACAAAGCACAAGGCCAATCATTGACTATTGCTGGCTTAATTTTGGGAAATTCATGTTTTTCACACGGCCAGTTGTATGTGGCTTGCTCCCGAGTTGGTAAGCCAAAAAATTTATACGTTTTTACACCAAATAAAAAAACAAAAAACATTGTCTATGCGCTGGCCTTAAGATGAAGTAATAAATAAATATAATTTCCAATACATGCGTTTCTTTTTTGGATACGATGGATTTTTATTTAAAGGCCGTAAATTTCGTTTAAAGCTTAATTTAAATCGTGTGGTAATACAACACTAATGTTTGCTTAGGGCCAGCGACGCGGACCGGGTCAGATAGTTTTAAATATTTTTGAGCTTATAGGCGATCGGTTTATTGGGAGAATTAATTTTATTTCTTTAAGTTATCGCTTTAACTTATCGCGTTAACTTTTGAGCACAATAAAATTGAAAAACTAATAACTCTTTAAAAGAAAATTACTTTTACAATAATTTTTAAAAAACAATTAGAAACTTATTTTCAGAAATGCCAAACGAATTACAAATGTGTCGTGTAAACCGGCTGATTCGCCATTTGTAATTCAAATAGGGAGACACGTGATTCACTTGTCGTGGAAACACCGTATTGGGCATTTTGAAGCTGCCCAGGATATCAATGATCCTAAAGAATTTCCCATTTATGATTAAACTTTAAATTATATAGATTTCATTAAAGTATGTGGTTAGGTTAAATACGATTCCGCTCGAGCGAAAACCAATCATTCGTACGATGATTTACATTTCCTTAGTCATTATTAATTTTTGTTTTATTTTGACGAGTTCATGAGGAAGCGTTCATATTGGAGCAACTGATATTGCTCGCACACCCCAAGGGCAAACCATTAACATTGTCGACATTGATCTTCGTAACGAAGTCCCGCGTAAATCTATAGTTTTTATTTTATCCACCTTTCATGTGTGGCGATTTCACATATCGGTTACATCAAATGTAAATGAAACACAAAACAAATGAACAATAACTAATATGTACCTTAATACAAATAAGACCAATAGTATAGAATACAAACATTTATACATATATATATGAGTCATTCTAGCAATACTCCGACTTTTTATGCATGTTGTTTTTCAGTCTTACAAATGTCTGCAATATACATTAGGGTGTCCCTCATTTTTCAAAGTGTTTATTTTTTAACGCATAGGTTTTAATTTTGTTCATTGTCTTTGAAAACACTCAGAAATAAATTTTTACGTTATTTGGAGCACGAGAACCCGTGCGGACTTGCATCGAATCATGTTCATACAAGTTGCGCGGGAAAAGCGGAGCTCGCGCACGGCAAGTGTAACATTTGTCAGTTGTTTTCAGTTACTCTCGTGATTAACACGTATTATTTTACATTTAAATAATGGCAGTGGTATTGAGAAGCAATAAAACAAACATTTTCTTAGTTGGTGGCATTAATTATCAAATAACAGGCGCAAAGTTACCGTCTAACCGTCAAGTTCTTCCAGATTTTTTTTTAACATTCGCGAAGTTATATTGACTGTGAGTGAAAGCGCGAATCTTGTTGTTCGGGAGTGTATTGTACTTTGGGAAAAAGCTAGAATACCCACCAAAGCTATGCCTAACTGTGTAAAGAAACTTGTGGATCTTCACCATGATTGGAGGGAATTACAAAGAAATTCGAAAAAAAAATCAAGATGTCTACAGGCGTCGTGAGGAGGAGTTTCAAAACAATTTGGATAATCTATTCGATATAGCACACGCTGACGCTTTGGGACGGATGAGAATAGAAGAAGACAAAATATTTTTACAAAAACAAGAGAACCAGGTAGTTTAGCGGGCGTGGACAAAAAGTTAGCCGACAAAGAAGAAAGGGCAAGACTGATAAAGAGAAGAGAAAAAAAGACGAGAGCATGTGAGCTTTGGAAGGAGGGACTTTATTACGCCTAAGTTAGTAGCAACTTTGGATAGATGTCAATTAAGCATAAGGGATTCCGTTTACATACTTCAAGCTGTAGTAGAAGCACTAGATCTTAGTTGTGATGATTTTCCAATTAAAAAATCGTCTATTCAACGCATTCGCACCCAGAGTAGAAAAGATAGAGCAGATACAATAAAAACAGATTTTCAAAATAACTTGCCTGAAATGGTTACCATTCACTGGGATAGCAAATTGTTACCTGGACTGGACGTGAGAAGAGCTAAAGAAGAACGCTTGCCAATTTTAATTTCATTTAGAGAGCAGATACAACTTCTTGCTGTACCTAAACTGGAGAGCTCTTATGGCCTGGATGAAGCTCAAGCTATGTTAAACGCACTTTATGATTGGAACCTCGAGGACAAAATACAAATAATGTGCTGTGACACGACTGCTTCGAATACAGGGAGATTGGAAGGAGCTTGTGTACTTCTGGAACAAAAACTGGATCGAGAATTACTACTGTTTGCTTGCCGACATCACGTCTACGAATTGGTTTTGAAATGTGTGTTTGAAATAAAAATGCACCAAGTCACAAATAGTCCTGATATTCCAATGTTCAAAAAGTTTAGAGACAACTGGAACACCATTAATCCTGCTGCTGTTGAAACATACACCGACATCGTCGGGCAACATTTTTGTCATACAACAGTAGAGGAATTGCTGACATTTTATTATCAGGAACTGAAACAAAAAAAGTACGTGACGATTACCGGGAACTGATAGAATTATCTATAATTTTTTAAGAGGCGACAGCGAGAAAAAAATTAAAATCAGGCCCCCTGGAGCGATGCATCAAGCAAGGTGGATGGCTAGAGCTATTTACTCTTTGAAAATATGTTTGCTGCAATCACAATTTAAAATTAACGCCAAGGATAAACGAGCACTTATGGACCGTTGTTTATTTATTGCGGTTTTATATGTGAAACCATGGCTTGAATGTAATCTGGCGGTGAAGGCACCAAATCAAGATTTGTGCTTTTTAACGAGGCTTAAAGAGTATGAAGCTGTTGACAAATCGATCTCCAATGCACCTCTAAGCAAGTTTAGTAAACATCTTCGGTACCTGTCGGAAGAAATTTCCGTTTTATCACTCTTTGATGACTGTGTCAACGAAGAAAAACATTGTAGTGAACTTACAAATAGAGAGTTTAGATGATTCAGCAAAGAGATATATTCCATCAAAAGAAGAGATGTCTGATTATTTGTATGGTAGGTACAATACAATAGTTTTGTTGTTAATACTGTTTTCTTTTAATTTACAATAACCTTAGTTTATTTATTGTTTCAGGAAAATCATTAAGCGATTTCGTGTCTGTTAAAAGCAGAAATTTATTTCCGCGATTAAAAATCGACGAGAACTTCCTTCAGAGGCCTGTATCTACGTGGAATGAAGATGTAGTCTATTTAGAGGCAAAGAAAAAAATTCAATCTTTAAGGGCAGTTAATAGCACGGCTGAAAGAGCTGTAAAACTCACGCAAGATTTTCATGGTTTGATCATTGTAAAAAAAAACAAAAGCAATTTTTGCTACGCTGTGTTCAAGAGCATAGAAATATGTATCCAGACTATAAAAAAGAGACACTTCAAAGGAAATATCCTGCCTAATGTGTGTTTTAATATTTATTATAATAAAAAGTTCCTTTTATTTAATTATTTATATTTTTTTGACTACTCTCCGCTACATAATGATTAGGGTAAAAATCACCAAATTATCAAAATCTTCAGAGCTCTGTCGGCACGGGTTAAGGTTGTTGTAGGGGGATAAAATTTCGTATTTAAGTATGTTTTCGTAGTCTAAAAAGAAATAACGATATCTAAAAAAAAATTTTTTTTGGCCATATAAGGGACACCCTATTATACATATACGTATTCCTTCACTCTGTGAAAGAAATTTTACCGTTTCTTAATACATTCAAACAGCTCTATCCTCTGCACTTGACAAATTCAACATTTTGTTTATTTATCAAGATTTTTCTATTCTATGTCAAAAATAAAAAGCTCTTTTCTTGATAAACTGTCAAGATGTCAAATGCTCTTGAAAAATAAAGCATCTGTTATACTCTTTGTGCATATTTGTGAAAATGTATTTATTAGAATGGAAGAAGATAGTTTACTTTTATTGTTATTGTTAGACGAAGAGGAAAATTGCATTACTTAAGAAGTAATTGAGTGATAACACGTTTATGCAAAATTTTCGTTTGACACGTGAAATTTGCTGTCGTCTCATTGATGAACTGGCCCCACATGATAACCAAAAATCTCACTGCCTTTAACTATAAGTTCTGGCAGCTTTTAACTTCTTTGGACACGGCTCATACAAAAAATGTGTAGGAAACCACTTTAACTTGCCCATGAGTCAGTCGTCTCTTTCCAGAAGTTTTATAAAAAGTTTTCGAATAAATTAAATGTAATAATAAATTTCATATAGTTTTACAAATTAATGAATAACATGTATGTGAAATACTTACGATGTATGTAGAAGAATCCATTTCGTGAATAATAAAAATTAAACGGAAATCAGCTGTTTCTGCTTCGTTATATTGTTCTCCACACATGTGGGGAAAAGCCCTGCAGTCTGAAGCTTTACGTTTTATCAAGGTTGCCACAGAATAACAAAGAGCTTTTTGCTTGATAAAAATCTTGATAAATTATCAATATGTTGTTAATTTGTCAAGTGCACAGAATAGAGCTGATAGTGTATTAAAACATTTTTTTTATTTAAAATTTTTTAATGTAGGTACCCTTCGTGGGTTCTTCCGTGTAGTTTTAACTATCTATGGTAACATCAATGATACGAACATTATAATATAAAGCTGTTGTCGTAATTCGTCGATTATGATCATTTTTTGAAGTATTCCAACTTCAATAATTGAAATTTTCAAGCAACGAAAATGACAAATAAAAGTTCCCACGACAGTCGGATCTGCGATACCGGAACGACCCGCACTTATGCCCGGCCAAGGACAGTCACTTCAGCATGTTTTATACTGTTACAGCAACAACAAACCACAACGAATAAAAGTAAAAAAAAAAAAAAAGAAAAATTATAAATTAAATAAAAAAATACTGGTAGGTGTTCTTTTCTAAGTGGATATGTTTAAATGAGTCCCCACTATTCCTAGCAATTACTTGAATTATGCTGGCTAATTAAGGTAGACGAAAATAGTGTGAGATATTTGGCATTTTGCTGCTTTACTTCAATCTCGCTTAGAATGAAACTTCACCTCAATTCTATTTGATGTAGAGGTGGAGGTGTATCACATGCAGTTCACAGGCAATCATCCGACTTTTTCTTTAACACGAAAAAACTCTTATTGAACAAAATCTGTCGCCCTAATTTTCTACTTACTCTTTGGATCGTTAAAGAATATTAAAAACCAAAAAATAAGCGTACTTCAAATCGAAGTTGTAGGCCAGTGTTGATGATGCAATTTGACATTGTCTTCTCTGTTTAAATTAAATATATAAAGTTACGTTATATGTGCCTACATAAATACATATGGGTACTACATATGTGGAAATATTGAGCATCAAAATGAGCATACAATTAATTAATTAAGTGTAGGCGTATTACCCTATAAGTACTGGTGTATATTACAAACAACTTCCATTATTAAAATAAGATTGCAACTAGATATATTTGTTTCTTAAATGTGTTTCTCATAACACTAGAGTAACGCAAATTTTTTTTTAAATCTTCGACTTAATTCAATATCAATTGCACATTTTTCTGAAATTCTAATATAGAATTTTATTACATCCAATAATTGCAGAAAGTCGCAACATACGCCATTTATACAGCACAGTATTCGTAATATTTGTCGTTTTCCTGAAACTGGCTTTTAACTTGAATATTATTCGAAAAACATCTATACACGTTTGGTTCAAGTATTTGCCACTAAAAAATGTTAAGAGAATTTAATGTAGCGAAGTTCAAATATATCTTTGTGTTATTACTCTTTACCAGGACAGATTTACTTACAGCTCTTGTTCTTATATTTTTGCGAAGATATTAAAGAAAAAATCCTGATATTCAACCACATCTGTAGCATTTGTAATTGCAATTACTTTGAAATATATTTGATATCATTCGAATCAAAGCATAATCGAAAAAGGAAAAGTCTTTATATTCGGGACAGTCGATTAGAGTTCAACGACTTGCCTACCGTACTCAATCGACAAGCACAACGGCTTTTTAAGAATAATTAAGTATTGTAAACTTGAAATTATTTTCTTATTGTTAATTTTGTAATTTAGTTGCGTTCAAACGTAAGCTCTGTCAATTAGAACATTCTTATTAACTTGCGAATAAAATAATATTATGTGCAAGGGATGGGATAATTATTTGACGGCAAGTGTTGTAGATTTCTATTACATATGTATGTACATGCGTAGATTTTGTGAGTTCATGAAGTTAAAAGCAAACGCTGGTAACCAGAAATTGTTTGCATTCCAATCAATTCAGACTTAACTAGTAGAAGAAAAACTATGAAACAGTTATTTTTTAATAAAAAATATAAAGGTTCAATAAATATTATACATTTTCTGCACTTAGATAATCAGTTATCTTTTAATTTACTATTTTCAGAGGAAAGTAAACAAGCAAGTCGGGTCTTCACAGAGGAATGTATAACCATCAAATCGAAGTTAGAGGATATGGCTCGCGAGTTAGATCAAATTATATTGGCACCGTTGCCACGCGATTTAGATTCTTTAGAGCACGCGAAGGAAATCCATATAGATTATGAAAGGCGTTTAAAACACATAGATCCTGAAATTCAGCATGTCCAAAATACTTTCCGTAGTATTCCACTGAAAACACCTGCTTTGAAAAAGACTTTGGATAACTTGTTGGAGCTTTGGAATGAGTTACAAACTCAAAGTGATTTACACAAAGAACGCTTAAAATTATTAGAAATTTCGCTAATAGAATTAGAGGAAAACGAAAATTTTATTTCTGACGTTGAAAGCAAGCTGTCGACTCATATGACATTGCCATCATCTCACGAAGGACTACAAAAGGTTTATAACCAGTTAACTGACATCCAATATAAAACTACACAACATCAACCAAAAATAGATAAAATGAATGACGCAGCTGATCAGTTGGGTCGAATGGGCGTTCCAACTAAAGTATTGGGGGATTTAAAAAGTCTTCATACGAATGTTGGCCGATTAAATACACGTTGGGTTACTATCTGTAATACAATAGCTGAGAGGTATATTAAAATGTCATCTAATGCTTTGTTTCGGAAATAACTCATCCTTTTTTGAATTCAAGGATGCGGTCTTGTGAAACGGTAATTGGATTAATGAAAAATGTGCAATCTAGTATTCAAGCTGAAGAATCATGGATAGATGGCCAGGTTGAGAAACTATCAGCTCTGCCCGCAGGCACTTCTGCATTTGAATTGGATGTGAGTATACACTAACGAATATGCCAAATTTATGACAACGAACTTGTCATTTGACTCTGTATACATTAAATACTCGTGTTGCGTGCTTTAATGTGTAGTCTATTATTCTTTTTCTGCCACAATGAAAATTACTTAGATAGCCCTTGTAACTTTCCAGTTAATTTTTGCTTAAATTAACTTGAATTTGAAATATGTTATGTGCATGACACCGTTAGAGCGTCTATTCCTTATCACAATATTAAATATGTATATACTAACGGATAGACTTAAAAAAGTGATATACGATTAGAAGTAAGAAATTTTATTCTTTTACAAATTCACACTTTCGTGTACAGTGGCGGTTAAAAAAACGCATTGATTTATATATAAAAGTGTTGACTGTTAGTTATTCTGTTATTAAGTTTTATATTTTTTTAATTAAAGC
The DNA here is from genome assembly GCA_963971545.1 of Philophylla caesio. Lineage (NCBI taxonomy): Eukaryota > Metazoa > Arthropoda > Insecta > Diptera > Tephritidae > Philophylla > Philophylla caesio. The sequence continues at coordinate 44,193,344 of OZ020606.1, read as the reverse complement.
TCAAATAATTCTAAAAAGACACAAAAAACCATTTAAAGTTTCTAATTTCAAAAAAAATTATCAGTTAAAAAAAATCATTAACTTTTAATCGGATTTTTAGAAACATTTTGAGTATGTCCATTCAATTTTGGTCAGGTGGGTTAAAATGCCGTGGGCTTTAATAAATAGCTCAGTGTTAGCCTGCGTTTCTCCAAAATCTTAAGGCTTAATATGCTTTTTATATTTTCATCTATTGTTCTTTGAAAATATAAATCTAAAAATTTTAAATTTAATAAAATAAAGTATAGAATTAAAAATATTTATCATATTCTGCAAAAGATAAATATTACACTATATATTAATAAATATAGGGTTGACATCAGAAGCTTGACAACTCTACTTGGCTGCGGCTATATTGCGGTCATGCATTTGGTGGTAGTTAGAAAATAGAATAATTGTATTCCTTATTGTTCTACTTTTTAGTACTTTTTTAAGTTTGTATGCTTCGCGCTTGTTTAACTTTTTTAACAAAAGTAGTGCTAAGTGTTATCTAAGAATGAAAAAACATTTGAATTCGAAATGTTTGTTTTATGAGATTTTGTCATAAATTTAGGTATCTGTCAATTTTGGTTCCTTTCATAAAAAGGATTAAATCTGAAAAAGTCCTAAACAAACTATTTTCCTTTTTTTTATTGTGTTAGCCGGCTCAAGGTCAATTGAAAACTCAAATTTTGGTTTTTATAATCCAATATATTTCGATTGCTCTTCGGCAATCGTCTTCAGGGTAACTATTTAATAATAACAACATATAAATACAATTAACAATAATTTTGACAATAACGTACATATAAATATGCATAATAACAATTACAAACATACATACATTTTTTTACACGTCCTCGCTGTTTAACGTGGAGTTTCGTACTAAATTTGTTGTCAATAAGTGCCTGTACAACTGAGCACAATTATCAGTGTCCGTTTTGTAGTTCAGTCTTATGTTTGTCGGTGTGTTGATTATGTGTAGCATTTCTAAAATAAAGCGCTTGCCATAGTGTTGTTCTTGTTGTAATATACTGGCGTCGTTTAAATTCGGAGAGTGACACACTGGCTGCACAGTGGGCCATGAGTGCTGTTTTCTGGAAGTCGGTATTATGGCACTGTTTGAAATCCGACTTATGTTGTGCCAGTCTGGTCTTTAATTTTGACTTCGTTGTTCCTATGTAAACCTTATGACATATTTCATTGTCTTTACCGTTGCACGGGGTTTTATAAATAATGTTACTTTTTTCTGTTTTAGGTATCGTTGCTTTGGTTTTATTGAATACATTTTTTAAAGTACTGTTAGGTTTATGTGCTATTTTTATTTCATCTTTATTGTAGCAATTTGATTTCGTTAAGCGTTCTGATATTTGAGTTACACAAGTTACTGCTTTAAATTTAATAGGTTTGTCAAGGCGGCGTTTTTGGTTTGAGGATCGCGATTTTTTTAATAATTTATCTATTATGTTCTTCGGAAAGTCGTTGATTTTTAATGTCATTTGTTTTTCCTTATTTAATTTCTTTGTGGTAAATTTCGTCTGATTTGTCCAACATTCGTCGTATACAGCCCATTGCTGTATTTATTATCATCGTCCTGGGATGTTTGGAATTAAATTGATGATTCGTCCAGATGATGTTGATTTCTTATACCACTTTAACTTCAACTGGTTTCCTCGTCTGGTTATTATGGAATCTAAATATGGTAATTTTTCGTCTTCTTCGAGCTTAATTGTTAATTTTATGTTTTTGTCGAAAGAATTAAGTGCGTCAAGTGTGTTTTGTACCTCGTTCTCGTTTAATATAGCAAATAAGTCGTCTACGTATTCTGTGAGCAATCTTGGTGTTCGTCCTAATTTTTTCAGCGTGTTGTTCAGCAGCTCTTCCATTATAATGTCTGCAATTACAGGAGAGGCAGGAGATCCCATTAGCATTCCTTTTAATTGCGTGTATATCGTGTCCTTAAATTTTAAATATCTATTTTCTTTTATACAAAACGTCACTATTTCCATGAACAGTTTTTTTGTATTTGAGTGTGTTCTTCTATTGTTGTCCATTTTGCTTGTATTGTGTCAAGTACCAGCTGTATTGGAATGCTTGGAAAAAGTGAAACCACGTCGAAAGAAATAAGTTTTTCATCGTCACAAATGTAAGTAATGTTTGTCCTTTTCTTGAATTCCATTGTATTATGGATATTATAAGTAGATGTAGCAGTGATGTTTTTTAATATATATATAAATATTTTTATAATTTTATTGAGCTCAAGGCCAGTTTATGGAAGATTTGTTGTTTTTTCATAAAGTAAAGTAAAAAACAGAATTTGCAAAATAAAAACACAAACAACAACCACACAAACAAGTTAAATAGCGGCAGATCAGTTGCTCTTATTTGTAGTTGGTTTGTTTAAGGAAGATGAAATAACCACAACAGCCAACTCGGCTAGCGTAGCACAATAGGTAGCGTATTGGCTCTGCAACTCCGAGCTCCCGGGTTCAAAGCCTGGGAGAAGTGGTTATGAAAATTAAATTAAAAATAATTTAATTTAATAATCAAAAAGAAGTCTGATGAGGAAATGTGGTGATTTCCGAAATAGTACTATAACTTCAACCATTGAAAGCTGTTGTTGTTTTTTCACAAACAAATCTTCCATAAACTGGCCTTGAGCTCAATAAAATTATAAAAATATTTATATATATATTAAAAAACATCAATGCTACATCTACTTATAATATCCATAATACAATGGAATTCAAGAACAGGACAAACATTACTTACATTTGTGACGATGAAAAACTTATTTCTTTCGACGTGGTTTCACTTTTTCCAAGCATTCCAATACAGCTGGTACTTGACACAATACAAGCAAAATGGACAACAATAGAAGAACACACTCAAATACCAAAAAAACTGTTCATGGAAATAGTGACGTTTTGTATAAAAGAAAATAGATATTTAAAATTTAACGACACGATATACACGCAATTAAAAGGAATGCCAATGGGATCTCCTGCCTCTCCTGTAATTGCAGACATTATAATGGAAGAGCTGCTGAACAACTCGCTGAAAAAATTAGGACGAACACCAAGATAGCTCACAAAATACGTAGACGACTTATTTGCTATATTAAACGAGAACGAGGTACAAAACACACTTGACGCACTTGATTCTTTCGACAAAAACATAAAATTAACAATTAAGCTCGAAGAAGACGGAAAATTACCATATTTAGATTCCATAATAACCAGACGAGGAAACCAGTTGAAGTTAAAGTGGTATAAGAAATCAACATCATCTGGACGAATCATCAATTTTAATTCCAAACATCCCAGGACGATGATAATAAATACAGCAATGGGCTGTATACGACGAATGTTGGACATATCAGACGAAATTTACCACAAAGAAATTAAAAAAGGAAAAACAAATGACATTAAAAATCAACGACTTTCCGAAGAACATAATAGATAAATTATTAAAAAAATCGCGATCCTCAAACCAAAAACACCACCTTGACAAACCTATTAAATTTAAAGCAGTAACTTATGTACCTCAAATATCAGAACGCTTAACGAAATCAAATTGCTACAATAAAGATGAAATAAAAATAGCACATAAACCTAACAGTACTTTAAAAAATGTATTCAATAAAACCAAAGCAACGATACCTAAAACAGAAAAAAGTAACATTATTTATAAAACCCCGTGCAACGGTAAAGACAATGAAATATGTCATAAGGTTTGCATAGGAACAACGAAGTCAAAATTAAAGACCAGACTGGCACAACATAAGTCGGATTTCAAACAGTGCCATAATACCGACTTCCAGAAAGCAGCACTCATGGCCAACTGAGCAGCCAGCGTGTCACTCTTCGAATTTAAACGACGCCAGTATATTACAACAAGAACAACACTATGTCAAGCGCTTTATTTTAGAAATGCTACACATAATCAACACACCGACAAACATAAGACTGAACTACAAAACGGACACTGATAATTGTGCTCACTTGTACAGGAACTTATTGACAACAAATTTAGTACGAAACTCCACGTTAAACAGCGAGGACTTGTAACAAAATGTATGTATGTTTGTAATTGTTATTATGCATATTTATATGTACGTTATTCGACACTAAACGCCGACGACTTGTTAAAATCGATATTGGCGTAGTCGTTTTCGATAACTATTGACAGCTATTGACACAGATTTGGTATTGGCTAAACAAAATTGCTGTCGACGTTGAGTTCAAGCGACGCCATTTCAGTCGACACAGTTTTTACTGACGACTAGAAGAAAATTTGAAGGTATAATGGTTTTTTTTTTAAGAAATTAATTTTTATTAACAAACAAATATTTAAATTGAATTATTACATGTGTATTACGTATTGATTTAGAAATGAAAATTACAAGTGCAGAACAATTTGAAACTCTTCTGGAAACAGATGTTGTCCGGACTACACTTTCCATTGCTGGATTAATTTTTTCAGCACATACTTACATAATCGCAGTTTTGTTAAGTCGAAAATATTCTTCAAATCTGGAAAAAAAAATGTTTAACAACTATCATGAAAAAATCCAAAAGACTTATCCACGAATGTTAATTGTAAAACTTACTTGTTATCTGGCAAACTAAATACATCTGAATTTTTCTTTTCTATTTAGTATGTAGGCATTGCCAAAGTTGAGCTGTCGATTTTGCCAAAATCCCAACGAACACCTCTCTATTGAGGAAACTTTTGTTAATATTTTATAATTTTTTGAAAATATTGATTCATAATGAAAGGTTTTAAAGTTTATAAAATTTTAATTAAAGTAACATTAAAAAAAATATATTATTTTCTAAAATAAATAAATATTGCATTACTAAAGCGTTCTTATGTAGTATTATAAATTAAGAAACCTACAGTTTTTTACCGAATCCAAACGGCATCTGTTTTAATGAGAAGTTGGTTTATGGCAGTAAACAACTGGTTTTCCATTGCCTGCAGAGGAGTGATTGCTATATGAAACACTTTTTCTATGTCTTAGATTTTTCATGCCGAGGCTCAGGTTCAAATCGGGGACTCCAGTGGCATACCTACATATTTATAGCTCTCACCGCTGAACCGAATCATCTGTACTTTAATTCAAAATTTCTAAAATTTTTAAGGTAGTCATTGTCAAAATTTGTACATATGTATATATCACTGCTTTATTTTATCCGCTAATGTATCTAAATATACAGCTGTGTTCGCAATAATACCAGCAAATTTCAAATTGATATTTTTTGAAACCTGCATACCTAAAATTAAATTTTAAAAATTTTCATAAAAGTACTGCATAAAAAGTTGAAAATTTTGATGACAATTTTTATAAATTTCTTTAATTTTTGCATATTTCGTATAAGTTTTGTAAATTTTATTTATATGGCTTCTCGGTTAAAGATTGGAAGATTTTTGTGAAAAAACAACAACAGTTTTAAATGGTAGAAGTTATAGTACTATTTCGGAAATCACCACATTTCCTCATCAGACTTCTTTTTATTAAATTAATTAAATTTATTTTTCATAAGCACTTCTCCCAGGCTTTGAACCCGGGAGCTCGGAGTTGCAGAGCCAATACGCTACATATTGTGCTACGCTAGCCGAGTTGGCTGTTGTGTTTATTTCATCTCCCTTAAACAAACCAACTACAAACAAGAGCAACTGATCTGCCGCTATTTAACTTGCTTGTGTGGTTGTTGTTTGTGTTTTATTTGCAAATTCTGTATTTCAATTATTTTACTTTATATTAGAATGCATTTAAGACGTGCTTATCCTAGCATATAAATGTTTGTTCATTTTTCTGTTGGCTTAGTAAATGTTAATACTTTACAATTTTATTAAGCTCAAGGCCAGTTTATGGAAGATTTTTGTTTGTGTGGTTGTTGGCTAGCGTAGCATAATATGTAGCGTATTGGCTCTGCAACTCCGAGCTCCCGATGTTCGAGGTCAACGATATATTCAATCACTACTTTAACATCTGTATCTTACTCAGTGCGCTATGATCAATGTGTTTGTTGTATAGCACACATAGTTTATGTTATGTATTTCAAATTTAACTTATATCCATAGTCTAAACTCCTTATTAAAACTCCTTAAAAAAACGTATCAAAATAAGTCCTAGTGGCAGTACTTTTTTCTTTACGAACTTTCAAAATGAGCTAATTGAAAGTCTTCTATGGTTTGGATAATTAGTAAACTTTAAGTGCGTGTGACTAAGATGTTTAAAAAATTAAAAAAAAAGTGATGCTAGAGAAATGATTAGTTCAGGTATGTAACATTCTTATTTCATTGTACTTTAGTTATTTCTGTTTTATTGCATTAATTTTTTATTTAATTTAATTGAATTTTTTATTTAATCGCACCCAACAAATGTAGTAATGTTTTGTAGACGATTCCTTTTGGAGGAAAAACTAGTGTAAATGTTTATAATGATAAGCTATTAACAACCATGTGTGGATTAATAAATAACTAATCTTTTTGGGGCCCTTTTGATCAACTCGCATTTGCCAAAAAGTGATTTATTCATGTTCAGGCTTTTAAAACGCCTGTACAAATATAAACAATATGGAGTGATTTATTGTATAATAAAATTATAACAAAGAATGTCTCAATAAATATCAATCAAATAAATACATACATACCTTCACAGGTATGATATATACACACATGTATGTACATATATCATAAAACTACATCAAATTAAACGAAGTTAGCTAATTCCTTTTAAGAGTCCAATAATATATTCACAGACTAAAACGATGAATTATACGTATTTTAAGAAATTATGTATTCGAACGTGGATATTAATTCAGAATTCAGGCAGAATTAAAAAGAAAATTTTGCCTAAATAATTTATATTTTAAAATAAATTTTTGTGAAATAATATAATTCAATCTGCAAATATATATCACTTCTGGAATAAAATCACCCCTATACATAAAATTTTATGGGCTATGCTGTTTAAAGGATGTTTAATCATACAATTTAATAGCGCACATTGAATAAGAACCAAAAATTTAAAATAGTACTTATTTATAACAAAGTAACTCCTCATAACTCAAAAGTTTTCAAAAATTTATGTTAAATTTCTTAAGAAAAACCCAAAAGAGAAAAATTCAAATTTTGAAAACTTATGTATAGTTTTTTAGTAAAAATTCAATCAAACAAAGAAATGTAAATTGAGTTACTTCTTAAAATTAAAAGCGTTTACAACTAACTGTTAGAGATAACTTGAGTGAAATCAAACTTCTTCATTGCTAGAAAACGTATCGTACATTTCAACATTAGAGTGCCAAGTCATAGAAAACGAATGTACCAAAATATCAGCAAAACCACTTCGCATAACTAAATTCTGTCTTTACCGATCAATGCAAAGAAAGTTAACGCATGCGATGTGAAACACTCATACCAGTGTGTAATTTCGTTAACTACAACTATTTTATGGAAAGGGACAACTGGTATACTGAACGAACGGAATTTCAAAAAGAAGTATGTATTTAAAAAAGCAGCGATCTACGATCTGTTTCACCTGGCGTGGAGTATTTAAGTATTTAAACAATACAAATTAACCAAAAACAACAAAGAATAATCATGTTAATCGGAGTTAGTAGTGATATTTGAACTAAATAAACCAAGCAGTTTTAATCAGTTGTCGCGATATTAACACATATAGTAGATTGATTGGGTCAGGTCACTACTTTGTTTGGACAAGCCGATACCAGATGCAATAACAAAGGTGTTGTACGTTACAGCTAGATTCTACGCTAGATTTAAAAAATTTCATTCATTTACAAATGCACATCCATAACCGATTATACTCGTATTTACATTATTATTGAAAAACAAAAACAAACATGTTCTTGATGTTTAAATCTGTAGATAATTAATCATATATTTTTTTTATTATGTTTTGGCGTCTGCTAATATAGAAGTTCGTAAAAATTTAAACAAAGTAAACTAACTTATTTATTGTCCTTGATATCACTATCACCACCGTCAATAATTTTTGAAATTGGACCTTAACCACGCCCAACTTCCATATACCGAAAATTTTGAAAAATGCAAAACACTTCGTTTTTAGTATTTATTGGAAGAAATTGAGTAAAGTTTAATACTAGCAGTGATTTTAAACAAAGAAACGGGGTTTATATGAAATTATGGACACCGCCCATTAAAAAATACATCGCGAGGGTATATAAAAATCGGTTTCGCCCGAATTTAGCATTTCTTACTTTTTTTAATATGTTTACTCTCATTTTAACAAGCTTAACGCAGCATGTAAAAGAAAATATACATACTACAATTTTGTTTTTGTATATGTTGCCACCACAGTATTGTTTAACAAAATTTTCCTTGCTTTTAAAATATACATTTTAAGTAAATTTTCTTGACAACAGTAGGACTTTTTCTTAATAAAAAATTATTTATATATTTTACTTACTTACTTAATTGGCGCATCAACCGCCTAAGCGATTTTAGCCGAGTTCAACAAAGCCAGCCAGCTGTCCCTATCTCGTGCTAAATGGAGACAATTGAAAATCCCAAGTATAGCCAAGTATTTTTCCACTTGGTCTTTCCAACGCAGAATACGTCTTCCTCTTCCTCTGCTACCACCAGCGGGTACCGCGTCAAAAAACCGTCCGGGCTGGTACTATTTCATCCATTCGAAGGATGTGACCTAACCAGCGGAGCCGCTGATTCATAATCCGCTGCATTATATCTTCGTCATTGTACAGCTCCTACAGCTCATCGTTCCATCGTACACGGTATTCGCCGTCGCAAAGACGCAAAGGTCAATAAATCTTTCGAAGAATCTTTCTCTCGAACACTCCAAGATCCCTCTCATCTGATCTTGTCATCGTCCATGCTTCTGCGCCATACAATAGGACGGCCATGATGAGAGACTTATAGAGTATGGTATGTCATCGGCGAACGCCAGGAATTGCACACTCCTATAAAAGATGGCACCTGGCCGATTTAGTTCTGCGGCTTGAATTATCTTCTCCAGCATCAGATTAAAGAAGCCGCACGTCAAAGAGTCACCCTGTCTGAAACCTCGTTTGGTATCAAACGACTCGGAGAAGTCCCTTCCAATCCTGACTTAGCTGGTGGTGTTGCTCAACGTCATTTTACATAGCCGTATAAGTTTGCCGGGATACCAAATTCAGCCATTGAGGCATATAGGAAACTTCTTCTCGAGCTGTCGAAGGCGGCTTTGATGTAGACAAAAAGATGGTGTGTGTCGATTCTTCTTTCTGGGGTCTTTTCCAAGAGCTGGCGTATTGTGAATATCTGGTCGGTCGTAGATTTACCAGGTCTAAAGCCACACTCATAAGCTCCAATCAGCTCATTGACGGTGGGCTTAAGTCTTTCACGGAATACACTTGACAGAGCCTTATATGCGATGTTAAGAAGGCTAATCCCGCGATAATTGGCACAAACTGCAGGATCACCCTTTTGGTGGATTGGGCAGAGCACACTTAAGTTCCAATCAGCAGGCATGCGTTCTTCCGACCACGCCCCGACGTTCCGTAGCGGCGCGACATTCCTCGTCATACCAGTTGTTCTGGCTCGCTGAAATCTAATGGATTCTTCAGCGGCGGTATGTAGACAGCGAGAAATATGGTTCCACTGTTCGGAAATATCGTTCTGTTGATTATTGCTCTCAGAGAGCAGGGGTGCAAGTCTGGTGGCGAAGTGGGTGGCTGTCTGTTGCGATTGCAGCTTTCCGACGTCGAGCTTACCTTGTGTCCATTTGCGAACGCTTTTTGCTGCACAGAGGCGCATGCGGATCTTAGCTGCCACAACAAAATGATCCGAGTCGATGTTGGTTGCTCGTATTGTGCGCACATTTAGGACACTGGAAGCATGCCTTCCGTCTATCACCACATGGTCGATTTGGTATCGTGTCTTACTATCTGGAGACAGTCACGTAGCATGGTGAATCCTCTTATGCTGGAACCTGGTACTACAAACTACCATGTTTCGGGACCCGGCGAAGTCGATCAGTCTCCATCCGTTATCGGAAGTTTCGTCGTGGATACTGAATTTTCCGACTGTGGAACCAAAGTTACCCTCCTTGCCCACCTTGGCATTGAAATCACCAAGCACGGTTTTCATATCCTGGTGGAGGCCCCGCTTACACGTTCGGCCAAGGAGATCGTAGATGCGATCTTTGGTCCCATCGTCCTTCTCTTACGTCGGGGCGTGAGCGCAAATCAGGGAGATGCTGAAGAATCTCCCCTTGATGCGGATTGTGGCGAGACGTTCGTCCACCGGAGTGAACGACAGTACTTCACGGGGCAGTCTCTCTCCCACCACAAATCCGACACCAAATATTCGCTCCGTTACATGGCAGCTGTAGTAGATGTCGCAAGGGCCTATCTATTTTTTTTCCTTGCCCCGTCCATCGCATCTCTTGGATGGCGGTGATAACAGCCTTCGCTCTGCTGAGGACATGAACCAGCCGGGCAGAGGCACCTTCCCAATAAGGGTCCGGACATTACAGGTGCATGCCTTCAAATCGTTGTCCTTAATACGTTTGCCGTGGACGTCATCAAAAAAGGGGGATCTCATCCGAGGCTTTATTTTCCTTTTCATTGGAAGTTGTTTTTTACTTGGCGGGTTCCAAGCCCTGCGCACAACCCATTGCTGGGGGTGAAAATTTTCAGTTTGTTTATATAGCGAGCCGCTTGCTCCAAGACAGACGCCCGCTTGCAGCCGCAGCTCCTGGTGAACAGACGCTGCGGACTTCAGTGGACCCTTAAACCGAATAGGTCGGAGTGGCTCCACTAAAGCTCCCTCTCTATTAGCCGTGACCAAAGGGTTGGTTACCGTATCTCGCACATGGATTGCTCACGTTGCGCAGTGAGCACGAACGTGGACGTAAGAGTAGGGATTGAGTACAGCCGTGCAACTGTAACCGCATACCCAGAAGCTCCACTGTACCCCATTGCACCCATTGTATTAATATATTTTAGATCTCTTTAAATACTTTCTTTTTCTTCTGTTCTTAATGAAAGCGCAATCCTTATTTAATGAGTCCAAAACGCTATTTTCAATCGACATCAAGGCAAACGAACCCAGTTTCTCATCGCCCATTGACTCCAGTAATGTGTTTCTTACGTTTTTAAATTTTTAAAAAGAACATTCGTTTAACACTTTGGAAATAAAGCAATGTAAAGATTCCTAGAAAAATGCATTTTTTTAAGCTCTTGGTATTTGTTCAATATTAAACTCATTTAATTTAGTTACAAAGTGTTAATCGAGTACATATTCCATGTGTTCTGTGGTTATGTTATGTGGTATATCTAAACAAAGAGACTTGTTTCATCAAAAAATCGCCCGGTCGAGTTCATAATTCTTCAAGGCTTTGATAAAGCTGCACTGGAACTAAATTGGTGAGGACCGTACTTTGAATCATTTAATTAGCTTTTTCGAATTTGATTGAAATTGCATTCGTTGATTAATCGAAGCAATACTTTTTTGACTTATTTTATGTTGCCATCAAGAGTAACGCATGTATGTTACATGAAATTCCAAAAGACATATGATATTGAAAATAAAATATATAATGAAATCAGTTTTGGGATTTTTTTTGCAGATTTTCGGCCGGTAGTTTTAAATAAAGTAAACAAAGTATATTTTATTCTCCTACACGTTTCGGCGTCATTCGCGCCTTCTTCAGGGTGTCTGCATTTTATTTGTACAATACATGAAAACAATAAAATATATTTATTTTTTATTTTTTTATTTATTTATTATTTAGACACAAGTAAGACATAGTCTTTTAACGTGTAATATATATGTACATATTTGTTTGAGATTTTAGTAATTTCTTCAGATGTAATTCCCCTTTTGCATACCGAAACTGCGCCTATGTAAAACTTAAATAACCTGATTATAGCGTTATATATACATATAACGGGTGTTTTTTTTAGGGGTATAGAACTTCGAATTGAAATAAAACACAAGAAAATCGTTTTAAGGTCCATCAATTTGGCTTTATTGGAAGGATAATTTTATGCCATTAATGTTTAAATATGATTTCGGGCATGTGGCCGCCGCGGCTGGCTCGAATAAAGCCAATTCTACAGGTCCAATTTTCAACCACTTTTTCGAGCATATGGGGCCGTATGTCGGCAATAACGCCACGAATGTTGGCTTCCAATTCCCCTAACGTTTCTGGTTTGTTGGTGTAGACGAGCGACTTCACATATCCCCAAAGAAAATAATCCAATGGTGTCAAATCACACGATCTTGGTGGCCAATTGACAGGTCCATTCCGCGAAATTATGCGCTCAGCGAATGTTTCCTTCTAAAAATCGATTGTGACGTGCGCTGTGTGGCATGTAGCGCCGTCTTGTTGGAACCACAACTCATCCACATTCATGCCATCCAATTCGGGAACAAAATAGTCGGTTATCATGGCTCTATACCGGTCTCCATTAACGGTAACTGCCTCTCCAGCATTATTGCGGAAGAAGTATGGCCCAATGACTCCACCAGCCCATAGAGCACACCAAACAGTCAGTTTTTGTGGATGTAATGGCGTTTCAAGGGTCTCATGTGGATTCTCTTCACTCCAAATGCGGCAATTTTGCTTGTTGACGTAGCCATTCAACCAAAAATGAGCGTCATCACTGAACAAAATTTTGCGATGAAAATCAGCATCGAGATCAATCTCATTTTCGGCCCATACACCAAAATCACGACGCATTGCATGGTCTCGCGGCTTTAATTCTTGCACAAGCTGGATCTTGTAAGGTCGCAAGCCAAGATCTTTGAGCAAAATCTTCCATAAAGTTGATGGACAAAGCTCCAATTGCTGTGCACGGTGGCGAATCGATTCATTCGGGTCCTCTTCAACACTTTGCTCTACAGCGGCAATTGTTTCTTCGGTGCGCACTGTTCGACGTCTCTGCGGATGCGTATTATCACATAGAGTAAACGTAGTGCGAAAACGATCCATGGTTAACCGAATTAATTGCTCTGATGGACGATTATGTCGACCATAAAATGGACGGAGCTCACGGTAAACTTCGCGAACTGAACCATTACTTTCGAAATAAATTTGCACGATTTGCAAGCGTTGTTCTTTTGTCAACCTGTTCATGATGAAATGGCAAACCAAACTGAACATAAATGACATAAGTCTTGTCAGATTTGACCACAAAATGTCAGTTTTATCTCTATTCGAAAAGCAAACCTGTAAAAAAAACACCCTTTATATGTACCTAGGTATGTAAGTGTCGTCGCTGCCTGTCTAGCATACAAACCGACACTGCGCCTATGTCCAGCGTTACATATACTGTTAGCGTCAAAAGAAAGTAAACAGCAATTTTGCTTATGTTAGTGACTTTATTACATTAAATTGGTAAACAAAAAATAAAATGTTTTATCGCAGAATTCAAGGCTTATGGACTAAGGATATAACTCGGTAAAAATAATTAGTAAAAACAAAACACATTCGGAAATATTTCACTTAACCTTAAAATACTGGTGATTTTACGCGTCAAAACAAAGTAAACAGTGACGGCAACCAATTTATTTCGGGGAAGCACAAAAAAAAATTTGGAGTAGTGTTACTAGTCAAGTGAGTGAAAGTGCAGGAAATATATATTCTCAGTTTTATTCAAAACGTTATCAAAATAAAAGCGAAAAACACGAAATTTTCCAATGGTAAATGTAAATGCTTTCGCCTGCCTAGCATTTTTTCTTTCGCACGTTAACATAGTAAATTATTTCACTTTACACATGTACATACATATTTATAATAAACCTTACCTACATATCCAAGTTATACTTATAATACATACATTTTTTATGCCTTTATACATATACATATAAGCACCGCTTTTTATGTACTTGAGGTTTTTTATTGAAAATAAAGTTATTCAGTTCAAAAGGGAATATCATTGTGTCAGCTCACTTGCTAGCTAAGTACGAGATTTTCTTATACAATAACATTACAACAATAAGATTTCAAATTCCAAACAAATAAAATAACAAAAAACAACATTTAAACAATACAAACTTCCTCAAATACAACCACATCACTAATCAGCTTGTTTTTAATGCATCAATGCTGATCTGTACGCGCAGTTTATATTGTCCACATCTTCCTTGTAATTCATCGCGTTACGTATTTTTTGTTGTATACGCGAGCTTTCTAATATTAGTCTTGTCCTTTTTTTTCTCTACGTCTAATGTTCTTGCGTTTTTGAAGTCTGCTGAGTGTCCATTACTTGTTAGATGTTGTGCAAGTGCTGTTGTTGTCTTATTTCGTTTCGCATCTACTTTGAGTTCGTTGATTCGTATTCCAGTGCCCGTTTAGTTGTGCCTATATAAATTTTGTCGCAGCTTTCTCCTACTTTTCCATCGTGTTGTAGTTCTTTGTCAATTTTGTCCTTAGAGTTCGTAAATATTGTGTTAAGCATGCGATGTGGTTTATGCGCAGAGCCAATTTTATTGTTTTGTACGTTTTCTCACAATATTTTTGTGTCCGTTAGTCCTGGTATGTATGTAACACTCTGTGTATTTCGTTGTTTCTTTCTAAACGTTTGCTCGTCGAATTCTGTTTGTTTCTTGCAGTTGCTAAGAATTGCTCAATAGTTACATTAGGGTATCCCATTTGGTTGCAATATTGTTTTGATTATATTTGTGTTCTCATTTCCAAATTCCTGGTCACTGAGCAAATGGATCTTATTGATGGAGTTGATTATTGTGTTTCTTTTTTGAGACCAAGGATGATTTAAGTGGAAATTAATAATCCTGGATGACGCTATTGACTCCTTATACCAATTAGTTCTTATTTTATTCTCTGTTCTTTGTATGTCCATGTCTAGGAAGCCAAGTTTTTTCTCGTTTCTGTTTCAGTAGGGAATTTTATGTTAGTATGTTGTGCGTTTAATCTTTTTAATATGTCTTCCACGTCCACGCCCAAATTCGTCAAAAATTGTTTCTTTGTAATCGTTGTATGTTTTTCCAATAAAGTCCATTGTTGCATTATCGTACGTATTGCTAGTTGTGTTAGTATGTTCGTAAATAAGGATACGGCGTGCCTGTTGATTTCTCTGGCTTAGCAGGAAGGGAGGAAAGAAGTGTGCGCATGTTGATGATGTGTTCACAGAAATATGTTTCTGCCTTTAGCTTGCACATAAGATTAAATTTAGAAAACTATTAGTTTGATCGACTATAAATGGTACATAGATACATACATGCATAAGTACATATGTGTACATACAATGTACATAATGTATGATATTGAATTTATTTTCGAAATGCAAAATATCAAAAATATGCAAATGCAATTCCTAATTACATATTAACATAGGTAATCATACTAATTATTAATTCTCATATTAGTTTAAATAATTGAATTATTAGCTGAAAAATAAAAGCATGCATATGTGCCGAATTGCCGAAAGAATTATTTTCTCATTTCTTATTCCCCGCAGTTTTCTTATTCTTTTCTGCACTTGCCGTTCGTTTTGCGGCTAACTTCAATTCTTGTTTTGTTTTCGTCTTCGTCGATCATATGCAGCCGCCTGCCTCCGCAAGCATCCCGGCAACACATTTGTGAAATTTATATTTTTCTCATTTTTGCTGTGGTATGTAACCTCGAGCTATGGTGGAATTATTCTTTGGAGCCGCTGTGGCTGCAAGTTTTAGTGTGTACTCCCGACTTGTGGTGGCTGCGAGTCTGCTTGTGGTATGTACCTCCGAGCTGAGGTATCTTCCCCCGAGTAGAATCGCACATTTTATTCACAATAAAATCCGAAGTCATTTTGCTCCTTCTCCTTTCTTATAAGTGCTCTAATGCAATTGAAATGTCACTTAAGAAAAACGCTACGAAATCAAAATTCAACCGACTTCAAATTCTTCTTAAGTTGTGCTAATTTCGGGGTAATCGGATACCGGTGAAATGCATTGAAGCAAAAGTTATGCGAAAGTTGTGCGAAGTATGCATAATCAGCGCTTTAGGCTCTTTACTATGCACTCACTTTACAACATTCAGATTGGGATTACTGAGTGTGGCTAACTTCTTAGATTTGTTCCGCGCATTGTTCACGAAGCGGAACATGTACGCAGTCACGCGGAGTGCGCGAGAGAAGGATGGAAACCAGTTGAGAAAATCGACCACTTCCTCGAGCGCGTGATAGGCCTCTATCTTGCGCTTTTCTGGAGGAGATGCGCTGCGCGCTTTTGATTTTGGCCATGAGTCAGGGTTGCAAGAAAGCCATTTCGGCCCATGCCGCCAGAGCGAGGAAATCGCCAAGTCTTGGGGATTGCAACCGCGGGTGCCGAGGTCCGCTGGATTGTCAGCACTAGCAACATGGTGCCATGTACCGTTCGGAAGATACTCTCGGATATGAGAGGTACGGTTGGACACATTGGACATGTGCACGGTGGCTTTTCCAGCCAAGCTAGCACAATCTTTGAATAAGACCAGAAGAAAGTGTTGCATACTTCTAAGCCGAGTTGTTTTCGAACAACCGCGACTAGTTTTGCAAGTAAGACTGCGCCACAGAGCTCTAGACGTGGCAAGCTTACCGTCTTGATTGGTGCCACTTTGCCTCTTGCAACCAGAAGAATTTTAATTGGTTGCGAGTATGTACGCGGATGTAGATCGCTGCAATACGCTTTTTCCGAGGCGTCACAAAACCAGGGACCGTAATCATTATAAGTTTTATTTTAAAAATCACGTAATAATGATTATATATTGAGTTTTACGATTTTCTTCAGCGATAATGATTAATTTTGATTAATTTTATAATAAATCATTAATAATCATTATTTTTGAGGTAAAAAAATAAAAATCACAAATAATCATTATTAATGATTTTCTTTTTTTTGCTCAAAACAAAACTCACTTTTAAATCACTGGTTTCTAATGAAGTTTTTTGCTAAATCCGTTGCATTTCCTTTTAGAAGAAATCTATAGAATCAAATTTATGTTAATCAATATAAAGTTAATTATTATAATTAGTTTTAATTATTATTCAATTTTACAAAAACTAGTCTTGAAAGTGACTCGCTTGAAAGGTTGCACCTTTGGTCTGTCAATAACAATTTCAGTGCTGAAAAAGACCTATCAACACTCACTTGTGTGGCAGGTTCAGAGTGCACCACCTGATATAGATGGGGGTATTGAAATTGTTTTTCTTTCCAATATTCTATTAAATTTTTGCTTAAACTGACTGGCTTTGGACTATAATTGTCAATTTCGAAACGCGACAAAAATGATCGTCAATAATTAATACTAGATAACAACAATGCCGAGGCATAGTCAATCGTCACCAAACAATAAGTTATTCAGTGCATTTAAGTACATTAACTTCATGCTTACAACTAAGAGACGGTTAACAAAAACAAGCTTAAAACTAATTGTAAGTATCAAAATATGTACTGTTGCTGTTTTGTAATTAAAGAGAAATAATTATGTTTAGGTTTCGTTTAGTATTTAAGGGAATAATCAGTTCGCAAGTGAGCAAATAACGAATTAAAAAAGAGATGTGAGAAGATAAGTAGGATAGGTAAAGAAATAATGCAAGTACAAGTGTATGTTGTTGGTAGTGGAAGTAGTGATATATGACTACATATATTCTTTCTAAATTTAAGTCATTGGGGCTGAGAACGTTACATTTGACAATATTATAGATAATTAAAAAGGCCGGTGTCACTCATAGTCATGTGCGCTTCTATAGCATTTTTTACTTGTTTTAGAGCTTTATCTGTTTAATCTTTTGCTTATCTTTCTTACTTTAAAAACAATAATTGATTTTAAAAGAATCGAAAACCTGAATAACACAAAAATTTGTTAAAAAATTATTATATCGATGAAATCGTTTCACCCGTATTAGCCGACACCTGATAGCGATAAAATTTGCAATAGTCATGAAAACTAGGGCATATATCCTGTATGTGAACTGTGTATTGTGTGTATGTGAGATGTGATTTTTTATAATGTTCAGAAAGGTGGACAGGGGCGTGGCAAAACCATAACATAAATTTGATCCTTTAGATTTGTTCTAAAAGGAAATGCAACGAATTTAGCAAAAAACTTCATTAGAAACCAGTGATTTAAAAGTGAGTTTTATTTAGAGCGAAAAAAATAAAAATAATTAATAATGATTATTTGTGATTTTTATTGTTTTTGCTCAAAAATAATGATTATTAATGATTTATTATAAAATTAATCAAAATTAATCATTATCGGTGAAGAAAATCATAAAAATCCGAAATTAAAAAATCATCATGGATAGAATAAGATCGTCGAAAAAGGATTAACATGGCGTTATCGGTTTTTTTGTATGTCTATTCTAAGTGATTGATTTTTTCATTTAAAAATCGCAACAATAATCATTATTAACGGTCCCTGATAATAATAGTTCAATACTACTAATGTATTCCACAGCGCCGAGTTAATGTTTCTTGTTGCCCTGAGCCTAAATATTTGTTTGTGCCTTTTTAAAATATCCCAAGAAAAATTAATTGTTGTTCGCTACTCAAAAGTAGTGTCTAAGTATAAACAATATATGGCATGTATGTATGTATGTATATAAAACGCCACCAAAGAAAAATGAATTTCAGAAGCGGAAAATTTCGGCCAAAAAAATGCATAAATTAAGGGGGTCGGATCATTTAAATAAAAAAAAACCAATGGTTTTTTGCTTTATCTCTTCCAAAACTATTTAAAAAGATATGTGTAAAATATTAGCTTTGATTTCGAAGTGGTTCAAAAGATATTTCAGGTAGACAAGTGCGTCGACGAAAATTCATCTTTCATTGCACTGCACTATAGGTCAAATTAGTGGTTTTTGAGGCAAGAAATAAAAAAGTGATAATGGCATTTTGTAATAAACCTTTTTAAATACCCAAAAATACAAAATAATGATTATTTGTGATTTTTATTGTTTTTGCTCAAAAATAATGATTATTAATGATTTATTATAAGATTAATCAAAATTAATCATTATCGGTGAAGAAAATCATAAAAATCCGAAATTAAAAAATCATCATGGATAGAATAAGATCGTCGAAAAAGGATTAACATGGCGTTATAGGTTTTTTTGTATGTCTATTCTAAGTGATTGATTTTTTCATTTAAAAAGCGCAACAATAATTATTATTTACGGTCCCTGCACAAACCCCTCGGAGAGAAATTAACCCATCGAGGGATTTCGATTTGGCAGATGGCTGGCAGATTTTCTGCGAACTGTTGCCATTTTGATAAAGCTCTGGGCTTTGCACATTCGTCCAAACCAACGCCATCTAGCCAAAGTTCTTGAAGCAGAATCTTTTCCTGAATCATCCCTGGCGACAGCCATCCCGCCGGGTCAAAAAGTCGTGAGACAGACGACAAAATTTGTCGTTTTGTGACGGCATTTATTGTTGACATAGGCAGAATGGTCTGAAAGCGCGACCCAGCGAATACCAAGAGTTTTGTTTGTAGAAGCGCTCTCAATTTTTAAAAAGGTGGAGTCGAGAAGATCCTCCTTTGGAAACTGTTCTAATTGGACCGTATGATTGGCCGTCAGTTTCTTTAATTCGAAACCAGCTGACTTTAGCGCTTTGATCACTTAAGCAAGTGAATCGGTGGCGTCGTCAATGTTATGACTTCCCGAGAGGATGACATCCACATACGTATGGTTTCAGAGTATTGCCGCCGCCAATGGGAATATCGCTCTCGTATTATCAGCTAATTGATGTAATGTACGGATAGCGAGATAGGGCGCACAATTAACGCCGAATGTGACGGTTTTGAGATTGTAATCGGTGACCGGAGAGTCAGCCGATTTGCGAAATAAAATTCGCTGAAAATGTTTATCGTCTTCGTGGATGAGTATTTGACGATACATTTTCTCAGTATCTCCATTGAACACGAATCTGTGCATGCGTCACTGCATAATGAGTAGCATGAGATCTGGCTGGAGTGTGGGACCGGTGTGCAGGACGTCATTCAGGGACTTTCCTGATCCGGATGTTTTGGAGGCGTTGAATACCACGGGAATTTTGGTGGTCACCTTATCTGGTTTGACGACTGCATTGTGCGGTAACTAGAAGGAGAAATGTTTGCCGTCGGATACGTGTAGTCCATGTGACCGAGGTCGAGATATTCCAGCAACACATCGTTGAACAGTGTGCTCAAGTCCCCTCTCTTTTGCAGCGATCGCTCCATGCTAAATAATTGCTGGAGGGCAGCAGACCGAGAATGGCCAAGAAAGAGTTTTTTGGGGAAGTCTTCCTTAAATGGAAGTCGCACAATGTATCGACCGTTTGGAGCACGTGTCGTTGTTGTTGCATACCTATTCTGACAGTCCCGATCTTCCAGAGAAATTTGCGGAGGCTGTGGAATTTCTTCTTCCCAAAACTTTCTCAATTGGGAACTGAGGCCTGCGTTCGAGCATTCTTCTACTTGTGTCGAGAATGACACAACCTTTTCCGTTATTTGACCACTAAGAATCCAGCCAAATATTGTCTTTTGCGCAAGTATGGTGTCGAAAATCTTTTGTATACCTTCCAGCAGGATGTGTGGAAGAATATCGCTGCCAATGACTATGTTAGTATGTGCTGGTATGTGGCAATTGGGGTCAGCGAGCTCAAGGATTTTGAACTGCTGCCAGTGTTCATGGCTAATGGAGAATGTTGGCATATGCCTCGTTAATTGTGGTAACACAATGCCCTGAACCTTTATCCTTTGTCTGGTTTGGGATGCAACCAGTGTAAGGGGACAAAGTTTGGATGAGTTTAGGACGACGTGTCCACCCTTGCCAGAGATTTCGAAGCTGGAATGTTCGAATGGAAGTTTCAACCGCTTTTGAACTTTTGAGGAAATGCAAGTCCTTTGTGAGCCTTGGTCAATTAAGGCTCTAAGTTGAAACAATTCCCCTTCGTGTTCCACTGCGATCATGGCTGTTGGAAGGAGAATTTTGCTGTCATTGCATGCAATGATAGTATGTGTGCCTGTTTGTAACAGCACGGTTGCTCGCTGGAGTTGGAGCTTGCCAGCACTTTTCGAGCGGGAGATGTCGAGGTGGCAGTAGTGTGCTGCGCAGAGGCACCAAAGGTTCTCGGACTAGAGCGGCGAGCATGTGGCTTTGGATTGCGGTGCAATAGTGAGTAAGGCCAATGTTGGCAATGTGTACACGACCACTTGCTCGAGCATTCATTAGTGCTGTGAGAATTAGCAAGACAGTTTTTGCACAGCTTGCTTTGGTTTACGAATTGTATACGGTTCGGAACCGAAATTCGTTTGAATTGTTAGCAGACTCTAATCAGATGAGGAGAGATGCAGTAGGCACAGGCCACTTCTCTCGTCGATTCTGCCACGAAAGCCTGCTTTGCGAAGCATTTTGATGAGTGACAGGTTTTGGTTTACTTTGGCTGGGATGAAGCCTATTCAATCTTTCGACTACTTCGTGTCTTGAAGTAAGGAAGTCATCCATTTGAGACCATGTGGGTAAATTTCTTCGGGAAGAGAGAGATTGTTCCCAAAGTGACAATGTGTTTACGGGCAGATTTGATGAGCATATATATACCAAGATGGGATACCAGCTGTCTGTCTTAACATAAATGGTTCACAATTGCACACTGGTGTGAGCGCGTTTGTTTACGATTTTGCCGCCATGTTGGTATTTTCATTTCCTTTCATATTCATATTCCGTACGCTATGACGTAGAAATGTCGCAGTCTTCTAATTTATCATTCTTGGCGCCGGCGTGCCTGTTGATTTCTCTGGCTCAGCAGGAAGGGAGGAAAGAAGTGTGCGCATGTTGATGATGTGTTCACAGAAATATGCGTCTGGCTTTAGCTTGCACATAAGATTAATTTTAGGAATTTATTAGTTTGATCGACTATCTTTTAAATGGTACATATATACATAAATACATAAGTACATATGTGTACATACAATGTACATAATGTATAATATTGAATTTATTTTCGAAATGCATAATATCAAAAATATGCAAATGCAATTCCTAATTACATATTAACATAGGTAATCATACTAATTATTAATTCTCATATTAGTTTAAATAATTGAATTATTAGCTGAAAAATAAAAGCATGCATATGAACATTCTTCATAAAATATGTGCCGAATTGCCGAAAGAATTATTTTCTCATTTCTTATTCCCCGCAGTTTTCTTATTCTTTTCTGCACTTGCCGTTCGTTTTGCGGCTAACTTCAATTCTTGTTTTGTTTTCGTCTTCGTCGATCATATGCAGCCGCCTGCCTCCGCAAGCATCCCGGCAACTCATTTGTGAAATTTATATTTTTCTCATTTTTGCTGTGGTATGTACCCTCGAGCTATGGTGAAATTATTCTTTGCAGCCGCTGTGGCTGCAAGTTTTAGTGGTGTGTACCCCCGACTTGTGGTGCCTGCGAGTCTGCTCGTGGTGTGTACCTCCGAGCTGAGGTATCTTCCCCCGAGTAGAATCGCAAATTTTATTCACAATAAAATCCGAAGTCATTTTGCTCCTTCTCATTTCTTATAAGTTCTCAGATGCAATTGAAATGTCACTTAAGAAAAACGCTACCGTTGTGCGAAGTATGCATAATCAGCGCTTTAGGCTCTTTACTATGCACTCACTTTACAACATTCAGATTGGGATTAGTGAGTGTGGCTAACTTCTTAGATTTGTTCCGCGCATTGTTCGCGGAGCGCAACATGTACGCAGTCACGCGGAGTGCGCGAGAGAAGGATGGAAACCGGTTGAGAAAATCGACCACTTCCTCGAGCGCGTGATAGGCCTCTATCTTGCGCTTTTCTGGAGGAGATGCGCTGCGTGCTTTTGATTTTGGAAATGAGGCAGGGTTGCAAGGAAGCCATTTCGGCCCATGCCACCAGAGCGAGGAAATCGCCAAGTCTTGGGGATTGCAACCGCGGGTGCCGCGGTCCGCTGGATTGTCAGCACTAGCAACATTGTGTCATGAACCGTTCGGAAGATACTCTCGGATATGAGAGGAACGGTTGGACACATTGGACATGTGCACGGTGGCTTTTCCAGCCAAGCTAGCGCAATGAAGTTGATTTTTGTATTTCTTTTTTGAGACCAAGGGTGATTTGAGTAGTAATTAATAATCCTGGATGACGCTTTTGACTTCTTATACCAATTAGTTCTAGTTTTGTTATTTGTTCTATGTATCTGCATGTCTAGGACCGCCAGTTTTTCTCGCTCAGTGATCAGGAGTTCAGAAATGAGAACACAAATATAATAAAAAAATATTGCAAAAAAATGGATAGCCAAATGTAACTATTGACCAATTCTTAGCAACTGCTAAAATCAAACAGAATTCGACAAACAAACTTTGAGAAAGAAACAACGAAATTACGAAATACACAGAGTGTTACATACATGCCAGGACTAACGAACACAAAAATATAATGAGAAAACGTACAAAGCAATAAAATTGGCTTTGCGCATAAACCACATCGCATGCTTAACACATTATTTACGAAGTCTAAAGACAAAATAGACAAAGAACAACCACACAATGTTGTTTACGAAAATAAGTGCAATTGAAAAGTAGGCGAAAGCTGCGACAAAATTTATTATTCACAACAAAACGAGCACGGGGAATTCTTATCAATGAACACAAAATAGATGCGAAACGAAATAAGACAATAACAGCATTGGTACAACATCTAACAAGTAATGGGCAATTTGAAAGCTTGCGAACTAGGCGCAAGAGAATATATCCGCAGTAGGCATGATTGTCGTAAAAGGCGACTAAGATCCCATTGGTGTGTATGTCAAGAGTGGCAGTCATGCATCTCGGGAAGTAGGAGGATGACGGGAAAAATTCCCTCTAAATTACCCACCAACCCTGGCTGTTTGGGACAAAACTGCATAGTTTGGCAACGGCTCAACAAATGGGTTATGATACTCCAGGTGGTACCCACGCATGTGGAAATCCACCCGCAGTTGCGGCAGGTTCACGTATTCTTGCTAAAGTCTCCTGTGTCATAGACTAGGAGCGCATCCTGGAGGAGAGTGGAGAGGTATTACCAATCTTCTCTTCTTCAGAGTCGGAAGGGGACCCACCTCTTGCAGGGGATGCGTGTCGGGTAGCAGCCAGCTGCCAACGACCCTCCAATGACGAAGTGGGTCCTCTTTTAAAAACCCAGAAGAAGAGGAGAAGGAGGATGAAGGCGAAACGCGAGCAGGAGAAACACTCTTGTGTGGCCATTCAGACTCCTGTTGCTGCATCTAGCGTGCGGCGGGTACTGGTGCGGCGTTGCCCAATTCTGATCTTGGGGCGAACACTCAACGACAGCGGCGGAAGAGGGCGGTATCAGCCAGACAGACCTCGAGCGGCACGAACCCCTCGCCTCAAAACAAGAGAGGTAGTGACGCAAGGGTTGGTCGAGGCAAAACCGCCCCCGCCATGCCCTTGCATTAATAGTTGATCCCAAATGAGTGACCAAGGCGATGCATGGTACTGTCCAGTGACGGTAACTCAGATCAATTTGCAGCACTCTAAAACCGCTACTTCTCTTATAAGTAGAAGGTTAACCAAGCTGCACACAAAACCCCACATAACAGCCATTCAGGAGCCCTGGGTTTTCAAACAAAAACCCTGTGGACTAAGTGACCTACGTGGTGCCAACATCTTATATGACGAAAGCTCGGTCAGACCGAGAACTTGTCTTATAGTGTCTTCTCACTTTGCTGTATCTTGGCTTGTACAGTTCTGTTGTCAGGAATTGGTGGCAGCGAGGCTGAGCTTCAAGTGCAAAAATAGGTGGAAACATTTCATTATTGCCTCCGCGTACTTTCCATATGACTCTCTGCTGCCGCCACCTCCGGGAAAGGCGGCTAGTCTTGTGGAGTATTGCGAAAACCGAAACGTCGGATTGATCCTCTGTTGCGATGCTAATGCCCAGAATAAAATCTGGGGCAGCAGCAAATGCAACGCGAGGGGAGATCGGCTCTTCGAGTATATACTGTCAAGTGGGCTGAACATCTTGAATGTGGGCTCTAAGCCAACATTTTTCACGCCCAGGAGTCAGGAAGTGATTGATCTTACTCTTTCTAACTCTCGGTTAGGGTAGTCAATCCTAAACTGGAAGGTTCTGAGTGAAGACTCGCTTTCGGACCACAGATATATCCAGTTTCAACTTGGCGAGGATGCTATGTGCCCTGCGCCAGTACGAAACTTGAAAAAATCGGACTGGTCGTGGTTTAGGGAGGAGCTTGGAAACCGATCACGGCGCCACCTAGAATACGATCCACTCATGCCATTGATGAGGCAGTAGATATTTTAACGACTGCCCTACGTGATAGTTTGGATAAGGCCTGTCCGACTCGACCACTTTTAATCCGCACGCCTGTTCCCTGGTGGAACAAGCAGCTGCGGAAGATGAGAGGTGAGTCGAGAAAATATCTTAACCGGGCCCTCAAAACTAATCTTGAGATGGACTGGGAACAATATCGCTGCACGCAAAGAGAGTATAAGAGGCTAATTCGCTCTGCGAAAAGGGACTCTCTTAAGGAGTACTGCAGCGGGATTGAAACCTTTGGTGAAACAGCCAGACTGGTAAACGTTCTGAAAAAGGACCAATCCGTAAAGCTGGGTTCGCTCATCTTGGAGGCTGGTAAATGTCGCCTTTATACCAAAGGTTGGCAAGGACGACTACGCTAGCCCCAGAAGATACAGACCTATTAGCATGACATCATTCATGCTAAAATGTCTGGAAAGATTAGTAGAGCTACGCATTCGTAGGAAGGCGCTGTCATCACATCCTCTCTCTTTGCATGAACATGCCTATCAGGTCGGAAAATCCTGTGAGACGGCTTTGCAAAATCTGGTTGCCAGAGTTGGCGAGGTCGTCGATAGGAAACAGTTCGCCCTGGGCATCTTTGTAGACATTGAGGGTGCTTTTGACAATGCCACCTTCAATAGCATGTGCACTGCTGCTCTACGGCATGGGGTAGAACCTTCGCTGGTAAATTGGATTCGTTCAATGCTGGCGCAGCGGATTATCAAGATTCAGACAGAAGGGATCAATACCTAAAGTGCGGAGTAAATAAGGGTTGTCTTCAGGGCGGTGTGCTTTCCCCTTTACTCTGGTGCTTGGTAATTGACTCTCTTCTTGTCACTCTTGATGACTCGAATATCTACGCTCAGGCCTATGCGGACGATGTGGCCTGTCTAGTCACAGGCCCATCTCTGTCGGCTATTTGCAGGAAAGCGCAGACAATACTGAATAAGATTGACACCTGGTGTGACGATAATGGACTATCCGCAAACCCAATCAAAACTAGTGTTGTTCTCTTCACTGGGCGGAGAAGGTTGGATGGCCTCATTCCTCTCACGCTTAAGGGGGTCTATCACCAAAGGGTACCCTCTGGATATATACCTCTATGACCCATAATCAGCTATGCTTCAGTGCAGACTCTCAATTAATAGTGTGGGGGACCTGCTTGCTAAATTTCAGAGAACAATCGCCGTGTGCTGTACAGGGGCATTCTCTACAACACCTGGTGCTGCTCTTGACGCATTGCTGCACTTACCGTCACTTTGTATATTCATACGTGGGGAGGCCTTAAGGGCCACATGCAGACTTAAAAGAAACGGATATTGGCATAAAACGGAGTGGGGCGAGGCGGAAATTGCTGGCGGTAGAGATATAGACACTTGCGTCTTTTCAACGCCACAGGATAGTACGCCACCGTTTCCTTTGCTGATGATACTCTATAACGTTGAGTTCCCTGAGGCTGAATGCTGGTTTAATGCCAACACTGATCCCGGTCTTACACGTTGTCGAATCTTTACTGATGGCTCCAAAACTGACTCTGGGTCAGGATCTGGAGTTTTTATAGAAGATAATGAGGATAAGCTTCACTTTTCTCTTGGGGAACATGCCTCGGTCTTCCAGACCGAAGTATTTGCAATTCTCAATTCCATGGACTACTTGGTGGAAAATAGGTGGAGGGGGAGGAGTATATGTACGTGTCTGCAGTCACAGCCAAGCTGCACTCAAGGCATTGGCCAGCCCTCTAACTACTTCCAAACTAGTTCGGCAATGCAAGTCTCGACTAAACTATGTTGGTAAACATAATGAACTTGCTTTACTCTGGGTGCCTGGTCACTCCGGAGTACCTGGTAATGAAACATCTGACCATTTTGCTCGGATCAGGAGTTCCTTGGCCCGCAGGGAGATATAGCACTCCCACCTTCGGCCATCGATGCCACCATCAGAAACTGGGTGAATACTTCACTCAGCAATGACTGGGAGGCGTCGAGAGGTTGCAGATGGGCAAAACTCATGATACCTTCAATCTCAGAAGGACTATCAAAAAACTTGCTCTCGCTTAACAGGCGGGAATGCAGGAAACTTGTTGGACTTCTGACCGGTCACTTCACGTGGCATAGACACCTGACAATGATAGGCGTACATGACAAACCCATATGCCCATGCTGTTCTGAAGAGGAAGAGACGGCGGAACACTTTCTGTGCTTCTGCCCCGCCTTTGCCAAAACTAGGTATGAGGCATTTGGTCGCGACGTGTTGAGAGACGAACACCTGAGCTCTTTGACACCCCAAAATCTACTAAGATTTATTCGTAAATCCTGCAGATTTAAAACAGATTAAAAGGAACATGAAAACAGTACAATGGACGGCATGTAGTCTGAGTGCTGTTTTCTGCACGCGTTGTTTCGTGCCTGATTCCAACAAAAAAAAAAAAAAAAGGACAGTCAGCAGAGTTCGAAAACACAAGAATATTAGACGTAGATAAAAAAAGAGAGGACAATGCTAACATTACAAAACTTACGTATACAATACAAAATACGTAACGCGATAAACTACAAGGAAGATGTGGACAATATAAACTGCGTGGACAGATATGTTTGTTATTTTTAGCTACTTTTGCTGTTTAATGTGTTTGAAATGTTATTTATATTAGTTTGTTATTTAAAATCTTATTGTTGTAATGTTATATTTTATTATTTTTATGTTCTATGTACAAATAAAATGTAGACTCCCTGAAGAAAGCGCGAATGACGCCGAAATGCGTAGGAGAATAAAATTAACTTTGTTTACTTTATTTAAAACTACCGGTCGAAAAGCTTCAAAAACATCTCAATAGGAAATCAACATTGGCCCGAAATAAATATACAGCCCAATCACAATTCGGGAGAAATGATATCATCAATTCCGACGTTTTCGTAGTTTTCGTTGCCAACTGTTACGCTAAGTTCGAAGTTCAGTGTTACCAACTCTTTACACGAAGTTCAGCTGTTTTTGGGTTACTTTTTTGACAGCAGTTGAAGGAAAATTCATATATTTTCACAGGCAATAGTTATTTAAATACAAAAAATAATTAAATGAGTTCCATTATGAAAGCTGTTTTATTAAAAGAGCAAGCGCGATGCCCGAAATAGAAGTTTCCAACCCGCAAATCCTTTTTACCGTTTCGTCTAAATTATTGAATGTGTGTATGAGGTTGCTTTCTTTTCGAGTTGCTCTGGGTTCAATTTTGTTTAGATATGGCTTCCGTTGTACTAGCTTTTATGGTGCAACCAAACCTCTAAAACAAAAAGAGAACAACAGAAACAAAAAATCGTTCTACTTTTTATTATAATTCAACAAATTAGCAAACATTTTTCCTATTCACTATTTTCCCAGGTGGTTGCTGTTGAAGTTTTATGTTATATTACACAGTACGACAGTGGTTGGTACACATGAGAAATGGTAACAGAATAAGAAAATAGGCTTAAAATATAGAAATATGTGTCTCGGCGTTTTGCTGTAGCACGTCAGAAATTTGAGAAAATCGATTTTCAAGCTTCAAAGGACCGTGTAGGTTCACTTCTAATGTAATACTATTATAAAAAGTTCTATAAAAACAGAATGGGTGAACCGATTTTAATGCGTTTTACTCGGAATCCGTGATGGCAATCTCCCAAATTTCGAAATTTCGTAAGAATTTCGTGATCACGTCGGGAGCTCCGACGGATTTTATGATAGGCCTGATAATTGAAATCAGTTTTATTTAAATTCAATTTATTTTAATATTTATGTAGATACAAAAGTTTAATTTATAAAAATATCTTTGCTCCAAGCAATTCCCATATTAACTTTTGAATTCGTTTTGTCTTTATGTCCTTAAGTTTCTTTTTGATTTTATTGACTAAACAAATGGTATTTTTTCCTGTGTATTCTTCGAAGTAAATACGCCTTTAAAATTTTGCTCAAACAGTTTCAATTGGCGTCAGTTAGTTGGGGCACGTTTGGGGGGTTATACTCTTTACGTACAAATTCAATTCTAATATCTGAAGTTCAGGAATACATGTTCCTGCATAAGTCTGAGCAAAAACTGATTGTTAGCCACAACAAAACTTTTCCGGAGAACTTAGTGTTTTGAGTAAAAATAACAGCATCTCACACAGCGAAAGCTTAGCTCAGCCTTTTGAGATGCCCAACTATCTGCTTTCAACTTTTCGCGTATTTTTTTAAGCACAATTTTTGCCGGAACCTTTTTTATGTACTATGATTTTCTTATCTCTGAAAAGTTGAATAGTATGAAATGAAATAAAATAAGATATGCCGTTAGATTTTTACATTGAAATTTTTTTTTGCAAAATTAAGCGCTACTTTGTGTTTGTTTTCACAAGACGTGTTCAGATTTCATTCACCATACGTTATTAACATAATTGAATTTTGCGACCATCTTGTACCAGTTGCACGTTTTAGTGCGATTTGATCCGTTCCCAAAGCATTGGTCAATAAGTCCCAGCGTTAAGTTGAGTTGACACAAAAATAATAATAACGCGAGAATTTGTTACTGAAATCCGAGCAAATTTCTGCCTTGCTTTTTTGTGTTAACAAAAGACTGGCTGCGACAGTCCGATAAATTTATTGAATTTTTTGATACGAACTGAATTACAGCGTCCGTAAAATATTCTGATTTATGTTGATTGATGACAATAAATTGGAGGAAAATTTCGACAGCCATTGAACCATTCATTCATATCTAATGCAAAACACAAATTGATAGTGACGGCTAACATCAGTAAGAAACATTTATTTCATAGGTTTAAAAATATAAATAATTAAACCTGACTAACACGAGTACCTAAACATACAATACCTTACCTTTGTTCCCATATTTTGCTATGTGTGATGCCAGTAAGGGGTCATATTTATTCAATTAATCAAGAAGACCTAAAAAATTACCGTTTATCATTGAGCGGCATGTTTGATCTACACCACGAAAGGGCATCAGTTTTGATCTAAGAAATTTTATCATGCCTTCAATTTGCTTTAAAATTGTTTGCCAATACTTCGTTTCCTGATTTTTTCAAAATTATTATTCTTTGATAATGTGATTTTAAAATTTTTCATGGGTTTTTTTATGCCCCTGAATATTCTGTAGTCGAGAAAACTGTTTGTCCCAGTAAATATCATTCAACTTGATTGATCACACATAGACGACACATAAAGCTTAATATAGCATTTTTCTATAGCGAGTAGAACACCCAGTTGTGATCAGCAATTTATCTGTTAGCTAGCGTGCGTTGATTGCTTAGTAATCTAATAACACTCAAATAAAATTTCTTCCTCGGAACTATTTTAGAGCATATCTGATAGTTTTTTTTAATGATTGAACCACTCAAAAATGTTGAAAAATGGCGCAGGAATCTATGTAACAGTAAATATAAATATCTTGTTAATTCATATTTTCACTTATGAAAATTACAAAAATCAATATAATTATTCATATCTTTGGTTCACATAGAACTGTTTTACATACTTTACCAAATATAAGTTGAATCAGATTGATAGGTGAGATAGTTTTCGCGCTATCGTTCACGCCAATTGCAAAAACTTGGTTTTCAGCAAATGCGCTTCAAAGTTTTGATACAGTGCACTACGGGTCAAATGAATGGTTTTTGAGGCAAGAAATCACAGGAAGCAGCTAGAGCTTCAAAATTTAGTACAGGTGACTACGATGGGTATCTTACTCTTCGATTAAAATTTCAAGTCTATTCGCCCTAACCACGCCTACTTCTAGTAACTATATTGTTTACCACGTTAAAATTATTATAATGCCCACTTGCATTGACCGGACATGTAAGCTTAGCAGTGGGAGAGTTAATAAAAAACACGGCCCTTGGATAATGGAGCATTCTGTTAGAAATAACATTTATTTACTAATAAAATTATTAACATAAAACCATACAATTAAATAAGTCTTCTTTTGCTAGTGATCGGCTTACAAATTATTTTGTGCTTCCAATGCCATCAAGATTTAATTCCACTAAAAAGATAACATTAAATTTTATAAAATTAAGTATATTATAAATAACTCTTACATACTTCAAAATTGTGCCATGTTTCATCAATTTCTAACTGTATATTAAAATGAGAGGATCTATCTCCTCCCATTCGAAATCAGAAAAATGTTCATTTGCGATAGCACTTGACGTAGTCGGCAATTGATATTCAGGAACATCTGGAATCTTTAAAAGAGAAATAACTTCTCTTGGAAGCTGCAAATTTTTTTTTGCTGAATGACGGTTCTTTAGACAAATACTGGATAAGAATGGGTCAGAAGAATCCATGACTCTGTTAAAAACATCAGATATATTGTGTTCTCTATAGTCTTTTCGTGCATGCTCAATGCGATCCTTTTTATAAAATTTGTTTCTCGCCTCAGAAGCACTTTCTCCAGCGCATCCAAGAGGCACGATTGAGGCTTGTACTATTTGTGAAGAATGTGCTAAAATTTTATGCAACGTAGCTGACATTGGGTACCATTCGTAATATTCAAAATATATTTCGGCAGTTCTGTAACAAAAATTTTTCAAGTTTTCGAGACTTAACTCAAAATTACAAGAAATTGCAATTAGTATGACTTGTAAGTGTTTTAAAAACTCGATGTTAACGTTTATTATTGACGCAAATAATTCTAGATTTGAAAATGCTTTTCGCGCCGTATTGCCGTCGTTTGTTGATCCACTTCCATTACTTTTCGGCTTATGGACATGAAGACCCATTTTCTCCCGGAATTGTTGTTGAATTTCACCTTTTCTCTGTTGCATTAGTAATTTGTCCTCAGCATTTCGAATGTGCCATTTTCTAATATGAAGTCTATATGAAAGATTCAGCATCAAATCCAAGCGTGTAATGGACTTATGCCATGTTTTAATGAATTTGGTTTGGCTGAAACACTAATGAGCTGAAATCTTTTATTGACAAAAACTGCTTCGGATTTCCACCACATATTGGGCACGACTGAGAAGACTTTGTTTCCGTAAGTACGTTCAAAACTTTTCCATCAATTAAAGTCATTATAAGTTCATTCTTTTCTGATATTTTTCTACCGTTTAAAAAATATTCTAAGGGCTCAAGGGGGTTTTTTGCATATCCAGATTGTTTTTTTCTTTCAAAATATGTTCCTTCGTTTTCTTAATAAATTCAATTTAAATTGGTCGGCAAAACGAACAGATTGAGGTGTACGATTAATCCAAACGGTTTCCTGATGCGACGTGATTAATTTTAGTGGTATAATTGATGTCACAAATAGCGAGTTACCTAAACTTTCTGTGGTATTGCTGCTGAATATTTGTTTAAAAAAACTTTGTCCTGTGGAACTGTCGAAACCAGAACTTAAAACCAATCTGACATCATTCAGCTCATCTATTTGCATCAAAACTTCTTCTTGGTATGACAAAATTCTTGTTGCTGTATGGTTAACCAAGCTCTGCAGAGGAATTTGTGCTGATGATTCCGTTACTGATAGTCCATCAGGTCGGCATTGCAGTTTGTACTCTAGAATTTTTTGGTAATGTGGATAAGTATCACAGTTTCGTGACTTGCTCATTTTATGTACTGTTGCTTTGTTAAATTATTTTCTATCAAAAATAGTAATGCTTCCTCGGGGGATAGTGGTAATGGTTTTTTGTCATTGGAGGTTAAAATTTTTCTCATTTTTGAAGCCCTAGATGGAGATGAAACTGCTTCCATTAAAACAAAGTTTAAATCATTTGATTTTGATGCATAAGCTGATATTGAAGCATCATGAACCAATAATTTGGTATCGTGGCCCTGTACGGACGATACTTCGAAAGCAAGTTTTCGTTTTTGCCTCGCACTACCCTCGCTGTATCCAACGACCTCTTTTGTTTGCGACATCACTTTCAGTAGTTTTAAATTCAGTCACATTTGATAACCATAAACTTTCGTTGTTCTCAAATCTCTTCGCACATCTTTGGTTCTTGTTCCACTTTTGGGTAGCATTTGCACAAAAATTGTTAATTTTCTTTTTGTTTGATGCCATACATTCGTCATCCACACTTCTATTAAATTTCGTGAAAACCCAGTTGACAACAGTTGTAGCATTTCGATTATTATCGAACCAAAATTTAACTATATATTTATATATATATTTTTATTTTTACGCAATCTTAAAAGGAAAATATAAATAATTTAGTTAAGCTGCAGTTGAAATTACAACCACATGAAAGTACACATCTTTACCTTTCTCTACATATACATATATTGTTCAACAAATACGTCCCAATAAACAAAGTACTACTCCAAGAAACACACGGTCAATAACCAAAACTACACAGAAAATACGACACACTTTGATATAACAAAAAATTTACAACAAGAACATTTTTATGAAACTTATTAATACAATACCTGAATTAAAATTTCCAATTTAAAAAATTGTATACAATTATAATATTTTGTTAAACAATGGATTAAATGTTAGGCACTATAAAGGTGAATGTCGGAGAACGAAACAAACCAAAAAAAACTACAACTTCGACAGCTTGGCTTTAAGACATGGGTTGCCACCTGACTCTCACTTTTGTATTTTTGGGTATTTAAAAAGGTTTATTACAAAATGCCATTATCACTTTTTTATTTCTTGCCTCAAAAACCACTAATTTGACCTATAGTGCAGTGCAATGAAAGATGAATTTTCGTCGACGCACTTGTCTACCTGAAATATCTTTTGAACCACTTCGAAATCAAAGCTAATATTTTACACATATCTTTTTAAATAGTTTTGGAAGAGATAAAGCAAAAAACCATTGGTTTTTTTTATTTAAATGATCCGACCCCCTTAATTTATGCATTTTTTTGGCCGAAATTTTCCGCTTCTGAAATTCATTTTTCTTTGGTGGCGTTTCATATACATACATACATGCCATATATTGTTTATACTTAGACACTACTTTTAAGTAGCGAACAACAATTAATTTTTCTTGGGATATTTTAAAAAGGCACAAAAAAATATTTAGGCTCAGGGCAACAAGAAACATTAACTCGGCACTGTGGAATACATTAGTAGTATTGAACTATTATTATCAGGGACCGTTAATAATGATTATTGTTGCGATTTTTAAATGAAAAAATCAATCACTTAGAATAGACATACAAAAAAACCGATAACGCCATGTTAATCCTTTTTCGACGATCTTATTCTATCCATGATGATTTTTTAATTTCGGATTTTTATGATTTTCTTCACCGATAATGATTAATTTTGATTAATTTTATAATAAATCATTAATAATCATTATTTTTGAGCAAAAAAAAAAAATCACAAATAATCATTATTAATTATTTTTATTTTTTTCGCTCTAAATAAAACTCACTTTTAAATCACTGGTTTCTAATGAAGTTTTTTGCTAAATTCGTTGCATTTCCTTTTAGAACAAATCTAAAGGATCAAATTTATGTTATGGTTTTGCCACGTCCCCTGTCCACCTTTCTGAACATTATAAAAAATCACATCTCACATACACCCAATACACAGTTCACATACAGGATATATGCCCTAGTTTTCATGACTATAGCAAATTTTATCGCTATCAGGTGCCGGCTAATACGGTTGAAACGATTTCATCGATATAATAATTTTTTAACAAATTTTTGTGTTATTCAGGTTTTCGATTCTTTTAAAATCAATTATTCTTTTTAAAGTAAGAAAGATAAGCAAACGATTAAACAGATAAAGCTCTAAAACAAGTAAAAAATGCTATAGAAGCGCACATGACTATGAGTGACACTGGGCCTTTTAATTATCTATAATAATATTGTCAAATGTAACGTTCTCAGCCCCAATGACTAAAGTCATATATCACTACTTCCACTACCAACAACATACACTTGTACTTGCATTCTTTCTTTATCTATCCTACTTATCTTCTCACATCTCTTTTTTAATTCGTTATTTGCTCACTTGCGAACTGATTATTCCCTTAAATACTAAACGAAACCTAAACATAATTATTTCTCTTTAATTACAAAACAGCAACAGTACATATTTTGATACTTACAATTAGTTTTGAGCTTGTTTTTGTTAACCGTCTCTTAGTTGTAAGCATGAAGTTAATGTACTTAAATGCACTGAATAACTTATTGTTTGGTGACGATTGACTATGCCTCGGCATTGTTGTTATCTAGTATTAATTATTGACGATCATTTTAAACGAAACCTAAACATAATTATTTCTCTTTAATTACAAAACAGCAACAGTACATATTTTGATACTTACAATTAGTTTTAAGCTTGTTTTTGTTAACCGTCTCTTAGTTGTAAGCATGAAGTTAATGTACTTAAATGCACTGAATAACTTATTGTTTGGTGACGATTGACTATGCCTCGGCATTGTTGTTATCTAGTATTAATTATTGACGATCATTTTTGTCACGTTTCGAAATTGACAATTATAGTCCAAAGCCAGTCAGTTTAAGCAAAAATTTAATAGAATATTGGAAAGAAAAACAATTTCAATACCCCCATATATATCAGCTAGCCAAGGTGGTGCACTCTGTACCTGCCACACAAGTGAGTGTTGAAAGGTCTTTTTCAGCACTGAAATTGTTATTGACAGAATAAAGGTGCAACCTTTCAAGCGAGTCACTTTCAAGACTAGTTTTTGTAAAATTGAATGATAATTAAAACAAATTATAATAATTAACTTTATATTGATTAACATAAATTTGATCCTATAGATTTGTTCTAAAAGGTAATTCAACGAATTTAGCAAAAAACTTCATTAGAAACCAGTGATTTAAAAGTGAGTTTTATTTTGAGCAAAAAAAATAAAAATCATTAATAATGATTATTTGTGGTTTTTATTTTTTTTGCTCAAATATAATGATTATTAATGATTTATTATAAAATTAATCCATATTGGTGAAGAAAATCGTAAAACTCAATGTATAATCATTATTACGTGATTATTAAAATAAAACTTATAATGATTACGGTCCCTGATTATTATTATTATTATTAGGGCATAGTAGCGACCTTACAATATCTATTGTGCTAACCCTTTAAGTTTGTCACTCCATCGTTAGGCTACTTAAGAAGTTAAGCACTTTGGAGGGAGTAGTTGTCCATATTCTGGAAGGAGATAATACTCGCTCCCCCAGGTGTATAAGCCTAAGTCCGCTTATTCTTGGGCAGTTACAAAGTATATGTTCAGAAGTCTCCGCATCTAGACCACAAAACCTTTAGTCAGCAATCTCAGAGAGTCCTATTTCATAAAGATGGCCTGCAGTGACCTGTTTAGTACCCGATGAGAGTTCTAAGACCCTCTCTGCTGAGTTTGAGAAGTTTTTCAGAGGTTTCACGGGATGGACTTTTGAACCTTTTAGATTGTCTGTTCCCCTTTGCTGAGTGCCATTGGGCTGCGATTCTTGAGTCCTCCCACATTCTCAGAATTTCTGCTGTGTATCCCTTAGAGGGACCGCAGAACGGTTGAGGGCCGTAAAAGCTCTGTTGGACTCATTTTTTTCGAGAAAGTCCACCATCCACGCCTTCATGACCCGGAACCCATCACAGAGGAACTCTGTTGTTGACTCCTAGTGAGCCCAGTGCCGTTCTGCAGCAGTCTACAGTATTGAACTAAATTTTACCTTAAAAATATAATAATAATTTGGCGTTTACACTATATAGCTCAGTGTTTGGCCGAGCTTTATATTATACCACAAATGAAGGCACCTACAGTTTTGTGCGACTCCGATCGGCAGATGTATTTTATGAGAAGCTATTTCATGGCAGGAGGTTAGCCCTTGCCTGCCGAGGGATGACCGCCATAAGAAAAATATATTTTCTTTGATTAAGATTTTACTTGCACCAGGTGAGATTCGACCTCGGCGTATCGATTTATAGCACGCACCGCTACCCACTCCACCACAGCGGACACCAAATTTCTAAAATAAGTAATGATTTTCTGAATGGTGAAAATATATATAATAAATTTGCTATAACAAAGCAGTGGGCGAAGGTGTTGGTAACGGAACTTTTTGTGCAACTTCGTTCATTGACAACATCGCTAGCGTATCGCTTGAACCTCCATTCCTTTTTGCAGTTTTGTGACGCTAACGCTTATCTTAGGCGAAATAGACATCCCTTACGCCAATAAAATAAAAACTGATTTTAAACTTTAATGACTATTGTAAAAACAACAATAAGTATGTACTAAAGCGGTAGAAGTTATTGCTGACATTTCGCAGATCACAACATCTCTTTATCAGACACGCTAACACAGCGACTAATCATACAAAGCAAGCACAGCTCTACGTGATGGTTTGGATTCCCAAGGATCATGTTATCTGTAGTATGTGTGAATTGGGTTGGATATGTGTGACTTTAATGTTATGGTTTTTTTTATAATAGCTCATTGTAATTGTTAGTGTAGAATCTTATATCAGTATTTTTAATTTGATTTACAAAGACATGATTCATTGGGAAAGCTGGAGTTAGATCTGCCACATAAGAAAAAGTAATTATAGATAAATATACAAGTATGTATGTGCCAGAATCGTTTTCTTAGTAAATATAAGTGGAAATACGTAGATACAAGAGCAGATATTCTTCATAAAAAGAAGCATTTTTAATAAGTCTTATCTCTATTAGTTTTAATGTCGTCCATGAATTCGTCACAATATTTTTCCACATTTGTTGTTGTGTTGCTAGCCAGGGTCTGAGTTGCTTCACTATTTAATTTATTTTTACATCGTAATTGTCGAATTTGGTTCCGAATCGGACTCATTCTTGATGTCGCTATTGGTGGGAAATAGAACGTCGTGTGTTATGTGGTGGTTGAGTGGTGGTGGTGGTATCATTTTCGGTGCTTGCATAAGGTAGGTAGGTAGATGGTAATAAGGAATATGTGGTCGGATATTCATTATCTCATAGCCGATACGAATGTCCTGTGGTTGAAGCTAAAGTTAAAATTTTGAAGTATTTTTTCGACTTACATAATAAGATTTTGCGTTTTTAATTCATTAATAATTACATATACATATTGTCTGGAATATAATATATCACTCCTTTAGAGTTTTTGTTTTTAGGGACGTGTATTATGATGTCGTAAGATATTAATTATTATTTGCTTTGTATGGTTTTTATTTTTTATTAACACTCATCCATTGTTAGTCATAATGAGATATTTTGATCCTGGGATCGAAAATATTGGCTTTGACCTTTTGTCCCATTGCAATGAAGGTATTTTGGCAGTTTTTACTATGTTAGCTGGTTCTATCATAGTGTTAATGTTAACAAAAACGAAGCTCAATGCAAGTTCACGCTTTACTTTTTATTGTATATTTTATTTTTCTTTAGATCGTATTTTTTTCAACGAAAAAAGCAGTTTGCACTTGGTATTCTAAATTAACTATGTATGTGGTGCGCTGATCTAGTTTTTTTTTTGTTTTTTGTTAGTAGTTAACAACCGTTACTGAAATTGTATTATGCGTTGAGCGTTCGATAGTAAACAATCAGCTAATCAGTTAAGCTGGCAAACATAATTTAATCTTAATGCGACGAGAGCCACAACTGAACAGACGTTTTCTAAAGTATAATATGTATAATAATTTTGACATAGAAAAAACTTACCAATGAAGAGTCAAATTTTTTTTACAATTGGCCTGTAATTATACATTAAAATAAAAACTTTTAAAATAACTGACGTTTTTGCCTTCATAAGTATAATATGTATAATAATTTTGACATAAAAAAACCGTACCATTGAAGAGTCAAATTTTTTTAACAATCGGCCTATAATTATACATTAAAATAAAAATTTTCAAAATTACTTTAGTTATTTTAACCAATTGTATAAATTTTTTAATTTAAATTAACAAATTAAAAATTACAAAATTAACCAGAAATTATGGAAAGCTGCCGAAGAACGAAAACCTAAGGTCGAGAGTATCAACATTGCCGGAGGACGTCTAATACGCGAAGCAAAGGTAATGTACTTGTACAAACTTTACATTAGCATTTATATATTTTAAATATTTTACCACATTCATTTAAGTTCTTCCAATGGAACAGAAGTTTTTCATATTGTGCATGTTAAAAAACCATGAATACATTTTGAACGCAAATGCTGAATACATATATCTATGATACTGGTATATGTGTATTCATACACAGGAATTCAGACGAAATTGGGTACATACCAGGTGTATAACGAAATAATGTCGTTTTTTTTCTTTAAAAAAAAAAACACGTTTAATTCAAGAGTTAAAGGAATACTCGTTTATTCAAAGTATGCGTCCTCGCTTTTCATACACTTATCCCATCTTTCAGGCAATTTGTGAATTCCACGCCAATAGAAGTTTTTGGAGTTTTCGGCAACCAATTATCAAGCCAAATTTCAACATTTTCGTAAGAATCGAAGCGCTGCTCAGATACTGGCGGTAATCGGACGGGGCCAGGTGAGGTGAGTAGGCCGCATGCGCGAGCAATTCCCAATTGAGTGCTGCCAACATGTCGCGAACCGGTCTTGCTGAATGTGATGGAGCGTTGTCATGGAGGCAAATGTCTTTGTGTTACCTTTTTCGATATTGCGGCCGTTTTTTTTATTGCGATTGCTCTTTATTCGGCACGAAACTCGACATGTTGACTGCGCTGAGAGTAACACCATAACGACGCTCGATTAGCGCGAAACTTTGGTGGTATGACAGTTTAGGTGGACGCTTCACCCTTTCAAAGTTTCATGACATTCGATAAATATTTAGGCTTGGGAGACATCTAAATGTTCGAACCGACATTATTTAGTTATACACTTGGTATATCTTCAAAATATATCAGACCTCATCTGCGATTAAAATCCAAAAAAACTTGATCGGAATCGAATTGTATAACGCCTTTCTCCCCTTTTTTAGTCTTCACTTTTTGACGGAGTTGATAAACTAGTATCTACATACATAGATAAAGGACTATTTTTCAAGTTTTGTCGGATTCGGAATGCAAAACCTGCTTTTATATTTCTCGGTTAGCTTAATATTGGCCTTTGAAGTTTTATCACATGAGCTTTTCATACTATTTTATCATACACTTCATATCATTAAGGCGATAATTGTAAGTTTTACATAACATAGAAGCGTAGAACTTGAAATAATACAACTTTTAAACGAAAATTGTGTTTTCTATAAGAATAACTTAATAAGTATTGGAATGTTTTCGGACATATGTATGTTTGGCTGCTGCAACTGGTGCATACAATGCTGCAGCTGATGTGGTTAAAGTAATGTTGTCTTCCAAGAAGTCCAACGATTTCGCTTTGTTTGCTTAAATCGACGACTTCACTTTTAATGCATTAAATTGCAATTTGATATATACCGCGTTTACCAAATTTTACCTTTCATTAGTCCACATCTACACCTTCCTTTGTGTCCTAACATGTACAATTTTAATATCTTAATTTTGTATCGTTTTCTCATGTGGGCAATTTGCTACCTAACTGAGTTTTCTGTATAACATAAAATAATGCATAACACTTTATTACAACATAATAATGCGAGTGGCGCAATGCAATGAAAACTGAGTTGTCAAATTATTTTACTAGTGAAATTTCACGGTCTCCTTTATGTTGGGTTTAGATGTGGGGTAAGGTGATTGTTTGACTCGATGTACATATGTACATACCTATGGCATATGGCACGGTTTGTTGCAAACGAAATGCCTGAATTTTGCATAGCTATGTAGCACACGTCATTGACGGTGATGTCCTCGCTCTCAATTTCAATCAAGTAATTCGCCCCTCAAATGCACCTAATAGTTTTTGGGAGTTTAATATGTTTCTAAACCAGCGGTCTAATGGCTTGCAACACAGGATATTATTTTTATAATATATTTCGCCACATTGTATCGCTTTATGCTGACAATACGTACAGAGTTGCATTGAACTTTATGTATTAAATCTTATTTTGAGTAGAACATGGGTACGAATTCATATATTTATAAGGCACATTTCCACATACATATAATTCCTGCTTTCCACATGTTTTCTCAATTATTTTGATTCCCTCGATTTATCATTTTCACCGTATATATTTATAAGTTGCTTGTAAATACCTATAAGAGAATATGCGAGAATACTATGCGATTTTAATAATGTAGTCTAATAGGCGCTAAAGAATGATTGGGCAGGCTGTATTAATGATTAAATTATTTTAAGAGCATGATGCAATAATGAAAGGTGTTGTACGTTGGCAACTTCTCGCTCTAAAATGGCCATCTTGAGCGCCCTTAGAAACCATGTTGTTCCTTTGCTGAATTTCTTTACCAGTTTTGTAAGAAAATGTTTGAATTGTAGCAGAAATTTAAATTTTTCATGTGGCTCTTAGTAAAGGTATTATTATTTGCTTTGGCATTTTGCATTGTTTTTACTTATTTGTTGGCAGTTGGTTTTGTGAATGCGAGAATGTGAATAAGTTTATGTGAAAAATTGTCAATTTTTTGTATGATACAAAAATATTCATTAAATTATTAAGTGAAATACATCTCTCGGGTTTATTTCAGAAAACAGGATCAACAATTTTGTTGGCATTTTCAGAACAATACAGTCAATC
The DNA here is from genome assembly GCA_963971545.1 of Philophylla caesio. NCBI lineage: Eukaryota > Metazoa > Arthropoda > Insecta > Diptera > Tephritidae > Philophylla > Philophylla caesio. The sequence goes on along the minus strand of OZ020606.1, from coordinate 44,151,450 downwards.
TCTTTTTTACGCGGTTCTTTTTAACGTGGTTTTTTTAACCCGGAGTTTTCTACAATCCCCTATTGTCTCTTTTTTACACGATTTTACTTTTTTAACCATAATTGTTGAATTTGAATAAAATCGGACTGTAATTACGGATTTTGGAAATATCTCGACTCCAGCGCCACCTATGCTGTGCTCATTCGAGGTCATTTCAAACATATCCTGTGAATTTGGGCCCGATCGGTTTATAAAGATGCTATATGGAGTGCTACTGATATTTATATGAACATGCAGAAAGATTATCCTCGGCTTTTTTTTTGTATTTATTTATTTTAAGAACTGAAGTGTGGATATTTTCGTCGGTTAATATAATTTAAGTTAATGTTGATCTCAATATCATTTTTTGTTTTTAATATGTATCAAAGCATAGCGAAATTTAGGTTTCGGGTGGAAACCTGGTTATTTTAATGCGAATTTTTTTTTTCCACGGATTTTTCGCAAATAGGAACGAATAAACAAATTTTAACTGAAATGTGGTTATTTTTACGCGTTTTTTTACGAGACTAATTTCCGTTCCAGTAAACCGCGTTAAAAAGAGATCGACTGTACTTTATTGGCAAGAAAAATTAGTAAGTTTTTTGAAGAGCATTATTTTACTTTTGTAACTTTTTATTAGCATATGAACATTCATAGATTAACATTATGAAAAGGCTGATTTTTTTAACCTTGTAAAATTTGTTATACGTATAAAGAAAGGCTAATGGAACTAATTTGGTTTTTCCTGCAATAAAATAGATTTTTTTTTACAAAAACCCGACTTAAGTGTTTATATGCCCATAAGAATTGAGATTTACCGTTAGTTTCTTCATGAACCAATGATAAGAACAAAACCAAATTGATGTGGGAAACCCCGTGATGTTCTTCTTTTCCGAAAAAAATTAATAATCGAGTTTTGTTTCTCTTAATTTTGGCATCCAAAAACTAAAATGTTGTACTGTGCGCAGGTTTCACCAACAATTTTAATAATAATTATTATATTTTTTTGTCAATTTTCATAAAAAATTTATAAAATTCATTCGTTGTGGTTTAATTTTATGTATGTTGACTAATTAGTACTTTTTCCTAAGAACGGCCTTCTTTTCTTCCCGTTTCTCTTATACCTCGTTAATACAACATTGAGCTAAGGGCGTTTAAGCTGGCGCTGTCACAACGTACAACACCTTTCAATGTTCTAACATGTATTAAGACAAGATTGATATAGAAGAGATTGCGACAGCTAACAAAAATTGTTAACGATCTGCGCATGTACGTCACCTATCAATAACGTATTCTCATTTTGATTGGAGAATTGCTTTATAAGTTCGAATCATATAATAACAACGCGCTGCACTTCACAAAAAATTTTAATTAAACCTTTAAAATAACAGAACACAAAATATTCACTTCACGCGTGTTGCAATTTCAAGAAACTTTGATGATGTGACGTCATCAATCAGCCAATGTCGTAAAGTAAAAAGTAACGGACCTGCGCTAGGCGCAATCTCTTATTCATCAATCTTGGTCTAAGATGTTCTTTCACTTTTAATATTTTGACAAAAACAATGCTTGACGGCAGACGTCCAATATTGCCACTACTTTGAAATAGACTTTGGAGATTTAAATTTATATTTTGTTTTATTTTATTTATCGGATACATATTTTCACCAATGCAGTGACATTTTATTGATTATTATAGATGTACAGTATTTGATTTATTCTCTGAACCTAGTAAGAGTTACTATCGTTTCAGAGCAAGACTCGCTTGTGTTTCTTGGTATCGAGTTTCTGTTATCTGTCTAGATTTTACGACCAACTAAATCTTCATTTGAAAAGTGGATAAAGCACACAAATTCCTCTTTCGGAAGCTGATGGGCACTTACTTTGCATGCCTCCTGCATTACTTTTGGCTAGAATATTGCAGTGCTGGAAATTTAAAGTGTTTGATCTTCAAGCCCTTGCAATTGCTTCTTGTGTTCTTACATCCCGCTAAGCGGACCTGATTTTTTTTTTAATTACAAAAATATCAATTGTAAAATACCAAACAATTTTTTAATATGGAATTGGTAGCACGAAAATCTGAAACACTGTTTCTGTAAAATAGGTAATATGATGCTTAAAATCTAAAAATGACTATTTTTTGGGCTCTAAGATTTATTTACAAATATGTAAGTTCATCGATAAAAATGATATTTGTTATTTTCCAAACTCATTAAAAATATAATGCGATAAAAGAAACTCCTTTGATTAAAACCAAAGTGTATTTAACAAAGTGTGCTAAGTACTGACAGCTCCTGAATTCCGGAGCGTTATTATGTCAAACCTCATGAAATTTGTTTACCCATAAATGTTCTCAAAAATAAAAATGTAAACAAAATGTTTTGTAGAAAAATTATACATATGTAGTTACATGTATGCATACAAAGCTTGAAAAAAATTTCACCAAATTATTTTAAATATAACGAAGAAATTGCATCGTGCGCAATTTGTTAAGGCAAAAACGGCAACAAATTTCCTTTTTATGCAGTGCCTAGAAAAGGAGTGCATAGGAAGAGGGGGGTCGAAGCTTTCCAAATAAATTTTTCCGCTTCGGCGAGAGTGTGTGAATAGCATTTCGACGAAGGCGATTTGTATCACAGTTTTTGCATAAGATTAAAAGTTTAGAAAACCTTTTTATATCAGTGAATGAAAATGATGTTAACACAGTTAAAAATCTAAGTGAATATTTTCAGGAAATAGTAAAGATGTATATTTGTCTAAGGAAGTCAAGTAACTATTTTTCGGGTGTAGGATACACTTTAGAATTAAGTATTTGAATAAACATCTAAACACCAAGCACCTGCAAAAAAAATTGTCCCAAAGTAAAAAATTCTTCAAATTATTACTTTAAAAAATTTGGTAATTTTTCATTCCACAGACTAGGCTTTAATGTTTTTTGTTGACGTTTTAGCTATTCTTTATTTGCGCATTTTTTACTTCCAAACTTTTTTGGGTCTTTTTCCTCCAATGTCTATTTATGGGTTAAAGCAATAAGTTTTGAAAGATGCCGTCTTGACATAATAAGCATCCTGTCATTTCTTAGCACACATTGTTAAATACACATTGGGTTAAAACGAAATAATTCAAAATGAAGTATTTTAACAATAAGAAACAAATAAATAGGGTGTCTTATATATATTTCGATTCGAAAAGCAAATCCGTCAGGTTCGAATAATTGGCACTGTGAATTTAATAATTTCCATGGCGTCTTTCAAATCACATTGAATTTCGGAACGCGAAATAGAGCAGACTTTCAGATAATGCGCAAATACAAATATTTATGGACCCCTAATTAGGGAAATTTTAAAAATATTGTTTATGGTGCCCTTAAAATCAAAGTTCCGTTTCTAAAGATAAGTATATTTAACAAAGCCGACATGAGCCAACCATCTTCATAAATCAATTACATTTCTTATTTAATAATTTTTTGAGTCTGTGGTAAACTTAATACAATATGTTCACTAAAAATAAATTAATTTTATTGGACTCTTTCCCGTCAGAAATAATCGTGGATGTTTTCCATTGTCTACCAACAGGCGACACTTCAACCATAAACTTTAATCGAGGGCACTCCGAGTAATAAATAACAAGAACACACTACACGGCATCAAATGTTTTTAAAAAACCCACCAAATTCAAATTTATACATAACTAAGTATTCCCGAATGGCTCTTTTTCTTTATTTAAATCTTAATTCGCCTTTAGTTTTTCTTTCATGTCGGCACATATAAAAACTAATAAAAACGCGGCATTTTGAAAACGTTTGGCTATTTTTCTTTTGCTTATTTAATTGTTAATAACTTTTATAAAATTCTTGTTAATTGCATAAGCCAAGATATTCTCTTTTCATTATTATAAATAATAAGAAGTTACTCATTAAAGTTATCATATTATTTATATACCCAACATACTTTACCTTACTCTTCATTTCGGTTTGCATCAGCTAGATAGTGATTCAGCTTTATACAAAATTCAGTTTTATTGCACAACGTTTTTGCAATAAAAAGAGTCAATATGTAAAAATATCTGGATAAAATATTCTGCCGATACCTTCAAATTAAATTAATGGTGCGATTTTCACATAGGGTTGTTCCATTATCCAACTAATGCAAACCTTAACGGAGTGTAAGGGAGCATGGATTTTTCAGAATACACGAAGCGAAGTAGCATTATTACAATCAATTGCAACATATAATAATATAATACTGGGCAGACGGGGTGGGGGCTTCTCCTAAAAAGAAAACTAGGAAAATAAACTTTCAAAACTCCGATACACATATATTTTAATTGCCGCTTCTTCCAAATCCTTTGTCGGAAAACTGTTCAAATTAAAAAAATTCAAGAAAATTTGTATTATGATCTCAAAGTATGGAGTTTTGTTGATCACTAAAGTGCACAAGTCAAGTGTTTAAAAAATTCTGTTAATTTTTGATAGGAGGATACTTTATTTACATGTATTTTTGTTCTTAGATCTCGGCAGTTTGGTGGATTTACCTCTCTAGGTACAATATTGCTATTGTTGAAGTACGACTCTATTGCACTTGCCCATAGCGGTCAGATTAGACCAAAAGATTTTGTATACCTTATATAAAATTAGAAATGTTTTTAACCTCTCGCCACAATTCTTAACATAAATAATCTTATTGAGTGATGCAGATTCTATTCCCGCATCAGCCGCAAGTGTAATTTTTTTTGGAAAACTTGGTTTTTTGGTGTCCATCATTAGGAGTCGCCCTTTTCAATAATCACTTATACATATATATTTTTATTTAATCTAGCATTGCAACTAAAAAAGCAAACTGGGTCTTTTGTAAAATTAATAATAATTCGGCGCTTATACGATATACAACTCTTTGTCTGGCTGATTTTCTCACTAATGCCACGACCTACACTTTTGTTCTAAAACACTACGGGCCATATCATAGCCAAGTTAAAGCCGGCTCCAAAGTTAGCATCAGCTTTTATGACAGATATCTCACCGAAAAGTATGTCAAAAAGCTGCAACTAAATTCAGAGTCTATGACTATGATTATGGCCACATTTTTCTTGATTCTGGTTTTATATGACACTTATGGTATAAAGTGGGAAAGAAAAAAAAATGCGCATTTCTTTATGTATCTACCTGGTGTGATTCACGCTAGTATGAAGCGAACAAATTCTACTTATAGGTTAAAAAAAATAAATACCGCCGCAGTTTGAACCGAATAGGGTTGAACATTGGCGCTTGTATGTACTATATTCTGAAGTCTGAAATTTTAAGTAAAATTTCCAATTTTTTTTTAAATGCGTAAAGTATAAAATTTGAATTAGAACAGTTTAAGTTAAAGAATGTGTTACATTAAAAATAAAAATATAAAAATAGTAATTAAAATTAGCACCAATGAATTTTTTTCTAATCTACATAGTACAATAAATAGTTTTTAACTCGATGCAACTGGTCTGCAGTCCTGAGTTTATGGGTTTCTTCTCGCAACTGCTACATGATTTTAGCGAATTTTATTCTTAAATATTTATTTATGTATGTAAAGAGGCGCATACATGTGCGTACAAATATACATATTGAAAATTACATCTTCTGTTAAAATTATTATAAGGAAGCAGGCACTACACTAACCCGATAACTAATGCTTAAACTCTATTGAACTCTTAGGATTTCGGTACATAAGTAATTTACAAAATCGCCTAAAAAAATTACAATTTCTATTTAAAAATTACTAATGAAAAATCCAAATTTTTCCAAATATTTGATTCTAACATGTAAATCCATTTTAATTTGTAACATACTCAAACACCCAACAATGAAACAATTCTGTTAAATAAATAAAACTGCATAATGTACGACAATGTACGGATTAAAAAAAGCAGATATATGATGGTAAATGTGTGCGCTTACTAGACTGGATATTGGAAGCCAGTCCCTCATTTTCACAACCTCGTGAATATCACCAACGGGTCGTAAGTGATCCAGGCGCTGCAAAATACTACAGTAAACGCTTGGACGCATTTAATGCAAAATATAGCCGATTATTGGAACTAATCTCTCAGTGCCCGTTACCAGCTATAGAAGGCAGCGGAAGCAAATGTTTGGTAAGTTAAAAAATACATACATGTGTGTACTCGTATGCAAATATCGATCTGTTTTACTGGAATTCAGTTTAATACGTAATGTTTTTAAGAAAAATTTTAATAAATAACGATCTTTGAGATTTAAGAATATTTTTGTTAAAATATCGCATTCTAATAACGACAATAAATTGAAAAGTGTGTCCACAAGTGCATGAAACGTAAATATGTAAGTAAACAGATATTAACATATTATCCATTCGATTTTGATAGAAATGACCTACTCAACGAATTACGACCGACAGCGTTGTTTTAAATCTATAGTTAGCAGCGTAGTTTTTGAATTTTGTCGTAAAAAAAGTCCGCAATGAGTAGAGTAATGTTTAAATTACACTTTAGCATGAATAATATGTTCCTTAGTTAAATACAAACCGATGTAATGGAGTCGATAGGTACTCCCACGTTAAAAGTAAAAATTTTCAACATCTAAACCTTGATTTTACTGTACATTTTTTAAATGAGATATAGAAAAATAGCAAACAATTTTATTTAGAGTCGTATCTGTTGTCTTCAAACTACGCGATGTAGTCGCAAACGAATTTTTACGTAATCCTTAACCAAAAAAAAAATTTTTTTTTTAAATGGGAAACAGTGGTGCAATAATAAAAGTGATGTCTCTTTTGAAAGATAAAAAATTAAACTATTCGAAAATATGTCAAATTTTAGGAGTATCAAAAAATTCCGTGACAAAAATCTCCAAAAACCCTTCAAATTTGCCTTTTCTTTGCACAAATAATCGAAAAAATTTTAAAGGAATTCGCAAAACGACCCAAAGAGATAATCGCCGTATTGTTACCAAAGCTTGAAGAACCGTTTCGCATCTCACAACACAATTTTAAAGGATTTAAACGACGCTGGCATCAAGATTTCGAAAGCTACTTTCTGCAGGCGTTTATACGAAAATTAATTATATTGTAAATATCTAGCTAGAAAGCCAAAGTTGACTCCAAAGATGTGCATGCGAAGACTATACTGGGCGCAGCTACACAAAACATGAGGGTCAAGCGTTTGGAATTAGTTAAATTACTTTAAACCATTATTGTAACCATTTGTTCGTAGGTTTTACTTAGCATGATTTTTATCCATTCCCAGGTTATTTTTAGCGATGAGTGCAGGTTGGAAGCTGTGACGGAAGTCGCTAAATTTGTTTGTAGAAGGAAGGTCGAGAGATACGCAAGTGATTGCACCGTTTCATCCACTAAACATCCACCTTCGGTGATGATTTGGAGCTGCAAAAGCGCGGAAGGAGCAGCTCCACGCAATGCGCTCCACGCAGTATATTGAGGTCCTGAAAAACGTGTTGATCCCGTATATTGATAGCCTATAGCATCCTAGAAAGGACTACGCGTTTATGCAGGATGTCGCACCCTCTCATATGTCACGGGCAAGCATGTATTTCTTAGCAATTCTCAGGATCTTAATCCCATAGATAATTGCTGGCTTTACCTGAAACCGAAGGTTTATGCTGGAAGGAATCTAAACAGATATAAGAAACAATGACCAGGGATTTAAAAAAATGGTAACAAACTGTGTTGAATATGTAGGAATTCTGTAATAAATTACTTAACAAATAAAAGCACATATTTTTTATTAACATATCTTAGCTAGTTTGGGTTTAATTGAGGCTTAAAGTCAATATTTTGAAATTTTCACTTCGGTTGTAATTCGTTGAGCAGGTACTGTAGATTAGTTAATAAACATTTGAGCTTTTTTTTTTTTTTTTTTTTTTTGAAATGAAGTGATAGAAAATTTTGTAGGAACACCGTTTACAAATTTCGTTGGGTGTCCCTATTTTACAAACTAAATCTTCTGACAATATATCTTACAAAGATAGTACCAATAGTTTTGGAACACATTTGATGTTTTTGTGAAAAGCTGGCAAAGTTGCATTTTTTAGAATATGTATTCGGTTCAATTAACATTTCTGCGTCCAATCATCATGACAAAGTAGAAATAGTTAAGAAAATTTCGACTGAAGAAGTAAAATTTAGGTGCATAAAAATAGTTCGAATAAAACACTAAATGTAACCAAAACAAATAATTCCAATTTACTTTTACATCAGACTACAATCAGAGCTGCCGCTAGCATTTCCACTCCAAAGCAAGGTTATATGGGAAACAAAAAACATTATCCGACCAATAGAAAAATTGAAATGCTGCTATTAGAAAAGCGACGCCTACGACGGATATGGCAGACTCATAGGTCACCTGCTTCTAAACAACTGCTGAAGGCGGCTACATATGCGCTAACGAGAGCCCTCAAGAGCGAGGAACAGCACGCACAGTACCGGTACATTCAAAAGCTTTCTCCAACTAGCACAAAGTACCCGCTGTGGAAAGCACATACAAACTTAAGTGTCCCAATGGAGACTGAAATGCCAATACGTGACAAGAATGGTAATTGGGCTCGGAGTGACGCGGAAAAAGCAAACACCTTTGCTGCTCATCTACAAAATGTTTTCAGACCAAACTCAGCAACCAATGGGTTTACACTACCACCCGTACCCAAAGTGTCGGAATCTGAACCACTGAAATTTGCACCTGAAGAAATTTCAATAGTAATTAAGAAACAATTGAAACCAAATAAGGCCCCTGGGCACGACTTGATTACTCCAAAAATGATTATTGAGCTACCAAATTGTGCTGTACTTTGCATCTGTATGTTATTTAATGCAATTACTAAACATTGCTATTTCCCTCAACAATGGAAAAAGTCAACTATTGTAATGATACCAAAGCCCGGAAAAGACAAAACACAACCATCCTCCTATAGACCTATCAGCCTGCTACCGTGCATATCGAAATTATTCGAAAGACTTCTTATGCTGCGCATTTACCCACATCTTCAAGCCCACAGCATAATACTATCCCACCAATTTGGCTTCAGGGAGAAACATGGTACGATCGAACAAGTAAATCGCATTACATCTGAAATCCGTACATCCTTTGAAAGGAGGGAATATTGTGCTGCAATATTTCTTGACGTGGCCCAGGCTTTTGATCGAGTATGGCTAGACGGTTTAATGTATAAAATACAAATGTTACTCCCTCAGAGCACCCACAGACTACTTAAGTCCTATCTGTATGATCGAAAGTTCACAGTTCGATGTAACACTGCCATCACTGAAGCTCATCTAATAGAAGCTGGAGTACCGCAAGGCAGTGTTCTCGGCCCGATGCTCTACGTCTTATACACCTCGGATATTCCAACAAACGGCCGATTGACAATGTCCACTTTTGCCGACGACACTGCGATAATCAGCCGCTCCAAGTGTCCCCTGCAAGCATCTGCGCTCTTAGGTAACCATATGGAAGCTGTGGCCAATTGGCTTGCAAACTGGCGTATAAAGGTTAACGAACAAAAATCTAAGCAAGTAACATTTACACTAAATAAGAAAAATTGTCCGCCCTTGACTTTGAACAATGTTCAAATACCACAAAGCAATAATGTCACATACCTAGGGGTCCACCTGGATAGGCGACTTACTTGGCGCAACCACATAGAGGCTAAACGGACTCATCTTAAGTTGAAGACCAGTTCTCTACACTGGCTTATTAACTCTCGCTCACCCCTGAGCCTGGAGTATAAAGTGACTATATACAACACGGTTCTAAAACCCATTTGGACCTATGGATGTGAGTTATGGGGCAACGCGAGCAGCAGCAACATCGAAATCCTTCATCGTGCGCAATCTAAAATCCTTCGAACAATAACCGGAGCACCATGGTATATCCGAAACGAGAATATCCACCACGACTTGAGAATCCCGGAAGTACGAACTGAAATAGAGCAGCGGAAGGCGAAATATGCATCGAAGCTTTTAGCGCACCCTAATCAGTTAGCAAGAAATCTATTGCATGTAAACAGGAACTCAAGATTACGTAGGAATGACTTTCCAGCCCAGTCGTAATATTTCTTAGGGCCAGTTAATAAAAATACTCATCCCGACTATGGGATGTAAATTATGTGATTAGAATAAGATTTGCAAACTTGTTGTTAGGCTCCTTAGTTGAGCAGATTCAATAAATAAAAGTAACAGTTAATATAAAAAAAAAAAAAAAAAAAAAAAAAAAACTTTTACAAGGCCAGTTGGGTGTTTACTCAGGGATTGGTTGACTTTCAAAAAATACCAATGCAACCCTGTAGGTTGTCGATTGCCCCAAAAATTTCGTGCATTGCTATCAATCAATTGGTCTTGTATGTTTTATATACTTATGTGTATAAATAAGCTCAGACACATATAGCTTTTTAACTTTTCAATCGATATGGATTATTGGTCTTGCTGAACGCATGTGGGTACATACAGTGCCGGTAAAAAAATAGTACTACGATCAGCTATGCTCTCTGAGGAAGAAAAAGTTAAAATATCTTTGAATTTTAATAACTTTTTATTGGTCTAATATAATTATTATAATTTAAAGCAATAGTTAAAAAATAAAGATTTGATTTTATTCAATGATTCACAACATGTTTATAAAATTCAATGGAAACTTTCAAAATGCGGCGGTAAAAAAATATTACTAAGATAATATTATGCTCTTAAAAACTAAAATAAAATAAAAATAACTCAAAATATATTAAAAAATATTAAATAGTAATCAAAAATAAAGTCATGTATTCCAATTAATATATGTATAGTAGCATGTCCTTTATCGGACACAACGGCGGCACAACGCCTTTGCATGCAGTCAACAAGGTCCTGGCATCTTTTTAGTGGTATTTTGCCCCAGGAATCTTTAACTACCGTCCAAAGCGCTGCATTGCTGGTGGGTCTTGTATCATGAATCGCCTTTTTGATGTCAGTCCAACGAATCTCAATCGGATTGAGATCAGGCGACTGCGCAGGCCACTCGATCACATTGATCAAATGATCCGCAAACCATCTTTTTGGCTTCTTGCTCGTATGCTTGGGTTCATTATCCTGCTGGAAGACCCACAATAATGACATTTCCTCTTCGGCGTAAGGCAACGTAACCTCCTGTAGAATTTTGACATATACGTTTTGATCCCTGACTTCTTGTATAGGGCATATGTTATTGTCTCCTAACTTGAGACCGACTTCCTTTGCCACCATACAAAACGATTTTGCTTTCGTCTGTCCATAAAATATTCCTCCATCCCTCTACCGGCCAGTCCAAATGATCTTTTGCAAACTTAATACCTTTGCCTATATGTCTACGGTCAAAACGGGTACGTTTCTGCGAGAGTACGACTTTTAAACTATTCTCTTAAAGCCGACTGCGAACTGTCTCTTCACATGCGGAGATATTTAGTTCTTTTTTCAGTACATTAACCGGTTTACACGGGTCCTTCTTGACCTCCTGAACAAGTCGTTTGACGAGTAATGATGACATTGCGCGATTTCGTCCATAAGTTTCGGCCTTTGGAACAAATTTTATTGCATTAATTTCTCGCTTTAGGGCACTGCAATGATTTCCACGGCCCATAGCAACTTAAAAAGTTATTAATTTTGCTTTTTTATTCAAAAACTAGTTAAAACAAATTAAATTACCTCTACTCAAAGTAGTTCTTTAATATATAATATATATATTATATATAAAGGAAATCTATTTTTTTCGACACAATGCACTGGCATTAAATTCGTGCCACGCACTCTAAATTACTCGAAATAAAGAGAACCGTTATGATTGAAAATATATGGTTGCAATCTTAGAGAGAGCCCTTAGTTAGTAAACCAATGCAATGGAAGAAGCCAGTAAGGTGTGACCAAAAATAATTTTTTTTAAAAACGAAAGAAATATATCGCAGTGTTGCTATGTTTTTTACCGCCACTATACAAATATATTTTTCTCTTGTATTTTGGCCATTTATATACAAGTATATCATATCTATCTATATACGACTATATCAATTAGGGTTTCTCAAACATTGGAATAATGATTATTCGGTTCCGCCATTTCTTCCAAAAAGCAATTGCCTATTCAAGTTAAAACTGGTAAAATATTATTTTCAATGATGTTCCATGATATGTGCGTGAGGTTTAAATCCCCAACATAATCATTAGTCAGACGGTTTTAACATAAAATTGACACTTCAGCTTTAAGTAGAGAAAAATGATACATATACACTAATAAATCAGATAGGGGTGGTATATAAAGAGAGCTAACAAAATGTAGTCATTGATTGGCTGGATTCGGATACATTTAAGTTCAATAGACTCAATGACGGGAGTGTTAACTTCTTCAGATGGAATATAATAATCTACAGCCAATAAATCACCTCCTCGACTCAATTTATACGGCCATATCTACATATAAAGCTATGATATTTTACAATTACAGTAAAAACAGTTTACATACATATAAACTAAATAACTAAGTGTTCAAACATCTAACATTTTGAAAGGAAATACTTAAGGCAGGTATGACAATCAGTTTTTTGACTCAGAGGATTGCCGGCTACGTTATGGTTAGATATTTAGATTTATGGTCAAATTCTCGAATAAAAGCTCTGAAATTTTATTACCTGATGCATTCCTTCTCAATTCAATCGACCCTTCCGGGACATGATTTTATTTTTCAATGAAACTCATATATGAGAATTTCATATCAAATCCAATATGCGTTGAACCCGACCCCCTCAGAATATGATGAAATTTTGCATATAGGTACATCTTACCTACCCAAACACAACCTTATTTTTAGAAAATGGATTTTCGAAAAATTGTGGGCGTGGCAAGGTATCGAAATATTCGAAAAATTACGATAATAGGTACTTTTAAAGTGTGATTACTACGGAATGGCTTTACCGATTTCAAAGATCTTCATACCATTAGAAAGGTATTGAAATAAGCTTTCAAAAAAATACACTGTAAAAATTTTTTAGTACACTGAAAAAAAATTTTTTTCCAAAATAAAATTTTAAACTGAAAAAACACTTCAAAGATCAAGCGATTTTGAAAAATAAAATTTTATTTTAGAAAGGTCTATTTAATATATATAACATATCTGAAAACTAAAATGTTTTTTCTTTTTTTTTTAATTTATTTAAGTAAATGCATCTCTTGTTAACTTTTTTTATTTTGATATTATTGTGTGACAAAAAAAGGTACCTACATAGCTATACTTTGGAAGCTATACAGATTTTTTTTTATTCTAATAGAGTCGAACAAGAATTTTTGTTGTCAAATTTTCAGGCATTCCCAAAATATAAAATTAATGACCTTGGTAACACAAAAATTTAACCGCTCATCAAAGGATACAGCGGATCAACCTTCCACCACATGAAATCAGTAGCGAAAATAATTTTTTGTACCTGTTTGTTGTGCTGTTTACCGCAACAACTGAAACAGATTCCTAGAATATCGCTATGAAGCTAACAGTCAGGTAGAAATAGTATCTAAACGAAGGGTGTATGTTTATGTTGTACAATAGATCCTATGCATAGTAGTGCCGAAACGTACCTAGGATCTATTGGACAACATAAACATACACCCTTCGGTTAGATAGTACAATAAACTTTTAATGACTAAGTATATACTATTTCTACCTGATTGTTAGCTTCATAGCGATATTCTGTGAATTCGTTTCAGTTGCCATTGCAAATTCAAAGCGAACGTACGTTAATTTCGTCTAGTAAAAATTTTAGTTGTGTTTAAACGGCTGTTATACTTCGTGCTTAGTTTCTCCTTAAATAACAAATAGATATGGAATCAACTAATAAATACAGATGTGTGCAGCTATCAACAAAATGTTCCTCTAAACTTCGAAAAATTAGCTTAAACGAAGCAGCGGTGATATCTGAGCATTTTCCAGCAGTCTCCAACACTCATTGTTGCCGTATTTGCGAAAATTGTCGCTTTAAACTGAAGGATGCTATCAAGATTGCTGATAATCAGCGTTCTACTGAAACGGAAATTGAGGATTTACATGCCTTGGCTAGCGGTGAATTGTATCAAGAATATAAGGAAGTTCCAACATGCAGCAGCTATACTAAATCACTCGAACGCAACGAACTCGTCGACAATATAAATAAGCATGTTATTCCTCATCTTGCAAGTCATCCATCGCCAATGCAGCGAAAAAATATTTAGAAAGGGATTCATACTGCAAAAAAAAAACACAGCAATTTGCGCAAGGTATTTCGGATTCACTTGGAGGTGGTTCACTGTCAACTTTATCAGAAGACCAAAAGAAGATCAAAACTTAATACGAACAACTTTTGGAGAACATGAAATATCAAATCGAAAACTGCTCAAATAATTTGGATAAGCAAAAAATATTATCTCTATTACCAAACACCATGACATCTAAGGAAATTAAAGACATTTTTGGGCATGATTTATCTTACAAATTGATAAAAATTAGCAAAGATAAACAAAAAAATAAAACATAGTTTTCGGACGTCAAACGCTTTAGCATGGACAGGCGTAGTTTACCTGAACAAACTTTAAACATAGTAAAATTGTTTTATGAAGATGATGAAATCAGCCGAATCATGCCTGGGTCACAGGACTCAATTGTAGTAACACAAGGAAACATACGCGAGAAACTTCAAAAAAGACTAATGCTGTCATCGCTTCGTGAAACTTACTATGAATTTAGAAAAAAAAATCCTTCACTTCAATTAGTATTTACAAAATTTACCATGTTGCGACCAGAGAATTGTATCAAACTTGGGGTTGGAAACCAGCAAAATGTCCCAAAAAGCGCCAGTCCCGCTTCGTAAGTGAAAGAAAAATGACACTGCTGCCAGGAGAACTGCTAATTCAAATGGATTTCGCGGAAAACTATGCGTTTGTTATACAAGATGCCATTCAAGGATATCATTGGAATAATAATCAAGCCACGATACATCCGTTCGTTATTTATTACAAAGATAACGATAATTTAATTCATAGAACCTTTGCCATAATATCCGATTATAATATCCATGATAGCATAGCAGTTCATCTATATATGTATTTCAAAAATGATTAATTTTGTTAAGACTAATATAAGCAATTCAATTACGAAAGTTATCTACGTGTCAGATGGTGCAGGAGCACAGTACAAAAACAAGTACAACTTAATTAATTCATCTCATCATAAAATTGATTTCGAAATATTCGCTGAGTGGCACTTTTACGCAACCAGCCATGGAAAATCTGCATGTGATGGTATAGGTGGGACATTAAAAAGAGGCGCTCGGAATTATAGCATGGCAAATAAAACCCAAATTCAAACGGCGAAAGACCTTTATCATTAGGCTTCACAAACGTATAACACCTCCATAGAAGTTGCTTACGCAGACGCTGATGAATACAACAAAACAAAAGAAGAGCTACTTTCAAGATACAAAAATGCCAAAACTATTACAGGAACTCAAAGCTTCCATTCTTTTGTACCTTTAGATGAAACATCACTAAAAGTAAGCAAATATTCCGAAAGTCAGCAGTATGAGCTGCGCAAAGTTGTATATTAAATCTAAATAAATAAAAATAAAAAATTAACTTTATCAAGTGTACGTCAATTTATTGTGCGGGTCTGAAAAATTTGATAATACGATTCTTGTTCGAATCTATTAGAATACTTAGTCATAGTATCTGTATCTGTATAAAAAAGAAAAAACACCCCATTTTAGTTTTCAGATATGTTATATATACATATGTATTAAATAGACCTTTCTAAAATAAAATTTTATTTTTCAAAATCGCTTGATCTTTGAAGTGTTTTTTCAGTTTAAAATTGTATTTATGTTGTACAATAGATCCTATGCATAGTAGTGCCGAAACGTACCTAGGATCTATTGGACAATATAAACATATACCCTTCTGTTAGATAGTACAATAAACTTTTAATGACTAAGTATATACTATTTCTACCTGATTGTTAGCTTCATAGCGATATTCTGTGAATTCGTTTCAGTTGCCATTGCAAATTCAAAGCGAACGTACGTTAATTTCGTCTAGTAAAAATTTTAGTTGTGTTTAAACGGCTGTTATACTTCGTGCTTAGTTTCTCCTTAAATTACAAATAGATATGGAATCAACTAATAAATACAGATGTGTGCAGCTATCAACAAAATGTTCCTCTAAATTTCGAAAAATTAGCTTAAACGAAGCAGCGGTGATATCTGAGCATTTTCCAGCAGTCTCCAACACTCATTGTTGCCGTATTTGCGAAAATTGTCGCTTTAAACTGAAGGATGCTATCAAGATTGCTGATAATCAGCGTTCTACTGAAACGGAAATTGAGGATTTACATGCCTTGGCTAGCGGTGAATTGTATCAAGAATATAAGGAAGTTCCAACATGCAGCAGCTATACTAAATCACTCGAACGCAACGAACTCGTCGACAATATAAATAAGCATGTTATTCCTCATCTTGCAAGCCATCCATCGCCAATGCAGCGAAAATATTTAGAAAGGGATTCATACTGCAAAAAAAAAACACAGCAATTTGCGCAAGGTATTTCGGATTCACTTGGAGGTGGGTCACTGTCAACTTTATCAGAAGACCAAAATAAGATCAAAGCTTACTACGAAAAAATTTTGGAGAACAAAAAAAATATCAAATCTAAAACTGCTCAAATAATTTGGATAAGCAAAAAATATTATCTCTATTACCAAACACCATGACATCTAAGGAAATTAAAGACATTTTTGGGCATGATTTATCTTACAAATTGATAAAAATTAGCAAAGATATACAAAAAAATAAAATAAAAGTTTTCGGACGTCAAACGCTTTAGCATGGACAGACGTAGTTTACCTGAACAAACTTTAAACACAGTAAAATTGTTTTATGAAGATGATGAAATCAGCCGAATCATGCCTGGGTCACAGGACTCAATTGTAGTAAGACAAGGAAACATACGCGAGAAACTTCAAAAAAGACTAATGCTGTCATCGCTTCGTGAAACTTACTATGAATTTAGAAAAAAAAATCCTTCACTTCAATTAAGATTTACAAAATTTACCATGTTGCGACCAGAGAATTGTATCAAACTTGGGGTTGGAAACCAGCAAAATGTCCCAAAAAAGCGCCAGTCCCGCTTCGTAAGTGAAAGAAAAATGACACTGCTGCCAGGAGAACTGCTAATTCAAATGGATTTCGCTGAAAACTATGCGTTTGTTATACAAGATGCCATTCAAGGATATCATTGGAATAATAATCAAGCCACGATACATCCGTTCGTTATTTATTACAAAGATAACGATAATTTAATTCATAGAACCTTTGCCATAATATCCGATTGTAATATCCATGATAGCATAGCAGTTCATCTATGAATTTCAAAAATGATTAATTTTGTTAAGACTAATATAAGCAATTCAATTACGAAAGTTATCTACGTGTCAGATGGTGCAGGAGCACAGTACAAAAACAAGTACAACTTAATTAATTTATCTCATCATAAAATTGATTTCGAAATATTTGCTGAGTGGCACTTTTACGCAACCAGCCATGGAAAATCTGCATGTGATGGTATAGGTGGGACATTAAAAAGAGGCGCTCGGAATTATAGCATGGCAAATAAAAACCAAATTCAAACGGCGAAAGACCTTTATCATTGGGCTTCACAAACGTATAACACCTCCATAGAAGTTGCTTACGCAGACGCTGATGAATACAATAAAACAAAAGAAGAGCTACTTTCAAGATACAAAAATGCCAAAACTATTACAGGAACCCAAAGCTTCCATTCTTTTGTACCTTTAGATGAAACATCACTAAAAGTAAGCAAATATTCCGAAAGTCAGCAGTATGAGCTGCGCAAAGTTGTATATTAAATCTAAATAAATAAAAATAAAAAATTAACTTTATCAAGTGTACGTCAATTTATTGTGCGGGTCTGAAAATTTTGATAATACCATTCTTGTTCGAATCTATTAGAATACTTAGTCATAGTATCTGTATCTGTATAAAAAAAGAAAAAACACCCCATTTTAGTTTTCAGATATGTTATATATATATATTAAATAGACCTTTCTAAAATAAAATTTTATTTTTCAAAATCGCTTGATCTTTGAAGTGTTTTTTCAGTTTAAAATTGTATTTATGTTGTACAATAGATCCTATGCATAGTAGTGCCGAAACGTACCTAGGATCTATTGGACAATATAAACATACACCCTTCTGTTAGATAGTACAATAAACTTTTAATGACTAAGTATATACTATTTCTACCTGATTGTTAGCTTCATAGCGATATTCTGTGAATTCGTTTCAGTTGCCATTGCAAATTCAAAGCGAACGTACGTTAATTTCGTCTAGTAAAAATTTTAGTTGTGTTTAAACGGCTGTTATACTTCGTGCTTAGTTTCTCCTTAAATTACAAATAGATATGGAATCAACTAATAAATACAGATGTGTGCAGCTATCAACAAAATGTTCCTCTAAACTTCGAAAAATTAGCTTAAACGAAGCAGCGGTGATATCTGAGCATTTTCCAGCAGTCTCCAACACTCATTGTTGCCGTATTTGCGAAAATTGTCGCTTTAAACTGAAGGATGCTATCAAGATTGCTGATAATCAGCGTTCTACTGAAACGGAAATTGAGGATTTACATGCCTTGGCTAGCGGTGAATTGTATCAAGAATATAAGGAAGTTCCAACATGCAGCAGCTATACTAAATCACTCGAACGCAACGAACTCGTCGACAATATAAATAAGCATGTTATTCCTCATCTTGCAAGCCATCCATCGCCAATGCAGCGAAAATATTTAGAAAGGGATTCATACTGCAAAAAAAAAACACAGCAATTTGCGCAAGGTATTTCGGATTCACTTGGAGGTGGGTCACTGTCAACTTTATCAGAAGACCAAAATAAGATCAAAGCTTACTACGAAAAAATTTTGGAGAACATGAAATATCAAATCGAAAACTGCTCAAATAATTTGGATAAGCAAAAAATATTATCTCTATTACCAAACACCATGACATCTAAGGAAATTAAAGACATTTTTGGGCATGATTTATCTTACAAATTGATAAAAATTAGCAAAGATATACAAAAAAATAAAATAAAAGTTTTCGGACGTCAAACGCTTTAGCATGGACAGACGTAGTTTACCTGAACAAACTTTAAACACAGTAAAATTGTTTTATGAAGATGATGAAATCAGCCGAATCATGCCTGGGTCACAGGACTCAATTGTAGTAAGACAAGGAAACATACGCGAGAAACTTCAAAAAAGACTAATGCTGTCATCGCTTCGTGAAACTTACTATGAATTTAGAAAAAAAATCCTTCACTTCAATTAAGATTTACAAAATTTACCATGTTGCGACCAGAGAATTGTATCAAACTTGGGGTTGGAAACCAGCAAAATGTCCCAAAAAAGCGCCAGTCCCGCTTCGTAAGTGAAAGAAAAATGACACTGCTGCCAGGAGAACTGCTAATTCAAATGGATTTCGCTGAAAACTATGCGTTTGTTATACAAGATGCCATTCAAGGATATCATTGGAATAATAATCAAGCCACGATACATCCGTTCGTTATTTATTACAAAGATAACGATAATTTAATTCATAGAACCTTTGCCATAATATCCGATTGTAATATCCATGATAGCATAGCAGTTCATCTATGAATTTCAAAAATGATTAATTTTGTTAAGACTAATATAAGCAATTCAATTACGAAAGTTATCTACGTGTCAGATGGTGCAGGAGCACAGTACAAAAACAAGTACAACTTAATTAATTTATCTCATCATAAAATTGATTTCGAAATATTTGCTGAGTGGCACTTTTACGCAACCAGCCATGGAAAATCTGCATGTGATGGTATAGGTGGGACATTAAAAAGAGGCGCTCGGAATTATAGCATGGCAAATAAAAACCAAATTCAAACGGGGAAAGACCTTTATCATTGGGCTTCACAAACGTATAACACCTCCATAGAAGTTGCTTACGCAGACGCTGATGAATACAACAAAACAAAAGAAGAGCTACTTTCAAGATACAAAAATGCCAAAACTATTACAGGAACTCAAAGCTTCCATTCTTTTGTACCTTTAGATGAAACATCACTAAAAGTAAGCAAATATTCCGAAAGTCAGCAGTATGAGCTGCGCAAAGTTGTATATTAAATCTAAATAAATAAAAATAAAAAATTAACTTTATCAAGTGTACGTCAATTTATTGTGCGGGTCTGAAAATTTTGATAATACGATTCTTGTTCGAATCTATTAGAATACTTAGTCATAGTATCTGTATCTGTATAAAAAAAGAAAAAACACCCCATTTTAGTTTTCAGATATGTTGTATATATTAAATAGACCTTTCTAAAATAAAATTTTATTTTTCAAAATCGCTTGATCTTTGAAGTGTTTTTTCAGTTTAAAATTTTATTTTGGAAAATTTTTTTTTTTTCAGTGTACTAAAAAATTGAAAGCTTATTTTAATACCTTTCTAATGGTATGAAGATCTTTGAAATCGGTAAAGCCATTCCGTAGTAATCACACTTTAAAAGTACCTATTATCGTAATTTTTCGAATATTTCGATACCTTGCCACGCCCACAATTTTTCGAAAATCCATTTTCTAAAAATAAGGTTGTGTTTGGGTAGGTAATATATACATATATGCAAAATTTCATCAAATTCTGAGGGGGTCGGGTTCAAAATGTACGTTTTTTTCAGCCTTTGAAATGAAATTCATCATATGTGAGACATGTGTGTTTTTGTTTGCCCCAAAACAATTTTTTCTATCATCTCCGGCCAATTTTGTTTTTCTGGTAAAAACCGATTTTTTTAGTTATTCGCGCGAACCTTTTTTTCAGTTATCCATAACTTTTTCAAAGCTTGACCGATTTAAATAATGTTTACGCTTAAATGTTTGCAATTTGTTGCATTATTTATTACCGTTATGAACAATTTAATTGTCATCGTTAATAATTTTTTTGTAGCAATAAAAATAAAGTTAAAATGGTTTTTGAAATTTGATTTCTCGAAAAAGGATTTTATTTTCTTCGAAACCTTTTTACATTATCTAGATACTTTAATCTTCAATTTTACTTAATGGCCATTATCTAAATTTTTTTGATTTTGTGTTATGATTTTTTGAAGAAAAAAATTTTATTTGCAAAAATCGCAGACTTTCTACTTTAAATTAGTATCTTGTTTGGAATATCCGTGCATATATGCCTCTTAATTATGTTTGCTTCGTGTACACTTTGTTATTATTTTTCTTTATTTCATTTTTCCACGCATGCGTTTTTCGAATACCTTTGTGTGTCGGTGCTTTTGTCCAGATCGATTTCTTCTCTGTTCGAAACCCTTCTAATTCTTCAATCTCTAAAAGAAGTAAGCTCAAAAATATTTAAATAAATAGTTATATGGAAAAACTATAACAAAGATGTTTTATTTTTGTAGTTTTTGTCTGAACGATTTCACAAAATGATTTTGCAGATTGAATATACTGAGTTTTATCTACACTTAATTGTGTCGTGTTGCAAAGTGTTTTACCAACCCCCCATGCCGTCGCACTCGCCATTTCCATGCCCTGTCGCAGAAAACAACAATTTCCTTTCGAGCGTTGAAGTTCTTAATTCATTTAATTTAATGGTGTGCTATTTCGGCCAAAACTCTAAAAGTTATGTTGTAGTAAGTGATGATTTATTGCATGATTCGGCGCATGCATTGATTGCTATTGAAACAATTGTTCATGATTTAAACAAACGATTTGCGGAAATTACAACAAGAAAAATTACTATTATTTCTGACGGAGCCCCAAGTCATTTTAAAAATAGATTTCAATTAAATGAATAGAGAACTTCAACGCTCTAAAGGAATTTGTAGTTTTCTGCGACAGGGTATGGAAAGGAGCGTGCGACGGCATTGGGGGTTAATAAAACACTTTGCAACACGACACAATTTAAGTGTAGATGAAACTCAGTATATGCAATCTGCAAAATAATTTTGTGAAATCGTTCAGACAAAAACGTTAAAAATAAAACATCGGCTTTTAGAGATTGAAGAATTAGAAGGGTTTCGAACTACTAAGAAGTCCATCTGGACAAAAGTACACAAAGGTATTCGAGACACGCATGCGTGGAAAAATGAAATAAAGGAAAATAATAACAAAGTGTATACGTACACGGTAAGAACTTGTGAGCATAAGTGGAGAGTTATTTAATAAAAAAACATGCATGATTAGGTTAAGTTAAGATTTTAGAAACGTTAAAAATACTACTATATTTTACTATAAGAAAATAAGTTCTACGTTTATATTCGTGTTTTTCACTCTTTTATGCCATACTTATTTGAACATAAAAATTTCCAAATGTGAATCTAGCGTTTAATTTGATCTAACAATAAACCATTCCACGAAGAAAACATAATTAAGAGGCATACATATATGCACGTATATTCCATACACGATACTTATTTAAAGTCGAAAGCCCGCGTTTTTTGCAACTGAAACTACTTTTTTTTTTAAATCGAAAAAAGAGTTTCGGAAAAAAAATTATTGACGATGACAATTAAATTGTTCATAACGGTAATAAATAATGCAAAAAATTATAAAAATTTGAGCGTAAAAATTATTTACATCGGTCAAGATTTGAAAAAGTTATGAATAATTGAAAAAAGGTTCGCGCGAATAACTCAAAAAATCGATTTTACCAGAAAAACAAAATTGGTCATAGATGCTAGAAAACATGTTTTTGGGGCAAGCAAAAATACACGTGTCTCATTATTTTGACCAAGGAGTAACATACATATATGAGTTTCATTGAAAAATAAAATCATGTCCCGGAAGGAAGGGTCGATTGAATCGAGATGGAATGCATCACCTGTAATTGGGTTTGAGAGTCTATAACGGTTTTAGGATTTACTGTTGCTTACGGAGACTTAGATTTCAAAATACACCTGTTCTTTCAGAAAGTAAACGTAAATCACATTCATTTCATACTTTTAAATAAACATTTTTGGGATATTTTACATAAATGGTGAAATTATATTTTGCCAACTTAATTTTCTAATATTGTTCCGAAACAAGAAGCTTCGAGCACTTCAGAAAACATCAGTGCTTCCCAAGCTTCATATTTTTGGTTATGTGCCAATATAACCCGCTTAAGTAATTTTGCTCTTTTCCAACACGTGTGCCACATCGATACTTTCGAGGTTTAAATATAGATATTTTTCGTGTATTTGGAACTTCATAAAACTTTTTTCTTCTTAGAAAATCATTATTTGTACTACTTCAGTCAGTGTATATTTCATGCACATGAGTGTTAGATTAAAATATGTCTTCAAATATTTTAAATCCAGAAATACCTACATACATATTTACATATAAACAATTGCTTTGGTTATCGGAAAATATATCTATTGTGGTCTAAAAATTATCTTAAATTATTTAGTTACAAATAGGCTATTTGATCTAACGTTACTGAGTGCAAAACAAAAATAAAAATTCCTTTTCACTTTCACTTTTCTTAAATTAAATTCGTATATTCATTAAAGTAGATATAACTTTTAATTTTCCGGATCTGGTCGCATATCGCATTGAAATAAAATAAGCTGCAATATAGCAAACTTATTGCTTACAAAGTATTCAACTAGCTCTTGTTATTGAATAAGAAGACGGACAAATGCTGATTATTTTGTGGTATATGATATGTGTGACTAATTTTAGGTTTTCGATTAATAAAAATACTTTCCGGGAAAAAGGGAATATATTTCAAATGTCACTTTCAAGCACAGATCGAAAATAACCCTCTCCACTTATTTTTGGCTGACACATACACAAAAGTATCAAGCAAAACGAATCTCTCACCCTACAAAATCAATCTGTAGGAACCGGCTGTGCGTCAGATCGCCCAAAACCTAATCGCCCAAAACCGAAAAATGTCAAATCGCCCAAATGACAGATCGCCCAAAAAGTTGGGCGATTGGAAATAATGTCTAATTTCCTAAATGACAGATCGCCCAAAAAGTTTGGCGATTAGACATATGTCTAATTGCCCAAATGACAGATCGCCCAAATGACAGATCGCCCAAATGTCTAATCACCCAAATGTCAAATCGCCCAAAAATGCAAAAAACTTCTTGTCAACTTCTGTAAAAGGGAAAATGGTTAGTTCTTTGAAAATTTTTTAATCTAATTTTCCCTTTTACAAAATGCATAGGGCCGGTTGTTTGACTGCCGCCTGAGCCTAAGCTTGTTCTTAAGCAGTGTTTTCAGTTGTTTGACATTTTCTTGCTTAAGCAAACCTTTGCCCTGTCTTGAGCTCGGCTAACTAACCCTTCCACGAATTTCAATGTCTCATTCTATCACATTTCAGTTTATAATTTTAATTCTTTTGTAATATATGGATGTCTGTGGGTTGCATGCATGTTCTATTTATTTTAGTAGAACTATATTTTTACTGTTTTAGCCAAAAAGGTACTACCTTTTGATTGTCAACAACAAGAGCTGCCGTGCAACAAAAAAGGAAGCTACATAGCTTAAGTCTAACAACCCAACCCAGCTTAAGCCTTTGACAAATTTGCTAAAAACAGAAAATGTCAAATCGCCCAAAAAGTTGGGCGATTTGACATATGTCTAATTGCCCAAATGTCTCACTGCACAAATGACAGATCGCCCAAAAAGTTGGGCGATTGGACATATGTCACATCGCCCAAATGTCTAATCGCCCAAAAAGTTGGGCGATTTGACATATGTCTAATTGCCCAAATGACAGATCGCCCAAATTTCTTTTTGGGCGATTTGACATTTTTGCTTTTGGGCGATTAGGTTTTGGGCGATCTGACGCACAGCCGTAGGAACCTTTTGTTTTCTACTGTGAGTTATTTTCCAACTACTTCTATTAGGAAAATACACTTTGGCATAAATTTATATTTTTATTTGTTTGCGGGTTATTGAAAAACAGAAAAATATAAGTGGATATACATACATATGTAAGTGGAAAAATTAAATGTTAGGCATTTATTTATTGGTGAATTGGTGCGACATTTATGATATGCAGAAGATAGCGTATACATTTCTGATATTATACACTTAAAATAAGCAATTTTTTCCTATATTAGGCATTTTTATGTATAAATTTGTATGAGAAATTTGAATTTTAAAATACGTGTTCGCTTGAGTTAAAAAATTAAATAAACTCTCATCATGGTTACATATAAGTACATATGTATGTACAAATGTACGATTATGTGTAATAACTTAAGAAACAAACTAAATATTTTTTTATAAAAATTTAACAAGAATTGTGTGTAAATTACAAATATTCACCTTTCTACAGACACCTGAGTCGCTGGTACGGCTAATAAAACTAGCGATATTTCAAATAATTGTGGAGTTTTATATTTTAAGTTTTCAAAAAATCTAATATGTTGCTATTTACAGGTAAACGACCATAGACCACATTGAAATATTCAATATCTGTGTATATTTTTCGAAGTTTTTCGGAGATGCGTCTCCTCTAAGAGCCAACAATAATAACAAGCACTAAAACAAAAACATAAACCAGTAAATTAATGTAAATTTCTGTTTTTTCTGTTACCAAATAACTCTTATTTGTTTTCTCACTGCGATAGGTATCCCAAACCCACAGTAACAGAAATTATATGAAAAATAATGTTTCTCACTGAGCAAAAACACTCACCTACAAAAAATAAAACACTCTGTTTTGTGCGGTATTTTTTCCCTCAAGTAATAAAAGTTATTTTGGAATATTGTAGATAGTTAACTGCATCTTATTTGATAAATGATAGAAATAAAATATCAAAATATGTATTTACTGCTGTACGTAAAAATTTGTACACATATTAAGCTTTAATATTTATAGAATATTTATAGAAAAAATGGTAATGTGATGGAAATCGCCAGCCACCCTAATAATTTTAGAGTAACGTGCCATATCATTCACATTGGTATTTTATATACTTATGTACTTTTATATATGTATGTACATACATATTATGAAAAGTATTACGTTGAAAGCTTTTTTAGGATTGCGAAAAGCTTTTTAATACATGTATGCACTTTTCGCATGATTTTTGACAGCACAACTAGCTTTCTCAAACTTCAAATATTGTAAATAATACATAAGGGTAGTCATATATTGTGCTCCATGAGGACTATTTTATATTTTGTGCTTTTTTTGCACAAACATTTTTCGTAGAATTATTGACATTACTTTTATGAGCCATTTAAATTCCATAGGTTCCTAGTTTGCGAAAGTTTAACAACTTCAAATCTGTACTTTTTGGATTAAACTTTATCTATTTTAAAATATTACAATAGTATTAAGTAATCATATCAATCGTTCAACCACAATTATAGTAAATAATAATAAAATTGTAATGTCATATATGGATTTTATTCCCCATATGCTTGTATGTGTGTACATACATACATATGTATGTATGTATGTAAGACTTGGCGTGTTCGTAAGCACAAATATAATATTGGTCCATACATACACACATATTCTCTTTTCAAAGCCCGAATGGCTTTCTTCCAACTATTTATATTACCATACAAAAGAAAAAGCTTTTTATATTAGTTCCATGGAGCAAACTGGCAACTCGTTAGCAAAAAAAGTTTTATGGAAATATTGTAGTCACAAAATATTAACACGCTGTGTTACATGTCGCTTGAAAGATATGTATGCTTATACATGCGCATATTTTAATTTTGAATAAATCTGGTATTGTGGATTTATGTTTGACCAATTGTTTATATTTAGTGTTTTTTTTTTTTAGAAGTGGCAACCTTCTGATAATGGCTAAAGCTTTAGACATATCAATTCTGCTAAAATATTTTCAGTGAAGTAAGCGGCGTGTATGAGTGACGACGACTGCGTATTTGTCTCTAAAATTCTTATTTCCCTTTGATTTTAGTTCTTCAAAAAATAAAAGTACAACGAGTGTTATTTTATTTGTGTTAAATTTAAATTTAATCCAAGCTCCATTGAACTATTGTTTCCACATATTTATTAATATACGTATTGAAAGACAAAACTAGTTTCGAATATGCTTAAAACTGAAAAATTCTTCTGATAAAATGACAAGTTACACATTGCAATTAAACTGAAATAACAAAAACGAATGTTCGTGTTTTTGTAGTATGTAGTAGTTGTGTTAGTGTCAATAATTTATTTATTTTTTGGTGATGTCATTCTTCGGTGCCGTCATCATGTACAACTCAAGTTCACGTTCTATTGTTTATTATATTCATTTAAAGGCCAGATAGAACTTCAAATATATCAGTATATTACTTGAATGTATACATACATACATATGTATGCATAAACAGGCATTTCCAATATTCTCACATTGAGTTCCTCAAGCATGCAGTAATGTTAAATATATATTAATATCTTTATTTTCCTGCTATGTCTGCTAAATCGATCACTTATTATCCAAGTATTAAAAATATTTATAGGGCATTTAAAACTACATACTGAGATATCTTCTAATTAAAAAGCTTAGTTTGATGAAAATTATAATTTTTTTAATTCATCCGATTTTGATTTTATAAAAAATTTACAAATATTTACAATGTGTTTTGATTGATTTTTTGTTTTGACGTATTACATGCTTCGGCGAGTAAGGTAAATACAACAATACACGTATTAGTGAATTGCAGTACTTGAAATACTTAGTTCAGCGCATAAATATACTTACATATATATTTAATTGAGAACGAAACGTAATAAAAAAATTCGTAAACGAATTCTCATTTTTGGACCAGAGCGCAGCGAATGCACTATCGTACCATGAACCAATTACTACAGATCTGGAAATCAGCCAACAGTTTTGAAAAAATTACTGAATTGGTATCGCATTTCTTATTCGGAGTGTTGTTTACATAATATTCGGTTTGAGCTCTAAGCGTAAGGTTACAGTACGAGTATATTTTTATTATATATTTTTATCTTTTGGTTGGAAAATCGATTCAGATAAAAAAATACCAATCTTTTTTTTTTTAGATGGTTAACGTAGAATATGGCTATTTAAGTTTCTTAAAATTGCCTAAAACCCTTTTCATATTTAGTCGATTACCGAATATATGTACATATGTACTAAGAGCAATTTTGACATCTCCAAATTGAACAAACTGTCCGCTCAATGTCTATGTTTGTTTTCACAACATGTATTTTCCTATTTCTTATTGTTAAAATCATCTCAAATCATATAAGATAACAAGAAGTACTACATATGATTCCTATTATTTGTATAACTTATGTTTTATGCAATTGGAAATAAAACGTTGATATCCCTTTAAGGCAAAAATGTTTACTGAAATGAATTTGTAAATCTAAATCTTAACTAACAACTCCCAGCACTTAGAAGCGTCGCTATTTCTTTTAGTATAATGCGTTTTAAATTTTATAATTTTGTTATTCATTTTTATGTATGTTGGCAATGTGGTGTATTATATCATTCTAGTTTAACTTTCATTATAAAGAACATGAACTCATGAAAATAAGAATATATATCGAAAAAGTAAACGAAAACTCGTCCAGTTAACAATGATGAATGATAGTGAATACAATTTTACATATGAATTCCAGGTAAAATGAATCGATTGATTATATTTAAGAAAAAACTGAGACATACTTTCTATAACTTCTATTTTATAAATTAATTATAGCAATACGCTGAAAGCATTCAAAACCCTCTTAAAACCTTTCGAGTTGATTTTCAAAGATGTTCGCCAGGAGAAGACGGCTATAAGGATATCCCTGAAAATAGCGATCATAACAAGACACGGTGAGCAAATATATATTTTATAGGTAAGCTGTTTCGTGCAGCAGTTTCTTCCTTGCGTATATTACCTGCATACAATAGCTGAAAACAATTTAAAGCCTGTGATCCAAATTGGTACTGAAAACATTCTACCTATTCTTCGAGCCGATTATTTGACACTAATTAAACCTTTTGCCGTTGATTAAAGAAAATAAATTATGAGGTGGCGGATTAAAGATGCATGTAAACAAAAGCTTCTTTATGAACATCATTATTAATTTCTGGATCCAAAAAAAAGGAGAAAAAATAAAGAAAAGCTATTTCGTGTTCTCACCTGTATGTAAAACTAATGCACACAAAGTGTATCCGATAATCGCTCGTTTTTATATTTATTTTAAAGAGCAGAAATAGTGTGAAATTTAAAATCGAAATTTTATTTACAAATTTGCAAATATCCAGTCCCTTATCTTCCATCAAAAACACGTTTATCACATATAAGAAATAAAACAAAAATCCGTTATAAACCCCCTTAGCTTTTGGGTGGACGTAGTGCAGGCCAGATAGTGCTATTTCTTCCATTTTTGTTCGCTATACGTACATACATACAATAGCAACTCGTGACGATTTTAATTTAACAGCGGAATTTCGTTTAAGTGTTTAAATCAATGATACGTGTTTTATATTTTAGTTTATTAAACAAAAACGCTTTTCCTTCCGAACATTTTTTATTATACAATTTTTACTTTGTAGATCCAGTTCAAAAAATATCTATGCCAACCAGTACTTCGCCTCTTCTTTAAAGTTATGCAATGAAGACCTTTCGGTTGTGTCAGAAATCATTGAAACCAATGCCTGCAATAACGAGAGCCAGAGTTACGATGCCAGTGCCAATCAGCTATCCAATGGTAATTTTCTTGACATTGTTGGCATACGCGATCCACAATCGGGCAAAAATATTACAATCAGACAAGCGATCCATAGACGCATTTTTGATGTACGTTCTGGGAAAATTATTCTAAATAATATTGACTTTTCATTGGAGTCAGCGGCAAAGCAGGGCTTTATTGATACCAATTTGTTTCAATATTTATTAAAACCGGGGACAATAAAAGATTTGAATGGAAAAGAACTATCATTACTCGAGATAATACAAAGCGAGATCAATGAAGCGGAATCTGTACAATCGCTTTCTGAAAATAGAATTGAGGTAACTTCTAAATCCGAAGAAAAGAGCCCAAATTCTAAAAAAATCGCCGCTACTCAATTAAAGGAAAATGTTTTGCCCAGCAATGTTGATCCAGAAAATTCGCCAAGATTAACAGAAACAACAAGTCGTAGATATTTAATAAAACATGAGTCAGTGACAATAAAATCGAGCGCTTTATGCTTGAGTGACGCTATTGCCCATGGACTTGTTGATGTATCAGGTCGGATAGCAGATCGCAACTCCGGTGATAATTTTAAACTCGATTTGGCTATAAAAAATCAATTGATTAACCCTAATATCGTCGAAGTGATTGATGCAAAGAATGACATTAAAATTTCGGTGAGCGAAGCACTTAAACATGGAATTTTAAATTCGAAAACTGGACGGTATTTAAATGAAGTTACAAACGAAAAATTAACCTTTATTGAGGCTAAAAATCGGAATCTTATTGTTAAGCCCTACACGTTGAAAGATATTGTTGAGTTCAATTTGATAGATAGAAATGAGAGAATTAAAAGTCCGATGAATCGTAGTAAGTTAGATCTAAAGCAAGCAATTAAATGTGGTATTTTAGATAGTAATAATTTGAAGTGTATAAATAAAAAGAGGGGAGAGCTGGTAACATTGCAGGAGGCAATTGAAGATGAGATTATACTAGAAGCGACATTTAAATACCGCGATTTTGTGAATGGGGAGATAATGACTATACCTGAGGCAGTAGAGCGTGGCCTTATAAGCTCGGTTTCGCAGAAATCACTATTCAATATAGACGGGTTTAAAGATTGGAACGTAAATGATTTTGTTAGCTTTAATATAGCCTTATCTCGTGATATTTTACGCAGAAATGATCACGGCTTTGATATAGAAATTAGTAAAAATGTTTATGAATCTCTAGATATGGCTGTTACCACGAAAATGGTGCGACAAGAGGTATATGAAATGTTTACTAAATGTGTTGGTGTTTATGACGCTAGTGGGAACGAATTAAATGTGCTTGATTTATGTTATCATAACCTAATTAATCCAAGAACTGGATATTTACTTGACGCTAAGTCTGGAAACAATTTGCCTGTTGACATTGCTATTGAAAGCAAATTTATTTCTCCAGAAGGTGCTTTATTTCTAAGTAGTTTACTAAATATAACTTTAACAACAGAAACCGTTACTCGGACAGTTAATCGGTATGTATCTATACAAACAACTGGCCAGGAGAAACAGAATAAAATATTGACTTTTACTAAAGCGATAAAGCAAGGTTTAATTGATGAAGACCGTCAACTATATCATCACCCTCAAACAGGAAATGCGTATTCGGTACAACAGGCCTTGGCTTACGGTCTTCTGATTCCGGATTTAAATAACGCTTTATATAAACTAAAATATAATTCCAAGCCTTCAAAACTAGAATTACCTCCAGAGAAGAGGGAAATAATTCTAGAAAATGTGAATACTCAAATTGTTCCCATTAATGTTTCTTCGGCTCAGCAAATATCTGATGTGGAAAATACATCGCTTACACAAATTAAAATAAGTGATGAAAATATACCTGCTGAGAAAGCCAACGAACATGGCGCAGTTCTGAAAGACGTCAGAGACGTTATTTCAATTACGCTACACAAAATGCGCAAAATTATTTTAAAACCCCGCGCTGCCCTACAAAAAGGAATTATTGACGAAGAAACACTGCAAATTCTTGAGTTTTTTTGTAATGAAAACGGTAAACCATTAAAAAAAGCGATAGATATGGGCCTTGTTGATGCTTATAAAGGAAAAATTTTAGATCCACAGAGAAATCGAATTTTAAATATTTTTGAAGCTGTGGAAGAAAACGTTATTGAACCCGATTTCCATAATCATATCCTTATACCCCTAGCTAAAAGTTTATCTATACCAAAACTCCTAGAACAAGGCCTTATCGATTTGGATAGTCAAAAAATTGTACATCCCGACAGTGGTTGTTTGATTAATATAAACGAAGCAATTACTTGTGATATTCTCGATCCTCTTTCATTTATTCAAAAGCCAGTTACATTAACACTACAGGAGGCAATACACCACGGTATAGTTGATGGTGTCGCTTCCCTATTCAAAGTTGGAAATAACGTGTTTAATTTAAGTCAAGCTGTTGAAGAAGAAATATTCGATTGTAACTATGATCAAAATGCCATCATTAATTTACCACCATTAGCTATGACGTTTCCTGTAGCAGTTGAAAGGAAGCTTGTCAATTCAACTGAAAATAAAATAATTCATCCCTATACCGGCCAAAAACTATCAATAACAGAAGCTTTAGAAAATAATATTATTATGTGTATTCCCTCACCGCCAAGAGTAGACGCGATTGAAATTAAAGAGGCTTTAAATGAAGGTCTAATCGATTTTACGAACCAGAGCATGCAACTCCCGATGAGTGGTGAAATTCTCACACTACGAAATGCCCTAGAAGAGGGATATTTATTACTAAAGCCACTTTCAGCTTTCGTTGCTTTGCAGAAACCATTATCAAAAACTGAAATAATGGATACTCCACGATCTTTTCATACTGTTACCACAAAAACAATTGAGCTAATGCAAGGTTATGCTCTGGTTTCTACTGATAAAGTACTAAATATTCTGACTGGTGAAATCTGCACAATAGATAAGGCAAAAAAAAATGGAATTTTAACCGAAAGATTTACGCAAAACGATGAAACTTCAGTTTCATCTGAAGGAATTGAATTGGTTAAAAATGAAGAAAAGTCTATGAATAAGTTCGAAGATATAGCCACTGGTGGAGGTAGTAAAGTTTCTGATGAAGTAAAAGAAACATGTCAATCCCTTAGAGATGATTTTATAAAAAATAATAAAAAAAATGACATATTCTCTTCAAGTAGCAACAAAATGCTGACGTCAAACCTACCTCTTAAATATAGTAAACAGCAAGAAGCCTTCCCGATTATTACCCGCCCTGTCAAATTAACGATAGATGAAGCAATTTCACAGAAATTAATTGAAGCTTGGGATTGCCGTGTTATAATAAATGGCGAACAAGCAATTGATAATGTAGGTATATTACTAGAAAGAAAAAAACTTTGTATTTTAGATGAGGTAGAAATTCTTAATAAAAACTTAGTTGCTTTTGAATCCGCTTCATACTTAGTAAATTCTCCACATTCATTTACAAAGGAAAAATTTAGTGAATTAGACGCATTCCACTTAGAAAATCAATATTTCATGGATCCATTGACTAAACAAAAAGTTTCATTTCAGGATTTAGCGATAAATTGTAGAGTATTTAATCCTAGGTCAGTATTGGTAAAAAATTTTACAACTGGGAAATATGAGACGCTTATAGACGCTTTTGACCATCATCTGCTAAATCGTCATCATGGTCATATGGTAAATCACAACACCGGAGAAAAAATCCCTTTTTTTGAATGTATTACTCACAAATGGATAATTTATACCGATCAGAAGAAAACTCAAAGACCTGTCCCTATTGAAGCCTGGGTAGATTCAGAAACCGGTAAAATATTGCTTAACGACGGTCGTGTTCGTTCTTTAAATGATGCAATTAATCATGGAGATATAGATATTCAATCGATATCAGTAAGAGATCCGATAAGTGGTGAAATTATTCCAATGCGAATGGCAATTGAGTTGGGAGTTGTGAATATGCAAACAGGTACAATGATTAATATTCAGACATTGCAAGAAATACCGTTGGAAGAAGCATTTAAATTGGGCTTTCTTGTACCCGGTTCACGCAAGCCCATATCTCTGGAAGCAGCTATACGCAAGGGTCTTTATAATCAAGAAACGGGCAAGTTATATGATTATGAGTCCCAAAACCAAGTTGATATACAGCGTTCAATAGAAATTGGATTAGTAAATCCCGAATTGTCTATTATTTGTGACTCTCTTGAAAACAAAGAATTAAATTTACGTTGTGCTATTGAAGACAATTTGATTATCTCAGATAAGGGGCAATTGAAAGATACAAAGTCAAATACTCTTATGCCATTGAATATTGGAATAGAGAACAATTTGTTAAAAACTAATAAGATTACTTGGAGTTTAACTG
This sequence comes from Philophylla caesio, assembly GCA_963971545.1. Classification (NCBI taxonomy): domain Eukaryota; kingdom Metazoa; phylum Arthropoda; class Insecta; order Diptera; family Tephritidae; genus Philophylla; species Philophylla caesio. The sequence goes on along the minus strand of OZ020606.1, from coordinate 44,117,343 downwards.
AACTATTGCAACGTGAATATTACTGCCCCGATAATGGAAAAGTTTTTAATCCTTTAACTGGAAATGAAATTATTTTACAACAGGCAATTGATTTAGGTTTTGTTGAATTAGATACCTGCTTAATAAAAAATGAGGAAAATGGATCAATTATGTCCGGTGAAGTAGCTGCCAAAGAAGGCCTTTTGGACACCATGAAAGGTGTTTTGAGATTTCCATATCTTTCGTTAGACGAAGCTTTCGTAAGAGGGTATATCATAAGCACAAAGAAGCCTTTATCTTTGGTAGACTGTTTAATCCGCAAGATGTTTGATTCTTCAACCTCCTGTTTTAAAATAGATGACAAGATTTTTAATTTAAAAGAAGCAATTGCTCTCAAATATATTAATTCCGATGAATTAGTTGTATTCGACCCAAGATTTGATTCCGTTATAAGTATACGGGAGGCTATAAGTAAAGGTATACTAGATCCCGTTAGTGGATACATGGTCAATCCATACACATGGGAAAAAATGTTATTGGATGAAGCTTTAGAAAATAGATATCTTATTCCATCAAAACGTAAAAGAAGTTTAGCTGATGCCGTACACAATGGCCTATATGATTCAAAGTCAGGAAAGTTCAGGAGCACAGTTACCAGAGAAAATCTCCCAGTTGGAAGTGCCGTTCGCAGAGGAATTATTGATCCATATTCGACTATTGTCAAAGTGCACAACAAAATGCTTCCTTTTGTAGCTGCGATAGAAGCAGGGATAGTTGACACACAAAAAACAACACTTAAAGTTCAAAAAGGAAAAGAAATTGATTTTAAAGAAGCATTCGATTGTGGAACTTTAGTAGATGTGAAAATTCCTATTTCTTTGGGAAAGGCTGTGCTTAAAAATATTTATAATGACAAGGATGAAAGCATTATGGATCCCAAAACAGGCCACAAATTATCGTTAACCAAGGCAATTGATACACATTTGATAGATATGAATAGCGTTCAGCTAAAAGATTATGACTCTGGACTGTACACAAATATGAATTCAGCTATAGTCAAAGATGTGATTGATGAGGATAGTGGTTTGTTGGTGTATAACAATGAAAAGATCAATATTAAACACGCGTTTGAGATAGGCATATTGAAGGATACGCAAGCACCAATAAGCATTCAAAGGGCTATTATTGAAGGTTTGTTCGATGAGAATAATGGAAAAATTATCGATATAAAATCTGGGGGAAAAATTACCTTATTAGATGCCATGTCTAAATTTATTGTTAACCCACAAATGCCCTGTTATTTTGATAAAATAAATGAGAAAATGTATAATTTAAATGAAACTTGTCGCTTGGGGCTTATTAATAAGCGAGAGGGTGTTTTCCATGAGCATAAAAGCAGCAAATTTATTACATTAAAAAAAGCTTTACAAATGGGTTTAATTGTCGATATAGAAAATGCAGGATTCGGGTTATATGAAACATTAGCTATGGGATTTTACGATCCCTTAGAAAATAAAATTATTCACCCTCTTACCGGCCGTAGGCTGACTTTAAATGAGGCATGTGATCAAAATGTTGTAAATACTGAGTGTAGTTTAATAAAGAATAAAAATACTGGGAAATATGTGCAGTTGCTACATGCCTTTTCTGAAAAATTAATTGACACAAACGGTTTCTTTAATTTAAATGGAAAACTCATAGATTTACATTGTGCACGCAAACTCGGTTTAATTGTGACAAGTCATCGGCTATTAGATCTTGCTACAGTTATTCATATGAAATTATATAATTTTAAAGACGGAACATTCTGCGACCCGATAACAGGTCAATACTGTAACTTAAATGATGCTATAACTAATGGGTTTATTAATTCAAGTACCACGATCTACAGAAGCCAATTGGGCGATCAATGTCTAAATGAAGCAATTAAAAATGGTTATATAGATGCTTGTAAAGGGCAGGTGCTTGATTATAAATCAAACAAATTACATAGGTACGACAATGCTTTCAGTGAAGGTATTTTGATATCAATTTCGGATCATTTGTTTACAAGCTCTGCAAGCAAATATAACTTAGAACAGCCTTCGCAAAAAAGTACTAAAAACCCTCAAGATATGACTTTGGATGAAGCGATCAGTAATAATATAATTGATCCTAAAACAGCATTAGTACGTAACTTGCCTTCTTACAAATTGATTCCATTTTATGAAGCTCAGCAAAACAATTTAATTAATACAAAACTGCGACATATAATCGACCCGAATTCGTTATTCTTTGCATATAATCCTTCAATAATTATATATTTTCGAGAGCCAATTACATTCGATCAGGCAGTCGAGAGTAAAAATCTTGATTTACAAACCAGTTTATTTACATATAAAACGCACTCAAATGGAATATCCGATAAAGATTCTGGAGCTCGTTTAAATATCAAAACTGAAATATATTCACTAAAAGATTCTATCACCGCTGGCTTTATTGATCCTGTGTCTGCGTTAATCAAGGATAAAGCCAAAAAGAAGTTGGTGGGCATATCGGAAGGGTTTCGAACAGGCCTAATGGACGCACAAAGGGCCAATATTCTAAACACAAAAACATATAAACTATGTTCATTGCAAAATGCCTATGAAACTGGTTTGCTCGTTACACCCAGAAGATTATTTGGGTTAATAGAGGCAATCGCATATAATTTATACAATACCGATAATGGTTGTTTCACGGATCCATTTCAAAGGAATTGTGATATTAAACCAAACAATCAATTTACGCTGTCAGAATCCATTAAGTCCGGCTTTCTGGATCCCTCATCAACAGTGGTTCGAGTCCCTGCTACTGATGAAATAGTTACATTGACAACGGCTATCAACAACGGCCTCATCGATGGACTCAACGGTCGTTTAATATATGATGATAATAAAAGCATGGATTTAATAAAAGCACTGCAAATGCATCTTATATTACCTGCGGAGCAGCGAGTGAGTTTTGTATATTTTATTTTACGAGTATGTTAGCTTATTGTACGAATAAATTACTTTTATACATATGTATGTATGCATATTAAAATGTGCACTTGATTCTCGATTGCTGTTAAGAGTATATATGTACAACATACACATACTAATGCTTTATATCTTTAAAGCAGCGCAAAACAATTAATTAAAATTTTACTTAAATAACAAAAAAAAACGACAAAAGAACGATATTAATTTATTAATTCGTTTAAAGTCATGAAGGAAAAACTAAAAGTTACGACTACGAAATCACATCACTTGTGCTCATAACCAAAAACTCCTTTGATAAAGCATACTCTTTATTTCAATTGAGTAAAACGAGAATACACAAAAAACGGGTATATTCAATATGTTATCGGTACTTTTGTAATTAGCAAATTTCATCAAAAAATTGTCACCGCAATTCCTGTGAAGATGGTCCTGCAGTCAACGTTGGTATTACGGTTTCATCGTTTTTCATCAATTACGTTTTTGACTCATTTGGAAGCTAAAATATGCCTTGGAGCTTCCATTGAAAAATACATAAATATGTCCGCGTGATCCTAGCTTATATGGTGGTGACGAAATTCTCTGGTAAAATTTAAGGATACAAAGGTTGCCAGATTTTTTTGTTAACTTGAGTTTTGCTGACAGTGATCGTCTTCAATAGAATCCATGCCCTGACAGTTATAATTATTGACTTTAACTATGCTTCTAGCATGATTAAATTTCGCAAGGTGTGGTATGTTGTGAAAGTTTGTTTTGACGTAGTCTTAGTTCAATATCGTATTTCGGAGTTACGAAAAACGGTCAAAAAAGCCGTTTTGGGATTAAATAGTGAATACAGTGCACTTTAATGTTAATACATTTATCAGGAATGAATGAAAAAAACTTTTTCTATGATTAAGTCTTTACTTGCCCTGACTGAGATTCGAGCCTAGAACTTAGCGACATATGGAGTAATAGCACGCACTGCTACACACTCGACCACAGCGGTATAAATTGAACTAATAAACTGACTTTACCTTTATTAATGCAAATAAAATTATTAAAAGTAATTTTGCATAGATTTTTTTTGGTTTTATTTAAACAGAAATTAATTCTCCCTTAAAAAAAATTTAATTTATTCTCACAATTCCGCTGCGCTATATAATATTTTCAATAAAATTTTTATAATTTGTCCATTCATACGGCAAAATATATCTTAAAGATGCCAATTATCAATTTCTGTGGAATCCCCAACACAAAATTCGCAATTCAAAGCTTAATTTTCACAGAAAACGTGTTTAAGGCTCTTAAAATACCATTTGATTTCGTATTCTTTAACTGTATTTTGGGCTGTTAATATATTTTTAAAGAACATGTTAGACACTTTTATGCCTTATTGATTTTTATTTTAGAGCTAGATTTTCCCTCGTAGGATATCCGCTTATATCAGAAATGGGAGTCAGTTAAAGGTAGATGTAGCTCTGACTGAAAAGTCAATTTAGTACAATTGTTAGAAACTTGCTCCACGACCGAAGTACGAAAAGAATGGCGAGAAAATGCTAATTTTCGATTAATTTGCTGGATTTTCAGAGGTCATATGAAAGCTTACTATTTCGAACATATGTTACCGGCAACTAAGATATCCGCTCATTAATACATTACACATATAAAAATATAATTTTAATAATTTTTCTAATAGCGGTCTTCCATCGGCAGGCAATGGCAAACCTCCGAGGGTATTTCTGTAGGTCCCTCCATTTGTGGCACAATATAAAAGACACACACCACAAATGATAGCAAAAGCTCCAAATTATTATTATTATAAATAATTAAAATTTCGTAATACATACAAGTTGTGAAATCCCTTAAATGAATAAACTTCTTAAGTGATCTTTATAAATCTTTAATTCATAAACGTTTCCAAGTATTAACTGTAAAATAATTAAACTACGAAGGAACTCCAAGTAAAAAAAGTTTTACTCAGATAAGTGTTGGTGGAATCCAAAATTAAAACAAGAATAAATAAATTTGTAAAGTTGGCACATTTTGCAAAAACACATCTTTCGTTTTCTGATTGTTTATGCTTTAAAACTATCATTTGTTAAAAAAAAAAATATTAAAAACAAAGATATCCATCGTTTGTCCAACTTAAGTTTAAAATGTTTCGATTGTGGAACGTATGTTATTCACTCAATGTCAAGATCAATTGGTTGTATTTTTTACAATTCAATTGGACTTATTCGCACTATGAAATTAATAACTAATGCAGTTTTTCTATAACGATTCTTACAATAATTTGATTAACATCGAAATGGCTCTGGTCTGAGACCTTGCGTTATACACTTGACAATCGAACATTTCTTCTGTTCTTCTGTATGGCGGCATTCAGAGTGTTAAATTTGACAATGATAATATTAAATAAGAATTCAACAGCATTCGATGAGTTACTAGCAACATAAACGTTCGCTAGGTCTGATGCGATTTTTCTTATTCTCCTGAAAAATTTAAGAACGGTCATATTGTCATAACGATGGGTCGACAATTTTATCGTAGCATTTGATAGCTACACCAAGTTCAAACGATACTTTCTTTAGTCCTTTGGTTTTAACATTTTTCTTCACTAAGGGATAGCATATCAGATCGCACTTATCAATAGCAGCGTGATCATTTATGTAGTTCGTAATGTTTTCAGTGGTCACAATGCATTAAATAGTATGATAAATGCACCCACTTAAAATTGACAATTACATCCCATTTGCGACATTAATTGTTTCCAACAACAATTTTATTCGCATTCCGTTCCAAAAGAAACAGTGCGGAGGAGCACAGAGCATAGTAAATTTGTTTTTTCGCTTTATTGTAGACATTGGTATTCCGCTAAGCTGCAAGAGAGGGTTTTTTGGAGTTGATATCATTATGTTACTAAGATGCAGCGAGCGAATCAATGACACGGACTGCAGGTATGGTGGTAGCAGTAAAAGTAACAACAAAAGCATAGGAAAAAGGTGCAGCAGGAGGTAAAACTGGCGTCGTTGAGTGGATGTCTTGCGTCTGACCGTGTTCATAGGTGGCATTAATAATGTCATGCATTTAATTGAAATCATCGTGAATATTTTTTATGGCACTACCTATAGTGGGGATTTTAGCAACATAAATTAACAAAATTTGCGACGAATAACTCCTTTTTTATCAAGAATTTCTTCCAAAATTTTTTTCGCTTTGCAAAGAGATAAATGTTGATATGGTTTTTGAATGTCTTTTATTTTTGTATGTACTAAATATCAGCCGGTAGGAGATTTTCCTATTAAGATGAAGAATAGCATTGCACTTGACACATTGAATGTTTGAAGTAGGAAAAGTGTTCAAGTAAGACGATCTGAGCTAATCGTATTACTATCACACAATGTAAAAATATACAAACGTAAGAAGATAACCGAAAGCATAAGAAGAGCACGTCTGCAGGTCTGCACGTCACGGCCAACATAAATTTGTTTTAATTGTTTAGTTATGTTTCTTTTATTATTCTATTTATAATACTTTCGTTAACTTAAATAAAAAAAAAAAAAACTAGTGAGTATTTGTGCTTTGCGTGAAATATGATACCAAAAAAACTCAAGTTGAATAATCAGCGGAACAGCCGCACTTGATAAGAGCAAGTCGTAACGGGAAAAAAAGGAAAATAAAAGCTCATGCGGCGTTAGTTTAGCTCAACTGGGTTAGGTGGTGGGTTTGTGTTGCGTGATGTATTTTCGCTTTGAATTTTGTTATTTTCACTATAAAATGTTTCCAATAAAAATCGGCCTTCAGCTCACGGCCAACATAAATTTGTTTTAATTGTTTAGTTATGTTTCTTTTATTATTCTATTTATAATACTTTCGTTAACTTAAATAAAAAAAAAAACTAGTGAGTATTTGTGCTTTGCGTGAAATATGATACCAAAAAAACTCAAGTTGAATAAGCAGCGGAACAGCCGCACTTGATAAGAGCAAGTCGTAACGGGAAAAAAAGGAAAATAAAAGCTCATACGGCGTAAGTTTAGCTCAACTGGGTTAGGTGGTGGGTTTGTGTTGCGTGATGTATTTTCGCTTTGAATTTTGTTATTTTCACTATAAAATGTTTCCAATAAAAATCGGCATTCAGCTCATTAAACAAATAATGAAGTAAAGCACTAATGTTAAAACTATACTTGAGCACTTGGTACTAAGTCATATTTCAGTTTTGTATGCAAGTACACCTTTCAGTGTAATATTTTGAATTAAATATAAAATATTGCCACGATGCTTATAAAGGTATTTATGATGAACTGTGAAAATGCTAACTGCTTTGGTAAGTTTTTTTTTTTGATCAAAAACAATTCATGTTTAATTTTTATATTTTCAGCTTTATCATTTTCACGTGCAAAGGTGAATATATATTATATGAACTTACATATATTAATTGCCAATCTTTCCCTCAAATATTAACTCTTTCACAATAACAAATAACAGTCAACAAATATTGCTATTCTCTTTGTGTATTTTGAAATTCGTTGATGGGGTTGGTTTATAACTTGTATTTGCATGTGTATGTATGTATATTAGACCGTACCAGGAAAAAGCTCTCCGAACACCCCACAATGTACATTTACATTTCTCGATTTTTGTTGGGCATTTATGGCCGGGTCATAGAGGATTCGTAATCTCGATGATAAGGAAAAAAAAGGAGAACGGCGACCCATAGGTAAATAATACTTTAAAACTTGACTATAATAACCTAAGTTATGACGAGAAATGTCAAAGTTGACCCCTGGAATGCCAAAATAATTGTTTTTACAAAATTTTCTTGCAAAAATATGGCAAACTTTTTTATGTGGTGAAGTGGTACCATTTAATTTACGTATATACATATGTACGTATGTAGTTAAAGATAGATACAAACCTATAAACCTACATAGTATGTATTCGTATATTAGTTTAATTCATTAACCACTTTAAACAAAGATGTTAATCAACTTACTAAAAAAAATGTTTTATTTTGCGTAGAAAACAAAAGAAATATTTTTCAATTGGGAAATTATGTATACATAACCTATTACATAGGTCTTGAAAAATATTGTAAATGTCCAGCTGTGTATATAAAACTTGTATACGATTTTGGTACCATTAACAGTTTTTTAATCTTTCTAAAAATCGATGAAATCCTCTTTAAGTCTATGTCACTTTTAGTAAAACTTTTTTGCAGGTCATAATATTGTTATTTTTTACCACATACACTGTAAAAACTCGTTTTCTTTTAGATAAAAGAAAGACATTACATTATCAGTCATAAAACAATAACCATAAATTTACTCTACGGGGTTTCGAGGAGTCTAAAATATACATATGTAATTATATAAAATTGAAGCAAATTTTTGATTTTCATGATTCCAGGGTGCTTAGAAAACCGTCATTTAACAATAAATTATGTACATAACTCAAAAAAAATAAAACCAAGAAAACTTTAAGGGTATCCGTCTAAACGCGTTAATGCCTTGTATCTGCGTAAATAAACCGGGTTTTTCATACGAAAAATAAGAAATTTTACGAAGTTTAGGCGGTTAAGAGGCATTTACGTGTTTAGACGAATTCCCATCTTGTATTTTGATTTTATTTTTAAATTTTTAAACATCTGCGAATGCATACCGTTTCAAATCTCTCGTAATTACTTGACAAACATTTTTTTATTTGTGTATTGCTTCTTTATTAATTTACTCAAAATACTTGCATTTGAGCTCGGCTGCGGCAAATTTCTTTACTATTCCGAATTTAGAAAGCAATAAATTTAATGCAAAGATTTGAGGTAACGAATCATTTTTGAGAAGAAATAGTATTTCGAATGTTTTCCGTACGCTGATTTAAGGGATGTAAAAAGAAATCGCAACCCAGTGTCTAAATATGTAAAAAAACGTGCTCGGCTTATCACCACACGTCGCTCAAACTGTAATTCCAGTACTTTTCATGTAATTCTGCCTGGATGTATACACTTATTCTGCTGACTGATATCATTTAAACAAAAGTGCAACAGTTTATTCTGAAGCATTTGTTTTTTTAGCTTGTTTCTGTTTGTACATTTAAAGTGAAATAAAAATAAAAGAAACAAAAATGTACAATAAACGCAGTGTCAATAAACTTTTGATTTAAATCATTAGCGTTAATATCATTAGGAAATTGCTATTTTGGTTTTTTTAATGCCTATGTATTTCGCGGATACGCTGCCAAATTAGTAAAAAGCCTATTGTTGCACTAAAATTTTGGTCCTAATACTTCATTTTTGATTATTATATCTCTGATAACCTATCTCCGCAAAATTTTGGAGTCATTGCATAGAACCTCCGTCTTTTTCAATAATTGTTTGACGCAGATGTTTAAGGAGCCATATATGTTTATATAAAATCGCACAAATTTTGATTGCATAGGTATTAAAAGTCATCTATTTCATGAACAGAAGTTGAATGGGCTGCTTTGCCAGATTTCAATCCTTCCGAAAGTATGGTACATGTGATTGCAAATGTCTTAAAATTTTTGCGTCTAAGTTTTCTATGCATGGTCCTAACATTGAAGTAAATATGTGAAATAAAGCAGTGCTTAAGCTCGCTCTGATTCTGTCAATGCAAACGCAGATATGAAGTTACCACACATTATTTTTTTATTTATATGCCTTTAAAATATTAAAGTTATTGAACAAACTAAATAATACGTTCGAGTACGAGTACGAGTATGAGTGGACTATTGTGAGATTCCGTAATTTATGACGTTTTCTTTTCTCGAAATAATGTTGCCCCGTTTGTTTTTCTAAGCTATGTAAATTGGTTACGGGTGCATTTCCCACTTATTTGTGCTCTGGCCAATCAACAATTTCTACTAACATAGCCATTTTTCAGGAAGACAGATAGCCTAATGAAGAAGTTAAAATGAGGGAAGGCAATATTTTATTCGATAAAAGAAAACGCCATTACCTTGACCGATTTAAAAAAAAAATATGTATTCTATATGGTTGTTTGTAAATATGTATGTATGTATGTTTTATTTTCGCTATTGTTATTCGAGTTGTTATTCTGAACTTTCCAATAAGTTCCAATACGTACATATATAAAAAGGCGTGTAGGCAACCACTCTGAGCAAACAACGAAAAAACGTAGTTGTACATAATAAGTCGAGAAGTATTTTAATCAATGGAGTTTAATATCAGCATCCGTATATATATTCCGAAAATAATAATTCATTGAGCTAATTTGAGCCTTATTCGATTTTTGACATATGTTTTTATAGCAAATTTATTCAAAAGTCCTTGATGGTTCATATCTTCTATACTATACTTAATTTTTCTTGTGTATGCATATTTAGCAAGCCGTATTCGAAAAATTCAACATTTGTGAGACACATGTAAATGAGTTGTTGCAATGGGTCAGCACAATTGAGTACAAAATTTGCAATGTTGGAGGTCCCAAAGAAAAGATCGATGAAATTCGTAATCAAGCTAATATTTTGAGAGTAAGTACAAATCATTTGAATTAAGTGATTAAACTTCATTTATACATATGCGTATATATATTTTTTTAAATAGCAAATAAAGGAGGAAATTGATGCACAACAACGCCCAGTTTCAACTTGTTTAGAACAAATCCGTCAAATCGTTTTAACAGGAGCTGACGTACTCTCTGCTCCTGAGGTTACAACGCTGGAAAATGCTGGTAGAGAGTTGCGTTCACGAGTTGATCGTGTCAGTGATCGTGCATTGCGTTTGTTACGGCGCATTGAAGCTATTCGGGATGAGCTTACTAAATTATGCGGGGAGCTAAGTATTTTCTTTAATTGGTTACAAGAAGCTCGGCATAGACTTGAAGATAAAGAACAGTCTTTAGCTGATTTAGAGAACCTATCTTCAAATGGGGACTCTGTACGTGAGTTCGTAAGCGATGTAATAGGTCATCAAGCGGATCTTCGTTTTGTTAACATGTCAGCGCAACGCTTCCTCGACGGCAGCAAAGAATTCTTATCGATTCTTAATGATTTTCGGACAGCATTACCGGAACGTTTGCCTCATATTGAGCCAATACCAAATGCCGAAAGTCCTATTCGTCAAGAAGTCTCATTAATATCTACTCAGTACAAGGATTTGTTACATCGTGCAAATGCACTTCAAGATCGTATATCTGGCCTCAGTGGATGTCAAAGAGCATTTTATAATGCTATTGATAAGGCAGTTGAATGGATTCGTAATATGCAACCCCGAGTCGCACATCTTATAGCAGAACCTATTTCCGGGGATACAAAAACTGCTTTCGAACAAATGAATGAAGTGAAAGCGGCTTATAATGAATTGTTATCTAATGGTCGGTTAATAGATAATGTTGATCACACTTTAGAGGATTTAGTAAAAATATTGGGTAGCCAACTTAGTCCATTCGAATCTAAGAATTTGGAGAAGCCTGCGCTGGAGTTGAAAAGCAAATACCAAAAGATGCTTGATACACTTGGGGAACATTGCAAAGCGCTTGACAAAACACTAGTACAATCGCAAAGTGTTCAAGATGCACTGGAAAACTTGGTTTTGTGGGTTAATAAAGCCGAAGATAAATTTAAATTGCAGTGCCGCCCAGCCTCCCTTATCAAGGAGCGTTTGCTTGAACAAATACGTGAGCATAAAACGCTGTTAACGGATGTTAATTCACATCAGACAAACATTGATAGTGTACAGACCTCTGCAAAACACTTGATTAACTCGGCATCTAATACTCGTATTGCTAACAAAGTTGATTCTAACCTAAAGGCAGTATCTGAAAAAGTAGATAAACTGTTAGAAAAGTTGCACAAGCGTGGAGAATTTTTAGATAATGTTTATAGCCATTTGCAAAAATGTTTAGATGAAATTGCAAGTGTTGAACGCGATTTATATAACTTACAGGAAATTATAGAGAATTTGGATGCAATAAGTTTGCCAATTGACAAACTATTATCTCGATCGGAAGATGCTTTACGCCAAAAAGAAAGTAAAACCCCAGTTTATGAAAATTGTATCAGTAAATGCAAGGAATTAATTGGACAGCGTGATGTTACTGATACTAGTATCTTGCGTGACCGAATAAAATCATTAGAAAATTTGTGGCGTAATATAAATATTGCACTGGATGATAAGTCAAAGCTTTCACAGCTTAAAGTCGAACAGAAAGTTAAATATGAAAGTATCAAAGAAGAAGTTGTGTCTTGGTTGACGGGAATGGAAGACCTCCTTAGTAAAATCAGTCCGGTTGCGGTCGATTTAAAAGTGATTCGCCAACAGAATGATGAGCTCAAGCCGCTCCTAAACAAGTTCAGGGATTTTAGTGATAACATTGACAAAATTAATGATGTTGGTACGCAGTATGATGCACTTTTCCATTCAGAAAGTCTGCATCGAAAGAGATTAACTCATAGTCCTGTTAAACGAGTAAGCCCTTTGCGCGCTATACTTGGAGGTGAGAGAAGTCCAAGCCCAAATAAAGGCGGCATTCTATCGCCTTTATCAACTAGCTCAAGTGGATTTGGAAGTCGCAGATCATCTCAAGATGGTTTTCAAATTTCTGAATTCTCCCCAGTTCAACAGCAACTGAAAGAGATTAATAATCGTTACAATTTGATCGGTGTTCGCTTAACAGATCGACAAAATGAAATAGATAATATGACTGAAGAAGTAAGAAAACAGTATGAAAATTTAAAAAATTTATCATTGTTTTTGGAACGCATTCAGCGCCAGGTTCCAAAAGAATCTGCATCCAATAAAGATGAAGCTGAGAATTGTATTAGACAAACAAGAAAAGTTCTTGAAGATATGTATGAAAAACAAAGCGTATTAGACACCACCAAGGCACAGATAAAAGACATCCTTCGACGAAAATCTGATGTAATAGGTGCAGACGAGTTAAGGCAAGAAAATGATAATATTGTTGAAAAATGGAAAAGCTTAAGCGATGTTTGTAAAAGTCGTATAGAATTCTCAGAAAAACTTCGCGACTTCTTGGACATATACAATAATTTATCAAACTGGTTACATAGCAAGGAAAGAATTTTGACCGTCTTAGGTCCTATTTCTACAGACTCAAGAATGGTTCAGAGTCAAGTTCAGCAGGTACAGGTCCTCCGAGAAGAATTTCGAATTCAACAACCTCAACTTAACCATTTTCAAGAAATTGGTCATGATGTTTTGAATTGCATTTTAAATCCTTCTGAAATAGCAAAAGTTGAGCAAAAACTTAATGATATAACAAATAAATGGGATGATCTAGTCTCTCGATTAGATGAACGCGCTAGCAACTTAGGTGGAGCTGCTGATGGTAGTAAAGAGTTTGATGCAGCTGTTAACAGATTACGTGAAGCATTGCAAAGTATTAGTGACAATTTGGATAATTTACCTAGTGATGGTGAACATCAAGATAATTTGCGTAAAATCGAAAATCTCGATCGACAATTGGAGGGTCAAAGATCACTGCTTGCCGACGCTGAACAATCAGCGGTATTACTTTGTAATATCCTTGGCGACTCTGCTTCGCGAGTTGATGTAAATTCAAGGGTATCTGCGGTACAGAAACAATATCAGGCTTTACAACGAAAACTGGATACGAAAAAAGCAGAAACAGAGGCTGCATTACGAGATAGCCGCCATCTTTCCGAAAATTGTACAAAAATGTTAGGCTGGTTGTCGAGCGAATTGTCCAATATATCTGAAAAACTACTTATATCTGCGCATAAACCTACTTTGCAACATCAAATTGACGCACATGAACCTATTTATCGCGAAGTAATGTCACGTGAACACGAAATTATAATGCTGACGAACAAGGGAAAGGAACTGTCTGATTGGCAACAACACCGCACAATAAAACGCGACTTAGAACGCATACAACAATTGTGGGAAAAGCTTCGTAGAGAGATATCCGAAAGACACTCTCGCCTTCAAACATGCATGGAACATTGTAAAAAGTATTCACAAATGTCCGAAACATTTTTATTATGGTTGCGCAAAACAGAAGATAAATTAGCTAACTTAACACCTGGGAAGCTTTATAAATCAAATATGGAAAATCGTTTGCGTGAAATTCAAACACTTAGAAGCGAGGTATGGAAGCACTCGAATGAATATGAAACAACAAAAGGGCTGGGTGAAACTTTCATTAGTTGCTGTGATACTGAGAAAGATCCTATAAAGGGTGAAATAAAAGACATGAAGGATAGGTGGGAAAAACTGAATAACGATTTAATTACTAAAACAGAAGATATTGAAAATTGTTCGCGACACTTATCTGATTTCAATGACAATCTTAAAAATTTAGATTATGCAGTGAGCCGGTGTGAAGATCGTTTAGCTGCACACGATGCTTTAGGTGGCGCAGCGAAAGATCCGAAGCTATTAGAACGAGTAAAAGCAATACGTGATGAATTAATAAAATTAGAAAAGCCTCTCAATGAATTGAAATCTATGGCGAAAACTATATCACTGGAAAGTCATACAGCCGGAGGTGACGCGGGTCATTTGAATAGTGACGTCGATAACATGTCCGATCGAATCTCCGATTTAAAAAATCGCCTTAACGATCGTTTTGATGAGTTGCAATCAGCCGCTTCGACTATATCGAAGTTACATGAACAAATTAAGAGCTTTTTGTCTGATTTAAATAAGTTAGAAAAGGAAATCGAGAACTTATCGCCACCTGGTCGGGAAGTTAATATTGTTAGATCACAGCTGAACGCTATATCAGATATATTTTTAAAACTAGAGGATATGTCAAATCAGGTGAATGATATGGAACAATCTTCAGCTACTCTAATTGATTCCGGAATAAGCACTGAAAACCAAATTCCTGCGCAAATATCGTCTATACGTAATACACTTAATCATTTAGATACTCAATCTCGGAATCACGAACGAAGTTTACAAAGGACTCTTAAGGCGTTGCTTGAATTTTTCGAACTTAAAGGTCAAGTGCTAGATAACTTACGAAACGTAAAACAGGAATTTGATCATTTCAAAGCAGTTAGTTCAGAGCTTGATCAAATTCGTCGACAGCAAAACGATTTTCGCGATTTTCGAAATTTTAAAGTGGAGACTCTTGCACAGAATATTAGCCACGTTAACAATGCTGGTCGTGATTTAATTAGATCAGCTGGAAGCGGCATTTCGACAGGCGTTATTGAAAAAGATTTAGAAGAATTAAATGATTATTGGAATAATCTTAAAGATTTAATGAATGAACGTGAAAGACGTTTGGATATTGCTCTTTTACAATCCGGACGGTTTCAGGAAGCTTTGTCTGGGCTTTCTAAATGGTTGTTTGACACTGAAGAAATGGTGGCAAATCAAAAACCACCGAGCTCTGATTATAAAGTTGTTAAAGCACAGCTTCAAGAACAAAAGTTTTTGAAAAAAATGTTAATGGACAGGCAAAACTCAATGTCTTCTCTTTCTTTAATGGGTATCGAGGTATCAAATTCATGTGAGCCTTCAGAACGAGATCAAATTGAAGGACAGTTAAATGATCTTGTAAAACGTTTCGATTCTCTTACCAACGGCGCTGAACGACGAGAAAAAGATTTGGAAGCAGCAATGAAAGTGGCTAAAGCTTTCCATGATAAAGTGATTCCACTTGAATTGTGGTTGGACGGTGTAGAGCGATCAATTAAAAGTATGGAGCTTGTTCCAACAGATGAAGAAAAAATTCAAAGCCGAATTCGGGATCATAACGACTTACATGCTGAAATTTTGTCTAAAAAATCAGACTTTACGGATTTGGCAGACGTGGCTGGACAGCTCATGCATTTAGTTGGTGAAGATGAGGCGGTTCAACTAGGAGAAAATGTGCGTGATATAACAGACCGATTCACTACCTTAGTTGATCTCAGTGAAAATATTGGTTCCTTGTTATCGGAATCCCGACAGGGATTACGGCATTTGGTCATAACTTATCAAGAATTAGTTGGTTGGATGGACAGAATGGACGACGAATTGACTCGCTTCAAATTGATCCCTGTGTATTCAGAAAAATTAATGGAGCAAATGGACAATTTAGTGGAATTAAATGAAAACATTGCTAGTCAGGCTCCAAATATTGAATCAACAGTTGATTCAGGCTCCGAATTAATGAAGCACATTTCTAATGATGAGGCTTTACAATTGAAAGATAAGTTAGATGCGCTTCAACGTCGATATTGCGAACTAGCAAGCCGGGGAGGTGATTTACTTAAAAGAGCAAAGAGTGCTCTTCCGTTAGTACAACAATTCCATGATTCCCATAAGAGATTATTAGAGTGGATGCAAATAGCAGAAAGTGCACTAACAGCGAGTGAACTTTGTCAAGCGGATTTAATACGCCTCGAAGCAGAATTGGTGGAAATGCGGCCTGTAATTGATAATATTAATTTATTCGGACCGCAGTTATGCCAAATTTCCCCAGGCGAAGGTTCGGCTTCAATTGAAAATATTGTCACGCGAGATAATCGGCGTTTCGATGCAGTTGTGGAACAAATTCAACGTAAAGCGGAACGTTTTCATTTAAGTACTCAACGCGCTAAAGAAGTAACTGGAGACATCGACGAATTACTTGAATGGTTCCGAGATATGGACACTACTCTCCGTGAAGCAGATTCACCTGCAATAGAGCCAACTTTAGTACGATTGCAGTTACAAGAACATCGTTCAATTAATGACGACATCTCCAGCCAAAAAGGCCGTGTACGTGATATAGCAGCTTCATCCAAAAAAATTTTGCGCGAATCACCACAAAGTGAACATATAGCTTCTCTTCGTGAAAAATTGGAAGACTTGAAAGAAATAGTAGACTCAGTTGCTCATTTGTGTAGCGACCGGTTGGGAGTTTTGGAACAAGCATTACCTTTGTCAGAACATTTTGCAGATTCACATAATGGTTTGTCCAGTTGGTTAGATGACATGGAACAGCAAGTCTCGAGATTCAGTATGCCAGCTTTACGTCCAGATCAAATAACTACTCAACAAGATAAAAATGAACGTCTCTTGCTTTCAATTGTAGAACACAAGCCTTTGCTAGATAAGCTAAATAAAACAGGCGAAGCCTTAACAGCACTTGTATCAGATGATGATATTGCAAAAATCAATGATTTTCTTGATGCAGACAATGCACGCTTTGTAGCACTTCGTGTTGAGTTACGTGAACGACAACAAGCATTGGACAATGCTTTGCAAGAATCGAGCCGGTTTTCAGACAAATTAGAAGGCATGCTAAGAGCATTGGCTAATACTGTCGATCAAGTCAATCAACTAGACCCTCTATCAGCTCTACCACAGAAAATAAGAGAGCAGATAGAAGACAACGCCGCTTTATCTGAAGATTTGGATAAGCGTTCCGATGCTTTTACTGCGGTAAAAAAAGCTGCCGATGAGGTTATTGCAAAAGCCGGTAATAAGGCAGACCCTGCGGTGCGCGATATTAAATCTAAGTTGGAGAAACTTAACAGCCTCTGGAGTGATGTGCAAAAAGCTACAAAGAATCGGGGCAGCTCACTCGACGACATATTATGTGTGGCTGAACCTTTTTGGGAACAACTTAATGGCGTAATGGGTACACTTAAAGATTTAGAAGAAACTTTATCTTCACAAGAACCTCCTGCTGCTCAGCCTCAGGAAATTCAGAAACAGCAAGTGGCTTTACAAGAAGTACGATTCAAAATTGATCAGACTAAACCAGAAGTAGAACAAGTGCGCCAAAATGGTAGCAATTTGATTAACATGTGCGGAGAACCAGACAAACCAGAAGTAAAGAAACATATTGAGGATTTAGATAATGCATGGGACAGTATTACAGCTTTATATGCAAAACGTGAAGAAAATTTAATTGATGCAATGGAGAAAGCAATGGAATTCCATGAGACTTTGCAAAATTTAGAAAAGTTTTTAAATAAAGCCGAGCGCAATTTTGAAGTGCTTGGCCCTGTGGGCTCTGATATTGATGCTGTTAAGAAACAAATTGAGCAATTGCGTAGATTCAAGGACGATGTTGATCCACATATGCTGGAGGTGGAAGCACTAAACAGGTAAACGCAGTTAGACTTATATAATTTATTGAATACAAATTTCTAGACTTATTATACTTGCTTGCTTCTAATTCCATATTTCGGCACTTTTAGTTATATTAAATAATAATTGTCGTTAGAGGAGATAGCACTGCGACCTTAAGATCTTTTGTGCCCCCCCTTAGATTAAAGAATTTCCTTTAGTCCAACTGCCGAGATAAATCTTAGTATAGAGTTTAAATCTCTGGAACTATCTCGCCGTTCGTAATAAGATATTTCCCTAAAAAATTTTTTTGCGCTGCACTGCTCCAGGACGTGGTTTAATGTTTCTTTTTCTTTGCTACGTTCTTGCGAAAGTACTCGTATTCCTAGATAAAATCAGGGAATAATTCATTATCCAGTTGTTCTTTTGACAAGCCCATGCATTCTCTGAATCTTGTTTGGTTGTAAGTACACAAACAATAATTGGAGTGCTCAAGGCCTGGTATATTGTCCTAGTATAATTTGCTGAGGGCTTCCTCCTCTTTCCTTTTTTATGCAGACAGTGCCCCTTTCCGTAACCCCAAGAAAGGTTCGGGCCGACGAACGGTGTTATGCGATCACGTCCGCGATTTCGTTCCCAAAGATTCCAGCGTGATCTGGCACCCAAGGAACCCAGACCTGGCTCGTTAGACCAAGTATGTTCCGCTTATCAAGACACTACATCACCAGTTTTGAGGCTACCTATTAAGATTTGCGAACCGTCGGTGTACCAGGTAATCATTTGTTGATTTATTTTGTCGGTTTCGGAAAAAGTCATCCAATTTCTTTTGTTACTCAATTCAGTTATGCATCTTTTCGTGAAACTTCATGGTATCCTCGGTATTGCTATTTCGGGGTATCGCTCTGTTGGAGTGTTAAGCTTCCTCCGACTCAAATACCCCTCAGTCCCTATTTTGGTACCGGTCATCCTCTGAATGGCGCTCTTCGCTTGTGGTTGAACATGTTCTCATAGCCCTTGTTATGCTCACGCAAGCCAGCCTTTGCTGCTTGTGTGTTCTATCTACCCGGACAACAGCCCCATTAGTAACTGTTGGTTGTAGATAACCGTGTACATATTTTTGAGTATTACTGGGGAGCAGCGCCAACTTTTCTCACCCAGTGATCGTGTCGATTTCTATTCTCCTGGTAGTGAGCAGCCTGTGTATCGTTGACCCCCTGCTGATTAATGCTCTGTTTATAACCAAATGTTATGCAAGGCTGTCTCTCTGTTATCTAAGGTATCGTGGAGTTATAGTGTCAGTTGATCAAGAGCGGTTTTCTTAGAACGGCCCGCACTGAAAGCTTGCCGACAGGTGTGTGTGCATAACTTGCAAGAGTTGTGGTTCTTACGTAGTAGTTACGTAGCTGTTGCAACCAGCGGGATCAATCTTCTTATTTTTTGATAGAATTTTCGGGTCGCATTTCTGCTTGCTAACATATCAAGCTACTCGCACTCATGCCTTTCCGCCTCCCGGTATCGCTCGATTGTTGCACGCGTAGTAATTGTCTGCAGGGTGGCTTGGTAAGCTGCACATTTCTCTGCATCAGCGACGTGGCACTCGTCGCCATACCAACTGTTTCTTCGTAGCTAGTAGTAGCCACCCACCTGCTTTGCAGCGTTACGAAAAGATCGGGAGATGTTGTCCCATTGCTCGTTTATATCGGGGCGAAGATGAGGCCTTAACAGGATTGAGAGTCGAGATTGAAAATTCTTAACTGCCCGTTGCGATTGCTGCTTTTCGACGTCGAACTTGAGTCGCGATCCTTTATAAGCGTAATTCAGTGCAGAGAGGTGCATGCGGGCCTTAGCTGCAACAAGGTAGTGATCCGAGTCAACGCTTTCTCCTCAGATAGAACAAACATCAAGCACGCTAGAAGCGTATCTCGCGTCTAGAAGCTTGGTGAATGTTTCGGTGTTCGAATCTGGTGCTACTTACTTCCATGTTTCACGCCGCGACGAAGTCGATCAGCTTCTCTCCGTTGCCAGAGGTATTCTCATGAAGGTTGAATTTCGCTACTGTTTCTTAGTTGCCAATCACAATTTTAACATCGTGTCGGGGGCAGCGCTCATAAGCTACCTCTAAGCGCTTGTTGAACCCATCATCCTTCTCCTCCGTCGGGGCGTGCGTACAAATCAAGCTTACGCTGTTAACTCTAGCTTTGATGCGGGTTGTGGCAATTCGTTCACTGATGGGAGTGAACCTGTTTTTGATCTTTTCATTGGATGTTGGTTTTACATAGTGGGTCCCAAACCCAACGCACTACCCATTGCAGGGAGTTTAATCTTTGGATTCGTTTATGTAGCGATCCGCTTGCTGTAAGAAAGACACCGGATTGCAGCTGCACCTCCTGGTGAACATACTCTATGGACTTTAGTGGACCTTTAAACCGAATATGTCAGAGTCACTTCACGAAAGCTCCCTCTCTATTAGCCGTGACCCGAGGCTTCACCCGGATTGGTTACCGCATCTCGCACATGAGTTGTTCACGTTGCCCAGAGCGAATGAACGTGGACGTAAGAGAAGGGATTGAGTAGAGTCGTGCAACTGAAACCGCATACCTAGATGCAGCACTTTACCCCATTGCACCCCAATATCTTTCGGATTCCTGATATTTCTTATAAGCCCGGAATGAGATGATTTTAGGCTCAGGGTAGTGTTAAATCTCTCTCAGTCTGTATTTCTGGGATCCCTAAAAGTTCTTTTTATTGGAGCAGTTCCTTCAATATCAAACCTAATAATTCTATGCTCTAATATGGAACATTCGTTAGACACTACCCAATAGTTTACTAGCGTTTTCATTAGATTATTCCCTAAAGTTATGTCTAGGACCGTGCGGCTAACGAATGTTAGTGTATTCCCAACATGTAATATTTCTAGTCGTATACAACGATTGAATTCAGGTATCAAAGGTATCTTCATCCTGTCGCAGTAGCCGACCAGTCTATTGACTGCAAATTGTTTACCAGACCTCTAATTTGACCCCTGATAACCCAGTGTTGTTGGAGCAGCTATTTCTCGCAATTTTAATCACCTCGCTCACCTCCTCCGGTATCTTAGTGTCACCACCCGGTTGCGTGATAACTAAAGAAGCCGTGTATCGTATGGCACAGTTCTTTTTGATAGTATCCAGAGGTCGGCCGTCGATTCCGATCGTCAGCAGTTTCCCCTGTTTCCACGTCCATGCTGCTGAAGATCTTCCACAGGTTAGTGTGAATACTCTCTTTTTCGGCAACAAGGAGGTCGAACAGGTACTTGGGCTTCACTGCCGCCACCTTCGGGAGTTACGCCGTTGCCATGTGTGCGCTTGTGTATAACTCCGCCCGCCTGGTAATTGAGGAGCGCTTTTCCGAAGCCACTCAGCCGTGCCCGCTTCGGAGCAGTCGACCAGTATGAAACCTCCCCGAAAGAGGCTTTCGTTAAATTGGAGTTCGGTTTTCGAACCCTTCCCTATTCCCACTACGATGGCATCCTCTATTGTTCCCAGCTCCTCACGAGTGAGTACAATCTCTAGGAATTCTTTCGCCAGAACATCTGAGCTAGAATTTAAAACCATTTTAATTTTTTTGTACACTTTTGATTTGAATAACATTTGAACTGCCTTTTTTTTCATCACTGTATAAAAAATATTGGACAAGGCAACACATTTGCAAAAATTCGTATAGACACGACTTCTACATTACATCAATCCCAACAAACATCAAAAAAATATTTCTCAAACCTTGGAGAAATTCATAGTTCTCAAGTTGATATCCACCGTATTTCTCCAATTTTCTCAAACCTTGGAGAAATTCATAGTTCTTATGTTGATATCCAACGTATTTCTCCAATTTTCTCAAACCTTGGAGAAATTCATAGTTATCAAGTTAATATCCAACGTATTTCTTCAACTCTTCTCATTTTTTCGGTATTTTCATATGACTATCAAAAGCAATAAAAAACGAGTATAATGAATTTACATACATACATTTATTCACGGTGTTTTAAATTCAAAAGGAAGAAAATATATTTTCGATTTTTATTTTAGTACTGCTACTAAACGTTTGAGACCAATTGGAGAATCACATTTGATATCAAGTTGAGAACTAACTTTTTCTCAACTTGAGAATTATAATTATTGCCATACAAAAAAAATGCCCTTTTTTGTTGAGAACGCTATGATTCTCAACTTGAGATGCACTTGAGAAACAACGTTGGAGGTTTGAGAAGTACCTTAGTTCTCAACTTAACCTCAAGTTGAGCTCAAGCCTTAATGTTTATTGGGATGTAACTTACAATTTCCTGCGGTGATATGCTGTAAGAAAACTTAGTTTTAATGCAAATTAAAGTTTTTCGGATCCGAATTGAATTTGTTTTATTTCCCTGCAGATTTAATTCTAGGCAATTAGCAAAGTATTTTAGCTCAAAAATTAGATGTTCAATTATCTTAAAAAGTTCCGCGTTTATAATATTCGACTATCAGTTTTTTTAGTAGCCGTATACATTTTTTCGGGTAGTGTTATTTTGAGAGGAACTAAGTTGATTCTTTAATTGCTTTATTGTCGTGTTTCTTTACATTTTGCTAACGCCTATTAATATAAAAAGTTTAAAAAATATGAATTCAAATGAGCTTTAAATGTGGAAATTTAAAAAAAAAAAATTTGCGGGTTTGTGCGGTTGCACGATCAACCAATTTACTCCCGTTTTTTTTGTTTCTTCTATTCGCTTACACTGATTTTTTGAACATTGCGCAAAAATCAAAATATATTTAGATAAGTAAAGATATACTCACATTTGGAGAAAAACTGGATGGATTTGTTTACTAAAAGTAACTTAAAAAATTCATTTTCTGAACTCTTGCTAAATTTCTAAAATTGGTTGTTTAAATATGGCAAATACAAACACCTAATTTTGTTATGAGCAGGTGCATAAGAATATCGGAAACAAAAAGCAGTACCAATTCCAACGAACAAGTCGCAGCGGTACCACTTGAAAATTAAATTGATTAGTCCCTAAAGTTCAATAACACCAACTAATTATGTTTTTACATTTTTTTCATTTTGACATATTTTAGTGTTGATACTTGTACTTCTGATTTTTAAGTTTTATGTAACATATTGTTTTGTAATCACAAATACATACATAGTGCAATAGTAAAAAGTTGTAGTCAGTATTTCGTAAACGCAATTTCAAGTAATAGAAATGGGTAAAAGTCGGCGCGAGCAATTTTTACTCTGTTTTTGTATACAGGTAAAGTTGAAGAGTCCTAGTTTTTCAGATCGTTGGATCTTAAGTTACAGCAAATGACAAAGAAAGCCAATTACTATGAGGCTTGAGATCATAATAAATCAACCTATGATAAGTCTAGGTGTTTTCATAAGAACTCAAAATAAGTTTTTAGTATTAAAAAACTTCCAAAATATTATATATTAGATTATTTGTCATAAAAATAGGAGAATACTATTTAGATCAAATGTTTTGGACAAGCAATAAATAAAGTCTAAGTATACATATCTTTTTTAATCGTTTTCGTTCACCAAGCCACTGATTGGAATATTGTGGGTAAAAACAATCGTCCAAAGCCAAGAAAGCCTCTACTTATTTTGGTACCAATAAGTAGACGAACGAACGAATTAAGTGTTGTCACCACTCTGAAATGGTTGTATGTGCGTTCATTCTCCCCCAAAGTCACTGCTGTTAACATTATTAATTACGTATCTAAACATGTTGATATTGATCCTAAATTTCTAAGTTGCTATATGCTAACTAAAAAGGATGCTGATCTGGATAAACTGAGGAAAGTTAATTTTAAATTAGGAGTTACTGAGGATTTATACAACAAAGTGCTGGATGCGACTATCTGGCCTACGAATGTCAAGATACGGGCATTTCGTTTTTTTTTCAAAATGTCGGCGCGCCGCAACTAAACCCGTAGATTATTATACACCATTGAATTGTCCTAAAAAGCCTTTAAGAATATACTTTCAAAATGTCTCTGGCCTGCGGACTAAATCCACGACTCTTCAATATGAGTTCACATTCTGACTATGATATCTTTGTCCTCGGCTGAACCTGGAATTTAACGATTGTGAATTCTTCGATTGTGACCGCTGTGGTCGTGTTGGTAGCGGTGCGTGCTATAACTTGGTATGCCGCTGGGTTCGAGGTTCGAATCTCAGTCAGGACAAGCAGTGCGGAATCGCTGTACAAACTGCATGTAGACAATATTGTCGATCTAGTCCGTTGTTATGATAGTTTTAATTTTTGCATTCTTGGAGATTTTAATTTACGGAATATTGAATGGACCTACTTAGATAATAGTCTTATTTTGTTCCCGAAACATGTAAATAGTTTTACCCAGACGTACCTCGTAGACAACTTCTTAAGTGTTAATCTTTCCCAGATAAATGGTTTCACTAATAAGTTATCCAGAACTCTGGATCTCATCTATGTTAGTGAAAATATAAATTTTTCGTTGAATGAGTACCTTGACCCACTGTCATGTCCCACTTGTTATTGATCTTGATTTCTATAACTTTCAAAGTATTTGTTTGAATACACTAGCTCCAAGCTTTTGCTTTCGTCGTGGCAATTTTATAGAATCAGTCTTGAGGTCTGCGCCTTAAACTGGGAATCACTTTTCTCTGGTGTTGATGTTAATGAATGCTATTTTATTTTCATAAATAAAATAAATGAGATTTGTCTGAAACACATTCCGCTTAAAAAGAAAAGCTGCTATAAAATTCCGTGGCACACTAAACAGTTAAAAAAGGTAAAAAACTTGAGGAATAAGTTTCTTAAAAAATTCAAATATACAAAAATCGCAGAGTATAAAGTTAAATATTTTCGCTACCCAAGAAGCCTTTTTGCTGACTTTTTCCATTCTAATTTTATCTCACAGATGGAAAATTCAAGAGGTTCTTTTCCAACCGTGGATTCTCCAGTTAGTTTTGGGAAGCTTTCCTTATCTCTTGACGATGTAGTTGACGGCATTATGCGCTTCAAAATGTCTTTGCAAACGGATGTTGACGGAATATCATCTTACCTCCTTAAGAATTATTTGGCGTTAGCAAACCCCCTTTTATTAATTTTCAATAAATCACTTGAAAATTGAGAATTTGTGGATGCTTGGAAAGTAACTTTTATTAGTCCTATTTTCAAAAATGGGAACAAAAATAACTTTGCCAATTATAGGCCCATTGCCAAGTTGTCAGCCGTTTCAAAGTTATTTGAAAACATAGTAAAACAGAAGATGTACTTTTCAGTTACTTACTTACTTAATTGGCGCATTAACCGCCTAAGCGATTTTGGCCGAGGTCAACAAAGCACGCCAGCTGTCCCTATCTCGTGCTAACTGGCGCCAATTGGAAATCCCAAGTATAGCCAAGTATTTTTCCACTTGGTCTTTCCAACGCAGAGGAGGTCTTCCTTTTCCTCTGCTACCACCCGCGGGTACCGCGTCAAAAACCTTCAGGGCTGGAGTTATTTCATCCATTCGAACGACGTGACCTAGCCAGCGGAGCCGCTGATTCTTAATCCGCTGCATTATATCTTCGTCATTGTACAGCTCATCGTTCCATCGTACACGGTATTCGACGTCGCAAAGACGCAAAGGACAATAAATCTTTCGAAGAATCTTTCTCTCGAACACTCCAAGAGCCCTGATGTTGTCATCGTCATCGCATGATGAGAGACTTATAGAGTATGGTTTTTGTCCGTAGAGAGAGGGCTTTACTGTGCAATTGCCTACTCAGTCCGAAGTAGCACTTGTTGGCAAGAGAGATTTTGCGTTGGATTTCAAGGCTGACGCTGTTACTGGTGTTAATGCTGGTGCAAAGTTATAACTGTCAACAGTGATGTTTGATCCCAGTCGTGAATGCGCCGACTGTCTATTTGATGACAGGAGATACTTCGTCTTGCCCTCGTTCACCTCCAGACCCATTTGCTTCGCTTCTCTATCCAGTTTGGAGAAGGGAGAACTAACTGCGCGGTTGTTAAGGCCGATGATGTCAATGTCATCGGCGTACGCCAGCAGCTGCACACTCTTATAAAAGAGTGCCTGACCGATTTAGTTCTGCGGCTCGAATTATCTTCTCCAGCATCAGGTTAAAGAAATCGCACGGCAAAGAGTCACCCTGTCTGAAACCTCGTTTCGTATCAAACGACTCGGAGAGGTTCTTCCGAATTCTGACGGATCTGGTGGTGTTGCTCAACGTCATTTTACATAGCCGTATAAGTTTTGCCGGGATCCCAAATTCAGACATTGCGGCATATAGGAAACTTCTTTTCGTTCTGTCGAAGGCGGCTTTGAAGTCGACAAAAATGTGGTGTGTGTCGATTATTCTTTCTTTGGCCTTTTCCAAGATCTGGCGTATTGTGAATATCTGGTCGGTGGTAGATTTACCAGGTCTAAAGCCACACTGATAAGGTCCAATCAGTTCATTAACGGTGGGCTTAAGTCTTTCACACAATACACTTGACAGAACCTTATAAGCGATGTTAAGAAGACTAATCCCGCGATAATTGGCACAGACTGCAGGATCACCCTTTGTGTGGATTGGGCAGAGCACACTTAAGTTCCAATTAGCAGACATGCGTTCTTCCGACCATATTCTAGAGATGATCTCGTGCATTCACTTAACCAGCTCCTTTCCGCCGAACTTAAATAACTCAGCTGGTAACCCGTCAGCCCCGGGGGCTTTGTTGTTCTTCAGCCGTGCTATCGCTTTCCGAATTTCGTCATAGTCGGGTGATGGTACATCACGTCCATCATCATTGATTGGGGATTCGGGTTCAACATCTTCTCCATCGTTGTTGCAGCTGCTTCCACTAAGCAGTATGAAGAAGTGCTCCCTCCATAATTTAAGTATGCTGTGGACATCAGTCACCAGATCGCCGTTTTCATTCTTACAGGAATTCGCCCCGGTCTTGAAACCTTCTGTTAGCCGCCGTACTTTCTGAAAAAATTTTCGGGCGCTATTCCTGTCGGCCAGCATCTCAAGCTCTTCGCACTCACGCATTTCGGCCTCTCTTTTTCTCACGAAAAATGCGTCTCGCTTCCTTCTTCAACTCACGATAACGCTCCCGTACAGCCCGCGTTGCGCCCGATCGCAGTGTGGCTCTGTAGGCAGCGTCTTTACGTTCCGTAGCGGCGCGACATTCCTCGTCATACCAGTTGTTCTTTCGGGCTCGCTGAAATCCGATGGATTCTTCAGCGGCGGTATGTAGACAGCGAGAAATATCGTTCTGTTGAATATTGCTCTCAGAGAGCAGGAGTGCAAGTCGAGTGGCGAAGTGGGTGGCTGTCTGTTGCGATTGCAGCTTTCCGACGTCGAGCTTTCCTTGTGTCCATTTGCGTGCGCTTTTTGCTGCACAGAGGCGCGTGCGGATCTTAGCTGCCACAAGAAAATGATACGAGTCGATGTTGGCTCCTCGGATCGTGCGCACGTTTAGGACACTGGAACATGCCTTCCGTCTATCACAACGTGGTCGATTTGGTTTCGTGTCTTACCATCTGGGGACAGCCACGTAGCCTGATGTATTCTCCTATGCTGGAACCTGGTACTGCAGACTACCATGTTTCGGGTCCGGCGAAGTCGATCAGTCTCAATCCGTTATCAGACGTTTCGTCGTGGAGACTGAATTTTCCGACTGTGGAACCAAAGATGCCCTCCTTGCCCACCTTGGCATTGAAATCACCAAGCACGATTTTTTTATCGTGGTGGGGGCACCGCTCATACGTGCGGCCAAGGAGATCGTAGAAGCGACCTTTGGTCCCATCGTCCTTCTCTTCCGTCGGGGCGTGGGCGCAAATCAGGGAGATGTTGAAGAATCTCCCCTTGATGCGTATTGTGGCGAAACGTTCATCCACCGGAGTGAACGACAGTACTTTACGTCGCGGTCTCTCTCCCACCACAAATCCGACACCAAATTTGCGCTCCTTTACATGGCAGCTGTAGTAGATGTCGCCGAAGGGCCTATCTATTTTTGCCCTTGCCCCGTCCATCGCATCTCTTGGATGGCAGTGATGTCAGCCTTCGCTCTGCTGAGGACATCAACCAGCCGGGCAGCGGCACCTTCCCAATTAAGGGTCCGGACATTCCAGGTGCATGCCCTCAAATCATTGTCCTTAATACATCATCCGAGGCTTTGTCATCGTTTTCATTGGAAGTGGTTTTTTACGTGACGGGTTCCAAGCCCTGCGCACAACCCATTGCTGGAAGTAAGTTAAGCGTTTAATTTCTGACAACCAGCATGGTTTCGTGTCTGGTCACAGTCACTAATTTAGCAATATTTTCTGAATATTGTTTGTCGGCTTTCAGTGACCGCCTTCAAGTTGACACTGTGTATACTGACTTTTGGAAAGCATTAGACAAAGTCAGTCATTCACTTTTGATTTCTAAATTAGCTAGTTTTGGATTTCATTCAATATTTTTATCTTGGATAAAATTCTACCTTTATCATCGCAACTGTGTAGTTGTAGTTGACAATGTGCATTCCAAATCTTTCGTAGCGTTGTCTGGTGTACCACAAGGCAGCATACTAGGCTGCCCTTGCTATTTGTAATTTTTATTAATGACATATCGACCTGTTTTACAAACTCTAATTTTCTGATTACTTGAAGATTTTCTCCACTATTTCAAATTCTTCTGACTTCGCAAAGATCCAATCAGAAGTGGATAATTTCTCAGACTGGTGTAGTATAATTGGTCTGCAATTAAATATAAAAAAATGTTTTCATTTGTCCGTCTCCAAGTCGCGCTGCCTTATCTAGGGGTGGTTTTTGACTCAAAATTTTCATTTAATAGTCATCTCAATTACACAATTGCCAATTCGTATTCAGTGCTAGCTTTCATTCGTCGATTTGGATCCGATTTTACTGATCCCTATACCCTTAAGCTTTTGTTTACGTCACTCGTACGTTCCAAGCTGGAATATGCTGTTTTCAAATCAATGAAGTGATATTATAATCATCTATCTTTAAGTAGTCTGTAAGTAACCTTGTATACGTATGTAGATTACTATAAACCCGAAATAAATAAAAATATTATTTAAAAAAAAATACTAATTAGTTGCGCGGAGTATTTCTGATACCATTGCTCTTAAGAAAAGTAGTACGTAAAAGCTTAGTCGGAAATACTGGAAAACACCTGGTCACGATTACACCGTGGTAATTGCATATAACATATGTATAGTTGTTTTGAATCTTCGTTATTTATCCTTTACTGATATGATATATAGTTGTGGTTCGAGCGCCAATAACGGATGTTTGAACTCGTTTAATCCTGTTAATATGATATACATAATATGGTTGCCAAATAAAAGCAACGTATTCGAGCTTAGAACGAACAAGAGAAGTGAATAGTAACTTTAAAGTATACGGATCGGTGAAATCTTAGTTGAAACGGCAGATAAATGCAGGCATTTTCAGACTTTGGAATGGTATAATTAAAGTGGTTGTGAAACAGAAATCTGGCATCAAAAATCACTCCCAAGTCAGTAGTTTCACCAATGGTGGCAAGTTGCGAGTCGCCAATCTAATAATAACTCGGAGTAATTGAACGAAATTTGGAGTTGGAGATATGAGAACACTTATTTATATTAAATTTTAATCTTAGTTGTTTTTCGGCCTTATTGATTTTTAAATAAATAAAAAGAAGTCTGATGAGGAAATGTGGTGATTTCCGAAATAGTACTATAACTTCTACCATTTTAAAAAACTGTTGTTATTTTTCCAATAAAATCTTCTATAAACTGGCCTCGAGCTCAATAAAGTTGTCAATTATTAAATTTTAATCTATTTTTGGAAATTTGGAGTAGGAGATATGAGAACACTTATTTATATTTAATTTTAATCTATTTCTGGAACACCAAGCAACAACATTTTCTAAGATCAGCCTGTAGATTGATAGAGTCTGAAGGAATTGTAGAGTAGATTTTCATACAATAACAATTTTGAAAAATTGAAGTAACTATAAAGATATATCGTTGATGACAATCGAAAAAAGTAGGGGACCAATTCCACTCCTTCGAGGAACACCAGGCGACGCAACGAGGAGGAGGATGCATTATCTACTACAACTACACATTTTTGTGTAGAAAGATATAATTTTATTCAAGCTAAAAAAAACTGTCTGAAAGCCTTCGCGATTCACATTGAGTGACGAACTTTGTCAAACGCCTTAGAAAAGTCCGCAAATATACAGGATTCTGTTATAAAATTGGAATTTTGTGCTCTGCGAGTCAGACCGAACTACTAAACTAGTTAAACAAGGTATACGAACTGGGAATCAAAAGAGCTAGTTCATCGAGCTTTAAGGTAACCAAAAAAATCCTACTCTTATATGAACATAGGTAATAAATGAAACGCTGTATTGCAGTGAAGCTTCAAACTTAAGCGGCGTACATACAGAGCCTCAATTGAGGCAATTAGCAAACTGTCTTCGTGTATTTTGACTGAACATTATTTTTGTAATTGACTCAATTAAGCGCTGTTTGAACGCCTCATTAAGCTGTTATACTTCAAGGACATACACATACACCAGGAATTTTTTCCATATACATTTACAGATTGTACAAAATACAAAAATATAACTTTTTCCGCCGAGATCGTACCGACCCAGCGACACCGTTTTGTAGGCTTATCAGCTGATTTGAATTTCAATTCGACGAAGCTAGGCGATAACATGCTCCTTCTGCGGTGAAGCCGAATTATGCCCTCGTATAAACGTAGTATATTTCATGGTATAAACACCCTTATGTGTTAAAAAATTTAAATCTTCCTTATATATTTCACTCCAATTTCAGATTTTTGTACGCAATGCTGGGAACATTAAAAAAGTATCTTCTGGAATGAAAACGAAGCTTCTTTACCGCACAAATATAAATAAAGTAACCGGGAGCCTCATAGACAAAAGAACAAATTTTATTCGAACAATGAATTACTTGTATTTCTACAAGACTATTTCGCATTTTTTTTGCCTTTGAAAGGTCTCGTTTTACATTTCTCGTATGCTATAAATCATATGTAGCTTGAAGAGAGGCAATTTTTCCAGCTATGATTAGAACTGGAGACATTAATAACTTCTTTCGGCAGTAAATATAATTATTCACGACTTTTACTGAACTCGTGCCTAATTTTGGTTAATGGAAGCTTTTATTTGGAAAAACAACAATAGTTAAGTGTAGAAGTTATAGCTGCAATTTCGGGCTCACCACATTTTAACAACCAATACAGTTTCTGAGGGATTTCTAGAAATTCGAAATATATTTTTTTTTAGCCCCAAGAGCAGTATATCTAAATTTATCTAAACAGTTTTTGAGGGAAATCTAGAAATTCGGAATATGTTTTTTTAGCGCCAAGAGCAGTATATCTAATTATATTTTTTCGCACAGTGAATTAAATGAATAAGTCAGTGGTTAGTAAAATTAAATATACATTTTTTTTTGCCATTCTACACAGGCAAGCCGTAGAACTGACGGATCGCACATCTCCTGAACAAGCTGCATCGATTCGAAAACCACTGTCAGTTGCAAATCAACGTTGGGAAGCATTGCTACGTGATATGGTAGAGCGCCAGAAACAGCTAGAGCATGCTCTTTTACATCTTGGTCAATTCCAACACGCCCTTAATGAGTTACTAATATGGATTGATAAAACAGATATAACTTTAAACCAATTAAAACCGGTAACGTATGAAGGACAATACATTTAAGACTTATTTTATTTAATTTATTTTTCCCCTAGATACCAGGAGATCCTCAACTTCTGGAGGTGGAGTTAGCAAAATTGAAAGTGGTTGCTAATGATATTCAAGCACATCAAAACTCAGTGGATACATTGAATGATGCTGGTCGTCAGCTGATTGAAACTGAAAAGGGTACACTGGAGGCTTCTACCACACAAGACAAGTTGCGTAAACTGAACTCAAAGTGGAAAACGTTAATACAAAAAGCTAATGATCGTCAACATGAGCTTGAAGAAGCTTTACATGAAGCACAAGAATATATTGCAGAGGTACAAGATATTCTTGGTTGGTTAGGCGATGTGGATGCCGTAATAAGTGCAAGTAAACCAGTAGGAGGTTTGCCAGAAACTGCAACCGAACAATTAGAGCGATTTATGGAAGTGTACAATGAATTAGAAGAGAATCGACCAAAGGTGGAAACAATTCAGGTCCAAGGTCAAGATTACATAAAACGACAAAACCATATTAATGTACCCTCCAGCAATTTACAGCATACATTGCGTACGCTAAAACAGAGATGGGATGCTATTCTTTCTCGTGCCTCTGATAAAAAAATTAAATTAGAAATCGCACTGAAAGAAGCTACAGAGTTTCATGACACACTTCAAGCTTTCGTAGAATGGTTAGATCAAGCCGCAAAACACTTGTCAAACACACCACCAGTATCACGAGTATTGCGAACAATTCAAGATCAAATGGAAGAACATAAAATATTACAAAAAGACGTCAGCACTCATCGTGAAGCCATGTTATTACTTGATAAAAAAGGAACTCATTTAAAATATTTCAGTCAAAAACAGGATGTTATTTTAATAAAAAATGTGCTTGTTTCTGTACAACATCGTTGGGAACGAATTGTGAGTAAATCTGCGGAACGTACTCGTGCTTTAGATCATGGATATAAGGAAGCACGAGAATTTAATGACGCTTGGAATGGTATGATGCAATATCTTCAAGAAACAGATAAAACCCTTGATCAGATAATAGAAGATGCAACCAAATCGAAGGAGCCTTCCAGAATTAAAAAGCTTATAAATAAGTTGAAAGATTCACACCGACAGCTGGCAACAAAACAAACAGGTTATGATTCAATCCTACGATCAGGAAAAAATCTTCTAGAACGAGCTCCAAAAGGAGATGAACCCGTTCTTATCAAAATGTTAACAGAGCTTAAAGAAAAGTGGACTACAGTTTGGTCAAAAAGTATTGAGCGCCAACGCAAAATGGAAGAGGCGTTACTTTTGTCTGGACAATTTTCAGACGCACTTTGTGAGATACTTGATTGGTTGAAAAAGGCCAAAAATCGTTTAAAGGAAAACGGTTTGGTGCATGGAGATTTAGAAACTGTACAGGGATTAATCGAGCACCATAAGCATATTGAACACGATTTACAGAAAAGAGCTACTCAAATGAACGGTGTGCTGAAAACAGGACGAGATCTAGTAAAATCTAACAATAATACAGAAATAGACCAACAACTTAATGATCTTCAAATACTTTGGGATGAAGTAATAGAAGCGTCAAAAAAACGTAACGATCGGTTGCAGGAGGCACTTAAAGATGCCGAAAAATTAAATAAAGAGATACATACATTATTTGATTGGCTAGATCATGCAG
Organism: Philophylla caesio; assembly: GCA_963971545.1. Lineage (NCBI taxonomy): Eukaryota > Metazoa > Arthropoda > Insecta > Diptera > Tephritidae > Philophylla > Philophylla caesio. The sequence goes on along the minus strand of OZ020606.1, from coordinate 44,083,986 downwards.
AACAAAAATTGCGTTATGCCAAAAATGCCCCAGACGATGAAAAAATATCACGAGAAATGATTACATCACATAAAGATTTTACTAAAGATTTGCAAAATAAGGAGCATCAGAAAGTCCAAACGTTTAAATTTGCTGAAGAAATTATAAATAAAGCTTACCCAGATGCTATTCCAATAATTAATAATTGGCTAACAATTATTCAGCAGCGGTGGGATGAAGTGACACAGTGGTCTAATAATCGAGAATCGAAATTGGAGCAGCACTTACAATCGCTTAAGGACTTAGACGACATAGTTGAAGAACTTTTGGCCTGGCTAAACGGATTAGAGGCCACTCTCTCAAGTAAGTTTATGATTTTTATCACCAGGGCTCGAATATGTTATCCGTAATAAAAATTTCAGTGTCATAATTAATTCCCCATATAATACACTTTTAAATGTTAAACGGATAAAGTATGAAATTTTTCTTTGCTAGAAAATTAACATAAACCATTTCAAAAGATACCTTCAAAATAGAGGTCACTACCTTTGTGACCGATGTTTTCATCAGCTACCGAACAAAGATATGACAAGAACAGTTTATAATAAACAAAACATTAAATAACAAGGATTTTTTTTAAACCTGCCCTATGACCCTACAGTTAATGTTCCCTTTACAGTTAACCCTTTTGGTATTGATTTTAAGAACTGTTTTTTTTGTACTATGGCTGAAAGGTAAGTCCAATCTCGGAACATAGTTTTATAGAGTTATGTTTTGTGGAATTTCACCAACATCTCCTATGTAGAATTTCTTGAATCCAAATATGAAGTAAAATATAATAAAATCTTATGAAGTTTTCAGTTAAACTGAATAATTCTTTTTTTTTTAAAGCCATACAGCCAACAATGGTTAATTCCGTCCCAGTCCTTGCTCGCTCGTCAGCCAGGCAATTTCCAGGAATGTCCGTATGAAAAGGGACCCATACAACACAAACGCAGCACATTTCTGCCAGCTGGTTTATAATTCTTCTGCACTCAATGGCTACCTTAACCTGTAGGAATTTAGAGATTTAATAGCAACCTGGCTGCCAGAGACACGCAAGTTATAAGGCCATGATCTGCCTCCATTTTTACATTTAACTCTGCCTGAAAAACACTACAGTGTTACGGTAATCGAAAACTTAGGTTAAGAGCGAGTTCATTTGAGTGAGTAAATCCCACTGCCTACTTTTTCGTTTAGAATATGGGTTTTATCACAGCTGTGTACATCCAGTGAACAATGTGTGGGGAACCATTTCTTCCCTATGGCCGGCTTACACCCATAAAGAGCAATATTGCCTTTTCTGGACCGGTCTTCAATATTTAGTTTCCAGTCGATTTTGTTATATCTAGAATTACTCCAAGTTACTAGACCTCGGTTGAAAGATGGTAGTTTGATAGTGAGAATTTTATATTTCTTCGTGAAGAGAAACTGGTAGGAATGAGCTGTGTCCACATTCCACAGACCATATGGTAGCAGTATTGATTGCGTTTTGTAGCAAATCACTTGCTATGATTGATATGTCGTCCGAATATGGAACGAATTGGCAGTCAGTGCCTCTAAGGTTTAAAAGTAAGTCATTCACAGTAAGATTCTCTCTCTCTCTCTCTCTCTCTCTCTCTCTCTGCCCACGAGTTTGCATTTTGAACTGTCCCCTAGTATTGAGAAAATATATCTCTCAAAGTCCTCCAGTCCCTGCTGCACTCCCACCTTGAGGAGTGATATAATAAAAGCTCCTTCTATATAGAGAAAGATTCCCAGCGTGTACTCTTTTATGGCGAAGTCTTCCTCGATCATAAAGACGATGTCATGGAGATCAGTCTTCACGGATTTGTCTTTAGATTATGAATGCTAGTTCGAAATGAAGCTGTAATTTCTTATATCGCCGAATAAGTTCGTCTATAAGCGTTTTGAAAAGGAATGAGGTGAGGCTTATGGGCCTGGAATCTTTAGGTTTCGCATACCCTTTGGTAGAAAGACCACCTTCGCCTGGAGATTTGTATGGTTCTAAGGACATTATTGCCCATTCAACATAATCATACCTCACCGTGTCCCCTGTGGTATTACCTTAGAAGAAGTTGGTTATGTGACGTGGCGATATGCTGGAGTCGTCAGAGCTCAGAGGTCAAAATAATAACTACATTTATAAACTGTTTTTAATGACTGATACGTAAATTCATTTTTATTTTAGGTACGGGTAAAAATATTAAATTGCATAAAATACGTCAGCTCTTATAACATAAATAAAAAAAAAAGTTCTTAAAACCATTAAATTAATAAAAATGTTTGGAAATTTTCTTAAAAACTGCTAAAATGACTGGACAAAAAATAAGTACATTACATATGTGTTAATATAAAAAGGTTATAATTTCAATTTGTTTGGTATATTTTTTATATATTTCGTCAATATCCGGTATATCCGCCCTTATTTTGGAGTACTTTTGTAATTCTTTTCGGCATATTTGAAATAAGTTTTCTAGAGGTGGTAACAGGAATTTCGTACCAGGTTTTTTGCACAAAATTCCATAATTTTTTTGAAAAGATTGCTTCCCAATTTTTGTTTTAACTCTCCCCAAAAGTTTCGATCGGGTTTAGATCGGGGGATTGACTAGGACAGCTAAGGCAAACCACTTTGTTATCCTGAAACCAATCCTTTACGAACTTTGAGGTATGTTTAGAATCGTTATCTTGTTTAAATTTCCATAATAGTGGGATGTTTTCCTCAGCATATGGTAACGTCGTATTTTCTAAGGTATCTCTATATTGGAATCTATTCATAGTGTCCGAAATTCTATAGATTGGTCCAACGCCAAACCACGAAAAGCAGCCCCAGACCATAATGTTAACACCGCCGTGCTTAAGAGTCTTTTTTGAAAAGCGTTCGTTAAATTCATTGCCTAGAGGACGTCGAACATTACGGCGAGCATCATTGCCAAACAAATAATGCCCCTATTATGTATGGAGATTAGTGTTAATTGTCAATTACTTCAATTACCATGCGTAATGGTAATATTAGTATGGTTGCCCAGCGGCAACTAGTGTCGTGCTAGTCTCAATACATAATAGGGGTATAATTTTAGTTTCCTAACTCCACAATATATTACGCCAATTTTTTTTAACCGCTGGTCCAGACCAATTAAAATGATTTTTTCCAGCCTCTTTTTAAAATTTTTTTGTCGCAATAAAATAATTATTCTAGCTATTCGGCCAGGTAACGAACGACCTTGACATTTTGCAAAAGAACGGAAACTTTTGCCGTATTTCCTTAGGTTTGAGACGACTTTCAACTTCAACTCTCAAATTACTCGTTTGCATTAAGTGGGAAAATACAAACTTACTTTTTACTCTATTAAAATTATTAAAATTAAACAAAAGTTGCATTTATTTGCTGCATCATACTCCCAAAACTGGACCATGAATGAATGCTTACGGAATGTACTTATTTTGACCATAAGATATACATAAATCCATTCTCCGTTTGGTTTCTTAATAGATCATGCTTGGAGCATTTTTCAAAAGAACTTTTCTCAGCCTGTTGGCTTCAAAGATCTCTTCTATATTATTGCAGAAAGTTTTGCCAAGATTCGCAGGCGTTTGTAAAAAGATTTACCGTTTCATAATTTTTAGACGATGAGTTCAGCTCACCAAAAGAAACGGCCTTCGTGTTCGACAGACTTGCTTTATCAGGTATTGCCAGTTGCTTATCAAGTTAGAAAACTGCCTGATGCGAGTGTGATGTACAACACTTTTCTTCTGACAGACGTTATAACTGTGGGATTATTTTCATGGTTGCAGATAGAGAGATTATTTAATAGAATAAGATCAAGTAAATACTCACCTTGAAAATTGGTATCGCTTTAGCCCCATATTTCATGATGCGAGTTAGAGTCAGCTTTTATTATTACCGGGAGTCTTTTCTTAAAAGCCTTCTTGACTGATTTCTGCATCCTGATTGGTGGGCCATAAACCTTGCAAGGGACCAGATGACGCTCTTCTTCAGTTGGACGCTGATGCTCAAGGGGTATCTTCGTTATGTATTGAGAGAGAGGAATAAATAAAATACTTTTTTGATGAGAATACAAGCTCTGATCTTACCTGCTACTGGAGCTGTTACCATTTGGTAGGCATCTGCGTTCTGTCAGCAACCCCTGCTTCTGACGATCCATGGCCCTTGAACTATAATAAGGTACTGTTGTTGTTGTTATAGCAGCATAAAACATGCTGAAGTGACAATCATTGGCCTGATATAAATCCGGGTCGTTCCAATATCGTACACCCGACTGTTGTGGGAACGAGAATACGGTCCTCAACCCTTTCGATGAGACGAAGAAAAAGGGCAACTGTAGCTGCAATTGAGTGATGTAGATTAATTTGCAGAATCCGAACCAGTTCCCTATCCACCAGTCGCTGGTGGGCAGTTCTTCTTTGCAAATGAGGTCAAGGTTCTCCTGTGTTTGTGACGGTTCTCTGGGACCCAGGCCCAGGCTCGAGGCCGCTTAGGGATTTGATCCCTGTGGAAGGCCTATAAGTCTGTCCTAGGCCACAACTGTTCCCGGCGTTCCTTGAGGACCATTTTTCGCAGGCGGAAATTACTCCTTTAGCCCACTTCGTCATTTTTTCTTGCGGTATAACCTCCGTGGCCATTTCTTTAGTCTCTGCAGAGGACCGAAAGTGTTATTTAGCTGTGAAGGCTACGATTCTTCATCGTGCTCTCTGGGCTTGATGTGAGATAGGCTAGGTGAACAGGATGGCCTGTTATGCCATCCATCGTCTTAGCCGTCCACTCTGTTACTCTGTATGCATGCATAACATATATGTATTATTTTTGCTTTTGGAAATTCCAACGGTGGCGTCATTAATTACATACGTTCAAAGGAATACATCTTCAGCACCTAAGCAGATTTAATTCAGAAAATTAAAAATATTTTTAGAATTTGAAGTGCCATACCACTCCATTTCTTTCGTTTTACGCAACAAGCTCGGTATCGGGCTAAACAAATAATTACACAGTGTAACACTCAAAAACACCTGGGAAGTGGTGTTATTTTTCTTGTAGGTCTTATCGAGTCTTATCGATGGCTACCCGGCTACTTAGGGTATATGTAATGATTTACATATCGGTTGATCACTAAGCAAAATATATTATTTATTCAAATATACTAAATCTAATTTACAACAATTTAATTGGAGCTAATTAAGCAAACACAAGTTTTCGACATTAAGCTAAATGAAAAATCTTATGTTGTCAACCGCGCGCCGCGTGATAGCAAACTGAAAACTTCTTTTTTTTTTGGTTTTTCTGCGATGCTGAGGTGAGCGTGGGAGAGCGCGCATCATAGGCGCAGGTAGTATAAAATATGTAGCTCCCGCTACATGTCTCCCCTTCTTAGAGAAATGATGTTCACCTATAATGAAAATATAACCAAAACAATTTTAAAAGTCGGCGAAAAATTAGATTGCGAAACGAGTGCGTTTTGTAGTTGTAGGAACTGCGCTCGTCGATGGTTGTGGAATGCTGTGTGTTTGTTGGTGTTCCGTGTCTTCGGCGATGAAGTACACTGGCTTTAGGCGATCGACGGAGATTGCTGTGTTTCTGCCTCGAACGTTAACAATGAGAAGTAGTAGCCAAGTCTTTAACAACAAATACGTGCTTTTGCCTATGCCTGGATGTTTGCGCTGGTGTTAATGCATGGAAATGGTGTCTGAGATATGTAATTAACTCGTGAGGTGAAGAATCGGCAGTTGAAGGATGTAGGAATTCTCCTGGCAAACGCACGGACTCTCCAAAAACTAGTTCAGCTGGCGTAGCACTGATGTCTTCTTTCCAGGCAGCTCTGAGTCCAAGAAGAACAACAGGCAAAGCGTCATACAAGATGGTCCATGGCACAATAACGCGGATTTGAGCTGTCTCTGCAAGCGTTCAACCAAACCATTTGATTGTGGGTGGTATGTTTACTGGCCAAAATTTTTGTTAGTTGGTGAAACAGATCTGATCCACGAGATACTGGTAAGGTAACAAGGTCGATGTGGATATGTTCGAATCTTCGCGACGGTAATTCGAATCTGGCAATTGGAGACGACGTGTGACGAGTAATTTTATTTGCTTGGCACTTTAAACAACATTTCGTCCAGTTAGCAATATCTTTATTTATTGATGGCCACACATATCTTTGCGTGACCAGTTTCCGTGATGCTCTCTGGCTAGGGTGTGAAAAACAGTGAAGTGCGTTGAAAATTCTGAATCGTAGCGATTTAGGGACATAAGGCCGAATTGTACCTGATGAAACGTCGCAGTACAGTTTGATTGCGTTGTCGTTGAAATGCAGTTGGCGCCGGTCGAGTGAAATGGTGGGATTGCGTAAGAGTTCTTGCAGTTCGGCATCTTCTCTCTGTGCGATGAATAACTCAGTCAGTTCAACTGCAATTGAAACTTCGTCGACGCGGGATAGTGTGTCAGCAACGATATTTTCGGCACGGCCTACGTGACGCAAGTCAGTAGTGAATTGGCTGATGAAATCTAATCTGCGAAACTGCCATGGCGATGCACGATCAGAGCGCTGTTTAAAAGCGTGAATGATCGGTTTGTGGTCTGTGTAAATCCTTATATTTCGTCCTTCAAAAATTCACCTGAAGTGTTGGACAGCCTCGTACACAGCGGCCAGCTCGCGGTCGTAGGTCGACTTCTTCTGCGTTGATGGAGTAAGTTTCTTGCTAAAGAAAGCAAGTGGTTGCCATTCGTTATTGCAGCGTTGTTGTAGTACTGCGCCAATTGCGTTTTCTGATGCATCGGTGAAAATAGCCCACTCGGTGTTAGCGTTTGGATGAGCGAGAAGTGCAGCGTTTGCAAGGGCTTGTTTACAGCTGTTAAAAGCTTCCTCTAGTTCAGGAGCCCATATAACTGGATGAGAACTTTTTACTTTAGGTCCTTCCAGCATTTTATTAAGTGGACTCAAAAGTTTAGCTGCGTTTTTGATAAACTTTCGGTAAAAATTGATTGTACCGAGAAAACCACGTAGTTTTTTTTATCGTAGATGGTTTGGGATAATTAGTAATTGCAGATACCCTCTCCGGGAGGGGCGTCATTCCACTAGTAGTTATTAAGTGACCAAGAAATGAAACTTCGTGCTTACCGAAAACTGATTTCGCTGCATTAATGATTAAGCCTGCATTTTGTAGGCGTTGGAACAAGATCTGCAGGTGGTCTAAGTGCTGCTGTTGATTTTCTGATGCCACAAGAATGTCATCAATGTAGGTAAATGCGAATGGCAAACCTCTTGTTACCTCATCCATGAAACGTGGGAAGGTTTGCGTAGCGTTGCGCAGTTCAAACGTCATAAACGGAAATTCGAAAAGTCCGAAAGGTGTGATGATAGCCGTTTTCGGGATATCTTAAGGTGCAACTGGTATTTGATTAAAAGCGCGAACCAAATCGATAGTGGAAAAAATGCATTTTCCATGCAAATTTGCTGAAAAATCCTCCAGATAACGAACGGGGTATTTATCCGGGATTGTACGGTCGTTTAAACGCGTATAATCACCACAGGGGCGCCACTCGCCTGATTTTTTGGGAACTAAATGTAAGGGCAAAGACCAAGGGCTGTCGCTTCTTCCTGCAAGGCCGAGTTGAATCATTTTCTCGAACTCACACCTAGCGATGTGTAATTTGTCTGGAGCAAGTCGTCTAACCTTACTAGAAACTGGTGGTCCACTCGAAGTTTTGATGTGATGCTCCGTTTTAAATTCATTAGAACGCTGAGCGCTACCCGGCTGAGTGATATTATGAAATTTTTGTAGGAGTTTGTTGTATGTGTGATCAGCTTCCGGCTGGAGAGCTTTAATTGACGCAACATTGTTAATAGTTATTTTTCCAACTGTTGAAATTGCCGTAAGCTCGTCAGTTATGCGATTTCTTTTGAGATCAACAAGCAGACCGAAATGGCTGAGTAGGTCAACACCAATGATGGGACGCGTGACATCTGTAATAACAAATTGCCATGGGAGATCTCTACGGAGGCCGAGGTTGAGTGTAAGCATAATAGTACCATACGTGCAGATTGGGGTACCGTTGGCGGCGAAAAGCTGATATGAAATCGGTGCAATGTAGACAGAAATGTCAGAGCCAGTATCAATAAGAAATTTGTCACCTGTTTTCTGGTCTGTGACGAATAAACGGCAGGAAGTTGAAAAATGAGAGCCGTTTCCCACCTTTAGCGACTCTCTCTTGGGTTTTCCTGGAACTTACCACCAGAGAACTTGCAACCCGGGAGACACTTTCGTGCTTGAGCTGCAAATTTGGTATGATACCAACAAAAACCTGTTTTATTTGAAAGTCTTTTAGTTTCGGGTCTACTTTGGGAGCGGCTTAGGTTGCGACTAGGAGTTCGCGAACGCGACCTGGACTGCACGTTTGCCATTGCAGCCGTTAACGCGGCAACTTCTTTGGTGAGCGCTGCGAGGTCTTGTCGCAAGTTTGGCGGTTGTTCAATAGCTTCAATGTCTTGAGGATGGTAGACCTCATGAAGCTTATCTGCGTACTCGGCGAGGTCGTTTATGCCGGCGTTTTTATGAATTACAAGGCATGCTCGTGTCTGTTGCGGCAGATGAGAAATCCAGCGGGTTTTAATACTTCTGCGTTAATATCGGGAACTAGCGCTTTTAGGTGTCGCAAGTGTTGCGACGGAGTGCGATCACCTAAATTTTCTTTGTCCAAGAGTTGCAAAAGCTTCGCTTCCTTGGATTTAGAAAATCGCGCAATTAACGTGTTTTTAAGTTGTTGGTACGGATATTCAATTTGAGGGTGGATGATGATGTCTTGTACCTCGGATGCAGAGCGCGTATCGATAAGAGGAATGGTCTGATAAAATTTGTCTCGCTCAGCCAAAATCCCGTAATTAACGAACTGCGCTTCTAGTTGAGCGAACCAGAGTGATGGTTTTTCGGTGCTGAAGGGGGGGTGCTTTAACGCTATAAGCATTGGTGTGCAGCATTGAGGTTGCTAGCGGTTTAGTTGGAGGAGTATCGACAGACATTACGAGAAGGTGACTCTGTTTAAGGTACGCGATGAGTCTTTTTAAACGTCTCGCCTCCACTAACACAGAGCAAAGATCAGCGAGTGGAGTGAGTTTTTTTTTTTTTGCTATAATCGCGTGATTAGCAACGCGCCGGTGCTACTATTGCGGTATTACTCACACACATATAAAAAACCAGGCGTTACGATCGTTTCGATTGCGCTAAAAATTTTAACAGAAATTATATTCGTTCTAGATTGGAAGCGACCGCCGCTCTTTTGGCTACTAACTATGTCGGATTGGCACCAATGTCGCAGACCAACCCAAAGTAACATGCGTATAGCGTATTACTGGCCTTTTTTGCCTTATTCTCAGCATTGAGCCTCCACTGCAAATTGTCGTCCAAATCACTCCAGATACTTGACGTGGTCTTTAGGTGTTATTTCCGTGCTGTTCTGCTTCGACAGCCTCCAGATGGGAATTTTATATCTCATCGTCAAGAGTATTATGTCCGTTTTATCAGCAATCACTTCCATTCAAGCCTAGGTAGCCAATTGGTGAATTACTTCAAGAGTTTCGTTCAGTATATGACTTACGGTGTCTAGGAACTTTCCTGGAACTATTATTGCAATGTCATCCGCATATGCAACTTGTTTGCGAGCATTTCTTATCGCATGATCAGTCTAGCTTCGTTCTACTCGTCTCTGATTTTCCAGTCCAGCTTTTTAATGAAATGGTGACAATCTAGTTCTACTTTAATCGTTTCTATGATACTTAAAGTAGCCACTTTTGTTCTTCTATTATCCAAGAAAACTCCTGGTGTATATTCCTTGTTTTCAAGGGCTCTGCCTACGTTTTGTACCAGTGAATGAAGTGTAGTCTCTGTCGATCTACCTTTCGTGAAAGCTTGTTGCGGCTAGATAGATATCCCGTCAATATAGTATATCTTATATATGCGTCCAGAATCTTCTCAAGCATTTTCAGACGGAACAAAATCAAACTGATAGGCTTGGGCTCCATAAAGTATAGAGTTACTTTTACCTGCTTAATGTATAAATAGTACTATTGCTTCTCTGCAGAGGATAGCCACCTAGTTTAACCTGAGGCATCCCCCGGCTCCACTACGTAAGTGGATCTCTGGAGCATAACTAAAAAAGATTACGCCTATTATCGGTGACTTGAATGAGTTAAAGCTGTTTAGTGCCTAGTTGTACTTTTCTAAACGCGATGTAATTGACGTAATGCAATAAATCCTCACAACGGTCCACGTTTGTAAAGCCCAGCAAAAGCGTGCTGACTAGATCTTCTAGTGATTCTTCGTAGCTTTCTGTCTAGTTTCCACCACTTTTGCATGCTTCCATGCGTATATATTTTTTTTACTCCTTTAGTAGTTCTATATTCTAATGCCAGCAAAACTAGTCATCAGCCACCTTGGAAAACCTAAAGGAAACTCTACTTCACGTCTATGTGCTCTTTGTTCCACCAAGGAGACTTTGATCTGCGTTTTGTACGTACTGGAAGGAAAGCATTAAAGAACTTGACACTATTTCCGAGCTTGGTATCTGAGCTGAATTCCCTCAATTCGAATCGCCATTTTCTACTATTTTCCTATAGAGGATTCCGTTTATATTTGTGGGATTCGTCAGCGTTGGAATTTTTTTTAAGGGAAGAATATGACGTACAATTATATGTATTTATGATCACAGAAAGATGATGTACTGAGCAGTTTCCAGCCATCTGCCTTAATGAGTTTGTTCGTAAAGAGAGTTAAATCTAGAACATTCTTTGAAATAGTTCCAACATATGTGGACTCCCACCCTAGTTTGCAACATCAAGACAACTTTAAAGATTTAATTTGAGTAAAGTCTTACTTCTTGTATTGATATCTGTGCTACCCTAAACAGAGTGGTGGGCATAACAAATGCTTGCTTCCTTTGGCCAACCTTTGGAGCTCGTACGGTGGACCACGGTAAGGCCATCTGTTATTAATAAATTGTCTCATATATATGATTTTTAAAATAGCAATTACTTTAGTTAATATTTGGTTTCCCATGAACTAAAGCTATAAACGTCACTGTTACGAATATACTACTATAAACTAGTTTTTATTTGTTCTGGCTAAGATGTTTTGTATATACTACAACTTATACTTTTGTATTTGTACAGACATGGAAAAAGAAAAATTACCAGACGGAATAACAGAGCTGGAAAAACTTATCGAAGACCACAGAGAGTTTATGGAAAATACCGCCCGCAGACAAGTCGAAGTGGACCGCGCGTGCAAACCAAAACAGCAGCCTTCAAGTTCACGTCGAAGTTTGTCCAGAGTATCTAAGACTCCAATGTAAGTGTTTATTCTAATATAAATATTCGTAGACATATGTATATACATGAAACATATCGTATAAGTATGTAGTGGTTAAGTATGATGTTAAAGGAAAAAAGCGATATCTTCAAATAACAAAAACAAATGTTGAAATATGCCTCTCATAACGGGCGACCGATATGGTCGAGTGGGTATCGAATCTCAGCCACAACAAAAAAATCCAAATTATTAAAAAAGCTTTTTCAAAGTTTCTCATAAAACCCTTCCACGGTTTGGAGTCAAAAGCAAACATTAGGTCCTTCCATTTGTGTTACAGCATAAATACACCCCAAATGTTACGAAAAGCTCGACCAAAAACTGAGCTGTAAGCGCCAAATTATTATTATTACAAATTTAAATAAAGTCCCTACGATTATTTTAAAGTTTATAAAGCATCTCAAATGTATTAATTTGCCAGAGAGCGGTAACACGAGTACATACATGTGTACCAGGTTAAAAATTATGCTACCAATGTTAAAAATGATTGTTTTTGATGCTATCCGTTGTCAATTTACTCGAATTTGAGTTTAGATGACTTTTCCCCATTTAAGTGACTGGTTTTCTTAAAACTCATATCTTACAACACGCTTAATACGAAGTATTTAAATATATTGGCCGTATGTCACATATGAAATTGTTTAGGAAATACACAAATTCACGCCGAGTGAACTCTTAATAGAGTTTCGTATTTTCTTACATCATGTACACACTTTAAAAGTTCGTCAAAATGTAGCTCATACAACAATTACAATCCGTCATTTGTTTATGTGTTGGTTTTGAAATTGAATTAAATTGCGTATTAACTTCACAATAAAACAAGCAAATTTAGCCATAAATAGCAGCAAAATACATTGGTCAGGAAAACATTTATTTATGTACATACATACTTATTTTGTTTTCAAACTTTATTTTGTTTGAAATATAACGGGGAATTTAATGAAACGATAAATGTATAAAGAGCCCAATCTCAAATGCGAAAGCAAATCATGCATTTCAATGTTCCTAGTTTTCTCGAACGCATTGAAATTTTGTTTTTAATTTCTGGCATTCTTTATTAGACAAATTGTAAAAAAAAAATCCAAAACATGATTGCAGACTAAAGGGTTTTCAATTAAATCCATGTATGCCATCCTTGTGGGGGCGCCGATCTGAATGAAACTGATCACGAATTGGGTTATGCTTTAAGGGCCCTCTGTGGCAAATATCTTCAACTTCAGGAATCCTCAAAAGAAATAACCTACTTGGTGAAGCTCATGTGGGTTGGTACCGTTCGATATATATCTATACATACGTCCACATATGTATATAATAGGCAATATTGTAACCTGCCCTGATTATTTTTTTCACATAAAAAAATATCAGATGTTTTAGACCTGAGTCTATTAAAATACAAACATAATGTGGGTTGCACTGTTAAAATTATGCATTGATGCTTGGAAGAAATTCAATATATATGAACAGGAAAAGCAGATCCCTCATGTCGACCACTCTTGTAACAATTTTCATGATTACACAACAAAAAAATTAAGCCGCGGAATCCTTCCTAACTTGATAAAAAAATGTTTTATATCTAAACAACTAGACAACACGGTAATAATTAATATTGCATTTGAAAGAAAAATATTTAAGCTTTAAACTAAAATATAAAGCAGTGTGTAGATTTAAAAGAGTTTGTTGAAATTGAGTGTCCAATTAGATAATTAAACTTACTGCAAAAGCTTCATACACTGCTTTTTTTACTTACATTCAAAAATTAGCTTAATTATTTTCTGTCAATAAAATAAAAATATTATTAGTATATCTATATAGTGATTTTTTAAACATACATTTTTTCTAAGGACTTTTGAAGCAGCAGCTCGACAGATATGATGCATATTCAAATTGATTCCCTTTTCACTGTAGATTTTTTGATTTCAATTATTGGAGCAGTAAATTCTTCGTTTTCTAAAAACCCGCATGAGAAGTTGGCATCATTTCTTAATCTTTTTTTTTTTAATGTACTCGAAGTACATATGTATAGATTGTAAGATAAAATCATAGTTTACAGTAATGACATTCCTATCCTCGGTTTTTATTAGCGTGGGTTTTAATTTGGGAATTAATTTTTGTTTATCACTCCTTTGTATAATTAAACAATATTGGACGACACAATTTAATTCACGAAAGTCGTGGGATTTTTCAATATCCTGAAACTTCATTTTTTCGTCTTGGAGAACAACATTAGCATATGTTATAGTTTTGTCATTCACATTTATTCTTTGCTCATAGTCGAACAGTCATGGTTTCCCTCACGTTCGACTGGCTGACGAACTAGACTTTTCTTCGTCAAATAAACTAATATTCGTAAGTCAGTTTTCAGGATTCTTTAAAAAGTTATTAGCACAACGACAAAGTACCTTTTAGTCTCTGAAGCTATAAAAACCTCTTAGATAAAGTATTAAAATTGTCTAAACTTATACATAAATTCAATTCAGTGCTAATTATACTTATAATTGCTCGGGGTGGGATTCAAAAACGATTTACGTAAAACACTATATTATCCATAGGTTTATATACGCTAATTAATAGTCGTTAAATGCAGTGCTGTAGATAAAATGTGTGAAACAAAGTATTCAATTTCGCCACAGGCATATTAATGCTCCTTCATTCTTCTTCTTATCTCTGGTAAAGCGGGGTGTTCACCCCAGGTTGAATTGATATCGAAAGTGAATCAGTAAGCACAGTTAGTCAAACTTATGAATTTAAGTTAATCAATAAGTAAGGAATAACAAAGTTTTTCACAGTTTTGGAATTTTTTGAATGTTTAACCAAACAGGTATATTTAACTACTACAAATATAACTTATTTTTATTCTAAAATTAAAGAATATTTTATTAAAACACAATTAAATAGCATTTATCATTTAATTTATTTACGAGACTAGATGACAAAATTAAAAAAAATACCAGTTTCTTTTTAATCGTTGCTGAAACTGGTTATTTCGCCAAAAGGTAAAAAGTTGATACTCCGTCTCCCAACTTGTTATAGTCCCTTGAGCTCAATGTTCGGTACGTATGGACCTAAAAACTTTGAAAAGTGTGCTTATAAAATGTTCAATTTATTAGCATGAATGGTTATGCTTTATAGTTTCGCCCTTTTCGCGGATGAAGGAAACAAAAAAACAGCTTGTTTAATTTATATTGTTTAATTTTAAATCTTGACAGTTACTGTAAAATTTGCCACATTTGCCTTTTTAAAACGGATAATATAATATATAATTTTGGCGCGTACACTATAAAGCTCAGTGTTTGACCGAGCTTCTCCTACGATTTGTGGTGTGCGTCTTTATATTATATCACAAATGGAGGGACCTACAGTTTTGTGCCGACTCCGAACGGCAGATGTATTTAATGAAAAGCTTTTTCATGGCAGAAATACCCTCGGAGGTTTGCCATTGCCTGCCGAGGGGATAAACAGAATAAATATGAGTGGTGAAGAAAAACGAGTCAAAGAGTTCTTAAAAATCAACGCTTATATCTATCCATGTGAAACTCGAAAATTACGAGTATTATACAAAAATTGAAAGGTTATAAAAGGGCATATTTTTTAACACATCTATGAAAAAGGTTTGCAATTTGGATTTAAATATGTTGATTTTTTTTTAAGTTTTCTATAACCTTTGAAATTTACCTTTACATTATATTTGGCATAGAATGAACTGCATTTCAATTAAAAGTTATGTAAATTGAAGAAACTATTTATAATTTTTTTTTTTTTGAATTTTCAAAGAATTTAATAACACTATTGCATTTGTAACATTATAATTAATTTCTCTTACAACTTAATAAAAACTACCACTATTAATGCGTACTGCCACTATACTTGATATTTAGCCGTAGATAAAAGTTTAAAAACTTAAACCTCATTGTTTTGTCCAGGTGTAGAGCGGGGTTAACTGATTTAAAAATATACTGTCAATTAATAATAGAAAACTAAAATTCTGGACTAAAATTTTGTGAAATTTCTACTTTTAAATAATTCCAAGTTAACCAGGAACTATAAAAATAGTTAAAAGTTAAAATAAAATAGATCAACTGAGAAAAAGCGTAAAAACTAAAGCCATTGTCATTAGAAATTTGCCAGCACAATGGTCACATCCAAATTTTATCAGCCAACAGATTAAGAAAATTTAGTTTAAAGAAATACAATTTACATTTGTTTTTTTATGTAACGTTATTTATAATGTTTCATTATTTTAATTTCAAAGCGATCCCTTGTCAAATTTTCAGGGAGCTTCATTCTACTATTATGTTTCAGAGCAGTAAACTTGTCAAAATATACTTTACAAGAAATTTGGTTAGAGTTTCGTATGGGCAGATTTTAAAGTTAAATTTAAGCATAGGTGAAAGTCTTTAGCACTTCAAGTTATAAAAAAAAGATACAAAAACAAAAAAAAACACTTTTTGTGAACTTTTATACACTGGTATTCAACGTACAAAAACACATCGGAAACCATTCCCATATCAGGATGAAACATATTGCTTGGTGGTTTGCCATTGATGGGTGCGTCTTTATGCTGTTTCACAAATGGAGTGACCTGCAAATATATACCGACACCGAACGGCAAATATATTTTATGTGAAGTTTTTTTCTTGGCAGTTATACTCTCGGAGGTTTGCCATTTCTGAGGGGCGACCGCTATTAAAAAAAACTTTTCTATGATTAAGATTTTACTTACGCTGGCAGAGATTCGAACCTCAAACTCGGCGGAATATCGAGCTATAGCACGCATCACACAAAAAATGGCCGAGTAGGTCACTTTTATTATACATGTATTTTGTTTATGCTTTTAATGTTGAGTTTGTAAAAATCAGTGTAAACAATAGAGAAAACAAGAAATTGGCCTGCAAAAATTGTATATGTTTATTACTAATTTTTAAACTTGTATAATTAAAATCATATTTCCTCAGTAATCATTTTGGGCAATTCAAAGTATTCGGGCGGGATTTCCTCACAGGTCAATGTCCTATGAGAAATGAGTATCGGGAAGAATAGATGCTCTCTTAAGGTCGTAGTAATTGAACTGTAAATCTGGCTAGATAATCGGCTGCTTTGTTTACAGCTATGTTGCTATGCCCAGGAACCAAAATTAAATCAACTGACAGCTGACTCCATTCAATAGAGTACTGCATTGATTAACCAGCTGCGATTTGATTATAAATGATCCCGGCTATCTCAGAAGATGGCTACACGCCCTCGGAACTTTTCGCCTGACACTGATGCAGAATGCAATATATAAAAATCTAGGGGCAGGAGAAGTGATAAAACGTTTAAGGCATCCGTAGGACATATTCTCAATGTACGCTGATCGCTGCCTTTGCCTATCTTGACTTGGTTATATTGGTTACTTACGGCTGTCCCCCAGACAATGGAATCAAAGCATAGAATTGGACGAGCTATAGCTTTTTTTTTGTTTTGTTTTACGAGGAGTAAGCATCGGAAGCCTTCACCCCGTCAGTGTGGGACTTTAACCTGCACTAAACCTCCTACTGTCACGTACCGTCCCCCTCCCGGTAATACCGTCAAGTATTTCGTCGGGAGGCAGTTTGCGCACCAAGCTCTAAGTCTGTTACCGTCTTGATGCAGCCCACCCGTGTCGGGTCCGTCGTCCCCGCCCACTTATGTAATGTCCGCCTTATTGCGTTTGATATGCCTGACATCTGACAATACTTAAATGTCCTAAGTTAATTTTGTTATCTATATAATTCGAAGTTTAACTTCATTGAGGTTGTCGGAATGGACGGGAATCCGAGCAGCCAATTTCACAGGTTAGTTGATTTCCGCCTACTCAGCATTGCTGACACTATAAAGAGCGCTATAGTAAGCCGAGGCCGTCGGAACGGACTTGGTTCCGAGCGGCTTCTTGCCCGGCTATGAACTCTGCAGACAAATCGAGCCTGATGGACAAGTTCCCTTGCTGCGCAGACTCAGCGAGTAGCATGACCGAGGTGGTCCAGCAAACGAATACCAAGAGCCGCACTAAACTGCAACTGAAGAGCGTTTGGTTCCAGCCCTCATAATTTCCTCACTTTGACGCTTAAGATTATCTACTCAAGCGTAGAACTTGTATCCAGTCATATTTGTCGGAACGGACGATATTCCGAGCAACATCTAACGGAACTAAGCTTTGTGTGGGTGGTCCAACGAACGAAATCCAGATCCGCACCGAGTTTTCTGGAGGAGAGCGTTCGGTTCCAACCCGCATTTTCTTCTCACTTTACCTTACCGCCCACAACCTGGCGAAACCGTTGGAACGGACTTGGTTCAAAGCGGCACCCATTATGTTGTATGCTGTGCGTCGGAACGGAAGAGGTTCCGAGCGACATCTTACGGGGCTAAACTTTGTTTGGATGGTGCGGCGAGCTATAGCTGTGTACATCCAACGGACTGTTTTCAGGTGTTGACCCCACGTCTTCTTAAAAAGCCGCATGCAGTAGTAAATACCGATGCTCGCTTTTTTTTACTTTCTATTCGATATTAGTTAGTTAGTTAGTTAGGGTCTAGTATGATTCCTAGATACTTTATTTGACTGGATAAAAGAAGTTTTGACTATTTACCTTTGGCAGCTCGAAAGGACTGTTTTATCTGGGTTAACGCCTAAACTACAATCATCAACTCATTGACCCAGCTTGTTTAGGGCTCCTTCCTTCCTTGATTAAGTTTGAGTGGCATTCGGTTGATTGTGATAAGCGATAAAAGTGAGGATATCACTCCTGCTATGGGGTTCCCCTGCTAACGTTTCTCGTTACTGTGCAGTTTCCAAATTCCGAGGAAAATACGCATAAGTGTATTGTCTGAATTCCAGTTATCTTTCAATCGTTCTGACAACCTGATGAAGAGCCGAACCCGTGGATATTCTCTTTATCAGGCCAATGTGTATTGCCTGAATTAAAGTGATCTTTCAATCGTTCAGACAACCTAATAAAGAGCCGTATCCGTGGATCTTCTCATCAAGTACGCCTTCTGTGCTGTGCTCAGACACCCGTTCTCCACGGAGCAACTCACGGATATGCGCATCCAGTATCCTTCTAAAAGGAGGTCAGACTGATCGGTCAATAGTCTTTAGCAACACTATGGCCTCGTCTACACGCCCTCCGAATAAATACTACTTTCTCTTGCCTCCATGACATAGGGCTATTGAGATTTGGACGATTGATAAATGCCATGTCATAGCAGCATCTTCTAAGGTCTGTGGCATCACCGTAAGGATATGGGACCAGAACTTTGGTAAGGCGAAAATGATTTAATCGCCTAATAAATTTGCTTTTTTGTGAAAATAGATTTGTCGGGTTACCACTAACCGATTTTTGGAGTATCTACGTAGGCAAGTCCAATATCTTACTATTATATAGATTTAAAGTAACATCAAGGACCTCTTTTAACCCTTGGTATGCATCCGTACTCGGGAATATGAAAATGAGTTTAGCCCTAATATATATAGAAACTGACTTTCGTAACTGTTTAAATTTTTTACGTTGATTAAGAAATTGGAATGGCAGGAAATAATAATAAGTCAATAACTATTTTACTCATATCCAACATTTTCTTATATAAATCTATTTATTGAAATACATATGAAAAATTTTAAACATTTCAACTCGTCCATAGTTCCTAGTAAGTATAATAACTTCTAACTGTACAAAACTAACTACATATGTTTTTTTTTTAATATAACTTTATCGTTTATAATTACATCCGTCACTCTTTATTACAATGTGTTTGTGTTGTCTATATTTCTTCTAAACAGCTTCAAAGGGTCTCGAGAACATGGGCTTAATGCACGCAGACTTAGGTAAGTATATTATTTTGATTATTTCGCATGAGCTGTGCGTTTTTATACCTTTCATAGAAATAGTATATTAAGTTTGATCTGATGTTTGAAAGTACCAGATGGATAAGAGTTAGACCCATCTAAAAATTTACCTAAATGGTCAGGATGATGAGTTGAGGCGATTTAGCCATGTCAGTCTGTTTGAACGCAAACTATTTAGGTACTATTTTTGGGCCATTTGCATGAAATTTGGCAGTCAGGTGTCTTAGCAGTGAAAATCATTAAGATCGGTTAAATATAACATAGCTGCCATACAACCGGTAGTTCAGATATTGCCTTTTTTGCCACAAATCCCTCATTTAATAAGCTAAAGACTTGAAGTTTCGCACAAATATCAGTCGTTGTTAATTATATAAATGAAGTGAAAGCAGTAAAGATCGCAGAACTAAAGCATATAGCTCCCATACAACCGATCGTTCAGATATTCCATTTAGCACCGTAACCCCTTAATTTAAGCCGCTAAAGTCTTAAAATTTCGCAGAACTTGCAGTTATGGTTAGAACTATTTAAGCAGTAAAAATAATTAAGATTGGACAAATATTACATATAGCTGCCATACAACCGATAGTTCAGATATTGCATTTTGGGCCATAACTCCTTCATATAATCAGTTAAAGATTTTAAATTTCGCACAAATATTAATTATTATTGGGACTATTATAGCAATCAAAATCATTTATATCGATTAAATAATACATTTAGCTCCTATACAGTTAATCCATTCATGAAAGGTATGATTCGTGCACCTTATTACTAATTGTAACAATTTTCTCCTTATGCAACGAGATTTTTATAAAACACACTATATGTTTGTAATGACAACAAATCATGCTTATTTATTAAAAAAAAAACTCATAACAAAAGATGATGCAATAAATAAAGGTGTTGTACGTTGGCAACTTCTCCCTCTTAACCGGCAATCATGGACGCTTTTAGAAACAGTGTTGTTCTTTGCTAAATTTCGTTACAATCTTTAATACCCCTATGCTGTGATCCGGATGTACGTAGTTACGCATTAGTAGCTCCGTTTCGAAAATTCGAAAATTGGTATGCTGAAATCCGATCGTAACTATCAACCGCGTTGCCAACCAAAAATACGAATTTCGAAGTTCTTAATTTGACAGCCCTATGGGTATGTGGAAGTCCGGCTCTCTGGATGCAAAATACCGTTAGAGATAATTGCTTCGTAGGTGCAAAAATCACATTGCTCCAAGTGCAAGAATTCAAGAGTTCGAACATATCGTTTTAAAGCTTGCAATCAATGCAAGAGGCAAAAAAAATATTACCGTCGCAGGGACTTTAGCGCTTGGGCACAGGAGTGGGGATGCCCCAGCACAAACCCTAGGGGAAGAGCTCTTCTAGAGACTTTTGCATGTCTAGACGTGGTTCTACAGTTTTAGTAGAAATTTGGTTTTGGGTCGATAATAGACCTGACTTTTATCAGTTCCGGGCTATCTAGGTTTGCGGAATGGGAAAATAGTACTTGCTATACTCAGATCGACCACTCAGCCCTAATCTGCAGCATTAATCGCGGCAAAAAATATTCGTTGCCGCGAAAAATTCGAGAAACACCGAACGGCTGGAAAACCAGTACCTTCGACCAAGAACCTAATGGCAGATGTAAAAGTAGCGTGTGATGAATCAATGGTAAGGAATCTGGTTCGAAACATCGCCAGGAGGTTTACTGTTGGACCGAAAATATAGCAACATTAGGAAAAGAATGCTTAAGAAGTAGACGAAACTCACAAAGAGCTAGGGGATTAAAAAACTTTGCAGAAGCCCGTACAGCTTATAAAAAGGCCCGGGACGCACTTAAAAAAGCCATTAAAGAAAGCAAGCGAAAGTGTTTTCTAGAACTTTGTGATGACGCAGAACGAAATCCGTGGGGGGCAGCATATAAAATTGTCACAAAGAAATTAAATAAAGGCAAAAATATGATGAGAACTAGGCCTGGATATTTGAAGACAGTGGTGGAAACCCTTTTTCCCTGCACAGAGGCGGTTGGTTTTCGCCAGAGACGAAAATTTGTCAACGGATTTTGATCCTATAACACAAGAAGAAGTTACAATGGCAGCAGCTAAGCTGGAGGCAAAAAAAAGCCCCTGGACCTGATTGCATTCCAAATGAGGCACTATAAATTGCAGTTAATCAACGTACTGCGATATTTCAAAAGGTTTTTCATGACTGCTTCAAGCTTGGAATCTTTCCTCAGATTTGGAAAAGACAAAAGCTTGTACTGATACCCGAACCAGGAAAACCATTAGATGACCCTTCAAGTTTCCGACCCATTTGCCTATTAGACTCAGCGGGGAAAATTCTAGAGCATATAATAGCGTCTTTGTCTCGAAGTCGAAGAGAAAGGTGGTATTTCAGCACATCAGTACGGTTTCAGGAAAGGGAAGTCTACAGTAGATGCGATATCTGAAGTAGTAAGGTTTGCGAGCGAGGCTATTAGTGGCACGCGGTGGTTAGAGGGAGTAAAATAATACTGTGTAATCATCACCCTGGACATCAGAAACGCGTTCAATAGTACAAATTTGGCTAAAATACTCGATAGACTAGAGAACATCGGAGTTTCGTACTATATACGCAGGCTTATCCGAGCTACTTCCATTCTCGTGTACCATTGTACGAGACCGAGGAAGGTTTAGAGAGAGAAGAAATATCAGGCGGAGTTCCACAAGGGTCCGTTCTTGGACCATTACTGTGGAACATAATGTACGACGGGGTACTCCGCGTGGAGCTAACCGAAGCCTCAACTATAGTTGGCTTTGCAGACGATATCGCCGTACTGGTAAAAGCGAAACATCGTGAAACTATCTGCGAAAAAGCCTCGTCTGCCGTTACAGTTATTAAAGACTGGATGGAAAGTTTCGGGCTTAACCTGGCACCAAATAAAACAGAAGCAATACTCATCTCGAGTCAAAAGAAGCTTAAGGAAGTGGAGCTGAAAATTGGCGACTACACTGTCTCGACTAAGCTTACCATTAAATACCTAGGTATGATGCTGGACAAACGCTTAACATTCAAATCCCACGCTGGGAAAAAGCAGTCGCAACAGTAACGGCACTGTCGAGAATAATGCTAAACACAAGAGCACCAAAGGGGCGCCGACGTCCACTTTTAGCGAGTGTGGTTAAAATCCAAATTCTTAATGGGGCCCCTATTTGGGCACACGCAACACAGTGCGTGGCAGATTACCGCGGAATCAACTCAACATACCGCCTTTGCTCACTACGGGTTTGTAATGAATTTATAACGGTATCCGATGATGCAGCTTTCGGTATAGCTAGTATAACACCCATAGACATACTGGCAAAAGAGGCGCTTACGCTGGCCACGGCATCACCCTACGTTACACAACAGAACCGAGATCGTGCTCGGAAGAGTAGCCTCATGGAGTGGCAAAACAGGTATATTAACACCTCAAAAGGTCGTTGGACCCATCGATGTATTCCAAATCTGGCCACTTGGGTTAACAGAACACATGGCGAGGTTGACTTCTACTTAGCGCAATTCGTGAGCGGACAAGGCTGTTTCAAGGCGTACCTGTTTAAGTACAAACACGACAACGACCCATACTGCGATATATGCCATGGTGACGTAGAAGATGTCTACCATGTATTTTTTGTGTGCCCCCGTTTTAGTCGCCAAATGAACGTATTGAGGACTACAATTGGTGGGGTGCTTGCACCGGAGACCATCATCAGTCACATGATGAAAGGTCTTAGAAAATTGACATCAACCAGCGATGTAATTGCTTCAATCTTAAAACAACTTAGAGGCCTAGAGAGACAGCGGCGAGCGAACCATTAAGCTACCACAAACCACGTGCCCAAAACAGGTGGCTCGGCATCCCGTCCATTCCGACAGCTTAAGAATCCAGCGAAGGCGATGATCAGAAACCCGTCCGTTCCGACATTCCCCAAAATGTGAAGCTCTCTATCAGGCAGCTAGGAATCTCGTCCATTCCGACAGCCTCCAGAAAGATAGGGAGGGTGTTGTTCGGAACCTAGTCCGTTCCGACAGCTCTTTAAAAATATAAGTGTCCGATTGTAAATACATAAAATTTATAGACTTGGCCTCCAGACAATAATAAAAGCCAACTAGTGCACTAGTGCAGTAGTCAACAAACTATTGCTTCCGGGTCTTCATCCCTAGACGAAGCCTATCACCGAGGCTGCTCGGAACCTCGTCCGTTCCGGCGGTCGCACTTATTCAAAGCAGCGGCAAATAAATACTATGCCATACTAAATGCTCTAAATGAAGTCTGCGGTAAGATAAATAGATGCAGGAAATATGGAGTCGAATCGCTTACAGTGTCTATGCTACAAAGTAGAAAAATATGAAAGACAATCTGTGATGTAATAGCAGAAGCAATGAAGAGGTTGAGAACTCTCAACAGACAACAGCGTAGCAGCGGCGACTAACCGCCTTTTTTACGAATTGCAAAAACAGTCAACGAATTTCGAATTTACGATTACGAAAAGCCGATTTAAGCATACCGATTCTACGATTCGTAGCCTAATTGAACGTACGACGGATTCTAGCATAGGGGTGTAAATATAGAAGAAAATTTAGTTTTTATGTGATACTTAAGGAAGGCATCATTGATTGTTATTTTGCTTTGTGCTTATTCGTTAGCAGTTCAATTTCAGAATGCGAGGATTTGACTTAGCACAACGCGAATTCTTGAATTTTTTGAAAGTTTTTGTAATTTGTATAATAAAACTATATTTAATCTTTTACATGGTAAATAGTTCATTGCTGAAGACAGGGACAACAATTTTGTTGATCTTTCTGTGTGAAGTGTACTTTCAAGCATGTTACAAATATTAAAGTAGTTTTTATAAAAAAAATTTTGTTGAAAGAGTAGGTATTTGACAACTACTCAAATGTGTAAAATTGTAAGCGGTTTTACCTAATTAAAGCGTTTCAGGAGAAAATATTTTATGTATTAAAATAATAAAAATAAAGATTAACTTATGAAATAATTAACATCTTTTAAGAAAGTAATTCTGCCTGCCGATATAAAGAAGTTGCCTAATTCCAGTACCTATAGCTAATTTACAAACTTAATTGGTGCATTAAACGCCTAATCGATTTTGGCGGAGGTCAACTTAGCACGCCTCGCTTTGCCTATCTCTAGCTAACTTTCACCATTTAGAAATCCCAAGTAAAGCTTAGTCTTTGTCCACTTGGTCTTTCCAACGCAGAGGAGGTCTTCCTTTTCCTCTGCTACCACCAAGAGCCCTTTAATCTGATGTTGTCATCGTCCATTTTTCTTTGTCTGGCTTTGGTTCAACCCATTCGTTTTGCTTCTCTATCCAGTTTGGAGAAGGCAGAACTAAGTACGCGGTTGTTTAGGTTGATGATGTCAATGTCGTCGGCGTACGCCAGCAGTTGCACCCCCGTTTGGTATTAAACGGCTTAGAGAGGTCCTTCCCAATCCTTACAGAGCTGGTGGTGTTGCTCAACGTCGTTTTACAAAGCCGGGTATACCAAATCAGATATTGCGGCATATAAACATCTTCTGGTGCTGTCGAAAGCGGCTTTAAAGTCGGCTTTAAGAGATGATGTGTGTCGATTCTTATTTCTCTGGTCTTTTCTAAGATCTGGTGCACTATGAATATCTGGTTGATGGTAGATTTACCAGATCTAACTGACAAGGTCCAATAAGTTTATAGTCTCAGTTATAAGTCTTTCATACAATCGACATAATCATATACGCGATATTAGGAAGACTAATTGCGCGATCCCAGTGGCCGCTGGGGTCGAGGGGATAGCGGTGCGTGCTTTAACTCGAAATGCCACTGAGTTAGAGTTTCGAATCTCGGCCATGGCAAGTAAAATTTAAACCATAGAAAACGTTTTTTTCTAATAGCGGTCACCCCTCGGCAGGCAATGGCAAACCTCTGAGGGTATTTATACAGCCGTTCGGAGTTGGCAGAAAACTTAAGCTCGGCCAAACACTGAGCCATATAATGTAAGCGCCAAATTATTATTATTATTCTTAATCCCGCGCTAATTGTCGCAAACTGCAGGATCACCCTTTTTTTGGATTGTGCAGAGCACACTTAAATTCCGCATGCAAGTTAATTTATTAGTTCATTTATTCAATATAATAATTGACACATCAATATACTTGGTTAATTTATTAGTTTATTTATTCAATATAAGAATTGACACATCAACATACTTAACGTAGTAATTTTAACAAACTTGTTGTGCGATCATTCATCAACTGCCGACCCAAACCGGTAACAAGCATTATATTGGCTTGTTGTCACGTTGCGCTTTCATTCCATTCTCAAGTCACGTTGTGGGAAATCGGAAATATGGTTTCTCGTTACCAATATTTTCGGTAGCAATTAATTTGCAGACGCTTGCGTTAGCAATAATTGTTGCGCGTGTAGCGCTGAACATTGCAGCGAAGAATATTAGTGAATGCAATGTGATTCTTTTGTTTGTTTGAATTAAAAATACATATTGCTTTGTCAACGTAATAGTACGTTGCCTTAACTCCCCCCTGTGTAAAATCAATCGTCCCGATTGTTTAACAAGTTGGGAGATCATTGATGCTGCGGAACTCGCAACGCTGGTCTAATGAACCAGAGTTCTCTCTGTGACTCGGTGTTTGTGGCAGACTGCTTTCGTTAATTATGTTATTTACAGTAAGCCCTTTTTTTGTTTTGGACCAAAATTTTAAGGACATTGCCAGTAAGAAAATAATAAGTATAATTGAAATGATTAAATTGATTGAGAAGACAACCTTTCCTTTGGTTGATATCAGATTTAGACTATCAATATTATTTGCTTGCAAGTCTTTAATTAGTTCTAACGAGAGAACTTCTTCCATTCGTTCGTTGTTATTGTTTGGCTGTAGTAATGCAGGAAGTGGTTTCCACCCTGAAATTTCTTTGGAGACGAAAGTTTGATTGTTAATGATAACTGTATCATTGTGGAACTGTAACAAATAGGTTCCAGACAGTTCATTAGTCTTGTTGCTTGAGAATTTAATGAAACCTTCAAATTGGTTCAGCAATATTGTTCCCGGATATAATTCTTGAATTGAGGCAATATGCTGATTATTTATGATCACACAATCATGAGTTTTACTTGATAAAAGTGGTGGTATACAATTTGATTCACTTATGTTAACTAGATTCTGTTTTGGGCAAATACATAACTTATTATATTCTTTACAATCTTCTTTGATTTCATAAATTTCATTGTCACATTTAATCACATTTTCGGTATTTAGTTTAATAATTCTATCATTTTTCTTAATTGGTTTAATAAGTAATCTTTCACAATTTTTACTGTCTATTGCTGGTAAATTAATTATGTAAATCATGTCTAAATTATTTGTTGCTATCTTAATGGTAGCGAAGCTTAAGGCTTGCTCAATATCATTATATGGAAATTTTTCTAAATCCAAAAAGGTTCTAGCCTCTTCAATTTCTTTTTCTGATAAGATAAATGAATTTATTACTCCTACCTTTGCCCATTGTAAAGCATATTCTACATTAATTATTTCTTCCTTTAAGATTCTTAACTTATTAACAATAGCATCTTCTTGAATTTTCCTAACTTCTTCAATTGTTTGGATCGCTTTGATTATTGCATTTGTACTATTTGTGATTGAATTAATGCGGTCTACTGTATTCTTATTAATTATTCTTTGTTTCTCATTGTTTTCTAAAAGTCCTTTGATTCTATCTAACACTATTTCATGGTCTTCGTGGTCAGGGGTTCCAGCTAACCATTTCCATGCTGTACCAAGTATGTCCAGCGAGCGTTTTTTTCGGGGTTTAATGATCTCTAGCTGTTGTTTCACTTGGGTCATATCATGAAGAAGGAATGGCAGTATGGTACTGTTTCTCATAATTTTCGTATATACTTCAGTTTCTAGTTGGTTGATGGCGGATTCATAGTTGGTAAGGTTTAGTACGTGTATCAGTTTAAAGTTTCCGTTTTGTAGTTTAGCTTGTCCCAAATGTATAGGGATCAGCTGTGAGTTCGAGTAGTCAAATATTTGTACGTCGGATTGACAAAATTTAAAAATCGTCGGTAATATTAATAGCACGGACGTCATTGTCTATAAAGAAGAATGTTTTTATGATTTAATATTTTCTTTATGTATAATTCTATTCCTACTATGAATTTTAACTTTATTTCCTAAATCTACTTGTATTTTTTGTTTTTTGTATCTATGATCTAGTTTATCTCTTTGCCTATTAGTTTTTCGTATACCTCTTGGTCGGGTTGGTAAGTTTTAATCTTGGTGTTTTGGTTTCTCTCTAACATTTTTATTTGAGCTTGGCGCATTTTATCCTTTACGTCAGCGTGTGGAATTTTATTATGAAATATGTCAAAAGGTTTTTTATTGGTCACAGAGTGAATAGTTAAATTATACTGTTGTGCAGCTCTGTAAAATACTTCTATAGTATCTATTAAATGAAATTCCTCTTTTATGCAACGTGCAATTTCTATAAGGGTTGAGTGTACCCTTTCTACCTGTCCGTTGGTTGAACTATGGCGTGGGTCACAGTAAAAAAGTTGAATTTGAAGTCTTTGCAGTAGTGTCTTAAATTGATGAGTCGAAAAACCTGGTTCATTGTCTAGTGTCAGTTTCTTTACTGCCGGGAATGTTTGTAAGATTTCTTGAACCTTCCGGTCGAGGTTAAGTTTGTCTTCTGTGTGTCTTATGACAAGAAATTTTGAGTAAGCATCTACGCAAGTAATAAACTTTTGATTTTGCGCGTAGAAAATGTCTAAATGAAGGAACTCTCCCTCTTTTTCGGGAATTGGAGCCACTCCAATTGGAAGTTTATTTGGTTTCCTATCGTATTTTGCTTTATTGCATATATTACAATGTCTAGCATATTCCTTAAAAGATTTTAACATTGATGGCCAGTAGTATTGCGCAAGTACCTGCTTATGATTTTCCTTGCAGCTCCTGTGAGCGCGGATATGTGTTTGCTCTACTATAGCATGTCGATCGTCGGGATTGATCACATCAATGGCGAGTATTCTTGTGTAGACAAATTTAATCCTAAATACGCCTTTAACCGTTTCTTTAAATTCGTATAAATCTTCAGCTGAGCAATGGATTGCGGTTACTACATCAGGCTTAAGAAATTCCAATAAAATTCTTTTCAGGTTTTCTTTGGTGTCGAACTCTATTATGTGTCGAGTCCTGCTAAAGGTCGTGATTTGCTCATGAATAGAGAATGTTGCTCTGTTGAGCAAAATTTGCTGTTTGAATTCATTAAGGGGTTTCGATACTTCTGGAATATCAAAATCGTCACTACTTTCTTTTGAATGTTGAGTACTGTGTAACGACTCCTCACAGGAAATATTGTTTAAAACTTGCCTGGACAGTGCATCGGCGACGACATTTGTTGCGCCGGGTTTGTATATAAACTTTGGGGCGTACTCTTCTATAAAGGACATCCATCTTTTTAATTTGGCATTTGGATTTTTGTTGGAGATTGAAAATGTAAGTGGTTGGTGATCGGTATGTATTTCTAGATCGGAAACGCCATATAAGTAGTTTCTGAGCGTTTTTAGTGCCCAAACTATGGCATACAGCTCTTTCTCGTTAGTGGCGTAGTTTAGTTCTGTAGAGTTAAGTGTTTTAGATATAAATATAAGAGGTTTATTATCCTGAGTTAAAACTGCGCCTATTGCGGCGTTTGACGCATCTGTTGTTAAAACAAATTTCTTTTGGAAATCAGGTTGAGCTAGTTCTACTTGTCCAGCTAAGAGAGTTTTAAGCTTGTTGAATGCTGCGATACCATCTGTATCGAGTTCAATGATGACCTTTTTTGATTGGTTTGTGGATATTTTTCCATTGTCTCCTGCGAGAAATTTGGTTAAAGGTTTCGCCACTTTGGCGTAATTTTGAATAAATTTACGGTAATAGCCCGTCATTCCTAAAAAGCTTCTAAGTTGTCTAAGAGTTCGCGGTCGAGGGTAATTATTAATAGTTTCTATTTTTCTTGGATCTGTTTTGATTACTTCGTTCGCAATAACGTAGCCAAGAAATTCGACTTCTTTCTTAAAAAAGTTTGATTTTTCCACTGAAATCTTCATGTTTGCTTGTTTAAGAGTGTTAATTATTATGTTTAAATGTTCAATATGCTCTTTTAGTGTGTTGGAATAAACAATGATGTCATCGATATATACGTGACAAAATTTTCCAACAAAATTTCTTAGAATGTCATCCATGGCATTTTGAAATATGCTGGGAGCATTCTTCAGGCCAAAGGGCATACGGACAAACTCATATTTCCCATTATTGACCGAGAAGGCAGTTTTACAAATATCTGCCTCCTTCATAAGTATTTGGTGGAATCCTGACTCGAGGTCTATAGTGGAAAAGAATCTCGCTTTTCCAAGGTTTGATAGTATCACATTACAGTCAGGAATTGGATACCTGTAGGCAATTGTTTTCTCATTCAATTTTTTATAGTCGATGACCATACGCAATTTTTGCGTGCCATCGTCATTAATACCCTTTTTTGGGACAACCCAAATTGGTGCATTATAAGGACCTTTACTTTCGCGAATAATACCCTCTTGTAATAATTTTTCAATTTCGGTATTTACAAAGGAGTTAGCGGAGAGAGGATAAGGGTATTGTTTACTCCACACAGGGTCATTAGTTGTTGTTGTTATCTCGGCCCTTACATCGGTTCTAAAGGGTAAATTTGTGTCAATATCTGCGTGTAATTTGGATATATTATTCACTACATTTTGACGTAACTTCTGTAATGCCACATCATTTTCGGTATATTTTTCATTATACAGATTATTCAAAATATTTTCTTCCATAGTTTCCTTATTGGAAAAATTTTTTTTAACGTTTTCTTTTCCATTACCTGATTTTTTTTGTACCTTCCCTTTATCGAGCGTACTTTCTTTGGTTTGCTGATTATTATCTTCATCAGCTACCTCGCTTGTTTTTTTGAAATTTAAAAATTTTTCTGTACGGTTTCCGCACGTTATTGTCCCTGCTTCAAAGTCTAAAATAATATTTGCCCTTCTTAGGAAATTATACCCTATTAAAATATCTGATTCGAGATTTAATATTTCGTAAAATCTTTGTAAGATACCAAATAATTTTATTTCATAATAATGGCTTATGATAGTAAAACCATTAATTGTTCTCACTCTTTTCTTAATAATTAATTCTTTCCGATTTTTAAATAGGTTCGGGCTGCAGTAACAACTAGTAGCGCCGCTGTCTATTAAAATTGTATATCCGCGTCCTGAGTCTCCTGATTTGATAATGTAGGGGAGACCCGGCTTGTATCTAAAAAAGCATCTTCTCTTATATTATTAATTCTTTGCTCTTTTTGGTTTGGCTGATAACTCAATTGTGCGCTTTCATACTGCCTTTTGAACCCTTGTTGGTTATAATTGTTATTTTTGTTATTAGAGGCAGTAGTGTTTTGCTGATATGCTCCAGAATTAGGATAATTTGGACGATTATTGAAATTTGGTTTCTGGTTAACATGTTGCTGTGGTTTGCGCACAACATTGGAAGAGCTACCCAGTTCCATTGGTTCTGGTTTGGGTTGATGGTGATTTTGGGAATTATGGTTTTGAAGATTGCGTTGCGGAAAACGCAAAGAATTATTATATTTTTGCGTATTATAATTATTCCGACTATATTGTTGAGCAAAGGTTGCTCGAAGGTTGTTCGACTCGAGCTCTTGTGCCTTGGCCAATGCGTTTGGCAAGTCGCTTGGGGATAGAGAAAAGAGTATATTGGCTAATGGCGGGTTTAGCCCAGTTATAAATACCCTTAGGGCGTATTGCCTGTTCTTTTTATTTAATTCATTTGTTAGTACAATATTAGGACCATGTGTCATTATTGTCTTATTGATCAATGCTGTTAACTTTTTGTTGATTTCATTATAATAATCAATGATGGTTAAGGAGCCTTGGCGCATTACGCTGAGCTCTTGTTCGATTATATGAGGAGGGCGCTTATCAGCGTAAGCGAAATCTAGTCGGCTTAAAATCGCGTCCAAGTTCAGTACAGTGCCATGGTTAGTTAAAATGTCGTTGGCGTCCTCAGTCACTTTATTTCTCAAGATTGTCAGGGCTGCGTAATACTTACGACTATTCTTTGTATATAAGCTCATGGAATTATTCGCGGCTTCACGCCAACTTACATATGAAATTTTTCCGTTAAAAGACGGTAAGGATTTAATAACGTCTAGTGGTTCGTCGCATCTAACATTGTCGTCGACTCTTTGGGCGGTATACTCTTGTATATCATTTATATTTGTTAATTGGGTCAGTTGGCGTGTTAAGCGCTCTATTGTTTCTCTTAAGGGAGCCGTATGGGTCTGAATCAGTTCTGTCACTTGAGCGGCTGTAGCCATTGTTACAGTTGGTGGCCTCAACTTGCTAAATAATTCTGACAATGATTCTACAGATGAGCCTAGTCTTTCTCCTTGCAAAAGCTCTATTTCTTCCCCTAATTCACTAATTCGATCCAGTTTTCTTTTGTTTTTTATTTAGTTTTCACCCACTTATATAAATTTTATATTAATTATTTTCTACTCACATAAACCTTATATAAATATTGATCTAAAGCAGGAATCAGATGTCTGGAAACAGCAATCAGTTGACTGGAGTCAGGAATCAGTTGACTGGAATCAGGAATCGGTTGACTGGAATCAGGAACTTATTTATCGTCTTTTGAAGGATGCCTTTTGCTAGTTTAATGTTTTTTGCTTTCCCTTTTTTCCGAAGGATGCTTATTTTCACTTTAATTTTTCCTTCCTCTTTTTCCTTTTGGAAGGATACTTTTCGTCAGGTTAATGTTTTTTGTTGGGTTTTTTAAAAATTTTTTTCCTACTTTTTTTGAAGGATATTTATTTACACTTTTAATTTTTTCTCCTTTCACAAGGATACTTTTTGTCAGTTGAATGTTTTTTTGTCGGTTGTTTTTTATTTTTTCTCCTTTTTTTTTGAAGGATACTTCTTTACACTTTTAATTTCTTCTCCTTTCTCAAGGATACTTTTTGTCAGTTGAATGTTTTTTTTGTCGGTTGTTTTTTTATTTTTTCTCCTTTTTTTTTTGAAGGATACTTCTTTACACTTTTAATTTTTTCTCCTTTCTCAAGGATACTTTTTGTCAGTTGAATGTTTTTTTGTTGGTTTTAAATTTTTTCTCCTTTTTTGAAGGATACTTATTTTTACTTTGGCGGATGCTTGCTATCGAGTCATTACTTTTTCTTTTCACGACGTTACACGATAGGGGATCCCGGTTGAGCCCCCAGTTAATTTATTAGTTCATTTATTCAATATAATAATTGACACATCAATATACTTGGTTAATTTATTAGTTTATTTATTCAATATAAGAATTGACACATCAACATACTTAACGTAGTAATTTTAACAAACTTGTTGTGCGATCATTCATCAACTGCCGACCCAAACCGGTAACAAGCATTATATTGGCTTGTTGTCACGTTGCGCTTTCATTCCATTCTCAAGTCACGTTGTGGGAAATCCGAAATATGGTTTCTCGTTACCAATATTTTCGGTAGCAATTAATTTGCAGACGCTTGCGTTAGCAATAATTGTTGCGCGTGTAGCGCTGAACATTGCAGCGAAGAATATTAGTGAATGCAATTTGATTCTTTTGTTTGTTTGAATTAAAAATACATATTGCTTTGTCAACGTAATAGTACGTTGCCTTAACTTGCATGCGTTCTTTCGACCGTATTTTAGAAATGAGATCGTACATGCACTTAACCAGCTCCTCTCCGCAGTACTAGAATAATTCAGCTGCCAACCCATCAGCCCCACGGGCTTTGATGTTTTGTAGCCGTGCTATCGCATTTCGGATTTCAACATAGTCGGTTAACGGTACATCGAGTCCATCAACATTGATTGGGGATTAGGGCTTATCATCTTCTCCAAAGTGGTTGCAGCTACTACCATTAAGCAGTGTGGAGAAGTGTTCCCTCCGTAATTTAAGTATGCTAAGGACATTAGTAACCAGGTCGCCCTGTAGGCAGCGTTCTGTAGAATAAAACAATATACACAACTACAATAACACACAAAATGGACAAAAATCTTACTAAGCTATAATTTAAATACCAGAACTACGGCTTTTCATCATTTTAAGTCATATTTTTTGTTTTATTTTTATAACGTGAGCAGTCTAGCTTTTGCAATATATTTCGACAAATTGTATAAAAAATTAATCAGATGACTTTGAAAGCGTACCGTTTATTCAGTGTGACAGTAAAATTTTTACCGATTAACTTTTAATTTAATTACAGTGTGGTAAAAATAAAAACAAAGCTTATTTGAAATACAAAACCAATTTTTTTTTAATTTATGCCAAACAACCCTTTTTGCATTGTAGTATAGTATATGTTACTTAAATTGTTTCATAACGTAAAACATCAAAAGGTTAAGCAATCCACCCATTTTCTTAAATTTGAAGAATTTGCATATACTTAAATCATTCAGTCTTACGGCGTACGATATGTTTGATAAGGCAATTCGAGCTGCGGAATCGAATAGGTAATGGACCATCTTTATAAGAGTATTTTTTAATTATGTCATTATTTTCGCCTTTTTGTATGGCGCAGGAGTATGTACGATGAGAAAACCAGTTTTCGGTTTCACGACGACGAATACTATGCGCTTCGCTTAAACGGCTTAAAAATATTTTCTGTGATTAATAATGCAACCGATCTGATAAACTTTCATGCTGAGTTAGATAATTTGTTTCTTTGGTGTCAAAAGTCTCACCTCTCGCTTGATATCAAACAAGCTTTCATATTCAATTGTTTAAGCTCGTAACATCATGTATGCTTCATACGTTATTTATAATACAATACTCAAGCCTGTGGAGGAAATTACAGATATTGGAGTTATATTTGATTCCATTTTTCTTTAAATAATCACATCAATTTTATAATATCAAATTCTAGGCTTTGTACGCTGACACAGCTAAAATTTTACTGACCAGTATACACTAAAACTACTCTTCTAATCTTTTGATAGATCTAGACTGGATACCTTATTCATACTTTTTGATAGACACACTTCAAAGTGTGCAAAGTTTGCACTACGTCCTTTGCCATTTTCGGACCCCATACTTTCTTACAAATCGCGTTTGTTTCTTATAACCCATAACATAATTAAGTTAGATAATGAAATTCTATTATATTTCTCTAAGGAAGGACGTTAGAAAACTATTTGAAAAACTGTCCAGCAATCTCTACAAATGGGGAGTTAGTTCTCGGTATCGAGAAAAATAATTGTTATCTAATCGTATTCTAAGGTTGAATTATTATTGTATTGTAATACTGATTTTTGATTATTTTAGAGGTATTATTGACATTGTACCGTATATATTAATGGTAACAGTGTGAAAATATTATAAATAAAATCAGTGTTTCATACGAATGTTTCTCTAAGCATTTTATAATTACATTGTAATGTTGCTCTCTAAGCTCGTTTTTGATTTGAGAAACATTAGAAAACTATATAATTCTTCTAATATTAAATAGAGCTTTTCTCTTACGTTAGAGATTGTGTTTGCCCGGAAGTCTGAAACCGCTGGAAAAAAGAAAAACCGTTCTCTCGCTTTCTTTTGTGTTTAGTATAATTAATTGATTTTTGACTGTCCATGTTTGTTAGAAAATATTAATTTCCTTGTACCACTAAGGACTTTACGTAATTTCAATCCTTTCTATCCGGATAAACTCAAAACCAATAACGTCAAAAACGACCCTTTGTCGCGTGCACCTCGTGAATTCAACGATATCTCGAATTCGGTCTTCCTTGATATTTATTTAACTAAAGTTGAATATCTTTCCTTATTATACTCTGCTTTGTGAAATATTTTTTAAAATTTTTGTTATTGCAATTTCTTCGTTATCGAATTTCATTGTAAATTGTAGCTTTAAGTAGTCAGTAAAAACCCACTTATATAAATTTTATATTAATTATTTTCTACTCACATAAACCTTATATAAATATTGATCTAAAGCAGGAATCAGATGTCTGGAAACAGCAATCAGTTGACTGGAGTCAGGAATCAGTTGACTGGAATCAGGAATCGGTTGACTGGAATCAGGAACTTATTTATCGTCTTTTGAAGGATGCCTTTTGCTAGTTTAATGTTTTTTGCTTTCCCTTTTTTCCGAAGGATGCTTATTTTCACTTTAATTTTTCCTTCCTCTTTTTCCTTTTGGAAGGATACTTTTCGTCAGGTTAATGTTTTTTGTTGGGTTTTTTAAAAATTTTTTTCCTACTTTTTTTGAAGGATATTTATTTACACTTTTAATTTTTTCTCCTTTCACAAGGATACTTTTTGTCAGTTGAATGTTTTTTTGTCGGTTGTTTTTTATTTTTTCTCCTTTTTTTTTGAAGGATACTTCTTTACACTTTTAATTTCTTCTCCTTTCTCAAGGATACTTTTTGTCAGTTGAATGTTTTTTTTGTCGGTTGTTTTTTTATTTTTTCTCCTTTTTTTTTTGAAGGATACTTCTTTACACTTTTAATTTTTTCTCCTTTCTCAAGGATACTTTTTGTCAGTTGAATGTTTTTTTGTTGGTTTTAAATTTTTTCTCCTTTTTTGAAGGATACTTATTTTTACTTTGGCGGATGCTTGCTATCGAGTCATTACTTTTTCTTTTCACGACGTTACACGATAGGGGATCCCGGTTGAGCCCCCAGTTAATTTATTAGTTCATTTATTCAATATAATAATTGACACATCAATATACTTGGTTAATTTATTAGTTTATTTATTCAATATAAGAATTGACACATCAACATACTTAACGTAGTAATTTTAACAAACTTGTTGTGCGATCATTCATCAACTGCCGACCCAAACCGGTAACAAGCATTATATTGGCTTGTTGTCACGTTGCGCTTTCATTCCATTCTCAAGTCACGTTGTGGGAAATCCGAAATATGGTTTCTCGTTACCAATATTTTCGGTAGCAATTAATTTGCAGACGCTTGCGTTAGCAATAATTGTTGCGCGTGTAGCGCTGAACATTGCAGCGAAGAATATTAGTGAATGCAATGTGATTCTTTTGTTTGTTTGAATTAAAAATACATATTGCTTTGTCAACGTAATAGTACGTTGCCTTAACTTGCATGCGTTCTTTCGACCGTATTTTAGAAATGAGATCGTACATGCACTTAACCAGCTCCTCTCCGCAGTACTAGAATAATTCAGCTGCCAACCCATCAGCCCCACGGGCTTTGATGTTTTGTAGCCGTGCTATCGCATTTCGGATTTCAACATAGTCGGTTAACGGTACATCGAGTCCATCAACATTGATTGGGGATTAGGGCTTATCATCTTCTCCAAAGTGGTTGCAGCTACTACCATTAAGCAGTGTGGAGAAGTGTTCCCTCCGTAATTTAAGTATGCTAAGGACATTAGTAACCAGGTCGCCCTGTAGGCAGCGTTCTGTAGAATAAAACAATATACACAACTACAATAACACACAAAATGGACAAAAATCTTACTAAGCTATAATTTAAATACCAGAACTACGGCTTTTCATCATTTTAAGTCATATTTTTTGTTTTATTTTTATAACGTGAGCAGTCTAGCTTTTGCAATATATTTCGACAAATTGTATAAAAAATTAATCAGATGACTTTGAAAGCGTACCGTTTATTCAGTGTGACAGTAAAATTTTTACCGATTAACTTTTAATTTAATTACAGTGTGGTAAAAATAAAAACAAAGCTTATTTGAAATACAAAACCAATTTTTTTTTAATTTATGCCAAACAACCCTTTTTGCATTGTAGTATAGTATATGTTACTTAAATTGTTTCATAACGTAAAACATCAAAAGGTTAAGCAATCCACCCATTTTCTTAAATTTGAAGAATTTGCATATACTTAAATCATTCAGTCTTACGGCGTACGATATGTTTGATAAGGCAATTCGAGCTGCGGAATCGAATAGGTAATGGACCATCTTTATAAGAGTATTTTTTAATTATGTCATTATTTTCGCCTTTTTGTATGGCGCAGGAGTATGTACGATGAGAAAACCAGTTTTCGGTTTCACGACGACGAATACTATGCGCTTCGCTTAAACGGCTTAAAAATATTTTCTGTGATTAATAATGCAACCGATCTGATAAACTTTCATGCTGAGTTAGATAATTTGTTTCTTTGGTGTCAAAAGTCTCACCTCTCGCTTGATATCAAACAAGCTTTCATATTCAATTGTTTAAGCTCGTAACATCATGTATGCTTCATACGTTATTTATAATACAATACTCAAGCCTGTGGAGGAAATTACAGATATTGGAGTTATATTTGATTCCATTTTTCTTTAAATAATCACATCAATTTTATAATATCAAATTCTAGGCTTTGTACGCTGACACAGCTAAAATTTTACTGACCAGTATACACTAAAACTACTCTTCTAATCTTTTGATAGATCTAGACTGGATACCTTATTCATACTTTTTGATAGACACACTTCAAAGTGTGCAAAGTTTGCACTACGTCCTTTGCCATTTTCGGACCCCATACTTTCTTACAAATCGCGTTTGTTTCTTATAACCCATAACATAATTAAGTTAGATAATGAAATTCTATTATATTTCTCTAAGGAAGGACGTTAGAAAACTATTTGAAAAACTGTCCAGCAATCTCTACAAATGGGGAGTTAGTTCTCGGTATCGAGAAAAATAATTGTTATCTAATCGTATTCTAAGGTTGAATTATTATTGTATTGTAATACTGATTTTTGATTATTTTAGAGGTATTATTGACATTGTACCGTATATATTAATGGTAACAGTGTGAAAATATTATAAATAAAATCAGTGTTTCATACGAATGTTTCTCTAAGCATTTTATAATTACATTGTAATGTTGCTCTCTAAGCTCGTTTTTGATTTGAGAAACATTAGAAAACTATATAATTCTTCTAATATTAAATAGAGCTTTTCTCTTACGTTAGAGATTGTGTTTGCCCGGAAGTCTGAAACCGCTGGAAAAAAGAAAAACCGTTCTCTCGCTTTCTTTTGTGTTTAGTATAATTAATTGATTTTTGACTGTCCATGTTTGTTAGAAAATATTAATTTCCTTGTACCACTAAGGACTTTACGTAATTTCAATCCTTTCTATCCGGATAAACTCAAAACCAATAACGTCAAAAACGACCCTTTGTCGCGTGCACCTCGTGAATTCAACGATATCTCGAATTCGGTCTTCCTTGATATTTATTTAACTAAAGTTGAATATCTTTCCTTATTATACTCTGCTTTGTGAAATATTTTTTAAAATTTTTGTTATTGCAATTTCTTCGTTATCGAATTTCATTGTAAATTGTAGCTTTAAGTAGTCAGTAAAAACATTGCTCATTGGTTTATGCAAAATAATATAAATAAAATAGAGCAGAGAATTCACATCCAGGAGCTTCGCTGGCGGATAGATACGAGTGAACGCGGTGGGGTGGCAGAAGGCTTTAAGTATTTTTTAGGATATTGGAGCACACTGAACGGAATTCGCAAGCTTTAAACACCGATTGGAAGTGGTTTTCTTAATTATAATCGACAGAGCATTTAGAAGATCTTTCCCCGTTGGAAAGAAAAAATAGTTGTTACCGAATTAAAGATTTGGGGTACGCTATGTTAAGCTCAGTAATTTCGTCAATGCGGTTGTAGCACCATTAAGTAATTATATTAATAGGACTCAGTTTCCATGATTCTTCTATTTAAGCATTGATTCATTTCTGCTCTAAAAATATAAGCTATGGTTAAATGGCGACTAAACTCCAATGAAATTATGTAAATCCGTCTAGATGACTTTCGAGACGCTTGTCACTGTGCGACTGAATGATGTCAAAGGGGTCAAATATCTTGGTGTTAACTTCGCCAAAGGTTACATTTTAGTGCTCTTCAAGCGGAAAAACAATGTTTAAAACTCAGAAAACTACATACATAGCTATTGAACCAAAACTCTTTATTATCAGTTAGTAATAAATAAAATACATTGTACTCAACTAGAGAAGGTCCATCAATTACGTAACAGCAAGAAAATTGTTTTCGAACTCTTTTATGTTAATTGTCAAATCTTATATTTTTTTGTGATAAGAATGCATTCAGTACAATTGAAGATAGTCGATAAAACGTTTTTGAAACTTTAGTCTTTAAAAACAAAAACAAAATACACAGAGCTCATAATTTTTTTTTTCTACTGTGCCTTATTTAGGGATGGATACAGGAAGGGTTCGAGGCCGTCCGGACCCCGCTCCAAAAAATCGTTGTTCCCAGAAAATATCAAACGTGCTTTCAAATTCATAGCACAAACGAAAACTCACACTAGGCAAAACCGTTAAAAATTATCACCCGGTAACTGGAATACAGTTAGAATTGCCTTATTCAAATTGAAATCTTTTGATTTAAATTGTGTTTGTGTAAGCTCTGATACAATTAAATACTAAATAACGATATTCTAATCGGATACCAAATAGCCGAAGAACCGGCACCAGCGAATAGATCAAAGCCTGACGAGGCAGATGAATTAGAGTCAAAAGATAAAGATGAATTAGAGTCAGAGATAAACCAAAAAAATAAGATTCCAGGTGTCGTGGAAGTTCTGAAACCAATTTTCAATCTAATTAAAAGTTTAAATGTGAATTTGCAGAAAGAAGACTGTAATTTAAGCCAATGCATCGGATACGCAAACATGTGTTCCAGAGCCGACGAAACATTTGAAGGAATTTTTAAAACAGCATCTGGTATGAACAATTTATCGAGTTAAATGTCCTTTGACGGGCAGACCGTCAAAAAAATCGGGGTAAATATGCTGGCAATGCTGAAAAGTACATTCGATGCTCAAGTTGCATTGCTTTTCTCGATTAGTATTTCAAGGAACTTTAATCTACATTTTTGGAACACCGGGGTCCGCTTTAATTGAGACTTTTGACATTTGTAATATGCGATTTAAAAGAACTCATTTACTGATTTCTTCAAATCAGTGCCACGTTGCCAATCACGCTACCTTCGAGTGAACGGTGCTTTTATACTTTGAAGAAGTATCTGCGTAAGAAGACTGGAGAAGACCGAATAAATAGATTAGCGCTGCTAACTGTTTATCGAGATATTGAGTTACTAAATATTTTGGCAAAAAAAGAGGAAAGTCGATACAGTACTTTAAATCCCTCTCGTTTTATGATTCTACTGAATCAAATTGTTTTTGTCACAAAGATTTTCTATAATTTTATGAAAATTAGTTGAATGTATTATTATTTATTATATGTTACAACTTGACTTTTATAAAAATTTCTTCTATTTGTTTACAATTTTTCCCTCTCGTTTATGATTCTACCAGAGCTGCTCAACAAACGAAACGATACCATTTTGTTTTGTTAACGAGCAAAATTAACTTAACGAAATGAGTTTGTTGCGTTTCGGCGCCATGTTATCAAAACAAAATCAAATCGTTAATGTTGCAACGTTATAAAATTTCCGTTTTCGTTAATTTTAATGTGCCAAAAGTATGCAGCGCTTCTGTTTGCGACGAGTGAAAATCCAGCACGATGTAATTAAACGTTTAACGTTTTTATTAACGTTTTAACGTTAACGCCAGCAATTCGTTTCGGTTAAAAACGTAATGAAGTTTATTATGATAATTGCTTTAACAATAATATTTTGAAATGTTTCAACCAAAACAAGAGAAAACATTTCGGAACGGTTAAATTTAACTTTAAAATGCATTCTTGGATTCTACTGAATCAAATTGTTTTTGACACAAAGGTTTTCTCTAATTTTATGAAAATTAGTTTAATTTATTATTATTTATTTTATGTTACAACTTGACTTTATAAAAATTTCTTCTATTTTTTTACAACGTAATTTTTCACTTTCCAGATTAAAAACAAAAATCACAATGACTTTGGTTTTGCTTAAACTCTCTGGAATGTCAATACAATTTTTTTTATTAACGAAGAAAAACATAATATCTAGAAAGGAAAAGTTTCAAATTTATGAGCTTAGAGTTTTTTTGTATAATAAACCAAAATGGAATAAATTAATTTTTTTACTCTACTGCTTCTACCTGTTAGATATGTCTTAATTTCAACAAAAAAAATATACAATTGATCAAAGATTTGGAAAAGACTCCAATTCTGGCGTGTATGAGCCGCTCGCCGCAAACGATAGGGAGTGAGTTTGTGAGCATTTTGAAAATGATGAACTACTCGTCAACCTGTCACTCTCTACAAAATTACATACTAGAGAAATTTCTAAAAATTTTGATTAAATAATTGTAATATTTCAACTCCATAAAAACGAAATAAAATTTAATTTTGTTATTCTTTAGCCATATAACTATTT
The DNA here is from genome assembly GCA_963971545.1 of Philophylla caesio. NCBI lineage: Eukaryota > Metazoa > Arthropoda > Insecta > Diptera > Tephritidae > Philophylla > Philophylla caesio. Next base: position 44,042,337 of record OZ020606.1, on the reverse strand, counting down.
TATTTTATTATTTTTGAGTTAAATCCTGATCGTTTGCAAAAAATAACAATACTCAAAGCGGTAGAAGTTATAGTGGTGTTTTGAAGATCACCATATCTCCTCCTTTCTTCTAAGCTTTCGCGGGACTCCGACTCACGACATCCGTGTTAAAGAAATAGTACGTTGCTTGCTTGTACGGAGAGTATGCGTAAGAATTGTGACAAAGCCCTATACAAAATGATGGTAGTTTTTGAATTTCTCACACAAACTGTATGTACTAAGCGTATATAACGCATTATTTAACAGATGGGTTCTTACTGGAATAGTATGTATGTATGTGCGTCAATTTTTAATTTTCATATACATTTTGTTTATAAAGGCATAATGGTTTCATAATTTTAATATTTCCGTGGAAAATACATTTCTGCTGACATTTTGAAAATTAAATTTGTTTTGGGAAATGTGTGATTTAGTTATCGCATTTGAGGTGAATTATAATTGCGCGATTTCTTTGGTGTTTCAGAAACATACCAAAGTTTTATCTACCTGTATTCTTAAGATTTCTTTAAATAACAATTTACGATATTTTCTTTTATTTCAGTCGTTTAACACCAAATCGTGAAACACCTGACAGAGATCGCTTACCACATTACGGTCCTCGATTTTCACAGAGGTAAATATTTTGTTCAGTTATTCTTCCTGCATATTGTTAGGTTTATGGTAGAGGCAATTCTTCTACGTTAAGTGATTTTATGTTAAAATACATCGGAGTCTGCAAAAAATCTTAAGGTCAGTATATTTGGTAGAATATAAAGATACACACAACAATTGGCAGGGAATCTCGCCCGTTTTTAATAATTCTAAATTTAGAACCCAAAAGATCGGGTTTATTTCTATATATTTCTTGAATACCTACTCCTTGTACTTTATGGTTTTGGGGTCCGTAACTAGCCGAAGTCCTCTTTAAAAATTTCAAATGGCGTATCAAATACGAATTATTTTTAAAAATGCATTGAATTAATTTTTCTCTGCACATCAAAATTTTTGTATCTTATTATTCTCTTATTCTTATTCTTATTATTATTATAGTCTTATTCTCCGAAGCTCCGATAATCATAAATTTCGATCATCAGTAGACAAAGCATCGACAATTTTTTCCAAAGCAATAGATTTGTTCGAGAGCTCATGAAATTGCATAATCGTTTTCTCATACAAAAATTAGAACGAAATGTAAAATTTACATATCTTGTTGATTGCTGCAGCCAAGATAACTTCTTAAGGCTTTGTAAAAATCGGCATTTCTTAAAAAGTTTTTTGGGCATGAGCACTTTTTTGATAGCAAGGTAAACGCTTCCGTTATTATTTGTGTACGGTAATTAATTTTGCTGAAAATAAAGTTTTTCTAGTTCATAGCGAAAAATCGACTGCGACGGTGCCAGAAAATCATTCATTTTACCGAAACCAGCTTAAACAAACCAAAATATTTATACGGCGATAACAAGTGATTCTGGAGCCCCCCTTTAGTATTTTTTCTCAGCGAGTAAGATGGTAATTTGCGCATATATAAAGCTCAGATGCAAAAACGAATGCCCGATTTACTTTTTTACGCAGTAACCTAGTCGATTTTGTGATAGCTACATTAGTACCAAAAAATCTAATTTGTATAATTACAAAAACCATCAAGGCCTGATCTGGCTTGCCAAATGTATTTTTTTTTGTGTTGTATAAGCGTTGACATTTTTCGATCAGTGCGCTTCATTCGCGATCAAACGAAAATTAAAGAAGCCTTCGATAGGATACGCCATTTGGGAAAAATTTGTTTACCTTAGACTTAAAGTGTCTTGATTTTGACGACGTCTTTCTGCTTCCCCTTTAATCTCAAGCGAAGCATAGGCGTAATTCTCCATACTTAGCTTGTAGCATTTTGCTAAGATGCATATGAGAAGGTTTAACAAAAGACATACGTCGCCATTGCAGTCACCATCGTGCTGCATCGAAGTGGACATGTGCCCCCTAAAACCGCTGAGAGGAAGGGGTCGTATGACAGCATCCGACATATCCCGTTAGAGATTGCAGCCTGATATAACTCCACAAAGCACTTTGAAGAACTCAGACAGCTTTCCTTTGCAAGGGACAATACAAATAGCTCCGTCGTTCGTAGAATGACAACTATGTTTTAATCGCGTACCACTTTTCTATGGCGTAGGGCTGCACAGAGACTATTTTTACGAACACTATCGAAAGGGTCTGGTACGATATGTCGAAAATTAAAATGTCGAAACTAAAGATATCGAAAAAAAATTGTCGAACACAAAAAAGTTGAAAACCAAAAAGGTCGGAAAACAAAATGCCGAAAACAAAAATGTCGAAAGAAAAAAGATCGAAACAATGCAATGAATGATGTGTGAAATTCGTTGCATTGTTTCGATATGTTATAGGTATCTATGTTGTTATTTTCATTTATTTTTTCTATTACCTAGACAAAATTACGCATTTTGCACATCATTATTTACATTTATTTCCACTGTTTTAACTATACATAAACGAGATTACGGTAACCTTATTTACAAAAAAAACTCTCGGCTCTCATCCATACAAGTAACTTAAATTCTACAACAATGCCATTCTCACGAAACTCTATTGCTGTTTACCTCAATGAGATAACGGTAAAATCAACAAGACTACACTATTGATTCTCATGGTTTTCATACAATTTAATCTTTAAAAATTGTCGATTGAAACTTTGTGCACAGATTGGAGTTCAAAGATGTCTGCAAATATTTACACTGTTGTTTCAAATAAGGGACACGATAAACTAGTAGTTGATGGTTATATTTATTATATGGAAAAGCAACATAAAGATGTTTTTTATTGGAAGTGTGAAAAAAAAGTAAATTGCAATGTAAAGCAAGAGTGACTACAGTGATATGCGAAAATAAGCACAAGGTAAAAAAAAAAAACGTTTGAACACTGTCATGATCCACTTGCTTATGAGCATGAAATTTATAAAGTAAATGCAAATCTTAAAATCCGTGCAGAAAAAACAAATGATAAACCTTCTCAAATAATTAACTCTGCTATAGTGCAGTGCAACCGTAAGTGTAGAGCATACATATCAAAACCTAGAAATTGCTTACAAAAAATTAAAAGAGTGAGAAATAATATGTTAAAAGAGCATAAGAGTTTAGGCGAAATAAAAGTTCCAGAAAATCTCCAAAACGTTGAAGGTGAAACATTTTTGTTATGCGATAAAAGTTTTGAAAGCGAGAAGATTTTAATATTTGGAACTGTAGCGAACTTAAAAATGCTGGAAAAATCACGTGTGTGGCTTATGGACGGTACATTTAAGGTGGTACCAACAATAATGCGCCAACTTTTCACTATTCATGCATTTATTAATGAACAAGTTGTCCCTGTCATTTATTGTTTAATGAGCAGCAAGACAAAAAACTGCTACAATGAAGTGTTTTATGAAATCCATCAAATTGCCTGTGCTCATAATGTGAAACTCAATCCTGATATTATAATTACTGATTTCGAAAAAGCTATTATATCGGTAACAAAATCATACTTTCCTGATGTTATTAGTAAAGGATGCTTCTTCCATTTTGGGCAGATATTGTGGCGTAAGATTCAAAATCAGAAGCTTGCCTCGAAATACGGCACAAACGAAATTTTTTCGTTGCAATTGAGAATGTTAAAAAGTTTAGCTTTTTTAAACCCTGGAGAAATACCGGATTATTACACTGAACTTAAGCAACACATGGATAATGATTGCTCTGAAATTTTAAAATGGTTCGAAAATAACTACGTGATTGGAACTTCCAGAAAACGGAAATCGTGTGGAGTAAATGCACCAGTTCAGTTAACTTATCCACCATCGTTTTGGTCGATATCTGACCAAGTGAATAGCAATATCCCAACGACCCAGAATTCAGTGGAAGCATGGCACAGAAGATTACAAATTATAATTGATAAGTCTCATGTGGGAGTGTATAATTTAATAAGTTATTTAAAAAACGAATGCATCGTTGTTCAAAATAAAATGAATTTAATTAGTTCTGAAGGTTCAACGAAATCTAAATCAGCCTACCAAAAGCGAAGAAAACATATTCAAAACATACTTAGTAAAAAAACAGAGTTTTCAAAAATGGAGATTTTGAAAAATTTAGCGTATTCCACTTCGCTATGTTAGCGTTTCTGTTGATTTTTGTTTAATACATTTAAATGTGCATACGTATGTATATTGTAAGGTGGCTTTGAAATAAGTGTATTTTGTTTTGTAAATACGTATATTTCTTATAGTTAAAAATGAATTAACTGGTTGTTTAATTGAATGAAATTGTTTAAATAATTTGTAAGTGAACTGTTAATTCGATACCATCATAACTAGCAATTAAGCTAATAAAACACATTGTTTAACTTCATTTTCCGTAGTTTTACTTACAATATGCCCATTTCGACCTTTTTCGACATTTTTCAAACTGAATTATTTTTTCGACATTTTTTATTTCGATCAAAAAAGTCTTCTACAAAAAAAGGCTTTTAACATTTCGATATTTTTAGTTTCGACATTTTAATTTTCCACATATCGTACGACTCCCATCAGAGGCATATAAGTAACTTATTATAGCATTGTCAAGAGCGGTTTGAAGTTGACAAAAAATGTTCTGATTATCTGGTCGATGGTTTACCTGGTCTAAAGCCAGACTTAGGAGTTTTAATCTGTTTACTGATGGTGGGCTTTTTTTGATCTTTCACACAATACTCCCGATAGAAGCTGTTCAGCTAAGGCGTAAGCTAAATTATGTTCATATATAATTGCTGCCGTTTCTTTTCAGGCATATGTGTTGTTTTCGCTTATGCTTAATACTTTGTTATTAAAGCTGATGAATAACTGATTAGAAAATTCTTTTAACTGATGTTTTATACAATATTATTATTATTTAACACCTAAATAATATTGATGTGAATAAAATATAAGTGGACATTTTACTTCATTAAATTATCCTAATAATCCTCAAAGAAAATTTGAAATTTGAATATTTTACAATTTTCGTAGTTGTTTTTTGATATTATTACTTTTCAACAATTCATTGTAGGTATATATTAGTTAAAATTTTTAAGATACATACATACATATATGAATTTAAAATTTTTATAATATGTCGACTTTGAAAGGCTTCTTTTTTAAGAAGATGTAGGGCGTGTATTGAGGCTGATGATACACAATTTGAACATTTGTTGTAATAAAAAATGTTATTTCCCTATCTGACTTTTATTCCAATAAACCTAAACTAAACTAGGTCAAGATTTTTCATTATTTTATTAATTTTACTTACTTTTGTTGACTTTGGTAAAAGTGGCGTCACTATCTGTCTCGCTCGCTTATGGCAAACATGTCCACTATCCATCTCTGTCATCATTTTGCCGTAAAATTAAGAATCTACCAAGAGCTTGTGCGAATAAAAAACATTTGAACTGAGTAAAATGTGTTGGCAAAAATCGGTTACTTGGGGTTTTTATTTTTTTACTTTTTTTTTTTTAGTATAAAACTAACAAGTATTGTACCATTTCACAATCCTGATTAAATACGCGAACTTTTAATGGCACTTGCCAAGGCACTTTAGTACATTTTTTTTAAAGGAGGGCCTTTCAAAGTCGACAAATTATAAAAACTTTAAATTCATAGTTTAACAAATAGCCTTAATTCTAGAAAACTTGGGGCAATTGTGTCATTATTTTTGACTTAGGTTCGGGAAATGTTATTTAAGGTTAAGGTTCCAAAGTTTAAATGAACAAAAATAATAAAAATTAACCACAATAACCGAAAAATGGTTACAGTTCAACCAAATTTCTATGTTTTTCTTAAAGGCCCATAATTTTCAAACTGCATAGGAAAGATTTTTTTCTGAGTTTTCTCATGATGGTTACAATCAACCCTGTCACCCCGTTTCGGCTTGACCTTGAGTTCTAGGACACCCTGTATATGAATTTTTGTGATTTGATGTTGTTTTCGTGTTGATTTCAATAGATTGTGTATATACGTGTATTTCTTCTTATATGCATAGCAATGTATACGCAAACGTCAAGTTGTGTGGTTGTGTTTATTTTGCTCGCTTACAAATATTGTTATAATACAAGTTAAATATCAAATTAATTTAAAAGAAATTTCATTAAATTGTGATTAAATCAATTTTGTGCACTTCAAGCTAAATATAAGTGATTTGGTGCAATATTCATTTAATTATCATTGACTTATAAACAATCTCGTTTTAATCTTTGTTGTGTTGTGTGCCGAGTAATCATTTTGCTTGTATTACAGTTGTTGTTGCCAATTGTTTGTATTTGCATTTGCGGCTGTTGCTGTTTGTGCGTGCTTTCTTCTTTGTTACTCCATCTAGCTTTCACAGCTGTTTGCGTGATTTGTTAAGTGTCAATAAAACTGTGTATCCCAAACTGTTCTAACTGCCTTACCGACTTCTATACTGCTTTTTTGCTAAAGTGCTTACCACTGTTAGATCCTTTCTTCTGCTAGTCCTATAAATTGTAATTTTAATTCTAATTAATTTTCTCTTAAATAATATACCATGTCTTGTAATTATCCTAACTGCCAAGTTAAGAGTGGATCTTAACGCTTTGTGTCTTGCTGGCTTTGCGATGTGCTTGCCCACATGAAATGTGCTGGATTGACAGGTAGAGTGTTAGATTTAATTGATGATGGAAAGAGTGTCGTCCGCTGGTCTTGTCTGAAATGTAGGTCAACTGAAGTTGATCTTTTTAAATTTTTTAGGCAGTGTAGGAACGGCTTCTCTGAGATTGGTAAGGAGCTAAATGTTCTTACAGAAAAATACAAATACAAAGAAAACGTATTTAATTCTTTTAAATGCTTAGAGAATACTAGTATTCCTAATAGCCGTAATAGTAAACGGAAACGTGTTGAGAGTCCGTCTGATGAAGCTGAGCCAAATCCTATTCCGACGACAATTATTTCTTCTCCCTCAGGGGAGTTGATTAATTTCTCATCACCTTGTCCTCAGGTTGTTGAACCTTCAACATCAAAAGCTGCTGTACAGAGATTTTTATATGAAGATTTTCCAGTGATACCACAGTTGAGGATATTAAGTTTCACATTTCATCTAACATCCTTGACAGCGGATTCCATTGCTTGTGAGTATTTCAAGCTCCACAAAAGCGCGGATAGTACTCCCCCCTGTGGGAACCCTTGGTTGTCTGGAGTTGCACTGTGCCATCGCCTGTGTCTACTTCGGCTATTATGTTTTGCAGCAGTCTCCTTATCCATCTACGGATAGTTGGATGTAAATTTCTAAGCTCCAGTGCTGTCTTCGCTCGCAAGGGCATCTCCAAGGACCACGGTACAGAGCAGTCTCTGTAGATCGACCCACCCTGTACGCATGCTGATCCGGGTGCAGTATTGACACCCTGAGAACGTTGAATCTGATATCCTGGTCTATAACCTTGTCCCTCATAATGCTTACGAGGTGCGGGAGTAGTATATCCTTACCTCGCATCAACTGGGCTGACGCCGTCCACCCCCGGAGCCTAATACTGGTCCAAGGAATCCTGAGCCCAGCCGACCTATCTTCGGGTGAAAATGCCCCTGAGAGAGCAGAGCAAGGGCCCTCTCCTTCTCGTTACTGGAATAGGATCCGTCGGGCAGTTTTAATGCCATCTTGATCCCAGGGTTCTCTCTTGCTAAGGCTTTATGTAGCCTGGCAGCCGCAGGAGTGTTACTTATGCTTTCGCAGAAGGTCCTAAAGCTGCTACGCTTTGCCTTCCTGATCTCCTTGCTGTACTTCGTTAGGCAGGCTGAATACTCCTCCCAGCGCCTCGAACGCTTAGATCTGTTGAAGAGAATTCGATCTTCCTTACGGAGCACCGAGAGCTCTCTAGACCACCAGTTGGGTTGGGTCTTACCCTTAGGCTTTGTCTCGGGACAACTGGAGTTAAAGGCGTCCATAATGATGCCATTCAGCCTGGAGACTCTTATTCCATACAGCTTGCTCTTTTGTGTTTATTCTCTAAGTCCTCTAAATTTGCTTTCAGAGTCTCGCAGTATAGATCCTAGGTTTTATCCTGCTTTCTTCTACTGTGATCGTCGCTCCCAACTGAAAGTGGATAATCCTGTGATCCGAGAGGGAAGGTTCGGATGAGACCCTCCACCCCACGATCAAAGGACTAGCCAAGTCATTGCCGAGAGTGATGTCCAGCACCTCCTGTCTTGCCCTAGTAACGAACGTTGGAGTATGCCCCAAGTTCTGAATACGTAGGTTTTCACTTATGATAAGAGACACACACGCACACACTTTGCCATGATCGATTTTGGGTTCTTGTTGTTCATCGGACCCAAAATCTTTGTTGTTTATTTTTTTTAACGAATTCATATTTAAGTATTAAAAAAATATAGTGGAATCGGAAACAACTTTTAACCAAAAAAAAGAGTTTTTGTAAAATAGTTATTTAAATCGCGTTGTCATATATCCGAAATTACCTTCCAAGACGGGCATTCGCTTGCAGCCGTACTTCTAACACACAGGTTCTTCTTCTAACTTTAGCTCTCTCCAACACGGGTGCTAGGGCATTACTATAGGACATTAGGGTGAAAGAACTAATAATCCGTGAGCTGTTTAAACCGCCGACACAATAACTTCTTTAGGGTTGCTCAGGTTCCAGGTTAAACACAAATATAAAATTCATAGTTTCACATTAACATATGTATGTTAAGTGTATTTAATACAACGAAAACGCCAAAATTCCGTAAATTTTTTTTACTACACTTTAGCCCAGTTTTCCTAAAACTCGCCCTAAATATATAAACAATAATGTTATTGATTTATTTAGCGTAAGCTCAGTTAATCAGGAATTGGAGTTTCGGTCACCACGAGCGAGTTTATTATGGGATAAATGGCGTTATGTCTGGATGATGTCATGGGAACGACAACGACGTCTTCATGACCATATGATTTATTTAAAGGACATGGAACGAGTACGGAACTTCAGTTGGGACGATTGGAGAAAAAGGGTGAGCTAAATTTGTTTAGGTCTTGCATTCATTATTGCAATTGTTCTCCTTTTAGTTCCTCAGGTATATGAATCATAAGAAATCTCGATTGACAGACCTGTTTCGTAAAATGGATAAGGATAACAATGGCCTCATTCCACGAAGTGAATTTATTGATGGAATATTAAATACAAGTATATTTATTATTAATTTTTTTATTCATAACAAATATACAATTAAATTACTTTTATAGAATTCGACACATCTCGCATGGAAATGAGTGCTGTTGCTGATTTGTTCGATCGCAATGGTGAAGGACTTATTGATTGGCAGGAGTTTATTGCTGCCCTAAGACCTGACTGGCAGGAACGCAAACCAGTGGCAGATTCTGATAAAATACATGACGAGGTAAAGCGGTTAGTGATGCTATGCACTTGTAGGCAAAAGTTCCGTGTATTTCAAGTGGGCGAAGGCAAATATAGGGTAAGTTTTTTGTTAAGTTACAAAAACAATCTATATAAATTAAATATTATAGTTTGGCGATTCGCAAAAATTGCGATTGGTACGCATTTTGCGCAGCACCGTTATGGTTCGAGTCGGAGGAGGTTGGGTTGCACTCGATGAGTTTTTGCAGAAAAATGACCCTTGTAGAGGTGAGTTTTATTAGAAATTTTATTATTAACATAAGTAATTTAAAAATTTTTAGCGAATGCATAAGTTTAGTTTTATAATAAGTACTGTTTGTATTTAGGCTCGTTTCATAATTATCCGAGGTTGTTATGATAAACGATTGTAGGTGACAATCTTTATTTTGGTATTTATATAGCACTTAGAAATGCCTTCCAAACATATGCATTCCTATAACGATAAATATCTAAAAGTATACACTCTTTTAAGTCGATTTTCCCTGTAGTGAAGTAAATTTATACTTCTTCGAACATACATATATCACAACTGAAATGAACTTGGCCGAACTCCAAGTACCTCTAATCCCTAACTGCATATACACATTATCGTTGAGCAATAGAGGGAGTATTTTTCAACAATAAATTCTCTCTTCGGAGCTACTTGCTTGTGATACAACGAGGTGGTTGATTTGCAAGCGGGATGCAATATTATTTGGGTTTGACGACTGAGTCGAATGTATTCACACTAAATCCGAAAATCTTAAACAATATTGTGAGCAAATTTGCCATTGACCTCACTTCCAATATGATCAATGAGATATAATGATCCCATCATACTTGATGTGGAACATAGAATAAAAATTGTTTTTCTTAAGGGCTTATCTAACCACTTATAATAGTTCATGCAAGCATTATACCGTTCAGTAGTTCACTTTATAGGTGTAAAGTAGTTTTAAGTTTGTATTTGGATTTAATAAATAAATATAGAATCAACAACGAGTTCTATAGTTGGGAACCCCGACGAATATAAATATCCTTGTTATAATTTGCGATTTGGACAATGAAGAACAATTTCAAGTCGCGAATGCTCTATTTCACGGAGCACGGCTGACAGTAAAACTACCACCGCTTTGGAGGCCAGATATACGTTTATGGTTTTCGCAAGTAGTCGACTGGAACGTCAAGATGCAGGCCAGAGAACGGCATTGAGTGCGCTCGAGTGTGCATATTCATCATCCCTAAAATTTGATACAAGTAAGCACAGCCGTCTGCTGCTGTGCGCTCATTCATGCTCACTCATAAACATAAGGCTGACATGTGCGGGATATATCATTACATTTTCGAGTGTGGGAGTTCACATGATTGGCCGTGCATGTGATGGCGCAAACTTGCGCATGTACACACTCGAGTGCACTCGGACATCTACTACACTGCACTTCATTGCCCCGCTCTTGTGTGTACGTGCGCAGAGGGCAATGTTAAGGCAACATTTTCTGTAGAAAAGAAAACGCCATAAGTATTTATCCTATTATTTACAGATAAAAGAAACGACTTAGTTAATTTTAATTAATATGTATTGTATACATTTATTTAACAAAAACATTTCATGAGATCCAACATGTAGGGTTAGTATTTAAAAAATTTTTAAATAGTAGGAGTTAAATTTAAAATAAAAATAAACATTTCATAAGACTTAATTTAATTTCAAAGTTCTTAATCTGCTAGATAGAAAATTAAAGTTTTCTGGACAAAGTGTAATTCACACTAAGGGTTTGTTCAGAAACAATATCTGCAGTATCTGCCATCTCACGTAAAAAAAAACAATACAAAAAATATGATAGAAAACACACTTAAGATCGCTAATCAACTACTGCTTGCATAGAAAAATATTGTTACGGGTAACCCGAGTGGCTCGCAAACAACACTCGAGTGTCGCGAGCGTTTGTCGCCGGCGAGTGTGTTACATACAAGCAACTTTGTACGGTACGGTTTTCGTCGGACGTTCAGTTGACCAGGCAGTTGAACGCCAAGATGATCCCCGATAGCCTGCAAGGAAGCATACCACCAAATCACGGTACACCCAAAAACAACTACATTTTTTCACGCCTGTTCGAATTTAAATATACATATGACGTTTGGGCTTAATAACGTAGCCCCAACCTTACAACGCTTTATTGGTTCTTTACGCCCGTTCGTTCTTGAAAATGTGCGCAGGGTAATATTCAACGCTCTTCATGGTTTGACCTACCCGTGAACAAATGCAACAAGCCGGAAAAGCTGATTGCGAAAAGTTTTGTTTAGAGAAAAATGAGTAGCGATTGGTGTAAATTTTCCATCCACACAAAAGTTGAACTATAGTACATTCACTCCTTTCATAGTGTGAAACCTGCTTGACCTGTGTTTTTCGGTTATCGATATGGTTAGAGGTAATTCCCTTGGCGGATATGACTGCTGAGAAAGTCGTTAGAGAGCTCCTAAGCGGGTGGATAAGTAGGTTTGGCGCTCCAAAATTTATCGCCACCGAACAATGGCGCCTGTACAAGACAGTGGGACAAAACCCACTAGAAGAGAAGAAATGATATAGCAGCTGTTAGCAAACTACAACAATTTTGACCTTGCCTTTCCGGCATTCATACTGGAAGAGGGGTGGTGTAGTGAGTACCATTACTACTACACTTGCCACATTATTTGGAAATACCCAATTGAAGACAAAGTTAGAAAAACTCAACAACTTCGCCTGATAACTCAATTCTAACCGAGATAAAAAATTATCTGATGCTTACTGACTTTCATCGAGTACCAATAATTAGATTTAATTATTGTAGTAACTGAAGTAGTTTTAAGTTTGTATTTGGATTTAATAAACAAATATAGAACCAACAAAAAGTTCTATTAATGTATAAACAGTGTCAGACAATTATTGAGCACCAAAAAACCAAAAAAAATTTAGGTATCCGCAACCCCTCGTTGGCACATTCTAATATGATGTGAGATATGGCGAAACAGTTTTTTGAAACATCATTTTAATTCTCCAATAGATCAGCAGACTAAAATGTTGGAATTGAATGAACAACCAATCGTTATGATTTTGAGACAAATTGTGAGTGTATATCGGTGATGTCACTCACAATTTTAATATACATGGCAGAGAACTGCAACGAGTGCAGAAATTGTGTGTATACTCGCGCATGTAGCCGTATTTTGCATGCTTTGTTGTTTTCGTGTACAAACCGTCGCTTGTCTGTTTGCTCATAGATCAATACGATCATGACGATGCATACATGCTCGCTACATTATCCGTCGGACAAATTTGCGTCAGCATACAAAGTTGCATGTATGTAACACACTCGCCGGCGACAAACGCTCGCGAAAATCGAGTGTTGTTTGCGAGCCACTCGGGTTACCCGTAACAATATTTTTCTTTGCAAGCAGTAGTTGATTAGCGATAAACAACTTCAAACTTGCTTTCATTGTTTGGTATTTGGCATTTTTATGACCTAAGTCTACATATTGTAAGAGAGTTTTTGAAATGTGATTTTTGTTCCTATAACTTTAATTTTCTATCTAGCAGATTAAGAACTTTGAAATTAAATTAAGTCTTATGAAATGTTTATTTTTATTTTAAATTTAACTCCTACTATATAAACATTTTTTAAATACTAACCCTACATGTTGGATCTCATGAAATGTTTTTGTTAAATAAATGTATACAATACATATTAATTAAAATTAACTAAGTCGTTGCTTTTATCTGTAAATAATAGGATAAATGTTGCCTTAACATTGCCCTCTGCGCACGTACACACAAGAGCGGGGCAATGAAGTGCAACATTTTTTGTAGAAAAGAAATCGCCATTAGTAGATGCCCGAGTGCACTGAAGTGTGTACATGCGCAAGTTTGCGCCTTCGCATGCACGGCCAATCATGTGAACTACCACACTCGAAAATGTAATGATATATCCCGCACATGTCAGCCTTATGTTTATGAGTGAGCATGAATGAGCGCACAGCAGCAGACGGCTGTGCTTGCTTGTACCAAATTTTAGGGATGATGAATATGCACACTCGAGCGCACTCAATGCCGTTCTCTGATACATGGCTTATTGATATCGCTAAGCAGAACTTCCCGAGAAAGTCGCTAAAAGTGTGATAGGACGATCTACGCCTGCTGGAATTAAAATTTCATAAAATATCTTCCGAATATTTGAAGCAAAATAAATTTCTTAATACGTCGGAGGAAACTTGATTTATACGAACATTATCGACTCTTATATTTTTTTCGTTATAGGAATTTGTTTGGAAAGTATCATTTAATCATATGCTAAAAGAAAAATGAAGGCTGCATCTCGTCATATTTGTAAATGGCCGATGTGTACCGCGATTATAGTAAATATAACGTGCAGATAGGTTAGGTAAGTTAGTGCGGTTGTCCCTAAGGACACACTTAAGCCCAAGGCCGATTGTAATGCCGCATTGTGAGGTTTGAAACTCCGGAAATCTTGTAGATACTAAATAATAAAACTTTACAACCAAAACTAGCCAACTGAACGAAACGAATTTTAGTTATTCCTTGTGAGACGAAATTTTGGAAATGATATCCTTTTTAAGTTACACTACACATGCCCCTTCAAGATTACAACGATTTCATTTTATTATTGATTGCACATTTATATGCTCCAATTTATGATCATCAGAATTTAAAGTTTTCAATACAAATTTACATCCCTTTACTGAAATCCGTCGTACGTTTGATGAGGCTATGACTATGCTCAAATTTGCTTTTCGTAATAGTAAATTTGAAATTCGTGGACTGTGAAAAATCTTAAAACCATTAAAAATGAATATATCGGAGCAAGGAATTCGACAACCATCACATATTTACCATTAAAGAAATTAGTATTAAAACCATCTTTTAACAAGCATGTATATATTTATGCTGCATATTCCCGCAATTCTTCTTTCAAAGACACAAGTACAGCGGTTGATAGTTACGATCAGATTTCAGCACACCAATTCGAATATGCGGAACAGAGCTACGAATTCGTAACTACGAACATTCGGATTTAATCATATGGGTGGTAAATTTGACGATTTTAGTGAATGACCGATCGAAAGAAAATAGGTGAAGTAATTAAAAGAATTCTGTGTTAATTTTTTGACATGGAATATAATTGTTTTTATAATGGTCTTAACATCATCGCTATCATTATCATAATTATTATAACTATCATAATTTTTGTCATTATAACTATTACAACCATTATCATAAAAATGCAAATTTGGTTTTCCTATGCAAAGAAAATCTTTGAGCGCTTTGTGCCACCGCACAGTGGCCGATTTGCCTGATCTAGCGTAAGAAAATTAATAACTTAAAAAATAATAAAGTTTTCTACCAAATGATAATTTTTCTGGAACAGTAACCTAATAAGGAACCAAATTTTAAACTTTGTTTGAAAATTTTTAATTACAAATTAAAAAAAAAAAAATTTTTTAATTTTTATAATTTTTTTTTTAATTTTTTAAATTTTTTTTATTTTTAATTATTAAATTATTCAGCGTCAGTCTGAATCGGAGTTTTCTGATACTTTAGAAGCATCTAAAAGCAGATATTTCATCTCCCTATCCAAAAAAAATGTCTTTATTGGAATGACGAGACGGGTTTTTGGATAAACTTGTTATTAAAGGATCTGAAGAAATCAATAAAGAGTTCATAAGATCCTCCATTGTATTTATGCGCGAAGTTTTACGTGTATGCTTCAGTCGAAAATTTCTGAAATCTTTGTTCCTAGCTTCCAAGGCCTCTTCCGACATCATACCAATAGGAAGTGGTACACATTCAATTATATCAGCTCCGTGAATCAATATCTTATGAACCGAGCTAGGCATGTAGAACCATGGATATTAATTTACAAATATCTTTGCGGTTTGTAAGGCGTACTCACGAAATGTGCAAATATTTCCCGCGTATCCGGAGGCCATAGAGCGTAAAATCACACCTAGTCTTTGAATTAGATTTACATTTACGCCGGTTATTTGAGCAGACAATTCATGGTGTTCAAAAAACCTTCGAGCTGCGGACTCTTTTCCAAACATTATTTTGAGAGGTCTGCAATACCGAGTTGAAGAAGGCCGCGGATTTTTCCAGAGTATGCTGCTACGCCATTGTACTTGTAGTGGCACAATGCCTCCGGGTGGCTTAAACAATTCTTTTAATTGTGTGATCCAGTAGTTCTTGCAAGGAAACTTCAGCACAACATTCTTCGGTTCTTTTTGCATCTGGATAACACATCTTTTTGGCGGCTAGCATAACATCGTATGTTGGGTATATATCACTATTGCGAGCTTTTGCACCAGATTGCATAAGTTGATATGAATTTTTGGTAAACCCTCCAGCAATATACAGAGCCAACGCTTCCTCTGGCGTACACTTGATAGGGAGCTGTTGATTTAATTCAAGACTTCTTTTTATTTTTGTAGACGCATCGGAATCAGTGCCTAGCATTGAAACAACCTGCGATGCACTCCGTTTTTCAACTTTGTATAAGCTGACGCGAGTCGCTGTCATTAGTTCATTGCATGTATTGCCTTCGACAAGTTTCGAAACTTTGGTGTTCTGATATTTTGCGTGGCAATCAGCAATTACCTGTGGCCGCTGAGGTCGAGTTGGTAGAGGTGCGTGCTATAACTTGATATGCCGGTGAGTTCGAGGTTCGAATCTCAGTCAGGTCAAGCAAAATCTTAATAATAGAAAAAGTGTTTTCTAATAGCGGTCACCCCTCGGCAGGCAATGGCAAACCTCCGAGGGTATTTCTGCCATGAAAAAGCTTCTTATTAAATACATCTGCCGTTCGGAGTCGGCACAAAACTGTAGGTCCCTCCATTTGTGGTATAATATAAAGACGCACACCAAAAATGGTAGAAGAAGCTCGGTCAAACACTGAGCTATATAGTATACGTGCCAAAATTATATATATATAATCAGCAATTTCCTTTTGTTTTCTGCCTGCTCCTATTTGATCAATTTGAGAAGAAAATACAAAAACTAAGTCTTCGTCCAACAAAACTTTGTATTTATCCTCGAACCGTTTACAATATGGCATGCTCGCCACTTTGAAGTCACCCCTGTGCAAAAATTTGTCATTTGTTTAATAATTAAATTGCACTGAGGAGGAGTGCAGTTTGATTTCTCAATAACATTCGAAAAAACATACTCCATCAGTGCCGAGCGTTTGGATACCGACATGGTGCCTAAAAATTAAAACAGAGTCAGAAGACGCGAGTCGACGCAGCAGATGTTAGACATTTTACAAAGTAGACAAACCATATTAACATAAAACAACAGTCTCTTTACCTCTAAATACCTCCGAAAAAAGTTTTGCTTTACAGAAGTTCAAGTTCGGTCGCAAAAAAGGAGGTAACAATGTTGTTGAATTCTACCACAATTTTCTACCATAACATATATTGCACAAGTCACGAAACACTTTTTTTTGCTACATACCTTTAACTATTACAAAAACCAAAACAAACAATTTAGGAATAATATTCTTCACAATTTTTCAGCACAATCTGCACACATGTAAAAAGGCGGCAAAATGTTTTTGTCACAGCTGATTTAACATAGGTTGTGTTTGAAAGCTCACATTTGATCAATTAAAGCAAATTTATCAATTTGGAAATTATCGATTTACTAAATGAGCAGTTAGTTATCGGCTGGAAATCAAATTTTAGTAGATTTTGAATGTCGAAAACTTTGATTTTCTTACGCTAGATCACTGATTTCGACCAGTGTGCACCGCTTAGTATATTTTTATAAAAAATAGGTGTACTTTTTCGATAAAAAAAAGTTTGGGGCTCAAGAATTAAAATTACGACATTTCTCCCTATAAATGATTTAACCAACCTAATTTATACACAAGCCATTAAGCTTTATTTATATTTGATAAAAGCAAACGCTCTATATTTATTTATTTTAAAGTGTTATAACCTTTAGCAATCTTCTATCACTTATAAAATAATATTGTAGATACTGGCCTTTTACAACAATATCGATTATAATTACGTAACATATTTTATTATTTAGTATTAACTCAGAGCGACAACGGAAATGGTCATTTAACAAACATAAAATAAAAAATATGTAGTAAAGAATATTATAAAATTTTACTCACAATTTTTTTGCTAACACATAAATAAAGAGTCTGATGTACTTATATAATTAATATCGTTATTTGTGAGTTTTTTGACAACTAACTTGCCTAATATTTTAAATGTCTTTGAACCCGTTTTTTTCTTTATATTGATATTTAGGTACGGAGATTTAATAAATCTTGACTTTTAATATATGTATGCAAACATTTATCTACCACGTTCCGCAATTCAAAAATTTTGAAATCTTTACTAACGTATACTTTCTTACTTAATTGGATCAATAACTGCCTAGGCAATTTTGGCCGAGCTCAGCATAGTACGCCAGCTATTTCTAAGGCTTCAGAGTGTGGTTTTTGTCCATCGAAAAAGAGCTTTACTGCTCAATTGTCTACTAAGACCATAGTACCACCTGTAGGCAAGAGATATTCTCCGCTGCACTTAAAGCTGGCATTATTATTGATGTTAGTGCTAGATTATAAGTAATCGAAGTGCTCTACTTTTTCAAACTTATAACTGCCAACAGTGAAGTGATTGCCCAGCCGTGAATGTACTGACTGTCTATTAGATGACAGGAGATACATCGTCTTGCCCTCGTTCACATCCATACCCTTCGTTTCTCTATCCAGTTTGGAAATGGAAAAACTTACTGTGCGATTTCTAAGACGGATAATATGAATGTCTTCTTACTTACTTACGCCAGCAGGTGCACGCTCTTATAAAAGATGGTGACTAATCGATTTAGTTCTGCGGGTCGAACCATTTTCTCTAGCATCAGATTAAAGAAGTCGCACGATAAATAGTCACCCTGTCTGCAACCTCATTTGGAATTAAATGGCTTGAAGACGTTTTTTCAAATTCTAACAGAACTGGTGGTGTTGCTCAACTTAATTTTACATAGCCGTTTTAGTTTTGCGAGGTTACCAAATTCAGATATTGCGGCGTATAGGTAATTACTTTCTGTAGAAAGCGTCTTTGAAGTCAACAAATAGAAGGTGCATATCTTCTATCTCTATGTTAGACTTAATAATAATAATAATTTGGCGCTTACACAATATAACTTTTTGTTTGGCCGAGCTTCTCCTACCATTTTTGTGTGCGTTTTTATTTTATACCGCAAATGGAGGGACCTACCGTTTTCTTCCGTCGGGCCGTCGGCACAAATCAGAGAGATGTTGAAGAATTTCGCCTTGATGCAAATTGACGTTCGCCCACCGGAGTGAACCACAGTAGTTGACAGCGAAGTCTCTCTTCCTCTACAAACCTGACACCGAATTTGCGTTGCTCTACGTAGCACCTGTGGTAGATTTCTTCCTCCCTTGCCGAGTTCATCGGATTTCTGGGATGACAGTAATATTAGCTTTTGCTCAGCCGAGGCCATCAACCAGCCGGGCAGAGGCACCCTCCAAAATGGTCCTTAAATAGTTAGTCGTGTTTGTCAACTCGATTGCTCGAACGTTGCAGACTCTGATGAGCACTTAACTCGAATATGTCGAAATGGCCTCACCAGGTTCGCTTTCATACTTTAGCTAACTTCCAAATGGATATTCCCGAACATCTCAGAGAAACCTTAGATGAAACAACAAGGTAGTCATGAGCTGCTTTGAACTGCAGGCAAAAGAATCGCTCTGGGCACTCCCATGTGAATTCGAAAGACAAAAATAAATAAAATTTCTAGAAAACCTGCATACTACTTCATTAAAATCCACGGACTTTGAATTATTTTTAAGAAAATTACGACTTGTTTTGTTGTAAATTTCGCTATAAAGGCGTCTCTTACTTCCGATATTTAAAGAGGGGAAAGTTGTGATATGTATCGTTGCAATGTCAAGTTTCATAAAATTTTAAAACTACAATAAGATATGTATTAAAATTACAATTAGGTGTGTATTACCTGAAATCCATTGGAACTGCAGCAAAGGATATATAAATATTAACGTGGATTTTGATGAAATAATACAGTTGATATCTCTAGAGAAGTATTGCTCTGAGGTGAAAATACATTCATAACAACAGTCTAACATACTTTAAGCAATAAATCATAATTTGCGAAAATATCGATTTCCCGAATATAAACATAAATTGATATTACTTTCACATTTTGAATCCAATTTCAAACAAGCAAAATTTCTCCTGAAAGCTAATTTATTTACATTGCTATGAATTGCTTGAAGTCCGATTAGTTTTTGAAACAAATCATAAGGAAAAAAAAACAACAATACTTCAAGCTTTAGAAGGAAGAGTACTATTTCGGAGATCACCACATCTCCTCATCAGACTTCTTTCTTTTGACTTCAGCGGGAGTCGAACTCACGACTTAAACGCAATACTTAAGGGGGAATAACGCAAATGTATTTCAGAAAAACACAAATGTATTTCAGAATAGGCCAAATGTATTTCAGAAAAACACAAATGTATTTAAGAAAAACACAAATGTATTTCAGAAAAACCGCAAATGTATTTTAGAAAAACACAAATGTATTGCTTTCGTATTTTCTGAAATACATTTACAGTAACAAGAAAGAAAATTTAGTGGAACAAGTTTTAGTTTTAACTAACAAAAAGATCGCGTTTGTTCAGCATATTTTTATCTCTAATTAACTGCTTTTTGCCATCTTGTGAAAGAATTGCAATTTTTATATGAAAAAAAGTTATTCAAAATCGGCTTTAGATTTTTATCGCACATCGATTTTTTATAACACCCATCAGGAAAGTTATATTTACATATATGGTTTGAATTATTTAAGCGTACACAATTTTTATACCGCACTTATTTTATTCATTTACACTCACCTTTTCAGTATTGAAACACATTTTCCAAACCGAAACCTTCTAAAAGCGTCTTTAATTTGTAGTTGTCGTTTTCGTCCCCGATCAGAAATGAATTTTCAGTTGCATTAAATACTTCACCACCATCAACATTTTCAAAAACCTCGTCACTTTGCATTTCTATAACGTTCTATTTAATATCACTTTTTAAAATATTTACTTTTAAGAGAACTTCACACTTACACATTTTTTCGCAAATGAAGCTTGTCGTGCAATAATATGAACGACTATATTATGAACCGTTATTTATGTGCGTATTTTGTTGCTAGATACAATTGAAGAGAGTAAGATCTATGTACTACAAAACAGCTCTGATTCAACAATGCTACAATTTTAAATCAACAATATCAACGTTGAAATAAAAATGATTTTTAGATATTTTGCAAAATATTAAAAAAAATGTTTAAATGTTTTCTTCAACTTTGCATAAATGTACAAGTGACAACGCACGGAGTTATTTTAACATTTCCGTTTTTTCCTCAGTGTATATTTAGAAGTGTTTGAAAAATATGTGAATAAAATTAGATAGTGCTTGCACAAGAACTTTTGCTTATTATGGTGGAATAAGTCTTATTGACTGAAGCCGCAAAAAATTAGCCCATTTGACGAAGACACCGGTAACAGCAAAATGATTGTATTTTGCAGCCCGTGCAATGAATTTTTTGCTGACAACGGCAAAGGCTTTGACCACTAAGCAATGTTGGAGCTGAAGGCAACTCCATGGAAGGCGGCTATCGTGGCGTTACATCATTGTTACGGTTTTAAAATTTTTTTAAATCCTTCCAAAAAATAGCTTTCTCAAGACTCTTCAAATAGGTGTTTGCCTAATGGCGAACTCTTCATTATCCCAAAAAAACTCTTACCACCTTGCCATTTCTTTAAGGTGGGGAATAGGAAATAATCGCATGGGCCAAATCTGGAGAAAATGCTGGATGGGCTAGCAATTCGTAGTCCAAGCTCGCTAGCTAATGGATAATGTAAGGGCACCCATCGCCCAGATAGCGTTTTTCATATCCACATTAAATGTGATTTACCCACTCAGTTAAGATGCTACGCCTGATACGACCACAATGGAACTCAGTAAACCACTCCTTAACTATTAAAGTTAATAATGCAGTGTCGCCAGAGTATTCATCAACCCTTTTCTTGGTTAAGGCGTTTGCAAAAAATATTTCTTAATCAGCACTCGAAATTCACTTTCCGTAAAATTTGTGTTGAGTAGTATATTATTAGATGGCGGTTAAGGGCAGCAATGAAGTATTTAAAGTTTCTGCGCGGGAAATTCAAAAAGTCGCTGACTTATCAAACCGCCCTCGTATTTTAAATTATGAACTGTTAAACCAATGAACAGTGCAGCAAAACTTTTGAAAAATGATGCCAAAATTTGTAAACAGTGCGGCCTACTATGTATTTGGGCAAATAAGGTTTGCTCGATCATAAACACCAAATAAAAGTGTTGTTTTAGGCGAGTTAAGTGAAAAATATTTATATGGTAAACTCCGAGTTTATGAGTAATGTTTGACGTTAAACTCCAAAATAGCTCATAAACTCGGCGCAGTCAGAACGTAGTAAAGGGTGTTTTTTTTACAGGTTTGTTTTTCGAATAGAGATAAAACTGGCATTTTGTGGTCAAATCTGGCAACTCTAATGTCATTTATGTTCAGTTTGGTTTGCCATTTCATCATGAACAGGTTGACAAAAGAACAACGCTTGCAAATCGTGCAAATTTATTTCGAAAATAATGGTTCAGTTCGCGAAGTTTACCGTGAGCTCCGTCCATTTTATGGTCGACATAATCGTCCATCAGAGCAATTAATTCGGTTAACCATGGATCGTTTTCGCACTACGTTTACTCTATGTGATAATACGCATCCGCAGAGACGTCGAACAGTGCGCACCGAAGAAACAATTGCCGCTGTAGAGCAAAGTGTTGAAGAGGACCCGAATGAATCGATTCGCCACCGTGCACAGCAATTGGAGCTTTGTCCATCAACTTTATGGAAGATTTTGCGCAAAGATCTTGGCTTGCGACCTTACAAGATCCAGCTTGTGCAAGAATTAAAGCCGCGAGACCATGCAATGCGTCGTGATTTTGGTGTATGGGCCGAAAATGAGATTGATCTCGATGCTGATTTTCATCGCAAAATTTTGTTCAGTGATGAGGCTCATTTTTGGTTGAATGGCTACGTCAACAAGCAAAATTGCCGCATTTGGAGTGAAGAGAATCCACATGAGACCCTTGAAACGCCATTACATCCACAAAAACTGACTGTTTGGTGTGCTCTATGGGCTGGTGGAGTCATTGGGCCATACTTCTTCCGCAATAATGCTGGAGAGGCAGTTACCGTTAATGGAGACCGGTATAGAACCATGATAACCGACTATTTTGTTCCCGAATTGGATGGCATGAATGTGGATGAGTTTTGGTTCCAACAAGACGGCGCTACATGCCACACAGCGCACGTCACAATCGATTTATTGAAGGAAACATTCGCTGAGCGCATAATTTCGCGGAATGGACCTGTCAATTGGCCACCAAGATCGTGTGATTTGACACCATTGGATTATTTTCTTTGGGGATATGTGAAGTCGCTCGTCTACACCAACAAACCAGAAACGTTAGGGGAATTGGAAGCCAACATTCGTGGCGTTATTGCCGACATACGGCCCCATATGCTCGAAAATATTTAAACATTAATGGCATAAAATTATCCTTCCAATAAAGCCAAATTGATGGACCTTAAAACGATTTTCTTGTGTTTTATTTCAATTCGAAGTTCTATACTCCTAAAAAAAACACCCGTTATAAAGTAGAATGCCCCCTTAAGCCGGCAGCTAAATGTGCCGAGCTCAGGTTACGCTGTTGTGTAAGCTGTTGTTATTTTTTTTTCTTTTCCCTTCACAACTTACTCCATGTATACAAAACAATTTTGCCTGAGCAAAATCATAGAGTTTTCATAACTTTTAATTGTAAAGCATTAACAATGTTCCTTATGAAAAATGTATGAGTTGAAATCGATAAACGAGGGATTCATCTAATAGACTTACATGAAAAGTGGTAATGAAAAAGTGATATGCAACCAAACCTGATATTTATTAACTTATTGATAAATAAGATTTCTTAAAATGGTTGTCATTGATAAGTGTACATTAAAAACTTTAGAACTAAGTAAATGATAACTAATTTCAATGTTGTGTATAAGCTAAAAATTTAACAATCAGGAAAAGTGACTATGATTTTCGAAAATTTCACAAAATAGTGAGTAAATATACAGCTCATTAAGAATGAAGGATTTTTAACGAACTATGCCACACATTTATGGTTTTCATTTTATTTTTTTTTTTTGGAATCACTATCTCTAAGGCTTTGAAAAAAAATTTAAAAATGCATCTGTTTAGACGAAATTATTTTATAATGTTATTTTTTTGTACATTTTTTAACAAGTTTGAAAGTTAAACAGTTTTTTTTATTTATATTTTATTTTTAACTTAAGAACCTCTGCTTAATTGCTTCGGGACCTTCAACGTCCGAATCTTTCCTCTTTACTATCGTAATAGTGAATATTTTTTTAAGTCTAGGTGTTTACGCAGTAGTCCGAAACATTTTTTTAGTGAGGGACGTGTTTTAATTCTTGTTAAAGTAAAAAATTTATGTATGGATACCAATTTAATTAAAAAATAAACAACAACCTCTTATAACTGATGAATTTTGCTCTCCCTCATTTTTATTACGTAAAATTTTTTATAACAAGTCTAAAAATAAAAGTCTTTGATTAATTAAAAAGTCTCTGATAATTAGTATAGAAAGACTTTTATAAAATAAGTCTCAAAATAATAATTTTACATATGTATATATTTATGTCTTAAACAATTTTTGTCTTACTAATAATTCTAAGTATTTCGAAAGATTACGTCTGAATTTGATCATTTGCATCATTTTACCATAAATGTTAGAAATGCGATGTTTTAGTAGTATTACGTGAAATACTGGACTTCTTGGATTCTTTAAAGGCATTTTTTTCAAATACTTAAGGTTCAGAGCTCGAATATTAATCAACTTGAGTTTTTAAAGTATGTAATATTTGATCATTCTTTATTGTGTTTCATAATTGTGGTGATTTCTTGTGCTGGAAATATATTACCGTTTAACAGATATATAACTTTTTTCGAACTCAGCAAAGTACTGTAGATATATAACACTGGTGAAGGGTAGTTTTGGTGCAGTTCAACTGCAATTATATTCCAACTTAGGACGATATAGTACTGTTAATATAAATAGAAAAAAGGTGTATCTCAGCACCAAAAATTTGTCGGAAATTGTTGACCTCTGTATTACTTAAATATATTCTCTTTTCTTGAAAATAGTCTGGAATACTTTTTGTTTACATTCTTAAAAGGAGTTTAGACAGTCTCATTAGTAGAGCCTTTGATTAAAATTTATAGAGCTTATTGAAGTTTTTTAGTGATAATATTTTTAGAATTTTTATTGAGCTCAAGGCCAGTTTATGGAAGATTTTTTTGTGAAAAAACAACAGCTTTTAATGGTTGAAGTTATAGTACTATTTCGGAAATCACCACATTTCCTCATCAGACTTCTTTTTGATTAATAAATTAAATTATTTTTAATTTAATTTTCATAACCACTTCTCTCAGGCTTTGAACCCGGGAGCTCGGCCAACAGAAAAATGAACAACCATTTTTTAGTGATAATAAAATCGTTTCATATGTGCATATGTATGTATGTACATACATACTGTTATAGGTGGTCTACTGTAAACATGCATGCACTTTTAATTAATTGTTTTGTATTTACAATATTTATTTTATTTTATTTTATTTTTCTTCTTTTAATTATTGTTTTAAACTTTTGTTTTATTTTTCAAACCTGTTTACCGATCCTGAAATCCTAATAATGTCATAACATGTAAAACGCACTCCATTGTCGGCGCTTAATTACAAAAAAAATTAAATAAATGATTTTTACCCAATGTTCGTAATTAAAATGCTGCTGCTATCGCTGTCATACAATAAACTGGCGTCTAAACAACTATTAATTTATAACAAATCTTAAATGATGTTATTCCTGCGACAATATTTTCGTTTAAAATGTCAAATTTTTGAGCAGCTAAAGGACGTACTAATATTGAATTACGCGAACAATTCATTTTGGCTGATGGTGTATCACAAAGTATGGCAGCATTTACTCCTCGCCGTTCTACTACAACGAATGCCACACAAAATGGCAACGTTTCGCCATACATGAGCGGACAAGGTCCTATTATAAAGGTAAATTTATTATTTTACTAGGTAGTTATAATTTAATTTTAAAGTGTTTTAATTTTAAACAATCGAGAAGTTTTACAGTATCTTTTCTGCAAACATATATGTATATACATATACATATATTTGAATTTTTGAGAGTGATATACCAAAAAGATCAGAATACAAAAAGAAACCGACTGTCTGTCCGTCTGTCTGTACAAACCATTACTTGACCGAAAATGGAAATCCTATAATCAAATTTCGAACACTAACAACGCTCACCACATATGTATAAAAGTACATTTGAAGAATCGGTAAACGGCGATATTTTATTAACTGGTGAACCTTGCTAAAAACACTTTGACGACTGCACTTTACGAGGTAACGACAACGAAATTTCCTTGCCTGTAAATGTCATCTTAAACGCAGCTTCTTGAACATTTTGAAGACGTCAGCGACATATCAAACAGCTTAATTGTTGTTGCCACATTAAACTATTTCTCTTTTATAAAATTAAAATATTTTGTTCAAAGTGAAACTTTTGTGCAAAAAATGAGTAAGTAGGTCGATTTAAATGATCTGTTGTTATTACATACATATAAAATATCAGTGCTATTTTATGATTTTGTTCGTAAAATAATATTAGACATTTCACACTTAAGCTGCTCATTGTCGGCGGCACTTTTAAAAATTGATTTAATTTGGCGACTACGACAACGGCAGTCCTTCATTCAGGAACGTGCGCATTTTAAAACATAACAGATGCTGTCTGTCCCATGCTGTTTTCAAAGTGTTCATATCATAATAATGAATAAAATAATTGATGCACGTACTCGTTCATATGTACATATATGTGCATAGTTAAACCGAGTCGTAAGAAAAGTGGGGTTAATAAATATATAAATTGATTTGTACGCTTATCTTTAAGAAACAAATTAAGTTTTTGAAATATATGTATATATATAATAATAATAAAAAAAACATGCACACAATCTTCTTCGGTTGTTTCAAGGCAAGGTGCTGTCCGAAGCAATACCGGACGAGAGAACCTCACTTGGCGCAAGCTCGAAGCTGATTGATTTTACTAATGATCATCAAAAATGAATCAGTGAAATATAAACTAACGCAGCAGCGTTGCATTTAAGCATGTACAAAAGGGTTGCAAAATAACATAAAATAAAAAGTATTACATGCATGTTACTTAAAGTAGATAAACAAAAGTTTAAGAAAAGCAGGGCTGTTACAGTCTCCCCCTAGGATGCCAAAATCGGCCCGATGAGGCATCCTAAGTGGCCTTTTGCAGACGTCCTCGGCGTTGGATCATGTTGACTGAATCCTCGGAAACACTAGCAGCGCTTCGATACGGCGTTAACGATGAGGCATGGTAGGTGCCTATAGGTTGTTAAAGATTATCTTCATGCGCGATTACATAAGTAGTAGCTCCTTGCTTGCCGGTACATTACATACATAGGGTCCATATCTTCTAGGAATGAATTTGGATGTTACTCCTTTGGCAGCATTACTCAAAAGGGGTGACAAGGACTTTCGATCCAATCTCTAAGCTTTCTTGATTATGTCGTAATAGATTAGTAAAGCTTTTGTTGGAATCTTGTTGATTAAGTTCACGTTCACGAGCAGAGGCGAATACATCAACGAGAGTGCTTAGGTTTGGCGTGATTTCGGCAATGAAATTATCGGAGTGGACGACGGCTCTTACATCATGTTGAACGTCATCAATGGTTCTCATCTCGCGCCCAAAGGTAAGATACGATGCAGTGTAACCAGTGCTTTGGCAACGAGTGGTGTTCATGGCGAAGAGTATGGCTGGCAACTTTGCCAAATCGCGGTGGTGTCTTCCAACCGATATCGCCAACTGTGTTTGTTTTAGATCTCTGTTCTTCCTCTCTACGGGATTAGCTTGAGGATTATACACAGGCGTAAACACTTTGTCTATGTCCAGACAGAAAGCAAACTTCTGCATTACGGAGGACACAAATTGAACTCCATTATCACTGATGACCTTTCTCGGGATTTCATAACGCAGGAATACCTCGTCAATTAGCATTTTTGCGCAGTTTTCGGCAGTAGCTTCAGTTAAGGCAAATAGCTCCACCCAGCGGCTAGCGATGTCTTCCGTGATGAAAGTCCATTGTAACCCATCTGCATCAGGAGACAATGGACCAAACAAGTCAATGGCAATTGTTTCAAAACGCTGTTTACTTGATACTGTCTGGTATAAGCCCATCGGTTTGAAATTGGTTGCCTTATAACGTTGGCAATCAATACTATTTCAGACGATGTCTTTCCGGATACCTGGCCAATAGTAGCGCGAAGTGATCTGATAGGAAGTTCGATCAATTCCATAATGACCGGTTGTATCATTGCTATGGTAGTGTTTCAATATAGAAGTGCGTTCGTTCTTAGGAATAACGAGTTGCGCGTCTTCACTGTATTCGTCATGGTAACAATAGAGTACACCGGCATTCATAGTATACCTTCTTTTCGCCCAGTGCGCCGTCATCAGTTTTCCTGTCGAAGCAGTCGATAACAGTTTTAGTTTTGGATCACCAAGTTGTCCTTCTCGAATCTCTTTTGCTCCGCGTCGCGGGAGTTCAACATCAAAGAAGCATATATGACAAGGTTCTACTGAATCATCCGTTTTTAAAATGAATGGTATGTTTTCATCAGCTTGTTATGATGCCGTTAATAATCGTTTCAGCTCGTCAAATGCTCTTCTTCGTGAGTTAAGACAATGGTTTCGCAATATCTGCAAATTGAGGTACGAAACGCCTGTACGAGGAACAAGTTTGAAGAAATTACAGCACTTCTTTAACGTTTTTCGGAGATTACCGCAAAGCTATCGCTGCAACCTTCTGCGGATCGGCTGTGATGCCATTTGGATTCAATATGTGCCCCAAATACTTTACTTCATGGTGTGCAAAGCGACACTTATCGATATTTGCCTTAAGGCCAAATTGTCGTAAGCGATTAAAAACTCGATTAAGCTCTTCTAGATGTTCTTCAAAATTCCTTGAGCACAAAATAATATCCCAACCAGAACCAAACTACTCAACGCCATTTTAAGACGATCGATTAAGCGCTGAAATATGGCTGGCGCGTTTCGTAGACCAAAGGGCATGCGTGTAAATTACTACATCCCGAATGGCGTGACGAATGCTGTTTTATCTTGGTCCTCCTTCTCAACGCCAAATGGCAAAGTTTGACATAAACTTTGTGGCGTTTGCTGCATGTAGCAAATCTTCCACCCGAGGTAGAGGATAGCGATCCGCTGTGGTTATGTGCATATGTCGCCTGTCTTCTTTGAAACGATTACCACAGGAGCTGCCCATGGTGACTCGCACTCAACAATACATATATATTGGGATAAAGTTTTCAGCGACACATTTTTGTAACCTTTTAATGGTTTTTTTAACTTCATAGGCGTTGCAAACAAATGATACGTATTTTTAGGAGTTATATTCCCGACCGGTATTGCGCTTCTAAAAATGTCTTGCATGGAGTGTGGCGAATAGTAATTTTGCTGTGATCGTTTTCCAAATGGTCCGTAGTTTGTTTCTGGGCATGTCTTCATAATACCAAAATCGTTGTGCCAGATTCAGGACGATTCCCGCTTGCTCCATGAAGTCTGCTCCGATCAGCGTCCGGTTTCTCGTTGCGTTGGGTAAGGATATTAAACGAATTTTCTTCACCCTGTTGCCAATAGTTACATCGCAGATAGTGGATAGCACCCTTTGAGTGGTAGTAGTACCATCAGCTAAAGAGACGTCTGCCAGGACATCTGAAATACACACCCTTTGCAACTCAGAATTTTCTTTAAATTTGCGCTAGCAGTACTAGTTTTTGCCCCAGTGTCGAATAAAGCTCCTCCCTTCATTCCAAACATCGCAATATGGACAGATGGAATTGATCTGCCAACAACCGTGGTGGTTGCGCAGTTAAAAGAAAAATGTTGAGGACTTACCGTACTATGCTCACAGCACTTTGGACAATTTGCACGGTACACCCCTGTATAGCCATAGCATGCAAAAGCGGCTAAACGTTTGGAATTAGACGGTGCTGCACTAGCATTTAGCATAACACTTTGTTGTTGTTGGGCCTCTTGTGACTGTTGCTCTTTTCTTTTTTAAAGCAAACATCTACAGTATGGCCACGCAATCTGCAAAACGAGCACCTCCTTGGAACTTCCACAGATTCGCCTTTGCCGCTAGCTGGCGCTGATAGCTGCTTCGCTTCGGCTAAAAACATTTCTGCATCTCGCCTTCACACCGTTCCACCAAGTAGCTGCGTAGTCTTCTAGCAAAAGTGGCATTCCGCGCAAGGCATCTGCGATATTTTTTCAATATCTTTATAAACCGTGATAACTGCAATAAATTTCTCAACTGCCGATGGATCACGTTGCCCACGAAAACGTGCTGAGCATTGCGTAAAAGGGCCGCATTTACCGCCGCCTGCAACTGCTTCTAGTATTTGCGAAAATTGTTGCTTTTGCTTTCTTCATCTTGCATTAATTCGGTTTGCTCTTGCGAATTGCTGGCCTGTAGTTTGGGCGCCAATGTAACAGTCTTGCTTGCGCTTCGTAGAAAATATAAACTCAGTTGAGTTCGATAGCAACAATTCGCTTTATTTGTGTACCTAATACACGAACAAACATGCACAAAATCTTCTTCGTTTGTTTCAAGGCAAGGTGCTGTCCGAAGCAATACACGACGAGAGAACCTCACTTGGCGCAAGCTCGAAGCTGATTGATATTTCTAATGATCAGCAAAAATGAATCAGCGAAATATAAACTAACGCAGCAGCTTTGCATTTAAGCATGTACAAAAGGGTTGCAAAATAACATAAAATTAGACGATCATGCTTCTTCATTTGAGATCTTGGTTAATTCATTTGACTTTCATATGTATATCCAATAATAAATTTTTTCTATAAAAATTGAATGTAAAAAAACTAACTAACTAATTCAAATGGTTAAAACATCAATGAGTTATTGGAGATATATCCAGTTAGAGTGTTTAACTTTGAAGAAGTTGAAAGCTTGTCCCATCCGGCTTTAACGGCATTTACTTGAGAAGTGATTTTATAAATTAAACTATCAATCACACGAATCAGTTCGCAACAGTTTGCTTCATGTTTTGTACATGAGGTGCGTTACATGAGGTGCGTTACATGGCTAGTCCCAAAACAACTTAAGTATAAGTATAGAAATAACCGTTGCCTAGCCTTTTCGAAACCAGTACTAAAGGAATAAAATTCGTTGAAGTTACATATGGTGGGCCCGAATTTCGTTGGAATAATATGTCACTTGCAATGGGTTTGATGAGATAAGAGTAGCGGAGTTTAGCAGGAATATGATTCATATGGTACTTAAGGAAACGACCAGCGAAGAAAAGTAAAAACTATAAAAAGTTAATGCAAGTTTTGGAACATTTTTGCTTATTTTAAATTTTTGATCGATTTCTTGTAAAAATAAGCTTCGCATATACAAATATGAAGCAAAAAACGGCTTGTAGATAAATTGAGTATTAAAAGTTTTAAATTAAAAAAGGGATACAATATGTTTGATTAAGATAAATGGTCAGTTCATTTTGATCTGTAATTTTGATTGTAGTTATAAGAAATAAGCTTTCAATAGCTTTTGATAACAATATTCTCCGTAACACCGAAATAGAAGTCTTGATCTCGAACTCACAAAAGCCAAATACACAATAGGGTACGTTATTGAAAGAGGTTTATATTGGAACGATTTTCCGTCATCCCTTGTCAAATTTGGTTTTGTGACATACCGGTTTCGGCGAAACGTTCCAATATTCATCAAATTTCCACCCTGTCGAAAAATCAGAACTAAATCAAAATTATAGAAAGAGGTTTAAATTTTGAAGATAAAATGGCTATGTGAGTTTTTTTTTTTAAATAATTGTTGAAAATTTTAGCAAGCAGCAAATTTTATTCTTATTTTCATCGGCGCAAAGTGTGAAAATTGGAAATTTAAAAAATAACTTATCTCTAGTATTTTTTGCTTATCAAACTCCAAATGGAACAATTAACTTTAAAAATCATTTGTTTAATCAGAAAGATTAAAATTCATTTATACATACTTAAGCAACCATTTGAATAAAAATTGAGTGAATAAAAGAGGCTTGGTGAATATCAAATAAAAAAAAACAATCTTCCAGTCTCTAGTCATACTATATGTACTATTGAACATTTCTGCAAACTGAAATACCCGAAAGCGTTTCCAATAAGTATCGGAGATGTATTTCAAGCTTTGTAAGAGTTTCTTATGAAGGCTTGAATTTTCTAAAAACATACATCTTTTGTAAATTTTTAGTTCGTGCAAACAAGAAGTAAAAAAATGTAATTGTTTTTATTAAAATTTTTTTTTTAAATGACCATTGCCCGTTAACGCCTGAAATAATTCGTTTTTTTTTTAAATGTTTGACAAAGTTTAATTTATTGAAATCTTTAGCTGATGAGCATTTAGCAGAATTAATGCCTATATTCGAACGTATACGCACACAAGAGCAAGTTCCATGTGCCTTCCCCATACATATGGGTACAGGGGGCACGGTATTTGTCCGTTGTAATAATAGTCGCTCCTTACCATTAAGCCCACATGTACTGCACTGCCATCCCACTACGCATTGGGTAAGTAGAAGGTTTTTGCAGGTAATTTAATCTTCTAAATTTTATATAATGTTTAACATGTTGAATATACTGTTCATTAACTTAACTCTTTATCTTTTTTAATTGAAGGTTCGGGAACGATCAGTGCGCTCTATACCAATGTCACGCCCGTCCAGGTCATCTCATTCTGCTTCTACTCCCGACTCCCTTAGTGATAATGAATTTGGCCAAGGTGGAGCTGCTGGTCGCTATACTCCAAGAAAAGTTACATACACCAGCACTCGCAGTGTAATAACTCCTTCCGGATCTCGTACTGGTTCGAAACCGAATTCACGTCCATTGAGTCGACAGGGATCGAAACCGTCATCCAGGCACGGATCAAATCTATCCTTGGACAGTACAGGTACGCTTTTTTACGAAAATTTTAAAAAAATGTTAGAAATATTAGAAATTAAAATGTTGAGAAAACAGTTTAGTAAAGGATAAATACTTTATTTATACCAAGAGACAAAGCTCTTCGTCTCAGATTACAGAGACAAAATGGATGTATAACTGAGTTTTATAAATCGGTATGTTATTTCTCACATCGCACCATTCATTTAATTTTAAGTCAAAATCAGCTGGGTTTCACCTTACTCCTTCCTACTGTACTTTTTAAAGTGTGAGTTGAATCAATACGAGCAGGACGAGTAAAATATAAAAACGATTGAAAAAATTCGGCTTATCAAATACTTTCATTTCAAATGACCATGAAAACAAAAACTATTTTACTCTGATTCGTTTTTCAGTATTTATTGGAAGAAATTGAGTAAAGTTTAATACTAGCTGCGATTTGAAACAAAGAAACGGGAATTTTATGATATTATGGGCACCGCTCATACAAAAATACATCGCGAGGGTATATAAGAATCGGTTTAGCGCGAATTTAGCATTTCTTACTTGGTTAATTTTTGAATTATGCAAACATGATGTTTCAGCAAATTGATTTTTTATTTTATTAACAAAGGTATACAAAAAATTTACGCTAAAAAAAAAATTGTTTTTATAAATTTCTTACTCTTTGTCTATAAGTAGAGCGAGGAGGATTTGACATAAATATAATGTTTTGCAATTTTCCGCAAAAACTTAGCATATTCCATAATATACATGTGATCACTTAATGGTTTTCTTGATACAGAGTGAAACAGAGAAAATGGGGAAAGTGTTAAATCATTCTACTTATAAGGAGGTTTTGACAGTGTCGTAGGAGGATTTAACAACGTGCAGTAGGATTTGACATATATAATTTTCATAGACACTACAAAGATGTATATAATTTTTATTCAAAATATTTAGTTCATGTGTGATTTAAATTAAATTTTTTTACATAAATATGAGTAAGTATTAAAAAAATAGAACAAAAAGTTTCAACTACAATTTTTCGAACGTCGTGACCTGAAAAATTTACTTTAAATTGAGTTAAGTTCTCGTTTAATTTTATTTTTTCCAAGTTTTCGCTGTCATGGCTTTCTTGCCAAATCAACGAAGTATCCGAGTCTCTCATGCTAAAATGGTTGCGCACCACTATCGGCAAATAGTCCAAAGGCTCCAGAAATTGCTCCTTTCATGAATAAAGGGTTTGACCGTTGGAGGCACGTGATTGCCTTCTTCATTGACAATTGCTACCATTGTTACTAAAGTTCATCTCTCTCCTGAATCGGTTTGTGAAACAGTTCTCTTACCTTTAAAAAAAAAAAATGTTAACTTACTTTAACAGAGTCCATTACTGTTATAATGTCGGTTTCGTCGAGATTCTATATGTATTCTATTTATATTGTTCTTTTTTTGCATAGTCGTCAACAAACCGCTTTGCAATATAAAAAGCTAGACCATGATGTAAATTTGAGTAGGTTTTAAAATATTTCGCCAGCTCTTCTTCTTCAAACTTGGATAGGACTTGTCCTACAGAATACTTAGTGCTAGCTTTGCCTTTTAACTCGTTTGCCACCCGGTTTTCAGAGAGAAGCTTGAGCCGATAAATTATTGTCGTTCTGTTCTCAATTTATTTTCGGGCAGCACTTGTTGGCGTATCAATTTTATTTTTTAAGGCGCTTGTTGAAGACCTTCTTCATTAAGAACCTTGTCAGGGTGTTTTCTCTTGTATATATTAGGCATATTTTTCTACAGATTATAATAATAAAAGCGTAATAACCAAAAAGTTTTAATAACACCAACATTAAGAAGAAGATACTAGGAGGCTTTGGTGGCAAGTTTTGCTGCTGCGTCTGCCCATTATATCGATGTGAATCCATATCAATTTTATTTTTGTAGCTTGAGACGCTAAAAGCGGTTATGTCTGTCCATTTGTAGCCTTCAGTATATAACGTAGATCAATCGTGGTATTTGCTGCATATGCGATGAAAGTGTTGGAAAAATAAATAAATTGGAGTATCTTCTTTTTTGAATTTTGTAAATTGCAGTAAGATGCAGTTCAGAGGGAGTACTCAAGTTGAATTTTGAATATTTGTGGAAACTGGCTGGTTTTTACGTGTTTTTCTTTTCGTTTCAGCCTACTTTTGACTCGGTTTTTATACCCGCGCACTTGTGTACAGGGGTAATATAACTTTGTTCACATAACGGTTGCTTGTAACAGCATAACGGAATCAAGATAGTTATAGACATATATATACCGAAATGTTCAGAATGAAAAGAGAAGTCCATTTAGCGATGTCTGTCTGTCCGTCCGTCCGTCCGTCCGTGCAGACGATAACTTGAGTAAAAATTGAGATATCTCAATGAAACTTGGTAGTTAGATTGTCTTTGACCCAGAGCAGGTTGGTATTGAAAATGGGCAAAGTCGGACAGTAACCACGCCCACTTACCATATGACGGCAATTGTCGAAAATGCAAAAATTGCTATATTTCAGTAGCTATTGAAGCTAACTTGCTCAAATTTGGTATGTATTGTTGTATTTGAGTAGGAAATCCGACTGTATCAAACATTTTTACTGGGGGCGTGGCACCGCCCACTTACATATGAGTTCATATGTACATATATCTCTGGAACCACCCATTTTGTTCAAATTTGGTACACCTATTACACTATGCCTATTTAAGCGATATTTATCAAAATCTGCCATTTAACGGGAATTTTCGAAACCACTAAAAATCGGACATTTCAATAAATGTTGAAGGGAAATATCTTGAGTTTAGTACGGTGTGTTGTATTGCAGCCAGAAATCCGACTATATGAGATCATATGTATATGTCTGGAACTACTTTATCGAACCGGTTTTTTCATAAATTATTGTACAGTTTTTTGAAATCTGAATTTTTCGAATATCGAATAAATCGGTTTTTTAATCTCCAAAACCGGTTTTTTTGTAGTTGGGAAGATAAAGCCTTTGATAAAAATATGGCAACACATCGACCTATTTTATATCCGATATTTATTTAATAAAACGGCAACCGCAAAGGGCTTATCAATTAGATACGACTTTTTCGAAATTCAAATAATTTGTAGAATAAACGCAGCAAAAATATTTTAGAAGATTTTATATATTTAGACAAATGTCATAAGAGGACGGGAAAACCTTGAAAAATTGAACAACGCCATTTTGACAACAAATCCTTCTAGAAATGAAGCAATTTGGTATAATTTCAAGTTTTAAAATTTGAGACTATGTATGAGTTGCAGATTATTGTCTCTCCTCGCTTTTACGTTTTTATTTTTATGTTTTTTATAAATTTTTGTGACCTGGTTATCACCTGGTAATAATTGTGAGACCTTATTATGAGACTAGAGGATTTATTTTGAGACCAATTCGTGACAACTGATCTAAAATTGTGACAACATTTAATTTTCCAAAGATTTCATTCATAGAAATAATAGAATTTAGTAACATTTTTGCAGATTTTTTTTACTGGGAACAAGAACCGGTTTTTTCAAACTTCCATTTTTCGAATAATTCGAAAACCGGTTTTACAAAAAAATCGAATAATCGAGCACCCTACTAATGATCTTAAAGTTGTTCGTCGTTTTGTGTTTGCTTGATTGCCACTCCCCCGGAAATACAATTTATCCTATCTTTGAGATATGGAAAACTTGCTTTGGTGCAGCACCAAGTGCTCTTCCAAATGGTAAATAGTTAATATTTTGGAAAGATAGTAGAGAATTTGTAGTACTCTTCAGTTTGATGTTTAGTATACTGTGTAGTGTTTTTGGAAATATTTAGTTAGTGTGATCATTCCAGTTGTATTTGTTATTTAATAATATGCCAAATATTTTAAATGATGCAAGTATCTTCTAGGTTTAGTATTAAGCTTTGGCAATTATGTTTGTTGCAAATGTGTAGATGATTGGATTCGGCTACGAATATTTTAGTTACGCTGATATTGCACCAGTTTATTATTTCTACGAGAAGGCTATTTATTTATTGTTTGGAATATCATTACGTTTTAAACTCTGGCGTATATACATAAATCGTCTGCGTAAAAGGCATGTTTGAAGAATTTGTTTTTATTTATCACTCCACTGTGTCTTTCAAAGGCAAAGTCAGTGACGGATAAGGACGATGCTTGGTGTATGCCGTCGTGTATGCCTGCGGAAACAATCTATTATGGCATGATTTGTTTAACCCCTGAATTTTCGATTCAGCAAAAATTTTTAATAAAGTTTGTCATTTTTGGGACTAGCTTACAAGCTAAGATTTGGTCCAATATGGAGTGCAAACCAACTCTATAGAAAGCTTTTTCCATGTCTAGAAATAAGAGAGGATTTAAAGGCGGATTTGTTGCTTGAGAGTAACTTGTTTGAAACAAGGTACCACAAATGCCCCCGAGATATAATTTTTTCCAGGACTTTTGAAAGATAGGCTTATTTGGTTTCGGTATGGGAAATTTTCCCATGTTGCGGTATAGTCTGAGTGTTGAAAATGCGGTTATACAGCTTTTGCCAACTAAAAGAAGTTGTTTCAGCAATTCATAAGGGGTGTTTCTTGGCCGGGTCTTCTTCTTTTTATTGAAGCTAGGCATCCATCGAGTTCTTGTAATAAAAAGTGTTCTTCTTTTACTTACTTACTTAATTGGCTCAACTACCGCCTTAGCGATTTTGACCGAGCTCCGCAAGGCACACCAGTTATTTCTATCTTTCACTAACTGGCGCCAATTGGAAATAACAAGGGTACCGCTTGGTCCTTCCAATGTAGGGGACGCCTTCCTTTTCCTCTGCCACCACCAGCGGGTACCATCTCGAATACTTCCAGGGCTGCAGCGTTTTCATCCATTCGAACGACATGACCTGGCCAGCGAAACCCGCTGGATCTTAATAGCTCATCGTTCAATCGTATGCGCTAATCGCCGTCGCAAAGTCGTAAAGGTCCATAAATCTTTCGAAGAATCTTTCTCTGAAACACTCCAAGAGCCCTCTCATCTAAAATTGTCATCGTCCATGCATCTGGGCCATGCAATAGGACGGGCATAATAAGAGACTTATAGAGTGTGTTTTTTGTCCGTCGAGAGAGGTCTTAACTTCTTAATTGCATACTCAGTCCGAAGTAGCACTTGTTGGATCCGATGGATTTTTTACTGATGTTAATGGTGGTTCCTAAGTAAACTAAGTTCTCTACTTTTTCAAATTTGTTACTGCATATACTTCGTCTTGCCTTCGATCCCCACCAGACCCTTTGGCTTTTCTTCACTATCCAGTTTGGAGAAGGTCGATGATGTCAATGACGTCAGCATACGCTAGCATCAGATTAAAGAAATCACAAGACAAAGAGTCACCCTGTCTGCAACCTCGCTTGGTATAAAAGGGCTCGGAGAGGTCCTTGCCAATTCTGAAGGAGCTGATTGTGTTGCTCAACATCAATTTACATAGACG
The DNA here is from genome assembly GCA_963971545.1 of Philophylla caesio. Lineage (NCBI taxonomy): Eukaryota > Metazoa > Arthropoda > Insecta > Diptera > Tephritidae > Philophylla > Philophylla caesio. Next base: position 44,004,188 of record OZ020606.1, on the reverse strand, counting down.
TATTGGTTTTGCGGGGGTACCAAATTCAGACATTGCGGCGTAAAGACAACTTCTTTTTGTGCTGTCGATGGTAGATTTATCAGGTCTAAAACCACACTGATAAGGTTCAATCAGTTCATTGACGGTGGACTTTAGTCTCTTACATAATACGCTCGAGAGAACCGTATATGCGATATTAAGAAGGCCTTGGGCAATGCATACTTAGATTCCAATCAGTATGCATGCATTCGTTTGACCATACTCTGTAGATAAGCTGGTGCATGCGCGTTACCAACTCTTTTTCACCGTATTTGAATAACTCAGCTGGCAGCCAATCAGCTTCAAAGGGCTTTGTTGTTCTATAGACGTGGTATTGGCATAAGAATTTCGTCACAGTCGGGTAACTGAATATCAAATTCGTGTTCATTGATAGGGGTTCATCATCATCTCCAAAGTGGTCTCTGCTATCACCACTAAGGAGCGTGAAGAAGTGCTCCCTCTATAAACTAATGATGTTCTGGACGTCAGTTACCTTATTTTACTGCATTTTAATTAATGGATATACTAAATGTATTATATTTTAATATCGATTTTTGTGTTCTATGAACTGGTCCCAGAAGTTAAGTTTTTTGAGTAGTTTGACTAGCTCTTGCTAGCATAATGACTATTTCGAGAGGATTGCGGGTTGGCGAATTATGTTCATTTTCAATTGAGTGAATAAGGTTGGGTGAGCGGTTTTCGTGGATTAAGTTCACTTTGACACATATAACTTTCGAACGCAACATGTAGAATCTTGCTTCGCGCTTGAATTTAGCATTAGATTTTTTATAATTAAGTACATTGTCACCGGTTGGGTGTGACTTGACAAGTTTTCACAGGTCTTGTTTTTATTTCCTCAGGGACCGTAACAATTACAATTTTTATACCCGCGCACTTGTGCAAAAGGGTATTATAACTTTGTTCGCATAACGGTTGCTTGCAATAGCATAACGGAATCAAGATAGATATATACATATACATATATACCAAAATGCTCAGAATGAAAAGAGACGTCGATTTAGCGATGCCTGTCTTTCCGTCCGTGCAGACGATAGCTTGAGTAAAAATTGAGATATCTCAATGAAACTTGGTAGGTAGATTGTCCTTGTCCAGAGCAGGTTGGTATTGAAAATGGGCAAAGTCGGACAATAACCACGCACACCTCCCATATTTTTTTTAAATTTTCAGCAACCATATACAAAGTACCATTACCACGTTCTCTGGTCGTTTTGTCAAAACAAAAATCTACATTTCGCCGGTTCGATTTTCTTCTTATCAATCATTTTGGCAGTAGTGAAGTCAGCTTTATGGCTGCGCTTGATATATTCTGGAAAACGGCAGTGCTGCTTTTGCGCTTTCTCTTTTTATACCCGCGCACTTGTGTACAAGGGTATTATAACTTTGTTCACATAACATTTGCTTGCAACAGCATAACGGAATCAAGATAGATATATACATATATATACCAAAATGCTCAGAATGAAAAGAGAAGTCGATTTAGCGATGTCTGTCTGTCCGTCCGTCCGTCCTTCCGTGCAGACGATAACTTGAGTAAAAATTGAGATATCTCAATGAAACTTGGTAGTTAGATTGTCTTTGACCCAGAGCAGGTTGGTATTGTACAGTAACCACGTCCACCTTCCATATAACGGCAATTGTCGAAAATGCAAAAATTGGTATATTTCAGTAGCTATGGAAGCTAATATTTGGTATGTATTGTTGTATTCGAACAGGAAATCCGACTGTATCAAAATTTTATACAGGGGGCGTGGCACCGCCCACTTATAAGTTCATATGTATATCTCTGGAACCACCCACCCGACATCAAAATCTAACCATAACCACGCCCACTTCCCATATAACGGTAATTTTCGGAAATACTAATAATCGGAAATTTCAATAAATGTTGAAGGGAAATATCTTGAGTTTAGTATGTGGTGTTGTATTGCAGCCAGAAATCCGACTATATCAGATCATATGTATATGTCTGGAACTGCTTTATCGATTTCTTCTAAACTTTGCACACATGTTAGATTGTACCTAGTTAATTTAAAAATTTAGCTGAAAACGTGCGCCGGGTGCCGGGTATATAAAGTTCGATCGAACTTAGCCACTTCTTTAGTTGTTATATCTACGTCTAGTGTCCCCTTTGTCGTACTAATAAACACCATCACATATTTCGCTTCCTTTGCTCCTTACATTTGACTTCGTAAACAACGTTATTTTTATCCTCAACGTCTAGTGGGCTTATTGTTTTTGTTGATATTCTTGACAACGAGTTGTTCCTTATGTAGCGGAAAGGTTTTTAAAGTTTTACGTTTTATTTCCACTATGAAGCAGTTCAAAGCATATTATGCTAAAACTTCCGTTTTGGCTTAAAAGTGTAAGCTTTTTAAGGCATAATCAAGAAATCATAATTAAAAACATGTATTTCATTCAATATATAATTTAAAAATGTCTAAGTATCACCTGAATATATCAAAGAATATGTTTTATTTAAGTCCAATCGAAATTGATTACGCACTTGAAGACATTTTGTTTTTTACTTTTTTTTAGTTACAACAAATTTGTTTGAAAAGTACAAATGTAGGTACCGTTGCTACTAACCAATTTCTTTTTTAAACTGGCTTTTAATACAGATTTATTATAACTATAGAAAGCACTCAAACCATAAAGCTACAATGGTACATACTTGCATATATTTCAATGTTTCATACTCACATTGCCTATGGTAAGGGGAAACAACTTAGTGTAAAGGAATAACATTGACAAAACTGGTAAAAATATAATAAAATTGTATGGGTGAAATTAGCATTCAGCAACTTTGTTTCACAGAGCTGTAATTAGGCTCTCTCCTTTCTAACTTGTAAAGGGATGCAATACTTGAAAATTAAATACCCTCCCGAATGAAGCCCCGTGGTTCAGGATCTCTTCTAAGGGCCTGTTGGACGGCATAACTTCTATACCAATCGATGTTTCATGAGAAGTTCATTGGATGATCTCTGCTTCGTATTATTTTCGACCGTAACCGTCCGTACCAAACCATCACTGCCCGCGTGGACGTGATTTACCCGTCCAATGCGCCAAATCGCTGAAGATAGAGGACTGCGTATGAGGATTACGGCGTTCAGCTGAATATTTTGTCCATTTACTTCGAATCTGTAGCGTATCCATGTATTCGCTTTGCCAGCGACGCCAGAAGAGATCCGGCATCAGGTAGCGAGGGTTCTGGACGACAATTGAGTAGACGTGCGGACGACGAAAGTTACCTGGCGTTGTACATAAGCGTTTACCTAAGCCCTCCTGCTTTTGACGATTAGCACCTAAAAATTGTTTGCAATTATCTCTGTATAAATGGGCGAGAAATTCTCTGCAACCACGATGTGTACTGCGCGCAATGCCATAAAGACAAATATAGCGGGCTATGTTTTTGTTGTCACAGTTTAGCGCTTGGTACCCACCCGTACGTGGCATGAACCACAGTAATCCAAGCCATTATTTAAGACGCATTCGGTAGCGAAGGCATCTGTTGACGTTGCATAATTTGGAGATGGCTACGGCTCCATATACCTCCAGATGTAAGACTTCACATTAACGGGTGCACATATGTATATGCCAGAGCCGGACCTGTATACCACAATGCAAGCAACGGTTATGTGCATCAGCAACTAACAAGTAAGCTAGAGTGCCACGTGGAACAATGATTTGATGTCTTCGATCTTCATCCATGTTGGTGTTGGTGAGTTGACCACCGACCCTCAGAATGCCGTCTGCATTCAGGAAGGGCTAAAGCTAGATTAAATTCAGAGCGGATATGCTTCAAAGCATTGGCATCCCAACTAGCTTGGATGTAAGTGACTTGATTACGCACGTTCTGCTTAAACGTTAATGGTGATTTCGTAATCCAGCATAACAAAATAGTTTAGGCGCTCCAGAATGTAAAGAAGAGTCTGACGCACGTTATTTATCATCAAGGTAAGGAGGTGAGCACCACACGGAATGGGAGTAATTTAGAGGCAGCGAAAAACTCGGTAAGCGGGCGCAATTTGCATGCTTGTGAGTTGGAGACCAGATCATTTTGCCAATCTGCACGATTGAGGCATGCGCATAAAGCACGAGGATTTAGACTTTCTATTCTCCAGAAATCTTCGTAATTTTTTGCCTCTTTCTTTAATTATTTTTCTATTAAATGCACAACTCGAACAGTTCGTTATTTTATTTAAAACGGATTGGGATATCAAATAACTGCTGCTAGAAATCCTTTTTAGAGCCTCAGCGTAAAACATTCATCAGAGCATATTTGAAAAAAGATATGGGACTTTGGAAGAACTTAATATTTACAGACGAGTGCAAATTTAATATAAAATACTCAGACGGGTGCACACTAGACCGCCATTAGTGCATATGGGCTTTTTTGTTGTTGTGTTTTTGGATGATGGCACCCCCACATCGGTTCCTTTTCCCAAAAAAATGATTGTGGCAAAATTGTGGTGCCTCAAATCCCCCAAAGTTTCGAAAAATCAGCATTTTTTCAAAAAAGTTGACTTTGGCCTTGAATAACTCAGCTAATATCAATTACTCGTAAAAATGAAATTTTACGCCAAGTAAGTTTGCCATAGAAAGTTTTTGATTATCTTCAACCGTTTTCTATTTATACCCCTAGCAACAACATTTGCGCCTTTAAAAAGCTCATTTTCAAAACGTTTTAATTTTTTTTATTTTTTGTATTAGAAAAGTTCTTATGATAACAATGTATTAAGAGTTTGTATTTAATAAAGTGTATTTGTTGCAGTCAGGAAACCTGCGGCGATAATTTTGAACTACTTGTAGTATGTATTGTTTTTGTTCTTAATTTTTCGATAATATAGAATTATAATCTTGTATCTATTTAACCCCTCTCTTTCTGCCGTATCATTCACTACTTTTATTCCTTTAATTTTTTTTATTGCCTTATTATAATTTCAATCTACATCCCACTCTGATGGGGGCTTTTTTAAAAAGTTAATATTTATATTAAATCTTTTGAAGAAATTTAATGTTTTTTTCGAAACAAACTGTCCGATGCCCTCTTCCAGGATTTCAGAAATCGTGACATTAGCCTTTTTATCATTTTGTTCAGATGGTGATTCTCTATTTAATTTCTATATCCTTTTTATCTTTGTCTCAGAGCATGGTAAATACAAAAGATATTTTTCTAACAGGCTTTCAAGAATCGCAGGCTGTTCCGTTTATGTGACCGGTGTTTACTGCTGTTGTATCAAAAACTAACGCTTTCACTTTATTTTGCAAGCCCCACTCGTAAACAGCTTTACAAATAGCTAATGCTTGGGCTCTTCCAGTGCTTGCGTCTAAAGGTGGAACCTCGAGTAATTGCTCTATTTGACCATTGGAGATTATTATAGGGAGCCGGTCTACTTTCTCTTTTCCTTCTAATCCTGGAAGTAGTTTTCCATCCCAATGCACTGCCAAATCACTATTTTCCATCTTGGCTTTGATTTCATCAACACGTTCTTTCCGCAATATTTGTCTAGCAGTACGAACTGAATTTTTATTTAAAATGAAATTGTTTATGCATTGACCAAACGCTCCTGCAGCAGCAAGTATAATTTTAACAGCATTTCTGTCACTTATTTTGCAAGCATCAAGAACAGCCGCAAGTTTTGGAGTTACTAAATGAGTATTTCCCCTCGCTTTCTTTAAAGGTGGCTCTTGTGCACTTTCCATGACAGAACCCTTTATTTACAATTTGAATTTTCAGACAACGAAATATCGTTTATTGGAACAGTTCTTAATAAATCGTTAACTTCTTGTGTACATTTATTTCTCCTTTCCAACAATTTTCTTTGCCTATCTTCTGTTTGTTTTTCTGACTGTTCAAGTTCACGATCGATGCCATGCATATATCCCGGTCTTCCCTCTTTTCTTTGATTCAATAAAAATATTTTATCTTCTTCAATGCCTTTGCATGAGCTATATCAAATAGGTATTCCATTTTTTTGGTAAATGCTGTCTCTTTTTTCATTTGTTCTTCTGTCTTTCCAGCTGAGTTTTTTTGCAGCGCCATTCATTATACAGTTTTTCTAATTTTTTAATGCAGTGCTTCTCTTCTCTAGTTGGAATTCTTGCTTTTTGCTAAAATATTTGCACTTCTTTTATTGTTAAACGGGCACTTTCCCTAAGACTTAGCGTATTAAAAAATATAATTCTCAAAACTTCTTTCGCAGACGGTAATTTACTACCCATCAAGCTATTTTAATAGTTTCCAATTAAATAAATACGCTCACGTAAAACCATAGACATTTTCACTTATTTTTCCGATGTTAACACTCTTATTGACGATTTTGCACTGAAAGCTTTAGCAAAGAAATATTGTAATATTTTGCTCCAAAAGAAAAAATTCTAGGAATCTTCGAAAAGAAGTCAACAACTTGCGAAATAATTTCTTGGAAATTAAAATCAGCAAGGAGACACATCAAATCTGTAAGTTGCTGTGAAATAAAATGCGCATATTAGTGATGGGAAAAGTATCGACAAGGTCCGTATTCGATACGTATCGAAAACAATAATAGTATCAAACAGGTATCGATAATCGTTTAGTATCGTCACAAGAGCATCGAAATTTTTAGTATCGCTCATTAAATCCAATGCTTTGAAGCAACTGATAATTCCAGCTACGCCAGTTTAATCAAGTATCGATACTATCACCAAGAATCGACAAGCAAAATTGACGATATTTCTCATCATTAGCGCATATAAAAAAATTTTTGTAATAATATTCATCTTTAGATACAACCAGAAACATATATAGGCCTAGTAATAAATTGCTAGGCGCAAATGTAATCAAAAACTTTCTATGGCAAAATTACTTGGCGTTAAATTTTCTTCATTTCTCTCCATTGTCATTTTTATGAGTAATAGATATTAGCTGAGTTATTCAAGGCCAAAGTCAACTTTTTTGAAAAAATGCTGATTTTTCGAAACTTTGGGGGCTTTGAGGCACCACTTCCCCCGAACCGAGTTCGATAAAAGTTTGCCACAATCATTTTTTTGGGAAAAGGAACCAGTCTGGGGGGTGCCGCAAGCGTATTTCTTCTAAGTGGCAGTCTAGTGCACACAAATTCTGAAAGAAGCTAACACCGGCCTTCATAAGCGCAATTTGTAGCCTTCTTGCAAACACGATGGAGGCTCATTGATGGTATGGGGATGTTTAAGTACAAGTGGACTATTTACCCATTCCTCTTGCACCGATATAGCACTGTGTTTGCTTAAGCCGAAAATCTAATTACAAGGGTAATAAAATTGTCAAAACTTTTATTAGATTCTATCATTAGAATTCGGCTTAACCAAATCAAATTTCGTGTTTTCATCTTCGCGAACAAGAACAAGAAAATAAATCCTGGATGTATTTACATACATAGGTATAATTTTTTTTTTTTCAAAACTAATAGCATTAATTTTTAAGGCAGCTATGCCTTGCGTACCGTGTCTGATTCAACGCTTTGATTCCTGTATAAACGCGCGATGTTTGATCCTCTTACTCGTACGCGAACGAACTGGATTTGTTTTTTTGTTTTCGTTCTCGAACGAAAACGTTTAAATTGTCTGGGATGGTCAATTTCGCGTGTAAATTCACAAATGTATACTTGTGAACGGTCTTATATGCATATTTGCGAACCCTGGTATTCGCCAATAACTAATCATTTCTGAAATATTTTTAACTGAATGAAGTAACAGCATTTTGCTAGCCTTTTTTTTAAAGTGCGTGAGACCCTAATGGCAACACATTTGTCCAACGAAATAATTGGGTTTCTCTATTGCAGTCGGGGTTCAAAGTTATGAATGAAATTGGGAAAATTCCAAATGAAATTAGGATTTTTCATTTTAAATTGAGAAAATTTCTAAAGTAATTTATATTTTTTATTTTAAATTGAGAAATTTCCAAATGTATTTGGGATTTTCCATTTCAAATTTAGAATATTCCAAATGAATTAAATATGAGATTTTCCATTTTAAATTGAGAAAATTCTAAATGAAATTGATATTTTTTATTCCAAATTAAGAAAATTCAAAATGAATTTGAGATTTTCTGTTTGATTTTGAGAACGTTCCATTTGATTTTGGGGTTTTTCACTTTAAATTGAGAAAATTCTAATTTAAGTTAAGATTTTTCATTTGTAATTAGGATAGTTCTAAAGAAATTGTGATTTTCTATTTAAAATTGGGAACATTAAGAAAAGTTAAATGAAATTGGGAAAAATATAATTGAATTTTAGGTAACTTTAAATGAATTTGAGAATGTTCAATTAAAAGTGAGATTTTCTTTTTGAAATTAAACTGCAATTTGTATTTATATAAACAACTAAAAAAAGAACGAGAAAAAACATAACAAAATTTCAACAAACATAAGTATGTATTTGAAAATGAAATAAAACACTACTACAAACAAAATACTATGTACTACTAAGTATAATGAAAAAGTTCAGTATAATAAATAACACAAACGATAACCCTTTATTCTCCGACTGGCATGTCTTCCAATGCCAGAGCTTTTGGGTGAAAGGTTGTGGTGTGCTGAATAGCTCTACTACAATCTGCAGTTGATATTTGGGTTTTAGAGTTATCAATTACTCCTTCCAGGTACGCAAGCCTCTGTTCTCCCACATTAGGTGGATATGCAGTTGGAACGGTCATATTGGATTTTACTTCAGTATTAATTTTCGACCAAATTGTTTCGATGGGATTTAACATTGGTGAGTAGGGGCAAAATCTTAGCAGAGTAGCAGCACAATTGTCAAAAATACGTTCGAGACGACTATGGCATGGTTCATTATCACATAATACGACCAGATCTGACAATTGATTGCCGGAATCTTCCCACCTGGAAAGAAGTCTTTGAACCCACTCGTTTGCGCTATCTGCCTTGAATGATCCTCTACGTCTGTCCAATTGTATAATCCCAGAAGTTCCAATGGCCATAATTAGGTGTACGTTTGGACCATGGGAAGTAGGTAATCTCTGAACAGCTCGAAAACCAACTATCGACCAACCAAATTTTCTGCGACAAAAAAGGTAGAAGTTGGTTTCATCAATCCATACCACCTGCTTTCCTGCCCGTATGTACTCATTCAGTTGATTTACGTATGATGCTCTTTTTGTCGTATTATCGAGACTGTTCATTGCAACTGGCTGGACGTGAACGGCTTTAATTGTATACATGCGTCCGTAAAGTGTATTTGACACCGTTGAAATGCACACCCGCTTCTCAAATTCCCCAAATATTTTTGATGAAATTTCGCGAAGCGTTATATCCGGCTTTACCTCAATCCACGTTAGAATTGTTTCAATTTCATCTTCTGTTAAAGAGCGAGGTTTACAACCTCCCCTTTTTAAAGCAATTTCATTGGTATCGGTCACCCAACGATGAGCAGTTTTATAGGAAACATTCAATGAAGCAGCAAGCTCTGACCAGTCATTTCCCTTATCTGCTGCATCGAGAATCCGCTTACGATCCTGAGTTGAATACTTTTTGTAAGTTTTGCGTTCAACTCTTGCTGCATCTGTATAAAAATGTTGCAACAATATTTATTTAAAATTGTATAACTTTGAAGAAAACGTACTTACCATCAATTTCACTTCTGCATAATGGGCACCGCGTGTTTAAGGTTGCAAAGCATTTAGAGTGGGACAAATGGCCACATGGAATTAGCCGATGAATTTCGCCACGGGTCATATTCATCAAACAAATGCCACAATTATCTTTTAATTCCATTTTGTTCAACAATTTTACCACATGAATTTCTACGACTGATAAATAATATTTTTTGTGACAATACTTCAAGGTTTATGTATACAAAGTTACGCCATCAGCAAAAATTCCGTGAAGAAATAAAACAACAAATCAAAACGTGAGTTTTCGTTAGGAGTTTTTATAATTTCAAATGGAAAATTTCAATTTCGAATGAAAATTATTAAATTCTTTATTTAATTTTTCTCAACTTTATTTGTAATGTTCTCAATTTCAAATATAATATTCCCAATTCCATTTGTAATTTTCTCAATTTCATTTCTAATTTTCTGAATTTTAATTGAAAACATCTTAAAGTCAAACTTAATTTTCTCAATTTCATTTGGAAGTTTCTCAATTTCTAATAAAAAAGGCCAATTTCATTCGAAAATTTCTCAATTTCAAATGAAAAATCTCAATATAAAAAGGAATTTTCTCAAAATCAAACGGAAATCTCAATTTCATTTTGAATTTTCTTAATTCGAAATAAAAAATCTCAATTTCATTTAGAATTTTCTCAATTTAAAATGGAAAATCTCAATTTTATTTGGAATATTCTAAATTTGAAATGGAAAATCCCAAATACATTTGGAAATTTCTCAATTTAAAATAAAAAATCTAAATTACTTTTGAAATTTTCTCAATTTAAAATGAAAAATCCTAATTTCATTTAGAATTTTCCCAATTTCATTTAAAAAATCTCAATTTAACTTGGAAATTTCTCAATATTAGTTGAAAATGGTGTTGTATTTTTGTCTTCAATGTTCCGCAAGGTTCTGTTCTCGGCCCCATCTTGTTTAGTATTTTTGTTAACGATGCATTCTTTGTTTGTTAGTATATGAAAGTCTATCCTTACACTAGTGTTTTAAAGTAAATATTGATTTGCCTGCAATTTCGCAATGGACCCATGATTATTGTCTTTGTATGAATGCTGCTTAATCCTGTGTGTTGCCTGTTAGTAACAGTATATTTGAAGAATATTCCGGATCTCACTATTGGTTACTACGTACTTTTTGTTAACAGTGTCTAAGTTGTTTTGTGTAGGTTACAAATTTTAGCTTCGTTTATACCTTTGGAGGCAAGAAGAAAGTTTGCTGTTCAACTTAAAGTTTGATAGTCGAAGAGTGCGGACGTGTTTTTAGTTCGCTCCGTATACATTAAATATTGTGCTTATTAAACAGAATAAATAATACATAAAAAAATAAAAATAAACAAACCAAATGAAAAAAGAAGGCGATGAGTCAAACTGATACCCGTGCCCAGAGACAACGCGAGCAAGATGAGCGCCGGCTTTCAGTTCAACGTAACAACGCATATTTTTCGAGTCCAACCCACTGACTACCCTCAAACCCCCTCAAAATCCAAGATCGCGGACTTGTTCACCGAACTTACCAACGACTAGTCCTATTGCTTGGAGTGAAGAATGCGCTTCACCTGTGCCGTGCCATATTTCATGGTCAACGGTTACATCAAACTCGGTGAGCAGTTACATATATCCAAATATAGCTACAACAACACAAGTACAGTGGCCTCTGTCACCACCGCAATTGCGTCTACAACAACAACAACCACACTGGTACCTTCCGTCTGCACAGCGATGTCAACGGCTTTGCCTGTTATTGCCGATCAAGCACAAATTAGCTTGAGTGTCAACAAATGCAAAGCGAAAGAACTGTAGGAAAACAAAGCAGCTAAAAAAGTGAAGGTGCTACAAAATTCACTAATGCCAAACCTCCGCCAATATACATAAGAGAAGAGAATTTAAGCGCCCTTGTTAAAAAATTCAGTCAGCTTATCGGTAATAACAACTTTTATATTATCCCACTATCTAAGGGAAATATTCGTGAAATCAAAGTGCAAATATACTCTGATCATAATTTTCGCACAGTGTCCAAACACTTGAATGACACACACACAAAGTTCTATACATACCAGCTTAAAAGTGCAAAAGGCTTACAAATTGTAATTAAAGGTATCGAGCCAAGTGTTGAAGCTGTGGAAGTTTTACAAGCGCTTAAAGAACAGGGCTTTAACCCAAAAGTTGTAGTAAATATTTTTAATAGAAACAAAATTCCGCAGCCCATGTTTAAAGTTGAGCTTGAGCCTGAAAACAAACCACTGGGGGAAAACGCTGTGCATCCAATTTATAAACTTCAATACCTGTTGCATCGTAAGATAACTGTGGAAGAACCACACAAGAGAAATGGCCCTGTACAATGCACTACCTTCCAGGAGTATGGTCACACCAGGTCTTACTGCACTCTTCGCTCAGTGTGCGTAGCTTGTGGAGAGCTACACGACTCTGCCACCTGCACGTCAAACAAAGAAGACCCAAATGCAAAAAAGTGTGGTAACTGCGGTGGAAACCACACAGCAAACTATAGGGGTTGTCCAGTCTATAAGGAGTTGAAAAACCGGATCTACCAACGTGTGGCCTCTGAACGCACTGATAACGTATTGAATACCTTTGTACCCTCCCAGACAAATCCTAGCGTTTTCTTTGCCAAAAAAACCATGCCGCCAATGGCTTTATCAAACACCGTCAATGGTGTCTCATTTGCAAGTGCCGTAAAGTCAGCCCTAGTAAATCCTGCACATACAATAACTGCACCTCAAGTTGCGCCACAAGAACGGGAGCCCCACGCCCAATACGGTAGTCAATCCAATATCGAAGCCATAATAGCATCGATGCAACAAAGCATGATGAATTTCATAACTTACATGCAAAACACGATGCAAGATCTCATGCGAAATCAAAACACCCTGCTCAAACTGCTTGCTACTCAACAAAAAAAATAATGACCTCAACTAAAATAGCCCTCTGGAATGCAAACGGCATTCCTCGCCACAAACTAGAGCTGTCAAAATTCCTTAACGACAAGGAAATTGACGTTATGCTCCTTGCTGAAACACACCTAACTAACAAATATAATTTCAATATTTCGGGATATACTTTTTACTGCACGAATCATCCAGATAGAAAGGCGCATGGCGGAACTGGTATTTTAGTCCGAAATAGCATTAAACACCATCCCTCGATTGGAATTGCCAAGAATTATCTGCAAGCAACATCAACATGCCTACAAACAAAGCAAGGAGATATTACACTGTCCGCGGTTTATTGAACCCCACGTTTTACGATAACAGAAAAACAATTTATGGATTTCTTCAGTTTGCTGGGAGAGCGCTTCATTGCTGCAGGCGATTATAATGCGAATCATCCTCACTGGGGCTCACGCTTGTCCAACCCTAAAGGCAAGCAATTATAGAACGCGCTTATATGTAAAAGAAACAAACTTGATTACGCTTCTCCTGGAAAGCCCACATATTGGCCTTCAGATCCGCAAAAGCTGCCAGATTTGATTGACTTCGCGTTGACAAGAAAAATTCCTCGTAGTCTTATTAGTACAGAATCAAGTGCAGACCTCTCTTCAGACCACTCACCTGTACTCTTCACTTTGTGGCACCAGCCGCACGAAAAAGAGTCACTCTACATGCTCACGACAAAGGCTACAAACTGGTTGAAGTATAAAAAATATATCAGTGCGCATATAGAACTCCACCCAAATTTAGATACACCTGACGACATTGAAAACTCCGTAGCACCTTTTGAATCTACAATCAGAGCTGCCGCTAGCATTTCCACTCCAAAGCAAGGTTATATGGGAAACAAAAAACATTATCCGACCAATAGAAAAATTGAAATGCTGCTATTAGAAAAGCGACGCCTACGACGGATTTGGCAGACTCATAGGTCACCTGCTTCTAAACAACTGCTGAAGGCGGCTACATATGCGCTAACGAGAGCCCTCAAGTGCCTGTTCCTCGCTCCTATGCACAGTACCGGTACATTCAAAAGCTTTCTCCGACTAGCACAAAGTACCCGCTGTGGAAAGCACATAAAAACTTAAGTGGCCCAATGGAGACTGAAATGCCAGTACGGGACAACAATGGTAATTGGGCTCGGAGTGACGCAGAAAAAGCAAACACCTTTGCTGCTCATCTACAAAATGTTTTCAGACCAAACTCAGCTACCAATGGGTTTACACTACCACCCGTACCCAAAGTGTCGGAATCTGAGCCACTGAAATTTGCACCTGAAAAAATTTCAATAGTAATTAAGGAACAATTGAAACCAAATAAGGCCCCTGGGCACGACTTGATTACTCCAAAAATGGTTATTGAGCTACCAAATTGTGCTGTACTTTGCATCTGTATGTTATTTAATGCAATTACTAAACATTGCTATTTCCCTCAACAATGGAAAAAGTCAACTATTGTAATGATACCAAAGCCCGGAAAAGACAAAACACAAAAATCCTCCTATAGACCTATCAGCCTGCTACCGTGCATATCGAAATTATTCGAAAGACTTCTTATGCTGCGCATTTACCAACATCTTCAAGCCCACAGCATAATACCATCCCACCAATTTGGCTTCAGGGAGAAACATGGTACGATCGAACAAGTAAATCGCATTACATCTGAAATCCGTACATCGTTTGAAAAGAGGACCTATGGATGTGAGCAGCAGCAACATCGAAATCCTTCATCGTGCGCAATCTAAAATCCTTCGAACAATAACCGGAGCACCATGGTATATCCGAAACGAGAATATCCACCACGACTTGAGAATCCCGGAAGTACGAACTGAAATAGAGCAGCGGAAGGCGAAATATGCATCGTAGCTTTTAGCGCACCCTAATCAATTAGCAAGAAATCTATTGCATGTAAACAGGAACTCAAGATTACGTAGGAAGGACTTTCCAGCCCAGTCGTAATATTTCTTAGGGCCAGTTAATAAAAATACTCATCCCGCCTATGGGATGTAAATTATGTGATTAGAATAAGATTTGCAAACTTGTTGTTAGGCTCCTTAGTTGAGCAGATTCAATAAATAAAAGTAACAGTTAAAAACAAAAAAAAAAAACTTATTGTGTTTCATATTACTTACTGCGAGCTTGTATATACCAAACATATTTCTGTTTCGTCTCACAATATTGATATTTTGTTTAACAAAGCTACACGCTAGGTCTATGGCCTTAAAATAGATCATCACATATGTGACGACCGCTTCAGCGTCTGTATTCCTTGTTTGGTTGCCTCCTCGATGAATTCCATGCAGGTGGAAATCAAATCTTTGACTTCTCGAAAGATCCAATTGCAACCACCACATCGCATCGCAAAATTGTGTCGGGAGGTGTGGACCTTGGCCGTTTACGGAACTAAATAACGAGCGCTAGGCGCTTATTCTAACTCAGGTCTCTACTGGTGGTTATCGTTTTCCTGGGAATAAATTTGACCGTCGTATCATAATGAACTACCAACATTAGTAAAAATGAGCCTCTTGTAGGCTGCTACCTAACTTAGCCTAGGCATTAATATCACGCTTTACTATTCAGCAAGATAAACCAGCAGCACATCATGTATGTAGCTTGTGGCTTTGCAACTCCACGTTCCTTGGTTCAATCCTTGAAGATGTGTAAAAGAAAAAAATTAACAAAAGGTTTGATGAGGAAATGTTGTGATCTCAGAAATAGTAGCTGGAACTTCTATCACCTAAGTAATGTTGCTTTTCCAAACAAAGTGTTTCACGAATAAAAATCTTCCTCGACCTAGGTAACAGCAATGGATTACAGCAATTTCATATCCTGGAGTGCATATACTTATATTATCACTCTATATACACTCACCTATATTATAACTCTAAACGTTAACAAATCTAAGAACAAATACCATTCGCTGAGTTTAACTAATTTTTTTGTTTATTCTATATTCAAAGTTAAAAATTTTACGAAAATTCTTGAAAATTTAACTCATGTAATGTTTTTTAATTATGAACCATATTTAAAAAAAAATGAGCGAAATAAATGTAGTGGAAACATTTCGGCTGAGGTACAAAAAATACAATAATAATACATATAAATTATCAAAAATTTACAAATATTGAAAATGTATCAAGTTGTATGTATTCTAATTAAAAATAAAAAGCATTTTTCTTTGCTTATTTATAACTATGTAGTGTTTTTGACAAATTATAAACTTTTGAAGAGTTTTAAATGTTTGATAATTTATAAAGAACACAGAATCAAACTGTTCAATCCACTGTGAGCGTGTACAATAGTCACAGCGGGGCTGTCCTTCGTATTGAACTATTATATTTTTTTCTTAAGAATATTTTGTTTTGTATAATAGAATTTTAATAACGACTATTTTTTTAATCGTGTTTAGATGAAACTGCTCCATCCCGTATACCACAGCGAAAGTCCTCGACGTCCAATGTTGCTACAAGTAGCGGAATAACTTCAAGGCCATCACGTTTATCTGCGATTTCAATTTCGCACGATGCTGATAATTACATCCGGAAAACGGATTCGGGCACAGCCAGTCCGGCACAAAGCAGGTATATTTAATTTGTAAACTTAGATAAGTTCATTTGAGTAAGCTAAGTCGAGTACACATGTTGTTATGGAACGAACTTCCCAAACGCAAACAATTCACATAGCTTCTAATACGCGTTAACTATCATGCGTTTGGTTGCTTAAACCATCGAGCAAGTTATTTATATAATACAGTTGAATTAACATAAATATATAAAAAACTAAAATTTAGAACATAGCCCACTTATAAAAAATATTGACAATCCGAAAAGAAATATAAATGATGCACCAACTTATCAAAATAATTCTTTCTAAAGCATGGTAAATTTTTCATAATAAGGGGAACAATAAATTCCCTTTTTGAAAGGGGTGAAGAAAAAAAAAACAACCGGAATTTTTAGGATGCTTAAGCCAGAACTGAGACAACTTTTTGTTGCTTTTTTGCATATCATATTACATTTAAACACGATTTGTTTTGTTGCTTTCTGCCATCGAATATTGTAGATGCCTATAGTGCTGCCCGAAGGTTTACGCCGCCAATATCGAAATATATCCTGTATTTTTTGTGTCGCGGAATAAACCTCGAAAATAGGACATATAAATAGGGTCCTATACCGGAATCTTATTTGTAGCCCCACTTATGAAGTTTGTTCGGATTATATCTCCTCAGCATATTTTGGAAATATGGAATTTTTAAGATCCAATCAGTGTCAATATGGTTCCCAGGATGGTATTTTGTGTTATTATTGAAATGCAAATTAGGTCAGATCTTAATTAAATTAAAATTTTTCCCATTTATACATACTCCAATAAATAAGATAAAGATAAATGATACCTATAAATTGTCGGAGTTCTCTCTCAGACAGACGAACCAATTATAAGATTTACTCTTCTGAATTGCATATGAGTTTCCAGATCCAAGACATCAGAACTCAATGAATATCTGCAATTTAAAGCGAGTAACTGAGCACTCAGGTCTAGATTCGTATCTGGAATGTCTGAACTAGGCTGGGTCGGTTTAACTCTGCTTATATGTAAGGATAAGAGTTTAAATCGTAATCTTTCAAATAGTTTACTATTTCAAATTCATCCTACATAACAGTTTTGTGGATCAAAGTCATGTCTTTAATTTAAGTGTTTACCACTTCACATCAGACTTCTTTATTTTCCTTCATCAACTTTTCCCAAACCATTTCTCCGGGTTTTCTGTAACCTCCAACAGTTCGTCCGGTCCTTAAACCTGTTCTTCCTTTGGACACATTCTAAGAGTCATTTTAAGTTATGATATAATGCAATGGGCTCTAATGTTTTTCTAACGCTACAAATATCCTGACAAAGGCGTAGGAGTTTTTCTACCAAAAGGAGGTAGGACCACTCATCAGAACCCAAAAGAGTTCAAGCTCATAAGCCTTACTTCATATCTTCATAAACTCCATAGAGGCTCGTAGACGAATGTATTCGGTGGAATTTAAGAAGCGACAAACTCTTCAATCCAGCATTCATACTTTAAAGGAAAAAACGTTGATACTGCACTTCATGAAATCACATAAACAATCGAAAAAGATTGGCTTTAAAGAATTACACGAATGGAGGTTTTCTCGATATCGAGAAGGCGTTCGTTTACATCTATCCTTTGTATATTGTTACATCTCTCCGTAGAGTGGTAGTGTAGCGGGGATTGGTGGACTTTGTTGGACTCCTTTTCGAACAGAGAATTATTATTTAAGTTATGAAGGACGGTACTAAACCTAAACATATAACTATAGGAAGTCCTAACGGACGTATTCTCTCTCGCCCTATTTAGAAATGCGTTGTAGCAATTAAAGCAACAGGTAAACACCTGCAGGGGCTAAGTAAGTTATTGGAAAACGCACTTAGCCTTGCAATTATCTGGTCTCAGGAAAGTATTGTCTTAAAACGGGAAAGAACTTACTACTACTTTTCGCAGTTGACTATTTTTCCACATGCATTGCACTGGTCTTCTGCTTAACATTTAAACCATCCTTTAAAAATGTTGCATTAAATTTTTGATAACACTTTCGTCTCTGACTAATGACGAACTTATTTCTGTAAAAACAAGTGTTAATTTGTTAATAAAAAAATAAGGTAAATCTTTACTTTATTTTTACGTATCCAATACAACATTGCGTTAAATCTTCAGCTTTATACTTAAAATGGTCCCACAATCATTTTCAGCTAAACTATCTACACTTTTCGATATCTCAATAGAGTATGCTCATGATTTAAAAAATTAATATACAAAATTAATATACATACATACATATATTAAATATGTAAACATTTTTTTTCATACAATACAATACCATAATTTTTACACCAAAATCTAACTGCTTACTTACTTTGCTGGATATTTGCGTACTCAAACGGCTAAAGCTGATAATTATTTTATATTATCAGTTCTCAAACAAGTCAACTTTGATGTCAAAAACAGTAAACAAACAAGTTACTCCTTTGAGGTCCAAGTGATATAAGGTATCATTATTTAAAATTTTTAATAAAAATACAAAATGCCAACATCAAAAGGGTTTAGAGTTATTCATCATTTATTCACCAAAGGCCTTCTGCAACACTCTGCACGTTTCGGCGGCCATCTTCATTTCGCGCACAAATTTTAATGCTTCTTTGTTGAATAATTTCAGACATTATAAAAATCGAAGAAACAACTTTCCTTTGTTCGCAAACACAAGCGTAACTACTACACCAATGAACCAATTGACGTAAAATTTTACACAGATGTCAACAACAGTACTTCCAACTTAAAAATAAAAACATTTACCCGAATCGATAAACCCGGGAAGTTTAAATTGAATACAGTATAGTATGGCGGCGGGGAAAACCTCCGACCAAGCAGCCTAATAAAATTTTTCTTTTTAAGGCTAATCTAGCTTTTATTTTGAACAAAAGTCCAGTGGGAAGTGACGCGTGCTTTAACTCGCTATGCCGCTAAGTTCGAGGTTCGAACCTTGGCCAGGGCAAGTAAAATCTTAATCATAGAAAACAGTTTTTTTGTAATAGCGGTCACTTCTCGGCAGGCAAGGGCAAACCTCCGAGGGTATTTCTGCCGTGAAAAAGCTACTCATCAACTACATCTGTCGTTCGGAGACGGCACAAAAACTGTAGGTCTGTAGGCTTGTGGTATAATATAAAGACGCACACCCCAAATGGTAGGAGAAGCTCGGCCAAACACTCACTTATATAGTGTAAGCGCCAAATTGGGCCTCTTCTTTTGTAAGCGACTTGCAAAAGAACACTAGGTAGCTTATCGTATAGCAAAATTAACTCGCTTATTTTAGTGGAAAGCAAAATTAACTCGCTTAAAAATAGCCGACCTCATTGAAAGTGTTGGAAAGGGAGAAAGTGGTGCTATTGTGAATAATCATTGGAAAGTACCAAGGGAAATTCGAAAATTTTCGCTAAACATCAAAATAAGTAAAATACCAAGATAGAGCAGACGTAAGTAAAATCGCCTCTTAAACAAAATTACTCATTTTGTTTGGTTTTGCTAGCAAATTTTACAAACGACCATTAACTTTGACACAATAGTGTTGTTAAGTGTATTCAAAATATAAGAGAGTTGATTATAAGCGAGGTGAACGTTCTTTTTCTAGTCCCTTACAAAAGATGACGACTTTATATATTAATTAATAATTTTATGAATACATAAAATATTAACTTTATGAAAATTATATTTCTGATCTAAAATCATTGGCTTTCACTTATTTTAAAAATCCATGGGTAGTGTTCGTGCTTATATAAAGAAAGTATACAGGAAGTTTTTTTTTTTGTTAATTTTGCGCTCACATTATACAGCTTAATGTTTGACCGAGCTTCTCCTACCATTCGTGGTATGCGTCTTTTATGTTGCACCACAAATGGTAAAAAAAATTACAGGAAGTTTACTTAAACTACATTTTGATATAATTTGAAGATTTTTTCCTGTTTGGTTTTGCTGCTCCTTGTGTCGATACCTCTTAATGACGGCATTCGATCAATATAACCTCATTGTACAGAACGAAATAGAACACGGAAGATAGTTTGATGGAAAATTGTTGACTCGTAATTTGCTTGCATATACAATACCATACATAGTTGAATTTATTGTGGATGGAAATAAAAAGTCACCCGGACCCTAATTCCCAGCCATAATATTTATATCATTTTGTTTTTTTTTTATCTTAACCTAATAAATCTTATAACAACTTTTCTTCTGAACTTCCTAGAAAAAGCATCACTGGAATATCAACTCCTCCTGGTATTCGTACTCCTCGAAGAGGTTCGACAGATCCAACAGTGAGTTCAACTATGAGATCGCAAATACACCGAGGAACAACTCCAGTAAATAAGCGTGAACCATTTCGACTGTAGAACTGTAAAAGATAAAAGAAACAATGGCAAATGTCCTCGAATTATAACATTTTGATTGGGATCAAAAGTGAAACTCTAAAAAAAGACAACGATAAAATTAGTAACTTTTATAATTTAACACAAATAATCTTTATTTATATAACCAGCAGCCCTTGTGTGTCTATCCCAGTGCCGTTTGACTGTATTACTGGCTCTGATTTATGCAAACACAAAAATATAATACTTTTACTTATATAAGTATAAAAACTCCTATTAAAATCTGTTCTCTGTATTACTGGCTCTGATTTATGCAACCACAAAAATATAATACTTTTACTTATATAAGTATAAAGACTCCTATTAAAATCTGTTCTTAATCCAACATTAAGAGAAACATTTGTATACTAGTTCCAAATAATTGTACAAAAAAATTTTATATTCAGCTGACTTATATAAAAGATACATGCCTAATCTCTTTAATATTAGAATTTACTAAGCTCATTCTATGTATTTTAATTTTATTGGATTAAAAAATTAATATTTTATATTACTATATCGATTTGCATACTTATTATACTAAAAACTGATATTTATAATAATAACAGTTATTAGAATAGCTCGCGCATTACATAAACGATTAATGAAATTGTGCTTCGTGGCATAACTCGGTTGCCATCGCTGTCGAAAGTGTCCACATATTCTGGAATTGTTTTTAGTGCTTCAAACGCAATGAAATGTCCATGAGCTTGGGTTTTTGGCTACCTGTTTTTTAGCTGAGTGTAAAACTCTTTGTATGATAGCAGTTCACCCAGGACGCATTTCAGATAATTTTTGATATGTATGAAAAAATTCCCAGTATTCTTCCATATGAGGTCAATGTCCGAACAAGCATGTAGGGAACGAAATTTGGTATCAGTCATTTGTAGTTGAAACGCGATGCAAAGCAACTCCTCAGCGCCAATCGCTTTGAGAACATTTGAAAACAATTTTATTGAGCTCAAGGTCAGTTTATGGAAGATTTTTGTGAAAAAGCAACAACAATTTTTAATGGTAGAAGTTATAATACTATTTCGGAAATCACCACATTTCCTCATCAGACTTCTTTTTATTCAATTAATTAAATTTATTTTTCCTAACCACTTCTCCCAGGCTTTGAACCCGGGAGCTCGGAGTTGCAGAGCCAATACGCTACATATTGAGAAGTGATTATGAAAAATAAATTTAATTAATTTAATAAAAAGAAGTCTGATGAGGAAATGTGGTGATTTCCGAAGTAGTACTATAACTTCTACCATTTAAAACTGTTGTTGTTTTTTCACAAAAATCTTCCATAAACTGGCCTTGAGCTCCATAAAATTGTAAATTATTAACATTTACTAGGCCAACAGAAAAATAACAAACATTAACATTAACATTTGAAAGGCTCATCAAAAAATTCAACATACAAACGAACAAACTAATAAAGCCTGGATTGTGTGGCAATATTACGATTCAACTAAGTGCACTTTCACGCACTTATGATATAAATAGTGATAACGACAAGTTTCGGAATTATATTCTTTATTTTCCTAGCTGAGAGCAAGGGTAGCCGTTATAGTTGGGTGAGTAAATACAGCTGATCATGCTTCATTATTACTACGCCTGACTCTTTCTTACAAGAAAAATGCAAATGACAAGAAACCTGACTTACCAATGCTGCCGCAGCGATAGCTGTTTGTTGTTGTCACGCGCAACCCGTTTAGCGCATCGTCAGCAATATCGTTGACAGTGGAGTACCTGCCTTCTGCAGTTAGGTAAATAATTTTTGAACGCTCACCTCTAGACGCATCATCAGAGATTTCAGTGGGAGTGAAATATTGGCCGGAAACATATTTCACTTCGATGTGCAGTTGTTCTTGTTGTTATTGGCTACTGCGGTGTGTTACTTCTCCCCCTCTAGAAGAGGGGGCGTATACGGATCCCTTAAGAACGCTGTTCAATATTGCAATATTTGCACGGCGCTTCCGTCGTTTATTGATTATGTAAGCTAATATGACAACAATAAAAAATACCATTGTTATGGTGTAGGCTATAAGCCATTCAGACGATTGTGCTTCGACGAGTCCCCTCAACGATGCAATGTGTCGCAGATTTTTTTTTGATAATGTTGTGCAGGTAAGGAAGAGACAAGAGTGTGGTATGATTTTGCAGGTTCACAAGTTGTGCGGGTGCGGCCTCAGGATGCGCGCGTACAATCTTCCGCCAATTGGTGTACGTAGTGCCCTGTGATGGTAGTATTCTCTCTGAACTTTATCATGAATGTTCAATTCAAAATTACTGGCAGGGAGTTTCCCTCATGAACTTCTACCAATTTATCATTTATAATAACTAAGCCGTCGTCAATTTTTTCCACTGCTTCTATATGATCTGCTGTAATAGTTTGGCAGGACGCTGGCCATTGACTTAACAAATTCAACACACAAAAGTTATTCGTATTTTACACTTTACAAAATATAGTTGATAAGGAGTTTTTACAATTCGCAAGTTGTTGATATGTATTGTTACATTTAGATACTATACTAGTCTATATCATAATTGATTTCAATTTCTTACAACTGGTTTGATTCTAATTTTTTTGGGTATTTAATTATGAAATATATCTTGTCATAGTTTTGCAATATTTTCAATTTTGAGACTGTTAATGGATCGCTTATTGTATTAATTAATTGTGTCTTGCCGGAAGTGACGGAATACAAAGCTGATGATATTTCGTCTATTAACGCTCTGTTTCTTGCTGATATCAGGTCAAAAAGATATCCAGTGTCAAGCTCATGCTGTTTGGTCGAGCTAATTAATTTGTTTACGGTGTCGGTTAACTGGTTAATTTTAACTTGGAGCTGGCTATTAATGTAAATCTGTTGCTCGTTTTCCTCATTCAAGAATTCTGTTCGTGTTTGAAGTTGGTTAAAGTCATCGAAATCGGGAGTTTCAGCTACGTATTTGAGCGGTCGTAATATACGGTCTACGTCCAGTTGAATGGTTTTCCTAATGTGAGACTGTGTGAAACTCTCATGCGTTTGTTCGGCTATCTTCTCGGTAATGGTCAGATTTAGGTTGTGAATGATATGCTTATATTGACAGTAAATTGCAACCTCTCCATCCGAAATAATGATAAAACAAACTTATCTTAGATTAGCTTTGTGAATTTGTTTGCTGTCGATAAGGAAGGTCGTACCCAAATTTTTTTGAACTATTTTTTTGCGTATAATTTGCTAAGTTTGTTACCGAGTCTCCTGTTGGATTTTATAAAAACCTTTTCACCTGGCTTAATAATTTTTGTTACCCTTTTCCGGTTCTGGTAGCTAAGGTCAGAATTTTGTGCTTTGTGTGTCAGAATGAATAATGTCTATGGGTCGTTGTTTTGTCACCGAATGAACTATTGTATTTATATGCGGAGAGCAGTATAAGGTCATTCGTGTCGTTTAAACCCTGGCCTAATCTATCAAACCCTTCGATGTGCTATGGTGAGGTAGGGTTGTAAAAATTGAAATGGTCTTTCAGTAGGGCTTTTAATGTATTTGAGTTTAGGGCTTTTTCATTGTCGCATACAAGACTTTTGGTAGTTTTAAAAATATTTATGATACGGGTTATAGGTTCTTTTATATCTGCTATTGATCTACAAGCAACAGGTCAAGTAATGTTTGCCGTCCGTCGAGAAAATGTCTATATGAAGTATTTCACCTAGTTCGCTAGTAATCGGTTTGCGTCCTATTTCGGGGTTTGATGGTTTTGGAATTTGCTTCCTGGCACATTTTGCAGTTTAGGATTATTGCCTTCAGTATTTTACGCATATGCGTCATTAAAGATGTCCGTGACCAAAAACTTTGTGGGGACGAACTTCACGGCTGGATAATCACTTTTGATTTTGTTTGGGATTTTCCCAGGGCAGAAAGTTCACAAAGCAATCCGTTAGTAGTAATGGGGGTAATGCAGTCCTTTACTTGTTTAAATATTGCAACAATGTTTTGAAAGCTTATATGGTGCCTAATTTGTTACTTAAACAAAATTTGCGTGGTCGTCGAGCTTGTGGTCCCTTCTTCAAGGATAATCCGATTTTTAAAGGAATTAATGTAGTTCGGAGACGTAGCGATAACGTCCGTTGGCGATTTTTCGCTATGAACCGTCTCGTCATATGACGGGAGCTCTGCTATAGGGTCTAAGAGAATTCTTAGGGTAAGGGGTTGATGGTCAGTATAAATGTTAATGTTATTTGGTAAGTTTCTGAAAAGCCCAGACAATTGCGAGAAGCTCTCGCTCATTGGTTGCATAGTGTTCCTCTGTCTGAGATAGGGTTCGCGATATCATAGTGATAGGCCTGCCTTCCTGTGAAAGCACTGCGCCTAAGGCATGAGAAGACGCATCTGTTGGTAAATCAAAGGGTTTACCGTAGTCTGGATAGAGAAGAAGAATATCCTCTGAGGACAACATATTTTAAATTTTCTGGAAAGCTTTATGGAATTCGTCGTCAAATACAATTTCTACCTTTTTAGAAACATTTGCGCCAATTGTTCCATTTTCATCCCTTTGTTTTTTTTTTTTTTTTTTCAATTTTCGCGTAATCCTTAATGAAGCGCCGGTAATAACCAGACAACCCTAGAAAGGAGCGCAAAGCACGCAGTGTTTTTGGAATAGTTCACAATGTCCTTCACTTTCTCTTTTGATGTTCGAATACCATCTTTGGAAACAAAGAATCCAAGAAATTCAACCTCAGTTTATAAGGTCTTAACCAATTATACAGTCGAAAGTATGCAGAGTCAGTAGAATAAAAAATGAGGTGTTTGTATTGAAAATATTTACAGTGCATTTTTTAGTGATTTCGTTCTTACAGTGAATGGACGAAACGAAGAAGGGCGATGCCACATGGTTGATACCCTTCCAGTTGGATTCTTTAATGTAGTTTTTAGACGCTCCTATATCTATCACTAATTTTAATTGCTCCCTCCGAATGTTCTGCTAACGTAGGGTCGCCACCCCTAAAAAATTTATCTCGTCTGTAGTTTCTTTCTTTTCTAAGCCTGTTGAGTATCGGTTATGGTATTTCCCGAAAGCTGTCCTTCCCGAAGGCAAATTTCGTGTAATAGGAGAAGAAGATGATGGTTGTACCACTTGTGGTGTGCCCTTAATTTTCGAACCTATATTCTGCTGCGGATATCTGAATTTAGATACGCGTGGATCTACATCCATGGGAGTGGGCCTTGAAATAGATTTTGTTGCGGTTGGCTGTCTGTAGAATTTATGGCTTATTAGCGGCATTTCGGCGAAGTTACGTGATTGCATGTCGTTAGCTCAGAATTTATTGTCTGAAAATCTTTGAGCAAATAACGAGCGTGTCTGGTTGGATTACAGTTCGTCTCGTCTGCTCCGTTGCTGTCCGCACAGCGGCACCCAATACTTCGCGAAGATGATTTTCGTCCATGGTCACTGTTAGTTCTTGGCCTCGATTATTTACTTTAATTATTTATTTCCAAATTAAATTACAATTTTTACAAAATAGGCTGACTACTTTAATTCAAATTCTTGGCCTCGGCTTGGCGTGCAAAACTTTGTTGTTGTCGTCCCTCGATGGCTACCCGTTTTTATATATTTTTTGGTTTTTCTTTATTGTTGTTTGCACTAAAGTCTATTAAATGGGCTTTAGATCTGTAAGTCTGTTTTAGTTTCAATTAATTCACTTTTTTGTTTTACTCAAAAATTTGCGAAAGTTGTTTGTTTTGGCGATGATAAAAATTTTTTACTTTTAAATGTTTACGTAGATATGTGCCCGTTTGTGTGTTTTCAAAAACACTTAATTGTTATGGGATATTTAATGAACTTTTATTATAATAGTTTTTAACGATGTGCGTTCGAACACCGCGAACAGTTTGATTCTCCTTTTCCGACAAGGACTTTTTTTGGCCCCACGTTGGGCGTCAATAATGATAACGACAACTACGGAATTATATTCTTTATTTCCCTTGCTGAGAGCAAGGGCAGCCGTTATTTGCTCTTTCTTATAACAAACCTGCACATGACAAGAAACCTGACTTGCCAATGCTGCCGCAGCAATAGCTGTTTGTTGTTGTCACGCGCAACCCGTTTCGCGCATCGTCAGTAATATTGTTGGCAGTAGAGTACCTGGCTTCTGTATTTAGGTAAATAATTTTTGCACGCTCACCTGCAGACGCATCGCCAGCGATTTTAGTGGGAGCGAAATGTTGGACGGAAGCGTATTTCACCTCTATGTGCAGTTGTTCTTGTTGTTGCTGGCTACTGTGGTGTGTTAACTTATACACTCAACATAATGCGGATCCCAGCTTGCAAGGTGAGTTTGTATATCTCCCAGACTATTATTTTGTTAGCGAATAGTTCTCGAAAGTATAATATCATGTCTTACGCACGGAGCTCATTAGAGCGATTAGAAAGCGACATCAATCTGCGAAGAATGTGTAAGCTGAATGGAAGCGATAAAAAGGGTCAAGCCTGTGACCCAGAAGCTTTGTTCTTATCGCTTCTTATGTATTTCCCCGTACCTAACGTGTCGATAGCGCTTTCATATCGTAATATACGCTGTCTTGCATGATTTGCTACTTCAGTGCCTAATCGGGTGTTGGCTCGAGAGTTTAAGAGTGAAACGTATGTAACGATAAGGAGAAGCTTGGACTATGACGGGTACTTTATCATTACCGAACATTGACCGCTCAAACGCTGTTTCGAATTCAACGCTTTTCATGAAGTTCGGGGAAGTCCACGACAGTGGCTGACGTAACTATGCGGGATGAGTTATATATTTTTTAGAATAATCGCTAGGATTCTTCTCATATTATATGTAGGACTTTCTGAATGGTAATAATGTAGTTGGCCAAAATGATAAG
Organism: Philophylla caesio; assembly: GCA_963971545.1. NCBI lineage: Eukaryota > Metazoa > Arthropoda > Insecta > Diptera > Tephritidae > Philophylla > Philophylla caesio. The sequence continues at coordinate 43,976,751 of OZ020606.1, read as the reverse complement.
CATCTAATGAACTTGCAGCAACGCCAATGTGATGTTAGAGTAATGCCAAAGAAACAGCGAGTAGCGGCGATTAGTCCATCTATTTAGGACGTTATCTACTTAGCGACCAACCATTTAGTTGATATATATTCAGGAGTAATACCAAACTATGGTGCGTAAACCTTTTAGTATTTATAGTTGCAAGAGCAAACTGCCCCAAAGGATTCAAAAGCATACTTTCGTCAATGGCAGGCAGCTCCATTAGTTTAAAGATGGATGATCAAAGGCTACTGGTGAATTCGAGTTGTGAACTTAAGCATGGCGGAAAAATGTAGCACCTTTTCTGTTGTATCTATGACAACAAGGGTTTCAGTTAAATGTTCACTCAATGCGCTCTTTCGCAATTTGACGCTAAACCTCAGAGATATAAAATAGTTGGTTTTTTTATTAACTCCTGAAGTACGTTCCATTATACCTTCGAATCCTCATAGAAATAAACTACTAACAATTTCTACATGAACGGCAGGTGTCTTTAGCCATGATCACAAGGCTATACCATGTTTTTAACGGCGGCGGTGGGCTACGGCTACATAAAATGCTCCACAAAACTATATATCCGTATAGGTAGGTAGGTAAGTATATTTGGCTGTCACCGTTGCTTCAGCGACCCACTTAGGCCATGATTGGAGGCCCGTTGTGATACCACTAGCTAAGCGTTCATTCCCCTTTGCGGAACAATTTTGAGCTCTTGACGAATCTCGCCAAGCATCTTGGGTCTATAGAACCTAATTCTCCGAGGTCTCCAAAAAGTGGTACCCCTAGAAAGCGTAGCCTGCTTCTTGCTAGCGCTGGACAATAGAAGATGAAAAACAGTTTCCTCCTCTTCATAATTTTTGCACCTTCTACAGCATTTGTGAAAGGGTACACCGAGACGCCCCGCGTGGTTGCCTATGAGGCAGTCCCCCGTAAGGGCTCCAATGACCTGAGATATATCATCCCGTTTTAAGGTGTACAGACCTCGCGACCGTTTACGATCCCATCTAGGCCAAGTCTGCCTAGATATCCTACAAGTCGTGATATGTGCCCACCTCTCATTCGCACGAGCATACGAATATTCTTTTAAGAGCAGCCTGCAAGTACCAAAAGGCATACCAATGCGATATTTACCAAGAAGAATCTGCTTGGTTGTCCCTTCCCTCGCAAGTTCATCCGCTATGCAGTTACCCTCGATGTCCCTGTGGCCTGGAACCCAGATGAGGTTTAGTCTGTTCTGCTTAGCCATCTCCTGAAGAGATCGGCGGCAATCCAGTACAATCTTTAAAGTTATCGCAGCTGAGCTCACTGTTCTAATTGCCGCTTGGCTATCGCTAAATATAAAAACGTTGCTGCCTTTTAAGACGGTTTGCAACCTGTCCATAGCCTCCTTAACGGCTGAAACCTCAGCTTGAAAAACGCTACAGTGATCCAGCAGCCTAAAAAAACAGCTCAGAAATAAGTCTCGCGAGAAGACCCCTCCTCCCACTCTGCCATTCAGCTTCGAACCATCTGTGAAAACCGTAATACGTCCAGGTGGTGTATAGAAATTTTTACACCACTCCTCCCTACCTGGAATCAAAATCGCGAAGTTTCTGTCTGGGACCATGGTATCGACGCAGCGATAAGTGCAGTCCGGAAGGAAGCTATACTTACTCAGTATGCTTGAGTGCCCACATAGGCTAGACTCCCATTGATATGTCCCTCTTAGTCGAAACGCGGCAAGAGCAGCCATCTGTTGACCCACTAAGTCGAGAGGTAGAAGGTCCAGAAAAACATTCAAGGCGTCGTTTGGTGTTGTTCGCAAAGCTCCGCTAATGCAGATAATACTGGCTCTTTGCACTTTACTAAGTATATTGAGGTTAGCATTCTTGCTCAAGGCAGGCCACCATACGATGACTCTATAAAGAAGAATCGGTCTTACCACCGCTGTATAGATCCAGCGGCACAAGCTTGGATTAGACACCATTTCTTTCCAATGGCCCTTTTGCAGGAGTATAGGCCACAGAAGCCTTCTGAGTGCGCTGGACAATATTATTCCTCCAGCTTAGTTTCATATCTAGTGTGACGCCAACAAACTTGGCTTCCTTCTTTAGATTTAAACGAATACCATTCAGTACCGGAGTAATTAACTCCGGTGTCTTATATTTTCTAGTGAACAGTACCAACTCCATTTTTTCCGAGTTGACGCTAAGACCACATCGCGTGGACCAGTTCCCTACAGCACGGAGTGTTCCTTGCATCAAATCACACAAGGTCTGCGGGAGCTTGCCCATGTATGCTATGGCGATGTCATCTGCATATGCGACAACCCTGGCGGCACCCCATTCCGTCTCTCGCAAGAGTGAATTTACAGTTAGATTCCAGAGTAGGGGTGAAAGTACACCACCCTGCGGCGTTCCGCGAGACACATGCTCTGAAACCCGGTTTGCGCCGACTTCTGCTGTAATCTTTCTACCTAAGAGCTCCCTCAATGTGAAGAAAAGTTACGAGGCAAAATTCCTTGTAACTAAAAGATCTCTCAATGTAGCTGACTAGGGCATGTAGCGCAGTGTCTGTGGACCTTCCCTTTAGGTAAGCATGCTGGTTATTTGACAAAAGCCTTTTATCGATTGTGAAAGAGAGGGGTTATTAATCAGCCTCTCTAGAGTTTTGAGAGCAAAGGATGGCAGGCTTATTGATCTGAGATCCTCCGGGTTCGTATGTGATACTTTTCCGGCCTTGGAAATGAAGACCACTGAAACAGATCTCCATGCCGTTGGTACGTAGTTTAGTTTAGAGCAGGGCCTAAACATGCTTAGTAGCAAATTCGCATAATCGTATAATGCCATCCGGCCCTGCTGTTTTATAAGGTTTAAAGCTTTTTATCTTGAGATAGGCCATTATAACTCCGGACTCAGCCTTTTCGCTCTGTTAAACTGCCTCCGGCAATCTTTGCGCAGCGAGTCTAAGCGAGTCTAAAAAAGTCCACCATGTTCTCCAGTTTACCGATGGTTTTGGGCTCTACCGGTACTGGATGTGGTAGGTTGCTTTCGAAAATGTCCCTATAGAGAAGCCAGTCAGTGTTTCTCAGGTCTTACGAACCTTTGGAGCACCGGTGAAAAGATCTAGAGTTGTCTCAATATATCTATGGTCTGAAAAGGAGGGTTCATCAAGAACCTTCCAATTGCTTACCATATCATATAGCTTTTCACTACATTAATCGATTTTTACCGATAAAAGTGGGCTCTGTGCCCTTATTGCATATAACTAAGTTAGTAGTTAAGAGATAACTAAAAATACACTCACCTCGATTGTTAACGTCGGTGCTACCCCACTGTACATGGTGGGCGTTAGCGTCGCACCCGATGAGAACTGAACCCTCTGCGTGGTCGTTCACTAGATCGCGGAGTAGATCTTGAGGGGGATCCTCAGCCTCATACGCCATGTATGTGGAGGCCAGTAGGGTTGTCGTCATATCTCCATTACTATAACAAGGTAAAAGAAAGATGTTTAGATCTTTCTTCGCCATTACACAGGTTCTTATTTACCTTTACCACGCTCAACAAGCAGCCTATAGCCCATCGCACCTAGACCACAGACCCCCTAGTTATTAACCCAGGGTTCCTGGATAAGTGCGATGTCTATGTCGTCGCCAAGTAGGTGACTCAGGAGAGCAGCGGATGCTGCCCTAGACCGGTTTAGGTTGATCTGCACAACCCTCATCATTTGAGGTTCCCATCATCTCCTTTACCGCAACGACAGTGACGTCAGCGCTGTCTTCCCCTTCGCTAAAGAGCAGCTCCTCCTCAGCATACATTCTTTACATCGCCGATGCCAAGTTTGATTGCGAGGAGGCTCCGCTCTCCGCATCGGAAAAGTCAGCCTCCGGTTCAGGTCCCTCAATGTCCACCTCCATTAAGGCACCCGCCTCGGAGGCTCGCTGTGCCGAGTCACTTCGTCAAGACCGTAGTAAACACGGCCCTGTCTCTTCCCCAGGATCTCCAAAGAGTCCCTGTTCAGAGACAGGACCACTTGCCTTGACGGCCCATCCGGCTCCTCTACTCGTAGGACCTTCCAGCCGCCCGTAGGTAAGATGCTTTCCGGTGATGACGGTGTTACAGGCACCCACACCCTCGCTCAAGGTCCGACTGGAATAACCTTCCACCATAACGCCCGTATTCACGGGTCGGTTTGGGGTCTCCCCCGGAGCATAACCGGAAGTGCTCGCTATGCGGCGAGGCGGTGCATTAGGCGCATGCGCCTGCACTGTCTTACCCAGTGGAGGGGAAGACGAATTGGAAGCGAGATGAGGAAGCGCCTAAAGTTATGATGTCTGAAGTGCTCATAGCACATGGAACTACGAATGTGGCCATCACGTTCATAACCACCATATCAAAAGCATGTGATGTTGCAATGAAAAGGAGAGGGAAATGATTGTCAAATCGACGTCACTCAGTATACAAAGCACAGAAAATTATGTGGAGCAACAAACCCACTACTCTGAAATCTCAAAGATGCGCGTTTTCTTAAGTAATTTGAAGAGTCACTCACTTTGAAAGAAGCCAATATTTCAAACATTGATAGAAAAATGTGAAAAATGATAAAGGGCGGCATTGCTTAATCCCCGCTAGTAAGAAAACAAAAAATAACACGTCTTTTATATTTGTCTAGCGTTTTAAAGACACTTTAAAGGTTATATGTAATTTTTTATTAAGAAAATCGGTGGTCTCCTTCATAGTTTTAAACTAAAAAAATGATTAATAATTGACAGTTTTATTGAGATCAAGGCCAGTTTATGAAAGATTTTTTGTGAAAAAACAACAACAGTTTTTAATGATAAAAGATATAGTATTATTTCGGAATAATGAATAAACACAACCGTCCACTCGGCTAGCGTAGCACAGCATGTAGCAACTCCGAGCTCTTGGGTTCAAAGCGTGGGAAAACTGGTTATGAAAAATTAATTTAATTAATTTAATAAAACGAAGTCTAATGAGGAAATGTGGTGATTTCCGAAATAGTACTATAACTTCTACTATCAAAAACTGTTGTTGTTTTTTCACAAAAAATCTTTTGTAAACTGTCCTTGAGCTCAATAAAATTGTCAGTTATTAACACCACCAGAAAAATAACAAACATTTATATAAAAAAATAATTAATATACTAAACAAATTAAATTTATTGTGTTAGCCGGCTCAAGGTCAATTGAAAACTCAAATTTTGGTTTTTATAATCCAATATATTTCGATTGCTCTTCGGCAATCGTCTTCAGGGTAACTATTTAATAATAACAACATATAAATACAATTAACAATAATTTTGACAATAACGTACATATAAATATGCATAACAACAATTACAAACATACATACATACATTTTTTACACGTCCTCGCTGTTTAACGTGGAGTTTCGTACTAAATTTGTTGTCAATAAGTGCCTGTACAAGTGAGCACAATTATCAGTGTCCGTTTTGTAGTTCAGTCTTATGTTTGTCGGTGTGTTGATTACGTGAAGCATTTCTTAAATAAAGCGTTTGCCATAGTGTTGTTCTTGTTGTAATATACTGGCGTCGTTTAAATTCGGAGAGTGACCGCTGGCTGCACAGTGGGCCATGAGTGCTGTTTTCTGGAAGTCGGTATTATGGCATTGTTTGAAATCCGATTTATGTTGTGCCAGTCTGGTTTTTAATTTTGACTTCGTTGTTCCTATGTTAACCTTATGACATATTTCATTGTCTTTACCGTTGCACGGGATTTTATAAATAATGTTACTTTTCTCTGTTTTAGGTATCGTTGCTTTGGTTTTATTGAATAAATGTTTTAAAGTATTGTTAGGTTTATGTGCTATTTTTATTTCATCTTTATTGTAGCTTGGGGTCAGGGCAGGCTCTGGCCAGGGCCTGCGAGCAGCTCGCAGTAAAAAAGTCCACCATGTTCTCCAGTTTACCGATGGTTTTGGGCTCTACCGGTACTGGATGTGGTAGGTTGCTTTCGAAAATGTCCCTATAGAGAAGCCAGTCAGTGTTTCTCAGGTCTTACGAACCTTTGGAGCACTGGTGAAAAGATCTAGAGTTGTCTCAATATATCTATGGTCTGAAAAGGAGGGTTCATCAAGAACCTTCCAATTGCTTACCATATCATATAGCTTTTCACTACATTAATCGATTTTTACCGATAAAAGTGGGCTCTGTGCCCTTATTGCATATAACTAAGTTAGTAGTTAAGAGATAACTAAAAATACACTCACCTCGATTGTTAACGTCGGTGCTACCCCACTGTACATGGTGGGCGTTAGCGTCGCACCCGATGAGAACTGAACCCTCTGCGTGGTCGTTCACTAGATCGCGGAGTAGATCTTGAGGGGGATCCTCAGCCTCATACGCCATGTATGTGGAGGCCAGTAGTGTTGTCGTCATATCTCAATTACTATAACAAGGTAAAAGAAAAATGTTTAGATCTTTCTTCGCCATTACACAGGTTCTTATTTACCTTTACCACGCTCAACAAGCAGCCTATAGCCCATCGCACCTAGACCACAGACCACCTAGTTATTAACCCAGGGTTCCTGGATAAGTGCGATGTCTATGTCGTCGCCAAGTAGGTGACTCAGGAGAGCAGCGGATGCTGCCCTAGACCGGTTTAGGTTGATCTGCACAACCCTCATCATTTGAGGTTCCCATCATCTCCTTTACCGCAACGACAGTGACGTCAGCGCTGTCTTCCCCTTCGCTAAAGAGCAGCTCCTCCTCAGCATACATTCTTTACATCGCCGATGCCAAGTTTGATTGCGAGGAGGCTCCGCTCTCCGCATCGGAAAAGTCAGCCTCCGGTTCAGGTCCCTCAATGTCCACCTCCATTAAGGCACCCGCCTCGGAGGCTCGCTGTGCCGAGTCACTTCGTCAAGGCCGTAGTAAACACGGCCCTGTCTCTTCCCCAGGATCTCCAAAGAGTCCCTGTTCAGAGACAGGACCACTTGCCTTGACGGCCCATCCGGCTCCTCTACTCGTAGGACCTTCCAGCCGCCCGTAGGTAAGATGCTTTCCGGTGATGACGGTGTTACAGGCACCCACGCCCTCGCTCAAGGTCCGACTGGAATAACCTTCCACCATAACGCCCGTATTCACGGGTCGGTTTGGGGTCTCCCCCGGAGCATAACCGGAAGTGCTCGCTATGCGGCGAGGCGGTGCATTAGGCGCATGCGCCTGCACTGTCTTACCCACTGGAGGGGAAGACGAATTGGTTTTTTTATTTGACCTTTCCATATTTAGCTGGGTTCCCACTCGAAGCCGCTATCCTCACTCGGTGTTGTAGTCGCTATAGGATCCCATGGTTATCTATGAAGCAGGGAGGCCATGCAAGGGTTGGCACCCAAACCTATGGGGTAAGGTACTCAGAGCCAGATCCAGCGCAAAAGCGGGAGGGTCGCCTCAACCGCTACCTACAACCAACACCTAAATAGCGACGAGATTAGAACTTACTTCGAGGCCTGCCAGGGTTTTAACGGGACGGAGGCAGTCAGGGCATTAGCCTGAAAGCCATTTCTGCAGGGTTTCACCCCTGCATACTCAGGTAACAGAATACCGCAACCACCAGCTCGGTAACAACAAAACAAATCATTAGGGAGAGGGTAGTCAAGAAACGAAATTAAGGTCAGGCGGGTTCTCACCTTCCTTTATTTGTTCCCCAGCCGAGGCTTAGGTTAACAGTGCTACCAAGCGTGAGGGAAAAGGAGGAGATTGATAGATCCGTATAACTGAACGGGGAACAAATGGCATTAAGCGTATGGACTGCAAGTGATCCATGAGCGATTGATCATGTTTCGCTCGCGCCTGTATGCCCTTCGGCCAATTTCTCTTTCTGCTTCAGAACAGCTCATGCGTAAGTAACATCAGCAGGTGTTTCAATGCATAGCTTTGTGGAATGAAGTTCAGGGGTAGTGCAGTCAATGAAATGCAGTATGCGGCACCGAAATATAGTATCATGTATTTACGGCGATTATTGGCTCAAATTGTTTGTGAAGCCAATTAATGCGTGCTGCATACGGATTTCTTCAGCATTGCGATCGGTTTCTGCTAACTCCGGGCGGCAAGGTCGTTTTATTTATGTTCACCAGACTTGGCGTTATCTACAAAGCGCAAATCCCAACAGATCGTTCGTACTAGCCTTACATACGACAAATTTAGTAAAACTAATCAAACGCTCATCTGGCAACAATTGTGCTCCATGCTGGTAAGGACTTCGGAGAACCAACGGTTTGTGTTGGCATCAGGCTTACAACCTTTTCGTGCTTAATGAGCCTGGTCGAAAAGGTCTCTTCAGTAGGAAAAAGGCAAAACGGTGGCGGGAAACTTCATCCACTTAGGCCGCTTCGATAGCGGCACATTGTTAAAAATAATTGTATACATTGATGTTTGGTTTAAAGAAACTCAAGGCGGTTATCATAAATAACTGGAAAATTCCTGACTTTGTCACGCACAAGTTTGTCAGGGTGTCCAAAATTTAACTCAAGTTGAGTGTAATCGGCAAAAAAAAAAACCCAATCTTCTGAAATCCAATCAAGTGGCTACTGTTTCGCTGCATAGTCCCCAGAAAGCGTAAGTGTTGGCGCATGATACTATAAGACAGCACAAGAATTGCTGCAGCAAACTATAAAAAACCAAAATATTGATGTTGCTTTATTTAGCGCAGCCTACCAGATGGTCGACAGTTAGCTATGAGCCAAGAACAACTAAGGGCGATCAACGGCATGGAGTTGTGTCAATAAACCACTTCTCTTAGAAAAACTGAAATCAGTCATAGGCTGCATCTGCGTGCACATTTCAGGAATCGTAATGTACATTTGCTACATACCACCTATTGCAGAATTTGTAACAATTATTGACAGGTAATTCTAAAACTAGAAGACAAATTGTATTCGCGGCCGACTTTAATACATGTCCCCAAGCATGGCGAAAGCTTAAAGGCAGGTCTTTTTCGACTCTAGAGGGGCTCTATTAATTACCGGAATCAAAGCTACATTCAAAAAATATTGAGGCGAGTCTATATTAGATTTAACCTTCATAACTAGTAGAGTCTTCCGGAGTGTTATTTGGGAAGTTAGTGACGACTATACGCACAGCGATCACCAACCAATTATTTTTACTATAAACGAAGAAAAACAAATACAGTCCTCCCCTGGAAGTAGGGCTGGAGAATCAACGCCCGAGATGAGGAAGCGCCTAAAGTTATGATGTCTGAAGTGCTCATAGCACATGGAACTACGAATGTGGCCATCACGTTCATAACCACCATATCAAAAGCATGTGATGTTGCAATGAAAAGGAGAGGGAAATGATTGTCAAATCGACGTCACTCAGTATACAAAGCACAGAAAATTATGTGGAGCAACAAACCCACTACTCTGAAATCTCAAAGATGCGCGTTTTCTTAAGTAATTTGAAGAGTCACTCACTTTGAAAGAAGCCAATATTTCAAACATTGATAGAAAAATGTGAAAAATTAAAAAGGGCGGCATTGCTTAATCCCCGCTAGTAAGAAAACAAAAAATAACACGTCTTTTATATTTGTCTAGCGTTTTAAAGACACTTTAAAGGTTATATGTAATTTTTTATTAAGAAAATCGGTGGTCTCCTTCATAGTTTTAAACTAAAAAAATGATTAATAATTGACAGTTTTATTGAGATCAAGGCCAGTTTATGAAAGATTTTTTGTGACAAGACAGCAGCCGTGAGGTAATAAATAATAAATCTGGAAATTTTGTGGGAATCGTCCCAAATGAAAATCAAGTTAATATCTTCAGGTGTGGGGTGCATATCCCAGCACCTCTTAAAAAGTTAATCTTCAAACAAAAATGCGATCAACACGAAATACAGCCACTGCAAAAATGAGCACCGCTGTACCAACCGGAGAATCAGATGTCCTTGCTGCTCCAATAATGAGTATTGCCCGTACCACAGCACGGAACACGGCCACTCCAGAACCGAGCACCGCTACAACTGCTCCCGACGTACCTCCTAACGCTTCAGAAAAAACCACCGCCGCTCACACTGCTGTTTCCACTGCCTCTTACGCCGCTATTTCCACCGCCGAAAATACAAGCATTGTTCATGCGATGGGAGGACCGCCCATGACCGCCGCCACCTATCCCACCGCTGTAACCAATACCCCCGCCGTAACCTACGCCTCCGCTGCCGCTGCTCCTGCTGCTTATTCTGCTGCCGCTGCTTATTCCGCTGCCACTGCGCCCGCTGCAAACAATGATTCTGTTGCGGCATCATTTAGAAGCGCCAGCCCATCAAACGTAACCGAGGAAGCGAATCGTCTAGAGGAACAACTAAAGATCCTAAAGCTGCGCCGCGAGATAGCTGAGATAGAGAGCCAAATTCACAATAGACCACTAAGGGGCTACCTGAATTTTGAGGAGCTCGAAGCGGCCGTATCCAGCTTCGGTGGAGATGACCACCGAGATGTTAATAAGTGGATCCTGCAATTTGAGGACTACGCGGAGGCAAACAACCTGAACGATAGGCACAAGTGCCTAGCCCTACGCCGCTGTATGGTGGGAACTGCGAAGGAGTGCGTCCTCAATTATGGGTTGGCCGATTACAGTGATTTAAAAACTCTGCTACAAAACACGTTCCGACGCAACATAACCAGGCAAGAAATCTATCGCCAGCTGAGGGCACGGAGGCTGAAGGCCTCGGAGTCATGCATCGCCTACGTAATCGCCATGCAGTCCATTGCGTCCAAGACGGACATAGAGGAATAGACGGCATACCAGACAACAGCAATAATATTAGTTTGCTGTACGGTGCTAGCACGATCCAGGAGCTGATTCGGCGTATGGATAGATACGAACAACGCCGCTCTATACCCACAGCACCGAGGTCCTCCGCTCCGGCCGCCATACGAAATATTCAGCCAAAACCAACCACTGCTGTTGCTGGAGACCTAAGCCAAGTACGCTGTTTCAACTGCTCACAGTTTGGGCACTACCAAAGCAGCTGCCCGAAGCCAACTAGACCCCAAGGATCCTGCTTCATCTGCCACCAAATGGGTCACCTGCACAACAACTGTCCGAAGAGGCGAAGCCGAAATACCGAGGTAGCCGCAGTGTCTGAGGAAGCCTCAAATGATGACTACATACATTTTAAGCAATGGGTAAGTGTGGCCTTATGTAATATGTCAAACCCAATCAGAAACACAGGTTTTACAAATATTTATTCTCTCCTTGATTCCGGTAGTCCGATTAATTTGATGCGAAGATCAAGCGCCCCACAGTGCACAAGCCTATCACCTAAACCATATCCAACCAAATTTATCGGCATCGGAAAATTTAAAATACATTGCTTTGGCACAGTTTTATGCGCTGTAAAATTTCGAAATAAAATTCGGCATATCCAAATAATGATTGTTCCGGATAATACAATCACGACGCCTTTGATACTAGGTCGAGATTTTATGAAATCATTTAATATTCATTTGATACAAGTAAATAAAATAGAAAACAGTGAATTTAAAAACAAAATAGGTTCAAGACTGGAATCTAATAATAAGTTAAATAAAGTTATTTCTAATATAAAACACAGTGTTTCTGATTTGGTAGTAGATAAGTTTGCTGATGATGACTGCAGAGAGGGTTACTATATTTGTAAAAGAAATTGTGTTGAGGCCCATAAGCGAGGCATCGACATGTCAAAAGTACTTAATGAAAAGCCACAAAGTCCCGAAGATAGTGAACACGTTGATGAATATACTTATGTCGTAAAGGAACTAAGTGCAATTGACTCTGAACAAGAACTAGATGTTGACCTAGGACCTGGGTTAGATAGTGGTAAAAGACGGGAATTACTGACAGCCTTGACTGATTCATATATATCACCTCCTGACCGGAAAAAAGAACCCTATGATTATAATATGAAAATCCGTTTGACCGATGATACACCATTTTACTGCTTGCCTAGGCGCTTATCATTCCAAGACAGATCAGTAGTTCAAAGAATTACCGACGATTTACTGAATAGGCAGATAATACAGCCAAGTAGCTCTCCTTATGCCTCTGCCATAGTGTTAGTAAAGAAAAAGAGTGGTGATGTTCGAATGTGCGTTGATTATAGGGCCCTTAATAAAAAAACGACTAGAGATAACTTTCCGTTGCCCTTGATAGAAGATTGCATTGAGTACATGTCGGGAAAGAAATGGTTCATCTTACTAGACCTTAAGGACGGGTTCAATCAACTTATGATGGACAAAGATTCTATTCCTCTGACATCCTTTGTCACTCCTCACGGGCAATTCGAATACCTTCGAATGCCTTTCGGACTAAAGAACGCGCCAGCTAACTTCCAGAGGTTTGTTTACAACATCTTTCGCGACTTAATTGACTCAAAGGAAATTGTAGTCTACATTGATGATATTTTGATTGCGTCCACTTCCTTTAAATGTCATCTTTGTACCGTAGAAAAAGTCCTGAAGAGGATTTACGAAAGAGGTTTAGAACTTAAGCTGAAAAAGTGCAAATTTGGTTACAATAAAATAGAATACTTAGGATACCTTGTCAGCCCCGCGGGAATACAACCATCCGATGCTCATGTTCGTGCAATCGCCTATTATCCTGTGCCTAAAGACCACAAGGAACTTCGTTCATGTCTAGGGCTGTTTTCATACTTTCGGAAATTTGTACCGTCGTTTTCAGAGACTGCCAAACCGCTGTTGGATCTGTTACGTAAGGAGACATCATTCAATTTTTCAGACCGTTGCCTCGAAGCTTTTAAAAGATTGAGGGACAAGTTAGTTCAGTCACCGGTGCTAGCGATATATGACCACAGACGGGAAACAGAACTCCATTGTGACGCCAGTAGTCAAGGGTTTGGGTCCGTTTTGCTACAAAGACAGGATGATAAGAAATTACATCCAATCGCATATTTTTCAAAAACTACCACGGCGGCCGAATCTAAATATCATAGCTTTGAGCTGGAAACGCTCTCCATCATCTATGCTCTTAGAAGATTCAGAGTTTACTTAGAAGGAATTCCATTCACTATCGTAACAGATTGCAACTCACTTGCAATGACTCTCAGCAAAAAACAAGTTAACCCGCGGATTGCAAGATGGGCTTTAGAGCTGGAGAACTTTAACTATTCCATCCAACACCGAAGAGGGGTAAACCTCGGACATGTGGACGCCTTAAGTCGTCTCCCGCAGCTGAACGGTGAGACTGACGTCGTTAACGCAGACGCACGTGATAGTAATTCCTCGTCAGTAGGTATTTTAAAAGAGTATCATGTTATCGGCAACGGTCTGCTGAAAAGTGATGACGAAGGCCAAAATATATGCGAAGTAGTCGCTGCTATAGACCACAACGATCTTGACTTCCAGATACAGGTTGCACAAAATAGGGACACGAAACTCAAACAGCTTATGAGTGAATTAGAAAAAGGGGAAGTGGTAGGTTACGAACTGATAGATGGATTGCTTTTTCGCAAGCTTGGTCGTGACTCCTTGCTATGTGTACCACTGGAGATGGAAGACAATGTAGTCCGCATGGTGCATGAAAAGATCGGACACCTGGGAGTAGACAAGTGTCATGACCAAATGCGTAAGCACTACTGGTTTGAGCACATAAAGGATAAAACTCACCGTTTTATTCAAAACTGCATCAAGTGCATCCTATACTCTGCTCCAGTGCGCACTAATCAACACAATATGTATAGCATCCCGAAGACCCCTGTACCTTTCGATACTCTTCATTTGGATCATTTCGGCCCGTTACCAGCTATAAAGTCGAAACGTAGGCATATACTAGTAGCAATAGACGCCTTCACCAAGTTCGTTAAGTTATACCCAGTTAACTCCACGAGTACGAAGGAGGTTTGTTGTGCATTAGAAAAATACTTCGGTTACTATAGCCGCCCGCGACGTATTGTTACCGACAGAGGGACATGCTTCACTTCGCTAGATTTTAGTAGCTTTTTGTTAAAAAGAAACATCGACCACGTGAAAGTAGCGGTGGCATCGCCACAAGCGAATGGTCAAGTCGAGAGGGTTAACCGCGTAATAAAGGCTATGTTAGGTAAGCTGACCGAATCACTGGAACATTCAGATTGGGCGACGAAACTCTCTCAGGCGGAATACGCAATAAACAATACGGTCCATAGCACAACGAAACACACGCCTAGCGAGTTACTTTTTGGCGTCGGTCAGAGGGGTTTTATAGTAGACGGGTTAACAGAATTCTTGGAAGACAAATTATTGAACAATACTTCGAGGAACCTTATTGAAATGCGGGAAAGCGCCTTACGAAATATAGAAAAATCTCAAGAGTACAGTTTGAAGTATTTCCTTAGGAATAGTACACCTGCAAAAAAATACTCCATCGGCGACTTTGTGGTCATTAGACATGTTGATACCTCGCCCGGAATAAATAAAAAATTTATCCAAAAATATCGCGGCCCTTACGTTATACACAAAATTCTACCAAATGATCGATACGTTATCAGGGATATCGATAATTGTCAACTTACACACTTGCCCTATGATGGCATTGTTGAAGCTATAAGAATAAGGAAGTGGCTTGCCCCAGTCAATGAAAGCGACAACCCTCTCCTGTCATCGGCGCAAGCTGGCCACACTGCTTCGTAAGTTATTTGTACCTCTTTGATTGAGGCCAATCAAATTGTTCAGGTTGGCCGAGATGTTAACATTATTTTTAATTATCTTAAGACATATTGATCACCCTATGCATGTTTAAGATTTTTGTAGATGTTAGGTTATATAAAATACCCTGTAACGTCAAGTCGGCCATCTTATGTATCGGACTGTCACTTTGGTTCCCTCTCTTCCGTTTTGGATTCCAGGGTGACAAGACAGCAGCCGTGAGGTAATAAATAATAAATCTGGAAATTTTGTGGGAATCGTCCCAAAAGAAAATCAAGTTAATAGCTTTAAATTTAATAGGTTTGTCAAGGTGGTGTTTTTGGTTTGAGGATCGCGATTTTTTTAATAATTTATCTATTATGTGCTTCGGAAAGTCGTTGATTTTTAATGTCATTTGTATTTCTTTTTTAATTTCTTTGTGGTAAATTTCGTCCGATATGTCCAACATTCGTCGTGTACAGCCCATTGCTGTATTTATTATCATCGTCCTGGGATGTTTGGAATTATAATTGATGATTCGTCCAGATGATGTTGGTTTCTTATACCACTTTAACTTCAACTGGTTTCCTCGTCTGGTTATTATGGAATCTAAATACGGTAATTTTCCGTCTTCTTCTAGCTCAATTGTAAATTTTATGTTTTTGTCGAAAGAATTAAGTGCGTCAAGTGTGTTTTGTACCTCGTTCTCGTTCACTATAGCAAATAAGTCATCTACGTATTTTGTGAGCAATCTTGGTGTTCGTCCTAATTTTTTCAGCGTGTTGTCCAGCAGCTTTTCCATTATAATGTCTGCAATTACCGGAGAGGCAGGAGATCCCATTGGCATTCCTTTTAATTGCGTGTATATCGTGTCCTTAAATTTAAAATATCTATTTTCTTTTATACAAAACGTCACTATTTCCATGAACAGTTTTTTTGGTATTTTAGTGTGTTCTTCTATTGTTGTCCATTTTGCTTGTATTGTGTCAAGTGCCAGCTGTATTGGAATGCTTGGAAAAAGTGAAACCACGTCGAAAGAAATAAGTTTTTCATCGTCACAAATGTAAGTATTGTTTGTCCTGTTCTTGAATTCCATTGTATTATGGATATTATAAGTAGATGTAGCAGTGATGTTTTTTAATATATTCACAATATACTGGCACAACATAGGGATATGCAAAAATCAAAGAAAATAATGACAACAATAAGGCATTGATCAACAAATATCAAACTACATCTAAAAAATTGGTAAAACTTAAATCTAGAATTAAATTCCTTTTAAAGTGCCGAAAATCAAAACTTATTCCTAATTTTATTAAAAATTCTACCCGATGTAATAAATTATTTGTATTTGACTGTGACGCACACCTTGACATAAACAGAAATTTAACGAGATACACACACGTATATCAATCTAAAATATTAAGTCTTCTTATTAAACAAAAACACAACATATTAAAAAGAAAAACACAACAGATGGAAGAAATAACAACAAACCTAAAAAAACAGCTGAGCGAAAATGACTTACAAACATTTATGGAGATTGAGAGAAATGTCGCGAATAAACTAACAACATCACTGAAGAAACAACAGGAACAGAAACACGAGAGACTGCGGAATAAACGGAACAACATATTTGTGGATAAAAATAAACAAGAAGATTGGTTTGTAAACACAACAAGAACTGAGTTTCCTCCTGACATAAAATCATTACTGTCGAAGGTTTCAAAGTTTGCACTGCCGGTTGAAAACAAGAAACTCCCTCTTTTCCAATACATAGCGGACGGAGAGGATTTGATACAAACTATTAAAAGCAAAGAACAGCAAGAAGAAGCTCGTACCAATTTCTCCATATTGGTAAAAAATCACATAACAACAAACAGAGAAAGTGAAATGGATCGAATAATAGATACAGTGGGACGGACACGGAAATTTCTAAGAAAAAATGACAATATTCGAATATTAACATCAGATAAAGGGAACAAAACGGTAGCAATGGAAATAGGTGGAAAATGACAAATATATTGGGCGACTTGACTGTATACAGAATACAAAGGCGAGATCCGACATCTACACTACAAACCAAAAACAACGATTTAGTAGACAAACTTTTTAAAATGGGACTAATTTCAAAATTGGAAAAAACAAAACTTACCACAACGACGGCATTACAACCAAGGCTATATGGGTTACCCAAAATACATAAAGAAGGTATACCACTCAGACCGATATGCTCATCAATTGACTCACCATCGTACGGTCTGTGCAAATATATTGTGAATATATGAAAAAACATCACTGCTACATCTACTTATAATATCCATAATACAATGGAATTCAAGAACAGGACAAACAATACTTACATTTGTGACGATGAAAAACTTATTTCTTTCGACGTGGTTTCACTTTTTCCAAGCATTCCAATACAGCTGGTACTTGACACAATACAAGCAAAATGGACAACAATAGAAGAACACACTAAAATACCAAAAAAACTGTTCATGGAAATAGTGACGTTTTGTATAAAAGAAAATAGATATTTTAAATTTAAGGACACGATATACACGCAATTAAAAGGAATGCCAATGGGATCTCCTGCCTCTCCGGTAATTGCAGACATTATAATGGAAAAGCTGCTGGACAACACGCTGAAAAAATTAGGACGAACACCAAGATTGCTCACAAAATACGTAGATGACTTATTTGCTATAGTAAACGAGAACGAGGTACAAAACACACTTGACGCACTTAATTCTTTCGACAAAAACATAAAATTTACAATTGAGCTAGAAGAAGACGGAAAATTACCGTATTTAGATTCCATAATAACCAGACGAGGAAACCAGTTGATGTTAAAGTGGTATAAGAAACCAACATCATCTGGACGAATCATCAATTATAATTCCAAACATCCCAGGACGGTGATAATAAATACAGCATACGACGAATGTTGGACATATCGGACGAAATTTACCACAAAGAAATTAAAAAAGAAATACAAATGACATTAAAAATCAACGACTTTCCGAAGCACATAATAGATAAATTATTAAAAAAATCGCGATCCTCAAACCAAAAACACCACCTTGACAAACCTATTAAATTTAAAGCAGTAACTTATGTACCTCAAATATCAGAACGCTTAACGAAATCAAATTGCTACAATAAAGATGAAATAAAAATAGCACATAAACCTAACAATACTTTAAAAAATTTATTCAATAAAACCAAAGCAACGATACCTAAAACAGAGAAAAGTAACATTATTTATAAAATCCCGTGCAACGGTAAAGACAATGTGCAGCCAGCGGTCACTCTCCGAATTTAAACGACGCCAGTATATTACAACAAGAACAACACTATGGCAAACGCTTTATTTTAGAAATGCTTCACATAATCAACACACCGACAAACATAAGACTGAACTACAAAACGGACACTGATAATTGTGCTCACTTGTACAGGCACTTATTGACAACAAATTTAGTACGAAACTCCACGTTAAACAGCGAGGACGTGTAAAAAATGTATGTATGTTTGTAATTGTTGTTATGCATATTTATATGTACGTTATTGTCAAAATTATTGTTAATTGTATTTATATGTTGTTATTATTAAATAGTTACCCTGAAGACGATTGCCGAAGAGCAATCGAAATATATTGGATTATAAAAACCAAAATTTGAGTTTTCAATTGACCTTGAGCCGGCTAACACAATAAATTTAATTAAAATAGAAAGGTCGCCAAAAATATCATCATACTAAAAAAATAATTTAATTTTTACTAATTTTTAAGAAAATCGCAGATGTTGACTTTGCCTTTAATTTGGAATGTCTCTGTATCCAAAACAACCACCATTGCCTATATGTCAGCATTGAATATATGTACCTTAAAAAAGCAATATAAATTTATAAACCCAAAACTTAATCTAAATCAGGTATTAAACAAAAAAATATAGAAAGAGAAAAATTTAAACTTAAATAATATTGATGACAGAGTTTAGTTACTTTATAAAATCGATAGAAAATGGGAAAAAGACAAGAGGCAGAAATCAATACAAATCAATTAATAATAAAATGTTTACGAAGCTCATTTTTAAAACGCAACGAGTTACTAATATTTTTCAGCTTAAGTGGAAGACTGTTCCAAAGACGAATAGCGAAAACAAAAAACTGGCGTTTAGAAAGTAATGAATTTAATTTAGCGTGAAGAAGCTGAGAAGATCTGATTGAACTGGACTGTTGCAGTCTATGACAGAGATACTGAGGTTCGCCCGTTATCAATATTTTGTGCAACATAGTGAGACACCTCAGCTTGATGACATTTTCAAAAGGTATTGAAAAAATTGTATGCGCATGTATTGAAATATGCTCTCGACGTTTTACACCACATATGTATCTAGCAATGCTGTTATATAATACATTAAGTTTTTTGTTGTAGGTACTGTCACAGCTGGCGTATATTTCACAGCCATATAATAGAGTCGGAAGCACGTAAGCTTTAGCTGGAACTAATCGAATTCTTTCTGGGGTAAAATATTGAATATACCAAAGTGATCGAAGCATTCCATATACATACTTTACCGATGGCATTAATTATGTCATTGTTCCATGTGAATGTTCAATTAAATGCAACGCCAAGGTTTCTTGCAAAGTCGACATAATCAATCACTGAGATATTTAAGATAACCTTATCAAAAGCGTCAAGTTTTAAATACTTTTTGTAAATGGCAATGCATTGGGATTTACTTGGGTTGAGGATGAGACTGTTATTATTGGCCCACTTATTGACCGCACTTAGATCATTATTTAACTTACAAATAGTTGCATTAATTGAATCAAATGGACAGCTAAGACACATCGGCGTAAACATGAATATCACACTGATTAAGCACCTCAGTAAGGTCATTGATGTATAATACATATAACAAAGGACCAAGCCCAAACCCTTGTGGGACACCTTTAACCACAGACATAAAATTGAACGAATGGTTATTAACACAGACTGCCTGCGAACGCTCACAAAGATACGACTTGACAAGTTTAATCGCTGGAGACGATAAATTAAACAAAATTTTCAACTTTAAACACAATAAGTAATGGTCAACAGTGTCAAATGCTTTGGAATGGTCAAGAAGGGTTAGAAAAGCCACAAGATCTTTATCCATCTTAAGCCTAATATCATCAGTAACTTTTAAGAGTGCAGTTATACAATTCCTGTTAGATCTGAAGACAGATTGGCATTCGCTCACTAATGAGTTCTTCTTCAAAAAAGAGTTAATCCGACGATGCGTTAAAGGGCCGTACACATACAACTTTCCTCGCTTTACTTGACAATTCGAAATTTAACAACAAAGCATGAGGTGTAGAAGGTTTGCTACATAGAACGCTTTGACAGTTTCTACGTTAGTGGTTTGTTTTCAATTGTTATTTGTGTCTATTCCAAATATTTTGTTTAATAAAATATTAAGAAATGAGTTTTACTTACATATATAATTAAGCGGTAGTTATGCTATTTATGTATGTTTCAAAGTCGCGAGTGTAATAAACTATATTCAGGCCGAGCATATTTCGACAAGATAAATAAAAACCGATCAAAGAGGTGTTTTATTTGCTATTTATTAATATTTCTCTTCTTTTATCTTTTTAAAAGTAATTATACACGCAAAAACTATGAAATACTAGTAAATTTTCTAAATTGTTTGTATATGCACGCATAAATAAAATAGAAATGTTGGTTGTCAAAGTGTACAAAAGTTGAGAATTCGCCATGATTTTGCTTCGTTTTGCTTTGCTTTACTTTTCTCGCCTTGTATTTAGCAGCACTCATATAACATCAGTACTTTAACTTATCTGTCAAAGCGAAACTCTGAAGTAAAGCAAAGCGAAAGTCTTATGTGTACGGCCCTTAAGTGTTCCAGCACCGTGGACAGACAAGGCAAGACAGCAATTGGCCTGTGATCTCCATTCGATAAAACAAAAATTTTTGTTTGAATATTTAACGACTGCCTTGCAGACTGTGGAACGCATAATTACCTATACAATTACAGAAACCATTTTTTAATCTTCAAAACCAGGGACCGGAAATAAGAGTTATTTTTAAATTTTTTAATAAATAAATCATACATAAATGAAGATCGTAGAAAAGTTTTGATTACACCATCATGATTTTTAGGTGAACTATATGCAAAATATTGTATGATTTAAAAATTTTTGATTTTTATTTTTCAGATCAAAAATAAGAGTTATTTTTGATTTTTATATATTTAGATCAAAAATAGAAGTTATTTTTGATTTTTATTTTTTTAAATCAAAAATAAGAGTTATTTTTGATTTTTATATTTTTATATCAAAAAAATAAAAATCTATTCGAAGTTCGTGACATAATATGTATCTTAAGCTCTTTCGCATTAAAGTAAAACTAAGGTGTACGGTTATAACAACAACAAAATGTTTGTAGAAAAGTTTCTAACTTATGCTGTGACGCTATTATTTGTTCCTTAATTTTTGTTGTTGTTATTATAACCGTACACCTTTTATTATTAGCGAAATCTTATTGTTGTTTTGAGTTTGCTAATTTCAATACACATTGCATATTACATGATAGCATTCAATCGCGAGGGAGAAGTTGTGATGAGCACTGCTTATTTATAAAATTGAAAAAGTAAAAGTTAGATATAATTTCATAATGGGAAGAAAATGAAATGTATACATACATACGTGATTTTTATATTATTGAAGACGCCAATGGAGAATGTAAACTTTGTGAAAAGAATTAGGGCGCTATGTTTAACTAATATGAAGACATTAACAAACGTGATATATGTATGTACATATATGATGACAAAAGGGCTAAAATAGAAAGCAGTGAAGCATGCAAAAACGATAAAAAAATTAAATTTACCGTTGAAATGTCCGTGAATGAAGTTGTTAATTCTTGTCTTAGTTTGTTAACTAAACAATCAGTGCCCTTGTCACTTTTTGATAGTGAGCCATTTAATACATTAACAAAACCCATATTTGATGGTCTACATATTCCAAAAATAAACTCTAGAAATAAACTCTAGAAATAAAATACTTTGCATAAAAATGGATGAAAATTTTCAATATAGAAAGGCGCAAGTTTATGCAGTAACCACTGATAACGGCACAAATATGGTGAAAGCGGTGGAGCTGTTATCATTGCATAGTGATGACGAAGAAAGTGACAGTGAAAGTGAAGACAATTACGAAGGTATTGTGTGCAATGTAAGATTCGAAAATATTATTTCTATTAAATGTGCTGCCCACACATTGCAGTTAGCTGTTAAAGTCTTTTTATATAACTTAAATACAAACGTAGTGAATAAGTCACGGAACTGTGTAAAATATTTGAGAAGATCTGCATATCGGTAAGTATTTCCTTAAACTTTGCATTCCATTCTATTCCAGACAAAAAGGACGTACCAACACGTTAGAGCTCCACTTATAATATGTTGAAGCGACTTCTAGACTTAAAAGAATTTTGCTGTATACATTTGCCATTATCCGAGCAACTCCAAACACATGAGTGGGCGGAACTAGAAAAAATTATACAGGCTCTATAAATACTCTGACGCTGAAACTACAAAATTCTAATTTATGTGTTCGGAGATTTTTATAAAAGTTGGCTAGAGCTTATTTTTACTCAAAAGGCTTCAATACTGAGATGACCAGACAACTTCTGGATCACATCGAAAAAAGGCAAACAAAGTTGCCTGAATGTGACACTATGTATGCATCCTTGTTTTTAGACTTCAGATTTAAGCGTGTGTTGTCAAATGAGAAACTAAATTCGGCAAAAAATCATTTTAAAAAAATGGTGCTCCAGCTAATTTATGTTTAAGCAAAACACTGAAACTCAGCGATTTTCCTGCGGTACACCACCTGTTGCAGAAGACTTGTTTCTAATAGATGAAAGCTCCGTTGCAAGCTCTCGATCTTTATTAGCAGACTGTTTAAAGTCAATGGAGATGAATTATTCGTCTTCGGACGACGATGATATTTCTACGGCAATAAATGACAGAAAATCGTTTGGATACTTCTGCTAATTTATTGGAATATTGGGAGATCAAAAAATTTGCGTTTCCATTGCTTCGAAAATTAGCTTTAATTGTTCATTCTGTACCTGCCACTCAAGTCAGTGTAGAAAGGTCATTTTCGGCACTCAGATTGATATTGGGAGGTTTGAGATATAATTTATCTGAGGAACATTTAGAATCAATTATGATGGTAAAATTGCACACCTGAAAATACCTCTTAACACTGACTTGAATGGCATTTTAGAATTTTTTCTATTTCGCTCTATTCATGTTTTTTAGCTGATAAATTATCCATAATATTTTCATAATTGTGTATATTTTAATGGCCAGTTTCTTCTTTATCACTACGCCTAAATGCGCTTCTTCTGAATACTGTTTTAATTCAAGCATAGCCACCGTGAATATATCTATGTACGTAGTTTATTGAAAATCCGGTTTTTTCAAATTGCCATTTTTTAAATAATTCGAAAACCTTAATAAATACCCTCGACGTAAAAACACAAAAGAATTGTAAACAGAGTACTCTTTTACGATACATACGAAGAGTGGAGTGCCACAATGTTCATTTCTGGGTCTAACGCTATGGATAATAATACATAAAAGATATGGATATGATCGCAGACAACTCACTTATTTGGATTCAAGACTGGCTATTCGAAGCACGTCTCGAGATTGCATATCAAAAAAGTGAAACGATTCTAATTCGCAGCAGGAAGATTCGAGAAAAAGCAAAAATATCAATATGTGATCAATATGGAATCAGCCACAGATCTGAAATACCGCGCGTCATACTAGGTTGCAGCAGGTTAGTGCGGTTGTCATTACAGACACACTTAGGCTCATTACCCATTGTGATGCCGCATTTGGGGGTTGTAACTCCCCACGAAGGAACCACCCCCTAAAAATAATCAGTGCTTCGAAGGAACTTGAAGATCTCTTATGTCAATCTCCCCAAGCTCTTCCAGATCGTTGAGGAACTGGCTGCCCATAGTGGAGAGTCTTCTTCGGGATAGAGCAGGACATTGGCACAGAAGGCGCAAGATAGTCTCTTCCTCCTATTCGTCGTGACAGCTTCTACAGAAGTCGTACAGTCTCTGCCCTAATCGAAAGGCGTGTTTACCTATAAGACAGTGTCCTGTTATGACCGATATTATCACGCTTAATTCGTGTTCATTCATGTTTATTAGTTGCCCTGTGCGTTCGATAATTTACAGGTTGTTTCCTGCCGCCATCTATCGTTCGATAATTTTGTAAACCTTTCGGCTATACGAAGCTTGCAAGTTTGCAAGGGTATTCCTAGTTCATCATATATATCTTCGGTCGAGAGCCCAGTACCTAGTCGGACTAGCTCGTCGGCCTTACAATTTCCCTCTATTCCGCTGTGACCTGGGACCCATGTCACCCTCAGACTAAATGACTCAGCCATCTCGTTAAGAGATGCGCGGCATTTCATAGCCACAATGGAGGTCGTTGATTGTTTTGTGAGAGATTTTATTGCCGCCTGGCTGTCAGTGAAATGTAGATATCAATCACGGGTATCGTATCACATTTTACGAGTTGTGTGGCCTTATATCTCGCCATCAGTTCTGCCTGAAAGACGCTACAGTGGTCTGGAAGACGGAAGCTATAGGAGATCCACAGATTCCGGGAATACACACCTCCACCCACCTTTCCCTCACGGGTATAGTATCACACTTTACCAGTTGTGTGGCCTTATATATCGCCATCAGTTCTGCCTGAAAGACGCTACAGTGGTCTGGAACACGGAAGCTATAGGAAATCCCCAGATGCCGGGAATATACACCTCCACCCACCTTTCCCTCAAGCTTTGATCCATCTGTGTATATGTAGTGATTTAGATATGTTGATTGATCACTAAGTAAAATATAATCTTTATTTAAATATACTAAATCTAATTTACAACAATTCAATTGGAGCTAATTAAGCAAACACAAGTCTTCGACATTAAGCTAAATGAAAAATCTTATGTTGTTAACCGCGCGCCGCGTGATAGCAAACTGAAAAACTTCGTTTTCTTTTTGGTTTTTCTTGTGATGCTGAGGTGAGCGTGGGAGAGCGCGGATCATAGGCGCAGGTAGTATAAAATATGTATGTAGCTCCCGCTACATGTCTCCCCTTCTTAGAGAAATGATGTTCACCTATAATGAAAATATTAACAAAACAATTTTAAAAGTAGGCGAAAAATTAGATAGCGAAACGAGTGCGTTTTGTAGTTGTAGGGACTGCGCTCGTCGATGGTTGTGGAATGCTGTGTGTTTGCTGGTGTTCCATGTCATCGGCGATGAAGTACACTGGCTTTAGGCGATCGACGGAGATTGCTGTGTTTCTGCCTCGAACGTTAACAATGAAAAACTTTTCATTTCTCTCAATGACTGGGTAAGGGCCATCGTATGGTGTAGCAAACGACTGACGAATGTGGTCGTGTTTTACAAAAACATGAGAAGTAGTAGCCAAGTCTTTAAAAACAAATACGTGCTTTTGCCTATGCCTGGATGTTTGCGCTGGTGTTAATGCATGGAAATGGTGTCTGAGAGATGCAATTAACTCGTGAGGTGAAGAATCGGCGGCTGAAGGGTGTAGGAATTCTCCTGGCAAACGCACGGGCTCTCCAAAAACTAGTTCAGCTGGCGTAGCACTGATGTCTTCTTTCCAGGCAGCTCTGAGTCCAAGAAGAACAACAGGCAAAGCGTCATACCAAGATGGTCCATGGCACAATAACGCGGATTTGAGCTGTCTGTGCAAGCGTTCAACCAAACCATTTGATTGTGGGTGGTATGGCGTAGTTTTTAAATGTTTACTGCCCAAAATTTTTGTTAGTTGGTGAAACAGATCTGATTCGAATTGTCTACCTAAATCTGAAGTAATTCTGAGAGGTACGCCAAAGAACGAAATCCATCCGGTGACTAGAGCGCGTGCTACTGTTTGGGCCGTGCCTTTTTCTGCAGGAATTGCTTGCGGAAAACGTGTAAATCTGTCGATGATCGTCAAGCATTGCGTAAATCCACGAGATACTGGTAAGGTAACAAGGTCGATGTGGATATGTTCGAATCTCTGCGACGGTAACTCGAATCTGGCAATAGGAGACGACGTGTGACGAGTAATTTTATTTGCTTGGCACTTCAAACAACATTTCGTCCAGTTAGCAATATCTTTATTTATTGATGGCCACACATATCTTTGAGTGACTAGTTTCCGTGATGCTCTCTGGCCAGGGTGTGAAAAAGAGTGAAGTGCGTTGAAAATTCTGAATCGTAGCGATTTAGGGACATAAGGCCGAATTGTACCTGATGAAACATCGCAGTACAGTTTGACTGCGTTGTCGTTGAAATGCAGTTGGCGCAGGTCGAGTGAAATGGTGGGATTGCGTAAGAGTTCTTGCAGTTCGGTATCTTCTCTCTGTGCGATGAATAACTCAGTCAGATCAACTGCAATTGAAACTTCGTCGATGCGGGATAGTGTGTCAGCAACAATGTTTTCGGCACCGCCTACGTGACGCAAGTCAGTAGTGAATTGGCTGATGAAATCTAATCTGCGAAACTGCCATGGCGATGCACGGTCAGGGCGCTGTTTAAAAGCGTGAATGAGCGGCTTGTGGTCTGTGAAAATCGTTATATTTCGTCCTTCAAAAATATACCTGAAGTGTTGGATAGCCTCGTACACAGCGGCTAGCTCGCGGTCGTAGGTCGACTTCTTCTGCGTTGATGGAGTAAGTTTCTTGCTAAAGAAAGCAAGTGGTTGCCATTCGTTATTGCAGCGTTGTTGTAGTACTGCGCCAATTGCGTTTTCTGATGCATCGGTGAAAATAGCCCAATCGGTGTTAGCGTTTGGATGAGCGAGAAGTGCAGCGTTTGCAAGGGCTTGTTTACAGCTGTTAAATGCTTCCTCGAGTTCAGGAGCCCATATAACTGGATGAGAACTTTTTACTTTAGGTCCTTCCAGAATTTTATTAAGTGGACTCAAAAGTTTAGCTGCGTTTTTGATGAACTTTCGGTAAAAATTTATTGTACCGAGAAAACCACGTAGTTTTTTAACCGTAGATGGTTTGGGAAAATTAGTAATTGCAGATACCCTCTCCGGGAGGGGCGTCATTCCACTAGCAGTTATTAAGTGACCAAGAAATGAAACTTCGTGCTTACCGAAAACTGATTTGGCTGCATTAATGATTAAGCCTGCATTTTGTAGGCGTTGGAACAAGGTCTGCAGGTGGTCTAAGTGCTGCTGTTGATTTTCTGATGCCACAAGAATGTCATCAATGTAAGTAAATGCGAATGGCAAACCTCTTGTTACCTCATCCATGAAACGTTGGAAGGTTTGCGCAGCGTTGCGCAGTCCAAACGTCATAAACGGAAATTCGAAAAGTCCGAAAGGTGTGATGATAGCCGTTTTCGCGATATCTTCAGGTGCAACTGGTATTTGATTAAAAGCGCGAACCAAATCAATAGTGGAAAAAATGCGTTTTCCATGCAAATTCGCTGAAAAATCCTCCAGATAACGAACGGGGTATTTATCCGGGGTTGTACGGTCGTTTAAACGCCTATAATCACCACAGGGGCGCCACTCGCCTGATTTTTTGGGAACTAAATGTAAGGGCGAAGACCAAGGGCTGTCGCTTCTTCGTGCAAGGCCGAGTTGAATCATTTTCTCGAACTCACACCTGGCAATGTGTAATTTGTCTGGAGCAAGTCGTCTAACCTTACTAGAAACTGGTGGTCCACTCGTAGTTTTGATGTGATGCTCCGTTTTAAATTCATTAGAACGCTGAGCGCTACCCGGCTGAGTGATATTATGAAATTTTTGTAGGAGTTTGTTGTATGTGGGGTCAGCTTCCGGCTGGAGAGCTTTAATTGAAACAACACTGTTAATAGTGATTTTTCCAACTGTTGAAATGCCTGTAAGCTCGTCAGTTATGCGATTTCTTTTGAGATCAACAAGCAGGCCGAAATGGCTGAGTAGGTCAGCACCAATGATGGGACGCGTGACATCTGCAATAACAAATTGCCACGGGAGATCTCTACGGAGGCCGAGGTTGAGTGTAAGCATAATAGTACCATACGTGCAGATTGGGGTACCGTTGGCGGCGAAAAGCTGATATGAAATCGGTGCAATGTGCTTGTTTGTGTATTTGCGCGGGTAGACAGAAATGTCAGAGCCAGTATCAATAAGAAATTTGTCACCTGTTTTTTGGTCTGTGACGAATAAACGGCAGGAGGTTGAAAAATGAGAGCCGTTTCCCACCTTTAGCGACTCTCTCTTGGGTTTTCCTGGAACTTACCACCAGAGAACTTGCAACCAGGGAGACACTTTCGTGCTTGAGCTGCAAATTTGGTATGATACCAACAAAAACCTGTTTTATTTGAAAGTCTTTTAGTTTCGGGTCTACTTTGGGAGCGGCTTAGGTTGCGACTAGGAGTTCGCGAACGCGACCTGAACTGCATGTTTGCCATTGCAGCCGTTAACGCGGCAACTTCTTTGGTGAGCGCTGCGAGGTCTTGTCGCAAGTTTGGCGGTTGTTCAATAGCTTCAATGTCTTGAGGATGGTAGACCTCATGAAGCTTATCTGCGTACTCGGCGAGGTCGTTTATTCCGGCGTTTTTATAAATTACAAGGCATGCTCGTGTCTGTTGCGGCAGATGAGAAATCCAGCGTGTTTTTAATACTTCTGCGTTAATATCGGGAACTAGCGCTTTTAGGTGTCGCAAGTGTTGCGACGGAGTGCGATCACCTAAATTTTCTTTGTCCAAGAGTTGCAAAAGCTTCGCCTCCTTGGATTTAGAAAATCGCGCGATTAATGTGTTTTTCAGTTGTTGGTACGGATTTTCAATTGGAGGGTGGATGATGATGTCTTGTACCTCGGATGCAGAGCGCGTATCGATAAGAGGAATGGTCTGATAAAATTTGTCTCGCTCAGCCAAAATCCCGTAATTAACGAACTGCGCTTCTAGTTGAGCGAACCAGAGTGATGGTTTTTCGGTGCTGAAGGGGGGTGCTTTAACGCTATAAGCATTGGTGTGCAGGATTGAGGTTGCTAGCGGTTTATTTGGAGGAGTATCGACAGACATTACGAGAAGGTGACGCTGTTTAAGGTAACGCGATGAGTCTTTTTAAACGTCTCGCCTCCACTAACACAGAGCAAAGATCGGCGAGTGGATGAGTTTTTTTTTTTTTTTTTTTTATGCTATAATCGCGTGATTAGCAACGCGCCGATGCTACTATTGCGGTATTACTCACACACATAGGAAAAACCAGGCGTTACGATCGTTTCGATTGCGCTAAAAAAAAAAATATATTCTGAGCGGGCAAAGTTCGAAAAACGGGAAAAACTCGTGATTTGCCAATGTTACGGAATTTTTCAGTACTGCGGGATTCTCGAACACGTTTTTTAATTATATAAAGTTTGAGACGAATTTTATGCACCTTCCTTGTTATATTTAAGCAGATTTGCACGCTCTGCCGGAAAGTTAAATTTATATCGAAAGTTGGTAATTTTTCACAGACACAGGTTTATCACAAAATTGTTTAATATGAAGTGAGCAAAATTGTCAATGTTTTAGCTCTTATGAGACCGTCCACCGTCGGACGTCGGGGTCACCAATGTAGTGATTTAGATATGTTGATTGATCACTGAGTAAAATATAATCTTTATTTAAATAAATGAAAAATCTTATGTTGTTAACCGCGCGCCGCGTGATAGCAAACTGAAAAACTTCTTTTTCTTTTTGGTTTTTCTTGTGATGCTGAGGTGAGCGTGGGAGAGCGCGGATCATAGGCGCAGGTAGTATAAAATATGTATGTAGCTCCCGCTACATATACATGGATGGACTCTCTATTTCCAACTGCGTTTAGTTCCACTCTTCCTTTGAAGGAAGGAGGGTCGTAAACGCCGTGATGAGGTTGGCGGGCGGAAGCGCATAATCCACCAGACCAAGAAGCTCCGAGAATTCCGCTAGTATCTTGCCGTGACCGTAGGTACTGTTTGACCATTTTTTTAAGGATGTTCAAGCGTATCGCCGTAGCACTTGCTACCTGTTTGGCATGCAGGTCTATCGGAAGTAGATTTAGTACGGTATATAGTGACTTCGATGCCGTTGTTTTCATCGCACCAGTTATGAGAATGGACGCCAGTCTCTGAACTTTATCCATCATTATAAAGTTTACACCTTTCTGGAGGGAGTCCCACCATACTACTATGCCGTAACATAGGATCGGCCTGATCACCGCTGTGTATAGCCAGTATATAATTATTGGTTGCATTCCCCACCTTTTCCCAATTGTCCTGTTGCAGGAGTAGAGAGCTATTGTCGCTTTACGCACTCTGTCTTGGATGTTTGACTTCCAGTTAAGCTTCCTGTCCAAAATGAGTCCCAGATACTTGGTCTGTTCCTTTACTACGAGGGTGTTTCCCCCTAGAGTTATTTGTACGAGATCTGGTGTCTTGTGCTTCCTAGAAAAGAGCACCAGGTCCGTCTTTAATGCACTTACTCTAAGTCCGCGGCTAATGCACCACAGAGTTAAGCTATTTAACGATCATTGAAGCAGGTCCGTTATTGTGGAGAGATGTTTGCCTGAGATTGTTATGCAATTATTTTTCCACCCACCTCTTCGAGTTTTTGGAGGAGCCCGTTTACGGCTACATTCCAGAGGAGTGGTAAGATAACTCCTCCTTGAGGCGTTCCTCGGACTGGGTACCTCCTAAGGGAAGACCCACCTAGCTCAGCGCTTAATTCTCTTCCAACAAGCATACGCCACATGAGCGAGGCCAGTGAGTTATTCACCCCAAGGTTGACCAGTGATGAGGTGATCGCCACAGGAGAAATGTTATTAAAAGCACCCTCGATGTCTAGAAAGGCAGCTACGGTGTATTCCTTGTAATGCAGTGATCTCTCATTCGTATTGACTAGTGAGTGTAGCGCTGTTTCCACTGATCTTCTTTTGCTGTAGGCATGCTGCTCGGTTTGTAAGTCCACTGCCAATATTATCTCTAATATGCTCGTCTAGTAGCCGCTCAAACGATTTGAGTAGAAGGACGATAAACTAATTGGTCTAAAGTCTTTCGGTCTCGTATTTGTAGTTCTTCCCCCTTTAGGAATGAAGACTACTTTTACCTCTTCCCATCTCCGGGGTATACGGCTATACCGTAACACCGCCTCGTAGACGTGTACGAGTAAAGGCGCAATTAGCTCCGAAGTGTTCTGAAGGTCTGCAGGAATGATCACGTCTTGTCCCGGGGATTTAAAGGGCGGAAAACTGCCAAAGGCTCGTTTTATTTTCCCTTCGGTTATACTGAGCATGGAGAAATCATTGTTGCTCTAAGATCGAGTACAAGCTATGTTGACTCTGTTTTCCAAGCTCCCTGGAAAGTGTGTTTGTATTAGGAGTTCTAATGTTTCACCGCTGTTTGTTGTCCAATCTCCGTCATCTTTTATGAGAAAGATTTTATTGCTTGGACTCATCGATAGTACTTTTCTTAGTCTGCTAGCTTCCGAAGTGCTTTCTATCTTCTGACAGAAGTCTCTCCAGGAGGATTGTTTAGCGCCTCTGACTGCATACTTAAAGCGTTGTTGACTATCCTTAAATTCATTCGATGAGTTTGTTAACTTGCCCGGTTGAATTTTGTTCTGCATTCTTTTCGAAGAGTTGCAATTACAGTCGACCACCATGGAGGTTTCGATTTCTTACTCGCTGTTCTTATCGGACAGGCTTCCTTAACGGCCCGTTTGAAGACTTTAGTTACATCGTCTACGACTTTGTCCAGTTGATACTCTGAGTCTATTTGGCAATTTAGACCATAAATATTGTTGGAAAAGGTTGCTTTAAATTTTTCCCACTTGGTTTTTCTTAGGAACGGTTTTCGCTCTTTTACCGGTATAACTAAATTATAGATCACGTGCATATGATCCGAGAGTGAAGACTTTTTCGAAACTTTCCAGTCATGCAGAAGTTCAGCCCCTCCCTATTGACACATGTAATGTCTAGGACTTCCCTCCTATTTGAAGTCACGAAAGTGGGAGTATCTCCTACATAGCTTACCTGTAAGTTATTACACATAATGAATTCAAAGATTGACTCACCCCGTTCTTTTGTGTCTGAGCTGCCCCAGATATGGTGATGTGCATTTGCATCCGCTCCAATGATTAGCGGGGTGCCGCGCTTGTACGGCTCTGTTACCGCATCTTTTTGTGGCTGACGTGGAGGTGATGTTAATTTGTATTATCCCCACCATCAGCAGTGTTGGATGCTTTCTCCACCCGCCTACGGTCTGGTTGGCGTCCTTCTCATCGGATATGGGAGGGAGGTCCTCTGTCTCCTCCTCCATTACAGTGTCGGGGAGTTCAGAGAAGTCTCCCAGCCCTTCCTCCAACCTAACTCTTCTGAAGAGTTCGCGCACCATACCAGAGTTGGATGCTGCGTCGTCCTCTGGGACATTTTCGCCGTTCTGAGTTCTCAGCCAGATTCGCTTTCATTGACACATCCTGACGATAGATGTGAAGATGCAGCGCTTGGAAGCCTTAATTGACCTTCCACCTCTGGATCGCAAGCGGAGCTATTGATTCCTCATTGAGGACTATTACCGCTAACCTGCGCCTACCATCCACTTCACCGATCTTGGACACCTTCCAGTCGTGGGTGGGTAGCTCTGGATTGCCCAGTTGGATGAGCTCCAGCACTTCCTTTGGGTCAGTGTGGAACTCCGGAATCAAAGCTTTTGATCGGAGGCTGTTCGGAATGTCCTCCCGATGAACTACATCGAGTCGCGCTCCTTGCAGTAGCACTTTCGAAACTTATGTATTATGGGAAATCACGTTCACCACACTGCTATCGTGAAAACCGTGCACTCGTGTTGTTGTTGTTGTTGTTGTAGCGGCTAGCTACACCCCACTGGGTTGGCGGACTCCCTCAATCATTATCGTCAAGCTCAACTAACGAAAGGTCCAGGAAACGAGCCGTTTCAACAGGGTCGGACCATAGGGAGAGGGGCGTTAGTTGAGTTGGTTTGGCCGGGCATGTGAATTGGTGATTGGTGTCGTGCGGAGACTCTTCACATGCCGGGCAAGTGTTGGAGGTGTCGGGGTTGACCCTGGATAGGTAGGAGTTTAACCTGCAACAATATCCAGATCTGAGTTGAGCCAGAGGGACGCGGGTCTCACAATGCAGCTGGAGCTCCTCAGCTGCTATGGGTGGTGGTTGGACTTCCAGGACTGCACTCACAGGGCGGGTGTCGATGTATTTGGACACCGACTCCCTGTGGATGCTGTCCAGACCCTGTCGGTACGTCCTTGGGTCCAGCGTTAGGTGTACGTATGTCTGGACCTCGTCCGTCAGTTGTGAGAGATGTCCCCTGATGTGCCTGGGTGCCGGCTGTTTTGTGAGCATAATGTTGTGCTCCTGCACTGGAAGCACGTTAGCCTCATGGTAGAGGTGATCCACAGGCGTCATCAGGAGACATCCCGTCACTGTCCTGAGTGCGGCGGTCTGACAGGTCTCCAGTCTTGACCACTGAGTCCTGCTAGTTCCAGGCGACCAAATTGGCGCGGCATAATTTAGAACCGGCCGGCCTATCGTCCTGTATGCTGTCAACAACGTTTCTTTGGCTTTGCCCCAAGTGCTGCTGGTTGGCGCCACGTGTGGTGGAGCGAGGGGGTGGGGAGGTTTGGTGTTGCTGTGAGCTCCGGGAAGCCGTAGAGGCAGGAGGGGTGCGTTGAGGCAGCGGCGCGGAGGGCGCAAGGGGGGATGCCGTGGAGGCTTGGGGTGCTTGAGTGCGCGAGCAACACTGGCCCACATAGGATGTGGACCACTCCCTGGTTTTCTTAAGGCCTGAGCAGACCTTAAGATGTGTAACGTTGTTTTTCCAGCCGGGGTATGACTCGCCGGATCCAGGGTTCTTTTACTGGTCGTTACAGAAAAACCAGCAAAAGCTAGAGTCTTATTTCAAAAGCTTTATGTTCAAACAAAAGCGTATTATTTATATCTATACATTTACTCAAATTTTATTACTTGTACTGCCTCGTGAGGCCTAGCGGTGATCTCTCCGTGGTGATGCTTATGCGTTATGTACAGTGTCGCCTCGTGTTCGCTAACGGCGATCTTAGGCGGGATGACGTGGTCTCTCTTTGACAATCTCGGCGATGTCTACGTGGCGATGCTGACTTTTGTAATGTACGGCGTCGACTTGCGCTCGCTAACGGCGATCTTAGGCGTGATGACGTGGCCTCTCTGGGAATAACGGCGATGTCTACGTGGCAATGCTGACTTTTGTAATGTACAACGTCGCCTCGTGTTTGCTAACGGCGATCCTAGGCGTGATTACATGGTCTCTCTGGGAATAGCGACGATGTCTACGTGACGATGCTGACTTTGGTTATGTACAGTGCCGCCTCGTGTTCGCTAACGGCGATCTTAGGCGTGATGACGTGGTCTCTCTGGCAATAACGGCGATGTCTACGTGGCAATGCTGACTTTTGTAATGTACAACGTCGCCTCGTGTTTGCGAACGGCGATCCTAGGCGTGATGACGTGGTCTCTCTGGGAATAGCGACGATGTCTACGTGGCGATGCTGACTTTGGTTATGTACAGTGCCGCCTCGTGTTCGCTAACGGCGATCTTAGGCGTGATGACGTGGTCTCTCTGGCAATAACGGCGATGTCTACGTGACGATGCTGACTTTTGTAATGTACGGCGTCGACTTGCGCTCGCTAACGGCGATCCTAGGCGTGATGACGTTGTCTCTCTGGGAATAGCGACGATGTCTGCGTGGCGATGCTGACTTTGGTTATGTACAGTGCCGCCTCGTGTTCGCTAACGGCGATCTTAGGCGTGATGACGTGGTCTCTCTGACAATAACGGCGATGTCTACGTGGCAATTCTGACTTTTGTAATGTACAACGTCGCCTCGTGTTTGCTAACGACGATCCTAGGCGTGATGACGTGGTCTCTCTGGGAATAACGGCGATGTCTACGCGGTGATGCTGACTTTTGTTATGTGCTGTCCTGGCTTGCGTGCACTCCTGGCTATCCTGTCGGGGCAGAGGACTACTGTGGTCGTTGATCGGCTTACCACCGACTGCACCACGTGTACTGTACTAGGCTGTGGCCGCTGGCAGAAACTGACTACCGACTGCACCACGTATACTGTACTAATCTGTGGCCGCTGGCAGAGAACTGACTACCGACTGCACCACGTATACTGTCCTAGGCTGTGGCCGCTGGCAGAAACTGACTACCGACTGCGCCACGTATACTGTACTAGGCTGTGGCCGCTGGCAGAAACTTACTACCGACTGCACCACGTATACTGTACTAGGCTGTGGCCGCTGGCAGAAACTGACTACCGACTGCACCACGTATACTGTACTAGGCTGTGGCCGCTGGCAGAAACTGACTACCGACTGCACCACGTATACTGTACTAGGCTGTGGTCGCTGGCAGAAACTGACTACCGACTGCGCCACGTATACTGTA
The DNA here is from genome assembly GCA_963971545.1 of Philophylla caesio. NCBI lineage: Eukaryota > Metazoa > Arthropoda > Insecta > Diptera > Tephritidae > Philophylla > Philophylla caesio. The sequence continues at coordinate 43,941,584 of OZ020606.1, read as the reverse complement.
CTACTGTACTACTATACTACGATACTACCGGGGGTTTCGCCACACTCGCCTTACTACTGCACTGCGCCTTGTTGAGCCTTCGCTGGCTCGATGACAACTGACTCATCGGCGCTATTGCTCGTCCTTTTATGCTCGTGTTCTGCTTCTTCCTTGCTTTGGCACGGCCGTGCGCTCTGCGCGCCACTGCCCGTAGTTAGCGATCAGTTGTTCTTCCTTGCATTGGCACTGCTTTGCGCTTTGTGCGCCATCTGACCGTAATTAGCGATCAGCTGTTCTTCCTTGGGCTCGAACCATACGTTTGGTATGGTTGGGTTGTTATAAACTAGTTGTATTATCTGTCTAGTATGCTTACATCTAGTAAACCCAGAAATTAAATTGTAATTCATGGTTATTGTGTTTTCTTATGACTAGTAACGTAAACTTATTTCATTTTTCTTAAGGCTATTAATGTTATGTGCGAGACGTATTTATTGCGTCGTCGCACCTCCTTCCTTCTTCCGGGGCAAAATGCGGACGCGGCCCGACCCGTTTATTCGGATCTGGAGCATGGTGTTCTCCATGATGAACCGGGAGGAGATGCGTTGCCGGGGTTCCCTCTGGGACAAAAGGCGCTGCACTTCGTTCCGCAGGTCTTCATCCGTGTTCCCCTTTAGTACCCTGGAGTAAGTCGTGGGTTCTTCGACGGCCACCGTTGGTGCGGGTGGGACTATACGGGGAATCGTTTGTAGCCTAGAGGTGGCTTCCGGGGAGTCCCCCAGCCACTCCTCATCGGATGGCAGCAATAGCAGAATATCCTCCACTATGCGCGGCCTGTCGTCGAAAGCGTCTCTGGCAGCCTCGATGAGCGCATAAAGGCTGTCGCCCGCATCGGTGGCGCCGGGGTTTGTCCCTTCTGTGTCCGATATCTCCTCGTATTGGGGAATTTGCTGCACACCGTGGGCGCCTTGATGGACGTTGTTGTCGCCCAGAGTTCGGCTATTGGGTGTACTGCTGCTGCTCTTGGGCGCTACCTGCGCTGTTGCTTCGTCCACTACTGCGGCTTCGGCTCTATTCCCTGGCGGACCGGCCAGCATCCGTGAGAACTCTGCCGTCGTTGGCTTCGGTACCCACTGGGGTACTGGGCGGATGGTTGGGCCGCGGCGTTTGCGGCGCCGCATCTGTGCGGCTGGTCCGATGGTTTTCCTTCCTGGGGTTGACATTACCTATGTCCCACAAAATTCTATTCCTTTTTTTTTTGTTTTGCTTCCGTGTGTGGGCTGCTCGCCAGGACTGTTTGACTGCGAATGGTCGGCACCTCCTTGCGTTGTTCTATTTATAAGTTTTTTTTTTGTTTTTTTTTTTTGCATTTTCTTGCTATTGGCTATGGTAAATCTTCAGTTCATTAATGTTGGCGTTCTTGGTTTGCCTTCCGTCCACCCGTTCGAGGATTACTATTACCGGCGATATATATTTCGTTACGCGCCATGGTCCATCAAATTTAGGGCCGAGTTTGGCAGCGAAGCTTTCCGTGGCCTTGGACAATTGGTGCGTCTTGGAGAGTACGAGGTCTCCCACTCGAGGTTTCCAGGTGCTCCTTCGAAGGTTGTAATGTCGCGCTTGGTCATTTGCGGCACGTGTCATATTACGGCGTACTAGGACGAAGAGGTCTTTCAGGCGTCTTGCTTTCTTAATTGGTGACTGGACTACTTGTGAGGTCCCGGGTGTCTTTTCATCGTATAATGTTTTAGGCAAACGTGGTTCTCGGCCTTGCACCAAAAAGGCTGGGCTAAAGCCGGTGCTCTCTGAAACGCTGGTGTTGATAGCTAGTGTTATTTCTGGTTGTAGACTATCCCAGTCACGTTGCTTTCACAAGAAAATTGCGCGATCATGGTCTTGATGGTCCTGTTGGCTCGTTCCGTGGGCTTCTCCTGGGGTGTGTATGGGGCGGTTGTCTGGTGTACGATTCCCAGTTCGCGCAAGAACTGTCTAAAACTCCGGCTGCAGAATTGGCTGCCGTTGTCGGATATAAATAGTTTTGGTATTCCGAACCGAGCTAGGATTCTTTCTCGGAAGGCCCTTTTGAGGTTCTCGGTGCTTGTCTTTCGCATCGGTATCAGCTCACACCACTTAGAGAAACGGTCGAAGAGAACTAGCAATGTAGTGTTCCCATGTTTTGATCTCGGTAGAGGACCGACAAAGTCTGCGCATAGCATTCCCCATGGCTCCTCTGCTATTTGTGTTAGCATGGTCCCCGTGGGCCCCTGTTGGCTTGGCTTGTATTTTTGGCCACTGTCACAGCTTCGTACGTAGCGGCTGGTGTCCCGGAATATCCCGGGCCAATGGTAACGATTGGAGATTCGGAGTATGGTCTTTCTGATACCCATGTGTCCTGCGGTAGGGTCGTCGTGGCATTCTTTTAACACCTGCTCTCGAAAGTAGGTGGGGACACAAAGCTTCCAGGGCGTACAGTCTTCATCGCCCGGTTGTGCTTGGATGTTGCGGTATAGTTGGCCATTTTCAATGACGTAGTCGGGGAATTTGTCGGCGTGCTTCTTTATTTCGTCTTTGCGCTTGTCTATCCACTTGCATGTTGGCTGGGGGGCGTTTTCGGGCGTGCATTGTAGGCGCGCCCGTTCTACCGGCTGTCGGGAGAGCGCATCCGCGATGACGTTATACTTTCCCTTCCTGTATTGAAAGGTGAATTTGTAATGTTGGAGTTCTAGGGCCCACCTTGCGATACGACCTGACGGGCTCTCGATGGAATTCAGCCATTTGAGCGACAAGTGGTCCGTGATGACCGTAAAGTCGTATCCTTCCAAGTACGGCCGCATTTTACGAATGCCCCAGATTATGGCGAGGCACTCCTTTTCGGTGGGGGAATAGTTTCGTTCGGGCTTGCTGAGGTGACGGCTGGCATACGCGATTACTCTCTCGCTCCCGTCGATTTCTTGCGTGAGTACAGCTCCGAGTCCGATGTCACTAGCATCAGTTTGTAAAATAAACTTGCTGGAGAAATCGGGGCAAGCGAGTATCGAAGCTTCTGTCAGTCTTCTCTTCAGTTCATTTAACGCGGATTGTTGTTCTTCGCCCCACGACCATTTTTGTCCCTTTTTCAGTAGTCTGGTAATTGGCTGCGCCACTTTCGAGAACTCTGGTACAAAACGTCTATACCACGAGGCGATACCTATGCAACGTCGTAGTTCTCGGAGGTTGGTTTGAGCGGGTAACTTTTTAATTGCTTGTATCTTTTCGGGGTCCGTATGGATGTCTTGGCTGCTTACCACATGCCCCAGGTATTTAATCTCTTTCTTAAAAAAATCGCATTTTTCTGAGTTGATTCGTAAGTTGGCGGCACGCAGTCGTGTGAAAACTTCTCGGAGGTTGGCCATGTGTTCTTTAATGGTACGTCCGGTCACGATAATGTCGTCCAAATATGCGAATGCAAAGGGTTCCAAGTCAGGACCGATTACTTGGTCAAGTGCCCTCTGGAAGGTAGCTGGCGCTGAGGGTAGGCCGAAGGGCATAACTCTCCATTGGAAAAGCCCTCTCCCTGGTACTGTAAATGCTGTGTAAATCTTGCTTCTCTCTTCCATGGGGATTTGCCAATATCCGTTCTTGAGATCGATACTGCTGATGTAACGTGCGGCTCTGAGTCTTTCCAAGATGTGGTTAATTCGAGGTAGTGGGTATGCGTCTGGAATAGAATTTGCGTTTAGCTGTCTGAAATCTACACACAATCTCCACTTCCCATTTTTCTTTCTTACCAACACCAAGGGAGTACTGTGCGGACTGCGTGAAGGCTCGATGCATCCCTTCTCAAGTAGTTCATTGATCTCCTGGTTAATTATTGCTTGCATCGCTGGGTTCTTCGGGAAGTATCGTTGTTTGATTGGTCTATCATCGACCATTGTTATTTTGTGACTTGTAATGTGGGATACACCACTGAGATCGTCGAATAGCCTTAGCTCGTGGTGTAGAAAATTTTCTATCTCTCGTTGCTCTTGGTACGGCGTGTCGTTGCTTTGGTTCTCTGGGTTTTGCTGGTATGTGTGCTGCAGTGAGACGGTACCCTTGGGTTTGGTGAGCGCCTTCACACTGCTTATTCGATGCTTACCTCTCGGGCTAGTTCTTGGCGTACCTAAGGAGACGGAGTTCCCGCCGCACGTTATCGTGGTATTTGTTCTCTCGAGGAAGTCCATGCCCAGGGTGATATCATCGCTGGCGGTCTCCATTATCAAAAATGGGATCGTATGTGAAGTTCCTCCGAACACTACTGGCAATGATAGGGTTTCTCTCACTCTATCGACTCTGCCGCCTGCGAATCGGATATCTTCCGCGGTGGCTCTCGTCGGGTACCTTTTGAAAAATTCTTCGCTGAAGGTCTTTGTTATGAAACTCCTCGTAGCCCCTGTGTCGATGGTTGCCTGCACAGTCACCCCTCCGATCTGGGCGCTTGCTGAGAGTCGGAAGTCTTGGTAGATTAGTTATGTTGCGGGGTTGCTTGTCCGACCTTCGAGTATCCCCGCTGCCTTGAGGGTCGGCCTGCGTTTCCCGCCGTTTGCTTTCGGCAGCAGTCTATCGTGCGTATTTCTTGTTGGCCAACAATCGCAACCGAAGAGTACTCTCTCTCTTCGACAATCTCGGGCGAAGTGCCCTCCTCGTCCGCATCTAAAGCAGACCGTACGTTTTTCCATGTGCTCTCGGTGTGCCTCCATGCCTCGATTGCTTATCTGGTTCCTTGGCTCATGTCTCCAGCTGGCGAAGTGTCTGGAACTCGTGGCGCTTCACGTACAATTGTAGTTCTGGCAGACAATTGCGGTATACTCGGTCGAGTTGTTGCTCCTTCTTGTATCCCACGTGTCTCATCAGGTCTTGGATCCTTATAAGGAATGCTTTAAAAGGCTCGTTGGATCTCTGCGTGCATTGGCGGATTTGATCGTCCAGGTGCTCGAAAAACCGCGTCGGAAGAAAGAAGGTCAGGAAATCTTTCTTGAAGTTGGCCCATTGGCCCCAGTTCTCGTTGTTATTTCGATACCAGGTTCTTGCGTCGTCTATCAAAAGCTCGGGCATCACACGGGGGAGGCTGTCGTTGTTGATCCCGTAGATTTCGGATAGTTCTTCTATCCGTTCTATGAATGCCAAAGGATCAGTGCCACCGCTGTATTTGATTCCCCACTTTCTTATCTTCTCGATTGCTGGGGTAGCAGGTCGTAGTTCGTGTTCTGTGTCATGGACATCCGGCCGGTGTCGGGATGGGAGATTCCATCCTTCGGTTCTATCTTCCGTTGCTACTGGTTCATGGATCTTCGGAACCGCGCCTTTCATAGTGGCGGGGGTTTTAAGTGGCAGACTTGGTCAGGCTGGTTTAAAAGCTCTGCTAGAGTGTTAGCGCAGCGTCGTCTCAATTCGTCTACCCTCCCGGAGTCGTCGAACTTGAACTCCTTGGCGTAATTTAATAAATCTTCCTTACGAAGATAATACACCCACGATATTCGGACCATAATGAGTCCCCTTTTAATTCTCTGTCAACTTGGGTTTAGTTTTCTCGTGTCTTCTTCTTCACGTTAACTCTGTGAATTCTTTTATGCCTCGCTCCTTGTAATTTTCGGGGTTTTTTTTTCGTTTGCACCTTTTAGATTTATTATTATAAAAGGCTTTTTGTTCATATAGGACTCTGCTTAATAGAGTCCCTGCTCGGGCGCCATCTGTAACGTTGTTTTTTCAGCCGGGGTATGACTCGCCGGATCCAGGGTTCTTTTACTGGTCGTTACAGAAAAACCAGCAAAAGCTAGAGTCTTATTTCAAAAGCTTTATTTTCAAACAAAAGTTTATTATTTATATCTATACATTTACTCAAATTTCATTACTTGTACTGCCTCGTGAGGCCTAGCGGTGATCTCTCCGTGGCGATGCTGACCTGCGATGTCTACGTGACGATGCTGACTTTTGTAATGTACGGCGTCGACTTGCGCTCGCTAATGACGATCTTAGGCGTGATGACGTGGTCTCTCTGGGAATAGCGACGATGTCTACGTGGCGATGCTGACTTTGGTTATGTACAGTGCCGCCTCGTGTTCGCTCACGGCGATCTTAGGCGTGATGACGTGGTCTCTCTGGCAATAACGGCGATGTCTACGTGGCGATGCTGACTTTTGTAAAGTACGGCGTCGACTTGCGCTCGCTAACGGCGATCCTAGGCGTGATGACGTGGTCTCTCTGGGAATAGCGACGATGTCTACGTGGCGATGCTGACTTTGGTTATGTACAGTGCCGCCTCGTGTTCGCTAACGGCGATCTTAGGCGTGATGACGTGGTCTCTCTGACAATAACGGCGATGTCTACGTGGCAATTCTGACTTTTGTAATGTACAACGTCGCCTCGTGTTTGCTAACGGCGATCCTAGGCGTGATTACATGGTCTCTCTGGGAATAGCGACGATGTCTACGTGACGATGCTGACTTTGGTTATGTACAGTGCCGCCTCGTGTTCGCTAACGGCGATCTTAGGCGTGATGACGTGGTCTCTCTGGCAATAACGGCGATGTCTACGTGGCAATGCTGACTTTTGTAATGTACAACGTCGCCTCGTGTTTGCTAACTACGATCCTAGGCGTGATGACGTGGTCTCTTTGAGAATAACGGCGATGTCTACGCGGTGATGCTGACTTTTGTTATGTGCTGTCCTGGCTTGCGTGCACTCCTGGCTATCCTGTCGGGGCAGAGGATTACTTCGTTCTACTGTGGTCGTTGATCGGCTTACCACCGACTGCACCACGTGTACTGTACTAGGCTATGGCCGCTGGCAGAAACTGACTACCGACTGCACCACGTATACTGTCCTAGGCTGTGGCCGCTGGCAGAAACTGACTACCGACTGCACCACGTATACTGTACTAGGCTGTGGCCGCTGGCAGAAACTGACTACCGACTGCACCACGTATACTGTACTAGGCTGTGGCCGCTGGCAGAAACTTACTACCGACTGCACCACGTATACCGCTAATCTGTGGCCGCTGGCAGAGAACTGACTACCGACTGCACCACGTATACTGTCCTAGGCTGTGGCCGCTGGCAGAAACTGGCTACCGACTGCACCACGTATACCGCTAATCTGTGGCCGCTGGCAGAGAACTGACTACCGACTGCACCACGTATACTGTCCTAGGCTGTGGCCGCTGGCAGAAACTGGCTACCGACTGCACCACGTATACTGTCCTAGGCTGTGGCCGCTGGCAGAAACTGACTACCGACTGCACCACGTATACTGTACTAGGCTGTGGTCGCTGGCAGAAACTTACTACCGACTGCGCCACGTATACTGTACTACTGTACTACTATACTACGATACTACCGGGGGTTTCGCCACACTCGCCTTACTATTGCACTGCGCCTTGTTGAGCCTTCGCCGGCTCGATGACAACTGACTCATCGGCGCTATTGCTCGTCCTTTTATGCTCGTGTTCTGCTTCTTCCTTGCTTTGGCACGGCCGTGCGCTCTGCGCGCCACTGCCCGTAGTTAGCGATCAGCTGTTCTTCCTTGTATTGGCACTGCTTTGCGCTTTGTGCGCCATCTGACCGTAGTTAGCGATCAGCTGTTCTTCCTTGGGCTCGAACCATACGTTTGGTATGGTTGGGTTGTTATAAACTAGTTGTATTATCTGTCTAGTATGCTTACATCTAGTAAACCCAGAAATTAAATTGTAATTCATGGTTATTGTGTTTTCTTATGACTAGCAACGTAAACTTATTTAATTTTTCTTAAGGCTATTAATGTTATGTGCGAGACGTATTTATTGCGTCGTCGCAGATGGCACCATCCGTTGCACGAATTACACCTCACCGAAGTGGAATTCGGATGGAGCCTTCTCTGGCAGATGCAGCAGAAGTAGGTTTCTGGGCCAGGGTTAGACTCGACGCCCGCCCTGGCCAGAAGTATGAGTAGCAATCCTGCTGCAAGGTATTGCACCCAAGGGGAGATAAGATTGGAGGTGTCCGGCAGCCTAAGTGGGGTTAGGTCGCCGAAATAACAGTCATTGGTCGGATGAAATCCAAGTCACTTCGGTAGCGTAGAACCGACTGTTGTGGAAGTGGTGCACTCGTGTTCGATAGGCGTGGTATCCTCGCACGCATTCCACCTCTAATCATACTAATTCCAAAGTAGGCTTGTAGAACAACTATCATCATTATATAAATAGATTCAGGATGGAGTGACTAGTATAATAATAATAGTCGTCATCATAGCAAAACAAAACAATATGAGTAATTATTATAAGAGGCGATTTTACTTACATCTGCTCTATCTTAGTTTTTTTGATGTTTAGCGAAAATTTTCGAATTTCCCTTGGTACTTTCCAATGATTATTCACAATACCACCACTTTCTCACTGTCGGCTATTTTTAAGCGAGTTTATTTTTTTTTTTAATAATAATCCCAACGGTTTTTTTCCCTCCATACCCGCCCGACCGACGCGAGGGGCGCATCCGTATGACGCACGGATATATAAAAAAAAAAAATTTTTTTTCATATACATATGCTGCGCCGAGTCATGAAAGGCAGAAGTTTGTTAAGTGTCGAGATCTAAAACTGTTCAGCTACAGAACAAATGCTCATCAGCTGATCGAGTAGTAATATATAAGTATGTTTGTATCAATTATTGAGAGCATTGAGTATAGTTTTCTTTATGTAAAAAAGTGAGTCTGAAATATCAAAAGAACCGGAGTGAGTGTTAAAATCCTGACACAAACTACGCAGTGGCTCATTTAACTCAAAATTACTTTTACATGGCTTCAGAAAAAGAGGCCGGAAATGTCTTGAAATTCGGGAGGGAACGTTTAGTTTTATTTCACCAAGAAGAGATGGGCAATAGATCAAGCCTGTCAGTAACTTCACTAAAAATACTACGCCTAGCATTTCTCTACGACTAGCAAGTGTAGGAAGATTAATGAGTTTTAAACGACTTATATATGGGGGCAGGTTGTACTGATAATCCCAACGAAAATTTCTTAAAGCAAAAAGCAGAAATTGTTTTTGAATTGACTCTATTCGGTCGGAATGAACTTGATAGCGCGGGTGCCAAACAACAGATCCATATTCCAGTATTGGCCTCACTAACGTTGTGAATAGAGCCTTCGTAATGTATGGGTCATTGAATTCTTTTGACCATCGTTTTACAAATGCAAAAACACCCTTGGCTTTGTTAACTGTAACATTAATGTGAAGATTAAAATTAAGTTTCGGATCCATTGTAATTCCAAGATCAACAAAGTTAAACACTTGTTCGAGGTTATGGTTACATATGTCATAAGAAGCCGGTTGAAGTGCCCTTCGAGAAAAGCACATTACCTTACATTTTTTAAGGTTTAGCGGCATGTTATTTACTTCACACCAGTTAGTCATGCTATTTAAATCCGCCTGTAGTAAGGACCTTTCCTCAACAGAATGATACGATCTAAAAAGTTTTACGTCATCAGCATACAATAAAATTTTTGAATAGTTAATTACAGAAGGTATGTCATTTATAAAAAGTAAAAACAGAATCGGACCAAGGTGACTTCCTTGCGGGACCCCTGAAGATACATGAATAATGTTTGAGGAACTATTTTTAAAAAGAACTCGTTGTGTTCTGTCCATGAGGTAAGAAGATATCCAATGAAGGAGATTAGGTTGAAAACCAAGGAGATCGAGTTTATGAATCAGTAAAGCGTGACTTACTCTGTCGAATGCTTTACTAAAATCGGTGTATATAACATCAGTGTGCATAAATTCTCTGAATCCATTTGAAACATGAGTTGTGAACTCGAGCAAGTTTGTAACGGTAGATTTACCCTTAGAGAACCCGTGTTGAGTGCTAGAAATTGTAGAGGATAATGAATGCGTTAAATGGTCAACAACGATTGCCTCAAATAGTTTAGGAATAGCAGAAATCTTAGCTATACCGCGATAATTTTCTATAGAGGACCTACTCCCGGTCTTATGAAGGGGTAAAATGAATGATTCTTTCCAAGCTGAAGGGAAAACCCCAAGCCTAAGAGAAAGATTAAATAAATTAGTTAAGGGCTCATAAATATGTTTAGCACAGTTTTTGAGGAACCACGTCGGGATCAAATCGGGGCCAGCCTTAAAAGATTCTTTTAAGTTACTTAAACAATAAAATACTTCCTCAGAAGATATTTGCGGAATAAAAGCAGAGGTTAAGGGACAAAGTTTATATGGATAAGGTTTGCTCAGAGGCAAAGTAATGGAGTAATTTGACCTGAAGAATTTGGCAAACATGTTGGAAATTGATTGGGAGTCACAAGACACGGTATTTTGATATTTCATGGCAGACGGAAAACCAGTCACTCTGCGTTTTGAGTTAACGAAATCGTAAAATGATGCAGGGTTTGTTATTAAATTCCTTTTAACTTTGCACAAATAAGATCTGTAGCATTTTTTATTTAATTCAAAGTAAGCGTGTCGGAGAACTGAGTATTTAACATAGTTAGTGTGCAAACCAGTTATTTTGTACAGTTTAAAAGATCGCGACTTTTTATTTTTTAAATTTCTTAGTTCTTTTGTAAACCAAGGTTGTGATTGCTCCTTTTGTACGCAAACCCGTTTAGGTACAAACTTTTGAAATAAACTATATATAGTATTATTAAAATGCTGGACACAACGTTCAACATCATCTTTATACGTCGGCCAAGATAATTTTGACAATTCTCGATCTAATTTCTTGAAATTGGCTTTCGCGAAAATAAAACGAGCGTTTGAGCTACTTGATTTATCGACATTATTTCCAAAATCCCCTATAACCTCGTAATTTAACTCAATCGCAGGGTGATAAGAGTCCTCTGGAATAACCAAGGGTTCGCACCTCTTCATAGATGATTTAGATATATCATCAACAAAAACAAGGTCTAGAATGTTTCCAAAATGGTTTGGAGTTAAATTAATCTGATTTAGACAGAGCTCAGCCATATCTTCTAAGAACACATTGTATCTATCCCTTGATGAAATTGGAACGATAAAGTCGTCCATGAAAGTCCATGATATGCCTGGCATATTGAAGTCACCAAGTACAATGATCGAGTCATGTGCAGTAATCATTGAACTTAAGGATGTAAGTAACGCAATATGTTGAGAATATACCGATAAGTCAGAATTAGGAGGGATGTAGCAAACAGCAAAATAAAAGAAACCATTTCCAACCATAACTCGTATTGCTTTAAATTCGATTGACTCGATGAGGGGGATATTAACATCTTCGGATGGTATAGAAGAATGAACTGCAAAAAGAACACCCCCACCGATTCTGTCCTTACGGTCATTTCTATAAATTTGATAATGATTAGGAAGGATCTCTGAATTAAAAATATGTGGTTTAAGCCAGGTTTCAGTAAAGCAAATTATGTTATAGTTACAGTCTAAGCCTTTTAAGTATAAATCGTTTAATTTAGTATTTAAACCTCTAACGTTTTGGTATAAAATACTTAAAGTAGAATTTAATATTAGTTTTTTGGCTCAGTGTCACGATTAGGAATTGAAGCTAAGTTATTTATATTATTTTTATTTTTATGTGGCTTATATTCAAACTCGCGAACAAATGCCCCGGTAGGCCAAAAAGAATTGTTAAGCAAAGAATCAAAAACTTCAGGTGCCACATCAATTTTAAAAGATGATACGTTACGTTCATATTTAAAGTTAAATTTTCGGATTGCTAAGTTACAAGTCTTAATTTTCGATGAAATGTAAAACTCTATATCATCAGAAGAAGTGTCCCTAGCAAATCTTGAAACAAAAATGGACTTTCTCAAAGGAACCACAACCAGCTTCTTTGCAGAGCAGTTAGTCTCATCTAAAGGTGCTACAGTTTTTGAAACAATAGAAGCAGATTGGGAAGGTGGAAGCAAATGAGGTGGAGATGAACCCACATCAGGTGAAGATACCTGTAAGTTAGCCTGATCTGCATTGCTTTTATTAGAGGAAGAAGCTCGAGTGCAGATAGCCCTTGACGAAGTTGATGAAGACGTACCCTGAGGCGGTGGGACAGGGGACAGAAGATTAATTAGCTCAATTTGTTGGGGTTTGGGCACTACATTCTTTTGAGGTACTATAAGAGGAGCGACAATACTTTCCTTGGGCGGGCTGTGGGTACGTTTGCGTTTGGTCTCTCTTACAGGTTGCAAAGTTTGATTATCTAGGCACTTAAATGATTTAAACACGTTTTCATAAAGTTTAAATTTTTCATTAAGTGCCCGAAAGTCTTTGCCCATTTCGAAAAATCCATTTCTGGTTTCTCTAAAAAATCGGAAAAGTTCAACCTCAGTTGATCTGCATTTCAAACAAGACCAACGAATACCTTTTCCTTCTTCTATTAAGTCCAGGACTCTACCAAACAGTCCGGCACATTTTATATGAGCAATCCCATCGCACAACCAGCATGAAACAGAGCGTTGCTCATTATCGGTTTTTTTAATTTTGCAGTTGTCAAAAATGCAAGACATAATTTAACACAACTAAGTAAAAACTAATATCAAAAAAAAACAAATACTCGTATTGTATTAATAAAATAAAGGAGAAAGCAGTTTGAAAGGTAATGCAAGTTTTTTAATGGTTTGAGAGCTATTAATGTAACGAACAGTTTTAGATGCACAGTATTTGACACGTAAAAAACTAAACGCAAACAGCTGTTTCAGGAATGACAATCAAGGAAGAGAAAAGAAAATGCGCGCAATACAAATACAAAGTCTAAAGCAAATAAGAAGCAATAACAATGTAAATAAGAAACAATAACAATGCAAAGCAACTAATGACTCGGCAATTGAAAAACTAAATTAAATTGCAATAAAATCAATGCAAATATGCTTAACAGATGTTATACTTAGCTTTAAATGCGCACAGATGAATCTCCAAATATTTTATCACTAAATTATTTAATTATATTAAATAAGTAAACCAATTTTAAAAAGAAAAAAATATCACAACAAAACACAACTTAACAGCTTGACGTTTGCGATATGTGATTAAAATTTCAACCCGCTTTTTTCAACTCAACTCGCTTATTTTTTTTGTTGCATTCCACGCTATACGATAAGGTACCTAGTGTTTTTTTACAAGTCGCTTACAAAAGATGAGGGTTAATAATAATAATAATAATAATAGATGGGTTACAGATATAAAATAATTTAATTAATTAATGTTTGTGCTCGGTATAAATTTAAACATTCGGACACAAATTTTAAAAATGTTCATGGCTTGGACAGAATGGATTGAAATTTAGTTAATTATAGATCATCATAATCTGCGTATTAGCGTAGTTTCTATGCTACTACCAACTTCATCACAAATGAAGTTCAGCAGTTGAAGTATTTTTAATATTAGTATAAATAATTCGAACTGTTCATGTTAGCAATTGGCATAGAAATCATAAATCATAGAAAAGTTTTTTTCTAATAGTCCTCACCCCTCGGCAGGCAATGGCAAACCTCCGAGGGTATTTCTGCCATGAATAAGCTTCTCATCAAATACATATGTATGCACTAAATTGTAGGTGCCTCTATTTGAGGATATTATCTTACCATTACTACATTTAAAGCTGGGATACATGAAAGAAATTGGATGCTGATAGCGAAGCTTTTCTTCTTCTTAAAACTGTCTTCATAATATTAAGTGAAGCTGGTATTTACATGAAACTACGCTCCACACAGTCACTCGTTCTGGGTGAAGTTCCGTCTCATGGATTATTTCTGGATTTGATTCACTCCATATACGGCAATTTTGCTTGTTTTTATAGCCGTCTCATAATACTCCATCTCCTCGGGGGAGTTCCGCCAAACTCCCGTCTGAATTCCCTTTGGACGGAAATGACGGACTGCAACGCATGATACCGCTGCACTATCCAAATCATCTTTTTAGTATCCCCCGCATTCATTTTAAAAAAATTTAAATAATAACCTGTCAAATAAAAAAAGGTAAGCCGATTACTCACACATAAAAAAAGTTGTTACGTTTTGTTTAACTTTAAAGACGATTTGGAATTTTTCTGTAGCTTCCTTAATAGCTGAGACCTGAGCCCGAAAGACACTATAGTGATGAGGCAACGAAAATGAGCACGCCAGAGCTGGGTCCCGTGCGTATCTAGACGGACTTCGACTGTTTCCTTTCCTGTGTAGAACCCGTCTTCCCCCCTTATGCTCAGAGCCAGATCCAGTGATAATACATAGGAATCGCCTTAACTGTTACATACAACCACCAACTTAATTATGGATCGGAACTCTTCGAGGTCTGCCAGGTACGAAGACGGTCACGGCAATTGTTTGAAAACCATTTCGGTAGGGTGTCACCTCTACATACTCAGGTAACAGATACTGTAACCACCAGCACAGTTGTAAACGAATCAAAACTTTGAGTGGGTAGTAGTCAGAGCACGAAGCGAATCGAAGGATGGGATGTGTTCTCACCTACACAGCCAATGTTAAGGTTAACATTGCCACCAAGCGTGAAGGAAAAGGAAGGAGATTGATAGTGAGAGGTGAACACCACATCCGAAGATCGGCCACCGCGTTTCACTTCATCTACCTATCGTTGCACTTGCATCTATTATCAGCAGGGACCGTAATAGTTATAACCGATATCGAGTAAATGATTATTTAATCCTTATGTTATAATTTTTAAGTTTTACATCAAATTTTAGTATTATTTCATAAATTTTATGTTTGCTCGCATTAATATACTTACTTTTTGAGTTTTATTTTTCTCTCATAAATAACACTTATGAAATGAGTTTTATTTTTCGCTCAAGAAATAAAACTTAAGGGGTGAGTTTTATTTTTCTGTTGTAAAATAAAACCCATATTATGGTTCAAAAATAATTGTTATTTTGTAAGTTTTAGTTAACACTCACTGACCTGTTAAAACAATAAAAGAAGAAGGAGGCTGTGTCAGAGACACGGCCATTAAGTTTAACGTAGAATACGCCATCCGATAAGACAGAAAACATATGTATAATGATAATTTATAATGATAAATAATGCAAGCAAATGAATTTCTTTATTTGATAGTTACTTTTGATGATATACATAAGCTTATGATAGGAAAATAGGATAAAAATGTTTTTAAATTATCAATTAAATTTCTCGCAAAAACGAAGTCAATGGTAGTTATCAATAGTAAAGATAAATGATAAATAACAGACCCAAATCTATTTGATTATTTGAAAGTTACTTTTGAGAATATAGGCTTATGATGGGAAAAATAGGATAAATATGTTTTTAAATTAACATTTAAATTTCTCGCAAAAACTAAGTCAATGGTTGTGTTATCAATAGTTGTGGGAGCATCATTTCGAATATAATCCAAATTAAACGTATCGCTCATAAATTTCGCCAATCTAGTATTTGCAGTGATTTCTGTGTTAAAATCACCACCAATAAGCAGTAGTTGGCAGCGCTTTCTCTGCCTTTACTCTACTTTAACTTGCCCGCCTAAAATTATGCAATACAAAGAAAGTTGTGCACGAGTACATTTAAATCGCCCAACAGCAAACACTCAACCAAACACCACACACATATTTGTGTGCATGTGTTTATACAATTTTCATTTGAGAAATTTAAATATTAGGAAGATATCAACCAACATGAAATGTATGTCAAACGAAAGCTAACATCTTCATTTGACTACAAAAAAAAAAAAGAAAAAAATTAACCGAGCCGTTTCCTTATAATTAAAGAAATAGAGATTACAACAATAAAAACCTGACATTGGTGCCCATACCGTAAGGTAAGACGTATTCTACGCCAAAATATAATTATGTAATGAATCATGGAAAATTTGGTTTATAATTTTTGTTAACTTTTAAAAACATCACTTTGTGCACCGCTTTAGGCGATAAGTTATACCGTATATCGCCTAAAATAAGTTTTAAAGCTGAAAACGACCTTTCAACACTAGCTTGTGTTGCAGGTACGCTGTGCCAAATTTTGGCTAATTGGTACAAGTGTGGAATTGCAAATTTTTTTTTATATATAATATAATATATTATAATATGAGGTATCATAGACGGATGAAGAACTTGACCGCACCGCCACCAACGACGCTGTTCAGAAAGGATATTTTTAATATAATATTTAATACTCCATTATGCGGCAATCGATATTAATGGCTCTTGGATTGTAGTTTTCGATTTAAAAATATCCTTTCTGAACAGTCAATGGAGTCTAAATATTGCCCAAGCAATGAGCAAGTGCTCTCATTTGATTGAACCTGCGTGAAGAGTGATGGGGTTGAAAGCGATGATATAGAGGGTTGGCTATCACCTAGTGTTACTGTAGTAGAGGTCTGAAGAAATTAATTGAAAAATTAATACAATAAACATATGTGCACCTTTATGTATATTTGTTTGCGAGCGACAAATTAACAAATATGTAATATAAATTAACAGAACTAAAGTTATATTTACCGTATTCCTCAAATTGTAGAGCTGTTGATCTAATTGCTTTCAGTGACTTTTTGCCCAAAGCATACATATGTTGAGGTAAATTGCCGCCAGTGTAGTTTCCTTGCTTATAATTTTAGTTTCCCTTTGTTGCAAACAACGTCGTAAAAGAGCACTACTGGCATTATTAAGTGATTCTAGTTTAAGTTTCAACTCCAGCCACGCTTGACAAAAATCTCCCAGATGAGTTGTTTCGTCTGAAGTTTCAAAGTAGTGAAATATACCGGCCTTAAAACATCAACTAACCCTGATATTTTCTCCCATTCTGAAGGGGTCAAGCTGTTAAATCCATCTGTCAGTTTATCACAAAACTCTTGAAAACTCAATATGTTATTAAACATTTTGTACGTGGAGTTCCATCTTGTGGTAGTATATAACTCAGGTTGGCAGAGTCTTTCGGCATTGATGGCATTTCTAATATGCAGGCAAAGGTAGATCGTAAGTTGTCAATAAAAAGTAAAATTGGCTATTGGATATATTGGTACTTTTCCAAAAAGAGAATGACCACAGTCTACTGCTATAAAATAAATTTGTCTCCTAAGCTGTACCTTAAGTCCAATCGTAGTATTATATTTGAACTAAAAGAACTATACGTACATGTACTTAGGAGTCCTTAAATCTTTTGCCATCTCACGGGCGCGACTGATCACATAACTTGATTGCTCATGAACAATGAAATCTTTAACAGCGAGCTGGAGAGTATGTGCAGCGCATTTTATTGACGAAATAGTGTGAATGCTTATGTTCTTAACAAATTATTCACCATCCATTTCACCGTCTGTACTATCGATTTCGCAATCATATTTATCATTGTCGCTTAGCAACTCAACAGCCTTTAGCATATTGCGTCCATTATCAGTTGTTACTGAATATACTTGACACTACTTTATACCAAAGCTCATACTGATATCTTATATTTCGGACTTGAGGTTTCCACTGGTTTGTCTTTTGTGCAACTCAACCAAAGCCATAGTTGCAATATATATTTTGCCGTTTTTACACAAGTAGAAAGAGTATAGATATTCAAAAATATTTTATTAAAACTCTTGAAAAAGCGATAAAAAATGTAAGTTTTTTTATTTATTTTAGGAATATTAATGTGTAATAATTTAAAAAAAGCCGAAATTTACATAAGTTTTGATTTTCTAATAAATACTTTGTATTTAAAAAGAATTCCGACGCTACACCCTGTATATTAATATTCGCTTAGCTGTAAAAGTAGAGCAATAGAAGAAAACAACGCATCGTCAACACATATGCTTCGAATTATGTTTGTTAAATGGTTTCATATGTATGTACGTATGTATGTAAGTAATATATTTCATTTATATATATATTTATATATCAATACGATTCATTCATTCATACAACATTTTGAATCGATTTGGTTCGTATTCATAATTATATTTTTTAATTGTTTTAACAGGTCAGTGAGTGTTAAGTAATAAAATAACAATTATTTTTTAACAATAAATAAAACTTAAAATGTGAGTTTTATTTTAAAACAGAAAAATAAAGCTCACCACGTAAGTTTTATTTCTTGAGCAAAAAATAAAACTCATTTCATAAGTGTTATTAATGAGAGAAAAATAAAACTCAAAAAGTAAGTATTATTATGCGAGCAAACATAAAACTTATGAAATAATTTTTAAAATTAACTAAAAATATAAAAATCATAAAATTTGGGATCATTAAACGAATGGATAGATCTTTAAAAGACGTTTATTTTTATATACTACGAGTACATTATATATTTCCGAATACTCTTCAATCAAATTTTCGACCATAACAGTTATTTGCGGTCCCTGATTATCAGTCTTACACAGCGGAAGATAGCTCTTAGGGAGGCTGAATACAAATACAAGGATTAATTTAGAGATTTTTAATTATACAATTAATTTAAATATTATTACAACTTAGAAGACTATCAATAAAATTTATTTACTACAAAAATGTAAATCTATTATTATCACAGTGACTGTTTTTTTTTTCAATGCCAGAGTTATGTAAGATATCGCAGCTATTACGTAGTATAATAAAGCACAAACAAATATAGTGTCAGATTCCTACACACTATTGATAAAACTGATAAAAGAGTCATAATGCAAATGTTGGTATGTTGACACGTGCAAATAACCCATATTGTATTTATTTTTATATTTATCCTAGCACAACAATTAAACAAACTACTTTGGCATTATTAAAATCAAATGCAGCAAAGCAAAATTTTAATAAGTGCTAAGCAGCATTTATGTATGTTATGTACACGAGGCGAGTCAATAATCGTTTGCCTGAAGGATCAAATTGGGCCAGTAATTCTAACCTAGTTAAGTTATTTTAAATGGCGTTATCCGTTTTTTGGATTTCTCTTTTAGTTTCCGAGACATTGAGTATTCGATTTCGTTCATTTTGGTTGTGTGTAACAAACATTTTTTACATGCGACAATTTTTCATATAAATTCCGGGCTTTGAACACTCGGAAAAATATTGCCGTGTATTCAACTTACCTTGCACAAAATTTTTAAATCTCTAAACGTTTTTTGTATTGTCGTACGGATAGTTAATGTGAAAAATTTGCAAATAGAGTTAATAACGCAGATATTCTTCATCAATCAAGCCAATTCAAATAGGGTTATTCGTTTTTTGATATCTTACTTAGTTTTCGATATATTGAGTATAATTCCTGCAAAACTGTTGCTTAATGTAACATACGACAAAATTTTACTGAAGAAAATCCTTCATAAATTCAAAAGTAATTAAGAATAAACAATTAATAAATTAAATAATTTACTATTTTCGTGAACTAGTTATATTCTCCGAGACTTTGAAACAATTGAATTCCACTTCAATTGGGTTTTCCCAAAACTCTTCAAATACGACATTAGTTTATCCGAGTAACTGCAATTCAACTTTGCTAGGGGATTAATAATTCTTATAAGCCTTGATATTAACTTCACTAGACTGGTTTTTGTCAATTCTATTATAGCTTATAGTATAACATTAAAAACACGTTACTCTGACTTCCTATCGTCAGCTAGGTTTAAAGATAAGACCACATATTGTACATTTACATTCATCAATACAATTCCACTGCATCCAATAAACGAAACATATAGTATGTATACATACTAAGTATTTATACAAAATTTACATGATTTATCTTTGAAATACAATAAAATTTAAATACAAATCCCTAATGCCTATTTTAAAAGTAGTGGCAATATTATTCGCTACACAACGTCATTCACCCGCTTGGAAACCTGATACGAATCTTCCCAGTTATGAATTAGATAACTACGCTATGTTATACCTGGCCTTTGTTATCACTAAGAATTTACGTAAGGTCACACACGTCCCTGAACATTTTCTTCTTCCACGCATCGTCACTAACTCCAAACTTCAGAAGTTTAACAACGCTCTTGAGCTTTGACGCAGAGTTGAGCTGTCTGATATGACCGTGACTTCTAAATTTCAGTCCCAAAACATTCCGTCCAGTTGTCAATCTATTCTGCAACCGATTTCCAGCATCCAACCCAATATAATCTCTGCTTTATCCTCTCTATGGTCGCCTTGATTCTTGGGTGTTCTCGATTCGAACCATTGTGAAGCTCTTTCATCCGCAATTTTTAATATTGGGGATACAACGAGTATTAGATTGCAAAAGCATTGACCATATTCGCTTTCCCATATTCTAGGCAAACTAATGTAGTAGTCTGTAAGAACTAGTGTAAACGAATTAATTAAAAAAATAAATCTGCGATAGCCTATAGCGCAGTCACAACTACCTTCTAGGACCACTCGCTTGCTGCTGAACGGACCATCATACTCAACGTAAAGTGTCACTTTTACGTTTCTGTTCATTATTATCTGTCTACCCAAGTCTATTCTCATTCCTTGACTTAGTAGGAAGTTCACACCCATTATGATTTCGTCGACACTCTCCGCCACTATAAACTTGCGTACCACTCTCACATTCCCAATCCCAAATTTGCAGATTACTTCTATAACTCGGGTGTCGTCACCAATTACTGTCCTCTACTTTGCTCCGGGTAACGATCTTACCTGCTTTGGGACCAGATCTGACCGAATGTTCACAGTCCACAGTTGTATCTACAGTTAGTACTCGCTTATGTCCGTCCATATAACCACTAACAGAGATGTTGATCTGTCATGGGAATTTGGGAGATGTTGATTACGGAGCAGTCATTTGTGGAAGCCCGTCTATGACCCTCTAGGCTTGCCTGTTTGAGTTTAACGGCTGGTGTTTCATGTTCCTCAACGCTGCATTTCCAGCCTGTATAATATTTGCACCTGTTAGAATCCGACTTACAATTGCGTGCAAAATGGCCTGGTTCTCCACAACAAAAGTATTTTCTAGTACCCTCTTATTCACTGGGACTGATTTTTTCTTCGTTTCACTTGAGTGTTTTAAGCAATTAATTCACCGCGTCCGGTGTTTCCACTTGTACTCGTCTCGTTGGGCTTCATAGAATGGGCCACTTAGAAGTGCTGCTGTTTCCTGGATCTGGACATTAATCGACCGCTTCGGTGACTGGTGGCCTTGGATTCGCATATAGTGAAATATGTGTGTGAACGTCATTTACAAATCTTTAAATTTTTTCCTTTTCCAGGTACCCACGAGATTCATCTCAAATAACCAAGTGAGCCAATCTCGAGGCAACATTTTTGTAGAGTAGCGTTTGCTTTTTAAAATGATTCTTCAGCTCCATCAGCTAAATCTGTCTCCTCTGTTCGCTACTACATCTTTCTACGACACTCATTAAGGCATCATAGTTGTCCCTCTCACGCTCGGGAACAGTTTGCAGGATCTCAGCTACAGATCCTTTTAATGCTTCGAATGGGTAGGGTTTAGTATAGCGCCGCATAAATTTGGTTTACTGTGGCTAAACGCGTATATCAAATTTAAAAATTCAAATGCACATAGATGTACAACAAAATAAACTTTTGTTTAACTATCATTTTGCAAAAATCCGTCCACAAATTTTATCAGAATTTAACTTTGAAAATGCTCTTTTTTTGGCATTTTTCACATATAGAGTGTTTGATTTTCATTCACTGCACTTAATATAGAGCCACTAATGCATTCATTTTGGCACACACACATTATTAATACTTTGTGCTATCAATTTTCAACGTTTTTAGAATCAACGAATGCTTAAATACTTCGCAATTATTAAATAAAAAGTTCCATATTTAAACCCCGCAAAAAAAACTAAATATAATGCCACATGCATCTGTCCAACTACTGAAAACAACGAGCGAAAGAGAAAACAAAACAAATTGATATAACCCAGTAAGCCAAAGGGTACAACCCAACCCAACTGGTGGTCTAGGGAGCTCTCGGTGCTCCGTAAGGAAGTGCGCAAGCTCTTCAACAGATCAAAGCGTACGGGGCGCTGGGAGGAGTATTCAGCCTGCCTAACGAAGTACAGTAAGGAGCTCAGGAAGGCAAAGCGTAGCAGCTTTAGGACCTTCTGCGAAAGCATAAGTAACACTCCTGCAGCTGCCAGGCTACACAAAGCCTTAGCAAGAGAGAACCCTGGGATCAAGATGGCATTAAAACTGCCCGACGGATCCTTTTCCAGCAACGAGAGGGAGAAGGCCCTTGCTCTGCTCTCGGCTCACTTTCCTGATGCCGTTGCGATATCACCGGAAGCCGTGTGCTGCGAGACCAATCCGACTCCAGCCGACTGGAGGGTGGCCAGGGGCATTTTCACCCGCAGATCGGTTGGCTGGGCTCTGGACTCGTTTGACCAGTATAAGGCTCCGGGGGTGGATGGCGTTAGGCCAGTGCTGCTGAGACGGGGTAGGAATCTGCTACTCCCGCACCTCGTAAGCATTATGAGGGACAGTCTAGCGCTGGCCCACATACCAGCGGCATGGCAGAGGGCTCGGGTTATCTTTATCCCGAAGGTAGGCAGGAGAGATCCCTCCTTAGCTAAATCCTTTAGGCCGATAAGCCTCACCTCCATCCTATTAAAGGCAATGGAGAAGGTTATAGACCAGGATATCAGATCAAACGTTCTCAGGGTATCTCCACTGCACCCAGATCAGCATGCGTACAGGGTGGGTCGATCTACAGAGACTGCCCTTTATGCGCTGACCACAGTCATTGAAGATGCCCTTGAGACCGGAGAGACAGTGCTCTGTGCCTTCCTCGACATCGAGGGGGCGTTCGATAACAGCTCTCATATAGGGGTGGAAAGAGCACTAGAGCTTAGAAATGTACAGCCAACTATCCGTAGGTGGATAAGGAGACTGCTACAGAGCAGAATAGCGGAAGTAGACACTGGCGATGACACGGTGCAACTTCGAACTACCAAAGTTTGCCCACAGGGGGGAGTACTATCTCCGCTTTTGTGGAGCTTAGTAGTGGACGAACTCCTCGAAGTACTCACAAGCAATGGAATCTGCTGTCAAGGTTATGCGGATGACATCGTGATATCCGCCAGTTGCAAGTTCGTGAGCACTCTCTTTGACATTGTGCAAAGAGGACTAAATCTTGCAAGGAAATGGTGCTTGGAGGTGGGCCTCAGTATCAATCCTTCCAAAACAGCTATCGTTCCCTTCACCAGGAAGAGGAAGCTGCAGGGGGTCAGAGACCTAGTCCTCGGGGGGCCGCGGTCGAGGTCGTCACAGAGGTGAAATATCTGGGTCTCATACTAGATTCTAAACTTCTGTGGAGGACCCATGTCGGGTCGGCAACCTCTAGGGCTACAAGAGCATTAATGGTGTGCCGGCGTCTTGCAGGTAAGTCCTGGGGCTGCAGTCCCAGGATCCTGCGGTGGCTGTACACCATGATAGTAAGGCCTATGATTACATGTGGGGCGGTCGCGTGGGGATCCAGAGTCGCCCTGGCTTCGGCAAGGAAATCCCTTGCCAAATTTCAACGGCTGGCGTGTGTGTGTATTACGGGGGCGATGCGCACATGCCCTACAGCCGCGCTAGAAGTGATTCTGGAGCTTGAACCGCTTCATTTAACCATTGAACTTCTCTAAAGAAGGATTTGGCAGAGACAAGTTGCTGTCATTAAAGGCTGGGGAGACGCTAGCTTCTCAGCTCCCGCTGGCGTGCTTCCCCCGTGATGACTTATTCAAAGAAATAACCTTCAACAGGAAGTTTGAGGTAGAATTTCACAGCAAGGCCACCTGGAAGACCTCAATCCTGGATCATCACATCCGGGAAAGTACTCTGAGGTGGTATACGGATGGCTCAAAGACTCCGGAGGGTATTGGGGCGGGCGTCCATGGTCCCAGATCAAATGTCTCGGCTCCACTGGGGGCCTACCCAAGCATCTTTCAAGGTATTTGCCATTAGCTTATGCGCAGAGATAAATCTGAGTAGAGCTTACAACAATGAGAAAATCTTAATTTCAAGCGATAGCCAGGCGGCGCTCAGGGCTCTCTCCTCTTATGAAGTAAAATCAGCACTAGTTCTTCAGCGCATAGAGAGACTGAACACCCTGGCTGAGAAAAACCGGATCCTACTTCTATGGGCACCGGGACACATGGGGGTGGATGGCAACGAAGCAGCCGACCTGCTTGCCAGGGAAGCGGCGGCCTCAACCCCCGTGGGACCTGAACCGTTTCTCGTGGTGGGACCTGGTGCCTTAAGAGAGGAGCTTAGGAAAGAGACAAACCGGCTGAGGAACCAACACTGGCACAATATCGCCGGCCTCAGACAGTCAAAGAGCCTTCTTGGGGGGTATAGCCGGAAGAGATACAGGCTTCTGATAGACCTTCCCAGGAATAAACTGAGGATCATTACAGGCTTCCTGACGGGTCACTGCAGACTGAGGGGTCACCTACCCAAACTAGGGATCTCGTCGGGCGACCTTTGTCGCTTTTGTGACTCAGCAGAGGAGACTCCGCAGCACCTGCTCATGGAGTGTGTGGCTGTGGCGCGCAGACGGGGAACCACCCTGGGACGGCCATGGCCGGAAGAGCAATACATACACACCCTAAACCCGGCGACCATCCTGAGTTTTCTGGAGGTCTTGGGGCTAGCTGAAGTGTTGTAGTGAGCTTTGAGGGCACAATAGACCGATCGGTCGCAGTGCACACCTCTACTTATATCTATCTAACCTAGTAACCTAAAAGTACGCGGAAAAGAGTTCTGCAATACACAATTTAGGCATGTGGCGGTTTTCTTAACTAAATCAATACCTTTTTTATTACAAATTTTCGCCTGCGGCGCTTTTTACAAATAAATAAATACATCATTTATAACATATGTCATGAACCCACATATTGTCCGGAGTTTAACAAAAAAAATGTTTGCTGGGTAACTTTGTGTCGATTTTGTATGCAAAAAGTTGAATTTTTGCCCTTTTTAAAGGCACTAGGGCCTCACCTAGAGGCTTATTAAAAAGTTTATTCTTTCCCCTTTCTAACGGTGTGCTTGGAGGGGTGCCACGCCCCCTCCTTCACCGCCCACCACCCCATTTTTATGCGCCACTATACTAAACATTTCCCCTTCGAATTGTGCAGCGGATTTGTCTTCCAGCTCGTCTAACTTAGCCTCAACTGAATCATGGCGCTCTTCTAGCTTATCCTGATTTTCTTTAAATTTTCTTTAAGCGATTATGTTTCTGCAGACAGTTGAGGTGATTCTGATTAAAACTTCTAGCTAGTCAATAACGTGTCCTCTTTTCATTTTCTTCAACCATCATTTATTTGCCCTCTGTGCTCCTCTTCTTTTTCTTCAGATTTTGTGGTTGTATCATCAGGTTTACACCGTGGCAAAGCTCTTTTATACTCTTAGTTGCGGCAACTCTAGAACAATATCGACCGTTATCGAAAGTTCTAGATTGCAAATGGTGTATTTCTGATTTCTCGAAATGTATATCGGTATTCTGTTTCGCTTTGGTCTCTCACTCGTGTTTTGGAATATCACCACAATATGTACCATATATTAATTATCATACTAATTTTGCAAACATTAATAATTTAACTTGTGTATACACATTCTATATATGTGAATGTTTTTTAAGTTTAAATATTATCATAATGTTTATAAATTTGCCAATAAATTCCAAATACCGAGCCGGCAAGACACGATCACATTTTAGGCAGGTGTTTTGAGCGGACAAGCACGGAGTCGCACTGCAAATGATCCACATCCGCTACGAATACGAAAAGTTTGTTTTTGAGGTTTCGACATCAGCTGGCACCAAGTAAGCACACAAATTTTAGCAGAATAATGTCGTTTTATAGGTCTATTCTGGATTTATTAAACAAAATGAATTTCCTGGGGAGTGCGAGAATAATATTTCTCAATCAAGAAGTTAGCAAAATTTCGCAAAAGATAAAATACAGCGGAAATCTTTAATCCTTTAGAATCTGATGCCACTTTGTATGAAAAAGTTAGGGTTGTTAAAACACATATTTAACTTTACCAGTTTTAATTTACAGATTTGTTAAAAATATTCTATTGAATAAATGTGTTTGAGGTGCTAAGAGATGGCATCTGAAGTGTTCCGAGACGGTTGTCAATGAATGAGATCCATAAACTTTCTTCGGTTCTAAGATTTTTGCGTAAGGTGGTTACCAGCCGTGATTTGGAAAGGACTTTGATACACTAATGGTCGAATCAACATTTTACAAGTTTGAATACATTGCAGTCACGGCTATGCCCTCTATGGATAAAACTGGAATTGAGTAACGGAAATGCGAAAATTTACTTATATGCAAAATCCAGGTTTCCGGGTGTAAAAGTGTGTCCAAAAGTGGTCCACCTCCTTCTTTTTGAATGTGGAGTAATCCTCCTTAAATTCTGAATTTTTCTGCAACTATTCTAGCAACCGAGCGTATTGCGAACGCGTTGTAAAATGTTTTGACCTCAAATGGAAAACAACAAACAAGAAGGAAAATTGCTTTAAATAAAAATGTTTTTATCAAATTCACAATTCACAATGTTTCTGTACTTTTATAAAATATTGAAATAAAGTGGATACTCCCTCTGAATATTATTTTTCAAATTTTCTCCGACCAAAACACGTCGTAATAAATTCATCGAAAAATCTCCGAAATTGCGCTACGAATAAGCTCACCGATGCAACTCCACGAATTTCGAATCTACGACGTAGCCATTCGTAGTCATGATGACTTTTTCGTAAAATCTACGATAATCGTACTACGACGCAAGAATGATAAATTGGAATATAGCTACACCTTCGTCACAGAAAATTCACTTTCGCGTTAAAAACTATGAAACAATTATTTAAAGGTCTTTTAGGCTGAGATTTCCTTTACGGAACCAATGCTTTTTTTAGCCAAAGTACTTGGAATATTTCACTGAAATTAGCAGGGGGTGTTGGGGTAGCACTGATTCACCGATATTTAACAAATTTTGGGTCCAAATTGTTTTAGTTTTAAAGTTATTTGTTGTTAAAATTTTGTCACTGACTTAGCAATATTTTAATACAAAAACCGCACAAATCACTTTTCTTTTTGTTAATACACTATCTTAAACACATTATAAACATAATGCACATATTTTTTTGCTAAAATTTTAACAATAAATACTTCTAAATGCGATATTTGTATATCTTGCTAATTCACAATGTTCTATACACAGTTGTTGTCAGATGGCCGCGAAGTATGTGTGATGCCAGATCCTGGAAAATGTTAATAGATATTTTTGATAAAAATGAGACGACGTTTTTTCTTAACCAAATCAATACATTTAAATTGAAAATTTTTAATAAAAAATCGCGCGATTTTTTATTAAAAATTTTCGCCTGTGGCGCTTTTCTCACATAAATCAGTATATCATACCAAATAGAATATTTTTTATAAAAAAACGCGCGATTTTTATTAAAAATTTTCCCCTGCGCCGCTTTTCTCACATAAATCAATATATCATACCAAATAGAAAATTTTTTATAAAAAATCGCGCGATTTTTTATTAAAAATTTTCGCCTGCGGCGCTTCACTCATATCAATGAATATATCATGTTAATTTTAAATTCATTTATAAATCAATATTGCGTAATAAATACGTCGATTTTTTATTACAAATTTCCACCTGCGTCGCTTTTCTTAAATAAATCAATATTTCGTAATAAATTAAAAATTTTTAATAACAAATCACGTAATATGCGCATAGAGTTTTTTATTTTCGTTTTTTTTCGACATATATTCGTCATGTGTGGCAGCACGGTATTTTCATTTCATTGCTGCACATAGCAGAAAGTGAGGTTAAAATTGACATTTTTCGCAACTTTAACAGCAAATTACTTAAAAACTATAAGCCTCCGGCCGGTGGGAACTTCTGATTTGGACTCAGGGGGCTCCCCCCTACCCTCCCTTATAACTCTCTTTTTTCAAAGCCTGGTTCCGTAAAGGAAAACTTTCCCGTCTTTTAATAAACGAAATGTACATTGGCAAATTGTAGTAACGACAACATGAAACCGTTGCATTTTCACTATCAGCCGTGCTCCCAGTTTCACATTTCAATTTCACAATGTGATTTTAAAAATTTCCTGTGAAAGTGAATTAGTGTGCTCCCAATTTCACAAATTTCTTGGCATATCAGGCCATCCCTGTCACAAATATCGGTTATCGTTGCGGCAATTCACAAACAGCTGTTGTTGAAATTTCCTATTCGGATTCAGCTAAGTATGTTTTTTTTGAGTAGTCATCAGCAAAACACTTAAAATACGAATATTTCAATGAATAACTAATACAGAAATGCCATAAATGGCTTCTACAAACATCTAAGAATATTTTAAAAATTATTCCAATCAAACACATACAACCAAGCATTCGGATTCAATTCTCAAAAATGTATGTGAATGTGAAATTGGGAGCACCAAACATGTGATTTCAAAAAATATCCACAGGAAAATTTGTTAATGTGAAACTGGGAGCACGGCTGTATATTTAAATATTAAAGTGCTTAAGCAAAAGGATTTTATAATTTAATGTTCCTTACCCACTTTTTGTGAATAGTACAAATACAACATAAGCTGAGTCAACAACACCGGAATATCACAATTCCACATATTTTAATGTACCAATTGCTGTATATTCACTAAATTACGATCCAACAGGTTGTTGGCGAGCATAGAGCACAACACTTGTATAAATGCTTCACAATTGCACACTGGTGTGGGCGCGTTTGTTTACGATTTCGCCGCCATGTTGGTATTTTCATTTCGCTTCATTCTCATATTCCGTACGCTATGGCGTAGAAATGTCGCAATCTTTTAATTTATCATTCTTGCTACGACGTACTCAGCGATTAGGCTGACGGTCTTAACAAAAATTTAGCGAGTGATGCGTTTGTTCGCTTTCCACGAAAGTCTTTAAGAAGAAGTGATGAAGAGACGGGGTGATCTCGAAAATAGCAGCTATAACTGTAATTGTTCAAACGCAATTAGATAAAAAAAGTTATATTTATTTTTATTTATTTATTTGTTTACTTTATGAGTACAGTAAAACACTAAGTCTTTAGGCGTACTAATAACAATATTTAATTACAAAAATTAATCTTAAATAAGAAGTATGTTAATATCTAACAAAAATATAAGAATTACATACTAAATGTTGTATATTTTAAACTTAATCAAAGGATAGAATACAGGTTTTTCGTATTATAAACTTACACTAAGGATAGGAGACAGAAAAAAAGGACATACTAGAGAATTGATAATGGATCATTATTCCTGTAGTAGATTTGCAACTGCAGCCTTAAAGCATCGTTTGGAACTTAAACATTTTATTGAAATCGGTAGTGTATTCCACACTCTGATAGCACTAACAAAAAATAATCTTGAGGCTATTAAAGTTTGGTGTTTAGGGACGACAATATTACAAGTGCGACACGATTGAACAAATTTTAAATTACGGTAAAGATAGTGAGGTTTGCCATTTTTAATAAAGTTAAATAAAAATAAAAGATAACGATATTTTAAGTAATTTTCCTGGCAGCATCATTTAAGGCTCTCGTTAATTTATTTTTTGATTCTCAATCCAGATTTCCATATACTATTTCAAAATACGTGATATGTGGAACAATAAGCGACTGAACTAGCTTTAATTTTATATCAATTGGCAGGCAATAACAACTATGCTATGACAACGCACTTCCACAACAGTCGGTTCTACGCTACCGAAGTGACTCGGATTTCATCCGACCAAGGACTGTTTTTTCGGCGACCTAACCCCACTTAGGCGGCCGGACACCCCCAATCTTATCTCCCCTTGGGTGCAATACCTTGCAGCAGGATTGCTACTCATACTTCTGGCCAGGGCGGGCGTCGAGCCTAACCCTGGCCCAGAAACCTACTTCTGCTGCATCTGCCGGAGAAGGCTCCATCCGAATTCCACTTCGGTGAGGTGTAATTCGTGCAACGGATGGTGCCATCTTAAGGTCTGCTCAGGCCTTAAGAAAACCAGGGAGTGGTCCACATCCTATGTGGGCCAGTGTTGCTCGCGCACTCAAGCGCCCCAAGCCTCCACGGCATCCCCCCTTGCGCCCCCCGCGCCGGTGCCTCAGCGCACCCCTCCTGCCTTTACGGCCCCCCGGAGCGCACAGCAACACCAAACCTCCCCACCCCCCCTCGCTCCACCACACGTGGCGCCAACCAGCAACTACTGGTTGCCCCCACCATCTGCTGTGTATGCCGGGCCAGAGTGCACCGGAATGCCTGCTCCGTCAGGTGTAACGCCTGCCAGGGCTGGTGCCATTTCCGGGCGTGCTCTGGCCTACGCACCACAAGAGACTGGTCCGAGAGCTTTACCGCTTCCTGCTGCCGCAACAACCCCCCGCCAGTGTCGCTAACGACACCGCCCACAACAATCGTTGGGCCCTTACAAGCACAGCGGGATGCGCAGCCGGGACGGGCCGGCCCTAGGATCCAATCCCTCACCCCCTTAACGCGACAACCTAACCGAGACAGACGAGACTCCTACAGTTCAACTGCAACGGACTCTCGAGCAAGATCTCGGAGGTGGTTGCCTTCATGGCTCGCCACGGGCTGTTAATAGCTGCGGTCCAAGAAACGAAGCTACGTTGCAGCTCAACTTTAACGAGCTGCGACGGTTACAACGTGCTTCGTAGAGATCGCAATCTCGATTGACAGACCTGCCAACTATGTTGCCTCGGATCGCCACACCTATGTCAACTTCAAAAAAGCTGACTGGGAGCGGTTCGAGGACTTCACTGAAGACGCCTTCAGTGCTCTCTCAACTCCAACCGACGTTCGCGTAGGCGAGCGCTTGTTCCGCAGGGTGGTGAAGTCCGCTGCAGCCCGTTTCATTCCGGCAGGGAGGATCCCTGTGATCCGTCCTGACTTCCCGGGTGAGGCGGTGTCTCTAGCGGATGAACGCGACCACCTCCGGCAGGCGGACCCCGGTAATCCCCGTATTAGGCAACTAAACGGGGAGATCCAACGCCTGGTCAACGTTCATAAGCGGAACAAGTGGAGGGAACACCTGAAGTCCTGCAACCTCGGTGCCGGAGTGGGCAAATTATGGTCGACCGTGAGGTCCCTGTCCAACCCGACGAGGCGTGATGATCGAACAGAAATCTCCTTTGGAGACCACGCCTCGTCGGACCCGAAGCGATGCGCGAACTATTTTAGTCGACAATTTACACTGCATCCTTCGGCCGACAGAACCAAACGGTCAGTCACCAGAAGGCTGCGCAAGTCAACACCAAGCGCACCAATTGTCCTCTTTACCACTGAGGTGAAGGATGCCATCGGGAAGGCGAAAGCCTCCAAATCCATTGGCCCAGACGGGTTAAGTATGTTGATGCTGAAAAAATTGGGCACCGCGGGAGTAGCATATCTCACCAAGGTCCTCAATCTGTCGCTATGCACCTCGGTCATTCCAGATATCTGGAAGACCAGTAGGGTGATACCACTGCTGAAACCAGGGAAACCGGCCGGCCAAGGCGAGTCCTATCGGCCGATCTCCCTGCTTTCTCTAGTGGTTAAGACACTTGAGGCCCTGCTGCTCCCGCATTTCAACCACCACCTCAGCCCGGCGAAGCATCAACACGGCTTCCGGAAAGTGCTTAGCACCACAACGGCACTTAACGCTATAAACACTCAGGTTAATCGTGGTCTCAATGGCAACCGCCCCTGTGAGAGAACCGTCCTCGTGGCTTTGGACTTGTCGAAGGCCTTCGACACAGTCAGCCACTCCATCTTGCTGAAGGACGTGTAGGCCTCACCTCTCCCAGCGGCGTTGAAGCGATGGACCGCGAACTACCTGTGTGGTCGTCAAGCGTCGGTGTGCTACCGTGACTCAGTGTCAAAAGCGAGAAGAATTAAGCAGGGGGTACCACAGGGTGGCGTCCTATCCCCCCTATTATTCAACTTCTACATCTCGCGACTCCCTTCCCCGCCAGAGGGAGTCACACTGGTCTCGTATGCCGACGACTGCACGATAATGGCTACCGGCAATGGAATTGATGGCTTGTGCTCCAAAGTGAACAGCTACCTCCCAGACCTTACTCACTACTTTACGGGACGGAATTTGACGCTGTCTCCTGCGGCGACCCTTTTTACATCTTGGACGAAGGAGGTCGGGCTCACCCTCGACATCCACATCGAGGGGACCCCCATTCCGACGGTTAACCACCCGAAGATCCTGGGAGTCACCCTCGACAGCCTGGTCTCCTTCTCAGCGCATACAACCGCAATCGTCAACAAGGTACAGAGCCGCAACAAAGTCCTCAAGTCGGTCGTCGGCAGCACTTGGGGCAAAGACAAAGAAACGTTGTTGGCAACATACAAGGCGATTGGCCGGCCGGTTCTAAATTATGCCGCGCCAATTTGGTCGCCTGGAACTAGCAGGACTCAGTGGTCAAGATTAGAGACCTGTCAGAACGCCGCACTCAGGACAGTGACGGGATGTCTCCTGATGACGCCTGTGGATCACCTCTACCATGAGGCTAACGTGCTCCCAGTGCAGGAGCACAACATTATGCTCACAAAACAGTTTCTACTGGGATGCCACCGTCCGGGGCACCCCAATAGAGACCTGCTCGCGCTGGAGCCGGCACCCAGGCACATCAGGGGACATCTCTCACAACTGACGGACGAGGTCCAGACATTCGTACACCTACCGCTGGACCCAAGGATGTACCGACAGGCTCTGGAAAGCATCCACAGGGAGTCGGTGTCCAAATACATCGACACCCGCCCTGTGAGTGCAGTCCTGGGAGTCCAACCACCACCCATAGCAGCTGAGGAGTTCCAGCTGCCTCGTGAGACCCGCGTTACTCTGGCCCAACTCAGATCTGGATATTGTAGCAGGTTAAACTCCTACCTATCCAGGATCAACCCCGACACCCCCAACACGTGCCCGGCATGTGAAGAGTCCCCGCACGACACCAATCACCTATTCACATGCCCGGCCAAACCTACTCAACTAACACCCCTCTCCCTATGGTCCGACCCTGTTGAAACGGCTCGTTTCCTGGACCTTTCGTTAGTTGAGCTTGACGATAACGATTGAGGGAGTCCGCCAACCCAGTGGGGTGTAGCTAGCCGCTACAACAACAACAACAACAATGCCAAAGATTTCTCAGAATGTAGTACATTTTTGAAATACAATAGTTTATATGATCTGTGCAAGTCAAATGAGTGTTAATTTTGAAGCCAAGATTTGTAACAGTAGAATATAGTAAGCAGCTTATTATCATAAGCGGGCGAATGTCTTCCATTATCTTCAATACCGCTGTGGATCAACTGTGACTTGCCCGAAAACCAGATTGAAACTCACTCAACAAGTTGTGGTTATTCAAGTGCTTAACTATCTGTGACGAAATAAGTTTTTCAAAAACTTTAGCCAATGCAGGTAAGATACTAATAGGCCTGTAGTCTCTTGGAGAATCACAACATTCGTTTTTATGAACGGGAATAATATTTGCAACCTTCCAAATGCTTGGAAAGGAGGATGATGTTATGGCAAAATTAAAATACACACATTTTTAAAATTGGCGAAATTATGTACGAGATAATCAACTTTAGAAAACGTAAACTGACACCATCTACACCAATCGCATTGGACTTTACAGCAAAAATACACTTCGCAACATCTTCTTCAGTGGCCGCATCAAATGAAAACTCACAAGAAGGTTTGCAACTTAACTTCTGGTTGATGCTGAAAGAGTGCAAATTTGCAACTTTACTGGCGGAAATAAAATATTGGTTAATCTCATCACCATCTAAAGGGCAAGGGGTATATTCTTTAGCGCCTACTCCCACAAATTTCAAGTTTTTCCACAATGTCCAGGGAGGTAATTTTGCATTAACTTTATTTTCTAAAAAAACTCTTTTACTGTGACGAAAATTTTTCTACATGATTAACTCTGCTAAAATCACTTACGCAAAAAAGATCTAAGAAGCTAGGTTTGCAGTGAGGAGCAAAATGAGTTGAGAATTTGTTTGCAACAGTTAAGCCACAAGAGTTTAAGTTTTCTAATAATTGCTTACACTTTACACTGCTCAGGAGAAGATCGACATGAAAATCACCACATATAAGGACATTTATATAGCTTAAGGATAAATCAGAGATTTTTGCAAAAAGTCCGGTAAAGGCATTCGATTTATGAGGATTATAAACATATAACTAGACACTTTTGAATACTATCACTGAATTCGACAAACAGACTTTCAACTGGTTCAGAACAATCAGACTTAAAAACGATTTTATATTTAAGGCTGGATTTAAAATAAATAGCAATGCCTTCCCCTCTATGACCAGTTGCTTTATCATTCCTTAACGATAAAAAATTACAGAGAGCATAAGCGGAGTTAGCAACAAAAGGCTTAAACCATTTCTCAGTTACACATACCACGTCAATATGAATTTCACTTAAAATAAAATTTAAATTATCAAGCTTGTCAACCGACAGACTTCGAGCATTAAAATAGCAACCGTTAAAGCCACTTCTAGATCTGCAAATAAGTTTAAAAGCGAGCCTAATATTATCACTGTTAGTGTGTCTATTGATGGTGCTAGTCATATGTATCACAATTTGCGATGCTTGCAAGCAGTCAGTTGCGTGGTATAAACAAACAGAAGAGAAAGAGGCGGAGAGGATATAAAAAGAAAAGAAGATAGAATCTGTCATACTAAATACAAACATGAATATAAAGAACAAAAACATATCACACAATATTTGCATATTTAGAAAAATAATAATAAGGCAAGCGTTAAGTTCAAGTGGAGACAGCTATCAACGGCTCTCACGATCACGAACCTTTACACCTTCGCTGTCGGCATGCTGTTTTACATAAATTTGCCCCCGTATTGAAAATGTACTCGCCAGCCGCTTTTGTTTTTTAAGTTGCGTAGCCAGTCGTATCAGTTCACGGTTTTGCTTGGTCAAGCATTCGTGAACAAATATATTGTCATCAGAATCAAGCCCTATATTGCGCCGAGTCAGTGACTTTCGGCTAATCAATGGGCAATCAATAACAAAAAAGTTTTAAAATTTTAAAAAAGTTCCATTAAAATTGTAAATTCTAATTTTCTAATTACTTTTAGTCAACCAATATGGAATTTTCAGATTTATAAAGAATCCATTAATTTTTGACAACTATTTTCACCGAGGCTGCTTCAAATTTTTTCCCGTATAAAAATGAGTAATTGTTCTTCCGCTTAATCAAGGCGAATTCATTTAAGGTGGTGGTAATAGAGCAACACAACAACCACAAGAAAATTGTTTTTGCTCTTGGTGGGTGATTGTCAAAATCATTTGATTGATAAAATCAAAACAAACTCATTTCATAAAATAAAAAACAAAAATATTTTTCAAAAATTTTATAAGTTGTCGGTAACCGTTTTGATTTTAATATTCTCGTTTGTATAAATATGTAAATGTCCTCCCGGATGCAGGACTTTGTTCAACTAAAATCGCGTGAGCCGCTGCATAAAGAAGTTAAAAATACAATATTGAACCAAGAGTAATATTCAAATGCCGGACCCTTTGCTCATGTAACTTTTTGTAGTGCGTGCTATGTTGGAAACATTGATTGGAAACATACATATGCTACTGAAGCTCATTTTACTGGAGTACTTTGCTCACCATCGGTGGTATCGTGAACTGTTTTTGAAAACGAAAGTGGACAAGTGCTTCTTGGAGCATCAAGGAGTGTTAAAGCATATACAATATTGAAAGTGCACACAAGGAAAAAAGTACAAAATCAAAGAACAAAATTTAATGTGTTTCTGGGTTGGTTATACATACATACATATGTATATCCATTGAACATTTAAATAATTAAATTGTTATTTTCCCATATATCTATATATACAATAAAGCCAATGGTCATTTTTAAATACGTATTTGTAATATATTTAACAACTGTAGGTATATGAAGAAGATGTTGAAGATTTTGTGACGCAGGTCATGCAGGCATGTGCAAACGCTACGTACTTATCAAGTGCGGCGATCTTCCGTTGGGGGCCTTGCATATATTTATATGCACATATTTTTTTTATCATTTAAAGAACTTTTTCCAAAGCGGAGGAAGTTAGAGTTCTTAAAGGCAACGGTTTTGGCACCGTTCCGGGAATTTGTTGTCCACATCATTTTCTTTAGTTCTTTGCTCGAAACTTGTAATTCAAATGTCACAGAACACATATTTTAAAATAATGTTTTTTTCATGATTCTTGTCATAATATAAATATGAAGATGAAGAGGAAAACAAAACAGCATAAACAAAACAATTAATTTGACAATCGCCCACCAATCACCTGCTTGACTACTACCACCTGGTAATGAATTCGCCTTGCGCTTAATGAAGGAAATACTCTACCCTCTCATCGAAAAAAAACTCGACAATCAATCAATGAAAGTGAATGGGTTACAAAACTGCATACTAAGTAATTTTTTTTTAATTCTAATTAAAAAGGTAGACATTTTGATGAGATTTTCTAAGTTTGTTAATCTTTTGTTAAGACTGTGTAAAGTTTGAAACCAAGACTCGAATAGTTTTTGATAGAGAATTATCTGAGTTTTAATAAAACAATAATCAAAATTATTAAAATGAATAACTAATCGAATGGTCACCGCGAAAAATGTTGCAGGCGGTAGCCATGTAACTTTTAAGGGCCAGTTTTTCAGTGATGGTTTAAACTCAGTTTAAACTAAGTTTAGTTAAATTGTTTGCAACCAAACGAAGTAGTTAGCAAACAGCTGATAAGTTGACTGAAAAATTACATACTGAGTTTAAACTTAGTTTAAACGACAAACAGAGTTTAACTTGCACTGAAAAACTGGCCCTAAGGTATATAAAATAACGGTTTTAATGACGCTTATAAGGCCGTATGGCATGTTTTTCTACATTAATATGTACTACGTAAATAAATATCAAGAAAACTGATGGAAATTGAAAAAACTTACCGATTTAATGATATTTCGAGACAAATGTCGTTTATAACGTTTTTCACGGCGAGCACCTTTTCATTGTTTGAAGATGAATTTTCTGCGGCAGCTTGACTTGAGGTGCATGGCCTTTCATAGTCAACAGTCACGTGAGATGTGACGTAGTTTTTTGTGGGGTTTCTATTATTTGGTGGTTGGGGTTTTGCTGGGAAATGCAAAAGAGAGTGATGTCGTTTCTGGCAATGTAAAATTGCTTTTACAATCTCTTTCTGAATGAGAGTACGACAAACAGTTTTTACAATAATTGTGTTCTTTGACGAACTTATTCCGATCAAGGATGGATAGTTCTTTGAACTTTACGCAACTCATCATAGAGTGATTAGAGTTGCATAATCTGCATGAGACTGACCTTCTTGGTTCAGTGTGAAATGTGTGGGATTTGTTTCTTGAGTTGAACATTTCTTGATGCTCGTGGCGTGAAGGTGGGTTGAGGAAGTTTGGGTTTATTCGGCCTGTATGTGCTAAGCCTTTCTACAACTTCGTATCGAGTGGTGAGGAACTGATCAATTTCGGACCAGAGGTGTAACTTTTTTCTCTAATTAAGAGATTGCTCTCATAACGCGAGTGTTTCGTCTGGAAGTTTTGAGGAGCAGAGATAAATGAGTATTGGGTCCCAGCTATCAATGGAAACACCATTTGCTCTGAGCGTGGAAAGACAGGTGTTAATTGTCGTTTGAATTTGTTGAATCTTTTCGCCGTTTTCTGAGAATGCGGGCTGAATGTTATAAAGAGATTTGATTTAATTTTCAACAACAATTCTACGATTTTCTCAAGCGAGATTAACATTGAGATTATTGAGAGCGTAATTTTTAATGAGGAGGGCTGCTTTTCCACAATTTTTTTGCCTCAAGTGGTATAGCTTTGGAGCCTGAGATGATTTGGGGAGATTTATGTACACTGCTGTGAACATGTATCTAAACGCTGGCCAGTCTTCGTATCCCCCAAAGAAGACTTCCATCACAAGCAGGTACTTTTAAATAATTATACGAGTCGAGTTGAGTTTGGGGCACCATCATAACAGATCTGTTGTTTTGAACGAGATGAGTTTTGCTGAAGTTGGCTGAGAAGTTCGTTTATCCTCAACCTTGTGTTAAGTCCATTGTCACTTGAGTTTTCATATGTGGAGTTACAGGTTTTCCGAGTCCTTTCATCTGCGTTACTCATCTTCATCGCTTCGTTAGCAGCATCGGTTAGGGAAATGTGTTGGTGGAGTTGCTCCAGATAAGTTTTGAGTCCAGTTTCAGTGTGATCCGTTTCGGCTATGTATTTTTTTTTTATTACAACCCAACGGAAACCAACTTTCCCGCCCAACCGATACGAAGGGCTCAGTCCGCATAACGTACGGATTTTTTTTATATATACAAATCGTTTGTGCCGAGTCGTGACAAAAGAAAGTTTGTTAAGCGTCGAGATCGCAGCTACAGAATAAGAATTCATCAGCCGAATACAAAGTTAGAGAAATGCGAAATAAGAAAATTCGATCGTTAGCTGTTATTAAGAGAGGATAGAACAGTTCTCATAATTATAAAAAGTGAGTACGATACATCAAAGGTGCTAGAATGATATTTCTTTTACTTCACGAAGCCTTATTATGTTCAAAAAACATATCAAGGCGGAAAATGTGGGTAAGGGAATTATATCTTTGCTGCCACCTCCCGCACGAACCGGTTACGAAGTGACTTCCACCGTGCTCTGCAATGCTCCTCTATTATAAAAGAAAAAGCCTTTAGTAAATCGTCACATATGTATATACATACATACATACATATGTTTATATACAATAAAATACACGCACCAGAAACTCCCAGAAAAGCCGCAACTGCCTGCCATGCCCGATCCTTTAGGTATTTATTGCAGAAGAGGTGGCAGCTTTTGTCATAGATGCATTTTCACCGCTTCAATTAACTTTTCCTCCATTTCTTTAGATAAATTTAAAAAAAAAACTGTATATTTTAGCATTTATTTCACTTAAATTTTATATTCACCTGGTTTTTGTGGGAAAATTTTCAAATATACGTCGACCGTTAACAGACGAATGTCAGAAATAAACAAAATTGGTAAGAGCGAACTGTCAAAGTCAGCGAAAA
Source organism: Philophylla caesio (assembly GCA_963971545.1). NCBI lineage: Eukaryota > Metazoa > Arthropoda > Insecta > Diptera > Tephritidae > Philophylla > Philophylla caesio. The sequence continues at coordinate 43,902,608 of OZ020606.1, read as the reverse complement.
GATGAGAGTTGCCCAAGATGTCGCTTCGCTTTGGTGACGGTGTTGCCTATGTGGGAAATTTCGTATAATTGCATGTATTCATCTTTGCTGTCAAAGCTAAACTCTGACGTAAAGCGAAGCAGAAGTTTTATGTGGCATGGCCTTTATTGTGTTTCTGTAATAAAATTAGTCGAATTGATCGACAACCCTGTATAGTCAGCTGATGACTTGTTCCATTCCATTTCAGTAGGAACACTCGATTGAAAGTGTTTCTGTAATCAAATGAAATGAAATATTGCCGATTGTTGTTCTCACATGCAGTTGAGGTGATGAGAATTGCTTATTTAAGTGACTTTCATGTGTTTGTGTACACAGTTCGTTTAATTCAAAATGGAGGCTGCTGGAATTAAAGACCAGTGTAAGTATATTATGGTTAATATATTTTATATGGATAACACAGTGCTACAAAAAAGAATGAAGTCGAAATACTTGGGAAGTGATGTTATTTTCCTTGTAGGTCTTATCGAGTAGAACGATAATCCAATTTTGGAATTTGTCAAACACCCCCAAAATCTCGACTTAACCTTAAAAAACCGATTTTTCGTGCTTTTGCGCACTTCTTAGCGAATAAACTAACAACATCACTGAAGAAACAACAGGAACAGAAACACGAGAGACTGCGGAATAAACGGAACAACATATTTGTGGATAAAAATAAACAAGAAGATTGGTTTGTAAACACAACAAGAACTGAGTTTCCTCCTGACATAAAATCATTACTGTCGAAGGTTTCAAAGTTTGCACTGCCGGTTGAAAACAAGAAACTCCCTCTTTTCCAATACATAGCGGACGGAGAGGATTTGATACAAACTATTAAAAGCAAAGAACAGCAAGAAGAAGCTCGTACCAATTTCTCCATATTGGTAAAAAATCACATAACAACAAACAGAGAAAGTGAAATGGATCGAATAATAGATACAGTGGGACGGACACGGAAATTTCTAAGAAAAAATGACAATATTCGAATATTAACATCAGATAAAGGGAACAAAACGGTAGCAATGGAAATAGGTGACTATGATAATAAAATGACAAATATATTGGGCGACTTGACTGTATACAGAATACAAAGGCGAGATCCGACATCTACACTACAAACCAAAAACAACGATTTAGTAGACAAACTTTTTAAAATGGGACTAATTTCAAAATTGGAAAAAACAAAACTTACCACAACGACGGCATTACAACCAAGGCTATATGGGTTACCCAAAATACATAAAGAAGGTATACCACTCAGACCGATATGCTCATCAATTGACTCACCATCGTACGGTCTGTGCAAATATATTGTGAATATATGAAAAAACATCACTGCTACATCTACTTATAATATCCATAATACAATGGAATTCAAGAACAGGACAAACAATACTTACATTTGTGACGATGAAAAACTTATTTCTTTCGACGTGGTTTCACTTTTTCCAAGCATTCCAATACAGCTGGTACTTGACACAATACAAGCAAAATGGACAACAATAGAAGAACACACTAAAATACCAAAAAAACTGTTCATGGAAATAGTGACGTTTTGTATAAAAGAAAATAGATATTTTAAATTTAAGGACACGATATACACGCAATTAAAAGGAATGCCAATGGGATCTCCTGCCTCTCCGGTAATTGCAGACATTATAATGGAAAAGCTGCTGGACAACACGCTGAAAAAATTAGGACGAACACCAAGATTGCTCACAAAATACGTAGATGACTTATTTGCTATAGTAAACGAGAACGAGGTACAAAACACACTTGACGCACTTAATTCTTTCGACAAAAACATAAAATTTACAATTGAGCTAGAAGAAGACGGAAAATTACCGTATTTAGATTCCATAATAACCAGACGAGGAAACCAGTTGATGTTAAAGTGGTATAAGAAACCAACATCATCTGGACGAATCATCAATTATAATTCCAAACATCCCAGGACGATGATAATAAATACAGCATACGACGAATGTTGGACATATCGGACGAAATTTACCACAAAGAAATTAAAAAAGAAATACAAATGACATTAAAAATCAACGACTTTCCGAAGCACATAATAGATAAATTATTAAAAAAATCGCGATCCTCAAACCAAAAACACCACCTTGACAAACCTATTAAATTTAAAGCAGTAACTTATGTACCTCAAATATCAGAACGCATAACGAAATCAAATTGCTACAATAAAGATGAAATAAAAATAGCACATAAACCTAACAATACTTTAAAAAATTTATTCAATAAAACCAAAGCAACGATACCTAAAACAGAGAAAAGTAACATTATTTATAAAATCCCGTGCAACGGTAAAGACAATGAAATATGTCATAAGGTTTACATAGGAACAACGAAGTCAAAATTAAAAACCAGACTGGCACAACATAAATCGGATTTCAAACAATGCCATAATACCGACTTCCAGAAAACAGCACTCATGGCCCACTGTGCAGCCAGCGGTCACTCTCCGAATTTAAACGACGCCAGTATATTACAACAAGAACAACACTATGGCAAACGCTTTATTTTAGAAATGCTTCACATAATCAACACACCGACAAACATAAGACTGAACTACAAAACGGACACTGATAATTGTGCTCACTTGTACAGGCACTTATTGACAACAAATTTAGTACGAAACTCCACGTTAAACAGCGAGGACGTTTAAAAAATGTATGTATGTTTGTAATTGTTGTTATGCATATTTATATGTACGTTATTGTCAAAATTATTGTTAATTGTATTTATATGTTGTTATTATTAAATAGTTACCCTGAAGACGATTGCCGAAGAGCAATCGAAATATATTGGATTATAAAAACCAAAATTTGAGTTTTCAATTGACCTTGAGCCGGCTAACACAATAAATTTAATTAAAATGGAAAGGTCGCCAAAAATATCATCATACTAAAAAAATAATTTAATTTTTACTAATTTTTAAGAAAATCGCAGATGTTGACTTCGCCTTTAATTTGGAATGTCTCAGTATCCAAAACAACCACCATTGCCTATATGTCAGCATTGAATATATGTACCTTAAAAAAGCAATATAAATTTATAAACCCAAAACTTAATCTAAATCAGGTATTAAACAAAAAAATATAGAAAGAGAAAAATTTAAACTTAAATAATATTGATGACAGAGTTTAGTTACTTTATAAAATCGATAGAAAATGGGAAAAAGACAAGAGGCAGAAATCAATACAAATCAATTAATAATAAAATGTTTACGAAGCTCATTTTTAAAACGCAACGAGTTACTAATATTTTTCAGCTTAAGTGGAAGACTGTTCCAAAGACGAATAGCGAAAACAAAAAACTGGCGTTTAGAAAGTAATGAATTTAATTTAGCGTGAAGAAGCTGAGAAGATCTGATTGAACTGGACTGTTGCAGTCTATGACAGAGATACTGAGGTTCGCCCGTTATCAATATTTTGTGCAACATAGTGAGACACCTCAGCTTGATGACATTTTCAAAAGGTATTGAAAAAATTGTATGCGCATGTATTGAAATATGCTCTCGACGTTTTACACCACATATGTATCTAGCAATGCTGTTATATAATACATTAAGTTTTTTGTTGTAGGTACTGTCACAGCTGGCGTATATTTCACAGCCATATAATAGAGTCGGAAGCACGTAAGCTTTAGCTGGAACTAATCGAATTCTTTCTGGGGTAAAATATTGAATATACCAAAGTGATCGAAGCATTCCATATACATACTTTACCGATGGCATTAATTATGTCATTGTTCCATGTGAATGTTCAATTAAATGCAACGCCAAGGTTTCTTGCAAAGTCGACATAATCAATCACTGAGATATTTAAGATAACCTTATCAAAAGCGTCAAGTTTTAAATACTTTTTGTAAATGGCAATGCATTGGGATTTACTTGGGTTGAGGATGAGACTGTTATTATTGGCCCACTTATTGACCGCACTTAGATCATTATTTAACTTACAAATAGTTGCATTAATTGAATCAAATGGACAGCTAAGACACATCGGCGTAAACATGAATATCACACTGATTAAGCACCTCAGTAAGGTCATTGATGTATAATACATATAACAAAGGACCAAGCCCAAACCCTTGTGGGACACCTTTAACCACAGACATAAAATTGAACGAATGGTTATTAACACAGACTGCCTGCGAACGCTCACAAAGATACGACTTGACAAGTTTAATCGCTGGAGACGATAAATTAAACAAAATTTTCAACTTTAAACACAATAAGTAATGGTCAACAGTGTCAAATGCTTTGGAATGGTCAAGAAGGGTTAGAAAAGCCACAAGATCTTTATCCATCTTAAGCCTAATATCATCAGTAACTTTTAAGAGTGCAGTTATACCATTCCTGTTAGATCTGAAGACAGATTGGCATTCGCTCACTAATGAGTTCTTCTTCAAAAAAGAGTTAATCCGACGATGCGTTAAAGGGCCGTACACATACAACTTTCCTCGCTTTACTTGACAATTCGAAATTTAACAACAAAGCATGAGGTGTAGAAGGTTTGCTACATAGAACGCTTTGACAGTTTCTACGTTAGTGGTTTGTTTTCAATTGTCATTTGTGTCTATTCCAAATATTTTGTTTAATAAAATATTAAGAAATGAGTTTTACTTACATATATAATTAAGCGGTAGTTATGCTATTTATGTATGTTTCAAAGTCGCGAGTGTAATAAACTATGTATATTCAGGCCGAGCATATTTCGACAAGATAAATAAAAACCGATCAAAGAGGTGTTTTATTTGCTATTTATTAATATTTCTCTTCTTTTATCTTTTTAAAAGTAATTATACACGCAAAAACTATGAAATACTAGTAAATTTTCTAAATTGTTTGTATATGCACGCATAAATAAAATAGAAATGTTGGTTGTCAAAGTGTACAAAAGTTGAGAATTCGCCATGATTTTGCTTCGTTTTGCTTTGCTTTACTTTTCTCGCCTTGTATTTAGCAGCACTCATATAACATCAGTACTTTAACTTATCTGTCAAAGCGAAACTCTGAAGTAAAGCAAAGCGAAAGTCTTATGTGTACGGCCCTTAAGTGTTCCAGCACCGTGGACAGACAAGGCAAGACAGCAATTGGCCTGTGATCTCCATTCGATAAAACAAAAATTTTTGTTTGAATATTTAACGACTGCCTTGCAGACTGTGGAACGCATAATTACCTATACAATTACAGAAACCATTTTTTAATCTTCAAAACCAGGGACCGGAAATAAGAGTTATTTTTAAATTTTTGAATAAATAAATCATACATAAATGAAGATCGTAGAAAAGTTTTGATTACACCATCATGATTTTTAGGTGAACTATATGCAAAATATTGTATGATTTAAAAATTTTTGATTTTTATTTTTCAGATCAAAAATAAGAGTTATTTTTGATTTTTATATATTTAGATCAAAAATAGAAGTTATTTTTGATTTTTATTTTTTTAAATCAAAAATAAGAGTTATTTTTGATTTTTATATTTTTATATCAAAAAAATAAAAATCTATTCGAAGTTCGTGACATAATATGTATCTTAAGCTCTTTCGCATTAAAGTAAAACTAAGGTGTACGGTTATAACAACAACAAAATGTTTGTAGAAAAGTTTCTAACTTATGCTGTGACGCTATTATTTGTTCCTTAATTTTTGTTGTTGTTATTATAACCGTACACCTTTTATTATTAGCGAAATCTTATTGTTGTTTTGAGTTTGCTAATTTCAATACACATTGCATATTACATGATAGCATTCAATCGCGAGGGAGAAGTTGTGATGAGCACTGCTTATTTATAAAATTGAAAAAGTAAAAGTTAGATATAATTTCATAATGGGAAGAAAATGAAATGTATACATACATACGTGATTTTTATATTATTGAAGACGCCAATGGAGAATGTAAACTTTGTGAAAAGAATTAGGGCGCTATGTTTAACTAATATGAAGACATTAACAAACGTGATATATGTATGTACATATATGATGACAAAAGGGCTAAAATAGAAAGCAGTGAAGCATGCAAAAACGATAAAAAAATTAAATTTACCGTTGAAATGTCCGTGAATGAAGTTGTTAATTCTTGTCTTAGTTTGTTAACTAAACAATCAGTGCCCTTGTCACTTTTTGATAGTGAGCCATTTAATACATTAACAAAACCCATATTTGATGGTCTACATATTCCAAAAATAAACTCTAGAAATATTTTACAACATTTGAAAGATCAGTGTGATAACTTAAAAAATAACATAAAAAATTTAACAAAAAATAAAATACTTTGCATAAAAATGGATGAAAATTTTCAATATAGATAAGGCGCAAGTTTATGCAGTAACCACTGATAACGGCACAAATATGGTGAAAGCGGTGGAGCTGTTATCATTGCATAGTGATGACGAAGAAAGTGACAGTGAAAGTGAAGACAATTACGAAGGTATTGTGTGCAATGTAAGATTCGAAAATATTATTTCTATTAAATGTGCTGCCCACACATTGCAGTTAGCTGTTAAAGTCTTTTTATATAACTTAAATACAAACGTAGTGAATAAGTCACGGAACTGTGTAAAATATTTGAGAAGATCTGCATATCGGTAAGTATTTTCTTAAACTTTGCATTCCATTCTATTCCAGACAAAAAGGACGTACCAACACGTTAGAGCTCCACTTATAATATGTTGAAGCGACTTCTAGACTTAAAAGAATTTTGCTGTATACATTTGCCATTATCCGAGCAACTCCAAACACATGAGTGGGCGGAACTAGAAAAAATTATACAGGCTCTATAAATACTCTGACGCTGAAACTACAAAATTCTAATTTATGTGTTCGGAGATTTTTATAAAAGTTGGCTAGAGCTTATTTTTACTCAAAAGGCTTCAATACTGAGATGACCAGACAACTTCTGGATCACATCGAAAAAAGGCAAACAAAGTTGCCTGAATGTGACACTATGTATGCATCCTTGTTTTTAGACTTCAGATTTAAGCGTGTGTTGTCAAATGAGAAACTAAATTCGGCAAAAAATCATTTTAAAAAAATGGTGCTCCAGCTAATTTATGTTTAAGCAAAACACTGAAACTCAGCGATTTTCCTGCGGTACACCACCTGTTGCAGAAGACTTGTTTCTAATAGATGAAAGCTCCGTTGCAAGCTCTCGATCTTTATTAGCAGACTGTTTAAAGTCAATGGAGATGAATTATTCGTCTTCGGACGACGATGATATTTCTACGGCAATAAATGACAGAAAATCGTTTGGATACTTCTGCTAATTTATTGGAATATTGGGAGATCAAAAAATTTGCGTTTCCATTGCTTCGAAAATTAGCTTTAATTGTTCATTCTGTACCTGCCACTCAAGTCAGTGTAGAAAGGTCATTTTCGGCACTCAGATTGATATTGGGAGGTTTGAGATATAATTTATCTGAGGAACATTTAGAATCAATTATGATGGTAAAATTGCACACCTGAAAATACCTCTTAACACTGACTTGAATGGCATTTTAGAATTTTTTCTATTTCGCTCTATTCATGTTTTTTAGCTGATAAATTATCCATAATATTTTCATAATTGTGTATATTTTAATGGCCAGTTTCTTCTTTATCACTACGCCTAAATGCGCTTCTTCTGAATACTGTTTTAATTCAAGCATAGCCACCGTGAATATATCTATGTACGTAGTTTATTGAAAATCCGGTTTTTTCAAATTGCCATTTTTTAAATAATACGAAAACCTTAATAAATACCCTCGACGTAAAAACACAAAAGAATTGTAAACAGAGTACTCTTTTACGATACATACGAAGAGTGGAGTGCCACAATGTTCATTTCTGGGTCTAACGCTATGGATAATAATACATAAAAGATATGGATATGATCGCAGACAACTCACTTATTTGGATTCAAGACTGGCTATTCGAAGCACGTCTCGAGATTGCATATCAAAAAAGTGAAACGATTCTAATTCGCAGCAGGAAGATTCGAGAAAAAGCAAAAATATCAATATGTGATCAATATGGAATCAGCCACAGATCTGAAATACCTCGCGTCATACTAGGTTGCAGCAGGTTAGTGCGGTTGTCATTACAGACACACTTAGGCTCATTACCCATTGTGATGCCGCATTTGGGGGTTGTAACTCCCCATGAAGGAACCACCCCCTAAAAATAATCAGTGCTTCGAAGGAACTTGAAGATCTCTTATGTCAATCTCCCAAGCTCTTCCAGATCGTTGAAGAACTGGCTGCCCATAGTGGAGAGTCTTCTTCGGGATAGAGCAGGACATTGGCACAGAAGGCGCAAGATAGTCTCTTCCTCCTATTCGTCGTGACAGCTTCTACAGAAGTCGTACAGTCTCTGCCCTAATCGAAAGGCGTGTTTACCTATAAGACAGTGTCCTGTTATGACCGATATTATCACGCTTAATTCGTGTTCATTCATGTTTATTAGTTGCCCTGTGCGTTCGATAATTTACAGGTTGTTTCCTGCCGCCATCTATCGTTCGATAATTTTGTAAACCTTTCGGCTATACGAAGCTTGCAAGTTTGCAAGGGTATTCCTAGTTCATCATATATATCTTCGGTCGAGAGCCCAGTACCTAGTCGGACTAGCTCGTCGGCCTTACAATTTCCCTCTATTCCGCTGTGACCTGGGACCCATGTCACAATCAGCCACAATGGAGGTCGTTGATTGTTTTGTGAGAGATTTTATTGCCGCCTGGCTGTCAGTGAAATGTAGATATCAATCACGGGTATCGTATCACATTTTACGAGTTGTGTGGCCTTATATCTCGCCATCAGTTCTGCCTGAAAGACGCTACAGTGGTCTGGAAGACGGAAGCTATAGGAGATCCACAGATTCCGGGAATACAAACCTCCACCCACCTTTCCCTCACGGGTATAGTATCACACTTTACCAGTTGTGTGGCCTTATATATCGCCATCAGTTCTGCCTGAAAGACGCTACAGTGGTCTGGAACACGGAAGCTATAGGAAATCCCCAGATGCCGGGAATATACACCTCCACCCACCTTTCCCTCAAGCTTTGATCCATCTGTGTATATGTAGTGATTTAGATATGTTGATTGATCACTAAGTAAAATATAATCTTTATTTAAATATACTAAATCTAATTTACAACAATTCAATTGGAGCTAATTAAGCAAACACAAGTCTTCGACATTAAGCTAAATGAAAAATCTTATGTTGTTAACCGCGCGCCGCGTGATAGCAAACTGAAAAACTTCTTTTTCTTTTTGGTTTTTCTTGTGATGCTGAGGTGAGCGTGGGAGAGCGCGGATCATAGGCGCAGGTAGTATAAAATATGTATGTAGCTCCCGCTACATGTCTCCCCTTCTTAGAGAAATGATGTTCACCTATAATGAAAATATTAACAAAACAATTTTAAAAGTAGGCGAAAAATTAGATAGCGAAACGAGTGCGTTTTGTAGTTGTAGGGACTGCGCTCGTCGATGGTTGTGGAATGCTGTGTGTTTGCTGGTGTTCCATGTCATCGGCGATGAAGTACACTGGCTTTAGGCGATCGACGGAGATTGCTGTGTTTCTGCCTCGAACGTTAACAATGAAAAACTTTTCATTTCTCTCAATGACTGGGTAAGGGCCATCGTATGGTGTAGCAAACGACTGACGAATGTGGTCGTGTTTTACAAAAACATGAGAAGTAGTAGCCAAGTCTTTAAAAACAAATACGTGCTTTTGCCTATGCCTGGATGTTTGCGCTGGTGTTAATGCATGGAAATGGTGTCTGAGAGATGCAATTAACTCGTGAGGTGAAGAATCGGCGGCTGAAGGGTGTAGGAATTCTCCTGGCAAACGCACGGGCTCTCCAAAAACTAGTTCAGCTGGCGTAGCACTGATGTCTTTTTTCCAGGCAGCTCTGAGTCCAAGAAGAACAACAGGCAAAGCGTCATACCAAGATGGTCCATGGCACAATAACGCGGATTTGAGCTGTCTGTGCAAGCGTTCAACCAAACCATTTGATTGTGGGTGGTATGGCGTAGTTTTTAAATGTTTACTGCCCAAAATTTTTGTTAGTTGGTGAAACAGATCTGATTCGAATTGTCTACCTAAATCTGAAGTAATTCTGAGAGGTACGCCAAAGAACGAAATCCATCCGGTGACTAGAGCGCGTGCTACTGTTTGGGCCGTGCCTCTTTCTGCAGGAATTGCTTGCGGAAAACGTGTAAATCTGTCGATGATCGTCAAGCATTGCGTAAATCCACGAGATACTGGTAAGGTAACAAGGTCGATGTGGATATGTTCGAATCTCTGCGACGGTAACTCGAATCTGGCAATAGGAGACGACGTGTGACGAGTAATTTTATTTGCTTGGCACTTCAAACAACATTTCGTCCAGTTAGCAATATCTTTATTTATTGATGGCCACACATATCTTTGAGTGACTAGTTTCCGTGATGCTCTCTGGCCAGGGTGTGAAAAAGAGTGCAGTGCGTTGAAAATTCTGAATCGTAGCGATTTAGGGACATAAGGCCGAATTGTACCTGATGAAACATCGCAGTACAGTTTGACTGCGTATTCGTTGAAATGCAGTTGGCGCAGGTCGAGTGAAATGGTGGGATTGCGTAAGAGTTCTTGCAGTTCGGTATCTTCTCTCTGTGCGATGAATAACTCAGTCAGATCAACTGCAATTGAAACTTCGTCGATGCGGGATAGTGTGTCAGCAACAATGTTTTCGGCACCGCCTACGTGACGCAAGTCAGTAGTGAATTGGCTGATGAAATCTAATCTGCGAAACTGCCATGGCGATGCACGGTCAGGGCGCTGTTTAAAAGCGTGAATGAGCGGCTTGTGGTCTGTGAAAATCGTTATATTTCGTCCTTCAAAAATATACCTGAAGTGTTGGATAGCCTCGTACACAGCGGCTAGCTCGCGGTCGTAGGTCGACTTCTTCTGCGTTGATGGAGTAAGTTTCTTGCTAAAGAAAGCAAGTGGTTGCCATTCGTTATTGCAGCGTTGTTGTAGTACTGCGCCAATTGCGTTTTCTGATGCATCGGTGAAAATAGCCCAATCGGTGTTAGCGTTTGGATGAGCGAGAAGTGCAGCGTTTGCAAGGGCTTGTTTACAGCTGTTAAATGCTTCCTCGAGTTCAGGAGCCCATATAACTGGATGAGAACTTTTTACTTTAGGTCCTTCCAGAATTTTATTAAGTGGACTCAAAAGTTTAGCTGCGTTTTTGATGAACTTTCGGTAAAAATTTATTGTACCGAGAAAACCACGTAGTTTTTTAACCGTAGATGGTTTGGGAAAATTAGTAATTGCAGATACCCTCTCCGGGAGGGGCGTCATTCCACTAGCAGTTATTAAGTGACCAAGAAATGAAACTTCGTGCTTACCGAAAACTGATTTGGCTGCATTAATGATTAAGCCTGCATTTTGTAGGCGTTGGAACAAGGTCTGCAGGTGGTCTAAGTGCTGCTGTTGATTTTCTGATGCCACAAGAATGTCATCAATGTAAGTAAATGCGAATGGCAAACCTCTTGTTACCTCATCCATGAAACGTTGGAAGGTTTGCGCAGCGTTGCGCAGTCCAAACGTCATAAACGGAAATTCGAAAAGTCCGAAAGGTGTGATGATAGCCGTTTTCGCGATATCTTCAGGTGCAACTGGTATTTGATTAAAAGCGCGAACCAAATCAATAGTGGAAAAAATGCGTTTTCCATGCAAATTCGCTGAAAAATCCTCCAGATAACGAACGGGGTATTTCTCCGGGGTTGTACGGTCGTTTAAACGCCTATAATCACCACAGGGGCGCCACTCGCCTGATTTTTTGGGAACTAAATGTAAGGGCGAAGACCAAGGGCTGTCGCTTCTTCGTGCAAGGCCGAGTTGAATCATTTTCTCGAACTCACACCTGGCGATGTGTAATTTGTCTGGAGCAAGTCGTCTAACCTTACTAGAAACTGGTGGTCCACTCGTAGTTTTGATGTGATGCTCCGTTTTAAATTCATTAGAACGCTGAGCGCTACCCGGCTGAGTGATATTATGAAATTTTTGTAGGAGTTTGTAGTATGTGGGGTCAGCTTCCGGCTGGAGAGCTTTAATTGAAACAACACTGTTAATAGTGATTTTTCCAACTGTTGAAATGCCTGTAAGCTCGTCAGTTATGCGATTTCTTTTGAGATCAACAAGCAGGCCGAAATGGCTGAGTAGGTCAGCACCAATGATGGGACGCGTGACATCTGCAATAACAAATTGCCACGGGAGATCTCTACGGAGGCCGAGGTTGAGTGTAAGCATAATAGTACCATACGTGCAGATTGGGGTACCGTTGGCGGCGAAAAGCTGATATGAAATCGGTGCAATGTGCTTGTTTGTGTATTTGCGCGGGTAGACAGAAATGTCAGAGCCAGTATCAATAAGAAATTTGTCACCTGTTTTTTGGTCTGTGACGAATAAACGGCAGGAGGTTGAAAAATGAGAGCCGTTTCCCACCTTTAGCGACTCTCTCTTGGGTTTTCCTGGAACTTACCACCAGAGAACTTGCAACCAGGGAGACACTTTCGTGCTTGAGCTGCAAATTTGGTATGATACCAACAAAAACCTGTTTTATTTGAAAGTCTTTTAGTTTCGGGTCTACTTTGGGAGCGGCTTAGGTTGCGACTAGGAGTTCGCGAACGCGACCTGGACTGCATGTTTGCCATTGCAGCCGTTAACGCGGCAACTTCTTTGGTGAGCGCTGCGAGGTCTTGTCGCAAGTTTGGCGGTTGTTCAATAGCTTCAATGTCTTGAGGATGGTAGACCTCATGAAGCTTATCTGCGTACTCGGCGAGGTCGTTTATTCCGGCGTTTTTATGAATTACAAGGCATGCTCGTGTCTGTTGCGGCAGATGAGAAATCCAGCGTGTTTTTAATACTTCTGCGTTAATATCGGGAACTAGCGCTTTTAGGTGTCGCAAGTGTTGCGACGGAGTGCGATCACCTAAATTTTCTTTGTCCAAGAGTTGCAAAAGCTTCGCCTCCTTGGATTTAGAAAATCGCGCGATTAATGTGTTTTTCAGTTGTTGGTACGGATTTTCAATTGGAGGGTGGATGATGATATCTTCTACCTCGGATGCAGAGCGCGTATCGATAAGAGGGATGGTCTGATAAAATTTGTCTCGCTCAGCCAAAATCCCGTGATTAACGAACTGCGCTTCTAGTTGAGCGAACCAGAGTGATGGTTTTTCGGTGCTGAAGGGGGGTGCTTTAACGCTATAAGCATTGGTGTGCAGGATTGAGGTTGCTAGCGGTTTATTTGGAGGAGTATCGACAGACATTACGAGAAGGTGACGCTGTTTAAGGTAACGCGATGAGTCTTTTTAAACGTCTCGCCTCCACTAACACAGAGCAAAGATCAGCGAGTGGATGAGTTTTTTTTTTTTTTTTTTTTTTTTTATGCTATAATCGCGTGATTAGCAACGCGCCGATGCTACTATGGCGGTATTACTCACACACATAGGAAAAACCAGGCGTTACGATCGTTTCGATTGCGCTAAAAAAAAAAATATATTCTGAGCGGGCAAAGTTCGAAAAACGGGAAAAACTCGTGATTTGCCAATGTTACGGAATTTTTCAGTACTGCGGGATTCTCGAACACGTTTTTTAATTATATAAAGTTTGAGACGAATTTTATGCACCTTCCTTGTTATATTTAAGCAGATTTGCACGCTCTGCCGGAAAGTTAAATTTATATCGAAAGTTGGTAATTTTTCACAGACACAGGTTTATCACAAAATTGTTTAATATGAAGTGAGCAAAATTGTCAATGTTTTAGCTCTTATGAGACCGTCCACCGTCGGACGTCGGGGTCACCAATGTAGTGATTTAGATATGTTGATTGATCACTGAGTAAAATATAATCTTTATTTAAATATACTAAATCTAATTTACAACAATTCAATTGGAGCTAATTAAGCAAACACAAGTCTTCGACATTAAGCTAAATGAAAAATCTTATGTTGTTAACCGCGCGCCGCGTGATAGCAAACTGGAAAACTTCTTTTTCTTTTTGGTTTTTCTTGTGATGCTGAGGTGAGCGTGGGAGAGCGCGGATCATAGGCGCAGGTAGTATAAAATATGTATGTAGCTCCCGCTACATATACATGGATGGACTCGCTATTTCCACTATTTCGCACCAGTTATGAGAATGGACGCCAGTCTCTGAACTTTATCCATCATTATAAAGTTTACACCTTTCTGGAGGGAGTCCCACCATACTACTATGCCGTAACATAGGATCGGCCTGATCACCGCTGTGTATAGCCAGTATATAATTATTGGTTGCATTCCCCACCTTTTCCCAATTGTCCTGTTGCAGGAGTAGAGAGCTATTGTCGCTTTACGCACTCTGTCTTGGATGTTTGACTACCAGTTAAGCTTCCTGTCCAAAATGAGTCCCAGATACTTGGTCTGTTCCTTTACTACGAGGGTGTTTCCCCCTAGAGTTATTTGTACGAGATCTGGTGTCTTGTGCTTCCTAGAAAAGAGCACCAGGTCCGTCTTTAATGCACTTACTCTAAGTCCGCGGCTAATGCACCACAGAGTTAAGCTATTTAACGATCTTTGAAGCAGGTCCGTTATTGTGGAGAGATGTTTGCCTGAGATTGTTATGCAATTATTTTTCCACCCACCTCTTCGAGTTTTTGGAGGAGCCCGTTTACGGCTACATTCCAGAGGAGTGGTAAGATAACTCCTCCTTGAGGCGTTCCTCGGACTGGGTACCTCCTAAGGGAAGACCCACCTAGCTCAGCGCTTAATTATCTTCCAACAAGCATACGCCACATGAGCGAGGCCAGTGAGTTATTCACCCCAAGGTTGACCAGTGATGAGGTGATCGCCACAGGAGAAATGTTATTAAAAGCACCCTCGATGTCTAGAAAGGCAGCTACGGTGTATTCCTTGTAATGCAGTGATCTCTCATTCGTATTGACTAGTGAGTGTAGCGCTGTTTCCACTGATCTTCTTTTGCTGTAGGCATGCTGCTCGGTTTGTAAGTCCACTGCCAATATTATCTCTAATATGCTCGTCTAGTAGCCGCTCAAACGATTTGAGTAGAAGGACGATAAACTAATTGGTCTAAAGTCTTTCGGTCTCGTATTTGTAGTTCTTCCCCCTTTAGCAATGAAGACTACTTTTACCTCTTCCCATCTCCGGGGTATACGGCTATACCGTAACACCGCCTCGTAGACGTGTACGAGTAAAGGCGCAATTTGCTCCGAAGTGTTCTGAAGGTCTGCAGGAATGATCACGTCTTGTCCCGGGGATTTAAAGGGCGGAAAACTGCCAAAGGCTCGTTTTATTTTCCCTTCGGTTATACTGAGCATGGAGAAATCATTGTTGCTCTAAGATCGAGTACAAGCTATGTTGACTCTGTTTTCCAAGCTCCCTGGAAAGTGTGTTTGCATTAGGAGTTCTAATGTTTCACCGCTGTTTGTTGTCCAATCTCCGTCATCTTTTATGAGAAAGATTTTATTGCTTGGACTCATCGATAGTACTTTTCTTAGTCTGCTAGCTTCCGAAGTGCTTTCTATCTTCTGACAGAAGTCTCTCCAGGAGGATTGTTTAGCGCCTCTGACTGCATACTTAAAGCGTTGTTGACTATCCTTAAATTCATTCGATGAGTTTGTTAACTTGCCCCGGTTGAATTTTGTTCTGCATTCTTTTCGAAGAATGGAGGTTTCGATTTCTTACTCGCTGTTCTTATCGGACAGGCTTCCTTAACGGCCCGTTTGAAGACTTTAGTTACATCGTCTACGACTTTGTCCAGTTGATACTCTGAGTCTATTTGGCAATTTAGACCATAAATATTGTTGGAAAAGGTTGCTTTAAATTTTTCCCACTTGGTTTTTCTTAGGAACGGTTTTCGCTCTTTTACCGGTATAACTAAATTATAGATCACGTGCATATGATCCGAGAGTGAAGACTTTTTCGAAACTTTCCAGTCATGCAGAAGTTCTGCCCCTCCCTATTGACACATGTAATGTCTAGGACTTCCCTCCTATTTGAAGTCACGAAAGTGGGAGTATCTCCTACATTGCTAACCTGTAAGTTATTACACATAATGAATTCAAAGATTGACTCACCCCGTTCTTTTGTGTCTGAGCTGCCCCAGATATGGTGATGTGCATTTGCATCCGCTCCAATGATTAGCGGGGTGCCGCGCTTGTACGGCTCTGTTACCGCATCTTTTTGTGGCTGACGTGGAGGTGATGTTAATTTGTATTATCCCCACCATCAGCAGTGTTGGATGCTTTCTCCACCCGCCTACGGTCTGGTTGGCGTCCTTCTCATCGGATATGGGAGGGAGGTCCTCTGTCTCCTCCTCCATTACAGTGTCGGGGAGTTCAGAGAAGTCTCCCAGCCCTTCCTCCAACCTAACTCTTCTGAAGAGTTCGCGCACCATACCAGAGTTGGATGCTGCGTCGTCCTCTGGGACATTTTCGCCGTTCTGAGTTCTCAGCCAGATTCGCTTTCATTGACACATCCTGACGATAGATGTGAAGATGCAGCGCTTGGAAGCCTTAATTGACCTTCCACCTCTGGATCGCAAGCGGAGCTATTGATTCCTCATTGAGGACTATTACCGCTAACCTGCGCCTACCATCCACTTCACCGATCTTGGACACCTTCCAGTCGTGGGTGGGTAGCTCTGGATTGCCCAGTTGGATGAGCTCCAGCACTTCCTTTGGGTCAGTGTGGAACTCCGGAATCAAAGCTTTTGATCGGAGGCTGTTCGGAATGTCCTCCCGATGAACTACATCGAGTCGCGCTCCTTGCAGTAGCACTTTCGAAACTTATGTATTATGGGAAATCACGTTCACCACACTGCTATCGTGAAAACCGTGCACTCGTGTTGTTGTTGTTGTTGTTGTAGCGGCTAGCTACACCCCACTGGGTTGGCGGACTCCCTCAATCATTATCGTCAAGCTCAACTAACGAAAGGTCCAGGAAACGAGCCGTTTCAACAGGGTCGGACCATAGGGAGAGGGGTGTTAGTTGAGTTGGTTTGGCCGGGCATGTGAATAGGTGATTGGTGTCGTGCGGAGACTCTTCACATGCCGGGCAAGTGTTGGAGGTGTCGGGGTTGATCCTGGATAGGTAGGAGTTTAACCTGCAACAATATCCAGATCTGAGTTGAGCCAGAGGGACGCGGGTCTCACAATGCAGCTGGAGCTCCTCAGCTGCTATGGGTGGTGGTTGGACTTCCAGGACTGCACTCACAGGGCGGGTGTCGATGTATTTGGACACCGACTCCCTGTGGATGCTGTCCAGACCCTGTCGGTACGTCCTTGGGTCCAGCGTTAGGTGTACGTATGTCTGGACCTCGTCCGTCAGTTGTGAGAAATGTCCCCTGATGTGCCTGGGTGCCGGCTGTTTTGTGAGCATAATGTTGTGCTCCTGCACTGGAAGCACGTTAGCCTCATGGTAGAGGTGATCCACAGGCGTCATCAGGAGACATCCCGTCACTGTCCTGAGTGCGGCGGTCTGACAGGTCTCCAGTCTTGACCACTGAGTCCTGCTAGTTCCAGGCGACCAAATTGGCGCGGCATAATTTAGAACCGGCCGGCCTATCGTCCTGTATGCTGTCAACAACGTTTCTTTGTCTTTGCCCCAAGTGCTGCTGGTTGGCGCCACGTGTGGTGGAGCGAGGGGGGGTGGGGAGGTTTGGTGTTGCTGTGAGCTCCGGGAAGCCGTAGAGGCAGGAGGGGTGCGTTGAGGCACCGGCGCGGAGGGCGCAAGGGGGGATGCCGTGGAGGCTTGGGGTGCTTGAGTGCGCGAGCAACACTGGCCCACATAGGATGTGGACCACTCCCTGGTTTTCTTAAGGCCTGAGCAGACCTTAAGATGTGTAACGTTGTTTTTCCAGCCGGGGTTTGACTCGCCGGATCCAGGGTTCTTTTACTGGTCGTTACAGAAAAACCAGCAAAAGCTAGAGTCTTATTTCAAAAGCTTTATGTTCAAACAAAAGCGTATTATTTATATCTATACATTTACTCAAATTTTATTACTTGTACTGCCTCGTGAGGCCTAGCGGTGATCTCTCCGTGGTGATGCTTATGCGTTATGTACAGTGTCGCCTCGTGTTCGCTAACGGCGATCTTAGGCGGGATGACGTGGTCTCTCTTTGACAATCTCGGCGATGTCTACGTGGCGATGCTGACTTTTGTAATGTACGGCGTCGACTTGCGCTCGCTAACGGCGATGTTAGGCGTGATGACGTGGTCTCTCTGGGAATAACGGCGATGTCTACGTGGCAATGCTGACTTTTGTAATGTACAACGTCGCCTCGTGTTTGCTAACGGCGATCCTAGGCGTGATTACATGGTCTCTCTGGGAATAGCGACGATGTCTACGTGACGATGCTGACTTTGGTTATGTACAGTGCCGCCTCGTGTTCGCTAACGGCGATCTTAGGCGTGATGACGTGGTCTCTCTGGCAATAACGGCGATGTCTACGTGGCAATGCTGACTTTTATAATGTACAACGTCGCCTCGTGTTTGCGAACGGCGATCCTAGGCGTGATGACGTGGTCTCTCTGGGAATAGCGACGATGTCTACGTGGCGATGCTGACTTTGGTTATGTACAGTGCCGCCTCGTGTTCGCTAACGGCGATCTTAGGCGTGATGACGTGGTCTCTCTGGCAATAACGGCGATGTCTACGTGACGATGCTGACTTTTGTAATGTACGGCGTCGACTTGCGCTCGCTAACGGCGATCCTAGGCGTGATGACGTTGTCTCTCTGGGAATAGCGACGATGTCTACGTGGCGATGCTGACTTTGGTTATGTACAGTGCCGCCTCGTGTTCGCTAACGGCGATCTTAGGCGTGATGACGTGGTCTCTCTGACAATAACGGCGATGTCTACGTGGCAATTCTGACTTTTGTAATGTACAACGTCGCCTCGTGTTTGCTAACGACGATCCTAGGCGTGATGACGTGGTCTCTCTGGGAATAACGGCGATGTCTACGCGGTGATGCTGACTTTTGTTATGTGCTGTCCTGGCTTGCGTGCACTCCTGGCTATCCTGTCGGGGCAGAGGATTACTTGGTTCTACTGTGGTCGTTGATCGGCTTACCACCGACTGCACCACGTGTACTGTACTAGGCTGTGGCCGCTGGCAGAAACTGACTACCGACTGCACCACGTATACTGTACTAATCTGTGGCCGCTGGCAGAGAACTGACTACCGACTGCACCACGTATACTGTCCTAGGCTGTGGCCGCTGGCAGAAACTGACTACCGACTGCGCCACGTATACTGTACTAGGCTGTGGCCGCTGGCAGAAACTTACTACCGACTGCACCACGTATACTGTACTAGGCTGTGGCCGCTGGCAGAAACTGACTACCGACTGCACCACGTATACTGTACTAGGCTGTGGCCGCTGGCAGAAACTGACTACCGACTGCACCACGTATACTGTACTAGGCTGTGGTCGCTGGCAGAAACTGACTACCGACTGCGCCACGTATACTGTACTACTGTACTACTATACTACGATACTACCGGGGGTTTCGCCACACTCGCCTTACTACTGCACTGCGCCTTGTTGAGCCTTCGCTGGCTCGATGACAACTGACTCATCGGCGCTATTGCTCGTCCTTTTATGCTCGTGTTCTGCTTCTTCCTTGCTTTGGCACGGCCGTGCGCTCTGCGCGCCACTGCCCGTAGTTAGCGATCAGCTGTTCTTCCTTGCATTGGCACTGCTTTGCGCTTTGTGCGCCATCTGACCGTAATTAGCGATCAGCTGTTCTTCCTTGGGCTCGAACCATACGTTTGGTATGGTTGGGTTGTTATAAATTAGTTGTATTATCTGTCTAGTATGCTTACATCTAGTAGACCCAGAAATTAAATTGTTATTCATGGTTATTGTGTTTTCTTATGACTAGTAACGTAAACTTATTTCATTTTTCTTAAGGCTATTAATGTTATGTGCGAGACGTATTTATTGCGTCGTCGCACCTCCTTCCTTCTTCCGGGGCAAAATGCGGACGCGGCCCGACCCGTTTATTCGGATCTGGAGCATGGTGTTCTCCATGATGAACCGGGAGGAGATGCGTTGCCGGGGTTCCCTCTGGGCCAAAAGGCGCTGCACTTCGTTCCGCAGGTCTTCATCCGTGTTCCCCTTTGGTACCCTAGAGTAAGTCGTGGGTTCTTCGACGGCCACCGTTGGTGCGGGTGGGACTATACGGGGAATCGTTTGTAGCCTAGAGGTGGCTTCCGGGGAGTCCCCCAGCCACTCCTCATCGGATGGCAGCAATAGCAGAATATCCTCCACTATGCGCGGCCTGTCGTCGAAAGCGTCTCTGGCAGCCTCGATGAGCGCATAAAGGCTGTCGCCCGCATCGGTGGCGCCGGGGTTTGTCCCTTCTGTGTCCGATATCTCCTCGTATTGGGGAATTTGCTGCACACCGTGGGCGCCTTGATGGACGTTGTTGTCGCCCAGAGTTCGGCTATTGGGTGTACTGCTGCTGCTCTTGGGCGCTACCTGCGCTGTTGCTTCGTCCACTACTGCGGCTTCGGCTCTATTCCCTGGCGGACCGGCCAGCATCCGTGAGAACTCTGCCGTCGTTGGCTTCGGTACCCACTGGGGTACTGGGCGGATGGTTGGGCCGCGGCGTTTGCGGCGCCGCATCTGTGCGGCTGGTCCGATGGTTTTCCTTCCTGGGGTTGACATTACCTATGTCCCACAAAATTCTATTCCTTTTTTTTTTGTTTTGCTTCCGTGTGTGGGCTGCTCGCCAGGACTGTTTGACTGCGAATGGTCGGCACCTCCTTGCGTTGTTCTATTTATAAGTTTTTTTTTTGTTTTTTTTTTTTGCATTTTCTTGCTATTGGCTATGGTAAATCTTTAGTTCATTAATGTTGGCGTTCTTGGTTTGCCTTCCGTCCACCCGTTCGAGGATTACTATTACCGGCGATATATATTTCGTTACGCGCCATGGTCCATCAAATTTAGGGCCGAGTTTGGCAGCGAAGCTTTCCGTGGCCTTGGACAATTGGTGCGTCTTGGAGAGTACGAGGTCTCCCACTCGAGGTTTCCAGGTGCTCCTTCGAAGGTTGTAATGTCGCGCTTGGTCATTTGCGGCACGTGTCATATTACGGCGTACTAGGACGAAGAGGTCTTTTAGGCGTCTTGCTTTCTTAATTGGTGACTGGACTACTTGTGAGGTCCCGGGTGTCTTTTCATCGTATAATGTTTTAGGCAAACGTGGTTCTCGGCCTTGCACCAAAAAGGCTGGGCTAAAGCCGGTGCTCTCTGAAACGCTGGTGTTGATAGCTAGTGTTATTTCTGGTTGTAGACTATCCCAGTCACGTTGCTTTCACAAGAAAATTGCGCGATCATGGTCTTGATGGTCCTGTTGGCTCGTTCCGTGGGCTTCTCCTGGGGTGTGTATGGGGCGGTTGTCTGGTGTACGATTCCCAGTTCGCGCAAGAACTGTCTAAAACTCCGGCTGCAGAATTGGCTGCCGTTGTCGGATATAAATAGTTTTGGTATTCCGAACCGAGCTAGGATTCTTTCTCGGAAGGCCCTTTTGAGGTTCTCGGTGCTTGTCTTTCGCATCGGTATCAGCTCACACCACTTAGAGAAACGGTCGAAGAGAACTAGCAATGTAGTGTTCCCATGTTTTGATCTCGGTAGAGGACCGACAAAGTCTGCGCATAGCATTCCCCATGGCTCCTCTGCTATTTGTGTTAGCATGGTCCCCGTGGGCCCCTGTTGGCTTGGCTTGTATTTTTGGCCACTGTCACAGCTTCGTACGTAGCGGCTGGTGTCCCGGAATATCCCGGGCCAATGGTAACGATTGGAGATTCGGAGTATGGTCTTTCTGATACCCATGTGTCCTGCGGTAGGGTCGTCGTGGCATTCTTTTAACACCTGCTCTCGAAAGTAGGTGGGGACACAAAGCTTCCAGGGCGTACAGTCTTCATCGCCCGGTTGTGCTTGGATGTTGCGGTATAGTTGGCAATTTTCAATGACGTAGTCGGGGAATTTGTCGGCGTGCTTCTTTATTTCGTCTTTGCGCTTGTCTATCCACTTGCATGTTGGCTGGGGGGCGTTTTCGGGCGTGCATTGTAGGCGCGCCCGTTCTACCGGCTGTCGGGAGAGCGCATCCGCGATGACGTTATACTTTCCCTTCCTGTATTGAAAGGTGAATTTGTAATGTTGGAGTTCTAGGGCCCACCTTGCGATACGACCTGACGGGCTCTCGATGGAATTCAGCCATTTGAGCGACAAGTGGTCCGTGATGACCGTAAAGTCGTATCCTTCCAAGTACGGCCGCATTTTACGAATGCCCCAGATTATGGCGAGGCACTCCTTTTCGGTGGGGGAATAGTTTCGTTCGGGCTTGCTGAGGTGACGGCTGGCATACGCGATTACTCTCTCGCTCCCGTCGATTTCTTGCGTGAGTACAGCTCCGAGTCCGATGTCACTAGCATCAGTTTGTAAAATAAACTTGCTGGAGAAATCGGGGCA
Source organism: Philophylla caesio (assembly GCA_963971545.1). Taxonomy (NCBI): domain Eukaryota; kingdom Metazoa; phylum Arthropoda; class Insecta; order Diptera; family Tephritidae; genus Philophylla; species Philophylla caesio. The sequence goes on along the minus strand of OZ020606.1, from coordinate 43,880,068 downwards.
AGCGAGTATCGAAGCTTCTGTCAGTCTTCTCTTCAGTTCATTTAACGCGGATTGTTGTTCTTCGCCCCACGACCATTTTTGTCCCTTTTTCAGTAGTCTGGTAATTGGCTGCGCCACTTTCGAGAACTCTGGTACAAAACGTCTATACCACGAGGCGATACCTATGCAACGTCGTAGTTCTCGGAGGTTGGTTGGAGCGGGTAACTTTTTAATTGCTTGTATCTTTTCGGGGTCCGTATGGATGTCTTGGCTGCTTACCACATGCCCCAGGTATTTAATCTCTTTCTAAAAAAATCGCATTTTTCTGAGTTGATTCGTAAGTTGGCGGCACGCAGTCGTGTGAAAACTTCTCGGAGGTTGGCCATGTGTTCTTTAATGGTACGTCCGGTCACGATAATGTCGTCCAAATATGCGAATGCAAAGGGTTCCAAGTCAGGACCGATTACTTGGTCAAGTGCCCTCTGGAAGGTAGCTGGCGCTGAGGGTAGGCCGAAGGGCATAACTCTCCATTGGAAAAGCCCTCTCCCTGGTACTGTAAATGCTGTGTAAATCTTGCTTCTCTCTTCCATGGGGATTTGCCAATATCCGTTCTTGAGATCGATACTGCTGATGTAACGTGCGGCTCTGAGTCTTTCCAAGATGTGGTTAATTCGAGGTAGTGGGTATGCGTCTGGAATAGAATTTGCGTTTAGCTGTCTGAAATCTACACACAATCTCCACTTCCCATTTTTCTTTCTTACCAACACCAAGGGAGTACTGTGCGGACTGCGTGAAGGCTCGATGCATCCCTTCGAAAGTAGTTCATTGATCTTCTGGTTAATTATTGCTTGCATCGCTGGGTTCTTCGGGAAGTATCGTTGTTTGATTGGTCTATCATCGACCATTGTTATTTTGTGACTTGTAATGTGGGATACACCACTGAGATCGTCGAATAGCCTTAGCTCGTGGTGTAGAAAATTTTCTATCTCTCGTTGCTCTTGGTACGGCGTGTCGTTGCTTTGGTTCTCTGGGTTTTGCTGGTCTGTGTGCTGCAGTGAGACGGTACCCTTGGGTTTGGTGAGCGCCTTCACACTGCTTATTCGATGCTTACCTCTCGGGCTAGTTCTTGGCGTACCTAAGGAGACGGAGTTCCCGCCGCACGTTATCGTGGTATTTGTTCTCTCGAGGAAGTCCATGCCCAGGGTGATATCATCGCTGGCGGTCTCCATTATCAAAAATGGGATCGGATGTGAAGTTCCTCCGAACACTACTGGCAATGATAGGGTTTCTCTCACTCTATCGACTCTGCCGCCTGCGAATCGGACATCTTCCGCGGTGGCTCTCGTCGGGTACCTTTTGAAAAATTCTTCGCTGAAGGTCTTTGTTATGAAACTCCTCGTAGCCCCTGTGTCGATGGTTGCCTGCACAGTCACCCCTCCGATCTGGGCGCTTGCTGAGAGTCGGAAGTCTTGGTAGATTAGTTATGTTGCGGGGTTGCTTGTCCGACCTTCGAGTATCCCCGCTGCCTTGAGGGTCGGCCTGCGTTTCCCGCCGTTTGCTTTCGGCAGCAGTCTATCGTGCGTATTTCTTGTTGGCCAACAATCCCAACCGAAGAGTACTCTCTCTCTTCGACAATCGGGCGAAGTGCCCTCCTCGTCCGCATCTAAAGCAGACCGTACGTTTTTCCATGTGCTCTCGGTGTGCCTCCATGCCTCGATTGCTTATCTGGTTCCTTGGCTCATGTCTCCAGCTGGCTAAGTGTCTGGAACTCGTGGCGCTTCACGTACAATTGTAGTTCTGGCAGACAATTGCGGTATACTCGGTCGAGTTGTTGCTCCTTCTTGTATCCCGCGTGTCTCATCAGGTCTTGGATCCTTATAAGGAATGCTTTAAAAGGCTCGTTGGATCTCTGCGTGCATTGGCGGATTTGATCGTCCAGGTGCTCGAAAAACCGCGTCGGAAGAAAGAAGGTCAGGAAATCTTTCTTGAAGTTGGCCCATTGGCCCCAGTTCTCGTTGTTATTTCGATACCAGGTTCTTGCGTCGTCTATCAAAAGCTCGGGCATCACACCGGGGAGGCTGTCGTTGTTGATCCCGTAGATTTCGGATAATTCTTCTATCCGTTCTATGAATGCCAAAGGATCAGTGCCACCGCTGTATTTGATTCCCCACTTTCTTATCTTCTCGATTGCTGGGGTAGCAGGTCGTAGTTCGTGTTCTGTGTCATGGACATCCGGCCGGTGTCGGGATGGGAGATTCCATCCTTCGGTTCTATCTTCCGTTGCTACTGGTTCATGGATCTTCGGAACCGCGCCTTTCATAGTGGCGGGGGTTTTAAGTGGCAGACTTGGTCAGGCTGGTTTAAAAGCTCTGCTAGAGTGTTAGCGCAGCGTCGTCTCAATTCGTCTACCCTCCCGGAGTCGTCGAACTTGAACTCCTTGGCGTAATTTAATAAATCTTCCTTACGAAGATAATACACCCACGATATTCGGACCATAATGAGTCCCCTTTTAATTCTCTGTCAACTTGGGTTTAGTTTTCTCGTGTCTTCTTCTTCACGTTAACTCTGTGAATTCTTTTATGCCTCGCTTTTTGTAATTTTCGGGGTTTTTTTTTCGTTTGCACCTTTTAGATTTATTATTATAAAAGGCTTTTTGTTCATATAGGACTCTGCTTAATAGAGTCCCTGCTCGGGCGCCATCTGTAACGTTGTTTTTTCAGCCGGGGTATGACTCGCCGGATCCAGGGTTCTTTTACTGGTCGTTACAGAAAAACCAGCAAAAGCTAGAGTCTTATTTCAAAAGCTTTATTTTCAAACAAAAGTTTATTATTTATATCTATACATTTACTCAAATTTCATTACTTGTACTGCCTCGTGAGGCCTAGCGGTGATCTCTCCGTGGCGATGCTGACCTGCGATGTCTACGTGACGATGCTGACTTTTGTAATGTACGGCGTCGACTTGCGCTCGCTAATGACGATCTTAGGCGTGATGACGTGGTCTCTCTGGGAATAGCGACGATGTCTACGTGGCGATGCTGACTTTGGTTATGTACAGTGCCGCCTCGTGTTCGCTCACGGCGATCTTAGGCGTGATGACGTGGTCTCTCTGGCAATAACGGCGATGTCTACGTGGCGATGCTGACTTTTGTAATGTACGGCGTCGACTTGCGCTCGCTAACGGCGATCCTAGGCGTGATGACGTGGTCTCTCTGGGAATAGCGACGATGTCTACGTGGCGATGCTGACTTTGGTTATGTACAGTGCCGCCTCGTGTTCGCTAACGGCGATCTTAGGCGTGATGACGTGGTCTCTCTGGCAATAACGGCGATGTCTACGTGGCAATGCTGACTTTTGTAATGTACAACGTCGCCTCGTGTTTGCTAACTACGATCCTAGGCGTGATGACGTGGTCTCTTTGAGAATAACGGCGATGTCTACGCGGTGATGCTGACTTTTGTTATGTGCTGTCCTGGCTTGCGTGCACTCCTGGCTATCCTGTCGGGGCAGAGGATTACTTCGTTCTACTGTGGTCGTTGATCGGCTTACCACCGACTGCACCACGTGTACTGTACTAGGCTATGGCCGCTGGCAGAAACTGACTACCGACTGCACCACGTATACTGTCCTAGGCTGTGGCCGCTGGCAGAAACTGACTACCGACTGCACCACGTATACTGTACTAGGCTGTGGCCGCTGGCAGAAACTGACTACCGACTGCACCACGTATACTGTACTAGGCTGTGGCCGCTGGCAGAAACTTACTACCGACTGCACCACGTATACCGCTAATCTGTGGCCGCTGGCAGAGAACTGACTACCGACTGCACCACGTATACTGTCCTAGGCTGTGGCCGCTGGCAGAAACTGGCTACCGACTGCACCACGTATACTGTCCTAGGCTGTGGCCGCTGGCAGAAACTGACTACCGACTGCACCACGTATACTGTACTAGGCTGTGGCCGCTGGCAGAAACTGACTACCGACTGCACCACGTATACTGTACTAGGCTGTGGCCGCTGGCAGAAACTTACTACCGACTGCACCACGTATACCGCTAATCTGTGGCCGCTGGCAGAGAACTGACTACCGACTGCACCACGTATACTGTCCTAGGCTGTGGCCGCTGGCAGAAACTGGCTACCGACTGCACCACGTATACTGTCCTAGGCTGTGGCCGCTGGCAGAAACTGACTACCGACTGCACCACGTATACTGTACTAGGCTGTGGCCGCTGGCAGAAACTGACTAACGACTGCACCACGTATACTGTACTAGGCTGTGGCCGCTGGCAGAAACTGACTACCGACTGCACCACGTATACTGTACTAGGCTGTGGTCGCTGGCAGAAACTTACTACCGACTGCGCCACGTATACTGTACTACTGTACTACTATACTACGATACTACCGGGGGTTTCGCCACACTCGCCTTACTACTGCACTGCGCCTTGTTGAGCCTTCGCTGGCTCGATGACAACTGACTCATCGGCGCTATTGCTCGTCCTTTTATGCTCGTGTTCTGCTTCTTCCTTGCTTTGGCACGGCCGTGCGCTCTGCGCGCCACTGCCCGTAGTTAGCGATCAGCTGTTCTTCCTTGCATTGGCACTGCTTTGCGCTTTGTGCGCCATCTGACCGTAATTAGCGATCAGCTGTTCTTCCTTGGGCTCGAACCATACGTTTGGTATGGTTGGGTTGTTATAAACTAGTTGTATTATCTGTCTAGTATGCTTACATCTAGTAGACCCAGAAATTAAATTGTTATTCATGGTTATTGTGTTTTCTTATGACTAGTAACGTAAACTTATTTCATTTTTCTTAAGGCTATTAATGTTATGTGCGAGACGTATTTATTGCGTCGTCGCACCTCCTTCCTTCTTCCGGGGCAAAATGCGGACGCGGCCCGACCCGTTTATTCGGATCTGGAGCATGGTGTTCTCCATGATGAACCGGGAGGAGATGCGTTGCCGGGGTTCCCTCTGGGCCAAAAGGCGCTGCACTTCGTTCCGCAGGTCTTCATCCGTGTTCCCCTTTGGTACCCTGGAGTAAGTCGTGGGTTCTTCGACGGCCACCGTTGGTGCGGGTGGGACTATACGGGGAATCGTTTGTAGCCTAGAGGTGGCTTCCGGGGAGTCCCCCAGCCACTCCTCATCGGATGGCAGCAATAGCAGAATATCCTCCACTATGCGCGGCCTGTCGTCGAAAGCGTCTCTGGCAGCCTCGATGAGCGCATAAAGGCTGTCGCCCGCATCGGTGGCGCCGGGGTTTGTCCCTTCTGTGTCCGAAATCTCCTCGTATTGGGGAATTTGCTGCACACCGTGGGCGCCTTGATGGACGTTGTTGTCGCCCAGAGGTCGGCTATTGGGTGTACTGCTGCTGCTCTTGGGCGCTACCTGCGCTGTTGCTTCGTCCACTACTGCGGCTTCGGCTCTATTCCCTGGCGGACCGGCCAGCATCCGTGAGAACTCTGCCGTCGTTGGCTTCGGTACCCACTGGGGTACTGGGCGGATGGTTGGGCCGCGGCGTTTGCGGCGCCGCATCTGTGCGGCTGGTCCGATGGTTTTCCTTCCTGGGGTTGACATTACCTATGTCCCACAAAATTCTATTCCTTTTTTTTTTGTTTTGCTTCCGTGTGTGGGCTGCTCGCCAGGACTGTTTGACTGCGAATGGTCGGCACCTCCTTGCGTTGTTCTATTTATAAGTTTTTTTTTTGGTTTTTTTTTTGCATTTTCTTGCTATTGGCTATGGTAAATCTTCAGTTCATTAATGTTGGCGTTCTTGGTTTGCCTTCCGTCTACCCGTTCGAGGATTACTATTACCGGCGATATATATTTCGTTACGCGCCATGGTCCATCAAATTTAGGGCCGAGTTTGGCAGCGAAGCTTTCCGTGGCCTTGGACAATTGGTGCGTCTTGGAGAGTACGAGGTCTCCCACTCGAGGTTTCCAGGTGCTCCTTCGAAGGTTGTAATGTCGCGCTTGGTCATTTGCGGCACGTGTCATATTACGGCGTACTAGGACGAAGAGGTCTTTTAGGCGTCTTGCTTTCTTAATTGGTGACTGGACTACTTGTGAGGTCCCGGGTGTCTTTTCATCGTATAATGTTTTAGGCAAACGTGGTTCTCGGCCTTGCACCAAAAAGGCTGGGCTAAAGCCGGTGCTCTCTGAAACGCTGGTGTTGATAGCTAGTGTTATTTCTGGTTGTAGACTATCCCAGTCACGTTGCTTTCACAAGAAAATTGCGCGATCATGGTCTTGATGGTCCTGTTGGCTCGTTCCGTGGGCTTCTCCTGGGGTGTGTATGGGGCGGTTGTCTGGTGTACGATTCCCAGTTCGCGCAAGAACTGTCTAAAACTCCGGCTGCAGAATTGGCTGCCGTTGTCGGATATAAATAGTTTTGGTATTCCGAACCGAGCTAGGATTCTTTCTCGGAAGGCCCTTTTGAGGTTCTCGGTGCTTGTCTTTCGCATCGGTATCAGCTCACACCACTTAGAGAAACGGTCGAAGAGAACTAGCAATGTAGTGTTCCCATGTTTTGATCTCGGTAGAGGACCGACAAAGTCTGCGCATAGCATTCCCCATGGCTCCTCTGCTATTTGTGTTAGCATGGTCCCCGTGGGCCCCTGTTGGCTTGGCTTGTATTTTTGGCCACTGTCACAGCTTCGTACGTAGCGGCTGGTGTCCCGGAATATCCCGGGCCAATGGTAACGATTGGAGATTCGGAGTATGGTCTTTCTGATACCCATGTGTCCTGCGGTAGGGTCGTCGTGGCATTCTTTTAACACCTGCTCTCGAAAGTAGGTGGGGACACAAAGCTTCCAGGGCGTACAGTCTTCATCGCCCGGTTGTGCTTGGATGTTGCGGTATAGTTGGCCATTTTCAATGACGTAGTCGGGGAATTTGTCGGCGTGCTTCTTTATTTCGTCTTTGCGCTTGTCTATCCACTTGCATGTTGGCTGGGGGGCGTTTTCGGGCGTGCATTGTAGGCGCGCCCGTTCTACCGGCTGTCGGGAGAGCGCATCCGCGCTGACGTTATACTTTCCCTTCCTGTATTGAAAGGTGAATTTGTAATGTTGGAGTTCTAGGGCCCACCTTGCGATACGACCTGACGGGCTCTCGATGGAATTCAGCCATTTGAGCGACAAGTGGTCCGTGATGACCGTAAAGTCGTATCCTTCCAGGTACGGCCGCATTTTACGAATGCCCCAGATTATGGCGAGGCACTCCTTTTCGGTGGGGGAATAGTTTCGTTCGGGCTTGCTGAGGTGACGGCTGGCATACGCGATTACTCTCTCGCTCCCGTCGATTTCTTGCGTGAGTACAGCTCCGAGTCCGATGTCACTAGCATCAGTTTGTAAAATAAACTTGCTGGAGAAATCGGGGCAAGCGAGTATCGAAGCTTCTGTCAGTCTTCTCTTCAGTTCATTTAACGCGGATTGTTGTTCTTCGCCCCACGACCATTTTTGTCCCTTTTTCAGTAGTCTGGTAATTGGCTGCGCCACTTTCGAGAACTCTGGTACAAAACGTCTATACCACGAGGCGATACCTATGCAACGTCGTAGTTCTCGGAGGTTGGTTGGAGCGGGTAACTTTTTAATTGCTTGTATCTTTTCGGGGTCCGTATGGATGTCTTGGCTGCTTACCACATGCCCCAGGTATTTAATCTCTTTCTTAAAAAAATCGCATTTTTCTGAGTTGATTCGTAAGTTGGCGGCACGCAGTCGTGTGAAAACTTCTCGGAGGTTGGCCATGTGTTCTTTAATGGTACGTCCGGTCACGATAATGTCGTCCAAATATGCGAATGCAAAGGGTTCCAAGTCAGGACCGATTACTTGGTCAAGTGCCCTCTGGAAGGTAGCTGGCGCTGAGGGTAGGCCGAAGGGCATAACTCTCCATTGGAAAAGCCCTCTCCCTGGTACTGTAAATGCTGTGTAAATCTTGCTTCTCTCTTCCATGGGGATTTGCCAATATCCGTTCTTGAGATCGATACTGCTGATGTAACGTGCGGCTCTGAGTCTTTCCAAGATGTGGTTAATTCGAGGTAGTGGGTATGCGTCTGGAATAGAATTTGCGTTTAGCTGTCTGAAATCTACACACAATCTCCACTTCCCATTTTTCTTTCTTACCAACACCAAGGGAGTACTGTGCGGACTGCGTGAAGGCTCGATGCATCCCTTCGAAAGTAGTTCATTGATCTTCTGGTTAATTATTGCTTGCATCGCTGGGTTCTTCGGGAAGTATCGTTGTTTGATTGGTCTATCATCGACCATTGTTATTTTGTGACTTGTAATGTGGGATACACCACTGAGATCGTCGAATAGCCTTAGCTCGTGGTGTAGAAAATTTTCTATCTCTCGTTGCTCTTGGTACGGCGTGTCGTTGCTTTGGTTCTCTGGGTTTTGCTGGTCTGTGTGCTGCAGTGAGACGGTACCCTTGGGTTTGGTGAGCGCCTTCACACTGCTTATTCGATGCTTACCTCTCGGGCTAGTTCTTGGCGTACCTAAGGAGACGGAGTTCCCGCCGCACGTTATCGTGGTATTTGTTCTCTCGAGGAAGTCCATGCCCAGGGTGATATCATCGCTGGCGGTCTCCATTATCAAAAATGGGATCGGATGTGAAGTTCCTCCGAACACTACTGGCAATGATAGGGTTTCTCTCACTCTATCGACTCTGCCGCCTGCGAATCGGACATCTTCCGCGGTGGCTCTCGTCGGGTACCTTTTGAAAAATTCTTCGCTGAAGGTCTTTGTTATGAAACTCCTCGTAGCCCCTGTGTCGATGGTTGCCTGCACAGTCACCCCTCCGATCTGGGCGCTTGCTGAGAGTCGGAAGTCTTGGTAGATTAGTTATGTTGCGGGGTTGCTTGTCCGACCTTCGAGTATCCCCGCTGCCTTGAGGGTCAGCCTGCGTTTCCCGCCGTTTGCTTTCGGCAGCAGTCTATCGTGCGTATTTCTTGTTGGCCAACAATCGCAACCGAAGAGTACTCTCTCTCTTCGACAATCTCGGGCGAAGTGCCCTCCTCGTCCGCATCTAAAGCAGACCGTACGTTTTTCCATGTGCTCTCGGTGTGCCTCCATGCCTCGATTGCTTATCTGGTTCCTTGGCTCATGTCTCCAGCTGGCTAAGTGTCTGGAACTCGTGGCGCTTCACGTACAATTGTAGTTCTGGCAGACAATTGCGGTATACTCGGTCGAGTTGTTGCTCCTTCTTGTATCCCGCGTGTCTCATCAGGTCTTGGATCCTTATAAGGAATGCTTTAAAAGGCTCGTTGGATCTCTGCGTGCATTGGCGGATTTGATCGTCCAGGTGCTCGAAAAACCGCGTCGGAAGAAAGAAGGTCAGGAAATCTTTCTTGAAGTTGGCCCATTGGCCCCAGTTCTCGTTGTTATTTCGATACCAGGTTCTTGCGTCGTCTATCAAAAGCTCGGGCATCACACGGGGGAGGCTGTCGTTGTTGATCCCGTAGATTTCGGATAGTTCTTCTATCCGTTCTATGAATGCCAAAGGATCAGTGCCACCGCTGTATTTGATTCCCCACTTTCTTATCTTCTCGATTGCTGGGGTAGCAGGTCGTAGTTCGTGTTCTGTGTCATGGACATCCGGCCGGTGTCGGGATGGGAGATTCCATCCTTCGGTTCTATCTTCCGTTGCTACTGGTTCATGGATCTTCGGAACCGCGCCTTTCATAGTGGCGGGGGTTTTAAGTGGCAGACTTGGTCAGGCTGGTTTAAAAGCTCTGCTAGAGTGTTAGCGCAGCGTCGTCTCAATTCGTCTACCCTCCCGGAGTCGTCGAACTTGAACTCCTTGGCGTAATTTAATAAATCTTCCTTACGAAGATAATACACCCACGATATTCGGACCATAATGAGTCCCCTTTTAATTCTCTGTCAACTTGGGTTTAGTTTTCTCGTGTCTTCTTCTTCACGTTAACTCTGTGAATTCTTTTATGCCTCGCTTTTTGTAATTTTCGGGGTTTTTTTTTCGTTTGCACCTTTTAGATTTATTATTATAAAAGGCTTTTTGTTCATATAGGACTCTGCTTAATAGAGTCCCTGCTCGGGCGCCATCTGTAACGTTGTTTTTTCAGCCGGGGTATGACTCGCCGGATCCAGGGTTCTTTTACTGGTCGTTACAGAAAAACCAGCAAAAGCTAGAGTCTTATTTCAAAAGCTTTATTTTCAAACAAAAGTTTATTATTTATATCTATACATTTACTCAAATTTCATTACTTGTACTGCCTCGTGAGGCCTAGCGGTGATCTCTCCGTGGCGATGCTGACCTGCGATGTCTACGTGACGATGCTGACTTTTGTAATGTACGGCGTCGACTTGCGCTCGCTAATGACGATCTTAGGCGTGATGACGTGGTCTCTCTGGGAATAGCGACGATGTCTACGTGGCGATGCTGACTTTGGTTATGTACAGTGCCGCCTCGTGTTCGCTCACGGCGATCTTAGGCGTGATGACGTGGTCTCTCTGGCAATAACGGCGATGTCTACGTGACGATGCTGACTTTTGTAATGTACGGCGTCGACTTGCCCTCGCTAACGGCGATCCTAGGCGTGATGACGTGGTCTCTCTGGGAATAGCGACGATGTCTACGTGGCGATGCTGACTTTGGTTATGTACAGTGCCGCCTCGTGTTCGCTAACGGCGATCTTAGGCGTGATGACGTGGTCTCTCTGGCAATAACGGCGATGTCTACGTGGCAATGCTGACTTTTGTAATGTACAACGTCGCCTCGTGTTTGCTAACTACGATCCTAGGCGTGATGACGTGGTCTCTTTGAGAATAACGGCGATGTCTACGCGGTGATGCTGACTTTTGTTATGTGCTGTCCTGGCTTGCGTGCACTCCTGGCTATCCTGTCGGGGCAGAGGATTACTTCGTTCTACTGTGGTCGTTGATCGGCTTACCACCGACTGCACCACGTGTACTGTACTAGGCTATGGCCGCTGGCAGAAACTGACTACCGACTGCACCACGTATACTGTCCTAGGCTGTGGCCGCTGGCAGAAACTGACTACCGACTGCACCACGTATACTGTACTAGGCTGTGGCCGCTGGCAGAAACTGACTACCGACTGCACCACGTATACTGTACTAGGCTGTGGCCGCTGGCAGAAACTGACTACCGACTGCACCACGTATACTGTACTAGGCTGTGGCCGCTGGCAGAAACTTACTACCGACTGCACCACGTATACCGCTAATCTGTGGCCGCTGGCAGAGAACTGACTACCGACTGCACCACGTATACTGTCCTAGGCTGTGGCCGCTGGCAGAAACTGGCTACCGACTGCACCACGTATACTGTCCTAGGCTGTGGCCGCTGGCAGAAACTGACTACCGACTGCACCACGTATACTGTACTAGGCTGTGGCCGCTGGCAGAAACTGACTAACGACTGCACCACGTATACTGTACTAGGCTGTGGCCGCTGGCAGAAACTGACTACCGACTGCACCACGTATACTGTACTAGGCTGTGGTCGCTGGCAGAAACTTACTACCGACTGCGCCACGTATACTGTACTACTGTACTACTATACTACGATACTACCGGGGGTTTCGCCACACTCGCCTTACTATTGCACTGCGCCTTGTTGAGCCTTCGCCGGCTCGATGACAACTGACTCATCGGCGCTATTGCTCGTCCTTTTATGCTCGTGTTCTGCTTCTTCCTTGCTTTGGCACGGCCGTGCGCTCTGCGCGCCACTGCCCGTAGTTAGCGATCAGCTGTTCTTCCTTGTATTGGCACTGCTTTGCGCTTTGTGCGCCATCTGACCGTAGTTAGCGATCAGCTGTTCTTCCTTGGGCTCGAACCATACGTTTGGTATGGTTGGGTTGTTATAAACTAGTTGTATTATCTGTCTAGTATGCTTACATCTAGTAAACCCAGAAATTAAATTGTAATTCATGGTTATTGTGTTTTCTTATGACTAGCAACGTAAACTTATTTAATTTTTCTTAAGGCTATTAATGTTATGTGCGAGACTTATTTATTGCGTCGTCGCAGATGGCACCATCCGTTGCACGAATTACACCTCACCGAAGTGGAATTCGGATGGAGCCTTCTCTGGCAGATGCAGCAGAAGTAGGTTTCTGGGCCAGGGTTAGACTCGACGCCCGCCCTGGCCAGAAGTATGAGTAGCAATCCTGCTGCAAGGTATTGCACCCAAGGGGAGATAAGATTGGAGGTGTCCGGCAGCCTAAGTGGGGTTAGGTCGCCGAAATAACAGTCATTGGTCGGATGAAATCCAAGTCACTTCGGTAGCGTAGAACCGACTGTTGTGGAAGTGGTGCACTCGTGTTCGATAGGCTTGGTATCCTCGCACGCATTCCACCTCTAATCATACTAATTCCAAAGTAGGCTTGTAGAACAACTATCATCATTATATAAATAGATTCAGGATGGAGTGACTAGTATAATAATAATAGTCGTCATCATAGCAAAACAAAACAATATGAGTAATTATTATAAGAGGCGATTTTACTTACATCTGCTCTATCTTAGTTTTTTTGATGTTTAGCGAAAATTTTCGAATTTCCCTTGGTACTTTCCAATGATTATTCACAATAGCACCACTTTCTCACTGTCGGCTATTTTTAAGCGAGTTTATTTCAACCCGCTTTTTTCAACTCAACTTGCTTATTTTTTTTGTTGCATTCCACGCTATACGATAAGGTACCTAGTGTTTTTTTACAAGTCGCTTACAAAAGATGAGGGTTAATAATAATAATAATAATAATAGATGGGTTACAGATATAAAATAATTTAATTAATTAATGTTTGTGCTCGGTATAAATTTAAACATTCGGACACAAATTTTAAAAATGTTCATGGCTTGGACAGAATGGATTGAAATTTAGTTAATTATAGATCATCATAATCTGCGTATTAGCGTAGTTTCTATGCTACTACCAACTTCATCACAATGAAGTTCAGCAGTTGAAGTATTTTTAATATTAGTATAAATAATTCGAACTGTTCATGTTAGCAATTGGCATAGAAATCATAAATCATAGAAAAGTTTTTTTCTAATAGTCCTCACCCCTCGGCAGGCAATGGCAAACCTCCAAGGGTATTTCTGCCATGAATAAGCTTCTCATCAAATACATATGTATGCACTAAATTGTAGGTGCCTCCATTTGAGGATATTATCTTACCATTACTACATTTAAAGCTGGGATACATGAAAGAAATTGGATGCTGATAGCGAAGCTTTTCTTCTTCTTAAAACTGTCTTCATAATATTAAGTGAAGCTGGTATTTACATGAAACTACGCTCCACACAGTCACTCGTTCTGGGTGAAGTTCCGTCTCATGGATTATTTCTGGATTTGATTCACTCCATATACGGCAATTTTGCTTGTTTTTATAGCCGTCTCATAATACTCCATCTCCTCGGGGGAGTTCCGCCAAACTCCCGTCTGAATTCCCTTTGGACGGAAATGACGGACTGCAACGCATGATACCGCTGCACTATCCAAATCATCTTTTTAGTATCCCCCGCATTCATTTTAAAAAAATTTAAATAATAACCTGTCAAATAAAAAAAGGTAAGCCGATTACTCACACATAAAAAAAAGTTGTTACGTTTTGTTTAACTTTAAAGACGATTTGGAATTTTTCTGTAGCTTCCTTAATAGCTGAGACCTGAGCCCGAAAGACACTATAGTGATGAGGCAACGAAAATGAGCACGCCAGAGCTGGGTCCCGTGCGTATCTAGACGGACTTCGACTGTTTCCTTTCCTGTGTAGAACCCGTCTTCCCCCCTTATGCTCAGAGCCAGATCCAGTGATAATACATAGGAATCGCCTTAACTGTTACATACAACCACCAACTTAATTATGGATCGGAACTCTTCGAGGTCTGCCAGGTACGAAGACGGTCACGGCAATTGTTTGAAAACCATTTCGGTAGGGTGTCACCTCTACATACTCAGGTAACAGATACTGTAACCACCAGCACAGTTGTAAACGAATCAAAACTTTGAGTGGGTAGTAGTCAGAGCACGAAGCGAATCGAAGGATGGGATGTGTTCTCACCTACACAGCCAATGTTAAGGTTAACATTGCCACCAAGCGTGAAGGAAAAGGAAGGAGATTGACAGTGAGAGGTGAACACCACATCCGAAGATCGGCCACCGCGTTTCACTTCATCTACCTATCGTTGCACTTGCATCTATTATCAGCAGGGACCGTAATAGTTATAACCGATATCGAGTAAATGATTATTTAATCCTTATGTTATAATTTTTAAGTTTTACATCAAATTTTAGTATTATTTCATAAATTTTATGTTTGCTCGCATTAATATACTTACTTTTTGAGTTTTATTTTTCTCTCATAAATAACACTTATGAAATGAGTTTTATTTTTCGCTCAAGAAATAAAACTTAAGGGGTGAGTTTTATTTTTCTGTTGTAAAATAAAACCCATATTATGGTTCAAAAATAATTGTTATTTTGTAAGTTTTAGTTAACACTCACTGACCTGTTAAAACAATAAAAGAAGAAGGAGGCTGTGTCAGAGACACGGCCATTAAGTTTAACGTAGAATACGCCATCCGATAAGACAGAAAACATATGTATAATGATAATTTATAATGATAAATAATGCAAGCAAATGAATTTCTTTATTTGATAGTTACTTTTGATGATATACATAAGCTTATGATAGGAAAATAGGATAAAAATGTTTTTAAATTATCAATTAAATTTCTCGCAAAAACGAAGTCAATGGTAGTTATCAATAGTAAAGATAAATGATAAATAACAGACCCAAATCTATTTGATTATTTGAAAGTTACTTTTGAGAATATAGGCTTATGATGGGAAAAATAGGATAAATATGTTTTTAAATTAACATTTAAATTTCTCGCAAAAACTAAGTCAATGGTTGTGTTATCAATAGTTGTGGGAGCATCATTTCGAATATAATCCAAATTAAACGTATCGCTCATAAATTTCGCCAATCTAGTATTTGCAGTGATTTCTGTGTTAAAATCACCACCAATAAGCAGTAGTTGGCAGCGCTTTCTCTGCCTTTACTCTACTTTAACTTGCCCGCCTAAAATTATGCAATACAAAGAAAGTTGTGCACGAGTACATTTAAATCGCCCAACAGCAAACACTCAACCAAACACCACACACATATTTGTGTGCATGTGTTTATACAATTTTCATTTGAGAAATTTAAATATTAGGAAGATATCAACCAACATGAAATGTATGTCAAACGAAAGCTAACATCTTCATTTGACTACAAAAAAAAAAAAAGAAAAAAATTAACCGAGCCGTTTCCTTATAATTAAAGAAATAGAGATTACAACAATAAAAACCTGACATTGGTGCCCATACCGTAAGGTAAGACGTATTCTACGCCAAAATATAATTATGTAATGAATCATGGAAAATTTGGTTTATAATTTTTGTTAACTTTTAAAAACATCACTTTGTGCACCGCTTTAGGCGATAAGTTATACCGTATATCGCCTAAAATAAGTTTTAAAGCTGAAAACGACCTTTCAACACTAGCTTGTGTTGCAGGTACGCTGTGCCAAATTTTGGCTAATTGGTACAAGTGTGGAATTGCAAATTTTTTTTTATATATAATATAATATATTATAATATGAGGTATCATAGACGGATGAAGAACTTGACCGCACCGCCACCAACGACGCTGTTCAGAAAGGATATTTTTAATATAATATTTAATATTCCATTATGCGGCAATCGATATTAATGGCTCTTGGATTGTAGTTTTCGATTTAAAAATATCCTTTCTGAACAGCGTCGTTGGTGGCGGTGCCGTCAAGTTCTTCATCCGTCTATGATACCTCAATGGAGTCTAAATATTGCCCAAGCAATGAGCAAGTGCTCTCATTTGATTGAACCTGCGTGAAGAGTGATGGGGTTGAAAGCGATGATGTAGAGGGTTGGCTATCACCTAGTGTTACTGTAGTAGAGGTCTGAAGAAATTAATTGAAAAATTAATACAATAAACATATGTGCACCTTTATGTATATTTGTTTGCGAGCGACAAATTAACAAATATGTAATATAAATTAACAGATCTAAAGTTATATTTACCGTATTCCTCAAATTGTAGAGCTGTTGATCTAATTGCTTTCAGTGACTTTTTGCCCAAAGCATACATATGTTGAGGTAAATTGCCGCCAGTGTAGTTTCCTTGCTTATAATTTTAGTTTCCCTTTGTTGCAAACAACGTCGTAAAAGAGCACTACTGGCATTATTAAGTGATTCTAGTTTAAGTTTCAACTCCAGCCACGCTTGACAAAAATCTCCCAGATGAGTTGTTTCGTCTGAAGTTTCAAAGTAGTGAAATATACCGGCCTTAAAACATCAACTAACCCTGATATTTTCTCCCATTCTGAAGGGGTCAAGCTGTTAAATCCATCCGTCAGTTTATCACAAAACTCTTGAAAACTCAATATGTTATTAAACATTTTGTACGTGGAGTTCCATCTTGTGGGAGTATATAACTCAGGTTGGCAGAGTCTTTCGGCATTGATGGCATTTCTAATATGCAGGCAAAGGTAGATCGTAAGTTGTCAATAAAAAGTAAAATTGGCTATTGGATATATTGGTACTTTTCCAAAAAGAGAATGACCACAGTCTACTGCTATAAAATAAATTTGTCTCCTAAGCTGTACCTTAAGTCCAATCGTAGTATTATATTTGAACTAAAAGAACTATACGTACATGTACTTAGGAGTCCTTAAATCTTTTGCCATCTCACGGACGCGACTGATCACATAACTTGATTGCTCATGAACAAGGAAATCTTTAACAGCGAGCTGGAGAGTATGTGCAGCGCATTTTATTGACGAAATAGTGTGAATGCTTATGTTCTTAACAAATTATTCACCATCCATTTCACCGTCTGTACTATCGATTTCGCAATCATATTTATCATTGTCGCTTAGCAACTCAACAGCCTTTAGCATATTGCGTCCATTATCAGTTGTTACTGAATATACTTGACACTTCTTTATACCAAAGCTCATACTGATATCTTATATTTCGGACTTGAGGTTTCCACTGGTTTGTCTTTTGTGCAAGTCAACCAAAGCCATAGTTGCAATATATATTTTGCCGTTTTTACACAAGTAGAAAGAGTATAGATATTCAAAAATATTTTATTAAAACTCTTGAAAAAGCGATAAAAAATGTAAGTTTTTTTATTTATTTTAGGAATATTAATGTGTAATAATTTAAAAAAAGCCGAAATTTACATAAGTTTTGATTTTCTAATAAATACTTTGTATTTAAAAAGAATTCCGACGCTACACCCTGTATATTAATATTCGCTTAGCTGTAAAAGTAGAGCAATAGAAGAAAACAACGCATCGTCAACACATATGCTTCGAATTATGTTTGTTAAATGGTTTCATATGTATGTACGTATGTATGTAAGTAATATATTTCATTTATATATATATTTATATATCAATACGATTCATTCATTCATACAACATTTTGAATCGATTTGGTTCGTATTCATAATTATATTTTTTAATTGTTTTAACAGGTCAGTGAGTGTTAAGTAATAAAATAACAATTATTTTTTAACAATAAATAAAACTTAAAATGTGAGTTTTATTTTAAAACAGAAAAATAAAGCTCACCACGTAAGTTTTATTTCTTGAGCAAAAAATAAAACTCATTTCATAAGTGTTATTAATGAGAGAAAAATAAAACTCAAAAAGTAAGTATTATTATGCGAGCAAACATAAAACTTATGAAATAATTTTTAAAATTAACTAAAAATATAAAAATCATAAAATTTGGGATCATTAAACGAATGGATAGATCTTTAAAAGACGTTTATTTTTATATACTACGAGTACATTATATATTTCCGAATACTCTTCAATCAAATTTTCGACCATAACAGTTATTTGCGGTCCCTGATTATCAGTCTTACACAGCGGAAGATAGCTCTTAGGGAGGCTGAATACAAATACAAGGATTAATTTAGAGATTTTTAATTATACAATTAATTTAAATATTATTACAACTTAGAAGACTATCAATAAAATTTATTTACTACAAAAATGTAAATCTATTATTATCACAGTGACTGTTTTTTTTTTTCAATGCCAGAGTTATGTAAGATATCGCAGCTATTACGTAGTATAATAAAGCACAAACAAATATAGTGTCAGATTCCTACACACTATTGATAAAACTGATAAAAGAGTCATAATGCAAATGTTGGTATGTTGAGACGTGCAAATAACCCATATTGTATTTATTTTTATATTTATCCTAGCACAACAATTAAACAAACTACTTTGGCATTATTAAAATCAAATGCAGCAAAGCAAAATTTTAATAAGTGCTAAGCAGCATTTATGTATGTTATGTACACGAGGCGAGTCAATAATCGTTTGCCTGAAGGATCAAATTGGGCCAGTAATTCTAACCTAGTTAAGTTATTTTAAATGGCGTTATCCGTTTTTTGGATTTCTCTTTTAGTTTCCGAGACATTGAGTATTCGATTTCGTTCATTTTGGTTGTGTGTAACAAACATTTTTTACATGCGACAATTTTTCATATAAATTCCGAGCTTTGAACACTCGGAAAAATATTGCCGTGTATTCAACTTACCTTGCACAAAATTTTTAAATCTCTAAACATTTTTTGTATTGTCGTACGGATAGTTAATGTGAAAAATTTGCAAATAGAGTTAATAACGCAGATATTCTTCATCAATCAAGCCAATTCAAATAGGGTTATTCGTTTTTTGATATCTTACTTAGTTTTCGATATATTGAGTATAATTCCTGCAAAACTGTTGCTTAATGTAACATACGACAAAATTTTACTGAAGAAAATCCTTCATAAATTCAAAAGTAATTAAGAATAAACAATAAAAATTAAATAATTTACTATTTTCGTGAACTAGTTATATTCTCCGAGACTTTGAAACAATTGAATTCCACTTCAATTGGGTTTTCCCAAAACTCTTCAAATACGACATTAGTTTATCCGAGTAACTGCAATTCAACTTTGCTAGGGGATTAATAATTCTTATAAGCCTTGATATTAACTTCACTAGACTGGTTTTTGTCAATTCTATTATAGCTTATAGTATAACATTAAAAACACGTTACTCTGACTTCCTATCGTCAGCTAGGTTTAAAGATAAGACCACATATTGTACATTTACATTCATCAATACAATTCCACTGCATCCAATAAACGAAACATATAGTATGTATACATACTAAGTATTTATACAAAATTTACATGATTTATCTTTGAAATACAATAAAATTTAAATACAAATCCCTAATGCCTATTTTAAAAGTAGTGGCAATATTATTCGCTACACAACGTCATTCACCCGCTTGGAAACCTGATACGAATCTTCCCAGTTATGAATTAGATAACTACGCTATGTTATACCTGGCCTTTGTTATCACTAAGAATTTAAGTACGTAAGGTCACACACGTCCCTGAACATTTTCTTCTTCCACGCATCGTCACTAACTCCAAACTTCAGAAGTTTAACAACGCTCTTGAGCTTTGACGCAGAGTTGAGCTGTCTGATATGACCGTGACTTCTAAATTTCAGTCCCAAAACATTCCGTCCAGTTGTCAATCTATTCTGCAACCGATTTCCAGCATCCAACCCAATATAATCTCTGCTTTATCCTCTCTATGGTCGCCTTGATTCTTGGGTGTTCTCGATTCGAACCATTGTGAAGCTCTTTCATCCGCAATTTTTAATATTGGGGATACAACGAGTATTAGATTGCAAAAGCATTGACCATATTCGCTTTCCCATATTCTAGGCAAACTAATGTAGTAGTCTGTAAGAACTAGTGTAAACGAATTAATTAAAAAAATAAATCTGCGATAGCCTATAGCGCAGTCACAACTACCTTCTAGGACCACTCGCTTGCTGCTGAACGGACCATCATACTCAACGTAAAGTGTCACTTTTACGTTTCTGTTCATTATTATCTGTCTACCCAAGTCTATTCTCATTCCTTGACTTAGTAGGAAGTTCACACCCATTATGATTTCGTCGACACTCTCCGCCACTATAAACTTGCGTACCACTCTCACATTCCCAATCCCAAATTTGCAGATTACTTCTATAACTCGGGTGTCGTCACCAATTACTGTCCTCTACTTTGCTCCGGGTAACGATCTTACCTGCTTTGGGACCAGATCTGACCGAATGTTCACAGTCCACAGTTGTATCTACAGTTAGTACTCGCTTATGTCCGTCCATATAACCACTAACAGAGATGTTGATCTGTCATGGGAATTTGGGAGATGTTGATTACGGAGCAGTCATTTGTGGAAGCCCGTCTATGACCCTCTAGGCTTGCCTGTTTGAGTTTAACGGCTGGTGTTTCATGTTCCTCAACGCTGCATTTCCAGCCTGTATAATATTTGCACCTGTTAGAATCCGACTTACAATTGCGTGCAAAATGGCCTGGTTCTCCACAACAAAAGTATTTTCTAGTACCCTCTTATTCACTGGGACTGATTTTTTCTTCGTTTCACTTGAGTGTTTTAAGCAATTAATTCACCGCGTCCGGTGTTTCCACTTGTACTCGTCTCGTTGGGCTTCATAGAATGGGCCACTTAGAAGTGCTGCTGTTTCCTGGATCTGGACATTAATCGACCGCTTCGGTGACTGGTGGCCTTGGATTCGCATATAGTGAAATATGTGTGTGAACGTCATTTACAAATCTTTAAATTTTTTCCTTTTCCAGGTACCCACGAGATTCATCTCAAATAACCAAGTGAGCCAATCTCGAGGCAACATTTTTGTAGAGTAGCGTTTGCTTTTTAAAATGATTCTTCAGCTCCATCAGCTAAATCTGTCTCCTCTGTTCGCTACTACATCTTTCTACGACACTCATTAAGGCATCATAGTTGTCCCTCTCACGCTCGGGAACAGTTTGCAGGATCTCAGCTACAGATCCTTTTAATGCTTCGAATGGGTAGGGCTTAGTATAGCGCCGCATAAATTTGGTTTACTGTGGCTAAACGCGTATATCAAATTTAAAAATTCAAATGCACATAGATGTACAACAAAATAAACTTTTGTTTAACTATCATTTTGCAAAAATCCGTCCACAAATTTTATCAGAATTTAACTTCGAAAATGCTCTTTTTTTGGCATTTTTCACATATAGAGTGTTTGATTTTCATTCACTGCACTTAATATAGAGCCACTAATGCATTCATTTTGGCACACACACATTATTAATACTTTGTGCTATCAATTTTCAACGTTTTTAGAATCAACGAATGCTTAAATACTTCGCAATTATTAAATAAAAAGTTCCATATTTAAACCCCGCAAAAAAAACTAAATATAATGCCACATGCATCTGTCCAACTACTGAAAACAACGAGCGAAAGAGAAAACAAAACAAATTGATATAACCCAGTAAGCCAAAGGGTACAACCCAACCCAACTGGTGGTCTAGGGAGCTCTCGGTGCTCCGTAAGGAAGTGCGCAAGCTCTTCAACAGATCAAAGCGTACGGGGCGCTGGGAGGAGTATTCAGCCTGCCTAACGAAGTACAGTAAGGAGCTCAGGAAGGCAAAGCGTAGCAGCTTTAGGACCTTCTGCGAAAGCATAAGTAACACTCCTGCAGCTGCCAGGCTACACAAAGCCTTAGCAAGAGAGAACCCTGGGATCAAGATGGCATTAAAACTGCCCGACGGATCCTTTTCCAGCAACGAGAGGGAGAAGGCCCTTGCTCTGCTCTCGGCTCACTTTCCTGATGCCGTTGCGATATCACCGGAAGCCGTGTGCTGCGAGACCAATCCGACTCCAGCCGACTGGAGGGTGGCCAGGGGCATTTTCACCCGCAGATCGGTTGGCTGGGCTCTGGACTCGTTTGACCAGTATAAGGCTCCGGGGGTGGATGGCGTTAGGCCAGTGCTGCTGAGACGGGGTAGGAATCTGCTACTCCCGCACCTCGTAAGCATTATGAGGGACAGTCTAGCGCTGGCCCACATACCAGCGGCATGGCAGAGGGCTCGGGTTATCTTTATCCCGAAGGTAGGCAGGAGAGATCCCTCCTTAGCTAAATCCTTTAGGCCGATAAGCCTCACCTCCATCCTATTAAAGGCAATGGAGAAGGTTATAGACCAGGATATCAGATCAAACGTTCTCAGGGTATCTCCACTGCACCCAGATCAGCATGCGTACAGGGTGGGTCGATCTACAGAGACTGCCCTTTATGCGCTGACCACAGTCATTGAAGATGCCCTTGAGACCGGAGAGACAGTGCTCTGTGCCTTCCTCGACATCGAGGGGGCGTTCGATAACAGCTCTCATATAGGGGTGGAAAGAGCACTAGAGCTTAGAAATGTACAGCCAACTATCCGTAGGTGGATAAGGAGACTGCTACAGAGCAGAATAGCGGAAGTAGACACTGGCGATGACACGGTGCAACTTCGAACTACCAAAGTTTGCCCACAGGGGGGAGTACTATCTCCGCTTTTGTGGAGCTTAGTAGTGGACGAACTCCTCGAAGTACTCACAAGCAATGGAATCCGCTGTCAAGGTTATGCGGATGACATCGTGATATTCGCCAGTTGCAAGTTCGTGAGCACTCTCTTTGACATTGTGCAAAGAGGACTAAATCTTGCAAGGAAATGGTGCTTGGAGGTGGGCCTCAGTATCAATCCTTCCAAAACAGCTATCGTTCCCTTCACCAGGAAGAGGAAGCTGCAGGGGGTCAGAGACCTAGTCCTCGGGGGGCCGCGGTCGAGGTCGTCACAGAGGTGAAATATCTGGGTCTCATACTAGATTCTAAACTTCTGTGGAGGACCCATGTCGGGGCGGCAACCTCTAGGGCTACAAGAGCATTAATGGTGTGCCGGCGTCTTGCAGGTAAGTCCTGGGGCTGCAGTCCCAGGATCCTGCGGTGGCTGTACACCATGATAGTAAGGCCTATGATTACATGTGGGGCGGTCGCGTGGGGATCCAGAGTCGCCCTGGCTTCGGCAAGGAAATCCCTTGCCAAATTTCAACGGCTGGCGTGTGTGTGTATTACGGGGGCGATGCGCACATGCCCTACAGCCGCGCTAGAAGTGATTCTGGAGCTTGAACCGCTTCATTTAACCATTGAACTTCTCTAAAGAAGGATTTGGCAGAGACAAGTTGCTGTCATTAAAGGCTGGGGAGACGCTAGCTTCTCAGCCCCCGCTGGCGTGCTTCCCCCGTGATGACTTATTCAAAGAAATAACCTTCAACAGGAAGTTTGAGGTAGAATTACACAGCAAGGCCACCTGGAAGACCTCAATCCTGGATAATCACATCCGGGAAAGTACTCTGAGGTGGTATACGGATGGCTCAAAGACTCCGGAGGGTATTGGGGCGGGCGTCCATGGTCCCAGATCAAATGTCTCGGCTCCACTGGGGGCCTACCCAAGCATCTTTCAAGGTATTTGCCATTAGCTTATGCGCAGAGATAAATCTGAGTAGAGCTTACAACAATGAGAAAATCTTAATTTCAAGCGATAGCCAGGCGGCGCTCAGGGCTCTCTCCTCTTATGAAGTAAAATCAGCACTAGTTCTTCAGCGCATAGAGAGACTGAACACCCTGGCTGAGAAAAACCGGATCCTACTTCTATGGGTACCGGGACACATGGGGGTGGATGGCAACGAAGCAGCCGACCTGCTTGCCAAGGAAGCGGCGGCCTCAACCCCCGTGGGACCTGAACCGTTTCTCGTGGTGGGACCTGGTGCCATAAGAGAGGAGCTTAGGAAAGAGACAAACCGGCTGAGGAACCAACACTGGCACAATATCGCCGGCCTCAGACAGTCAAAGAGCCTTCTTGGGGGGTATAGCCGGAAGAGATACAGGCTTCTGATAGACCTTCCCAGGAATAAACTGAGGATCATTACAGGCTTCCTGACGGGTCACTGCAGACTGAGGGGTCACCTACCCAAACTAGGGATCTCGTCGGGCGACCTTTGTCGCTTTTGTGACTCAGCAGAGGAGACTCCGCAGCACCTGCTCATGGAGTGTGTGGCTGTGGCGCGCAGACGGGGAACCACCCTGGGACGGCCATGGCCGGAAGAGCAATACATACACACCCTAAACCCGGCGACCATCCTGAGTTTTCTGGAGGTCTTGGGGCTAGCTGAAGTGTTGTAGTGAGCTTTGAGGGCACAATAGACCGATCGGTCGCAGTGCACACCTCTACTTATATCTATCTAACCTAGTAACCTAAAAGTACGCGGAAAAGAGTTCTGCAATACACAATTTAGGCATGTGGCGGTTTTCTTAACTAAATCAATACCTTTTTTATTACAAATTTTCGCCTGCGGCGCTTTTTACAAATAAATAAATACATCATTTATAACATATGTCATGAACCCACATATTGTCCGGAGTTTAACAAAAAAAATGTTTGCTGGGTAACTTTGTGTCGATTTTGTATGCAAAAAGTTGAATTTTTGCCCTTTTTAAAGGCACTAGGGCCTCACCTAGAGGCTTATTAAAAAGTTTATTCTTTCCCCTTTCTAACGGTGTGCTTGGAGGGGTGCCACGCCCCCTCCTTCACCGCCCACCACCCCATTTTTATGCGCCACTATACTAAACATTTCCCCTTCGAATTGTGCAGCGGATTTGTCTTCCAGCTCGTCTAACTTAGCCTCAACTGAATCATGGCGCTCTTCTAGCTTATCCTGATTTTCTTTAAATTTTCTTTAAGCGATTATGTTTCTGCAGACAGTTGAGGTGATTCTGATTAAAACTTCTAGCTAGTCAATAACGTGTCCTCTTTTCATTTTCTTCAACCATCATTTATTTGCCCTCTGTGCTCCTCTTCTTTTTCTTCAGATTTTGTGGTTGTATCATCAGGTTTACACCGTGGCAAAGCTCTTTTATACTCTTAGTTGCGGCAACTCTAGAACAATATCGACCGTTATCGAAAGTTCTAGATTGCAAATGGTGTATTTCTGATTTCTCGAAATGTATATCGGTATTCTGTTTCGCTTTGGTCTCTCACTCGTGTTTTGGAATATCACCACAATATGTACCATATATTAATTATCATACTAATTTTGCAAACATTAATAATTTAACTTGTGTATACACATTCTATATATGTGAATGTTTTTTAAGTTTAAATATTATCATAATGTTTATAAATTTGCCAATAAATTCCAAATACCGAGCCGGCAAGACACGATCACATTTTAGGCAGGTGTTTTGAGCGGACAAGCACGGAGTCGCACTGCAAATGATCCACATCCGCTACGAATACGAAAAGTTTGTTTTTGAGGTTTCGACATCAGCTGGCACCAAGTAAGCACACAAATTTTAGCAGAATAATGTCGTTTTATAGGTCTATTCTGGATTTATTAAACAAAATGAATTTCCTGGGGAGTGCGAGAATAATATTTCTCAATCAAGAAGTTAGCAAAATTTCGCAAAAGATAAAATACAGCGGAAATCTTTAATCCTTTAGAATCTGATGCCACTTTGTATGAAAAAGTTAGGGTTGTTAAAACACATATTTAACTTTACCAGTTTTAATTTACAGATTTGTTAAAAATATTCTATTGAATAAATGTGTTTGAGGTGCTAAGAGATGGCATCTGAAGTGTTCCGAGACGGTTGTCAATGAATGAGATCCATAAACTTTCTTCGGTTCTAAGATTTTTGCGTAAGGTGGTTACCAGCCGTGATTTGGAAAGGACTTTGATACACTAATGGTCGAATCAACATTTTACAAGTTTGAATACATTGCAGTCACGGCTATGCCCTCTATGGATAAAACTGGAATTGAGTAACGGAAATGCGAAAATTTACTTATATGCAAAATCCAGGTTTCCGGGTGTAAAAGTGTGTCCAAAAGTGGTCCACCTCCTTCTTTTTGAATGTGGAGTAATCCTCCTTAAATTCTGAATTTTTCTGCAACTATTCTAGCAACCGAGCGTATTGCGAACGCGTTGTAAAATGTTTTGACCTCAAATGGAAAACAACAAACAAGAAGGAAAATTGCTTTAAATAAAAATGTTTTTATCAAATTCACAATTCACAATGTTTCTGTACTTTTATAAAATATTGAAATAAAGTGGATACTCCCTCTGAATATTATTTTTCAAATTTTCTCCGACCAAAACACGTCGTAATAAATTCATCGAAAAATCTCCGAAATTGCGCTACGAATAAGCTCACCGATGCAACTCCACGAATTTCGAATCTACGACGTAGCCATTCGTAGTCATGATGACTTTTTCGTAAAATCTACGATAATCGTACTACGACGCAAGAATGATAAATTGGAATATAGCTACACCTTCGTCACAGAAAATTCACTTTCGCGTTAAAAACTATGAAACAATTATTTAAAGGTCTTTTAGGCTGAGATTTCCTTTACGGAACCAATGCTTTTTTTAGCCAAAGTACTTGGAATATTTCACTGAAATTAGCAGGGGGTGTTGGGGTAGCACTGATTCACCGATATTTAACAAATTTTGGGTCCAAATTGTTTTAGTTTTAAAGTTATTTGTTGTTAAAATTTTGTCACTGACTTAGCAATATTTTAATACAAAAACCGCACAAATCACTTTTCTTTTTGTTAATACACTATCTTAAACACATTATAAACATAATGCACATATTTTTTTGCTAAAATTTTAACAATAAATACTTCTAAATGCGATATTTGTATATCTTGCTAATTCACAATGTTCTAAACACAGTTGTTGTCAGATGGCCGCGAAGTATGTGTGATGCCAGATCCTGGAAAATGTTAATAGATATTTTTGATAAAAATGAGACGACGTTTTTTCTTAACCAAATCAATACATTTAAATTGAAAATTTTTAATAAAAAATCGCGCGATTTTTTATTAAAAATTTTCGCCTGTGGCGCTTTTCTCACATAAATCAGTATATCATACCAAATAGAATATTTTTTATAAAAAAACGCGCGATTTTTATTAAAAATTTTCCCCTGCGCCGCTTTTCTCACATAAATCAATATATCATACCAAATAGAAAATTTTTTATAAAAAATCGCGCGATTTTTTATTAAAAATTTTCGCCTGCGGCGCTTCACTCATATCAATGAATATTTCATGTTAATTTTAAATTCATTTATAAATCAATATTGCGTAATAAATACGTCGATTTTTTATTACAAATTTCCACCTGCGTCGCTTTTCTTAAATAAATCAATATTTCGTAATAAATTAAAAATTTTTAATAACAAATCACGTAATATGCGCATAGAGTTTTTTATTTTCGTTTTTTTTGGACATATATTCGTCATGTGTGGCAGCACGGTATTTTCATTTCATTGCTGCACATAGCAGAAAGTGAGGTTAAAATTGACATTTTTCGCAACTTTAACAGCAAATTACTTAAAAACTATAAGCCTCCGGCCGGTGGGAACTTCTGATTTGGACTCAGGGGGCTCCCCCCTACCCTCCCTTATAACTCTCTTTTTTCAAAGCCTGGTTCCGTAAAGGAAAATTTTCCCGTCTTTTAATAAACGAAATGTACATTGGCAAATTGTAGTAACGACAACATGAAACCGTTGCATTTTCACTATCAGCCGTGCTCCCAGTTTCACATTTCAATTTCACAATGTGATTTTAAAAATTTCCTGTGAAAGTGAATTAGTGTGCTCCCAATTTCAGAAATTTCTTGGCATATCAGGCCATCCCTGTCACAAATATCGGTTATCGTTGCGGCAATTCACAAACAGCTGTTGTTGAAATTTCCTATTCGGATTCAGCTAAGTATGTTTTTTTTGAGTAGTCATCAGCAAAACACTTAAAATACGAATATTTCAATGAATAACTAATACAGAAATGCCATAAATGGCTTCTACAAACATCTAAGAATATTTTAAAAATTATTCCAATCAAACACATACAACCAAGCATTCGGATTCAATTCTCAAAAATGTATGTGAATGTGAAATTGGGAGCACCAAACATGTGATTTCAAAAAATATCCACAGGAAAATTTGTTAATGTGAAACTGGGAGCACGGCTGTATATTTAAATATTAAAGTGCTTAAGCAAAAGGATTTTATAATTTAATGTTCCTTACCCACTTTTTGTGAATAGTACAAATACAACATAAGCTGAGTCAACAACACCGGAATATCACAATTCCACATATTTTAATGTACCAATTGCTGTATATTCACTAAATTACGATCCAACAGGTTGTTGGCGAGCATAGAGCACAACACTTGTATAAATGCTTCACAATTGCACACTGGTGTGGGCGCGTTTGTTTACGATTTCGCCGCCATGTTGGTATTTTCATTTCGCTTCATTCTCATATTCCGTACGCTATGGCGTAGAAATGTCGCAATCTTTTAATTTATCATTCTTGCTACGACGTACTCAGCGATTAGGCTGACGGTCTTAACAAAAATTTAGCGAGTGATGCGTTTGTTCGCTTTCCACGAAAGTCTTTAAGAAGAAGTGATGAAGAGACGGGGTGATCTCGAAAATAGCAGCTATAACTGTAATTGTTCAAACGCAATTAGATAAAAAAAGTTATATTTATTTTTATTTATTTATTTGTTTACTTTATGAGTACAGTAAAACACTAAGTCTTTAGGCGTACTAATAACAATATTTAATTACAAAAATTAATCTTAAATAAGAAGTATGTTAATATCTAACAAAAATATAAGAATTACATACTAAATGTTGTATATTTTAAACTTAATCAAAGGATAGAATACAGGTTTTTCGTATTATAAACTTACACTAAGGATAGGAGACAGAAAAAAAGGACATACTAGAGAATTGATAATGGATCATTATTCCTGTAGTAGATTTGCAACTGCAGCCTTAAAGCATCGTTTGGAACTTAAACATTTTATTGAAATCGGTAGTGTATTCCACACTCTGATAGCACTAACAAAAAATAATCTTGAGGCTATTAAAGTTTGGTGTTTAGGGACGACAATATTACAAGTGCGACACGATTGAACAAATTTTAAATTACGGTAAAGATAGTGAGGTTTGCCATTTTTAATAAAGTTAAATAAAAATAAAAGATAACGATATTTTAAGTAATTTTCCTGGCAGCATCATTTAAGGCTCTCGTTAATTTATTTTTTGATTCTCAATCCAGATTTCCATATACTATTTCAAAATACGTGATATGTGGAACAATAAGCGACTGAACTAGCTTTAATTTTATATCAATTGGCAGGCAATAACAACTATGCTATGACAACGCACTTCCACAACAGTCGGTTCTACGCTACCGAAGTGACTCGGATTTCATCCGACCAAGGACTGTTTTTTCGGCGACCTAACCCCACTTAGGCGGCCGGACACCCCCAATCTTATCTCCCCTTGGGTGCAATACCTTGCAGCAGGATTGCTACTCATACTTCTGGCCAGGGCGGGCGTCGAGCCTAACCCTGGCCCAGAAACCTACTTCTGCTGCATCTGCCGGAGAAGGCTCCATCCGAATTCCACTTCGGTGAGGTGTAATTCGTGCAACGGATGGTGCCATCTTAAGGTCTGCTCAGGCCTTAAGAAAACCAGGGAGTGGTCCACATCCTATGTGGGCCAGTGTTGCTCGCGCACTCAAGCGCCCCAAGCCTCCACGGCATCCCCCCTTGCGCCCCCCGCGCCGGTGCCTCAGCGCACCCCTCCTGCCTTTACGGCCCCCCGGAGCGCACAGCAACACCAAACCTCCCCACCCCCCCTCGCTCCACCACACGTGGCGCCAACCAGCAACTACTGGTTGCCCCCACCATCTGCTGTGTATGCCGGGCCAGAGTGCACCGGAATGCCTGCTCCATCAGGTGTAACGCCTGCCAGGGCTGGTGCCATTTCCGGGCGTGCTCTGGCCTACGCACCACAAGAGACTGGTCCGAGAGCTTTACCGCTTCCTGCTGCCGCAACAACCCCCCGCCAGTGTCGCTAACGACACCGCCCACAACAATCGTTGGGCCCTTACAACCACAGCGGGATGCGCAGCCGGGACGGGCCGGCCCTAGGATCCAATCCCTCACCCCCTTAACGCGACAACCTAACCGAGACAGACGAGACTCCTACAGTTCAACTGCAACGGACTCTCGAGCAAGATCTCGGAGGTGGTTGCCTTCATGGCTCGCCACGGGCTGTTAATAGCTGCGGTCCAAGAAACGAAGCTACGTTGCAGCTCAACTTTAACGAGCTGCGACGGTTACAACGTGCTTCGTAGAGATCGCAATCTCGATTGACAGACCTGCCAACTATGTTGCCTCGGATCGCCACACCTATGTCAACTTCAAAAAAGCTGACTGGGAGCGGTTCGAGGACTTCACTGAAGACGCCTTCAGTGCTCTCTCAACTCCAACCGACGTTCGCGTAGGCGAGCGCTTGTTCCGCAGGGTGATGAAGTCCGCTGCAGCCCGTTTCATTCCGGCAGGGAGGATCCCTGTGATCCGTCCTGACTTCCCGGGTGAGGCGGTGTCTCTAGCGGATGAACGCGACCACCTCCGGCAGGCGGACCCCGGTAATCCCCGTATTAGGCAACTAAACGGGGAGATCCAACGCCTGGTCAACGTTCATAAGCGGAACAAGTGGAGGGAGCACCTGAAGTCCTGCAACCTCGGTGCCGGAGTGGGCAAATTATGGTCGACCGTGAGGTCCCTGTCCAACCCGACGAGGCGTGATGATCGAACAGAAATCTCCTTTGGAGACCACGCCTCGTCGGACCCGAAGCGATGCGCGAACTATTTTAGTCGACAATTTACACTGCATCCTTCGGCCGACAGAACCAAACGGTCAGTCACCAGAAGGCTGCGCAAGTCAACACCAAGCGCACCAATTGTCCTCTTTACCACTGAGGTGAAGGATGCCATCGGGAAGGCGAAAGCCTCCAAATCCATTGGCCCAGACGGGTTAAGTATGTTGATGCTGAAAAAATTGGGCACCGCGGGAGTAGCATATCTCACCAAGGTCCTCAATCTGTCGCTATGCACCTCGGTCATTCCAGATATCTGGAAGACCAGTAGGGTGATACCACTGCTGAAACCAGGGAAACCGGCCGGCCAAGGCGAGTCCTATCGGCCGATCTCCCTGCTTTCTCTAGTGGTTAAGACACTTGAGGCCCTGCTGCTCCCGCATTTCAACCACCACCTCAGCCCGGCGAAGCATCAACACGGCTTCCGGAAAGTGCTTAGCACCACAACGGCACTTAACGCTATAAACACTCAGGTTAATCGTGGTCTCAATGGCAACCGCCCCTGTGAGAGAACCGTCCTCGTGGCTTTGGACTTGTCGAAGGCCTTCGACACAGTCAGCCACTCCATCTTGCTGAAGGACGTAAAGGCCTCACCTCTCCCAGCGGCGTTGAAGCGATGGACCGCGAACTACCTGTGTGGTCGTCAAGCGTCGGTGTGCTACCGTGACTCAGTGTCAAAAGCGAGAAGAATTAAGCAGGGGGTACCACAGGGTGGCGTCCTATCCCCCCTATTATTCAACTTCTACATCTCGCGACTCCCTTCCCCGCCAGAGGGAGTCACACTGGTCTCGTATGCCGACGACTGCACGATAATGGCTACCGGCAATGGAATTGATGGCTTGTGCTCCAAAGTGAACAGCTACCTCCCAGACCTTACTCACTACTTTACGGGACGGAATTTGACGCTGTCTCCTGCGGCGACCCTTTTTACATCTTGGACGAAGGAGGTCGGGCTCACCCTCGACATCCACATCGAGGGGACGCCCATTCCGACGGTTAACCACCCGAAGATCCTGGGAGTCACCCTCGACAGCCTGGTCTCCTTCTCAGCGCATACAACCGCAATCGTCAACAAGGTACAGAGCCGCAACAAAGTCCTCAAGTCGCTCGTCGGCAGCACTTGGGGCAAAGACAAAGAAACGTTGTTGGCAACATACAAGGCGATTGGCCGGCCGGTTCTAAATTATGCCGCGCCAATTTGGTCGCCTGGAACTAGCAGGACTCAGTGGTCAAGATTAGAGACCTGTCAGAACGCCGCACTCAGGACAGTGACGGGATGTCTCCTGATGACGCCTGTGGATCACCTCTACCATGAGGCTAACGTGCTCCCAGTGCAGGAGCACAACATTATGCTCACAAAACAGTTTCTACTGGGATGCCACCGTCCGGGGCACCCCAATAGAGACCTGCTCGCGCTGGAGCCGGCACCCAGGCACATCAGGGGACATCTCTCACAACTGACGGACGAGGTCCAGACATACGTACACCTACCGCTGGACCCAAGGACGTACCGACAGGCTCTGGAAAGCATCCACAGGGAGTCGGTGTCCAAATACATCGACACCCGCCCTGTGAGTGCAGTCCTGGGAGTCCAACCACCACCCATAGCAGCTGAGGAGTTCCAGCTGCCTCGTGAGACCCGCGTTACTCTGGCCCAACTCAGATCTGGATATTGTAGCAGGTTAAACTCCTACCTATCCAGGATCAACCCCGACACCCCCAACACGTGCCCGGCATGTGAAGAGTCCCCGCACGACACCAATCACCTATTCACATGCCCGGCCAAACCTACTCAACTAACACCCCTCTCCCTATGGTCCGACCCTGTTGAAACGGCTCGTTTCCTGGACCTTTCGTTAGTTGAGCTTGACGATAACGATTGAGGGAGTCCGCCAACCCAGTGGGGTGTAGCTAGCCGCTACAACAACAACAACAACAATGCCAAAGATTTCTCAGAATGTAGTACATTTTTGAAATACAATATGATCTGTGCAAGTCAAATGAGTGTTAATTTTGAAGCCAAGATTTGTAACAGTAGAATATAGTAAGCAGCTTATTATCATAAGCGGGCGAATGTCTTCCATTATCTTCAATACCGCTGTGGATCAACTGTGACTTGCCCGAAAACCAGATTGAAACTCACTCAACAAGTTGTGGTTATTCAAGTGCTTAACTATCTGTGACGAAATAAGTTTTTCAAAAACTTTAGCCAATGCAGGTAAGATACTAATAGGCCTGTAGTCTCTTGGAGAATCACAACATTCGTTTTTATGAACGGGAATAATATTTGCAACCTTCCAAATGCTTGGAAAGGAGGATGATGTTATGGCAAAATTAAAATACACACATTTTTAAAATTGGCGAAATTATGTACGAGATAATCAACTTTAGAAAACGTAAACTGACACCATCTACACCAATCGCATTGGACTTTACAGCAAAAATACACTTCGCAACATCTTCTTCAGTGGCCGCATCAAATGAAAACTCACAAGAAGGTTTGCAACTTAACTTCTGGTTGATGCTGAAAGAGTGCAAATTTGCAACTTTACTGGCGGAAATAAAATATTGGTTAATCTCATCACCATCTAAAGGGCAAGGGGTATATTCTTTAGCGCCTACTCCCACAGATTTCAAGTTTTTCCACAATGTCCAGGGAGGTAATTTTGCATTAACTTTATTTTCTAAAAAAACTCTTTTACTGTGACGAAAATTTTTCTACATGATTAACTCTGCTAAAATCACTTACGCAAAAAAGATCTAAGAAGCTAGGTTTGCAGTGAGGAGCAAAATGAGTTGAGAATTTGTTTGCAACAGTTAAGCCACAAGAGTTTAAGTTTTCTAATAATTGCTTACACTTTACACTGCTCAGGAGAAGATCGACATGAAAATCACCACATATAAGGACATTTATATAGCTTAAGGATAAATCAGAGATTTTTGCAAAAAGTCCGGTAAAGGCATTCGATTTATGAGGATTATAAACATATAACTAGACACTTTTGAATACTATCACTGAATTCGACAAACAGACTTTCAACTGGTTCAGAACAATCAGACTTAAAAACGATTTTATATTTAAGGCTGGATTTAAAATAAATAGCAATGCCTTCCCCTCTATGACCAGTTGCTTTATCATTCCTTAACGATAAAAAATTACAGAGAGCATAAGCGGAGTTAGCAACAAAAGGCTTAAACCATTTCTCAGTTACACATACCACGTCAATATGAATTTCACTTAAAATAAAATTTAAATTATCAAGCTTGTCAACCGACAGACTTCGAGCATTAAAATAGCAACCGTTAAAGCCACTTCTAGATCTGCAAATAAGTTTAAAAGCGAGCCTAATATTATCACTGTTAGTGTGTCTATTGATGGTGCTAGTCATATGTATCACAATTTGCGATGCTTGCAAGCAGTCAGTTGCGTGGTATAAACAAACAGAAGAGAAAGAGGCGGAGAGGATATAAAAAGAAAAGAAGATAGAATCTGTCATACTAAATACAAACATGAATATAAAGAACAAAAACATATCACACAATATTTGCATATTTAGAAAAATAATAATAAGGCAAGCGTTAAGTTCAAGTGGAGACAGCTATCAACGGCTCTCACGATCACGAACCTTTACACCTTCGCTGTCGGCATGCTGTTTTACATAAATTTGCCCCCGTATTGAAAATGTACTCGCCAGCCGCTTTTGTTTTTTAAGTTGCGTAGCCAGTCGTATCAGTTCACGGTTTTGCTTGGTCAAGCATTCGTGAACAAATATATTGTCATCAGAATCAAGCCCTATATTGCGCCGAGTCAGTGACTTTCGGCTAATCAATGGGCAATCAATAACAAAAAAGTTTTAAAATTTTAAAAAAGTTCCATTAAAATTGTAAATTCTAATTTTCTAATTACTTTTAGTCAACCAATATGGAATTTTCAGATTTATAAAGAATCCATTAATTTTTGACAACTATTTTCACCGAGGCTGCTTCAAATTTTTTCCCGTATAAAAATGAGTAATTGTTCTTCCGCTTAATCAAGGCGAATTCATTTAAGGTGGTGGTAATAGAGCAACACCAACAACCACAAGAAAATTGTTTTTGCTCTTGGTGGGTGATTGTTAAAATCATTTGATTGATAAAATCAAAACAAACTCATTTCATAAAATAAAAAACAAAAATATTTTTCAAAAATTTTATAAGTTGTCGGTAACCGTTTTGATTTTAATATTCTCGTTTGTATAAATATGTAAATGTCCTCCCGGATGCAGGACTTTGTTCAACTAAAATCGCGTGAGCCGCTGCATAAAGAAGTTAAAAACACAATATTGAACCAAGAGTAATATTCAAATGCCGGACCCTTTGCTCATGTAACTTTTTGTAGTGCGTGCTATGTTGGAAACATTGATTGGAAACATACATATGCTACTGAAGCTCATTTTACTGGAGTACTTTGCTCACCATCGGTGGTATCGTGAACTGTTTTTGAAAACGAAAGTGGACAAGTGCTTCTTGGAGCATCAAGGAGTGTTAAAGCATATACAATATTGAAAGTGCACACAAGGAAAAAAGTACAAAATCAAAGAACAAAATTTAATGTGTTTCTGGGTTGGTTATACATACATACATATGTATATCCATTGAACATTTAAATAATTAAATTGTTATTTTCCCATATATCTATATATACAATAAAGCCAATGGTCATTTTTAAATACGTATTTGTAATATATTTAACAACTGTAGGTATATGAAGAAGATGTTGAAGATTTTGTGACGCAGGTCATGCAGGCATGTGCAAACGCTACGTACTTATCAAGTGCGGCGATCTTCCGTTGGGGGCCTTGCATATATTTATATGCACATATTTTTTTTATCATTTAAAGAACTTTTTCCAAAGCGGAGGAAGTTAGAGTTCTTAAAGGCAACGGTTTTGGCACCGTTCCGGGAATTTGTTGTCCACATCATTTTCTTTAGTTCTTTGCTCGAAACTTGTAATTCAAATGTCACAGAACACATATTTTAAAATAATGTTTTTTTCATGATTCTTGTCATAATATAAATATGAAGATGAAGAGGAAAACAAAACAGCATAAACAAAACAATTAATTTGACAATCGCCCACCAATCACCTGCTTGACTACTACCACCTGGTAATGAATTCGCCTTGCGCTTAATGAAGGAAATACTCTACCCTCTCATCGAAAAAAAAACTCGACAATCAATCAATGAAAGTGAATGGGTTACAAAACTGCATACTAAGTAATTTTTTTTTAATTCTAATTAAAAAGGTAGACATTTTGATGAGATTTTCTAAGTTTGTTAATCTTTTGTTAAGACTGTGTAAAGTTTGAAACCAAGACTCGAATAGTTTTTGATAGAGAATTATCTGAGTTTTAATAAAACAATAATCAAAATTATTAAAATGAATAACTAATCGAATGGTCACCGCGAAAAATGTTGCAGGCGGTAGCCATGTAACTTTTAAGGGCCAGTTTTTCAGTGATGGTTTAAACTCAGTTTAAACTAAGTTTAGTTAAGTTGTTTGCAACCAAACGAAGTAGTTAGCAAACAGCTGATAAGTTGACTGAAAAATTACATACTGAGTTTAAACTTAGTTTAAACGACAAACAGAGTTTAACTTGCACTGAAAAACTGGCCCTAAGGTATATAAAATAACGGTTTTAATGACGCTTATAAGGCCGTATGGCATGTTTTTCTACATTAATATGTACTACGTAAATAAATATCAAGAAAACTGATGGAAATTGAAAAAACTTACCGATTTAATGATATTTCGAGACAAATGTCGTTTATAACGTTTTTCACGGCGAGCACCTTTTCATTGTTTGAAGATGAATTTTCTGCGGCAGCTTGACTTGAGGTGCATGGCCTTTCATAGTCAACAGTCACGTGAGATGTGACGTAGTTTTTTGTGGGGTTTCTATTATTTGGTGGTTGGGGTTTTGCTGGGAAATGCAAAAGAGAGTGATGTCGTTTCTGGCAATGTAAAATTGCTTTTACAATCTCTTTCTGAATGAGAGTACGACAAACAGTTTTTACAATAATTGTGTTCTTTGACGAACTTATTCCGATCAAGGATGGATAGTTCTTTGAACTTTACGCAACTCATCATAGAGTGATTAGAGTTGCATAATCTGCATGAGACTGACCTTCTTGGTTCAGTGTGAAATGTGTGGGATTTGTTTCTTGAGTTGAACATTTCTTGATGCTCGTGGCGTGAAGGTGGGTTGAGGAAGTTTGGGTTTATTCGGCCTGTATGTGCTAAGAGGTGTAACTTTTTTCTCTAATTAAGAGATTGCTCTCATAACGCGAGTGTTTCGTCTGGAAGTTTTGAGGAGCAGAGATAAATGAGTATTGGGTCCCAGCTATCAATGGAAACACCATTTGCTCTGAGCGTGGAAAGACAGGTGTTAATTGTCGTTTGAATTTGTTGAATCTTTTCGCCGTTTTCTGAGAATGCGGGCTGAATGTTATAAAGAGATTTGATTTAATTTTCAACAACAATTCTACGATTTTCTCAAGCGAGATTAACATTGAGATTATTGAGAGCGTAATTTTTAATGAGGAGGGCTGCTTTTCCACAATTTTTTTGCCTCAAGTGGTATAGCTTTGGAGCCTGAGATGATTTGGGGAGATTTATGTACACTGCTGTGAACATGTATCTAAACGCTGGCCAGTCTTCGTATCCCCCAAGAAGACTTCCATCACAAGCAGGTACTTTTAAATAATTATACGAGTCGAGTTGAGTTTGGGGCACCATCATAACAGATCTGTTGTTTTGAACGAGATGAGTTTTGCTGAAGTTGGCTGAGAAGTTCGTTTATCCTCAACCTTGTGTTAAGTCCATTGTCACTTGAGTTTTCATATGTGGAGTTACAGGTTTTCCGAGTCCTTTCATCTGCGTTACTCATCTTCATCGCTTCGTTAGCAGCATCGGTTAGGGAAATGTGTTGGTGGAGTTGCTCCAGATAAGTTTTGAGTCCAGTTTCAGTGTGATCCGTTTCGGCTATGTATTTTTTTTTTATTACAACCCAACGGAAACCAACTTTCCCGCCCAACCGATACGAAGGGCTCAGTCCGCATAACGTACGGATTTTTTTTATATATACAAATCGTTTGTGCCGAGTCGTGACAAAAGAAAGTTTGTTAAGCGTCGAGATCGCAGCTACAGAATAAGAATTCATCAGCCGAATACAAAGTTAGAGAAATGCGAAATAAGAAAATTCGATCGTTAGCTGTTATTAAGAGAGGATAGAACAGTTCTCATAATTATAAAAAGTGAGTACGATACATCAAAGGTGCTAGAATGATATTTCTTTTACTTCACGAAGCCTTATTATGTTCAAAAAACATATCAAGGCGGAAAATGTGGGTAAGGGAATTATATCTTTGCTGCCACCTCCCGCACGAACCGGTTACGAAGTGACTTCCACCGTGCTCTGCAATGCTCCTCTATTATAAAAGAAAAAGCCTTTAGTAAATCGTCACATATGTATATACATACATACATACATATGTTTATATACAATAAAATACACGCACCAGAAACTCCCAGAAAAGCCGCAACTGCCTGCCATGCCCGATCCTTTAGGTATTTATTGCAGAAGAGGTGGCAGCTTTTGTCATAGATGCATTTTCACCGCTTCAATTAACTTTTCCTCCATTTCTTTAGATAAATTTAAAAAAAAAACTGTATATTTTAGCATTTATTTCACTTAAATTTTATATTCACCTGGTTTTTGTGGGAAAATTTTCAAATATACGTCGACCGTTAACAGACGAATGTCAGAAATAAACAAAATTGGTAAGAGCGAACTGTCAAAGTCAGCGAAAAGATGAGAGTTGCCCAAGATGTCGCTTCGCTTTGGTGACGGTGTTGCCTATGTGGGAAATTTCGTATAATTGCATGTATTCATCTTTGCTGTCAAAGCTAAACTCTGACGTAAAGCGAAGCAGAAGTTTTATGTGGCATGGCCTTTATTGTGTTTCTGTAATAAAATTAGTCGAATTGATCGACAACCCTGTATAGTCAGCTGATGACTTGTTCCATTCCATTTCAGTAGGAACACTCGATTGAAAGTGTTTCTGTAATCAAATGAAATGAAATATTGCCGATTGTTGTTCTCACATGCAGTTGAGGTGATGAGAATTGCTTATTTAAGTGACTTTCATGTGTTTGTGTACACAGTTCGTTTAATTCAAAATGGAGGCTGCTGGAATTAAAGACCAGTGTAAGTATATTATGGTTAATATATTTTATATGGATAACACAGTGCTACAAAAAAGAATGAAGTCGAAATACTTGGGAAGTGATGTTATTTTCCTTGTAGGTCTTATCGAGTAGAACGATAATCCAATTTTGGAATTTGTCAAACACCCCCAAAATCTCGACTTAACCTTAAAAAACCGATTTTTCGTGCTTTTGCGCACTTCTTAGCCCATATCTTAGCTAATTAACAATTTTCATTCTAAGAACGGTTTAAAAAAGAAGAAAGTCAGACCTTTTGAAAGATATATAGACGTCTTAATAAAGCTGAAGAAATTTACTTGTTTTTGCACAACAAACTTAAATTTTGCTACCCTTTTTCTTCTTTTTCTGACTTTGGCGATATTTTCACACACTATTTTATAAAAACACAAAATGAGTTTTGATTAGATTCAAAGATTACGTTTAATACCGAGTTCAATGCATGTTTCTTTTAAAAAATCGGCCAAAAAGTGACTGAGTTATTTTACTTTTATAAGAACGAAATTTTTGCAAAAATTTACAACGAACCTCATTTACCAATAAATATTATTAAATGAAAATATATAGATCAAAAGTGCTTTTTTGACCGTTTTTTTCCTTAGGTCAGCATCGTCAGTTTCGCGTTGTACTGACCAGCAATATTCTGCCATCATATTTATTTTATTTTTTCCTTTGAAACGTTTTTCGATCGTAGCCATTTCTTGGTGGAAGTGTTCGCCTTGTTCATCACTGAACTGGCCCAGACTATGTGGGAAGAAGTCCAAATGCGAATGCAAGAAATGAATTTTTATCGACATGTTGCAACCCATTTCACCATATCGCACCCTAAACCAAAAACCGTCACAACTCAAAATTTTTTTTTAATCGCTTTTATCTCATAAACCTATTCCCAGAATACTTCCCAACATGCTTTGAAAGTTTCTTCATCGTAACTATCTTATTTACTGAAAAAGTACGTTTAAATTTTTTACTTCTCTTGGATATTAAAAAAAAAAAATTTTAAATCCTATTTCCACAAAAACTAATTCACCGAATACTTCCCCAATTGCTCCAGAAATTTTTTTGTAGTTACTATCTTCTTTTACTGGAAAAGTGTGATTATAAAATTATCATCATTACTGTAGAGACTGTTTGTTTTGCCTCTCCTGAACATTTGAGATTTTTTGAGTTGTGACTGTTTTTGGTTTAGGGTGCGATATGTACATAAAAATTCGTTTACAACCGTGATGTAGTCGTCGCTTCTGTTGTTCCCAAGGAAATTATCACATAGCGCTACAAAACTCTTCCACGCACGTTTCTCAACACAGCTTAACTTGTTCATAAAGCTATCGTCGCTCATAATTTTGCGAATTTGAGGTCCAATGAAATTACCTATATACACATATTATAAAAAAATAAAAAACAAGTAGGTATGAAAACAAATTCATAAATACCGGCTTTTATTTTAGCTTTACCTAATTTTAGTAAGACAGTTTTAAGATGAAGAAAAGCTTCGCTTTAACATCCAATTTCTTTACAAATAGTTCCATGTATCCCAGCTTTAAGTGTAGTGGTGGTAAGATAACATCCTCAGATTTTATCAATGGGAGGCTTAAAACGTTTTTCCTACCTATCTGATGTGACTCTCAAGATGGCCATGCTTTGCGATCATAGCGATTGGATGCCCGACTATCCCATTCACAAAGGTAGCAAGAATATTTTGTGTAGCCACCTTGCATGCCAAATAAAATTGTCAACACTTTTAAGTCAGCGATGACTTTCCATTTATGCGTGGCATAGTCGATCAACCGTAAAATTTTTTCCATAATTTCATACCTTTTTTTTCTTGTTAACCCCATACGCGATTGGAACTGATGGCAAGAGATTTTCATTGTGTAATAACACAGCTTTTAAACCTAAGGGTTACATTACAGACTTCATTAAGGGAACACGAATGAATTTTTTTTGTTTTAGGGTACATACTTTTACACGATCCATCAATGAAAACTCGCCTTTCATCTGCATTATAATTATAATTTAAAGACGAAATTAATTTGGGTACATTTACACAATGTACTAGATCACAGTCATTGCCATCAGTTTTAAAACTTTTTCTAAGTATCAAAGTGCGGTCGCTTTTTCTACCCGATGTTATTTAAAAATATTTTTCCACTAAATTCCACTGCTTTAGTCGTGAACCGAGGACTTCAGATTATCGTTTCGATAAATGCAAATCACACACGAGATCGGCGAAATCAAAATTTGAAACCAAATGCCTTTCCGTTGATTTTGATTTACAAGGAAGGAATTCTTCCTCTACTAAATATGTTTCACCAGCATCAATTGACTCACTTTTTGTAGGCACTTCGGCATTAAAGTATTTTGGTTTTGTAACCGTAACAACATTCGCATACTTTACGTTTTTCCGCGATTTAAAATTGTGGCCTGAAACGTTTTATTTTGCAAAATTAGCAATCGTCTTGTTTATGATATGCCTGATGATGCCAAGTCATAGGCACAGAAAAGGGCAAAGTAATTGATTGTTGAACTTTAAATTTTTTAATGTTCTGCAGCAATATTCACAAATAAATTCTGTCTCGTACCAGCGACTCGCACTATAAAACCTTTCGAAAATCTTGTTATATATTTTTACAACACCAATATTGTTTTTAAAATCACGCCGATGACTTGTATCCGTAAATAAGCCGCAAATGTAGCAAAACTTATTACGCTTGTCGCACATTTTAGTTTTACTTTACCACGATTTTTATCCAATTTAACAGCAAACACAACAAAGACTTCAAAATTGAATAAAAACTCAAAAATTAAGTGATAATTTCCTTGGGAACAACAGAAGCAAATTTTTGCAAAAATTTCGGTCTTATAAAAAGTAAAATAACTCAGTCACTTTTCGGCCGATTTTTTAAAAGAAACGTTCGCTGGTATTAAACGTACTCTTTGAATTTAATCAAAACTCATTTTGTGTTTTTATAAAATAGTGTGTGAAAATATCGCCAAAGTCAAAAAAAGAAGAAAAAGGGTAGCAAAATTTAAGTTTGTTGTGCAAAAACAAGTAAATTTCTTCAGCTTTATTAAGACGTCTATATGTCTTTCAAAAGGTCTGAGTTTCTTCTTTCTTAAACCGTTCTTAGAATGAAAATTGTTAATTAGCTAAGATATGGGCTAAGAAGTGCGCAAAAGCACGAAAAATCGGTTTTTTAAGGTTAAGTCGAGATTTTGGGGGTGTTTGACAAATTCCAAAATTGGATTCTCGTTCTACTCGATAAGACCTACATGAAAAATAACATCACTTCCCAGTTATTTTTGAGTGTCACACTGTGTTATATAAAAGTTTATAAATTCTAATTACAAGAGCGCATGCAAGTGCGCGTTATCGAATTGGTGCCTTTTCTTGATTCAACTGAACTGAACTGTTCAATTTGAATTTCGTCGGTTGAAGGAAAAGTAGCATCATACAGATTTTCGAAGTAAGGGTTGCATTTTGTAGTATAAAGTTACATTCGAAGTATCTTAGGTCTAATTAACATTGCACCCCTCGGTGGATTCTCCGTGGATTTCACGAACTCCAAGGCGGCTAGCTTTGAGGATGGTCTTCTGATGAAACCGTTGCATGTGCGTACATTGGCACTTCTGACTTGGCCATCTTTTGCGCTTATGACTTCGATTATTCGTCCTGTTTGCCATTGAATGCGAGGCAAATTTGAATCGCACACAATTACCAATTGACTTGGCGATAATGGCTTAACCCTTTCTTACCATTTTGGACGCGTTAATAGTTGAGGCAAATATTCAGTGATCCACCGTTTCCAAAATCGATTTTTAAGATTTTCAGCAATTCTCCATTGTTTACGTAGACAAACTTTTGATTCAGGTTCACAAGGAGTTTGAGTTGAATTGACATACCCTATTAAGAAGTGATTGGGGGTAAGAGGCTCTTCACTTTCTGATGTTAACGGTATATCGGTTAGAGGGCGACTCTTAAAGATATTTTCAGTCTCTATCAAGACGCTACGAAAAGTCTCTAGTTGAGGCGCTTCTTCCGTTAACACTCGCTGCAGTATCCTTTTAACGCACTGAACGAGTCGCTCCCAACACCCACCGGCTGAAGGATAAGCTGGACAATTGAAGCTCCACTTTATATTATTCTTCGATAAGTCTCTTGGAATTTGGCTGAAATCAAAGATTTGGTGTTCAATCTTTAGTTCGCGTTGGGCCCCGATGAATTTCGTTTATTTGTCGCTTCTAATGCGAACAGGCACTCCACGACGGTTAACGAAATTGCGCAAACCAATTAAAAATCCATCGGTAGACAAATCAACAGCTACCTCTAAGTGTATGGCCAATGGCTACAAAGAATGGGCCACAGTAATCAATACCTGTATACGAAAATGGACGAACGTAGGCTGTTAAACGGTCGCATGGTAGCTGACCCATTAACTGTACGGCAAGTTTGGATTTCAAACGAATAAACACTGGTCATTCTCTCTTTATGACAGACAAAAAAGAATGCGCTCGCGGCATCCAAAACTGTGACGCATTTAATTTATATGAGTCGACTGTTTTGGTGATGATTTTTTCTGTGAAAATAATCCATTATTAGTTTAACTAAATGATTACCGCGCGGAGTTATTATTGGGTGACGTGCTGATTCAGGGAGTCAATATGCGGCATCTATTCTACCATCAATACGTAAAACATTGTTGACGTTTAGTTAAATAGCGGAATGTTCTTCGGTAGACATTTTTTATCTTGAATAAGTCCAATTTCAGCCTTGTGAACTTCAAGTTGTACTTGTCGACACAGATAATTTTTAGCGGTTTTCAATTCTCCTGACGAAAGTTCTCCCTGACAACGCGAACACGATTTAGCGTTATTTATAAAGCGTAAAATCCACGCATATATCCGAAGAAGTTTCATAAACGTCGAGAATTTTGAAATATTTATAACCCCAACTCTGTTTACGACTTGTAATGCTGATTTCTTACATTCCTTTTCAATGAATATTTCCGAATGCAGGTGATGTGGTTCTATTGGCCATGTATCTTCGTTGTTGTATAGAAACATTGGTACAGATATCCATCGCGATTTTGAAGTACAGGTTGGCATTGCTTTAGCTTTTGTTGCCTCATCTGCTACGTTTAGTGCTGATAGAAGCCATCTCCATTGACTAATACGAGTATCAGTGGAAGACAAGATCTCTGAGATCCCCCTGTCCCCCAGTCCCCCCTGCTGGAACGAATCCAAAGCAACACAGTTTTGGAGTCGCTCCAAAATACCACTCTATCCATCTTCCGATCAAGGCACTGTTCTACTGAAGGTCTAAAGCGAGAACCCAGTACTGCAGCTTGTAATTCCAGACGTGGAACAGTTGTTACTCTTTTAGGAGCACACCTAGATTTGGCTAATAAAAAGGTGACACAAACTTCGTTGGCTTTTCTGAGGCGTAAATAAGATACTGGTGCGTAAGCGACT
The DNA here is from genome assembly GCA_963971545.1 of Philophylla caesio. Lineage (NCBI taxonomy): Eukaryota > Metazoa > Arthropoda > Insecta > Diptera > Tephritidae > Philophylla > Philophylla caesio. The sequence continues at coordinate 43,835,606 of OZ020606.1, read as the reverse complement.
TCGCTTGCATCCAGAAAGATGTGGACTTGTAGATCGTCTGCCGTTGCGTAAATTGATGAATAACATCTTAGCACAGAAAAATTTTGCTCATTATGAAACGTTTGCCTCCAAGTTAACCACTGAATTTCTACATTTGTTGGCAACTGGTCATCCCAGTGTATCTGCTGCTTCCAAGTGTCTTACAAAATAAGCTTGACCACAACGGTGATGTTGGCAAGCAGAGCGAATGGGTCATAAATAGCCATGGCAAGACCCAGCAACTCTCGGTTCGTTGGTGATCGTTTACACTCCAAAACATCGCGTGGGACTTTGTGGAATCCGAAATAAAACTCCAAAACGTCGTCATTGGAATTCCAATACACACCTAACACCTTGTCAGTGTCTGGTTGATGTGACATGTAGACAACATGCAGCGGCTTATCAGTTGCACTATTTAATTGTGATTGCAACTCTTTAGAATTAAAAATCTAATTTCTCATCCGAAAACCCGCGGCAGCGTTTGTGGTGATAGCTTCGTTGACGACCTCACTAGCTTCTTGGACATTATCAAAGCAGACAGCCAAGTCATTTACGTAGGTGTTTTCAGTGGCATTTGAGCTTGAAATCCATGAGCGTTGAAATTCTTGATGTACTCGGCACAACACGGCAAGCATGTGGCATCGAATATCATCCATAAAAAACGTTGAGCTTGTCTATCTTCACGTCGTATCTTGACTTGAGAAAACATTTCTTGTATGTCTCCGGCGACTGCAATTGGTCATTGGGGAAATTTAGTCATAATCGCCATTAATGGTTGTTCACGTTCTGCTCCTTTTAGTAGGACTGAATTTAGAGATATATTTGAAATTGATGCGGCTACGTCGAATACTATGCGGAGCTTATGCGGGTTATGAGGATTTAACACTCCAAAATGTGGCAAGTACCACGTAGCTGGTTCTTCCATTAAGACTTAATCGTAGGATATTAACTCCCCATAACCTTTATCGATATGTTTGTTCATTTCAGCAATGTAATTTTTAGCATAATCTGCATCTTTATTAATTGTATTTTGGACGTTGACTAATTTCTTCTTGGCCATTCCATAACTCTGCGGCATTTTTACAAAGTCAGTAAGCCCACTTCATAGCGTTGCCCAATATTTTTTGTTGTCACTTCGAGTATCTTTCTTGTTCGCATGTCTTCTATCGACTCAAGAGTAACTGGCTTTTACACAATAAAACTGTCTAAACTAAAATATTCTCCTACAAACTGATGTAGCTGTTGTGTAGTGTATTCTCGGCGTACATAAAAAACATTAGCTGTAGGGCGGCATCCACTTTGAGCTGGCCCATATATTACCCACCCCAACTTGGCGGAGACAGCAATAGGTTCATCTGGACCACCGTTGACAGTATATACATTCTTTAATTCATAAGATGTATTTTGACCTTTCCACAAATTTCTAAATTAAGTACACGTGACTGTTTATTTTAATTTGCTTTTATTGTATCACTTCAACGTAAGAGGGGTTGTACGACCTTCGATGCCGAGATCATTTGCGATGATTTCTTCGAGTAGCGTTATCGGTAGCCCTAATCGAACAAAGCATGAACTGTAATACTTCCTCGCGGACCTGTCAAAATTACAGGTAGTATTTTAAATAAGCATTCGTTTTGCTTATCACGACAATTTGGCAAGTGCCCATTGTTTTTGTTATTTGTTGACAGTTGTGGCAATTAGAGTTTGTGGTGTATTCGCTTAACCCAGCAGGAAGTCATTGAGCGTTAATGGTTGGCAGGTTGACATCAAAGGGCAAATGCGTCGACGCTTGAGAATTTACGATATATCTTACTCCGATGAGGCAGCAGTTGAGTGTATGCTCCCTCGGCGACACTTCCTTCAAAGTCAGATGCACTACCCGCTTGACGCAATGAAACAAGCACTTTCTGCGACAGGTCATTCTGCACACGAATGAAGTCAAAAGCATTGCTAAATCGTTATGCCTCCATATTGACACTAACAAAATTTGTCACATTATCGGATCTTATGTATTTGGGAACAACCCGTCGTTTAACGAAGTTGCGTATAGTGACTATGCATGAGTCAGTTCTAAGATCTTGAGCCAACTTCAAAAGCGCAGTTCTCACAGTCATGCATGTGAATAACGCCACCCATTTCTTTTTAGTGCTGCATTGTATGGCGACTGTTATAGGGCCGAAGTAGTCAAAGCCCGTATAACTGAACGTCCTTGGCTTGGTCGAAATATTATTGGGCGTCTCGTACGCAAGCCAAATGGCGGCGTGCAACGTCCTTGTAGGCGAACAACTACGTCTTCATCAACATACGGCGAAAGGTTGAACAAGGGAACTGGTGCGGGCTACGTCTTGGCCACTTTCGATGTGCTGAAACTCATACGTGAATATGTAACGCTAAACGACGCGGCACAAACCAACTTATTTTAGCTGTCATACCATAGTAACGGTCCGGCTGAAGGCGATGGCGGCCTGTATCGATTAGCAGTGTACTTAATGAAGAGAATCGATCAAAATCTATAAACGTGCAACTTACGCTGACTAGCGCGTATTTCGGATGAATTTTTTTGTCGGCTTCTTCTTGTTGATATCTCTGTTGGCGAGGTACGTTCGCACTGCAGCAAAAGAATTGACCAGGGCCATCGGGCCGTTCAGCTGAAGTCAACGCGATCGCTCGTTCGTATGGCCTCATTAGCAATGGTTATAGCGGCTAATATTTTGGATACCCTATGTTGCAAAAATGGCTTGTAACGACGATGTTCTCTGCGAACCCACTGGATCACCGTTCTTGAATCGTTCCAGGTGATGCAGTCTTCAATGTCAACAGAATGCTGCTCTCGAATACAGATCATCAACCGTGTGCCTAACATAGCTGGCACAGTTAAAGAATTCATTGGCGCGTATGTGGTATTGGCACAAATAAATTCGATTTCCACCTCTCTTAGAACATTAGATTACCTCCAATAGGCAACCGCGGCGCAGGTAGTCTCGCTTGCATCGACTAAAACATGGAGTTGCAGAGATTTGGTAAGCCATTTCCAAAATAATAACGAGGCATAATATACACACATGATCAGCTTAACGATTATACAAAGTTGGCGAGGAATCCAAACGACGCTCAACAGTTCTGGCTTCGTCGGCCGCGGAGACCCATTCACAACATTAAACTAATATCTGATGAAACATCTCCTTGATGTCCCCACACACACCGATTGCACCTTCACGAAATGGAAAAGTATGACAAGCAATGACCGGTACTCCTGTGGGCCCTTCAGCAGGTGCGAATTGAGGGATACTCCGTCCACATCAGCGGCAGCATCGAATACTATAACTAATTTACCTGGCTTTCTTATACTCAGTGCCAAAGTCTACGTCGCGCTTCATTTTTGTTTCGAAGCCCCTTAACCTTTTCAGAGCCATAGCGTTGGCACACTACTATGGGCCACTGTCTGGAACCATTCTTCAATTCGCCATGTAGTAGATCTCAGGATTTCTCTAGCACGAACGTAAGCATCACAATCGATTGGAGGTGCAATTGACTAACATGGCATGATGGCAGCGGCAATTCTGTGTGTTGAAGACATGGACTTAATCCAGCTGTCGGAGTAGCAGCTGGCCCATGTTCACCACACTTTACATTTTTAAACTTAGTGGCAACGTCTAGCAGAGGGTGACTTGCACCTTCCTGCCCTTCAACTTTGAACATATTTTTTACATATATAATTCTGTTTGAACAACGGTCCGAACAGCATCGCTCATCGCTCTGCCGGTCAACACCCCATTTTAACAATCATTTTGTAATATACCCTTTTTATAATGACAGTTTTGCCATCAGTGGCTTTAATTGTATTTTGAATTTATTATACAATTAATACTTTTTTTGTAATAGAAGCTACGGCGGCCATCTCAAGAGTTCAAAGTTTTAAAAACGACCGACCGAGCGGGAGCTAATTCTCTTCAAGCGATGAGAAAATTCTAATTTCAAAATTCTAAACGCTTAACCTTTCAAAAAAAAAAATTTTAATTGCGATAAAGCAATTTTATAGTGGTGCGCGAAATTTGGGCCATTGGTTGCCGTGTACTAAAAGTAAAAAAAACACATAATAGGAAGACACGAGTGCTAAAAAAAAAAAGTGAAGTGTGTGGGTGTACACAAAAAAAAATTTGCAGTTTTTCGGTACAGTGCGGGTACAAATTGTGTGTGTTTTGCATTGATTGTAAAATAAAAAACGTATAAAAACTAAATATAAGCGTGAAAATAGGCGTGTAAAACTAAAACGCAATAAAGCAAAAGTGTAACTGTAAAAACAGTGGGGAAAAAGCGCACAAAGAAAATAAAAAGTAAAGTGAGATACATATTTGGGAAAAAATTGCGCATAAAAATTAAATATGTATATATTAAAATTTCTGAAAAAAAAGAGTTTGGAAATAAGTATTCATAAACTAAAATTTTGAGTACAAAATTAAAAGGAATTTAAATAAAATATGAAATAAAATTGTGAGAAATAAAAAACGAAAAGTGAAGACATTGTAATTAAAATCGATTTGTTGCGTTGAATTAAACCTAAAGTGCTTTGAAAAAAAATGCACGGTTTTGATAAAAAATTAATCTAAAATAAATATTTTAAAATAGTAGGTGAAAAGCCTACGCATGTTGGATACAAGGTGGTGTGAACAAAAAATTGAGGAAAAAATATATATACATATCTAAAAAGTAAACGTATAATAGTACATAAAAATAATAAAATTGAAGTAAATTGCAAAACATTCTCAAAAAGAATAGCACAAAAATAAAAAGTTTTAGTGAAGCGTATAAAAAATTAAATTGATATAAAAAGCCAAAGTGTAACGTATGTATAAAGCTAAATAAATATCGAAAAATTTTTGTTTTTTCGAGGAAAAAGTTTGGAAATAAACACTAGTAAAATAAACTTGTGAGAAATAATATAGAAAATGAAAAGCAATTAAAATAGAGGTGCGAAAACCAAGGATGCATAAAAATTTAAAGCTATTAAAATAAAAGTGCGAAAAGCAAAAAAGGTGAAATATAAAGCAAATTCCTGTGAAAAAAGAAAAAAAAAAGAAAAAATATCTTTTGGGAAAAAAATATTAATAAAATAAAATTTGGAGATAAAAATTGAAGGTTAAAAAATTAAACGTTTCTAAGTTTATTACAAAAAAACAAAAAAAATTCAAACGCAACAACAAAAAAAAACCCGGCAATGAAGTACCGAAGGATTGCGCCACTTAACAGTTATCGCAAAAAATTCGCCGTCATCACTCCACCGTCAAAAGTACCGTAACATCAAATCACGCCACCGCACATTAGGCGGCATCATCTACATACATACATACATACGAAGAGGAAAAGTACCGCAAAAATAAGAGCTAAGTACATTCCCCTATGGCTGAGTATATTGGCAATATTCTTACACATACATATATATATGCCATTGTTTCTTATAAGAAAGTAAGTAAGCTCGCACATTGAACTTGAGAGCGAGTTGGCGCTTCAAGATTTTATTTTTGAGAGCAATATAATAGAGTCGTTCTACTCAAAATGGTCCGCCACTCTCCTCAGTGACCACTCCACATCTATTTTAAAGGTAAAGATTGAGCAACTAGAAAAACTATGGGACTTCTTAGTTAGCTCATACAAACATGCTTCCGGCTCTTTGAACATTGCAGAATCTAGTGGTTCAATAGAGCAAAAATACAACAAATGTTCAGAAAGCTATGAGAATTGCAAATCTCAGATTTTAGATGCGCTGCAAATTCTCGGTCCCAAACAAATACCTCACCTGCCTCCAATATCACTCCCGCTTCTTACACCCAAGAAGTATACATCAAAGTACCACCATGTGACACCGAAGTTTTACATGGCGGATACGAAGACTGGCCGGGATTCCGAGATATGTTCACGCAGTCTATAAAAATCACCCTAAACTCACTCCTGCGCAAAAACTGTACCATCTCAGGTTAAAGACAAAAGGCCCAGCAGGGCTCATTGTAAAGCAATACCCCTTAAGCAATGAGAATTTCGAACTCGCTTGGGAAGCTCTTAAAGCTAGATATGAAAACCGCAGAATATTGGTTGACAATCAACTCAAAGCACTATTTAATATTCAGCCAGTCTACGCAGAAAGCGGTGAACAAATACAGAGAATTCAGAACACTATAAATAATTGTATATCTACTCTCACAGCCCAAAAAATTCCCACAAGTGACTGGGACCCGATTCTAGTCTACCTCTGTTCTTCAAAATTGCCGAACGAAACACTCTCCCTATGGGAACATTCTCTAAGTTCTTGAAAAGAGTTGCCTAAATGGTTCGAAATGAATAAATTTCTCACGAGCCGATACGAAGTGGTAAAAAGACTCAATACCTATCGGCCAACAAAGGCAAAACCCAGTTTTAGCCACTTTACCCCAAAGATGCCTAATAAAAATTCCACATTTAAAAGCAAAAATCGAACTCAAACATTTGTTTCCTAATCAACAAAGCCTTTCGCTTGCAAATTGTGTAAATCCAACCATGCAATGAAGTCGTGCATAAAGTTCAAGGACCTCTCAATACCTGAACGCCTCAAATTTGTGAGAGAAAACAATTATTGTGAAAATTGTCTCTCGTATTCCCATCTAAAAAGTGAATGTCAAAGCAATTTCCTATGTGTATATTGCCAAACACGACATCACTCCCTACTCCATTTTGAACCCCGAACTCTAAACTCTCAAACCAAATTTAAATCTCAAAGAACTACGGCTCATGTAGTGACCCCAATAAGAATAGCCGATGACATACCGTCAACCTCTAACGGCATCTCAAACTCTCAACCTAGTGAACAAGTAATGAAGGTGTCAAGTCACTTCTCCAGCAGTAACGGAACAACCCTACTCCCCACAGCAATAGTTCCTGTATACTGTGATGGTGAAATTTATAAGATCCGAGCCCTCATTGACCATGGTTCGCAAAAAACATTTATTGCATCAAGAACCCAAAAACTCCTTGGTTTACCTACCAAAGGCTCCCACTACGAAATCTCCGGAGAGGGAGGACTGGTGGTTCAAAATTCCAAAAAAATCTGTGAGTTAACCCTTTGTTCACCAAACCTAAAACAAAAAATTAATTCTCAAGCGATAATATTGCCTCAACTAACCCACTTTCTCCCCACTACAAAAGTGTCAAACCTGAACATTGCGGAGTTTTCGAAATTATCGCTAGCCGACACCAAATGTTTCACCCCCTCCCGAATTGATTTGGTAATCGGCAGCGACCTCATACCCCAGATTCTTCTGCAGGGTTTGCAGCACATAGCCGACGGCACTTTTATAGCCCAAAACACAATCTTCGGTTGGGTTATTAGCGGACCAGTCAAGGAAACGGTATCAGCATTCACCACCCAAGTTAGAGAACCCGAAGACGAATCGCTCAACACTTTATTAAAAAGGTTCTGGGAACAGGAGGAAATCAGCTCTACTCGAACCCGAACGGAATCCGATGAATTTTGCGATGATCTCTTCCGGACAAAAACAACGCGACAATACGACGGAAGATACATAGTTAAATTACCCATTAAATCGGATTTTCTTGACGCATTAGCCCTCGGTCACTCCCGACCAGCTGGACAACAGCAATACCTCAGCATAGAGAGATCACTGGAGCGGAAACCGGAACTGCGTGACAAATACACCGAAGTACTCGGAGAATATATAACTATGGACCACATGTCAGCGGTTTCACCCCGGGAAATAGTAAAAAATGGGAAATAACACTTATTCTACTTGCCTCATCATTAAACCCGACAGCAAAACCACAAAGGTGCCAGTCGTATTCAACGCCTCATAAATGTCCCACTCTGGGAATTCGTTGAATGACGTGTTGCACACAGGACCCATACGATCTCATGTCAGTCATTCTCAAATGGAGAATGCACAAATATGTTTTTAATGGCCACATTGGAAAAATGTACCGCCAAATCCTTATTCACAAAGAAGACCAAGACTTTCAGCGAATCCTCTTTCGCCCCTCTTCTCACTTGCCGATGCAAGATTTTAAGTTGAAAACCGTAACATTCGGTGTTAATTGCACCCCCTACTTAGCAATCCGAACTCTCCAGCAACTAGCAGAGGATTGCAAGTCTCAACGTTCCCTCGCCAGTAGTATCCTACTACAAGAAACTTACGTAGATGACATACTTTCTGGCGGTAATAAAATACAGTCCACTATTAAGGCGATGTCTCAGGCTATCGAAGCGCTGAAGTCAGCAGGTTTTCCCCTCAGGAAAATAACATCAAATCACCCGAAAATTGTACAAGTTGTACCACCCTCCGATCTCTTAGATGCTGATTTTCTGAAGTTGCACGACGCAAGCTCAACAAAAACCTTGGGAATACAATGGAATGCGTTGACAGATAATTTCTTATATTCTTACGATCCAAACCCCACCGCAAACTGTAGAACAAAATGGCAAATCCTATCCGCTGTAGCTAAAGTTTTCGACCCGGCAGGATGGCTAAATGATATTAGCCAAAATAATCGTTCAACAACTCTGGATGGAAGGGACTGACTGGGCCGAAAACGTGAAACCAGCTGCTTTTCAAAAATGGAGGTGCTTTCAAGATATAAAAGTACCTCGCTGGGTACAGTTCTCCCCCGAAAAGCACACCCAACTTCATGGTTTTTCAGATGCCTCCGAAAAGGCTTTTTGCGCTTGTATTTACCCGCGAGTACAGCATAGCGATACCCTTTTCACATCTCATTTACTTGCCGCAAAGAACAAAGTGACCCCCCTCCAAACCGTAAGTCTCCCACGACTAGAACTCAGCAGAGCAGTTATACTCTCCAAACTGGTAAGACAAATTCAAGTTGAACTCAATTTTCCATCTCAAGAGTTATTTCTATGGACAGATTCATCTATCGTCTAAGCCTGGCTGAAAAAAGCCCCTCACAATTGGAAGACTCATGTGGCGAACAGGATATCTCAAATCCTGCAAAATGTTAACAACGCCACCTGGCGTCACGTTTGCAGCTGCTTCAACCCAGCCGACTTAGGCACGCCAGAATGCCGACCTCAGGATCTCACCGCTACAATGCCACTCTCAGCTACGATGAGCGTCACCCTATAATCATCCCACCAAATTCTCGCTTTTGTGTGTTATTTTTAAAATTTCTCCACTCCACAATGTTGCATGCCGGAAACCAACTAATGGTGCGAATGGTGCAACAAGAATGTTATATCCCGCGCCTTAAACCCACAATTAAAAAGTGCATTTTTCACTGTAAAACTTGTACGATATACAAGCAAAAAAAGAGGTCTCAAATTATGGCCGCTCTCCCCCCGAGCAAGCAACATACACGCTTCCCTTCCACACCACTGGAGTCGATTTCGCTGGCCCGTTTCTCGTGAAAATATCAACACGACGAGCTTCATATTCAAAGGCGTATGGCTGCGTCTTCATGTGCTTCTCCACGAAAGCGATCCATTTAGAAGTATGCTCAGATTAGACTTCAGAAGCATTTCGAGCATCATTTTCTAGATTTGTTGGACGTCGCGGGCTCCCACAAAAAATTATGTCGGGCAATGGAAAAAACTTTGTCTGCGCTCAACGCGTGCTACAAAAGGAATTCTCCGCCTTCCTCAAGGAATCCTCAGCCGACATCGCCAGCAAATACTCAACCCATGGATTTTAATGGCAATTCATTCCACCATATGCCCCTTATATGGGCAGCCTGTTGGAAGCAGCTGTCAAAGTTTCAAATCCCATTTTGTTAAAGTAGGTAGTAATCACAAATATAGGTTTGAAGAGCTCACCACTTTACTTGTCCGAATAGAGGCGGTTCTCAACTCCAGACCACTCTCACCGATGTCCCAAGATCCAAATGACCTACTTGCTCTAACTCCCGGTCACTTTTGCGTGGGGCACCTCTAATGTCTCCACCTGAACCGAACGCTGAAAATCTCTCCTTAATTAATAAATGGCAGAAACTTAAAGTCCTCCATCATCAGTTCAGCAGTAGATGGAAAAATGAGTACCTGAAGGAGTACACAAATAAATGGAAGAGTCCACAACAAACCGTCATAGAAGGAGATTTGGTTGTCATCAAGGATGATCTGCTCCCCCCTAACGAACGGTACCATCACCCGAAACATAGTTACATTGTGTGTGCTATCCCTTGCGTGATTTACATTTCCCCATTTCTCCTTCATCAATCCCTTCTGCCCTCAATTACTCATATCTCATTGAACATACTCAAATACTATAAAGATTTTATCGTGTCACCCCTTTACAACTCTTTACTAAAGTCTCCTTTTATATTATCTTTATCCACAGCTTGTCATCTCATAAGTGCCGATTGTGCGGACGACGTCATGCTCTGCGCCACTGCAAAGCTTTTCTTGCAATGGCTCCAGCATTAACTGCCTCGCAACGTCGCATAGAACGGGTGATTGTGACTCCCGGGCTAGTTGTCATCGCTGTACGCTGGGACATCACTCCCTGTTGCACCGCACCAAGGCGCGGACCTCAAGAAGCACGAGCACGTCAAAAAAGCGAGCGGAGTTACTGCAAAGCCGTTCAGCCCAGCAACGAAGACGGGAATTGAAGCAGCTAGTCAGCGCGGGAAAAAAAGCGATCGACACTTTGGAAGAGGCGTTACAGCTAATACTTAAGCAGGCGGGGCGCTATGTTGAAGACATGGACTTAATCCAGCTTTCGGAGTAGCAGCTGGCCCATGTTCGCCGCACCTTACATTTTTAAACTTAGTGGCAACGTCTAGTAGAGGGTGACTGGCACCTTCCTTCCCTTCAACTTTAAACATATTTTTTACATATATAATTTTGTTTGAACAACGGTCCGAACAGTATCGCTCATCGCTCTGCCGGTCAACACCCCATTTTAACAATCATTTTGTAATATACCGTTTTTATAATCACAGTTTTGCCATCAGCGGCTTTAATTGTATTTTGAATTTATTATACAATAAATACTTTTTTTGTAATAAATTGAAAGGCAGCTATTGTTCTTATTGGGTGCACCCTGCACTTACAATTTCAGCTGACTCCCCAGCTGAACACTTTGTTAGTCGTCGGGTCAAAATCTACCCATCCATGGTGGCAGTGGACCACACAAATTAAAAGCTTTGGCTTTTATGGTTGTACTGGGAGCTTGTTCATATTTACATCATGACAGTTTATGTCAGCTTTGCTCAAGCTTTGAAAAGGTAATTGTAGATTTCACACACCATATATATCACGCAACTTTTGCCTCTTTTGCATACCAGCTACCATGAGGAGCACTTAGTTGTGGATTAGCTGCGACTGTGCGCAAGGACCTCTAAGCTGCTCCGCGACCGGAATGCTCCTGGTACGTTCTTGAGACTGTGTTGACTGAAATGGTAAGCCGTCGTCATTACTCTTGGATCCTGTCCAAGATTAAAGCGCCGGTTTACTTCTGTTCATCGTTTCGATGGCGAAAGTTTAATGAACCACTTGGAGGCTTGCGTTACATCCCCATCATAAACCGTGCAGATAACTTTTGCTAATTTAGTTAACCACACGCTGGAATGTGTGAGTCGCATGAGGATACACGAAAGCTGCGAACACTGCCCATTCAACACGCTTACTCATGGGTAGTTTCGCTACGAGTTCAACAACCAACGGTGGGTTCGCGATATGCTGCTCGCCACTATACGCGGTATGCAGAAACATTGAATAAACATTTATGGAGTTCACAAGCCGTGTTAGTTGTCGTATTTCTATAGTATGTTGTTGAAATAACAGTGGAAGTTTGAACGCACTGTGCTATTTCGTTTACTATTGTATGTGGTATTCAAGAAATTAATTATCAATAAATCCCTTATAATAAACTTAAGAATTCGGTTTCTTTAAAATATTTATACGCATATTTCCATTAAACTAATTTTTTTAATAAAAAATATACCTCAAATATTAATGAACAGAAAGAGCTGACACACAAATAACACACATAACATACCTTCAGAGTTGTATTGAAACACGAAAATTTCACATGTGAAACAAAAATAACAAGTTTACAACTGTTGTATTACAATACACAATACGGCAAATGATATTAACTTCGCCACTGAACCCTTTTGATATTGGCGCTATCTCTTGCACCTGGGTTAGTTTGCTGCGAATCTTATCACCCTGCAAGTGAGTTAAATTGTCAAAATTATCATGGCCGACGTATATAGATGATGTTGAACGAAGTGTCCAGCATTTTAATAATACCATAGAGGTTATTTCAAAAGTTTGTACCTAATCTGGTTTGCGTACATAAAGAACAATCAAACCTTGGTTACTAAAGAACTTAGAAATTTAAAAAATAAAAAGTCGCGATCTTTATAATTGTATAAAATAACTGGTTTGCATACAAACTATGTTAGGCACTCAGTTTTCCGACACACTTATTTTCAATTAAATGAAAAATGCTACAGATCTAATTTGGGTAAAGTTAAAAGAAATTTAATGCAAATCCCTTAATCATTTTATGACTTAGTAAACTCGAAGCGCAGAGTAAATGGATTTCAGTCTGCTATGAAATATCAAAATACCGTGTCTTCTGACTGCCAATCAATTTCCAACATGTTTTCCCAATTCTTCAGGTCCAATAATACTATTAACATCTGCTATTATTGCGCCAATATCTTCCAAGGAAGTATTTTATTATTTGAGTAACTTAAAGGCATCTTTTAAGGCTGCCCCAAATTGATCCCGATTTCGTTCCTCAAAAACTGAGCTAAATCTTTCTCTTAAGCTTGGTGTTTTCCCTTCAGCTTGGGAAGGACCATGGGAAGGTCCTCTATAGAAAATTATCGGGGCGTAGCAAAGCTTTCTGCTATTCCAAAATTATTTAAAGCAATTGTTGTTGACCGTTTAACATATTCCATATCTTCTGCTATTTCTAGCACGCAACATGGGTTCTCTAAAGGAAAATCGACTATTACAAACTTACTTGAGTTTACTACTCACATATCGAACATATTTAGAGAAATAATGCATACGATGTTATTTACACCGATTTTGGTAAAGCATTCGATAAAGTTAGTCACTCCTTACTTATCCATAAACTCGATCTCCTTGGTTTTCAACCTAATCGTCTTCGTTGGCTATCTTCTTACCTGCACGACAGAACACAACGAGTCCTTTTTAAAAAATACTTCTTCGGGCGTTATTCATGTAATCATCAGGGGTTCCACAAGGAAGTCACCTTGGTCCGATTCTGTTCTTACTTTTTATAAACGATATTTCTTCTGTTGTGAAATATTCAAAAATTGTGTTGTATGCGGATGACGTAAATCTTTTTAGATCATTTAACACTGTTGATGAAAGGTATTTACTACAAGTGGACTTAAATAGCATGTCTAATTGGTGTGAAGTAAATGGTATGCCACTAAATCTTAAAAAATGTAAAGTAATGTGCTTTTCTCGCAGGACAGTTCAACCAGCTTCTTATGACATAAGTAACTACAACATTGAACAAGTATTTAACTTTGTTGACCTAGGTCAATGGACCCAATACTTAACCTTAATTTTCATTTCAATGCTACAATCAACAAAGCTAAGGGTGTTTTTGCGTTTGTTAAATGATGGTCAAAATAATTCAGTGACCCCTACATTGCGAAAGCTCTTTTCACAACGTTAGTGAGGCCAATACTGGAACACGGTTCCATCGTTTGGAACCCGCACTATCAAGTTCATTCTGACCGCATAGAGTCAATTCAAAAACAATTTCTGCTTTATGCTTTAAGAAATTTTCGCTGGGATTCCCAATATAACCCGCCACCCTATATTAATCGTTTAAAACTTATTAATCTTCCTACGCTTGCTAGACGCAGAGAAATGCTAGGCATAATATTTTTAGGTAAGTTACTGACAGGCTTGACGTCTAGCCCACCTCTTCTGGCCGAAGTGAAGTGGAACGTTCCCTCCCGAATTGAATGAAACCTTGCAAAAATAATTTGGAATTAAATAAGACACCCCGTTGTTTATGCCAGGACTTTAACTTTCACTCCGATTCCTTTTCGTTTGAAAACCACTTTTACTATCCAAATAAATTTAAATTTAAAATCAGCTGATGAACTTTTATTCTGTAGCTGAATAATTTTAGAGTCTCGACACCCAACAAACTCTTGCCTTTCATGACTCGGCATGTAAAAAAAAAAAAAAAATTGTAAATCCGTACGTCATGCGGATGCGCCCCTCGCGTCGGATGGGCGGGAATGGAGGGAAAAAACCGTTGAGATTATTATTATTATGAAGAAGATTGGAAGTGGAATCAAAAAAAAAATCAAAACCTTTCATTAAACTTTAGTAGAAATTGCAACTAGAAAAGAAGAGGCAAAGGCAAAGCAACACAGAGAGAGAATGGAAAAAGTCGATAGAATAGAGAATTTACTAAAGCATTTTTTAAGAATAGTGCAAAAAACCTACCGTAAGTAGGCTTTTGTCGTACACATTCCTGTTATTTTTTATATACTTACATATGTACAAAGTAAATCCTTTTTTCAATTCGCTCCAAAGTAGCTAACAAAATGAATTTTAAATAAATGATCTCAGTTAATTTCATTGTTACATAAGGGGTTTTTACTTGGTCAGATAACTCTCTTTCATTAATATCTTCGCGTAGAATTTGTGTTTCATTACAGCCACGCTCAAGAATTTCCTCTGTTTCAAAAAAGTCAATAAATATGTATATGTATTAAGAAGTGCACAGCATGCGATTATAAATTTTCCCATTGTTTCAACTTCATGGAAATCTAACCTCATAAGCTGTCGAAAACGACATTTCAATATTCCGTTTTAAATTTTTACTTGTGTTTGACAAAATTTAAAATTGTACAATTTTTCAGACTCAGTTAGATTTCCGTAGTCGCGGTAAGATGTTAACAAATACGATCGGAGTGGATACGCGGAATCTCCAAGCAGATGGTAATTAGGCTAACAATATATTGGCAGTTGTTTACCAAAAAATGATAAAATTTATAATTTGCATCACATATACTGTATGTGATTATAGCAAGTGAGATCTTTAAACCTCCCCATCCCAACCACACCACGTCGGTTACGGAGGCTTTTTTGAACCACCCCGCTAATAGATAATATGGCTGCATGTACGAAGGTACGTATGTATGTACATAACTCTCACGGAGAGTCAATGTGTGCATTCTCCTTCCTATGTGCATGTGTATGTATAATGCAGCTAAGTGCACTTAGGTAAAAAATCACATGATGTACATTACCGCTACCTATTGTTTAGTGCTTAGCATAAGTAAATATATATGTATGTATGTGTGTACCTAGGAATATAACAAATGCCGATGGTGCGATTTGCCTATTTGAGATTATGTTTCATATCAATAAATTAATAGCGGAAGAGCACTCGAGGCAGTCAGACCTGCTTCAGCGTTTTGAATATTATACATAAATCTGGTGCCTCCTGTGAGGAATTGATCAACAGTAGAATTGCGTTTTTTTTCATAATGTCTTCTTTAAACATTCGGACATCTGCTCGCGCCTCTATTGTACGGGTGTTTGGTATGGTGCAGGCGGCTGGTTTTTCACCCGACGTGGTGGAAGTAGACTATACGAGTCAACTTCTGCAGCAATATGGGGACCGTTTTGTAGAGCATCACTATAACCTTGTTGCTGCATATTTACCTGCGGAGGTAGGCGCGCATGATGAATTGTTCGCAAAGACGGAGGAAATGTTTACAAAGGCTTGTCTCCGTCTGCGTCGAATGCGATTACAGCCAGCACCTGCGCGAGTTGCGGAAGGGAGTTCAGCATATCATCGCATATGCGATTTGCGATTGGAACCAATTTCCATTCCAGAATTTGATGGACAACTTTCGAATTGGTTGGTATTCAAGGACTTATTCGAGAGCCTTGTACATAGTCGTAGTGATCTTGATCCCACCTACAAACTTGGCAAGTTGCGGCAGTACGTTAAAGCTGAAAGGGATCCAACGATCGGTGGTCTATGCACTGGTGGGTATGAGGAAGTATGGTCAGAGCTAAAACGCCGTTATGACAACCCAATGTTGCCAGTTCAGCAGTGGGACGCTTCATGGTTCCACTGCTGTTGCCGAAATTGCCAGATGCAACTAAACATGAGTGGGGCATGAGCTTGGGCACTACCGACATTCCAAGGCTTGAAGACTTGCTCGTGTTTTTGGAGCGCCGCGCCAATAATATGCCAATCGGAACCAACGTTCGTGAGGCAATCGTAACACCTCGCCGCCCCCCTCGAGCGCAGCTAATATTCATCTGGGCATACAAACGACCTTAACGTGTCCTTGTTGTCGACAGACACACCGGTTGAACAAATGCCATCGCTTCCGCAATTCATCAGGCTAGGACTTTGCTTTAACTGTCTGCAATCCGGACATGGAACTGCTGACTGCCCGTCAGGATTATGCATCATATGTGAATATGCCGGTAACGTCAATTGATACAAGCTCGTGGGACCATATCAGCGGGCTAAGATTGGCCGATCCTACCTTTGGCACTTCGGGCAGAATAGATTTGCTCCTAGGTGCTGATACATAGAGCGCCATTATCAAGGAAGAGGTAGTTATGGGTGAAGCCTCCCAACCATGCGCGCTGCAGACTCGTCTCGGTTGGATCGTATTCGGTCAAACAACGGGAAGCACTCAGGCCACAACCGCGCACACTGACGTAGCGAATATATGCGATGAACAACGGGTGTATGTTTTGTTGCAGAAGTTTTGGGAAGATGAAGAGGCTTCGTTGGCAATACGAAACTCTGAAGGGGATGAGTGTGGGAGCATATTTAGGAGCACTGTAACACGTAAGTCAGACGGGCGATACAATGTGCAGATACCATTTCGTCCTGACGCCCCGGCAGTCGGGAATTCTCGTAGGGTGGCGCTTCGTCAATTTCTTTAGTTGGAACGCAAGTTGGCAAGTAATCAGAAGATGCGTGAAAAATATCGCGAATTCATGCAAGAATATGAGGCGCTGGGTCACATGCAGATGGTTGCCGATGGTGATATCGACCACTCGCAATGCTATTTTATACCACACCATGCTGTACTCACGAAGTTTCGGGTGGTGTTTAACGCCTCAGCAAAATCGAGCAATGGCATATCATTGAACGACACCTTATTTTACGGTCCTCAACTACATGATAACTTAGTTAACATCCTACAACGTTTCCGTCGATTTGCAGTGGCCATCACAGCGGATATTAAGAAAATGTTCCGCCAAATTGAAATAGATCCCAGAC
Organism: Philophylla caesio; assembly: GCA_963971545.1. NCBI lineage: Eukaryota > Metazoa > Arthropoda > Insecta > Diptera > Tephritidae > Philophylla > Philophylla caesio. The sequence continues at coordinate 43,818,324 of OZ020606.1, read as the reverse complement.
ATCGCAGTTGGCAGCTCATTCTTTGGAGGGAATCTCTGGACAATCATCTTCGAACGTATTAGCTCTCAACAGTGACTCTTGGAATGGCATGTAGTCCAAATAATGCGGTGCGGGCGTTGCAGAAGTGTGCCATCGATAATTTTGAAACCGTTGCTGATGGCAGGCGGGCAGTTGCGGCTCGGGACAACTTTTACGTAAATGACTATTTGGACAGTGTTGACGATGCGCACGAAGCCCTGGTTCGATGTCGCGACGTGTATGAGATTTTAGAGAAGGGCAAATTCGAAGTGTGCAAATGGAATTCCAATAGCGCAGAAGTTCTGAATGCACATAATGGTTGTGCGGCGACAGCCTCAGAAATGAATATTGGCGAGTGTTTGACCAAGGTCCTAGGCCTACAGTGGGAGCCCTTACGGGACGAGCTATTCTACAAGGTGCAGGTACACCAAGATGAGGCATTGCTTAATAAACGTTCCGTGCAGAGCGAAGTCGCGCGGTTATACGCCACCCCATTACCAAGAGAGTTAAGTGAAGAGTAGCTTGTATTTCGCAATGGGCTTGTTGCAGTGAGCCGCATTCGCATACCACGCTGGCTTGGTATGTACAGTACGGGCAACGTGACTGCACGGGTTTTGTGACGCCAGCAGCAAAACCTACGCTACTGTGATTTATGCGCGAAGTACGGCTCCAGATGGGGAGGTTCATGTTGCACTGATTGTCGCTAAAACTTAGATTGCCCCAGTGAAACCGGGTACCATACCACGTCTTGAGCTGAGGGTAACACACACATCCTGGTAGCTACTTTAGGAGAAGTGCGTAGAATTCTGCAATTGGAGAACGCACATTATGTCCTGTGGAGTGACGCCGTCATCGCCCTGCACGGGATACGCAAGCCGACATCTACCCTGAAGCCGTTTATTGCCAATCGTGTGGCATTTATTTAACAGAACTCCAAAATAGACTGCTGGTATCACATACGCTCTGAATCCAATCAGGCCGATTGTGCAAGTCGAGGTGTGGCACCATCGATTCTCGAAGAACATTCACCAAGGTGTACTTGAGGCCCGCGACGTTCGTACCTGAGCGCTGTATTCGGCATATTCCTACCGGTCTAACAGCTATGCCTGAGTTGACATCAGTGGATGAATTAGCGCTCAGGTACGAACGTCGCGGGCCTCAAGTACACCTTGGCGTAGTGGGGTGGGGGACATCGAAATGACGTGCCAACGGGAAACGTGTTCAACTAGGCTCTTCGAGTTCATATACGGCAGACCCAAGGTAGCGTATTAATCAACGAAATTAATTCTCTCGAGTCTCGTTCCAGCCTCAACTCATCCAGCAAACTACGCGCACTCAATCCTCTTCTGGATGAAAATCGAATCCTTCGGGTAGGGGGATGACTCGACCATGCGCAACTACCATATGACCAGCGACATCCCATGATTCTACCGAAGGATTGTCCGCTGACTGCGCTACTGGTTGTTGACGCCCATGAGGTCTGTATGCATGGTGGGATACAACAGATGCTCCAGTATCTTCGCCGTCAATTTTGGATTGTACATCGACGAGCAGCTATTAAATCCTACATTCACCGATGTGTGGTGTGTCGTCGCTTTCGAAAAATAACCCAGCAGCAACAGATGGCTTCGCTTCCTAGTTCTAGAGTACTTGTCACTCCTCCCTTCACTCGCATCGGACTGGACTCTGCAGACCATTCCACGTACGCATTGGTGGGCGTCGGTCACATACCACTACCAAAACATACGCTGCAATCCTCGTCTGTATGGCTACGAAAGCTGTACATATTGAGCTGGCAGAAGACGCAGATCTTGCGATTTAATGAACTTAGGATGCTTATAGTACGTATTTGTGCTTGTTTGAACTCCCGGCCGCTCGTTGCCTTACATGACGATCCAAATGGTAAGCTAGCTATCACACCCGGTGATTTTCTGATCGGTCGATCATGACGATGATTATGACGATTCCAGTAATTCATTTAATATATTTTCAGCCAAAATAATAGAGTTTTTATTCTTTGCCATGACTGCGCGGAATATTATTTTACTAGGACCAAATGTCAAAATAACATAAACATATGTGTCTCTGCCTAGCACATGCATTTCATAATACTTTCATTTTAAGCAATCAGCTGATTTTCAGGGCAACCAACTCCCCTGAAAAAGCTTCTTCCTGAGGGTGACATTTTGAGAAGGGAACATACATTTTTCTCACAGGTTTGCACTCATTTTAGAATCGAACACGAAATAAGAGAGGGCAATGATAGGGCGACATTTTTTGGTAGAAACGAAATCACCATTAGACGCGATGCGAGAACTAGAACGCTGGTCGTAATCGCAGGAGACTTGAATGCATTGGCCCAAGCATGGGGAAGCCGTAAAATAAATGCTAAAGTCAGAGCACTTTTGACAGCTCTTTCGACACTTGAGATGGTGCTATTAAATACAGGCAGCAAGGCTACATTAAAAAAAGATGGAAGCGAGTCTATAATAGACTTAAAATTCATAACTAGTAGACTATCCCGAAATGTCCATTGGGAGGTTAGTGACAACTATACGCACAGTGATTACCAAACAATCATCTTCAATATAAATAAAGTGAAGCAAACATGGTGTTGCTCTGAAAGGATAACAGTGTGCTGGAGAATCTACTATCTAATAAAGGGGCGCTAAAAGTCATGATGTGTGAATATTGCTCATATCAAACGCCTCTGATGCTTCAATGAAGAGGAGAGGAAGAAACCCATCGAATAGAAGCCCCGCAATATACTTGTTGAATTCCCAGATAGCAGATATTCGTCACCAATGCAACAGAGCAAGGCGCGACTACCAAAGGCCCTGAAAAATAGCAAATTATGTGGAACAATAAATGCACTACATGGCTTAATGAAAATAATTTAAGCAGACCATCAAGGCAAGCAATAATAGGTGTTTTCTCCAGCATTGCGACAGCGCCGAACAAAATCCTTGGGGTATGGGATACAAGGTGGTCACAAAAAAGCTACAGACGTCGGTCCAACCGCAGCTCTCAAGCTCCGACCAACCGTATAAAGTAGTAAGCACACCGTTTCGGGCCAAGAAGCATTCAGTAGAGAGACTGTCTTTCATGCTGAATGTAATTTTCCCACGATCACCGTTGGAGAGGTGCTTCTTACGGCTAATAAATTTAAAGACAAAAAGGCCCCAGGCTCTGATGCAATTTCGAATAAAGTTCTTAAACTGGCAGTAAAAGCAAATTCTGAGGTATTTGTTCATACGTTTATCGAATGCCAGCGGCTTGTACTGCTACCAAAGACGGGAAAACCACCTGGAGATCCCTCGACATACCAGCCAATATGTATGCTTAATACAGCGGGAAAACTTCTGGAACGCATAATTATCAATAGAGTTAGAGAAGCCGTTGAGGCAAATGGAGGCCTCTTAGAAACACAATTTAGATTTAGTCCACAGTCGATGCAGCAAGTTCGATAAATCGAATATAAGAAGAATTGATTAACGGTGAAAGATGGAGAAGGGGCTCAAAACAATATTGCTTGAAAAAATTAATTTAACACCGAAAGCTGGCGGAAAATAACTGGGGCTCTCAGTGTGTTCGATATTCCAGCATTCCTCAGAAAAATCGTAAACAATTACTTGTCAGACAGATTACTGCTTCATCACACCGACGAAGGAAAAATGAATATAAGATTTCAGTTGGAGTCCCACAAGGCTCAGTTCTGGGTCCAACGTTATGAAACATAATGTATGACACTGAAACTACAGTTACCAAAAGGAGTGAAAATCGTTGGTTTCGCCGATGACATAGCCATTGTGGTCGTAGCCAAGTACTTAAAAGATATTGAAGAGAGCGCAAACAACTGGCTACTTGATTCAGGCCTCGAGCTTGCACACCAAAAAACTGAAAAAGTTCTAATTTGCAGATGGAAGATTCGAGAATTCCCTATAGGGACTCTGTGCGATTAAGGTATGTTGCGCGTACCGAACTACATCGGAAGAGGCTGCGTTGGCAACAGTGACAATGTCTTTGGGACCAGACTAGTAGAGGTCGCTGGACATACCGTTTCTACTTTCAATAGAAAAATGGTTAAATAGGGAACATGTAAAAGAAAACTTCCAGTTACCCAAATGCTTACGGGGCATGGCTGTTTTAAATCATATTAATCTTATTTCTAAGTTCGATGATGATCCGTACTGCACTCTCTGCACAGACTACGATATCCAAGATATTGAACACTGTTTTTTTGCCTGTACATATTTAGAAGCTCAAAAAACTACGTTAACTAACAGGTAGAGATACTGGCTAAATTAAAGAATCTGATCGATATAATGCTCGAACCGACCGAAAACTGGTCCGCCGTCTGCAACATTGCAAATAATATAATATCGAAACCATGTCTCTTAGTTTCTATAGTCTCTTAACGACCGATCGACTGCAATGAACCTCGTCGAATTGCCGGCTCCGAATCTAGTCCGTTCCGACTGCTTGCATCAAAAAAGTTTGGTGACAGTACCACCTAAGCAGGGTGGCTTTAAATACGGCTTTTAACCAACAGCCCAAGGCGGAATTAACAGCTGGGTAGCCCGAAATCTCGTTCTTTTCGGTTATCAAGAAAAGTTAATGCATAATATACTACTTACGGGATATTCAAATATATATGTGCAGTAAGTCTTCCGGCTATAAATTAATATTTTTGCAGTAATCTTCATACACAGCAGGATTAGTCGAATTAAGTGAGTAGGCGGCTCAAAATCCAGTCCGTTCCGACCGCTGCAAAACAGTTAAAATACCAGAAAGTATGAAATACAAGACAAGATGAAATCAACCGTTCCGACCGGTAACCAAGGTAACTAATAAACGTAAACTATATGAAAAGCATTGGGTTTATATAATAGTATCGGAATTGCTAAGATAAAAGGTAGGAAGGGGAAAAAATGGGGAATTTGTTCACATAATCGAGGAAGTAGGGCAACAATCGAGCGGGTCGGAACCTAATCCATTCCGACGACCAAGGAGACAGTCAATAGAAGAATAGCGAGACATTAAAAGGAACATAGAGGCAAAAAAATGTTTTCTCTCAATTTTTGCTTATTGTGGTTTTTATGGTGTTTGACAATTCACACCGACTTTCGGTCTTGAAGCTTTCGTGAAATATACATACGTTCTCTAGTCCAGACAGCATGCCAACGCGCCCAAACTCAGTAGTTTTAACGCATAAGATGTTGAAACCCTTCATCATAAATTTAAGTGCCCATCGCTGAAGTCTGTTTGAGACTTATGGTCCGTGCATAATGTAAACTTACGACCGAAAATGTACCGATGGAATTAGTTATATATTTACTAAAGCTGAAGCTTCCTTTTCGGTGTGAGTATTTTTGCTCTGTATCTGTCAATGTTTTTGAAGCATGTTTCATCACTTTTTCCAAACCGCCCGGGAAAACATGACAAATGAATGCTCCAATACCTTTATTCGAAGCGTTTGTTGCAGCCTTTATTGGTAAACTGGGATTATAACACGTAAGCATAAGACCCGAATTAAAAGCGTTTTTAAATTCCTGGAATGCGTTCCAAATAAATTTTTTATTTTGATGAAGAAATCTGTCTAAAGGCTTAAACTCGCCCGGAGCACTTGTGATATTTGGTGCGATTGAATGTGAAGAGACCCTTATTGTAAAATAAATTGCTGTTTCTGACATAACAGGTACTTAAAGATATCGTGGCGATTTCCCACAACTCGTACGACAGATCAAAGCGAAACCGGGAAAAAGATAGAGGTTTCGAGAATTCGAAAATGGAACATTCGCAATCGAGAACTTTCGACAACGATCGATAATATTCTAGAGTTGCCATAGGACACGCCGCTCAGAGTATAAAAGGGACACTGTGTTTGGTAATTCAGTTTGTAAGTTGACATTGAATAGTGAAGTTGAAAAACAGTATGTTAAGAATTTTAACGTTGCGAGTGCGCAAGTAAAGGTATCCGCGAATTAATAAGCATTTTTAAGTTTTGTAAATTATTAGTAAATAAATAAAGTTTCAGGGAAAAAACGTAACAATTGGTGTCAGAAGTGAGATTGTGAAATAAATCTCAAAAGAGAGAAGAATGAGAAGCTGAAGCAGGAACTGGAAAAACGTTATTTCGGGACTTCAGGAAGAAAAGCTGAATTGGTATCACGGTTATGGTAAGCCATGGAGCAGGAAGCAATTAGCGTTGGCAACTACTGAAGAACATGAAGATGCCACTTGCTCCTCAAGAAGCACAGAGGGAAAGAGCTTGGTGTTTAAAGAAAAGAGCAAGGATGATAATTCATTAACAAACACGCTTTTGGCCAGCATTTCACTGATATTGGATGCAAAGACATCACAATTTTCGTCGAAAATTTCGGTTTAATTATTACAGGTGTCAGCACTGTCTACGGACATTTCACGACTGAGCGAGAATTTAGGCAGATATAACGCATTACTTAAAGTGAAACAAGAAAAACTCAAAGAAAGGCAGGACAAATTCGAAACTAAATAGACGAGTTATAGGTTCGTATTCACAATTTGCAGATGAATCGCCCACCCTACAATCCATTTTCATGTTTTTAAGCTTCAATGCGATAATGAGTGCCGTAACAATTCAGCAGGCCGTAAGCAAAGAGCTGACGATGAACCAATTTCCAACCAGTCGTTAAACTAAAACGAGACAGCTGTAGAACGCGTAGTTGTTTTAGAATATATCCAAAAGATTCCGCCAAAATCAGAATCTCTTGTTTTGGCGAAGATTGATTGAGATTATGGGACAAAAAAGTTATGGGTTGTTAAAGCAACACGAAAGTTTACACCGGACGTACTTATCACCAATTAAAATGCGTAAAGGAATCATAATGGGAAGATATCAAGCGATTGTGGCCATCTTCAATTCCGAATAGAAAGACCTCGAAGCGGCTCCTTAACCGAAAACAAGATTGCGGAAGACATCATTGCATGGACGAAAGGATGCGAGGAAAGGTACCTGCATAAGGCAAAAGAACATCTCCGTATATATTCCAGCGTATTCGACAAAGATGCTACAAACCTGGTAGGACGAGCATTGTGAAACGCCGCATTGATACTGGGAATTCAAGGTCGATGCGTTAAGCTCCACGAAGTATTCCACCAGCCAAGCGTGTAACCATAAGTGACACTATAAAAGAAATGGGCGAAATTGGTCTGATTGAACCAGCAAGAAGTCCATGGAGTTTGTTCGCTGCCACAGGAAAATCACTCCTTCGGTTCAAATGTGCATAAAACTGATGGTCAGAACACATTTAAAATCTACTGTAAATCTTTTATTTTAAAAAATTTTGACGATGGCCGCTATATCACTTTTCTGCCACAAAGTAAAAATAAGATGTTAAAATGAATTGATTCGTAGCTGCGGGTAGAAAATAAAAACAACCGAAATCCGTTTACGTTATGGCGGTAACGTTATTAATCATGATGGTGAAGTTTTATTCCTTATTTGAAATATACAATTTAACTATATTATAGTAAGTTGGGGTATTGTGATATAAGTAGGTATAAATCCTTCTTATATTTCTGTAAAATTTTTAAAATAAACCTAAAAAGACCATGCAAATTAATTAATTAATGTGTGCAGCATGTTCTAAAACATGATTATATTATATTAAGTACTTAAGCAGGTATTCAATTAAAACCACAAATAGTCAAAAAAGTCGTTTTGTGAAAATTGAAGGGTATTGTGATATACCCAATCGGGTAAAATGATATACCTTTCTATATTGCCCATAACTTCGCCTTTAAGAATAGTGTCTTATAAATATTTCAATTAATACGAAATTTAATGAAAATTTCTAGTAATTTAATTTACTGAACACAAGGAAAAGTTCATTATTTTAATAGAATACACAAAAAATAACACAAGTGCAACAAATAAAAAAGAGTACAAAAATTAAAAACTAACTAACCATACGAGTGTATTCATAAATAGTTACAAAGCAATTCACAAGATTCGCAAACGAATATCGCTTGGCATTTAGGTTATATGTTGCAAAACGAGCTTACAGTATTTTTGCTGGGTGGTGTTTCGGCCCAACAATCCCAATCTGAATTTGGCAGAAACAAACTTTTTCCGACTTGATTGGACTTTCCCTAGCGTGTGTTACTCGTTGTACCTTCCTCATTTTCCTCGATTATTGTGCCTCTTTCAAGATTTGTCCTTGATACACTTTTTTTTTAAGGCTTTCCTCCAAAGATTCTTTGTAAGCTTATACGCTTTTACCAAAGTTCTATGACATTTAATTTTATTCATAATTGAACGAGGTTTTGGGAGGCCAATACAATACAATATTTGGGGTATGACTGTAGAGTTGGCTTCTCTATAATATTTGAATCTGCTCAATCAATAAAACGAACTAAGCCTTCAGTGACATGCGCAGTCTTGGAGCAACAGTTTTTAACTGTTACTTTTGTATTTGCAAAAAAGTTCATGCATAGTTTAGAAAATATCCTGGTTTATTAATTTACCCTCCCATATCACAATACCCCAATTTACCCTACTATAATGGGGTCAAGGTTTTTGGTGTTGTCTTCATACATGTTGCAGCACTTTGGATCAGGGGCTGGAGCCCAACGTGGCGAAGCCACACCCTGCGCGAGGTGCCCCTGCTTCTACTGAATATGGCGGATCTAGAGAGAAAAACTCGATAAAATCCGTAAGTCCTGGTGTCAATCGTACCGTGCCTTGGACTGAATGGCACTCCAGTCACGTGGCGCCCTATGGTTTTATTTAGCCTTTCCGAGGTACCAGGGCCCTGCCTCGGATGAACCCGCTCTTCCATCATTACTCGTGGGACCTAATATGGAAGACCCACTTTTAATCAAATTTTCAAAAATTTCAAAGATTGCTTCCGTCGTAAGCGAAGAGCAGTCAACAAATTCAAAGGAGCACTCGATGCCCACAAAATTTGTCGAAAACTCGACAACTGCAGCGGACGCAATGGATGCAAATACTACCGTTCGGAACAGCGAACCAACACAACCTTACACTAAAACGGCCCAGGTGGTGATATGGAGGGCCTGGACATCAAAATGGCCAACTTGGACTCAGTGCCAATGGACCGCGATATCCAGATCCCTACGGATGAGAAGGAACTCTTACTCTAGTGGGGGTATGAAACGCTACAAGTTCTAACGCTCCAAGGAGCGCTCAATAGGCCACGTGTCAATGCACCCTTTGCAAGCACAGCTGTGGCAAAGAAATCCACCTCTGCGGCTGGCAGTAGCACGGCGAACGAAGAGCGACCCTGTTGCAGCCCAATATTGAATCCCCGGTTAGAAACCCCAAAGTGTGATTAGTCTGCCCAGATGGAAATACCAGGCCGAGGAAGAATGACCCCCAATACACACCCGCAGGAAAAGCGTGTGCCGCCCTGATAAGGTTCAGATACCCACTAAGGTCACATCGGGGACAGGGTACTGCAGAACAGACGAGGGAAGAGAGGGTACTATTGGGAGGCAATAGGGGAAGGAAAGTGGCCAAGAGGGCCCAGAGGCGTAGAAAGAGCCCATCCGATGGAAGACCACCCAAGAACCCTCATTAGGCACATCAGGTTCCTGCAAGTGAACGTGCATCACGCCAAGGCGGACTCGGACGTTCTGATAAGAAGTAGTGATAAGAAGTAATACAACCTTTTTTTCCATTTCAGAATTGATACATCAGGACCTTGTGGCCGTATGGACTGAGGTACCAACTCAGATGGGGGTACAAAAGGTTGAACTTGACTCATCCTACCTCCCAGGAGACAGCAACGAAGTGGTCACAAAGGAAGTAATTGCAATAGAGGAGTACTGCAGGAGGAAACGGCTGAAAGATGTGTTGGGCTGTGACGCCAACACTAACGCAAGAGGTGAGTCCTTTGTTGATTACTCTCTTAGTAGAAACCTACACATTCTAAACCGGGGATATGAGCCGAGATTTATTAATGCCGTAAGAGGCGGGGTCTTAGACCTGACTATATGCACGTCGAATATGTCCACATTCATCTCCAAATGGCATGTCTCCAATGAGATATCCATGTAGGATCCTCAACATATAAGGTTCGACATAAAAGCTAGAAGGCAGATAAGCCAGTTTTACAGAAACCTAAAGAAAGCAAATTGGGAACTGTTTCTTTTATCTATTGAACAAGAGTAAGTAAAGCATTCGACAAAGTGAAGCATTCGACAGAGTATGTCACTCTTTACTGATCCATAAACTCGATCTCCTTGGCTTTCAACCTAATCTCCTTCTTTGGATATATTTTTACCTCATTGACAGAACACAACGACTTCTTTTTAAAAATAGTTCCTCAAACATTATTTATGTTTCTTCAGGGGTCCCGCAAGGAAGTCACCTTGGTCCGATTCTGTTTTTACTTTTTATAAATGACTTACCTACTGTAATAAATTATTCAAAAATTTCATTGTATGCTGATGAGGTAAAGCTTTTTAGATCGTGTCATACTGTTGAGGAAAGGTCCTTAATACAAGCTTAATTAAATAGCATGACTAACTGGTGTGAAGTAAATTACATGCCATAAAACCTTAAAAAATGCATTTGTAAAACGGTGGTCAAAAGAATCCAATGGCCCTTACATCACAAAGGCTCTGTTCACAACGTTAATGAGGCAAATACTGGAATATGGATCTGTTGTTTGGAAAACGCGCTATCAAGTTCATTCCGACCGAATAGAGTCAATTCAAAAACAATTTCTGATTTTTGCTTTAAGAAATTTTCGTTGGGATTCTCCGTACAACCTGCCGCCATATCTAAGTCGTTTAAAACTTATTGATCTTCCTACACTTGTTAGTCGCAGAGAAATGCTAGGCATTGTATTTTTGGTCAAGTTACTGACAGGCTTGATCTCTAGCCCATCTCTTCTTGGCGAAATAAAACTAAACGTTCCCTCCAGAATTTCAAGACATTTGCGGCCTCTCTTTCTGAAGCCATGTAAAAGTAATTTTGTTTTAAATGAGCAACTCTTTAGTTTGTGTCAGGATTTTAACATTCACTCCGGTTCTTTTGATATTTCAGACTTACTTTTTTACATAAAGAAAACTATACTCAATGCTCTCAATAATTGATACATACATACATATATATTACTACTTATTCGATCAGCTGCTGAGCATTTGTTCTGTAGCTGAACAGTTTTAGATCTCGACACTTAACAAACCTCAGCCTTTCATGACTCGGCGCAACATATATGAAAAAAAACAAAAAAAATTTTTTGTTTATATATCCGTACGTCATGCGGATGCACCCTCGCGTCGGTCGGGCGGGTATGGGGGAATAAAACCGTTGGGATTATTATTATTATTATAATAATCGGTGACTTAGTTTCTGAAGAAGATGAAATTTGGATTTTTTTTTAGTTCTTCTTCAAATTATTGATATTCTTATGACGACTGACATAGACAACAGTTTTTTACTGCAATTATACGCCCTCATTAAACGTCATAATTCTTTATACATTTATTTGTTTAATAAAAAATTGAAACCAAAATTTCATTTTCTTGTTCATTACGTTTCATCCATAAAAAAATGCGGACCATTAAAAAATATTTGGTGGATGAGATTCGAATCAGTCCATAAAATATTTAAGACTTATGCAAATTTAATGAATTCCAGAATAAATGTGCCCTGGAGTCTGTCCATAAAGGCTTCTTTAAAATTTGCTTTTATATTGACTAACGAAACATTTTTTCAATCAGATTTGAATAAAACTATTAAATTTATTTTACCCCATAGTATAATATTAAAATATACTACGGAGTTTCAACGGAAATTTGCTTCAGCTTTTTATGTGCGACGGTAATTCATTAAAACACTTTAACCCTTTAAAGAAAATGTTTCTTTTATCCACTTCGGTTCTATAGAAGGGTAGCCTAAAGCTGTTGTTCTCTCTTAGTAGGTATGAGTGGGTGTCGGTTATGTATTGAAGGTTGTCACTCAAATAATCCGGAAGTCTGCCTTCTTTTATGTTAAACACAAATTTCACAGCATGATAAAAAACTTGCTGCTTCACACTCAGCCAATGCATATCAGCGATCATATCGCGCGTGGGTGTATCATTAGGCTTATTTAGTATAAAGCGCATAGCACGGTTTTGCAGTTTTTGCAGTTTATCTACTTGGGTATAGCTAACTATGAAGAATATCGTTGGACAATATATAAAGTGGGGTTCCACTATAGATCTATAGACAATGGTTTTGTATCTTCTTCCTAGATATTTACATGATCTATGTATTTATAAAGACAATTTTTTTTTTGCAATTTTTTTAACTGTATATTCAACATGCTCATCCATTTTTAATTTATTATTAATGTATATCCCTAAGTATTTAATGAGTTTAACTTCTTTAATAACTTCATCTTTTATTTTTAGGCTGTAGTTTGAGCATCCGTTATTGACTGCCCTATTTAAGCCCATGAACTGCGTCTTATTAACATTCAGTTTTAGTTTATTAGAGCATAACCAGTTATATAAGGAATTCAGATCTTCTTGCATTTTTCCAATCGCATTCTGCACGTTCCTATCACTGACTGTTAGGAGTGTGTCATCAGCGCACAATTATATCTTACAGTTTTTTAGCACCATATTAATATCATTGATATAAATATTGAAAAGAACTGGTGCTAACACCGAGCCCTGTGGTAACCCAATGTTCACGGCTACTTTTTTTGACACAGTTGACTCGATCACTGTTTGCTGCATACGATCGGTAAGGTAGCTCCGAAACCAGTCAAGCTCCTTGTCTTTTATACCAATATGCTCAAGTTTTTTCAACATTCTATCCCTGTCAATAGTTTCAAAAGCTCTTTTCAGATCAATAAACACCGCTACGATTTTCAACTTTGAATTAAGATCTTCCTTCCACTGGGATAGTACCAAATTTAGTGCAGTCTCACACGAGTGCTTCTCCCGGAAACCTGATTGCTCTTTTATGAATATGTTATTAGTTTCAATATGACATAACAACTGCGTTTTAACCACATTTTCCAGAATTTTTTCAATGTTTGGAAGAGTGTTAATTGGCCTCATTTCTTCAACTTTAAAGTACCTTTTACTTTTTTAACGGGGACAATCGTCGAAATTTTCCGATCTTTAGGTACTATTCCTGATTCAAGGCTCTTATTTATCAGTAAAGAGTAGAAGTGTCCCATATACTCTACTGAGTCTTTAATTACACCCTCAGACAATACATTTTTCCTACTATTTTTCTCTTAAATTTCTTTACGGTATGTTCAATATCTTTAATCTGTTGAAATTCAAAGTTATTTACCTATTAGCCTGCGGTAAAAAATTCTGCTAATGTCTTCTATGTTTCTGTTTATCTCCACTATACTTTCTACGAATAAATCGTTTACGTTTTCTGAAATTTCATCGCTGCTTTTGAATATTTTATCTCTTATTAAAACTTCGGTTATTTTTTCTTTACTATCTGATTTATTAACCACTTGTTTTAAGTCATTAATCGGCTATCATTTCTATTTGCTTCGACTTTCTGTTCCATGTAGCTAATTTTCTTAATTTTGATCATTTTTTTGTACTGCTTTTTTACCATGTTATATTCTGCCCAATCTCCTGTAAGCACTGCTTTTTCATGTAATTTGAACTTCTTCTTGTTAACCTCAGCTAATTAACTGTTATACCATTTGTTTCTAATCTTAATATAAATTTGTCGCTGGTTGGTTAATTGTTGCATAGCCGACATCATACAATTGTTAATGTGCTTGAGCATCTCTTCAACATCAAGACTACCTATATAACTAAAGTTATTCTGTCTCAGCAAATTAAGTAAATTATCAGAGGTATACATATCCCAGGAAGTAAATTCTGACAGCTTTTATAACGGGATTAATTTGTTTATATTAAATCAAAACACTATAGTTTCGTGATCCGTTATTCTGTGATCCTGTAAATTTTCACAGAACACTTCCTTACTGTTAGAATACAAAAAGTCTATTAGTGTTGCGGAGTGCTCCGTAATCCGCATATCAAAGCTAATCAGCTGTTTCATTGCTTGGTGTGAAAAGATCTCGTTCAGTTGTTTACTATAAGCCGACACTACTTTAATGTTTATGTTGAAATCTTCAACAACAATATTGTGTATTAAGTTATCAGATATTTCTGTTAGAATAGCCTCCATATATGTGAGAAACTCGGCATCACTTGTGCTTGGTGAATGGTATACCACCCCGATCTGCCATTTAGTCTGGCAACTTTTCAGTTGGATGACCATGCACCATACATTATTATTTACCGATTTGTTGACCTTTATCTTGAACTCAAGAGTGTCACGTAAAATTATAATCACCGCCTGTATGTCTACTGTGTGAATCGCACCTTATTACGTGGTATGTTGGAAAATTTATCTCCGAGTCACCTATTTCATTTGTAATACATGTCTCGAAGCATAGCACCATGTCTGGGTTAACATTTTCCATGAGTCTTTCTAGTTCAATTTTATTAGCTAATAAACTATTTATATTGAGATACACACATTTTAATGAACATTGGCGATCTTGTCTTACGTCTAGTTGCTAACATCTCAATCTCTGTTTCTCTATATTTAGTTTTCTAACATAGACTGAACACTCTCGGCTAAAAACACTATGTTCTACATCTAATTTTAGACCTAGCTCTTGGTTAGCGTCACAGCAATTACCGCAAATTAATTTTGGACTACTCTCTGTGCAATTTTCTGCTTTATGCTCCCCCATGCATTTACTACACCGTACAATTAGTAGCATTGTGAATGAAACCAAGGCATTTATAGCATCTTTTCACTGATTGCCCATCGTATACTGGACATCGATCCCATCCAATGTTTATTTTTTTCTTATCTAGCACCTGTACGAACAATTTATGTTCGACCTCAATTAATGCATTAAAGGATGTAAATTCCCCATTACTACGTTTCGACTTGAATACTTTAACACACTTAATGTTAGCATTACTCAAAGAATTGTTCTGGGCCTTAATTTTATTAATTACCTCAATTTCACTATATTCTGGATTAATATGTGTGACTAATATCTGTGGGCTGTTCACTTTTGGTTCAGTAATATCATATACTTCCTTATTTAGATTGTTAGTTAGTGCAGCTTTTATTCTATCTTTCTCTTCAACACTATTCGCATTTATTACTACGGCCCCGTTTTGCTTATTTGACACTCTATCTATTTTCATATTCGATGCATCGACTTTGTTTAGGTCTACCCTAGTTTTTCCCACTGCTTGTTTACTCTTTGGCTTTATTATTAGTGGAGGTACTCCCTTTACAGCGCTAGCATATGATACACCCACACCACTTGGTTTGTTATCTTAGTTAGTGTTTGCCACTTTTTTTATTTCGCTCACAATATCTTTATTTTGCTTGCAGAGCTCAGCAGTGGACGAATCAACTCTAGCCATTTGCTCTTTATTGGCTTTGCATAAACTTTCTACTCTCTTTATTACCTCTAAATTTTCTTGGTTTGTCTTCTTTATGCCTTCCATCACCCTACTTAGCTCTTTGTGGTACTTACCTAGCATTTTTTCGATGTCACCCTTTTGTTCTCTGATGTTTATTTTATTTGTCTCAGCTATGCTCATCATCTGTTTAAGGGCATCATCAATATTGGAGATATATGTGATGCAGTCATCGCACATAAACCACAAAAACCGACAGTTTTCCACACCTTGCAAGCCGTATTCATCAACATCCGCGCAAACAATAGTTTTGTGGTATACTCTTCCACAAACTCCCTCGCATCGAACGCCAGACTCTCCTCTGATGCCCTTTCGGCATCTTCCGCACTCAGGCATTATCGTATACACCGGTCAACTGCTATTTTATGTTTATATATATGTATATTTATATGTATATTAAAACCGCAACTAGTTCTAGTGTTTTACTTTATTTTTGCCAATTTTATTCTTTTACTTTATATACACTGAATAGCGATTCACCTTTATATAGTCGCTATTAATCCGAACATCGACTATTTTGTTATACAATTATTATTTAGCAAAATACTATATTAAATAATATATTATGTTAAAAACTTTCCGCAATCAAAAACACGTCCGCACGTAATTTGCATCACTTTAAACAAAAAATAATTGTTGATTTAAGAAGATAACCTATTGTTAATTTAACGAATACTATTGCAAAATTAATCTTTCTAAGTATCATGTTAAATTTCAGGTGAAATTTATAAGATTTTGGTGTTAATTCCACAGTTTTCATCATATTAAATTAAGTGTTAAATTTTGGACGGATGGAAAGACCAAGTTTCCATTAAGCGTCCTTACCGGATAGCCAATGTTTTGCAATGGTCATACAGTAATTTCTTGAAACTACTAAAGTTAGTGCAGTTTTTTATGTGCGACGGTAATTCATTAAAACACTTTAGCCCTTTATAGAAAATGTGTCTTTTATCCACTTCGGTTCTATAGAAGGGTAGCCTAAAGCTTAGTAGGTATGAGTGGGTGTGTCGTATGCTATAAGTGAGGAGGTTTCAGAAATTGTAGTTCATAACAGTCCTGAATTAAACTCTAATAAAGTTGTAGGGGTAATAATGCCTATAAAATTTCAAATTAAATACGAAATATTTTCAAACCAAAAACAATTTAAAAGACACATTAGCCAATATGCAAGCTCTGCAAACAAAAAAAAATTTACAAATGTCATTTATGATGAAACTTGGAAAAATAAAATGTCAAATTTTACAAATTTACAGTTTTCCAACAATACCAAAGCACAATCAGTCCACATAAGAAAATATATTTGTTGCTGGATTTTTTAAATCAAGACATAGAAAAGAATATGGCAACACGTATTCTTTTATGCCTCTTGTGCAAGTTATTCAACAACTAGAAACAGAAGGTCTAATTTTAAGTACTTCTAATGGAGAATATCACATTAATTTTGTATTAGCGTTAATAATTGGCGATAATTTAAGTTTGAACTCAATATTAGGGTTCACCACTAGCTTTAACTGGAATTTCTATTGTCGAAGCTGTAAAAGACATAAAGATAACTTACAGTCAGATGTTGAAGAATGTCCAGAATTTTTACGAGATAGAGAATCTTATTCTTTTGATTGTTCGCTTAAAAACGAAACACTGGCTGGTATTAAGGAAGCATGTATATTTAATGAAATAAAAAGCTTTCACACAGTTGATCATTTTTATTTTGATTAATTTCCCGATATTTTTGAGGGTGTTTGTAGGTATGATATTTCAGAAGTTATTGTAACCAAAAAGTATTTTAGCGTTGAAACGCTTAACTACCGAAAACAAATGTTTCAGTATGGTGAAACAGATATCGGTAATATTTGTCATCCTGTAAGTTTAGCTAATTTAAAGACTTCTAACTTTCGTATGTCAGCTAGAGAAATGATGTCTTTCTCACATCACCTTCCTTTAATCTACCGTCACAAACTTGCTTGAGTTCACAACTTATGTTTCAAATGGATTCAGAGAATTTATGTACACTGATGTTATATACATATGTACACTGATTTTAGTAAAGCATTCGACAGAGTAAGTCACTCTTTACTGATCCATAAACTCGAGCTCCTTGGTTTTCAACCTGATCTCCTTCGTTGGATATCTTCTTACCTCATTGACAGCACACAACGACTTCTTTTTAAAAATAGTTTCTCAAACATTATTTATGTTTCTTCAGGGGTCCCGCAAGGAAGAAGTCACCTTGGTCCGATTCTGTTTTTACTTTTTATAAATGACTTACCTTCTGTAATGAATTATTCAAAAATTTCATTGTATGCTGATGATGTAAAGCTTTCATTCTCATTCTGTTCAGGAAAGGTCCTTACTACAAGCGGATTTAAATAGCATGGCTAACTAGTGTGAAGTAAATGACATTCCACTAAACCTAAGTATGTAAAGAATTGTGCTTTTCTCGCAGGGCAGTTCAACCAGTCTTATGATATATCTAACTCTAACCTCGAACAAGTGTTTAACTTTCTTGATCTTGGAATTACAATGAACCAAAAAATTCAATTTCAATCTTCATAAATGTTTCAGTTAACAAAGCCGAAGATGTTTTTGCATTTGTAAAACAATGGTTAAAAGAATTCAATGACCCTTACATCACGAAGGCTCTGTTCACAACGTTAGTGAGGCCCATACTGGAATATGTTGTTTGGAACACGCGCTATCAAGTTCATTCCGACCGAATAGAGTCAATACAAAACCAATTTCTGCTTTTA
The DNA here is from genome assembly GCA_963971545.1 of Philophylla caesio. Classification (NCBI taxonomy): domain Eukaryota; kingdom Metazoa; phylum Arthropoda; class Insecta; order Diptera; family Tephritidae; genus Philophylla; species Philophylla caesio. The sequence continues at coordinate 43,800,059 of OZ020606.1, read as the reverse complement.
GCTTTAAGAAATTTTCGTTGGGATTCTCAGTACAACCTGCCGCCATATATAAGTCGTTTAAAACTCATTGATCTTCCTACACTTGCTAGTCGCAGAGAAATGCTAGGCATTGTATTTTTTATCAAGTTACTGACAGGCTTGATCTCTAGTCCATCTCTTGGCGAAATAAAACTAAACGTTCGCTCCAGAATTTCAAGACATTTCCGGCCTCTCTTTCTGAAGCCATGTAAAAGTAATATAAGTCGTTTAAAACTCATTGATCTTCCTACACTTGCTAGTCGCAGAGAAATGCTAGGCATTGTATTTTTGATCAAGTTACTGACAGGCTTGATCTCTAGCCCATCTCTTGGCGAAATAAAACTAAACAGAACAGTCCTGAATTAAACTCTAATAAAGTTGTAGGGGTAATAATGCCTATAAAATTTCAAATTAAATACAATCACATGCTGCAGATCAAACCGTTTGCGGAATTTACTACAGTTTCCCAACAATACCAAAGCACAATCAGTCCACATAAGAAAATATATTTGTTGCTGGATTTTTTAAATCAAGACATAGAAAAGAATATGGCAACACGTATTCTTTTATGCCTCTTGTGCAAGTTATTCAACAACTAGAAACAGAAGGTCTAATTTTAAGTACTTCTAATGGAGAATATCACATTAATTTTGTATTAGCGTTAATAATTGGCGATAATTTAAGTTTGAACTCAATATTAGGGTTCACCACTAGTTTTAACTGGAATTTCTATTGTCGAAGCTGTAAAAGGCATAAAGATAACTTACAGTCAGATCTTGAAGAATATCCAGAATTTTTGCGAGATAGAGAATCTTATTCTTTTGATTGTTCGCTTAAAAACGAAACACATACTGGTATTAAGGAAGCATGTATATTTAATGAAATAAAAAGCTTTCACACAGTTGATCATTTTTATTTTGATTTAATGCACGATATTGTTGAGGGTGTTTGTAGATATGATATTTCAGAAGTTCTTTTAAATTTTATTGTAACCAAAAAGTATTTTAGCGTTGAAACGCTTAACTACCGAAAACAAATGTTTCAGTATGGTGAAACAGATATCGGTAATATTTGTCCTCCTGTAAGTTTAGCTAATTTAAAGACTTCTAACTTTCGTATGTCAGCTAGAGAAATGATGTCTTTCTCACATCACCTTCCTTTAATCTACCGTCACAAACTTGCTTGAGTTCACAACTTATGTTTCAAATGGATTCAGAGAATTTATGTACACTGGTGTTATATATGTATGTACACTGATTTTAGTAAAGCATTCGACAGAGTAAGTCACTCTTTACTGATCCATAAACTCGAGCTCCTTGGTTTTCAACCTGATCTCCTTCGTTGGATATCTTCTAACCTCATTGACAGCACACAATGACTTCTTTTTAAAAATAGTTCCTCAAACATTATTTATGTTTCTTCAGGGGTCCCGCAAGGAAGTCACCTTGGTCCGATTCTGTTTTTACTTTTTATAAATGACTTACCTTCTGTAATGAATTATTCAAAAATTTCATTGTATGCTGATGATGTAAAGCTTTCATTCTCATTCTGTTCAGGAAAGGTCCTTACTACAAGCGGATTTAAATAGCATGGCTAACTAGTCTGAAGTAAATGACATTCCACTAAACCTAAGTATGTAAAGAAATGTGCTTTTCTCGCAGGGCAGTTCAACCAGCTTCTTATGATATATCTAACTCTAACCTCGAACAAGTGTTTAACTTTCTTGATCTTGGAATTACAATGAACCAAAAAATTCAATTTCAATCTTCATAAATGTTTCAGTTAACAAAGCCGAAGATGTTTTTGCATTTGTAAAACAATGGTTAAAAGAATTCAATGACCCTTACATCACGAAGGCTCTGTTCACAACGTTAGTGAGGCCCATACTGGAATATGTTGTTTGGAACACGCGCTATCAAGTTCATTCCGACCGAATAGAGTCAATACAAAACCAATTTCTGCTTTTAGCTTTAAGAAATTTTCGTTGGGATTCTCAGTACAACCTGCCGCCATATATAAGTCGTTTAAAACTCATTGATCTTCCTACACTTGCTAGTCGCAGAGAAATGCTAGGCATTGTATTTTTGATCAAGTTACTGACAGGCTTGATCTCTAGTCCATCTCTTGGCGAAATAAAACTAAACGTTCGCTCCAGAATTTCAAGACATTTCCGGCCTCTCTTTCTGAAGCCATGTAAAAGTAATTTTGAGTTAAATGAGCCACTCTTTAGTTTGTGTCAGGATTTTGACACTCACTCCGGTTCTTTTGATATTTCAGACTCACTTTTTTACATAAAGAAAACTATACTCAATACTCTCAATAATTGATTCATACATACATATATATTACTATTCGATCACCTGATGGGCATTTGTTCTGTAGCTGAACATTTTTAGAGCTTGACACTTAACAAACCTCAGCCTTTCTTGACTCGGCGCAACATATATGAAAAAAAACAAAAAAAATTTTTTTTTCATATATCCGTGCGCCTTGGGGGAATAAAACCGTTGGGATTATTATTATTATTATAATAATCGGTGACTTAGTTCCTGAAGAAGATGATATTTGGATTTTTTTTTAGTTCTTCTTCAAATTATTGATATTCTTATGACGACTGACATAGACAACAGTTCTTTACTGCAATTAGACGCTCTCATTAAACGTCATAATTCTTTATACATTTCTTTGTTTAATAAACAATTCAAACCAAAATTTCATTTTCTTGTTCATTACGTTTCATCCATAAAAAAATGCGGACCATTAAAAAATATTTGGTGCTTGAGATTCGAATCAGTCCATAAAATATTTAAGACTTATGCAAATTTAATGAACTCCAGAATAAATGTGCCCTGGAGTCTTTCCATAAAGGCTTCTTTAAAATTCGCTTTTAGATTGACTGACGAAAAATTTTTTCAATTAGATTTGAATAAAAATATTAAATTTATTTTACCCTATAGTATAATATTAAAACATACTACGGAGTTTCAACGAAAATTTGCGTTACAGAAATATCAATTATACTCTAAAATAACATATAAAGGCTTAGATTTTAAAAGCAATTTCTTTTTTGTTACAAAAGATGATACCTCTACATTATTTGAAATTGAAGATATTGCCGAAAGCACATTAGAAAAGCTTTTCTTCATATGTTCTAAATATAATATGCATTTAAACCAAATATTCAGGCATATATGCTAGGTGAAAAATCATCTAATTTTTGTTTTATAAACGCTTTAAGCTTACATTCTCCATCCCTACATGTACACATTTTGCGTAATAATATTATTATTATTATCAGGGCATAGTAGCGCAGCGACCTAAAAAAAAAGATCTATTGTGCTAACCCTTTAAGCTGTCACTCCATCTTTAGGCTATTTATGAGACTAAGCACTTTGGAGGGTGTGATTGTCCATCTCCAAGGTGTATTAGCCTGAGTCTACTTATACTCGGGCATTCACACAGTATGTGCTCAGAGGTCTCCGCCTCTAAGCCACAAACCCTACAGTCTGAAACCTAAGAGAGTCCTATTTTGTGAAGGTGGTATCTTAGCCTACAGTGACCTGTTAAGTACCCGGTGAGAGTTCTAAGACCCTCCCTGCTGAGATTAAGAAGTTTTCTAGAGGTTTCACGGGATGGACTTATGAACCTCTTAGATTGCCTATTACCCTTTGACGATCGCCATTGGGCTGCGATTCTCCAGTCCTCCCACCTTCTTAGAAGTTCTGCTGTGTATCCCTTAGCGCTGCAGCTGTCTACCAGTTTTGACTCCGTTTTGAAGGAGTCTAGTGCCCTAAGGGCTGCCTGGCTGTCTGACATAATGTTGATTGTGGCTCCATTTGTCTTTCTGCGAAGACATTCGTGTGCACACAGCTCAATAGCATAGATTTCCGCCTGGAAGATGGTTGGGTATGACCCCATTTGGGCACTTTTTTGAAATCTTGGTCCGAACACCCCGGCCCCGGTGCTCCCATTGATAAGTTTGGAACCGTCAGTGTACCAGACCTGTGATCCTTTATTAATTGCTTTCACTATCCCTTTACATGTATCCCTTTCAAGTATTATGACTTTGTAGGTCTTGGTAAAGGATAGTTTTGGCAACATAGTATCTGTGAGTTGGAATATTGGATCGGCACTGAGTGGTTGTAGGACACCCAAATGCCCCCTGAAATCTCCACTTTTCAGACGACTAAGATTATACAGTCTCAGAGCGCCCTGACAAGCCTCTTTTTCAATGAGTATGGCCAATGGTGGGATGCCCGAGATGATCCCAAGCGCTTCTGTTGGACATGTGCGCATGGCCCCCGTAATGGCCACACAGCCGAGGCGATAGAGTTTGCCGAGAGTACCGCCGGAGCTCGCCATTTTGGCCTTAGGCCACCATACAAGTGCTGCGTAGGTGATAATTTGCTTTATCACCGTGTTAAATGACCAGTATGTGAGTTTCGGGGAGATTCCCCAGGTTTTGCCGTGTAGTCTTTGACAAGCATAGAATGCTCTTGCCGCTTTATTGGTACTTTCTGTGAGATGAGAGTTCCAGTTGAGCTTACTATCCAGAGTGATCCCTAGGTATTTCACCTCTTTTGAGAATTCGATCTCAGTACCTCCCAGCATTGGTTTAGTTAGGTTCACCTTCCTTCTTCTGTTGAATGGGTTGATGGTCGACTTTGCTGGATTGATTGACAACCCTTTCTCAGAGCACCATTTGAGCGTCAGATTTAGGGCAGATTGAAGCCTGGAGCTTTATTCCCTTTAAGCTTCGCTAAGAGTTCATCGACAACGAATGTCCACAATAGAGGTGAGAGAACACCCCCTTGAGGGCAGCCACGAGTGGCCGTTACCCGAAGTCTACTTCCACCTAGTTCAGCCATTATGGTTCTGGATTTCAGCATGCTTATTACCCACTTGGTTATAAGCTTCGGGATATCCTTCCTTGCTAATCCTGCGGAGATTGCCTCATAACTTGTATTGTCAAAGGCACCTGATATATCAAGGAATGCACACAGGGCTATCTGTTTGTACTCTAAGGCTTTTTCAAGTACTTGAGTTAGGCCGTGTATGGCAGTAATAGTAGACTTCCCTGCTTGATATGCATGTTGACTTTCACAGGGTGGTTTAACCTTGATATAGGTGTCCCTGATGTGAAAGTCAATAAGTTTTTCCAGTGTCTTTATTACAAACGAACTTAGGCTTATAGGTCTAAAAGCCTTTGAAACTTGATTGGAATTTTTTCCGGCTTTGGGAATAAATACTACTCTTACCTCTTTCCAAGGTGAGGGAATATAGGCAAGAAGCAAACTCGTCCTCAGTATTCTAACAAGGGTTCCAGATATGGATTCCATAGCCCGCTGAAGCAGACATGGGTAGATACCATCTGGACCAGGGGATTTGTATGCACTGAACGTTGAAATAGCCCACCGTACCCTGTCACGGTTGACAATTCTTCTCGTAAGACCTCTTGTCCTACCGTTAGCGCACACTGTAGCAACAGTGGTCACAGTAGGATTTTGGTCTTGTATAATACATCCTGGGAAGTGGGTTTCCATTAGAAGCCGGTTGGTCTCCTCAGGGTCACCCGTGTAGGTTCCGTCAGGTTTCCTTAGTGTGCATAGGCCATTTGTATGATCCAGTCTAAGTGCTTTCTGCAGACGCTGAGCAACAGAAAGGGTGGAGATACCCTCACAGTGCTTACGCCATGTGATCCTTTTGGACTCTCTTAGCTCTCTGTTATAGGCAGTGATGGCTGTTTTGTAAGTGGACCATTCACCAGTCCGTTTAGCCCTATTGAATAGCTTTCGAGCCTTTTGTCGAAGTTTTTTGAGATTGCCGTTCCACCATGGGACGTCCCTTTGAGATTTTTTGATCTTCTCTGGGCAGCTCACTTCAAAGGCTGATGTTAGATTATTTTGAACCTGTATTGATTCAATTTCTAGATCGTGAGTAGACATAATGTCCGCCGAGGCCGTGTTAGCCTCTTGTTCAATAGATAAGTGAAAGAGTTCCCAATTTGTTTTCTTTGGGTTTCTGTAGAACTGGATAGTCTCCCTTGAGGCCTCTATGTCGAACCTTAAGTGCTGATGGTCCGACGTGGATACCTCATTTGAGACATGCCAGTTGGAGATAAATGTGGACATATTTGCCGTGCATATAGTCAGGTCTAAGACCTCGCCCCTAATAGCGTTTAAAAACGTCGGCTCATTTCCCCGGTTTAAGATATGTAAGTTGTTACTGAGAGTAAAATCAAGAAATGACTCACCTCTCGCATTGGTGTTGGAGCTACCCCATACTATATGATGGGCGTTGGCGACACAGCCCTACACGAATTTCAACCACTTCCTCCTGCAGTACTCCTCTAGGGCGATTACTTCCCTTGTGGGCATTACGTCACTGTCTCCAGGAAGGTAGGCCGAGGCAAGTATAACCGGTTGTACACCAATCTGAGTTGGCACCTTAGTCCATACGGCCACTAGGTCCTGATGTATCAACTCTGAAATGGGAAAAAAGGTTGTGTTACTTCTTATCACTAAGGCCGCTCTGGGCCTACTGTTGTAGGTGTCATATATAATCTTAGTATCGCAATCATTGAGGCCTTTGATAGCCTCATTGGAAACCCAGGGTTCTTGGATGAATGCGACATCCAAGTTCTCCTTGTTGAACCGCCAGCACAAGACGTCCAAGGCCGCCTTAGCGTGATGCAGGTTCACCTGCAGGCACTTCATGTGCTTAGTAAGGCTTCTTGGGGGGTCTGCCATCGGATGGTCTCGATTTGTTTCGCTGGGCCCTCTTAGCCACTTTTCTCCCTCTGCTTCCTCCCTAGAGTACCCTTTCCTCTCTTGACTGTTCTGCAACGCCCTGTCCCCGATGTGACCTTATTGGGGGTCTAAATTTGATCAGGGCGGCAGACGCGTCCCTTGCGGGTGAGAGTGGGGGTTCCTTACTCCTCGGTTTTGCGTTCCCTTCTGGGCAGGCCGGCCGCTCCTTAGGGTTTCCACCCGAGGAATTTATGTTGGTTAGCTCCACAGAGGGCCTTCGCAATATTTGGGCGTCCTTTGAGCAACAGGGTCGCTCTTCGTTCGCCGTGCTATTGCTAGCCACAGTGGTGGATGCTGTTGTTGCAGCTGTATTTACGGAGGGTGCATTGTTACGTACCGCTGTAGGGCCTTTCTTATGGATACGCACCCTTCCGAACCCATAATTTACCACGTGCCCCAGCCTGTCGAGAGTCTCAGCGGAGTTGGGGTCAACCGAGAGAGTGAGTCAGAGGTGGGTTCTCGTTGTACCCTGTTGAGTGCCCTCCAGTTGCCCACTTGCAGACCCACGATTTGCCCCTCGACAAGAGCAAGGATGTCTTCCACCGACGTGGTCACCGCCTCCGAGAAAAAGGCCACATAAACCGAAGGTTTGGGCACTTCAGTTGCGTCAGCAACCTTAATTGTGGCGCCCTTCCACGGCTTTAGCTTGGGAGCCACATTCCGGAGCCACTCCGAGGTCTCTGCGTCCACACAGCTGATGGCCAGCCACCCCGGCCGGAAAGAGAAGCTGCTGAAATTAGGCTTTATAGAGCCTTTGCGCTGCTGCCTTACCGCTTCTAGGATAGCGGACTGAATCAGCTGCAGTTGCTGCAGAGACCAGAGCATCCTTGGGTAACTTGGCGGCAATAGTGCTACCCTGCACCCATCTTTAGCAGGCATTCTACCTGATACCGCCCCCGCAACCTGAGCAAAGGTTGCCTTTGGCTGCATTGGTCCCACTTGGGCCATTTTGTCGGTTGGTCCCACTTTACGCTTTGGAGAGTTGTGGACATTGGAGGAGTCGGTCGTTTCCGACCTATCCCTCTTACCACAACTACTCAGCATGCCAGCGAGCTCCCGCTTTCCCTTGGCCATAGGCAAGAGGGCTAGCTTTTTCGCTTGGAGCGGTAGAACTTGTAGCATTTCTTGCCCGCTCCAGAGAGTTTGGAAGCTGGAGTGCTCGTCTCCTCCGGCTGGGATGAGAGCAAGAGCTCCTCCTCATCCGTAGGGATCTGGGTATCGCTGTCCATTGGAACTGAGTTCAAGTTGGCCATAACAATATCCAGGCACTCGATGACACCCCTTGGGCCGTTTGGACTGGGGTCCTTTTCGTCCCTCGTAGTGACAAGAGGTGTTAGCTCGCTGCCCCGAACGGTAGGATTTACGTCCATTGCGTTCGCTGCAGTTGCCATGTCTTCGATCAATTCTGCGGGCATCGAGTGCTCCTTTGAGTTAACCGACTGCTCTCCGCTGAAGGCGGAAGCAGAGGGGTTGTTGTTTTTGTTTGTTTTGTTTGTTTGTTGTTCTTCCATAATTTTGGTCCCACGAGTAATGGAGGAAGAGCGAGTTCATCCAAGGCAGAGCCCGGTACCTCGGAAAGGCTAAATAAAACCAGAAGGCGCCACGTAACTGGAGTACACCGTTAGAAGACACACTAACGTAGTGCCATTCAGTCCAAGGCACGGTACGATTGACACCAGGACTTACGGATTTTATCGAGTTTTTCTCTCTAGATCCGCCATATTTAGTAGAAAGCAGGGGCACCTCGTGCAGGGTGTGACCCTTCGCCACGTACGGCCGGTCTTGGGCATAAGCCCCTGATCCAGAATGCTGCAACACGTATGAAGGCAGCATCAAGAACCTTAACCCCCGTAATAATAAAAAAGTAAAGATAACCTATTGTTAATTTAACGAATACCATTGCAAAATTAATCTTTCTATCATGTTAAATTACAGGTGAAATTAACAAGATTTTGGTGTTAATTCCACAGTTTTTATCATATTAAATTAAGTGTTAAATTTAGGACGGATGGAAAGACCAAGTTTCCATTAAGCGTCCTTACCGGATAGCCAATGTTTTGCAATGGTCATACAGTAATTTCTTGAAACTACTAAAGTTAGTGCACTTTTTTATGTGCGACGGTAATTCAATAAAACACTTTAGCTCTTTATAGAAAATGTTTCTTTTATCCACTTCATTTTTATTTTGATTTAATGCACGATATTTTTGAGGGTGTTTGTAGATATGATATTTCAGAAGTTCTTTTAATATTATTGTAACCAAAAAGTATTTTAGCGTTGAAACGCTTAACTACCGAAAGCAAGTGTTTCAGTATGGTGAAACAGATATCGATAATATTTATCCTCCTGTAAGTTTAGCGAATTTAAAGACTTCAAACTTTCGTATGTCAGCTAGAGAAATGATGTCTTTCTCACATCACCTTCCTTTAATCTACCGTTACAAACTTGCTTGAGTTCACAACTTATGTTTCAAATGGATTCAGAGAATTTATGTACACTGATGTTATATATGTACACTGATTTTAGTAAAGCATTCGACAGAGTAAGTCACTCTTTACCGATCCATAAACTCGATCTCCTTGGTTTTCAACCTGATCTCCTTCGTTGGATATCTTCTTACCTCATTGACAGCACACAATGACTTCTTTTTAAAAATAGTTCCTCAAACATTTTTTATGTTTCTTCAGGGGTCCCGCAAGGAAGTCACCTTGGTCCGATTCTATTTTTACATTTTATAAATGACTTACCTTCTGTAATGAATTATTCAAAAATTTCATTGTATGCTGATGATGTAAAGCTTTCATTCTCATTCTGTTCAGGAAAGGTCCTTACTACAAGCGGATTTAAATAGCATGGCTAACTAGTGTGAAGTAAATGACATTCCACTAAACCTAAGTATGTAAAGAAATGTGATTTTCTCGCAGGGCAGTTCAACCAGCTTCTTATGATATATCTAACTCTAACCTCGAACAAGTGTTTAACTTTGTTGATCTTGGAATTATAATGAACCACAAAATTCAATTTAAATCTTCATAAATGTTTCAGTTAACAAAGCCGAAGGTGTTTTTGCAACAAACAACAATGGTTAAAAGAATTCAATGACCCTTACATCACGAAGGCTCTGTTCACAACGTTAGTGAGGCCCATACTGGAATATGGATCTGTTGTTTGGAACCCGCGCTATCAAGTTCATTCCGACCGAATAGAGACAATTCAAAACCAATTTCTGCTTTATGCTTTAAGAAATTTTCGTTGGGATTCTCAGTACAACCTGCCGCCATATATAAGTCGTTTAAAACGCCACTCTTTAGTTTGTGTCAGGATTTTGACACTCACTCCGGTTCTTTTGATATTTCAGACTCACTTTTTTACATAAAGAAAACTATACTCAATACTCTCAATAATTGATTCATACATACATATATATTACTATTCGATCACCTGATGGGCATTTGTTCTGTAGCTGAACATTTTTAGAGCTTGACACTTAACAAACCTCAGCCTTTCTTGACTCGGCGCAACATATATGAAAAAAACAAAAAAAAAATTTTTTTGATATATCCGTGCGCCTTGGGGGAATAAAACCGTTGGGATTATTATTATTATTATAATAATCGGTGACTTAGTTCCTGAAGAAGATGATATTTGGATTTTTTTTTAGTTCTTCTTCAAATTATTGATATTCTTATGACGACTGACATAGACAACAGTTCTTTACTGCAATTAGACGCTCTCATTAAACGTCATAATTCTTTATACATTTCTTTGTTTAATAAACAATTCAAACCAAAATTTCATTTTCTTGTTCATTACGTTTCATCCATAAAAAAATGCGGACCATGAAAAAATATTTGGTGCTTGAGATTCGAATCAGTCCATAAAATATTTAAGACTTATGCAAATTTAATGAACTCCAGAATAAATGTGCCCTGGAGTCTTTCCATAAAGGCTTCTTTAAAATTCGCTTTTAGATTGACTGACGAAACATTTTTTCAATTAGATTTGAATAAAAATATTAAATTTATTTTACCCTATAGTATAATATTAAAACATACTACGGAGTTTCAACGAAAATTTGCGTTACAGAAATATCAATTATACTCTAAAATAACATATAAAGGCTTAGATTTTAAAAGCAATTTCTTTTTTGTTACAAAAGATGATACCTCTACATTATTTGAAATTGAAGATATTGCCGAAAGCACATTAGAAAAGCTTTTCTTCATATGTTCTAAATATAATATGCATTTAAACCAAATATTCAGGCATACATATATGCTAGGTGAAAAATCATCTAATTTTTGTTTTATAAACGCTTTAAGCTTACATTCTCCATCCCTACATGTACACATTTTGCGTAATAATATTATTATTATTATCAGGGCATAGTAGCGCAGCGACCTAAAAAAAAAGATCTATTGTGCTAACCCTTTAAGCTGTCACTCCATCTTTAGGCTATTTATGAGACTAAGCACTTTGGAGGGTGTGATTGTCCATCTCCAAGGTGTATTAGCCTGAGTCTACTTATACTCGGGCATTCACACAGTATGTGCTCAGAGGTCTCCGCCTCTAAGCCACAAAACCTACAGTGTGAAACCTAAGAGAGTCCTATTTTGTGAAGGTGGTATCTTAGCCTACAGTGACCTGTTAAGTACCCGGTGAGAGTTCTAAGACCCTCCCTGCTGAGATTAAGAAGTTTTCTAGAGGTTTCACGGGATGGACTTATGAACCTCTTAGATTGCCTATTACCCTTTGACGATCGCCATTGGGCTGCGATTCTCCAGTCCTCCCACCTTCTTAGAAGTTATGCTGTGTATCCCTTAGAAGGACCGCAGAACGTCTGAGGACCACAGAAGCTCTGTTGGGCCCCTTTTTTTGCGAGATAGTCCGCCCTCTCATTGCCATCCACACCCTCATGACCCGGAACCCACCACAGACTGACTTTGTTGTTGGCTCCTAATGATTCCAGTGCCGCCCTGCAGCTGTCTACCAGTTTTGACTCCGTTTTGAAGGAGTCTAGTGCCCTAAGGGCTGCCTGGCTGTCTGACATAATGTTGATTGTGGCTCCATTTGTCTTTCTGCGAAGACATTCGTGTGCACACAGCTCAATAGCATAGATTTCCGCCTGGAAGATGGTTGGGTATGACCCAATTTGGGCACTTTTTTGAAATCTTGGTCCGAACACCCCGGCCCCGGTGCTCCCATTGATAAGTTTGGAACCGTCAGTGTACCAGACCTGTGATCCTTTATTAATTGCTTTCACTATCCCTTTACATGTATCCCTTTCAAGTATTATGACTTTGTAGGTCTTGGTAAAGGATAGTTTTGGCAACATAGCATCTGTGAGTTTGAATATTGGATCGGCACTGAGTGGTTGTAGGACACCCAAATGCCCCCTGAAATCTCCACTTTTCAGACGACTAAGATTATACAGTCTCAGAGCGCCCTGACAAGCCTCTTTTTCAATGAGTATGGCCAATGGTGGGATGCCCGAGATGATCCCAAGCGCTTCTGTTGGACATGTGCGCATGGCCCCCGTAATGGCCACACAGACGAGGCGATAGAGTTTGCCGAGAGTACCGCCGGAGCTCGCCATTTTGGCCTTAGGCCACCATACAAGTGCTGCGTAGGTGATAATTGGCTTTATCACCGTGTTAAATGACCAGTATTAAGTTTCGGGGAGATTCCCCAGGTTTTGCCGTGTAGTTTTTGACAAGCATAGAATGCTCTTGTCGCTTTATTGGTACTTTCTGTGAGATGAGAGTTCCAGTTGAGCTTACTATCCAGAGTGATCCCTAGGTATTTCACCTCTTTTGAGAATTCGATCTCAGTACCTCCCAGCATTGAATCCATTCCCTTTAAGCTTCTCTAAGAGTTCATCGACAACGAGTGTCCACAATAGAGGTGAGAGAACACCCCCTTGAGGGCAGCCACGAGTGGCCGTTACCCGAAGTCTACTTCCACCTAGTTCAGCCATTATGGTTCTGGATTTCAGCATGCTTATTACCCACTTGGTTATAAGCTTCGGGATATCCTTCCTTGCTAATCCTGCGGAGATTGCCTCATAACTTGTATTGTCAAAGGCACCTGATATATCAAGGAATGCACACAGGGCTATCTGTTTGTACTCTAAGGCCTTTTCAAGTACTTGAGTTAGGCCGTGTATGGCAGTAATAGTAGACTTCCCTGCTTGATATGCATGTTGACTTTCACAGAGTGGTTTAACCTTGAGATAGGTGTCCCTGATGTGAAAGTCAATAAGTTTTTCCAGTGTCTTTATTACAAACGAACTTAGGCTTATAGGTCTAAAAGCCTTTGAAAGTTGATTGGAATTTTTTCCGGCTTTGGGAATAAATACTACTCTTACCTCTTTCCTCAGTTTTCTAACAAGGGTTCCAGATATGGATTCCATAGCCCGCTGAAGCAGACATGGGTAGATACCATCTGGACCAGGGGATTTGTATGCACTGAACGTTGAAATAGCCCACCGTACCCTGTCACGGTTGACAATTCTTCTCGTAAGACCTCTTGTCCTACCGTTAGCGCACACTGTAGCAACAGTGGTCACAGTAGGATTTTGGTCTTGTATAATACATCCTGGGAAGTGGGTTTCCATTAGAAGCCGGTTGGTCTCCTCAGGGTCACCCGTGTAGGTTCCGTCAGGTTTCCTTAGTGTGCATAGGCCATTTGTATGATCCAGTCTAAGTGCTTTCTGCAGACGCTGAGCAACAGGAAGGGTGGAGATACCCTCACAGTGCTTACGCCATGTGATCCTTTTGGACTCTCTTAGCTCTCTGTTATAGGCAGTGATGGCTGTTTTGTAAGTGGACCATTCACCAGTCCGTTTAGCCCTATTGAATAGCCTTCGAGCCTTTTGTCGAAGTTTTCTGAGATTGCCGTTCCACCATGGGACGTCCCTTTGAGATTTTTTGATCTTCTCTGGGCAGCTCACTTCAAAGGCTGATGTTAGATTATTTTGAAGCTGTATTGATTCAATTTCTAGATCGTGAGTAGACATAATGTCCGCCGAGGCCGTGTTAGCCTCTTGTTCAATAGATAAGTGAAAGAGTTCCCAATTTGTTTTCTTTGGGTTTCTGTAGAACTGGATAGTCTCCCTTGAGGCCTCTATGTCGAACCTTAAGTGCTGATGGTCCGACATGGATACCTCATTTGAGACATGCCAGTTGGAGATAAATGTGAACATATTTGCCGTGCATATAGTCAGGTCTAAGACCTCGCCCCTAATAGCGTTTAAAAACGTCGGCTCATTTCCCCGGTTTAAGATATGTAAGTTGTTACTGAGAGTAAAATCAAGAAATGACTCACCTCTCGCATTGGTGTTGGAGCTACCCCATACTATATGATGGGCGTTGGCGTCACAGCCCAACACGAATTTCAACCGCTTCCTCCTGCAGTACTCCTCTAGGGCGATTACTTCCCTTGTGGGCATTACGTCACTGTCTCCAGGAAGGTAGGCCGAGGCAAGTATAACCGGTTGTACACCAATCTGAGTTGGCACCTTAGTCCATACGGCCACTAGGTCCTGATGTATCAACTCTGAAATGGGAAAAAAGGTTGTGTTACTTCTTATCACTAAGGCCGCTCTGGGCCTACTGTTGTAGGTGTCATATATAATCTTACTATCGCAATCATTGAGGCCTTTGATAGCCTCATTGGAAACCCAGGGTTCTTGGATGAATGCGACATCCAAGTTCTCCTTGTTGAACCGCCAGCACAAGACGTCCAAGGCCGCCTTAGCGTGATGCAGGTTCACCTGCAGGCACTTCATGTGCTTAGTAAGGCTTCTTGGGGGGTCTGCCATCGGATGGTCTCGATTTGTTTCGCTGGGCCCTCTTAGCCACTTTTCTCCCTCTGCTTCCTCCCTAGAGTACCCTTTCCTCTCTTGACTGTTCTGCAACGCCCTGTCCCCGATGTGACCTTATTGGGGGTCTAAATTTGATCAGGGCGGCAGACGCGTCCCTTGCGGGTGAGAGTGGGGGTTCCTTACTCCTCGGTTTTGCGTTCCCTTCTGGGCAGGCCGGCCGCTCCTTAGGGTTTCCACCCGAGGAATTTATGTTGGTTAGCTCCACAGAGGGCCTTCGCAATATTTGGGCGTCCTTTGAGCAACAGGGTCGCTCTTCGTTCGCCGTGCTATTGCTAGCCACAGTGGTGGATGCTGTTGTTGCAGCTGTATTTACGGAGGGTGCATTGTTACGTACCGCTGTAGGGCCTTTCTTATGGATACGCACCCTTCCGAACCCATAATTTACCACGTGCCCCAGCCTGTCGAGAGTCTCAGCGGAGTTGGGGTCAACCGAGAGAGTGAGTCAGAGGTGGGTTCTCGTTGTACCCTGTTGAGTGCCCTCCAGTTGCCCACTTGCAGACCCGCGATTTGCTAGGATGTCTTCCACCGACGTGGTCACCGCCTCCGAGAAAAAGCCCACATAAACCGAAGGTTTGGGCACTTCAGTTGCGTCAGCAACCTTAATTGTGGCGCCCTTCCACGGCTTTAGCTTGGGAGCCACATTCCGGAGCCACTCCGAGGTCTCTGCGTCCACACAACTGATGGCCAGCCACCCCGGCCGGAAAGAGAAGCTGCTGAAATTAGGCTTTATAGAGCCTTTGCGCTGCTGCCTTACCGCTTCTAGGATAGCGGACTGAATCAGCTGCAGTTGCTGCAGAGACCAGAGCATCCTTGGGTAACTTGGCGGCAATAGTGCTACCATGCACCCATCTTTAGCAGGCATTCTACCTGATACCGCCCCCGCAACCTGAGCAAAGGTTGCCTTTGGCTGCATTGGTCCCACTTGGGCCCTTTTGTCGGTTGGTCCCACTTTACGCTTTGGAGAGTTGTGGACATTGGAGGAGTCGGTCGTTTTCGACCTATCCCTCTTACCACAACTACTCAGCATGCCAGCGAGCTCCCGCTTTCCCTTGGCCATAGGCAAGAGGGCTAGCTTTTTCGCTTGGAGCGGTAGAACTTGTAGCATTTCTTGCCCGCTCCAGAGAGTTTGGAAGCTGGAGTGCTCGTCTCCTCCGGCTGGGATGAGAGCAAGAGCTCCTCCTCATCCGTAGGGATCTGGGTATCGCTGTCCATTGGAACTGAGTTCAAGTTGGCCATAACAATATCCAGGCACTCGATGACACCCCTTGGGCCGTTTGGACTGGGGTCCTTTTCGTCCCTCGTAGTGACAAGAGGTGTTAGCTCGCTGCCCCGAACGGTAGGATTTACGTCCATTGCGTTCGCTGCAGTTGCCATATCTTCGATCAATTCTGCGGGCATCGAGTGCTCCTTTGAGTTAACCGACTGCTCTCCGCTGAAGGCGGAAGCAGAGTGATTGTTGTTTTTGTTTGTTTTGTTTGTTTGTTGTTCTTCCATAATTTTGGTCCCACAAGTAATGGGGGAAGAGCGAGGTCATCCAAGGCAGAGCCCCGGTACCTCGGAAAGGCTAAATAAAACCAGAAGGCGCCACGTAACTGGAGTACACCGTTAGAAGAAACACTAACGTAGTGCCATTCAGTCCAAGGCACGGTACGATTGACACCAGGACTTACGGATTTTATCGAGTTTTTCTCTCTAGATCCGCCATATTTAGTAGAAAGCAGGGGCACCTCGTGCAGGGTGTGACTCTTCGCCACGTATGGTCGGTCTTGGGCATAAGCCCCTGATCCAGAATGCTGCAACAGCAGGGGATCGTGTTAATTTAAACATAAATTACTGTTGATTTAACAAGATAACCTATTGTTAATTTCACGAATACTATTGCAAAATTAATTATTCTATCATGTTAAATTACAGGTGAAATTAACAAGATTTTGGTGTTAATTCCACAGTTTTTATCATATTAAATTAAGTGTTAAATTTAGGACGGATGGAAAGACCAAGTTTCCATTAAGCGTCCTTACCGGATAGCCAATGTTTTGCAATGGTCATACAGTAATTTCTTGAAACTACTAAAGTTAGTGCACTTTTTTATGTGCGACGGTAATTCAATAAAACACTTTAGCTCTTTATAGAAAATGTTTCTTTTATCCACTTCATTTTTATTTTGATTTAATGCACGATATTTTTGAGGGTGTTTGTAGATATGATATTTCAGAAGTTCTTTTTATATTATTGTAACCAAAAAGTATTTTAGCGTTGAAACGCTTAACTACCGAAAGCAAGTGTTTCAGTATGGTGAAACAGATATCGATAATATTTATCCTCCTGTAAGTTTAGCGAATTTAAAGACTTCAAACTTTCGTATGTCAGCTAGAGAAATGATGTCTTTCTCACATCACCTTCCTTTAATCTACCGTTACAAACTTGCTTGAGTTCACAACTTATGTTTCAAATGGATTCAGAGAATTTATGTACACTGATGTTATATATGTACACTGATTTTAGTAAAGCATTCGACAGAGTAAGTCACTCTTTACCGATCCATAAACTCGATCTCCTTGGTTTTCAACCTGATCTCCTTCGTTGGATATCTTCTTACCTCATTGACAGCACACAATGACTTCTTTTTAAAAATAGTTCCTCAAACATTTTTTATGTTTCTTCAGGGGTCCCGCAAGGAAGTCACCTTGGTCCGATTCTATTTTTACATTTTATAAATGACTTACCTTCTGTAATGAATTATTCAAAAATTTCATTGTATGCTGATGATGTAAAGCTTTCATTCTCATTCTGTTCAGGAAAGGTCCTTACTACAAGCGGATTTAAATAGCATGGCTAACTAGTGTGAAGTAAATGACATTCCACTAAACCTAAGTATGTAAAGAAATGTGATTTTCTCGCAGGGCAGTTCAACCAGTCTTATGATATATCTAACTCTAACCTCGAACAAGTGTTTAACTTTCTTGATCTTGGAATTACAATGAACCAAAAAATTCAATTTCAATCTTCATAAATGTTTCAGTTAACAAAGCCGAAGATGTTTTTGCATTTGTAAAACAATGGTTAAAAGAATTCAATGACCCTTACATCACGAAGGCTCTGTTCACAACGTTAGTGAGGCCCATACTGGAATATGGATCTGTTGTTTGGAACCCGCGCTATCAAGTTCATTCCGACCGAATAGACACAATTCAAAACCAATTTCTGCTTTATGCTTTAAGAAATTTTCGTTGGGATTCTCAGTACAACCTGCCGCCATATATAAGTCGTTTAAAACTCATTGATCTTCCTACACTTGCTAGTCGCAGAGAAATGCTAGGCATTATATTTTTGATCAAGTTACTGACAGGCTTGATCTCTAGCCCATCTCTTGACGAAATAAAACTAAACGTTCGCTCCAGAATTTCAAGACATTTCCGGCCTCTCTTTCTGAAGCCATGTAAAAGTAATTTTGAGTTAAATGAGCCACTCTTTAGTTTGTGTCAGGATTTTGACACTCACTCCGATTCTTTTGATATTTCAGACTCACTTTTTTACATAAAGAAAACTATACTCAATACTCTCAATAATTGATTCATACATACATATATATTACTATTCGATCACCTGATGGGCATTTGTTCTGTAGCTGAACATTTTTAGAGCTTGACACTTAACAAACCTCAGCCTTTCTTGACTCGGCGCAACATATATGAAAAAAACAAAAAAAATTTTTTTTTGATATATCCGTGCGCCTTGGGGGAATAAAACCGTTGGGATTATTATTATTATTATAATAATCGGTGACTTAGTTCCTGAAGAAGATGATATTTGGATTTTTTTTTAGTTCTTCTTCAAATTATTGATATTCTTATGACGACTGACATAGACAACAGTTCTTTACTGCAATTAGACGCTCTCATTAAACGTCATAATTCTTTATACATTTCTTTGTTTAATAAACAATTCAAACCAAAATTTCATTTTCTTGTTCATTACGTTTCATCCATAAAAAAATGCGGACCATTAAAAAATATTTGGTGCTTGAGATTCGAATCAGTCCATAAAATATTTAAGACTTATGCAAATTTAATGAACTCCAGAATAAATGTGCCCTGGAGTCTTTCCTTCTTTAAAATTCGCTTTTAGATTGACTGACGAAACATTTTTTCAATAAGATTTGAATAAAAATATTAAATTTATTTTACCTTATAGTATAATATTAAAACATACTACGGAGTTTCAACGAAAATTTGCGTTACAGAAATATCAATTATACTCTAAAATAACATATAAAGGCTTAGATTTTAAAAGCAATTTCTTTTTTGTTACAATTATTTGAAATTGAAGATATTGCCGAAAGCACATTAGAAAAGCTTTTCTTCATATGTTCTAAATATAATATGCATTTAAACCAAATATTCAGGCATACATATATGCTAGGTGAAAAATCATCTAATTTTTGTTTTATAAACGCTTTAAGCTTACATTCTCCATCCCTACATGTACACATTTTGCGTAATAATATTATTATTATTATCAGGGCATAGTAGCGCAGCGACCTAAAAAAAAAGATCTATTGTGCTAACCCTTTAAGCTGTCACTCCATCTTTAGGCTATTTATGAGACTAAGCACTTTGGAGGGTGTGATTGTCCATCTCCAAGGTGTATTAGCCTGAGTCTACTTATACTCGGGCATTCACACAGTATGTGCTCAGAGGTCTCCGCCTCTAAGCCACAAAACCTACAGTGTGAAACCTAAGAGAGTCCTATTTTGTGAAGGTGGTATCTTAGCCTACAGTGACCTGTTAAGTACCCAGTGAGAGTTCTAAGACCCTCCCTGCTGAGATTAAGAAGTTTTCTAGAGGTTTCACGGGATGGACTTATGAACCTCTTAGATTGCCTATTACCCTTTGACGATCGCCATTGGGCTGCGATTCTCCAGTCCTCCCACCTTCTTAGAAGTTCTGCTGTGTATCCCTTAGAAGGACCGCAGAACGGCTGAGGACTGCAGAAGCTCTGTTGGGCCCCTTTTTTTGCGAGATAGTCCGCCCTCTCATTGCCATCCACACCCTCATGACCCAGAACCCACCACAGAGTGACTTTGTTGTTGGCTCCTAATGATTCCAGTGCCGCCCTGCAGCTGTCTACCAGTTTTGACTCCGTTTTGAAGGAGTCTAGTGCCCTAAGGGCTGCCTCGCTGTCTGACATAATGTTGATTGTGGCTCCATTTGTCTTTCTGCGAAGACATTCGTGTGCACACAGCTCAATAGCATAGATTTCCGCTTGGAAGATGGTTGGGTATGACCCCACTTGGGCACTTTTTTGAAATCTTGGTCCGAACACCCCGGCCCCGGTGCTCCCATTGATAAGTTTGGAACCGTCAGTGTACCAGACCTGTGATCCTTTATTAATTGCTTTCACTATCCCTTTACATGTATCCCTTTCAAGTATTATGACTTTGTAGGTCTTGGTAAAGGATAGTTTTGGCAACATAGTATCTGTGAGTTTGAATATTGGATCGGCACTGAGTGGTTGTAGGACACCGAAATGCCCCCTAAAATCTCCACTTTTCAGACGACTAAGATTATACAGTCTCAGAGCGCCCTGACAAGCCTCTTTTTCAATGAGTATGGCCAATGGTGGGATGCCCGAGATGATCCCAAGCGCTTCTGTTGGACATGTGCGCATGGCCCCCGTAATGGCCACACAGACGAGGCGATAGAGTTTGCCGAGAGTACCGCCGGAGCTCGCCATTTTGGCCTTAGGCCACCATACAAGTGCTGCGTAGGTGATAATTGGCTTTATCACCGTGTTAAATGACCAGTATTAAGTTTCGGGGAGATTCCCCAGGTTTTGCCGTGTAGTCTTTGACAAGCATAGAATGCTCTTGTCGCTTTATTGGTACTTTCTGTGAGATGAGAGTTCCAGTTGAGCTTACTATCCAGAGTGATCCCTAGGTATTTCACCTCTTTTGAGAATTCGATCTCAGTACCTCCCAGCATTGAATCCATTCCCTTTAAGCTTCTCTAAGAGTTCATCGACAACGAGTGTCCACAATAGAGGTGAGAGAACACCCCCTTGAGGGCAGCCACGAGTGGCCGTTACCCGAAGTCTACTTCCACCTAGTTTAGCCATTATGGTTCTGGATTTCAGCATGCTTATTACCCACTTGGTTATAAGCTTCGGGATATCCTTCCTTGCTAATCCTGCGGAGATTGCCTCATAACTTGTATTGTCAAAGGCACCTGATATATCAAGGAATGCACACAGGGCTATCTGTTTGTACTCTAAGGCCTTTTCAAGTACTTGAGTTAGGCCGTGTATGGCAGTAATAGTAGACTTCCCTGCTTGATATGCATGTTGACTTTCACAGAGTGGTTTAACCTTGAGATAGGTGTCCCTGATGTGAAAGTCAATAAGTTTTTCCAGTGTCTTTATTACAAACGAACTTAGGCTTATAGGTCTAAAAGCCTTTGAAAGTTGATTGGAATTTTTTCCGGCTTTGGGAATAAATACTACTCTTACCTCTTTCCAAGGTGAGGGAATATAGGCAAGAAGCAAACTCGTCCTCAGTATTCTAACAAGGGTTCCAGATATGGATTCCATAGCCCGCTGAAGCAGACATGGGTAGGTACCATCTGGACCAGGGGATTTGTATGCACTGAACGTTGAAATAGCCCACCGTACCCTGTCACGGTTGACAATTCTTCTCGTAAGACCTCTTGTCCTACCGTTAGCGCACACTGTAGCAACAGTGGTCACAGTAGGATTTTGGTCTTGTATAATACATCCTGGGAAGTGGGTTTCCATTAGAAGCCGGTTGGTCTCCTCAGGGTCACCCGTGCAGGTTCCGTCAGGTTTCCTTAGTGTGCATAGGCCATTTGTATGATCCATTCTAAGTGCTTTCTGCAGACGCTGAGCAACAGGAAGGGTGGAGATACCCTCACAGTGCTTACGCCATGTGATCCTTTTGGACTCTCTTAGCTCTCTGTTATAGGCAGTGATGGCTGTTTTGTAAGTGAACCATTCACCAGTCCGTTTAGCCCTATTGAATAGCTTTCGAGCCTTTTGTCGAAGTTTTTTGAGATTGCCGTTCCACCATGGGACGTCCGTTTGAGATTTTTTGATCTTCTCTGGGCAGCTCACTTCAAAGGCTGATGTTAGATTATTTTGAAGCTGTATTGATTCAATTTCTAGATCGTGAGTAGACATAATGTCCGCCGAGGCCGTGTTAGCCTCTTGTTCAATAGATAAGTGAAAGAGTTCCCAATTTGTTTTCTTTGGGTTTCTGTAGAACTGGATAGTCTCCCTTGAGGCCTCTATGTCGAACCTTAAGTGCTGATGGTCCGACATGGATACCTCATTTGAGACATGCCAGTTGGAGATAAATGTGGACATATTTGCCGTGCATATAGTCAGGTCTAAGACCTCGCCCCTAATAGCGTTTAAAAACGTCGGCTCATTTCCCCGGTTTAAGATATGTAAGTTGTTACTGAGAGTAAAATCAAGAAATGACTCACCTCTCGCATTGGTGTTGGAGCTACCCCATACTATATGATGGGCGTTGGCGTCACAGCCCAACACGAATTTCAACCGCTTCCTCCTGCAGTACTCCTCTAGGGCGATTACTTCCCTTGTGGGCATTACGTCACTGTCTCCAGGAAGGTAGGCCGAGGCAAGTATAACCGGTTGTACACCAATCTGAGTTGGCACCTTAGTCCATACGGCCACTAGGTCCTGATGTATCAACTCTGAAATGGGAAAAAAGGTTGTGTTACTTCTTATCACTAAGGCCGCTCTGAGCCTAATGTTGTAGGTGTCATATATAATCTTACCATCGCAATCATTGAGGCCTTTGATAGCCTCATTGGAAACCCAGGGTTCTTGGATGAATTCGACATCCAAGTTCTCCTTGTTGAACCGCCAGCACAAGACGTCCGAGGCCGCCTTAGCGTGATGCAGGTTCACCTGCAGGCACTTCATGTGCTTAGTAAGGCTTCTTGGGGGGTCTGCCATCGGATGGTCTCGATTTGTTTCGCTGGGCCCTCTTAGCCACTTTTCTCCCTCTGCCTTCTCCCTAGAGTACCCTTTCCTCTCTTGACTGTTCTGCAACGCCCTGTCCCCGATGTGACCTTATTGGGGGTCTAAATTTGATCAGGGCGGCAGACGCGTCCCTTGCGGGTGAGAGTGGGGGTTCCTTACTCCTCGGTTTTGCGTTCCCTTCTGGGCAGGCCGGCCGCTCCTTAGGGTTTCCACCCGAGGAATTTATGTTGGTTAGCTCCACAGAGGGCCTTCGCAACATTTGGGCGTCCTTTGAGCAACAGGGTCGCTCTTCGTTCGCCGTGCTATTGCTAGCCACAGTGGTGGATGCTGTTGTTGCAGCTGTATTTACGGAGGGTGCATTGTTACGTACCGCTGTAGGGCCTCTCTTATGGATATGCACCCTTCCGAACCCATAATTTACCACGTGCCCCAGCCTGTCGAGAGTCTCAGCGGAGTTGGGGTCAACCGAGAGAGTGAGTCAGAGGTGGGTTCTCGTTGTACCCTGTTGAGTGCCCTCCAGTTGCCCACTTGCAGACCCGCGATTTGCCCCTCGACAAGAGCTAGGATGTCTTCCACCGACGTGATCACCGCCTCCGAGAAAAAGCCCACATAAACCGAAGGTTTGGGCACTTCAGTTGCGTCAGCAACCTTAATTGTGGCGCCCTTCCACGGCTTTAGCTTGGGAGCCACATTCCGGAGCCACTCCGAGGTCTCTGCGTCCACACAGCTGATGGCCAGCCACCCCGGCCGGAAAGAGAAGCTGCTGAAATTAGGCTTTATAGAGCCTTTGCGCTGCTGCCTTACCACTTCTAGGATAGCGGACTGAATCAGCTGCAGTTGCTGCAGAGACCAGAGCATCCTTGGGTAACTTGGCGGCAATAGTGCTACCATGCACCCATCTTTAGCAGGCATTCTACCTGATACCGCCCCCGCAACCTGAGCAAAGGTTGCCTTTGGCTGCATTGGTCCCACTTGGGCCCTTTTGTCGGTTGGTCCCACTTTACGCTTTGGAGAGTTGTGGACATTGGAGGAGTCGGTCGTTTTCGACCTATCCCTCTTACCACAACTACTCAGCATGCCAGCGAGCTCCCGCTTTCCCTTGGCCATAGGCAAGAGGGCTAGCTTTTTCGCTTGGAGCGGTAGAACTTGTAGCATTTCTTGCCCGCTCCAGAGAGTTTGGAAGCTGGAGTGCTCGTCTCCTCCGGCTGGGATGAGAGCAAGAGCTCCTCCTCATCCGTAGGGATCTGGGTATCGCTGTCCATTGGAACTGAGTTCAAGTTGGCCATAACAATATCCAGGCACTCGATGACACCCCTTGGGCCGTTTGGACTGGGGTCCTTTTCGTCCCTCGTAGTGACAAGAGGTGTTAGCTCGCTGCCCCGAACGGTAGGATTTACGTCCATTGCGTTCGCTGCAGTTGCCATGTCTTCGATCAATTCTGCGGGCATCGAGTGCTCCTTTGAGTTAACCGACTGCTCTCCGCTGAAGGCGGAAGCAGAGTGATTGTTGTTTTTGTTTGTTTTGTTTGTTTGTTGTTCTTCCATAATTTTGGTCCCACAAGTAATGGGGGAAGAGCGAGGTCATCCAAGGCAGAGCCCCGGTACCTCGGAAAGGCTAAATAAAACCAGAAGGCGCCACGTAACTGGAGTACACCGTTAGAAGAAACACTAACGTAGTGCCATTCAGTCCAAGGCACGGTACGATTGACACCAGGACTTACGGATTTTATCGAGTTTTTCTCTCTAGATCCGCCATATTTAGTAGAAAGCAGGGGCACCTCGTGCAGGGTGTGACTCTTCGCCACGTATGGTCGGTCTTGGGCATAAGCCCCTGATCCAGAATGCTGCAACAGCAGGGGATCGTGTTAATTTAAACATAAATTACTGTTGATTTAACAAGATAACCTATTGTTAATTTCACGAATACTATTGCAAAATTAATCTTTCTATCATGTTAAATTACAGGTGAAATTAACAAGATTTTGGTGTTAATTCCACAGTTTTTATCATATTAAATTAAGTGTTAAATTTAGGACGGATGGAAAGACCAAGTTTCCATTAAGCGTCCTTACCGGATAGCCAATGTTTTGCAATGGTCATACAGTAATTTCTTGAAACTACTAAAGTTAGTGCACTTTTTTATGTGCGACGGTAATTCAATAAAACACTTTAGCTCTTTATAGAAAATGTTTCTTTTATCCACTTCATTTTTATTTTGATTTAATGCACGATATTTTTGAGGGTGTTTGTAGATATGATATTTCAGAAGTTCTTTTAATATTATTGTAACCAAAAAGTATTTTAGCGTTGAAACGCTTAACTACCGAAAGCAAGTGTTTCAGTATGGTGAAACAGATATCGATAATATTTATCCTCCTGTAAGTTTAGCGAATTTAAAGACTTCAAACTTTCGTATGTCAGCTAGAGAAATGATGTCTTTCTCACATCACCTTCCTTTAATCTACCGTTACAAACTTGCTTGAGTTCACAACTTATGTTTCAAATGGATTCAGAGAATTTATGTACACTGATGTTATATATGTACACTGATTTTAGTAAAGCATTCGACAGAGTAAGTCACTCTTTACCGATCCATAAACTCGATCTCCTTGGTTTTCAACCTGATCTCCTTCGTTGGATATCTTCTTACCTCATTGACAGCACACAATGACTTCTTTTTAAAAATAGTTCCTCAAACATTTTTTATGTTTCTTCAGGGGTCCCGCAAGGAAGTCACCTTGGTCCGATTCTATTTTTACATTTTATAAATGACTTACCTTCTTTAATGAATTATTCAAAAATTTCATTGTATGCTGATGATGTAAAGCTTTCATTCTCATTCTGTTCAGGAAAGGTCCTTACTACAAGCGGATTTAAATAGCATGGCTAACTAGTGTGAAGTAAATGACATTCCACTAAACCTAAGTATGTAAAGAAATGTGATTTTCTCGCAGGGCAGTTCAACCAGTCTTATGATATATCTAACTCTAACCTCGAACAAGTGTTTAACTTTCTTGATCTTGGAATTACAATGAACCAAAAAATTCAATTTCAATCTTCATAAATGTTTCAGTTAACAAAGCCGAAGATGTTTTTGCATTTGTAAAACAATGGTTAAAAGAATTCAATGACCCTTACATCACGAAGGCTCTGTTCACAACGTTAGTGAGGCCCATACTGGAATATGTTGTTTGGAACACGCGCTATCAAGTTCATTCCGACCGAATAGAGTCAATACAAAACCAATTTCTGCTTTTAGCTTTAAGAAATTTTCGTTGGGATTCTCAGTACAACCTGCCGCCATATATAAGTCGTTTAAAACTCATTGATCTTCCTACACTTGCTAGTCGCAGAGAAATGCTAGGCATTGTATTTTTGATCAAGTTACTGACAGGCTTGATCTCTAGTCCATCTCTTGGCGAAATAAAACTAAACGTTCGCTCCAGAATTTCAAGACATTTCCGGCCTCTCTTTCTGAAGCCATGTAAAAGTAATATAAGTCGTTTAAAACTCATTGATCTTCCTACACTTGCTAGTCGCAGAGAAATGCTAGGCATTGTATTTTTGATCAAGTTACTGACAGGCTTGATCTCTAGTCCATCTCTTGGCGAAATAAAACTAAACGTTCGCTCCAGAATTTCAAGACATTTCCGGCCTCTCTTTCTGAAGCCATGTAAAAGTAATTTTGAGTTAAATGAGCCACTCTTTAGTTTGTGTCAGGATTTTGACACTCACTCCGGTTCTTTTGATATTTCAGACTCACTTTTTTACATAAAGAAAACTATACTCAATACTCTCAATAATTGATTCATACATACATATATATTACTATTCGATCACCTGATGGGCATTTGTTCTGTAGCTGAACATTTTTAGAGCTTGACACTTAACAAACCTCAGCCTTTCTTGACTCGGCGCAACATATATGAAAAAAACAAAAAAAATTTTTTTTTGATATATCCGTGCGCCTTGGGGGAATAAAACCGTTGGGATTATTATTATTATTATTATAATAATCGGTGACTTAGTTCCTGAAGAAGATGATATTTGGATTTTTTTTTAGTTCTTCTTCAAATTATTGATATTCTTATGACGACTGACATAGACAACAGTTCTTTACTGCAATTAGACGCTCTCATTAAACGTCATAATTCTTTATACATTTCTTTGTTTAATAAACAATTCAAACCAAAATTTCATTTTCTTGTTCATTACGTTTCATCCATAAAAAAATGCGGACCATTAAAAAATATTTGGTGCTTGAGATTCGAATCAGTCCATAAAATATTTAAGACTTATGCAAATTTAATGAACTCCAGAATAAATGTGCCCTGGAGTCTTTCCATAAAGGCTTCTTTAAAATTCGCTTTTAGATTGACTGACGAAACATTTTTTCAATTAGATTTGAATAAAAATATTAAATTTATTTTACCCTATAGTATAATATTAAAACATACTACGGAGTTTCAACGAAAATTTGCGTTACAGAAATATCAATTATACTCTAAAATAACATATAAAGGCTTAGATTTCTTTTTTGTTACAAAAGATGATACCTCTACATTATTTGAAATTGAAGATATTGCCGAAAGCACATTAGAAAAGCTTTTCTTCATATGTTCTAAATATAATATGCATTTAAACCAAATATTCAGGCATACATATATGCTAGGTGAAAAATCATCTAATTTTTGTTTTATAAACGCTTTAAGCTTACATTCTCCATCCCTACATGTACACATTTTGCGTAATAATATTATTATTATTATCAGGGCATAGTAGCGCAGCGACCTAAAATAAAAGATCTAGAAGCCGGTTGGTCTCCTCAGGGTCACCCGTGTAGGTTCCGTCAGGTTTCCTTAGTGTGCATAGGCCATTTGTATGATCCAGTCTAAGTGCTTTCTGCAGACGCTGAGCAACAGGAAGGGTGGAGATACCCTCACAGTGCTTACGCCATGTGATCCTTTTGGACTCTCTTAGCTCTCTGTTATAGGCAGTGATGGCTGTTTTGTAAGTGGACCATTCACCAGTCCGTTTAGCCCTATTGAATAGCTTTCGAGCCTTTTGTCGAAGTTTTTTGAGATTGCCGTTCCACCATGGGACGTTGTCCGCTCGCACATATTTAGCGTTTAGAATTAAACGATTTTAACTTAAAGATGTGGTTCGGCAAGGTTATGTTGGCGTAAAAGGTTGTTTATTCTCTGTAAAAATTACAATTATAAGGTACAGAACTTAAATACGTATATAACAGCAAATTACTCGTTATCGGCTTCCTATGCACGGCGGACAATATGATTGAATAATATATCTGCTGACATAGATTTATATACTTTTAGCTAATTTAAATTACAGTTAACCGTTCGCACAAATTACGGAATATAAAGATCAAAGTAAATAATAGGATATAATAGAATAAGCAATAAAGTATCGATATCGATTATTAAGCGTTGCCATTATTAAGTGTTGCCATTATTAAGCGTTGCCATTATTAACATCGCCTCCACCGTGAATCGATTCCGGATGGGGAGATTCACCACTCTTCTCGTCGACGTCTAGGATTGCTAATTTCGAAACAGGCCTCCGAAAAATTCCCGAATTAGTTTGAACTTCCGCAGAGCGAGCAACAGCATCGGGGCCCAAGTAAACTTTCATCACTCTTCCTCTTTTCCATTTGGATCTAGGTAAATCAGTTTCGCATATCAATACAAGGCATCCAGTCGAGATTGGCTTGGAAGAACGACACCATTTTGTTCGTCGAGTAAGGTCTGGCAAATACTCTGCTATCCATCGCTTCCACATCCCATTCTTAAGATTTTGTAGAACTCGCCACTGCTTTCGAAGGGCGCACAATCTTCCCTCGTAAGGAGCTGGAGTTTGTGTAGAGTTTGGACCGCCGAGCAAGAAATGATTTGGCGTTAGCGGTTCCGGTTGGTCTGGTGTGACAGGCATGTGCGTGAGCGGTCTTGAATTTATCATGTTTTCGGACTCCACCAAAAGTCCGTACAGCGTTTCAATGCGAGGAGCTTGCTCTTTCAGCATAGCGTAGAGAGCTCTTTTGACGGATCGAACTAGCCGTTCCCAGGCACCTCCTTCACTTGGATTTGATGGAGTATTAAATTTCCATTTTATGCCAAGCGGTGTTAGACCAGCCGTCATGGCATTGTGGTCCAGAAACTGTGTCTCATTTCCCAGTTCTTTCGCCAATCCAACAAAGTTTGTTCCATTATCGCTTCGGATTTGCAAAGGAACCCCGCGGCGGTTAATAAAATTTCTAATACAAAGCAAGTAAGCATCGCTGGACGCATCGGTTGCGATTTCCAAATGTATTGCGCGTACCGTCAAGCACGTAAATAGCGCTACCCATCTCTTCTCTTTGCGCCGGCGGACTGTTACTTCAATTGGCCCAAAGTAATCAAGCCCAGTATATGTAAATGGGCGAACAAATGCTGTTACCCTATCCTTCGGCAACAATCCCATAATTGGTTGATTTGGTACTGACTTTAACATCTTACACCTATAGCAGCGAGACTCCACACTATGAACCAGTACTCGAATAGATGGAATCCAAAACTTCATTCGTATTTCGTTAATAACAGTTTGTGTGTTAATGTGTTTATATTTGCGATGGTAAAATTCTACAATAAGTCGCGTCAGCTGGGAACTTTTCGGTAATATGCAAGGCTTTCTTGCAGCAAACGAAATAAAGGGAGCATTATCAATTCGCCCCTTTATTCTAATAACTCCGTTTTCGTCCAGATATGGGTTAAGTGTCTTTAATTCGCTGCAAGCTTCTATGTTTTCGCCGTTCAAAAGTCTGTTGTATTCACGAGCGAAGTCAATCTGTTGTATATTCCTGCATAGGAAATTTTCGGCAAGTTGTTCCTCAGTGACAGAAAGCTCACCGCATCCTCTTGGTTGTTGTGAAACCGTTTTCTTTAAATTGCGTGTATATCTGAAGACCCATCCTATCGTTCGCTTTAACCTGGCATACGAAGAAAATCGTTTGATATCGTATATCGGTATACTCACATTGCGGGCAATAAAAATGCTATGTTTAGAACGTAACTCTTCTGCGCTCCGATCTGGACGATGACCGTTTGGCTCAGTAGGCCACTCTTCCTTAGGGTTTAGCAAAAAATCCGGACCATTCTTCCAACGACCATCAGGATTATAAGCTGAGATCGCACGAGTGCCATCATCTGCGGGATTAAGTTCGCCAGGAACCCAGTTCCAATCCTTAACAGTAGCGCTTTCCAAAATTTCCGAGACGCGGTTGGCGACGAATTGTTTGTAGCGTCTAGCATCTGATTTTAACCACCTTATTACCGTGTGCGAGTCTGTCCAAAAAGTCACTCCACTAGGCTGTACGTCGTGATGTTTCATTATGCACTTGCAAAGTCTCACCGCAAAAACAGCGCTTTGTAGTTCTAGTTTCGGTATTGTTTGGTATTTGATCGGAGCGCAATTAGTTTTACCTGCAACGAATGACAATTTGATACCTTTAACTGTTTCCAGTCTCCAGTACGCGACTGTTGCCATGGCAACCTCACTCGCATCGCAAAATATATGCAGTTCCTTTTTAATGTGAATAAAATCTTTAAAATAACATCTGGGAACGTGAAAATCTTTTACCTTACTCAATTGACCAATCCACGCTGCCCACTTACCATTCAGCTCGTCGGGTACCACGTCGTTCCAACCCAAATTATGACGCCATAATGATTGCATAAGAATTTTTGCCCCTATCGTCAAATTTGCCAACAATCCGTAAGGATCAAATACCGACATGACTGTGCTCAGTACTTCTCTCTTGGTGGGTTTGCGTTGTAAATAAAGGATTTCCTTTGGAACTCGATGGAACTTCAAATCGAAAACAAAATTATCAGTGTGCGGCATCCATTGCATTCCCAATATTCTTTCTGACTTGTCGGCAGAAATGTCAATCGCTGTACTCGGAGAATTGCCACATGATCTATTTACGAATTCTGAATTGGAAAGAATGTTTCTTAACTCAAAGCCGGCTGCAGCATGTATCTTAATAACTTCGCATACGATTTTCAGTGCTTCAGATTCTGACTGAAAACAGTCCACATAGTCATCGACGTAATGGCGTTCCGTAATTGCTTGAACTGCACGACTGTATTTTTGACGAAATCTTTCGGCATTAGTATTTTTAATATGCTGAGCTATAGTTGGTGAGCATTTTGCTCCGAAAATCATACGTGTCATCACATACTGTCGCAATGGATTAGCGGGATTGCCATCCCGCCATAAGAACCTTAAGCTGTCTTGATCATCTTTACGCGTAACGATTTGCAAAATCATCTCTCTAATGTCGCCACAAATCGCAATAGGGCACTGCCTAAACTTGAATAAAATTGCTAGTAGTGATTGATTCATGTCTGGTCCGGACAATAAGGCACTGTTTAACGAAACATCCTTTACCTTTGCAGCAGCATCAAAGACAATTCGTATTCCAATTTTATTAGGATTTGAAACCCCAAAGTGCGGCAGGAAATATGTTTTCGGAGAATAATTTCGTTGTTCCTCCAAACTTAAAACTCTGGCGTAACCCTTTGCTATATAGTCATCAATTTTTGCGCAATACTGCTTGGCGTACTGACCGTTGAACCTAAATTTCTTCTCTACAAGTTCTAAACGGCGAAGTGCTGTATTATAACTGTCAGGAAAAGTTATAAAATCCGATTTCCATAAAAGTCCACACTCGTATCGGCCGCTCAAATATCTTGTAGTTGAAGTCATAATATTTATTGCAAGTTCGTCTTGTTTCGATATTACCGGTTTGGCATCAAGCTTTACTCCGCAGCTTTCGACCTCAAAATATTTACGCATAATCTCTTGAAGTTCCTGTTCCTGATTGTTTTCTGTAATAAGTTTTGCTTGAAATATTCTCTTCGTCGTACTTGCCGCTCCTCCTATAGGGCCATAAATGATCCAGCCTAATCTAGTTTCCACAGCTATAGGACCAGGAACACTAGACGCTCGTGGCACATCTAAAGGCGTAGTCAAGAACGCGTGCGATAGACTAATAATCATTTTTGGGTGTACATTTTTATATTCATAAGTCGGCACCCCTTTCAAATGCGAATGTTTTTGAATTACAGACTCTTTCAATGAACTTTGTAAAGGCAAATTTAGTTTTCTTGATAAAAATACTTTAGACATCAAATACTTTTGACTATTGGTCTCAATGCCACTAATCATAAATTCAACAATCTCCGTCGGTTCGTGCGACGACACTCCGTTCAGCCACTGTAGTTGTAACGAATCTTTGTTGCCTTTCAGCCCTAGTTCGTGTGCCACGTTCCAATCTAGCATGGTAGCATCCGCTCCGTCGTCAACCATTGCATAAATTGAAATTTCTTTATTGTCGTGATAAAGCTTTATTGGAATTATTTGAAAAAGTACACCATCGGTTTTCATATCAGCATGACAATTTATGCGGTCATGCGTAACTTCAGCTGGCTGCTGCAAATTTGGCTGGCGATCATGGTGGATGTCATCAGGATGGAGAAGACTATTATGTAGACGCGAGCAATTATTAATACCACAACGTTTTTTAAGATAACATTTTGACATTTGATGTTTTGGCTTAAGGCACGAAAAACAAATGCGTAACTCTTTAACTTTTTTCCATCGGTTGTCAACAGTAAGGCTATTAAACTGTGGGCATGCATTTATTGTTGCACAATCACCTTGACAAATTAAACATTTACTTTGAACAACGCTTAAAAAAGAAATCTTACTGCCTCTCGGCGGATGGGCATTCGGCACAAAATCTTGCGAGCGACTACTAGCAGCTGACGATGTAGAGGGCAAACTATCTGCTACAATATTTGCTAGTTTCCTCAAAGTATTTAACCATGCACTAAAATCCCCGACGTTGGGACTACGTTCCAAAGAAAGGCATTTCTCAGCCCATTGCATTTGTTTAGAAATTGGTAGCTTTATTATGAGTTCACTTAACAGCGACGGATTAGCTAAGTGGTGTTCACCATGCACAGACTTCAAAAATGTCGCCATATTATTAACTTTATTTGCAAAATTTATTAATGGCTCGAGTTTTCCTTCAGGCACGTTTGGAATGAATAGAACCTTCTCTATTTGACTTTTTATTAATAATTCTGGTCTTCCAAAGGTTTCAGCTAGAACTTCAATGATCGCGTTAACATTTTTCGAAGTTGTTAATAAAGATTCTACCGTATCTCTTGCTCGTCCGTACAGCGACTCTCGTATTCGAATTATATTATGCAAATCAGAGTACTCAAACTCAACGGTCGTGATTCTAAAATCTTCGATAAATGCTTGCCAGTCTTCTGGCTGACCTTCGAATTTAGGCAACGGGTAAATTTTCTTTGCTTTGGCTGGTGGGCAACTGTGGAAGTTGGAAGAGAGATTAGAAAAAGACTCACCCGATATAGCTGCAACAGGTCGAGCATTAGCGGAATTAGCTTGTACGCCATTAGGTTGTTGTTGAGTCACTGCATCATTCGACTGCGTAGGATTAGTATTACTTTCATTATTTCGGTTGGTAGTGACCGTTCTAGCGATGGCATATATCTCATTGCGAAGACTGTCAACGCTTGACTTATTTTGCTCGTTCTGGCTCACAATTAGATTCTGCAGAGTAGCTATTTGCTTCTGAAACTCCCTTTGCATCTCCTTAACTAGACGTGCAGGATCAGATGGCTGTGGCAGATTTTCCGTCTGACTCCTTATTGCTAACGGTTGCTGCTGTTTGGGAGCAGTAGTTGGCTGCGGCGAATCTGGCATTGCGTATCGTTGTGGCGGGATTCCCTTGTTCTCTCTAGCGCTTTTTCTTGTTTCTGACATACATATACCAACTAATAGAGGCGGAAACAAATTAATGTCGATGGGCGAATACGTAGTCAGATCATCAACACAAATCTTCACTGGCAGTGTAACGTGAGGAACAAGTTCAACAACGGACGAACACGAGGCAAGGCTGGCGCAAATGTATGAGCGAAAATAAATCGGAGTATTATTCGAAGAATAATGCGAAGAATAAAGCGAAGAATAAAGCGAATAATAAAGTTGTCCGCTCGCACATATTTAGCGTTTAGAATTAAACGATTTTAACTTAAAGATGTGGTTCGGCAAGGTTATGTTGGCGTAAAAGGTTGTTTATTCTCTGTAAAAATTACAATTATAAGGTACAGAACTTAAATACGTATATAACAGCAAATTACTCGTTATCGGCTTCCTATGCACGGCGGACAATATGATTGAATAATATATCTGCTGACATAGATTTATATACTTTTAGCTAATTTAAATTACAGTTAACCGTTCGCACAAATTACGGAATATAAAGATCAAAGTAAATAATAGGATATAATAGAATAAGCAATAAAGTATCGATATCGATTATTAAGCGTTGCCATTATTAAGTGTTGCCATTATTAAGCGTTGCCATTATTAACAGACGTCCCTTTGAGATTTTTTGATCTTCTCTGGGCAGCTCACTTCAAAGGCTGATGTTAGATTATTTTGAAGCTGTATTGATTCAATTTCTAGATCGTGAGTAGACATAATGTCCGCCGAGGCCGTGTTAGCCTCTTGTTCAATAGATAATTGAAAGAGTTCCCAATTTGTTTTCTTTGGGTTTCTGTAGAACTGGATAGTCTCCCTTGAGGCCTCTATGTCGAACCTTAAGTGCTGATGGTCCGACATGAATACCTCATTTGAGACATGCCAGTTGGAGATAAATGTGGACATATTTGCCGTGCATATAGTCAGGTCTAAGACCTCGCCCCTAATAGCGTTTAAAAACGTCGGCTCATTTCCCCGGTTTAAGATATGTAAGTTGTTACTGAGAGTAAAATCAAGAAATGACTCACCTCTCGCATTGGTGTTGGAGCTACCCCATACTATATGATGGGCGTTGGCGTCACAGCCCAACACGAATTTCAACCGCTTCCTCCTGCAGAACTCCTCTAGGGCGATTACTTCCCTTGTGGGCATTACGTCACTGTCTCCAGGAAGGTAGGCCGAGGCAAGTATAACCGGTTGTACACCAATCTGAGTTGGCACCTTAGTCCATACGGCCACTAGGTCCTGATGTATCAACTCTGAAATGGGAAAAATGGTTGTGTTACTTCTTATCACTAAGGCCGCTCTGAGCCTACTGTTGTAGGTGTCATATATAATCTTACCATCGCAATCATTGAGGCCTTTGATAGCCTCATTGGAAACCCAGGGTTCTTGGATGAATGCGACATCCAAGTTCTCCTTGTTGAACCGCCAGCACAAGACGTCCGAGGCCGCCTTAGCGTGATGCAGGTTCACCTGCAGGCACTTCATGTGCTTAGTAAGGCTTCTTGGGGGGTCTGCCATCGGATGGTCTCGATTTGTTTCGCTGGGCCCTCTTAGCCACTTTTCTCCCTCTGCCTTCTCCCTAGAGTACCCTTTCCTCTCTTGACTGTTCTGCAACGCCCTGTCCCCGATGTGACCTTATTGGGGGTCTAAATTTGATCAGGGCGGCAGACGCGTCCCTTGCGGGTGAGAGTGGGGGTTCCTTACTCCTCGGTTTTGCGTTCCCTTCTGGGCAGGCCGGCCGCTCCTTAGGGTTTCCACCCGAGGAATTTATGTTGGTTAGCTCCACAGAGGGCCTTCGCAACATTTGGGCGTCCTTTGAGCAACAGGGTCGCTCTTCGTTCGCCGTGCTATTGCTAGCCACAGTGGTGGATGCTGTTGTTGCAGCTGTATTTACGGAGGGTGCATTGTTACGTACCGCTGTAGGGCCTTTCTTATGGATACGCACCCTTCCGAACCCATAATTTACCACGTGCCCCAGCCTGTCGAGAGTCTCAGCGGAGTTGGGGTCAACCGAGAGAGTGAGTCAGAGGTGGGTTCTCGTTGTACCCTGTTGAGTGCCCTCCAGTTGCCCACTTGCAGACCCGCGATTTGCCCCTCGACAAGAGCTAGGATGTCTTCCACCGACGTGGTCACCGCCTCCGAGAAAAAGCCCACATAAACCGAAGGTTTGGGCACTTCAGTTGCGTCAGCAACCTTAATTGTGGCGCCCTTCCACGGCTTTAGCTTGGGAGCCACATTCCGGAGCCACTCCGAGGTCTCTGCGTCCACACAGCTGATGGCCAGCCACCCCGGCCGGAAAGAGAAGCTGCTGAAATTAGGCTTTATAGAGCCTTTGCGCTGCTGCCTTACCGCTTCTAGGATAGCGGACTGAATCAGCTGCAGTTGCTGCAGAGACCAGAGCATCCTTGGGTAACTTGGCGGCAATAGTGCTACCATGCACCCATCTTTAGCAGGCATTCTACCTGATACCGCCCCCGCAACCTGAGCAAAGGTTGCCTTTGGCTGCATTGGTCCCACTTGGGCCCTTTTGTCGGTTGGTCCCACTTTACGCTTTGGAGAGTTGTGGACATTGGAGGAGTCGGTCGTTTTCGACCTATCCCTCTTACCACAACTACTCAGCATGCCAGCGAGCTCTCGCTTTCCCTTGGCCATAGGCAAGAGGGCTAGCTTTTTCGCTTGGAGCGGTAGAACTTGTAGCATTTCTTGCCCGCTCCAGAGAGTTTGGAAGCTGGAGTGCTCGTCTCCTCCGGCTGGGATGAGAGCAAGAGCTCCTCCTCATCCGTAGGGATCTGGGTATCGCTGTCCATTGGAACTGAGTTCAAGTTGGCCATAACAATATCCAGGCACTCGATGACACCCCTTGGGCCGTTTGGACTGGGGTCCTTTTCGTCCCTCGTAGTGACAAGAGGTGTTAGCTCGCTGCCCCGAACGGTAGGATTTACGTCCATTGCGTTCGCTGCAGTTGCCATGTCTTCGATCAATTCTGCGGGCATCGAGTGCTCCTTTGAGTTAACCGACTGCTCTCCGCTGAAGGCGGAAGCAGAGTGATTGTTGTTTTTGTTTGTTTTGTTTGTTTGTTGTTCTTCCATAATTTTGGTCCCACAAGTAATGGGGGAAGAGCGAGGTCATCCAAGGCAGAGCCCCGGTACCTCGGAAAGGCTAAATAAAACCAGAAGGCGCCACGTAACTGGAGTACACCGTTAGAAGAAACACTAACGTAGTGCCATTCAGTCCAAGGTACGGTACGATTGACACCAGGACTTACGGATTTTATCGAGTTTTTCTCTCTAGATCCGCCATATTTAGTAGAAAGCAGGGGCACCTCGTGCAGGGTGTGACTCTTCGCCACGTATGGTCGGTCTTGGGCATAAGCCCCTGATCCAAAATGCTGCAACAGCAGGGGATCGTGTTAATTTAAACATAAATTACTGTTGATTTAACAAGATAACCTATTGTTAATTTCACGAATACTATTGCAAAATTAATCTTTCTATCATGTTAAATTACAGGTGAAATTAACAAGATTTTGGTGTTAATTCCACAGTTTTTATCATATTAAATTAAGTGTTAAATTTAGGACGGATGGAAAGACCAAGTTTCCATTAAGCGTCCTTACCGGATAGCCAATGTTTTGCAATGGTCATACAGTAATTTCTTGAAACTACTAAAGTTAGTGCACTTTTTTATGTGCGACGGTAATTCAATAAAACACTTTAGCTCTTTATAGAAAATGTTTCTTTTATCCACTTCATTTTTATTTTGATTTAATGCACGATATTTTTGAGGGTGCTTGTAGATATGATATTTCAGAAGTTCTTTTAATATTATTGTAACCAAAAAGTATTTTAGCGTTGAAACGCTTAACTACCGAAAGCAAGTGTTTCAGTATGGTGAAACAGATATCGATAATATTTATCCTCCTGTAAGTTTAGCGAATTTAAAGACTTCAAACTTTCGTATGTCAGCTAGAGAAATGATGTCTTTCTCACATCACCTTCCTTTAATCTACCGTTACAAACTTGCTTGAGTTCACAACTTATGTTTCAAATGGATTCAGAGAATTTATGTACACTGATGTTATATATGTACACTGATTTTAGTAAAGCATTCGACAGAGTAAGTCACTCTTTACCGATCCATAAACTCGATCTCCTTGGTTTTCAACCTGATCTCCTTCGTTGGATATCTTCTTACCTCATTGACAGCACACAATGACTTCTTTTTAAAAATAGTTCCTCAAACATTTTTTATGTTTCTTCAGGGGTCCCGCAAGGAAGTCACCTTGGTCCGATTCTATTTTTACATTTTATAAATGACTTACCTTCTGTAATGAATTATTCAAAAATTTCATTGTATGCTGATGATGTAAAGCTTTCATTCTCATTCTGTTCAGGAAAGGTCCTTACTACAAGCGGATTTAAATAGCATGGCTAACTAGTGTGAAGTAAATGACATTCCACTAAACCTAAGTATGTAAAGAAATGTGATTTTCTCGCAGGGCAGTTCAACCAGTCTTATGATATATCTAACTCTAACCTCGAACAAGTGTTTAACTTTCTTGATCTTGGAATTACAATGAACCAAAAAATTCAATTTCAATCTTCATAAATGTTTCAGTTAACAAAGCCGAAGATGTTTTTGCATTTGTAAAACAATGGTTAAAAGAATTCAATGACCCTTACATCACGAAGGCTCTGTTCACAACGTTAGTGAGGCCCATACTGGAATATGGATCTGTTGTTTGGAACCCGCGCTATCAAGTTCATTCCGACCGAATAGAGACAATTCAAAACCAATTTCTGCTTTATGCTTTAAGAAATTTTCGTTGGGATTCTCAGTACAACCTGCCGCCATATATAAGTCGTTTAAAACTCATTGATCTTCCTACACTTGCTAGGCGCAGAGAAATGCTAGGCATTATATTTTTGATCAAGTTACTGACAGGCTTGATCTCTAGCCCATCTCTTGACGAAATAAAACTAAACGTTCGCTCCAGAATTTCAAGACATTTCCGGCCTCTCTTTCTGAAGCCATGTAAAAGTAATTTTGAGTTAAATGAGCCACTCTTTAGTTTGTGTCAGGATTTTGACACTCACTCCGGTTCTTTTGATATTTCAGACTCACTTTTTTACATAAAGAAAACTATACTCAATACTCTCAATAATTGATTCATACATACATATATATTACTATTCGATCACCTGATGGGCATTTGTTCTGTAGCTGAACATTTTTAGAGCTTGACACTTAACAAACCTCAGCCTTTCTTGACTCGGCGCAACATATATGAAAAAAACAAAAAAAAATTTTTTTTGATATATCCGTGCGCCTTGGGGGAATAAAACCGTTGGGATTATTATTATTATTATTATAATAATCGGTGACTTAGTTCCTGAAGAAGATGATATTTCGATTTTTTTTTAGTTCTTCTTCAAATTATTGATATTCTTATGACGACTGACATAGACAACAGTTCTTTACTGCAATTAGACGCTCTCATTAAACGTCATAATTCTTTATACATTTCTTTGTTTAATAAACAATTCAAACCAAAATTTCATTTTCTTGTTCATTACGTTTCATCCATAAAAAAATGCGGACCATTAAAAAATATTTGGTGCTTGAGATTCGAATCAGTCCATAAAATATTTAGGACTTATGCAAATTTAATGAACTCCAGAATAAATGTGCCCTGGAGTCTTTCCATAAAGGCTTCTTTAAAATTCGCTTTTAGATTGACTGACGAAAAATTTTTTCAATTAGATTTGAATAAAAATATTAAATTTATTTTACCCTATAGTATAATATTAAAACATACTACGGAGTTTCAACGAAAATTTGCGTTACAGAAATATCAATTATACTCTAAAATAACATATAAAGGCTTAGATTTCTTTTTTGTTACAAAAGATGATACCTCTACATTATTTGAAATTGAAGATATTGCCGAAAGCACATTAGAAAAGCTTTTCTTCATATGTTCTAAATATAATATGCATTTAAACCAAATATTCAGGCATACATATATGCTAGGTGAAAAATCATCTAATTTTTGTTTTATAAACGCTTTAAGCTTACATTCTCCATCCCTACATGTACACATTTTGCGTAATAATATTATTATTATTATCAGGGCATAGTAGCGCAGCGACCTAAAAAAAAAGATCTATTGTGCTAACCCTTTAAGCTGTCACTCCATCTTTAGGCTATTTATGAGACTAAGCACTTTGGAGGGTGTGATTGTCCATCTCCAAGGTGTATTAGCCTGAGTCTACTTATACTCGGGCATTCACACAGTATGTGCTCAGAGGTCTCCGCCTCTAAGCCACAAAACCTACAGTGTGAAACCTAAGAGAGTCCTATTTTGTGAAGGTGGTATCTTAGCCTACAGTGACCTGTTAAGTACCCGGTGAGAGTTCTAAGACCCTCCCTGCTGAGATTAAGAAGTTTTCTAGAGGTTTCACGGGATGGACTTATGAACCTCTTAGATTGCCTATTACCCTTTGACGATCGCCATTGGGCTGCGATTCTCCAGTCCTCCCACCTTCTTAGAAGTTCTGCTGTGTATCCCTTAGAAGGACCGCAGAACGGCTGAGGACTGCAGAAGCTCTGTTGGGCCCCTTTTTTTGCGAGATAGTCCGCCCTCTCATTGCCATCCACACCCTCATGACCCGGAACCCACCACAGAGTGACTTTGTTGTTGGCTCCTAATGATTCCAGTGCCGCCCTGCAGCTGTCTACCAGTTTTGACTCCGTTTTGAAGGAGTCTAGTGCCCTAAGGGCTGCCTGGCTGTCTGACATAATGTTGATTGTGGCTCCATTTGTCTTTCTGCGAAGACATTCGTGTGCACACAGCTCAATAGCATAGATTTCCGCTTGGAAGATGGTTGGGTATGACCCCACTTGGGCACTTTTTTGAAATCTTGGTCCGAACACCCCGGCCCCGGTGCTCCCATTGATAAGTTTGGAACCGTCAGTGTACCAGACCTGTGATCCTTTATTAATTGCTTTCACTATCCCTTTACATGTATCCCTTTCAAGTATTATGACTTTGTAGGTCTTGGTAAAGGATAGTTTTGGCAACATAGTATCTGTGAGTTTGAATATTGGATCGGCACTGAGTGGTTGTAGGACACCCAAATGCCCCCTGAAATCTCCACTTTTCAGACGACTAAGATTATACAGTCTCAGAGCGCCCTGGCAAGCCTCTTTTTCAATGAGTATGGCCAATGGTGGGATGCCCGAGATGATCCCAAGCGCTTCTGTTGGACATGTGCGCATGGCCCCCGTAATGGCCACACAGACGAGGCGATAGAGTTTGCCGAGAGTACCGCCGGAGCTCGCCATTTTGGCCTTAGGCCACCATACAAGTGCTGCGTAGGTGATAATTGGCTTTATCACCGTGTTAAATGACCAGTATTGAGTTTCGGGGAGATTCCCCAGGTTTTGCCGTGTAGTCTTTGACAAGCATAGAATGCTCTTGTCGCTTTATTGGTACTTTCTGTGAGATGAGAGTTCCAGTTGAGCTTACTATCCAGAGTGATCCCTAGGTATTTCACCTCTTTTGAGAATTCGATCTCAGTACCTCCCAGCATTGAATCCATTCCCTTTAAGCTTCTCTAAGAGTTCATCGACAACGAGTGTCCACAATAGAGGTGAGAGAACACCCCCTTGAGGGCAGCCACGAGTGGCCGTTACCCGAAGTCTACTTCCACCTAGTTCAGCCATTATGGTTCTGGATTTCAGCATGCTTATTACCCACTTGGTTATAAGCTTCGGGATATCCTTCCTTGCTAATCCTGCGGAGATTGCCTCATAACTTGTATTGTCAAAGGCACCTGATATATCAAGGAATGCACACAGGGCTATCTGTTTGTACTCTAAGGCCTTTTCAAGTACTTGAGTTAGGCCGTGTATGGCAGTAATAGTAGACTTCCCTGCTTGATATGCATGTTGACTTTCACAGAGTGGTTTAACCTTGAGATAGGTGTCCCTGATGTGAAAGTCAATAAGTTTTTCCAGTGTCTTTATTACAAACGAACTTAGGCTTATAGGTCTAAAAGCCTTTGAAAGTTGATTGGAATTTTTTCCGGCTTTGGGAATAAATACTACTCTTACCTCTTTCCAAGGTGAGGGAATATAGGCAAGAAGCAAACTCGTCCTCAGTATTCTAACAAGGGTTCCAGATATGGATTCCATAGCCCGCTGAAGCAGACATGGGTAGATACCATCTGGACCAGGGGATTTGTATGCACTGAACGTTGAAATAGCCCACCGTACCCTGTCACGGTTGACAATTCTTCTCGTAAGACCTCTTGTCCTACCGTTAGCGCACACTGTAGCAACAGTGGTCACAGTAGGATTTTGGTCTTGTATAATACATCCTGGGAAGTGGGTTTCCATTAGAAGCCGGTTGGTCTCCTCAGGGTCACTCGTGTAGGTTCCGTCAGGTTTCCTTAGTGTGCATAGGCCATTTGTATGATCCAGTCTAAGTGCTTTCTGCAGACGCTGAGCAACAGGAAGGGTGGAGATACCCTCACAGTGCTTACGCCATGTGATCCTTTTGGACTCTCTTAGCTCTCTGTTATAGGCAGTGATGGCTGTTTTGTAAGTGGACCATTCACCAGTCCGTTTAGCCCTATTGAATAGCTTTCGAGCCTTTTGTCGAAGTTTTCTGAGATTGCCGTTCCACCATGGGACGTCCCTTTGAGATTTTTTGATCTTCTCTGGGCAGCTCACTTCAAAGGCTGATGTTAGATTATTTTGAAGCTGTATTGATTCAATTTCTAGATCGTGAGTAGACATAATGTCCGCCGAGGCCGTGTTAGCCTCTTGTTCAATAGATAAGTGAAAGAGTTCCCAATTTGTTTTCTTTGGGTTTCTGTAGAACTGGATAGTCTCCCTTGAGGCCT
The DNA here is from genome assembly GCA_963971545.1 of Philophylla caesio. Classification (NCBI taxonomy): domain Eukaryota; kingdom Metazoa; phylum Arthropoda; class Insecta; order Diptera; family Tephritidae; genus Philophylla; species Philophylla caesio. Next base: position 43,757,551 of record OZ020606.1, on the reverse strand, counting down.
CTATGTCGAACCTTAAGTGCTGATGGTCCGACATGAATACCTCATTTGAGACATGCCAGTTGGAGATAAATGTGGACATATTTGCCGTGCATATAGTCAGGTCTAAGACCTCGCCCCTAATAGCGTTTAAAAACGTCGGCTCATTTCCCCGGTTTAAGATATGTAAGTTGTTACTGAGAGTAAAATCAAGAAATGACTCACCTCTCGCATTGGTGTTGGAGCTACCCCATACTATATGATGGGCGTTGGCGTCACAGCCCAACACGAATTTCAACCGCTTCCTCCTGCAGTACTCCTCTAGGGCGATTACTTCCCTTGTGGGCATTACGTCACTGTCTCCAGGAAGGTAGGCCGAGGCAAGTATAACCGGTTGTACACCAATCTGAGTTGGCACCTTAGTCCATACGGCCACTAGGTCCTGATGTATCAACTCTGAAATGGGAAAAAAGGTTGTGTTACTTCTTATCACTAAGGCCGCTCTGAGCCTACTGTTGTAGGTGTCATATATAATCTTACCATCGCAATCATTGAGGCCTTTGATAGCCTCATTGGAAACCCAGGGTTCTTGGATGAATGCGACATCCAAGTTCTCCTTGTTGAACCGCCAGCACAAGACGTCCGAGGCCGCCTTAGCGTGATGCAGGTTCACCTGCAGGCACTTCATGTGCTTAGTAAGGCTTCTTGGGGGGTCTGCCATCGGATGGTCTCGATTTGTTTCGCTGGGCCCTCTTAGCCACTTTTCTCCCTCTGCCTTCTCCCTAGAGTACCCTTTCCTCTCTTGACTGTTCTGCAACGCCCTGTCCCCGATGTGACCTTATTGGGGGTCTAAATTTGATCAGGGCGGCAGACGCGTCCCTTGCGGGTGAGAGTGGGGGTTCCTTACTCCTCGGTTTTGCGTTCCCTTCTGGGCAGGCCGGCCGCTCCTTAGGGTTTCCACCCGAGGAATTTATGTTGGTTAGCTCCACAGAGGGCCTTCGCAACATTTGGGCGTCCTTTGAGCAACAGGGTCGCTCTTCGTTCGCCGTGCTATTGCTAGCCACAGTGGTGGATGCTGTTGTTGCAGCTGTATTTACGGAGGGTGCATTGTTACGTACCGCTGTAGGGCCTTTCTTATGGATACGCACCCTTCCGAACCCATAATTTACCACGTGCCCCAGCCTGTCGAGAGTCTCAGCGGAGTTGGGGTCAACCGAGAGAGTGAGTCAGAGGTGGGTTCTCGTTGTACCCTGTTGAGTGCCCTCCAGTTGCCCACTTGCAGACCCGCGATTTGCCCCTCGACAAGAGCTAGGATGTCTTCCACCGACGTGGTCACCGCCTCCGAGAAAAAGCCCACATAAACCGAAGGTTTGGGCACTTCAGTTGCGTCAGCAACCTTAATTGTGGCGCCCTTCCACGGCTTTAGCTTGGGAGCCACATTCCGGAGCCACTCCGAGGTCTCTGCGTCCACACAGCTGATGGCCAGCCACCCCGGCCGGAAAGAGAAGCTGCTGAAATTAGGCTTTATAGAGCCTTTGCGCTGCTGCCTTACCGCTTCTAGGATAGCGGACTGAATCAGCTGCAGTTGCTGCAGAGACCAGAGCATCCTTGGGTAACTTGGCGGCAATAGTGCTACCATGCACCCATCTTTAGCAGGCATTCTACCTGATACCGCCCCCGCAACCTGAGCAAAGGTTGCCTTTGGCTGCATTGGTCCCACTTGGGCCCTTTTGTCGGTTGGTCCCACTTTACGCTTTGGAGAGTTGTGGACATTGGAGGAGTCGGTCGTTTTCGACCTATCCCTCTTACCACAACTACTCAGCATGCCAGCGAGCTCCCGCTTTCCCTTGGCCATAGGCAAGAGGGCTAGCTTTTTCGCTTGGAGCGGTAGAACTTGTAGCATTTCTTGCCCGCTCCAGAGAGTTTGGAAGCTGGAGTGCTCGTCTCCTCCGGCTGGGATGAGAGCAAGAGCTCCTCCTCATCCGTAGGGATCTGGGTATCGCTGTCCATTGGAACTGAGTTCAAGTTGGCCATAACAATATCCAGGCACTCGATGACACCCCTTGGGCCGTTTGGACTGGGGTCCTTTTCGTCCCTCGTAGTGACAAGAGGTGTTAGCTCGCTGCCCCGAACGGTAGGATTTACGTCCATTGCGTTCGCTGCAGTTACCATGTCTTCGATCAATTCTGCGGGCATCGAGTGCTCCTTTGAGTTAACCGACTGCTCTCCGCTGAAGGCGGAAGCAGAGTGATTGTTGTTTTTGTTTGTTTTGTTTGTTTGTTGTTCTTCCATAATTTTGGTCCCACAAGTAATGGGGGAAGAGCGAGGTCATCCAAGGCAGAGCCCCGGTACCTCGGAAAGGCTAAATAAAACCAGAAGGCGCCACGTAACTGGAGTACACCGTTAGAAGAAACACTAACGTAGTGCCATTCAGTCCAAGGCACGGTACGATTGACACCAGGACTTACGGATTTTATCGAGTTTTTCTCTCTAGATCCGCCATATTTAGTAGAAAGCAGGGGCACCTCGTGCAGGGTGTGACTCTTCGCCACGTATGGTCGGTCTTGGGCATAAGCCCCTGATCCAGAATGCTGCAACAGCAGGGGATCGTGTTAATTTAAACATAAATTACTGTTGATTTAACAAGATAACCTATTGTTAATTTCACGAATACTATTGCAAAATTAATCTTTCTATCATGTTAAATTACAGGTGAAATTAACAAGATTTTGGTGTTAATTCCACAGTTTTTATCATATTAAATTAAGTGTTAAATTTAGGACGGATGGAAAGACCAAGTTTCCATTAAGCGTCCTTACCGGATAGCCAATGTTTTGCAATGGTCATACAGTAATTTCTTGAAACTACTAAAGTTAGTGCACTTTTTTATGTGCGACGGTAATTCAATAAAACACTTTAGCTCTTTATAGAAAATGTTTCTTTTATCCACTTCATTTTTATTTTGATTTAATGCACGATATTTTTGAGGGTGTTTGTAGATATGATATTTCAGAAGTTCTTTTAATATTATTGTAACCAAAAAGTATTTTAGCGTTGAAACGCTTAACTACCGAAAACAAGTGTTTCAGTATGGTGAAACAGATATCGATAATATTTATCCTCCTGTAAGTTTAGCGAATTTAAAGACTTCAAACTTTCGTATGTCAGCTAGAGAAATGATGTCTTTCTCACATCACCTTCCTTTAATCTACCGTTACAAACTTGCTTGAGTTCACAACTTATGTTTCAAATGGATTCAGAGAATTTATGTAGACTGATGTTATATATGTACACTGATTTTAGTAAAGCATTCGACAGAGTAAGTCACTCTTTACCGATCCATAAACTCGATCTCCTTGGTTTTCAACCTGATCTCCTTCGTTGGATATCTTCTTACCTCATTGACAGCACACAATGACTTCTTTTTAAAAATAGTTCCTCAAACATTTTTTATGTTTCTTCAGGGGTCCCGCAAGGAAGTCACCTTGGTCCGATTCTATTTTTACATTTTATAAATGACTTACCTTCTTTAATGAATTATTCAAAAATTTCATTGTATGCTGATGATGTAAAGCTTTCATTCTCATTCTGTTCAGGAAAGGTCCTTACTACAAGCGGATTTAAATAGCATGGCTAACTAGTGTGAAGTAAATGACATTCCACTAAACCTAAGTATGTAAAGAAATGTGATTTTCTCGCAGGGCAGTTCAACCAGTCTTATGATATATCTAACTCTAACCTCGAACAAGTGTTTAACTTTCTTGATCTTGGAATTACAATGAACCAAAAAATTCAATTTCAATCTTCATAAATGTTTCAGTTAACAAAGCCGAAGATGTTTTTGCATTTGTAAAACAATGGTTAAAAGAATTCAATGACCCTTACATCACGAAGGCTCTGTTCACAACGTTAGTGAGGCCCATACTGGAATATGGATCTGTTGTTTGGAACCCGCGCTATCAAGTTCATTCCGACCGAATAGAGACAATTCAAAACCAATTTCTGCTTTATGCTTTAAGAAATTTTCGTTGGGATTCTCAGTACAACCTGCCGCCATATATAAGTCGTTTAAAACGCCACTCTTTAGTTTGTGTCAGGATTTTGACACTCACTCCGGTTCTTTTGATATTTCAGACTCACTTTTTTACATAAAGAAAACTATACTCAATACTCTCAATAATTGATTCATACATACATATATATTACTATTCGATCACCTGATGGGCATTTGTTCTGTAGCTGAACATTTTTAGAGCTTGACACTTAACAAACCTCAGCCTTTCTTGACTCGGCGCAACATATATGAAAAAAACAAAAAAAAATTTTTTTTGATATATCCGTGCGCCTTGGGGGAATAAAACCGTTGGGATTATTATTATTATTATAATAATCGGTGACTTAGTTCCTGAAGAAGATGATATTTCGATTTTTTTTTAGTTCTTCTTCAAATTATTGATATTCTTATGACGACTGACATAGACAACAGTTCTTTACTGCAATTAGACGCTCTCACTAAACGTCATAATTCTTTATACATTTCTTTGTTTAATAAACAATTCAAACCAAAATTTCATTTTCTTGTTCATTACGTTTCATCCATAAAAAAATGCGGACCATTAAAAAATATTTGGTGCTTGAGATTCGAATCAGTCCATAAAATATTTAAGACTTATGCAAATTTAATGAACTCCAGAATAAATGTGCCCTGGAGTCTTTCCATAAAGGCTTCTTTAAAATTCGCTTTTAGATTGACTGACGAAAAATTTTTTCAATTAGATTTGAATAAAAATATTAAATTTATTTTACCCTATAGTATAATATTAAAACATACTACGGAGTTTCAACGAAAATTTGCATTACAGAAATATCAATTATACTCTAAAATAACATATAAAGGCTTAGATTTTAAAAGCAATTTCTTTTTTGTTACAAAAGATGATACCTCTACATTATTTGAAATTGAAGATATTGCCGAAAGCACATTAGAAAAGCTTTTCTTCATATGTTCTAAATATAATATGCATTTAAACCAAATATTCAGGCATACATATATGCTAGGTGAAAAATCATCTAATTTTTGTTTTATAAACGCTTTAAGCTTACATTCTCCATCCCTACATGTACACATTTTGCGTAATAATATTATTATTATTATCAGGGCATAGTAGCGCAGCGACCTAAAAAAAAAGATCTATTGTGCTAACCCTTTAAGCTGTCACTCCATCTTTAGGCTATTTATGAGACTAAGCACTTTGGAATGTGATTGTCCATCTCCAAGGTGTATTAGCCTGAGTCTACTTATACTCGGGCATTCACACAGTATGTGCTCAGAGGTCTCCGCCTCTAAGCCACAAAACCTACAGTGTGAAACCTAAGAGAGTCCTATTTTGTGAAGGTGGTATCTTAGCCTACAGTGACCTGTTAAGTACCCGGTGAGAGTTCTAAGACCCTCCCTGCTGAGATTAAGAAGTTTTCTAGAGGTTTCACGGGATGGACTTATGAACCTCTTAGATTGCCTATTACCCTTTGACGATCGCCATTGGGCTGCGATTCTCCAGTCCTCCCACCTTCTTAGAAGTTCTGCTGTGTATCCCTTAGAAGGACCGCAGAACAGCTGAGGACTGCAGAAGCTCTGTTGGGCCCCTTTTTTTGCGAGATAGTCCGCCCTCTCATTGCCATCCACACCCTCATGACCCGGAACCCACCACAGAGTGACTTTGTTGTTGGCTCCTAATGATTCCAGTGCCGCCCTGCAGCTGTCTACCAGTTTTGACTCCGTTTTGAAGGAGTCTAGTGCCCTAAGGGCTGCCTGGCTGTCTGACATAATGTTGATTGTGGCTCCATTTGTCTTTCTGCGAAGACATTCGTGTGCACACAGCTCAATAGCATAGATTTCCGCTTGGAAGATGGTTGGGTATGACCCCATTTGGGCACTTTTTTGAAATCTTGGTCCGAACACCCCGGCCCCGGTGCTCCCATTGATAAGTTTGGAACCGTCAGTGTACCAGACCTGTGATCCTTTATTAATTGCTTTCACTATCCCTTTACATGTATCCCTTTCAAGTATTATGACTTTGTAGGTCTTGGTAAAGGATAGTTTTGGCAACATAGTATCTGTGAGTTTGAATATTGGATCGGCACTGAGTGGTTGTAGGACACCCAAATGCCCCCTGAAATCTCCACTTTTCAGACGACTAAGATTATACAGTCTCAGAGCGCCCTGACAAGCCTCTTTTTCAATGAGTATGGCCAATGGTGGGATGCCCGAGATGATCCCAAGCGCTTCTGTTGGACATGTGCGCATGGCCCCCGTAATGGCCACACAGACGAGGCGATAGAGTTTGCCGAGAGTACCGCCGGAGCTCGCCATTTTGGCCTTAGGCCACCATACAAGTGCTGCGTAGGTGATAATTGGCTTTATCACCGTGTTAAATGACCAGTATTGAGTTTCGGGGAGATTCCCCAGGTTTTGCCGTGTAGTCTTTGACAAGCATAGAATGCTCTTGTCGCTTTATTGGTACTTTCTGTGAGATGAGAGTTCCAGGTGAGCTTACTATCCAGGTGATCCCTAGGTATTTCACCTCTTTTGAGAATTCGATCTCAGTACCTCCCAGCATTGAATCCATTCCCTTTAAGCTTCTCTAAGAGTTCATCGACAACGAGTGTCCACAATAGAGGTGAGAGAACACCCCCTTGAGGGCAGCCACGAGTGGCCGTTACCCGAAGTCTACTTCCACCTAGTTCAGCCATTATGGTTCTGGATTTCAGCATGCTTATTACCCACTTGGTTATAAGCTTCGGGATATCCTTCCTTGCTAATCCTGCGGAGATTGCCTCATAACTTGTATTGTCAAAGGCACCTGATATATCAAGGAATGCACACAGGGCTATCTGTTTGTACTCTAAGGCCTTTTCAAGTACTTGAGTTAGGCCGTGTATGGCAGTAATAGTAGACTTCCCTGCTTGATATGCATGTTGACTTTCACAGAGTGGTTTAACCTTGAGATAGGTGTCCCTGATGTGAAAGTCAATAAGTTTTTCCAGTGTCTTTATTACAAACGAACTTAGGCTTATAGGTCTAAAAGCCTTTGAAAGTTGATTGGAATTTTTTCCGGCTTTGGGAATAAATACTACTCTTACCTCTTTCCAAGGTGAGGGAATATAGGCAAGAAGCAAACTCGTCCTCAGTATTCTAACAAGGGTTCCAGATATGGATTCCATAGCCCGCTGAAGCAGACATGGGTAGATACCATCTGGACCAGGGGATTTGTATGCACTGAACGTTGAAATAGCCCACCGTACCCTGTCACGGTTGACAATTCTTCTCGTAAGACCTCTTGTCCTACCGTTAGCGCACACTGTAGCAACAGTGGTCACAGTAGGATTTTGGTCTTGTATAATACATCCTGGGAAGTGGGTTTCCATTAGAAGCCGGTTGGTCTCCTCAGGGTCACCCGTGTAGGTTCCGTCAGGTTTCCTTAGTGTGCATAGGCCATTTGTATGATCCAGTCTAAGTGCTTTCTGCAGACGCTGAGCAACAGGAAGGGTGGAGATACCCTCACAGTGCTTACGCCATGTGATCCTTTTGGACTCTCTTAGCTCTCTGTTATAGACAGTGATGGCTGTTTTGTAAGTGGACCATTCACCAGTCCGTTTAGCCCTATTGAATAGCTTTCGAGCCTTTTGTCGAAGTTTTCTGAGATTGCCGTTCCCCCATGGGACGTCCCTTTGAGATTTTTTGATCTTCTCTGGGCAGCTCACTTCAAAGGCTGATGTTAGATTATTTTGAAGCTGTATTGATTCAATTTCTAGATCGTGAGTAGACATAATGTCCGCCGAGGCCGTGTTAGCCTCTTGTTCAATAGATAAGTGAAAGAGTTCCCAATTTGTTTTCTTTGGGTTTCTGTAGAACTGGATAGTCTCCCTTGAGGCCTCTATGTCGAACCTTAAGTGCTGATGGTCCGACATGAATACCTCATTTGAGACATGCCAGTTGGAGATAAATGTGGACATATTTGCCGTGCATATAGTCAGGTCTAAGACCTCGCCCCTAATAGCGTTTAAAAACGTCGGCTCATTTCCCCGGTTTAAGATATGTAAGTTGTTACTGAGAGTAAAATCAAGAAATGACTCACCTCTCGCATTGGTGTTGGAGCTACCCCATACTATATGATGGGCGTTGGCGTCACAGCCCAACACGAATTTCAACCGCTTCCTCCTGCAGTACTCCTCTAGGGCGATTACTTCCCTTGTGGGCATTACGTCACTGTCTCCAGGAAGGTAGGCCGAGGCAAGTATAACCGGTTGTACACCAATCTGAGTTGGCACCTTAGTCCATACGGCCACTAGGTCCTGATGTATCAACTCTGAAATGGGAAAAAAGGTTGTGTTACTTCTTATCACTAAGGCCGCTCTGAGCCTACTGTTGTAGGTGTCATATATAATCTTACCATCGCAATCATTGAGGCCTTTGATAGCCTCATTGGAAACCCAGGGTTCTTGGATGAATGCGACATCCAAGTTCTCCTTGTTGAACCGCCAGCACAAGACGTCCAAGGCCGCCTTAGCGTGATGCAGGTTCACCTGCAGGCACTTCATGTGCTTAGTAAGGCTTCTTGGGGGGTCTGCCATCGGATGGTCTCGATTTGTTTCGCTGGGCCCTCTTAGCCACTTTTCTCTGCCTTCTCCCTAGAGTACCCTTTCCTCTCTTGACTGTTCTGCAACGCCCTGTCCCCGATGTGACCTTATTGGGGGTCTAAATTTGATCAGGGCGGCAGACGCGTCCCTTGCGGGTGAGAGTGGGGGTTCCTTACTCCTCGGTGTTGCGTTCCCTTCTGGGCAGGCCGGCCGCTCCTTAGGGTTTCCACCCGAGGAATTTATGTTGGTTAGCTCCACAGAGGGCCTTCGCAACATTTGAGCGTCCTTTGAGCAACAGGGTCGCTCTTCGTTCGCCGTGCCACAGTGGTGGATGCTGTTGTTGCAGCTGTATTTACGGAGGGTGCATTGTTACGTACCGCTGTAGGGCCTTTCTTATGGATACGCACCCTTCCGAACCCATAATTTACCACGTGCCCCAGCCTGTCGAGAGTCTCAGCGGAGTTGGGGTCAACCGAGAGAGTGAGTCAGAGGTGGGTTCTCGTTGTACCCTGTTGAGTGCCCTCCAGTTGCCCACTTGCAGACCCACGATTTGCCCCTCGACAAGAGCAAGGATGTCTTCCACCGACGTGGTCACCGCCTCCGAGAAAAGGGCCACATAAACCGAAGGTTTGGGCACTTCAGTTGCGTCAGCAACCTTAATTGTGGCGCCCTTCCACGGCTTTAGCTTGGGAGCCACATTCCGGAGCCACTCCGAGGTCTCTGCGTCCACACAGCTGATGGCCAGCCACCCCGGCCGGAAAGAGAAGCTGCTGAAATTAGGCTTTATAGAGCCTTTGCGCTGCTGCCTTACCGCTTCTAGGATAGCGGACTGAATCAGCTGCAGTTGCTGCAGAGACCAGAGCATCCTTGGGTAACTTGGCGGCAATAGTGCTACCATGCACCCATCTTTAGCAGGCATTCTACCTGATACCGCCCCCGCAACCTGAGCAAAGGTTGCCTTTGGCTGCATTGGTCCCACTTGGGCCCTTTTGTCGGTTGGTCCCACTTTACGCTTTGGAGAGTTGTGGACATTGGAGGAGTCGGTCGTTTTCGACCTATCCCTCTTACCACAACTACTCAGCATGCCAGCGAGCTCCCGCTTTCCCTTGGCCATAGGCAAGAGGGCTAGCTTTTTCGCTTGGAGCGGTAGAACTTGTAGCATTTCTTGCCCGCTCCAGAGAGTTTGGAAGCTGGAGTGCTCGTCTGCTCCGGCTGGGATGAGAGCAAGAGCTCCTCCTCATCCGTAGGGATCTGGGTATCGCTGTCCATTGGAACTGAGTTCAAGTTGGCCATAACAATATCCAGGCACTCGATGACACCCCTTGGGCCGTTTGGACTGGGGTCCTTTTCGTCCCTCGTAGTGACAAGAGGTGTTAGCTCGCTGCCCCGAACGGTAGGATTTACGTCCATTGCGTTCGCTGCAGTTGCCATGTCTTCGATCAATTCTGCGGGCATCGAGTGCTCCTTTGAGTTAACCGACTGCTCTCCGCTGAAGGCGGAAGCAGAGTGATTGTTGTTTTTGTTTGTTTTGTTTGTTTGTTGTTCTTCCATAATTTTGGTCCCACAAGTAATGGGGGAAGAGCGAGGTCATCCAAGGCAGAGCCCCGGTACCTCGGAAAGGCTAAATAAAACCAGAAGGCGCCACGTAACTGGAGTACACCGTTAGAAGAAACACTAACGTAGTGCCATTCAGTCCAAGGCACGGTACGATTGACACCAGGACTTACGGATTTTATCGAGTTTTTCTCTCTAGATCCGCCATATTTAGTAGAAAGCAGGGGCACCTCGTGCAGGGTGTGACTCTTCGCCACGTATGGTCGGTCTTGGGCATAAGCCCCTGATCCAGAATGCTGCAACAGCAGGGGATCGTGTTAATATAAACATAAATTACTGTTGATTTAACAAGATAACCTATTGCTAATTTCACGAATACTATTGCAAAATTAATCTTTCTATCATGTTAAATTACAGGTGAAATTAACAAGATTTTGGTGTTAATTCCACAGTTTTTATCATATTAAATTAAGTGTTAAATTTAGGACGGATGGAAAGACCAAGTTTCCATTAAGCGTCCTTACCGGATATCCAATGTTTTGCAATGGTCATACAGTAATTTCTTGAAACTACTAAAGTTAGTGCACTTTTTTATGTGCGACGGTAATTCAATAAAACACTTTAGCTCTTTATAGAAAATGTTTCTTTTATCCACTTCATTTTTATTTTGATTTAATGCACGATATTTTTGAGGGTGTTTGTAGATATGATATTTCAGAAGTTCTTTTAATATTATTGTAACCAAAAAGTATTTTAGCGTTGAAACGCTTAACTACCGAAAGCAAGTGTTTCAGTATGGTGAAACAGATATCGATAATATTTATCCTCCTGTAAGTTTAGCGAATTTAAAGACTTCAAACTTTCGTATGTCAGCTAGAGAAATGATGTCTTTCTCACATCACCTTCCTTTAATCTACCGTTACAAACTTGCTTGAGTTCACAACTTATGTTTCAAATGGATTCAGAGAATTTATGTACACTGATGTTATATATGTACACTGATTTTAGTAAAGCATTCGACAGAGTAAGTCACTCTTTACCGATCCATAAACTCGATCTCCTTGGTTTTCAACCTGATCTCCTTCGTTGGATATCTTCTTACCTCATTGACAGCACACAATGACTTCTTTTTAAAAATAGTTCCTCAAACATTTTTTATGTTTCTTCAGGGGTCCCGCAAGGAAGTCACCTTGGTCCGATTCTATTTTTACATTTTATAAATGACTTACCTTCTGTAATGAATTATTCAAAAATTTCATTGTATGCTGATGATGTAAAGCTTTCATTCTCATTCTGTTCAGGAAAGGTCCTTACTACAAGCGGATTTAAATAGCATGGCTAACTAGTGTGAAGTAAATGACATTCCACTAAACCTAAGTATGTAAAGAAATGTGATTTTCTCGCAGGGCAGTTCAACCAGCTTCTTATGATATATCTAACTCTAACCTCGAACAAGTGTTTAACTTTGTTGATCTTGGAATTATAATGAACCACAAAATTCAATTTAAATCTTCATAAATGTTTCAGTTAACAAAGCCGAAGGTGTTTTTGCAACAAACAACAATGGTTAAAAGAATTCAATGACCCTTACATCACGAAGGCTCTGTTCACAACGTTAGTGAGGCCCATACTGGAATATGGATCTGTTGTTTGGAACCCGCGCTATCAAGTTCATTCCGACCGAATAGAGACAATTCAAAACCAATTTCTGCTTTATGCTTTAAGAAATTTTCGTTGGGATTCTCAGTACAACCTGCCGCCATATATAAGTCGTTTAAAACTCATTGATCTTCCTACACTTGCTAGTCGCAGAGAAATGCTAGGCATTATATTTTTGATCAAGTTACTGACAGGCTTGATCTCTAGCCCATCTCTTGACGAAATAAAACTAAACGTTCGCTCCAGAATTTCAAGACATTTCCGGCCTCTCTTTCTGAAGCCATGTAAAAGTAATTTTGAGTTAAATGAGCCACTCTTTAGTTTGTGTCAGGATTTTGACACTCACTCCGGTTCTTTTGATATTTCAGACTCACTTTTTTACATAAAGAAAACTATACTCAATACTCTCAATAATTGATTCATACATACATATATATTACTATTCGATCACCTGATGGGCATTTGTTCTGTAGCTGAACATTTTTAGAGCTTGACACTTAACAAACCTCAGCCTTTCTTGACTCGGCGCAACATATATGAAAAAAACAAAAAAAATTTTTTTTTGATATATCCATGCGCCTTGGGGGAATAAAACCGTTGGGATTATTATTATTATTATAATAATCGGTGACTTAGTTCCTGAAGAAGATGATATTTGGATTTTTTTTTAGTTCTTCTTCAAATTATTGATATTCTTATGACGACTGACATAGACAACAGTTCTTTACTGCAATTAGACGCTCTCATTAAACGTCATAATTCTTTATACATTTCTTTGTTTAATAAACAATTCAAACCAAAATTTCATTTTCTTGTTCATTACGTTTCATCCATAAAAAAATGCGGACCATTAAAAAATATTTGGTGCTTGAGATTCGAATCAGTCCATAAAATATTTAAGACTTATGCAAATTTAATGAACTCCAGAATAAATGTGCCCTGGAGTCTTTCCATAAAGGCTTCTTTAAAATTCGCTTTTAGATTGACTGACGAAAAATTTTTTCAATTAGATTTGAATAAAAATATTAAATTTATTTTACCCTATAGTATAATATTAAAACATACTACGGAGTTTCAACGAAAATTTGCGTTACAGAAATATCAATTATACTCTAAAATAACAAATAAAGGCTTAGATTTTAAAAGCAATTTCTTTTTTGTTACAAAAGATGATACCTCTACATTATTTGAAATTGAAGATATTGCCGAAAGCACATTAGAAAAGCTTTTCTTCATATGTTCTAAATATAATATGCATTTAAACCAAATATTCAGGCATACATATATGCTAGGTGAAAAATCATCTAATTTTTGTTTTATAAACGCTTTAAGCTTACATTCTCCATCCCTACATGTACACATTTTGCGTAATAATATTATTATTATTATCAGGGCATAGTAGCGCAGCGACCTAAAAAAAAAGATCTATTGTGCTAACCCTTTAAGCTGTCACTCCATCTTTAGGCTATTTATGAGACTAAGCACTTTGGAATGTGATTGTCCATCTCCAAGGTGTATTAGCCTGAGTCTACTTATACTCGGGCATTCACACAGTATGTGCTCAGAGGTCTCCGCCTCTAAGCCACAAAACCTACAGTGTGAAACCTAAGAGAGTCCTATTTTGTGAAGGTGGTATCTTAGCCTACAGTGACCTGTTAAGTACCCGGTGAGAGTTCTAAGACCCTCCCTGCTGAGATTAAGAAGTTTTCTAGAGGTTTCACGGGATGGACTTATGAACCTCTTAGATTGCCTATTACCCTTTGACGATCGCCATTGGGCTGCGATTCTCCAGTCCTCCCACCTTCTTAGAAGTTCTGCTGTGTATCCCTTAGAAGGACCGCAGAACAGCTGAGGACTGCAGAAGCTCTGTTGGGCCCCTTTTTTTGCGAGATAGTCCGCCCTCTCATTGCCATCCACACCCTCATGACCCGGAACCCACCACAGAGTGACTTTGTTGTTGGCTCCTAATGATTCCAGTGCCGCCCTGCAGCTGTCTACCAGTTTTGACTCCGTTTTGAAGGAGTCTAGTGCCCTAAGGGCTGCCTGGCTGTCTGACATAATGTTGATTGTGGCTCCATTTGTCTTTCTGCGAAGACATTCGTGTGCACACAGCTCAATAGCATAGATTTCCGCTTGGAAGATGGTTGGGTATGACCCCATTTGGGCACTTTTTTGAAATCTTGGTCCGAACACCCCGGCCCCGGTGCTCCCATTGATAAGTTTGGAACCGTCAGTGTACCAGACCTGTGATCCTTTATTAATTGCTTTCACTATCCCTTTACATGTATCCCTTTCAAGTATTATGACTTTGTAGGTCTTGGTAAAGGATAGTTTTGGCAACATAGTATCTGTGAGTTTGAATATTGGATCGGCACTGAGTGGTTGTAGGACACCCAAATGCCCCCTGAAATCTCCACTTTTCAGACGACTAAGATTATACAGTCTCAGAGCGCCCTGACAAGCCTCTTTTTCAATGAGTATGGCCAATGGTGGGATGCCCGAGATGATCCCAAGCGCTTCTGTTGGACATGTGCGCATGGCCCCCGTAATGGCCACACAGACGAGGCGATAGAGTTTGCCGAGAGTACCGCCGGAGCTCGCCATTTTGGCCTTAGGCCACCATACAAGTGCTGCGTAGGTGATAATTGGCTTTATCACCGTGTTAAATGACCAGTATTGAGTTTCGGGGAGATTCCCCAGGTTTTGCCGTGTAGTCTTTGACAAGCATAGAATGCTCTTGTCGCTTTATTGGTACTTTCTGTGAGATGAGAGTTCCAGTTGAGCTTACTATCCAGAGTGATCCCTAGGTATTTCACCTCTTTTGAGAATTCGATCTCAGTACCTCCCAGCATTGAATCCATTCCCTTTAAGCTTCTCTAAGAGTTCATCGACAACGAGTGTCCACAATAGAGGTGAGAGAACACCCCCTTGAGGGCAGCCACGAGTGGCCGTTACCCGAAGTCTACTTCCACCTAGTTCAGCCATTATGGTTCTGGATTTCAGCATGCTTATTACCCACTTGGTTATAAGCTTCGGGATATCCTTCCTTGCTAATCCTGCGGAGATTGCCTCATAACTTGTATTGTCAAAGGCACCTGATATATCAAGGAATGCACACAGGGCTATCTGTTTGTACTCTAAGGCCTTTTCAAGTACTTGAGTTAGGCCGTGTATGGCAGTAATAGTAGACTTCCCTGCTTGATATGCATGTTGACTTTCACAGAGTGGTTTAACCTTGAGATAGGTGTCCCTGATGTGAAAGTCAATAAGTTTTTCCAGTGTCTTTATTACAAACGAACTTAGGCTTATAGGTCTAAAAGCCTTTGAAAGTTGATTGGAATTTTTTCCGGCTTTGGGAATAAATACTACTCTTACCTCTTTCCAAGGTGAGGGAATATAGGCAAGAAGCAAACTCGTCCTCAGTATTCTAACAAGGGTTCCAGATATGGATTCCATAGCCCGCTGAAGCAGACATGGGTAGATACCATCTGGACCAGGGGATTTGTATGCACTGAACGTTGAAATAGCCCACCGTACCCTGTCACGGTTGACAATTCTTCTCGTAAGACCTCTTGTCCTACCGTTAGCGCACACTGTAGCAACAGTGGTCACAGTAGGATTTTGGTCTTGTATAATACATCCTGGGAAGTGGGTTTCCATTAGAAGCCGGTTGGTCTCCTCAGGGTCACCCGTGTAGGTTCCGTCAGGTTTCCTTAGTGTGCATAGGCCATTTGTATGATCCAGTCTAAGTGCTTTCTGCAGACGCTGAGCAACAGGAAGGGTGGAGATACCCTCACAGTGCTTACGCCATGTGATCCTTTTGGACTCTCTTAGCTCTCTGTTATAGGCAGTGATGGCTGTTTTGTAAGTGGACCA
The DNA here is from genome assembly GCA_963971545.1 of Philophylla caesio. Lineage (NCBI taxonomy): Eukaryota > Metazoa > Arthropoda > Insecta > Diptera > Tephritidae > Philophylla > Philophylla caesio. The sequence goes on along the minus strand of OZ020606.1, from coordinate 43,741,849 downwards.
TTCACCAGTCCGTTTAGCCCTTTTGAATAGCTTTCGAGCCTTTTGTCGAAGTTTTTTGAGATTGCCGTTCCACCATGGGACGTCCCTTTGAGATTTTTTGATCTTCTCTGGGCAGCTCACTTCAAAGGCTGATGTTAGATTATTTTGAAGCTGTATTGATTCAATTTCTAGATCGTGAGTAGACATAATGTCCGCCGAGGCCGTGTTAGCCTCTTGTTCAATAGATAAGTGAAAGAGTTCCCAATTTGTTTTCTTTGGGTTTCTGTAGAACTGGATAGTCTCCCTTGAGGCCTCTATGTCGAACCTTAAGTGCTGATGGTCCGACATGAATACCTCATTTGAGACATGCCAGTTGGAGATAAATGTGGACATATTTGCCGTGCATATAGTCAGGTCTAAGACCTCGCCCCTAATAGCGTTTAAAAACGTCGGCTCATTTCCCCGGTTTAAGATATGTAAGTTGTTACTGAGAGTAAAATCAAGAAATGACTCACCTCTCGCATTGGTGTTGGAGCTACCCCATACTTTATGATGGGCGTTGGCGTCACAGCCCAACACGAATTTCAACCGCTTCCTCCTGCAGTACTCCTCTAGGGCGATTACTTCCCTTGTGGGCATTACGTCACTGTCTCCAGGAAGGTAGGCCGAGGCAAGTATAACCGGTTGTACACCAATCTGAGTTGGCACCTTAGTCCATACGGCCACTAGGTCCTGATGTATCAACTCTGAAATGGGAAAAAAGGTTGTGTTACTTCTTATCACTAAGGCCGCTCTGAGCCTACTGTTGTAGGTGTCATATATAATCTTACCATCGCAATCATTGAGGCCTTTGATAGCCTCATTGGAAACCCAGGGTTCTTGGATGAATGCGACATCCAAGTTCTCCTTGTTGAACCGCCAGCACAAGACGTCCAAGGCCGCCTTAGCGTGATGCAGGTTCACCTGCAGGCACTTCATGTGCTTAGTAAGGCTTCTTGGGGGGTCTGCCATCGGATGGTCTCGATTTGTTTCGCTGGGCCCTCTTAGCCACTTTTCTCCCTCTGCCTTCTCCCTAGAGTACCCTTTCCTCTCTTGACTGTTCTGCAACGCCCTGTCCCCGATGTGACCTTATTGGGGGTCTAAATTTGATCAGGGCGGCAGACGCGTCCCTTGCGGGTGAGAGTGGGGGTTCCTTACTCCTCGGTTTTGCGTTCCCTTCTGGGCAGGCCGGCCGCTCCTTAGGGTTTCCACCCGAGGAATTTATGTTGGTTAGCTCCACAGAGGGCCTTCGCAACATTTGAGCGTCCTTTGAGCAACAGGGTCGCTCTTCGTTCGCCGTGCTATTGCTAGCCACAGTGGTGGATGCTGTTGTTGCAGCTGTATTTACGGAGGGTGCATTGTTACGTACCGCTGTAGGGCCTTTCTTATGGATACGCACCCTTCCGAACCCATAATTTACCACGTGCCCCAGCCTGTCGAGAGTCTCAGCGGAGTTGGGGTCAACCGAGAGAGTGAGTCAGAGGTGGGTTCTCGTTGTACCCTGTTGAGTGCCCTCCAGTTGCCCACTTGCAGACCCGCGATTTGCCCCTCGACAAGAGCTAAGATGTCTTCCACCGACGTGGTCACCGCCTCCGAGGAAAAGCCCACATAAACCGAAGGTTTGGGCACTTCAGTTGCGTCAGCAACCTTAATTGTGGCGCCCTTCCACGGCTTTAGCTTGGGAGCCACATTCCGGAGCCACTCCGAGGTCTCTGCGTCCACACAGCTGATGGCCAGCCACCCCGGCCGGAAAGAGAAGCTGCTGAAATTAGGCTTTATAGAGCCTTTGCGCTGCTGCCTTACCGCTTCTAGGATAGCGGACTGAATCAGCTGCAGTTGCTGCAGAGACCAGAGCATCCTTGGGTAACTTGGCGGCAATAGTGCTACCATGCACCCATCTTTAGCAGGCATTCTACCTGATACCGCCCCCGCAACCTGAGCAAAGGTTGCCTTTGGCTGCATTGGTCCCACTTGGGCCCTTTTGTCGGTTGGTCCCACTTTACGCTTTGGAGAGTTGTGGACATTGGAGGAGTCGGTCGTTTTCGACCTATCCCTCTTACCACAACTACTCAGCATGCCAGCGAGCTCCCGCTTTCCCTTGGCCATAGGCAAGAGGGCTAGCTTTTTCGCTTGGAGCGGTAGAACTTGTAGCATTTCTTGCCCGCTCCAGAGAGTTTGGAAGCTGGAGTGCTCGTCTCCTCCGGCTGGGATGAGAGCAAGAGCTCCTCCTCATCCGTAGGGATCTGGGTATCGCTGTCCATTGGAACTGAGTTCAAGTTGGCCATAACAATATCCAGGCACTCGATGACACCCCTTGGGCCGTTTGGACTGGGGTCCTTTTCGTCCCTCGTAGTGACAAGAGGTGTTAGCTCGCTGCCCCGAACGGTAGGATTTACGTCCATTGCGTTCGCTGCAGTTGCCATGTCTTCGATCAATTCTGCGGGCATCGAGTGCTCCTCCTCCATCGACTGCTCTCCGCTGAAGGCGGAAGCAGAGTGATTGTTGTTTTTGTTTGTTTTGTTTGTTTGTTGTTCTTCCATAATTTTGGTCCCACAAGTAATGGGGGAAGAGCGAGGTCATCCAAGGCAGAGCCCCGGTACCTCGGAAAGGCTAAATAAAACCAGAAGGCGCCACGTAACTGGAGTACACCGTTAGAAGAAACACTAACGTAGTGCCATTCAGTCCAAGGCACGGTACGATTGACACCAGGACTTACGGATTTTATCGAGTTTTTCTCTCTAGATCCGCCATATTTAGTAGAAAGCAGGGGCACCTCGTGCAGGGTGTGACTCTTCGCCACGTATGGTCGGTCTTGGGCATAAGCCCCTGATCCACAATGCTGCAACAGCAGGGGATCGTGTTAATTTAAACATAAATTACTGTTGATTTAACAAGATAACCTATTGTTAATTTCACGAATACTATTGCAAAATTAATCTTTCTATCATGTTAAATTACAGGTGAAATTAACAAGATTTTGGTGTTAATTCCACAGTTTTTATCATATTAAATTAAGTGTTAAATTTAGGACGGATGGAAAGACCAAGTTTCCATTAAGCGTCCTTACCGGATAGCCAATGTTTTGCAATGGTCATACAGTAATTTCTTGAAACTACTAAAGTTAGTGCACTTTTTTATGTGCGACGGTAATTCAATAAAACACTTTAGCTCTTTATAGAAAATGTTTCTTTTATCCACTTCATTTTTATTTTGATTTAATGCACGATATTTTTGAGGGTGTTTGTAGATATGATATTTCAGAAGTTCTTTTAATATTATTGTAACCAAAAAGTATTTTAGCGTTGAAACGCTTAACTACCGAAAGCAAGTGTTTCAGTATGGTGAAACAGATATCGATAATATTTATCCTCCTGTAAGTTTAGCGAATTTAAAGACTTCTAACTTTCGTATGTCAGCTAGATAAATGATGTCTTTCTCACATCACTTTCCTTTAATCTACCGTTACAAACTTGCTTGAGTTCACAACTTATGTTTCAAATGGATTCAGAGAATTTATGTACACTGACGTTATATATGTATGTACACTGATTTTAGTAAAGCATTCGACAGAGTAAGTCACTCTTTACTGATCCATAAACTCGAGCTCCTTGGTTTTCAACCTGATCTCCTTCGTTGGATATCTTCTTACCTCATTGACAGCACACAATGACTTCTTTTTAAAAATAGTTCCTCAAACATTACTTATGTTTCTTCAGGGGTCCCGCAAGGAAGAAGTCACCTTGGTCCGATTCTGTTTTTACTTTTTATAAATGACTTACCTTCTGTAATGAATTATTCAAAAATTTCATTGTATGCTGATGATGTAAAGCTTTCATTCTCATTCTGTTCAGGAAAGGTCCTTACTACAAGCGGATTTAAATAGCATGGCTAACTAGTCTGAAGTAAATGACATTCCACTAAACCTAAGTATGTAAAGAAATGTGCTTTTCTCGCAGGGCAGTTCAACCAGCTTCTTATGATATATCTAACTCTAACCTCGAACAAGTGTTTAACTTTGTTGATCTTAGAATTATAATGAACCACAAAATTCAATTTCAATCTTCATAAATGTTTCAGTTAACAAAGCCGAAGGTCTTTTTGCATTTGTAAAACAATGGCTAAAAGAATTCAATGACCCTTATATCACGAAGGCTCTGTTCACAACGTTAGTGAGGCCCATACTGGAATACGGATCTGTTGTTTGGAACCCGCGCTATCAAGTTCATTCCGACCGAATAGAGTCAATTCAAAACCAATTTCTGCTTTTAGCGTTAAGAAATTTTCGTTGGGATTCTCAGTACAACCTGTCGCCATATATAAGTCGTTTAAAACTCATTGATCTTCCTACACTTGCTAGTCGCAGAGAAATGCTAGGCATTACATTTTTGATCAAGTTACTGACAGGCTTGATCTCTAACCCATCTCTTGGCGAAATAAAACTAAACCGGCCTCTCTTTCTGAAGCCAAGTAAAAGTAATTTTGAGTTAAATGAGCCACTCTGTAGTTTGTGTCAGGATTTTAACACTCACTCTGGTTCTTTTGATATTTCAGACTCACTTTTTTACATAAAGAAAACTATACTCAATACTCTCAATAATTGATTAATACATACATATATATCCGTGCGTCATGCGGATGCGCCCCTCGCGTCGGTCGGGCGGATATGGGGAATAAAACCGTTGGGATTATTATTATTATTATATTATTATAAGAGGCTAATACGGCCTCGGCGGACGTTATGTCTACTCATGAGATAGAATTTAAATCAACACAGCTTCAGAAAAATATAACAGTAGCCTTCGAGGTGAGCTGCCCAAAGAAGATCAAAAAATCGCAAAGGGATGTTCCATGGTGGAACAGCAATCTCAGCAAACTTCGGGCAAAGGCCAGAAAGCTATTCAATAGGGCTAAACGGTTTGGACCAGTGTACCAGCAAATACTGCCTATAATAGGGAGCTAAGGGAGTCCAAAAGAGCCACATGACGTGTTAAGGCCTCCAGCCTAAATATTAAAAATATCATCAACCACCCTAGTAAACTTTCCAATGAAAGTAAACAAATTTCGCGTACCGTTACCGTTGAATTTCCCCTCAGTGAAATTTACCGCATTTGGGTGTTCAACCAATTCTAACTGCTTAGGCTCTTGCTATTGGATTCTAGAAGCCAACTCAACCGCAGCGACTACCAGCTATCACCCCCATCACCATCACCAACAACCACATTTGTATATATTTGAAGGTAATATATTGTTTCTAAAAAGCATTCAATTATAATCACAAATAAACACACACACTGAATTATGTTATTAATTCCACATGTTTTAATTATATTTTCTTTTCATATAATACACCGGCGCTATTTCTATTACTTAGTATTTATTAGTCCTTCGGAGCCGTTAAATCAAAGGCTAACACAATTATATATTTTAAAGACCCAGCGTTGGGGTTCACTTAACTACCGGTAAACATTTATACTTCTTTTCTTTCATTGGCTCGATAACCGCCTATGCGATTTTGGCCGAGCTTAGCACAGCACGCCAGTTATTTCTCTCTTTCACTAACTGGCGCCAGTTGGAAATACCAAGCGTACCCAAGTCCTTTACCGCCTGGTCTTTCCAACGCAGAGGAGGCCTCCCTTTTCCTCTGCTACCACCGGCGGGTGCCGCGTCGAATACTTTCAGAGCTGGGGCGCTTTCATCCATTCGAAGGACATGACCAAGCCAGCGAAGCCGCTGAATCTTAATTCGCTGCACTATATCTATGTCGCTATAAAGCTCGAACAGCTCATCGTTCCATCTTCTACGGTATTCGCCATCGCAAAGGCGTAAAGGCCCATAAATCTTTCGGAGAATCTTTCTCTCGAACACTCCCAGAGCCTTCTCATCAGAAATCTTTATCGTCCAAGCTTCTGCGTCATACTTCAGGACGGGCATAATGAGAGACTTATAGAGCGTAATTTTTGTCCGTCGAGAGAGGACTTTACTGCTCAGTTGCCTACTCATTCCGAAGTAGCACTTGTTGGCAAGAGTGATCCTCCTTTGGATTTCGAGACTGACATTATTATTGATGTTTATGTTGGTTCCTAAGTAAACGAAGTCTTCTACTTTTTCAAAGTTATAACTGTCAACAGTGATGTTTGATCCCAGTCGTGAATGTGCCGACTGTTTATTTGATGACAGGAGATACTTCGTCTTGCCCTCGTTCACCTCCAGACCCATTCACTTTGCTTCTCTATCCAGTTTGGAGAAGGCAGAACGAACTGCGCGGTTGTTAAGGCCGATAATGTCAATGTCGTCGGCGTACGCCAGCAGCTGCACACTCTTATAAAAGATAGTGCCTGACCGATTTAGTTCTGCGGCTCGAATTATCTTCTCCAGCATAAGGTTAAAAAAGTCACACGACAAAGAGTCACCCTGTCTGGAACCTCGTTTGGCGTCAAACGGCTCGGAGAGGTCTTTCCCAATCCTGACGAAGCGGGCGGCAGACATTGCTGCATAAAGGCACCTTCTTTTTGTGCTGTCGAAAGCGGCTTTGAAGTCGACAAAAAGGTGGTGCGTGTCGATTCTTCTTTCTTGGGTCTTTTCCAAGATCTGGCGCACTGTGAATATCTGGTCGATAGTAGATTTACCAGGTCTAAAGCCACACTGATAAGGTCCAATCAGTTCATTGACGGTGGGCTTTAGTCTCTCACACAATACGCTCGACAGAACCTTATATGCAATGTTAAGAAGGCTGATACCACGATAGTTGGCGCGAATTGCAGTATCACCCTTCTTATGGATTGGGCAAAGTACACTTAGATTCCAATCAGTAGGCATGCATTCGTCCGACCATACTCTACAAATAATCTGGTGCATGCGCTTTACCAACTCTTCTCCACCGTATTTGAATAACTCAGCTGGCAGCCCGTCCACTCCTGGCGCTTTGTTGTTCTTGAGCCGTGCTATTGCTATACGGATTTCATCGCAGTCGGGTAACGGAACATGAATTCCGTCGTCATTGATTGGGGTTTCGGGATCATCATCTTCTCCAAGGTTGTCTCTGTCACTACCACTAAGTAGTGTGGAGAAGTGCTCCCTCCATAAACTAAGTATATTCTGAACGTCAGTTACCAGGTCGCCGTTGTCGTTCTTACAGGAATTCGTCCCGGTCTTAAAACCGTCTGTTAGCCGTCGTACTTTCTGAAAGAATTTTCGGGCGCTTTTTCTGTCGGCCAGCATTTAAAGCTCTTCGCACTCACGCATTTCGGCCTTTCTCTTCTTCTCTCGAAAAATGCGTCTCGCTTCCTTCTTCAACTCACGATATCTCTCCCGCAAGGCTCGCGTTGCGCCCGATCGCAACGTGGCCCTGTAGGCAGCATTTTTCCGTTCCGTGGCAGCGCGACATTCCTCATCGTACCAGTCATTTTTCCGGGCTCGCTGGAAACCAATACATTGTTCAGCGGCGGTACGTAAAGAGCAAGAGATGTGGTTACATTGCTCTGAAATATCGCTGTGTTGAATAGAGCTCTCAGAGAGCAGGAGTGCGAGTCGAGTAGCGAAGTGCGTGGCTGTCTGTTGTGATTGCAACTTTCCGACGTCGAGCTTTCCTTGTGTGCCTTTCCGCACGCTTTTTGACGCACTGAGGCGCGTGCGTATCTTGGCTGCGACAAGATAATGGTCCGAGTCGATGTTGGCTCCTCGGATCGTGCGCACATCTAGGACACTGGAAGCGTGCCTTCCGTCTGTCACAACATGGTCGATTTGGTTTCGTGTCTTACCATCTGGAGACAGCCACGTAGCCTGATGTATCCTCCTATGCTGGAACCGGGTACTACAAACTACCATGTTTCGGGCCCCGGCGAAGTCGATCAGTCTCAATCCGTTATCAGACGTTTCCTCGTGGAGACTGAATTTTCCGACTGTGGAACCAAAGATGCCCTCCTTTCCCACCTTGGCATTAAAATCGCCTAGCACGATTTTTATATCGTGTTGGGGACAGCGTTCGAACGTGCGCTCCAGGAGTTCGTAGAAGCAATCTTTGGTCCCATCGTCCTTCTTTTCCGTCGGGGCATGGGCGCAAATCAGGGAGATGTTGAAGAATCTCGCCTTTATGCGGATTGTGGCGAGACGTTCGTCCACCGGAGTGAACGACATTACTTTACGGCGAAGTCTCTCTCCCACCACAAATCCGACACCAAATTTGCGCTCCTTTACATGGCAGCTGTAGTATACGTCGCAAGGGCCTACCGTTTTCCTCCCTTGCCCCGTCCATCGCATTTCCTGGATGGCGGTGATGTCAGCCTTCGCTCTACCTAGGACATCTACCTGCCGGCAGAGGCACCTTCCCAATTAAGGGTTCGGACATTCCAGGTGCATGCCCTCAAATCATGGTCCTTAAAACGTTTGCCGTGGTCGTCATCTAAAAGGCTGGGTCCTGTCCGAGGCTTTGCTTTGCTTTTCATTGGAAGTTGTTTTTTACGTGGCGGGTTCCAAGCCCTGCGCACAACCCATTGCTGGGGGGCTAATCTGCGACAATATCAACAACGATTGCCCAGCAGTATTTGCCACACAGGATAATCAGCAACTGGACTGCATTAACACTCTGCCACAATAAACCAGCGTTATACACAAACCGCAAATTTTATAATTGAATATTATAATTTCTAGGGTACCAAACATTTAGTAATTTTTTTTGTGAAAAACTATTAAAACCTTTTTTTTTATAAATCGTGGAGTTGTGAAGAAAATGCAAGTGCTTTAGCTATTTCGTTTGTGCGCGAACGGACATAACCAAAAAACGCGAATCAATTGTTGAAGACTTTCGGGAAAACGCAGCGCGTTTAATATTATTTTTGCAAAATTCAATTCATTTAAACACATCGGCTTTCACTTTCACTGCAAACGTGCTTCAATTGATCGTCAGTTTTTTAAAGTTTTCACTTTGTTGAGTTGCAATTTTTTGCGATTTACAAATCATTCTTGACAGCACGCGAATTGTAATATATTTTCCTTGAAACGCAGTGCGTTTAATATTTTATCGCAAAGTTCGATTTATTCGGCTTTCACTTTATCCTTTAACGTGCTGTAATTTTTAAGTTTTTTCACTTTGTTTTGTTGCAATTCCCTCGAAGCTGAAAATCACCTTCAATACCACTGCACTTTGCACTTTGTCAGAACATAACCTTAACATATATATATTCGCTGTCCTTTTGCATACGAGTATTTTCTTCACAAATTTACTTATTTTTTATTATAACACTACATTGCACATTGCATTATTTTACTGGATATTGTCCAACCATGTTGTTATTAAAGTTGGTTTGCGAGTTTAGTTTAATTAATTATCGTTTTAAATTGAAAATTATTAATTTCCATTGTTGTACAAACAATAACATAAGCTTGTTTCACTGTACTTGTTGTTACAGCTACGAGGACGCTTTTTCACCCACTTCACTAATCCGTTGTGAGCCACGGAAACGCTCTTTTTTCTTGAATTTTAGGCAAAATATTTTGGTATGTATTTTTCTATTAATGTTCCGGCTTACATAAATTTATTTTTCTTAGTAATGCTCTTTTTTTTAAAAGGCTTTCAATACTTATCCCTGAGCTCGTTTTAAGGCTCGAAGGACCAAAATGTACAAACCTTGGCTATTTTAAACCAACTTCTCTTCTTACCCTTAGGTGGGGGATAGTAAATCTATACATAAGACTTTTACGTGTGAGATTTGTATTGAATCTGAGTAATTTATTTAACAATTCTTCCTTATATACTAATTTCTTAACACTGTGCACTGTAATGTCAAATGGCATCCCGCCAATCATCACTGCATTTTTGTACTAAAAGTGCAATCGCAGTCAACATTACGATATATGTACATGAAAGAAAATAATAAAATAAAGCATTCATTGCGCGCATTTCAACTCCTTCAGTAGCAAATTAATTTCTGTGGTTTTTTCCTTTTTTTAAATAATTGAATCATCGACCGGCAAGTGGCCGAGGTACCATTGTATAGGATTTGGTAAACGCACCGGAGTGCGTCACCCGACACCCAGCAGCAGTAGCAACCGTCAGCAGCAGCACGAAATCTAAAAACTACAAAAAAAGCGGTTGTGCCAAATTTTCACAAAAAAAAAACTTTAAGAAATATAAAAACTACAAAAGACGCGGATGTACCAAATTTTCACAAAAAAAACTTTAAAAATATATAAAAACTACAAAAAAAGCGGTGGTACCAAATGTTCACAAAAAATTTAAATAAATTTTAAAACATAGAAGTTCTAAGTCACGCCATAAAAAGCTCCGTTAGGCACCGTGCAAAGCACCGAATTTTTTTTGTACAGGCACGTGTTGTCAAAATTGCGGTAAAAAAAAAAATCACGCCATGCATCCGTATAACGGCATGCAAGCCACGCCATAAAAAGCGCCGTTAGGCACCGTGCAAAACCAGCGAGAAAATAAAACAACAACATCTTCAACATTACAACAGCGAGAAAATAAAGCAACAACAACATCTTTAACAGTACTCCAGCGCGGGCCTACAGCAAGAGTGAGCAGCGAGACGAGTAGCAGTGGGGTATGATGCACAGTGTGCAACAATTAACGAACATTTAAAAAAAAAAAAGTAAAATTAAAAATTAATTAAAATATCCTTTCAAATAATTATATTTATATCCAAATATGTAAATTAAATTTTTCTATGTTTTGCAAAGTTTCAAAAACTTTTCACAATTATATATGTATGTAAATTTAAATTACATTTTTTAACCAATTTTCATTCATAATTTTGCAAACTACATTTTCACCTTTCGAGCTTATACATGTAAATTATGTCGTTCATTTTATTGACATTTTTGCAAACTTTTTTACAACATTAAACAAAAATATTTAAACACAAACTGCTATATTTTGATTGCATGTGAAACAACATCCCTTTCCTCTTGTATGCTCAAACCTTTTCATCGCATGATATATTTTCAGCGGACTGCAATGTTTGACTTATTTCTGTAAGACATATATATTTTTTTGCCAACATTAGGGCGCGGTGAGTGGTAGCTGGTTGCAGCTTTAAGTTCTTGAATTTTTTGAGGTTTTCGGTTATGTCAGATTTTGAAAACACTTTATAGAATACCAAGCTAATTTTGTTAAAATAACTAAGCGAATTTTGCAAAATCGACCATTGTCGACAAACGTAATTAAACTCAAAGAACACAAAGATTCTCTTATAGCTTGTTATAACGAAATTGTGTTGCACGTAACCGATAACAAATCAATACATAATTACCATGAAGTACAAGCAAAGTTAGCACGTTGCAGGAGCTATTATTGAAGTGCTTTGTTAAGTTAGATTGCCATATTCCAATTCCGAAGGACGCATTAAGCCTTCTATGCCAAACGAACGTAGTCGATTCGGAATCAGAAGAATTTGCTGACGCTCAGTCAGAAGCATCGTTAGATTTTTGTATGGAAAGAAGCACATCACTTCCAGATTTAAAGCACTCATTATTTGTAGATAACGCTTCACCAGCAGCTACCAGCTCACCTGATATTACCGATTTTTCTAAAACTTTTAACAAGATGGCTACCGTAGAACAGAAAAAGTCATTTATTTCCCTACGTTCATCAATAATTAGAGAAAATTATAGCGGGGACCCATTAGCGCTCGATTCTTTTCTAGATAAAATAAGTTTGATAGAAGACCTAGCTGAAGAAAACTTAACCAGTACATTGATAGCATTTTTAAAATCAAAATTAGAAGGAAAAGCTCGCAAAGCATTGCTGACGCAAATAGAATCAGTTAACGACATCAAAATTGCCCTTCGCGCCAGGATTAAACCTGATAATTCAAAAGTTGTTGCAGGAAAAATTTCGGCGTTACACGTCAACAATAATAACTATACAGATTTTGCTAAACGCGTAGAAGAACTAGCCGACTCTTTGGAGCGTTCCGTAATTATCGAAGGAATGACCCAACAAAAAGCTCACGAAATGGCCGTAGAGCAAACCATCAACGTTTGTAGATTAAATGCCAAGTCGGACCTAGTAAAGTCAATTCTTGCCTCAACAACATTTTCCGTTGTTTAACATTTTAATTGTTGTTCCAAAGACGTGGTAGCGAAGTTGATAGTCGAGCAAAATAATGAAGTAAAAGAACGTCAAGTTTTAGCATTTCGAACACGTGGCAGTAACTTTTCTAGAAATTTTCGGGGTAGTTTTCGTGGTCATAGTAACTACAAGCCAAGTCGCAATTTTACTGGAACAGGTTTTCTTCAAGCAATTATGGAAATCAACGTTATCGACCAGCTAATGGAAATACCCATCAAGGCAGAAGTAATAATAACCGTTTTGACAATAACTGGAGTAGCAATAGAAACAACAACAATAATAGCGGATGTTTAAACAATAGGGGTAGAAATGCAAATGTCCGTGCTTTAAACACTCACGCCCCTCAGGAGCGAACACTGGGGGAGCAAGAGATAACCAACTAATCGATTTTTCTTCATCAAAAGGTGTTTATTGCTTAAATTTAAATTATTCAGATTTTATTCAATTGCAAATTTCCGGGTCTAATAAATTATATACATTTTTGTTCGACACGCAAGCCGACATTTCCTTAATTAAAGTTTCAAGATATAACAAAAGTTTTCCAACTAATACAAACGACATTATACGCATTACTGGCGTCACTGCCAGCACTGTTTCTACTCTGGGTAAAATAACGACAAACTTAACTTTTTCTGACTTTTCTTTAAATCATACCTTACACGTGGTTAACGATGACTTAAATATTTCAGCAGACGGTATGCTGGGTAAAGACTTCTTAAAAATTAACAAATGCGTTATTAGCTATGCGAGCAATTGCGTTTACTTCTGGGTTGGTAATGAAAAAGTCGCGATTCCGATCGTTTACGGAACTCAAAACGACTCCTGCCTAATTCCACCCAGATGCAAAGATTTTCGACTTTTTAGTCTAGGAAGTTCACCAGAACCACTTTTCGTGGAGTCGGTGTATTCACTGCAAGATGCATAGTTAGTACAAGCAACCCAAAAGTCAAAGTCATAAACACCACAAACGATATAAAATACGTAAACAACTGTAACATTCGGACCGAAAAACTTCTTAATTTCAATGTTTATACCATTAATAAGACTAGAAACGATGGAAACCGGACAAAAGAGCTGATATCCGTTTTGAAAACACAAATTCCTAATCATGCAGAAAGCAAATTACTTAACTTCTGCATAGACTATGCAGACATATTTGCACTTCCTAACGACAAGATGACATTAAACAATTTCTAAGAACTATTGACAGACAATAATCCAGTTTACATAAAGAACTACCGTTTACCATATACCCAGCGTGAAGATATAAACCGTCAAGTTACGAAATTATTAGAAAACGAACAAATTGAAGAAAGTTATTCAAATTATAATAGCCCTTTAATTGTTGTTCCGAAAAAAGATGCCAATGGGCAACGAGCGTACCGTATGTGTGTAGATTTCCGTGCTGTTAACAAAAAACTGATTGCCGATAAATTTCCTCTCGCTAGAGTAGACGACATCTTAGATAATCTTGGCCGAGCGAAGTATTTTTCAACCTAAGACCTCTATTAAGGGTTTCATCAAATCCCATTGCATATCGACTCACGTGACGTAACATCCTTCAGCACTGACCGAGGAGCGTTTAGATGGAAGTGTTGATGTTGAATGATGACAATTGCTTTTTCTGGTATTCCGCCCAATGTGGCATTTCTTTACGTTGACAATATAATAGTAATTGGGTGTAGCATAGCACATCACATAAAAAATCTTGCTAAAGTTCTTGATACATGCAGAACCTTCAATTTAAAACTTAATCCAAAAAAAATATAATTTTCTTCGGCCAGAAGTTACTTTCTTAGGCCACAAATGTTCAGCCAAAGGTCTTTTGCCAGACGGCAGCAAAATAAATGCTGTAAAAAATTATACAAACCCGACTGACAAAGACGCGGTGCCCCGTTTCGTCGCATTTGCTAACTACTACAGACGGTTTATATCAAATTTTGCGTCTCTGCAGCGCCTTTAAACCAATTAAGCAGAAAAAATAGTTGAATTTAATTGGGACACTGCGTATGATAAAGCATTTGAATCGCTAAAATCAGCGTTTACTTTACCAAAACTGCTTCAATACCCAGATTTTACAAAACAATTTATTATTACTGTCGATGCTTCGAAAAATGGGTGCGGTGCTATATTGAGTCAAGAGCATCAAGGAAGCGATTTGCCTATTTGTTATGCTTCTAAAGCATTCAACAAAGCAGAACAAAAAAAAACAATTATAAAACTGGCACTCTTAGCTATTTATTTTGCATTCAAGCATTATCGACCATACGTTTACGGAACACACTTTACTGTTAAATAGGCCTTTAGTTTATTTATTCAATATAAAAGACCCATCCTCAAAGCTAGCTAGGATGCGTCTTGAATTAGCAGAATATAACTTTACCATCGAGTACATTAAGGGTAAAACAAACGTAGGCGCAGATGCACTTTCACGCACTTATTTCGACGATATTAGAGAATCTATGAAGCACGTTCTTGCAGTGCCGAAACAATGTTACGGTAATAACCTACAAAAATACAGACAATACAACTCAGATAATAAACGTTTATGATAAATTTGCCTACAATTTCTCAAAAAAGGTACCGCGGATTAGATCATTAATAATTTACGATAAAAATAACAAAATTTTAACTTTAAAAATATGTGCGCACATAAAACATAAGAAACTCGAGTTAATTAATGTTGAGAATGCTATCGAAATAATAAATTTAGATGTTTTACTTTCGAGGCTAGAACAAGAAGCCAGCAAACGCAACATTAAAATTATTGAATGGCCTAAAGATGACGAATTTTTTAAACATTTTATTACATATTTAAAAACAAGCGGAAATAAACATTTAAAATCCTTACAAATTATACTAACAGACACTGTAGAAACTGTAACTGACGACGACAAAAAACTAAAACTAATGACAATCTACCATGACGAGCCAATTGCAGGCGGACACTGCGGAATGAAAAAACTATACGCAAAAATTCGAACAAAGTATTATTGGAAACACATGACCCGCGACATTTATAAATTCGTTAAAAATTGCAATAAATGTCTTTTGAACAAAGTAAAACCTAAAATAAAAGAAAATTTAATTATTTTATTTTTAAATGAGCTAAAGGCCAATTTTTTGTTGGAAAAATTAGAGAAAAAACAACAACACCAAAGCGGTAGAAGTTATAGTAGTATTTCGAAAATCACCACATTTCCTCATCAGACTTCTTTCTTCACGGCTTCCGCGGGAGTCGAACCCGCGCCACCACGCAACACTTAAGCCAGCGTCTCAACAGGCTGAGCTAAGCTTACGGTGTGTGAGCTGTTGCTATTTTCTCCCTTTCCTTTACAACTCACTACAATCAAGTGCGACTGTTCCGCCGCCATTTCCACTTGATTGTGTAGTTGTTGTTTGTACAAATTTTGTATATTTATATTTGTTTGTTAGGCAGGCTCAACCTTATTGTTAATTTTTGTTGTTTTCGACCTGTTTAATTTCATTATTTTATTTTTAAATGAGCTAAAGGCCAATTTTTTGTTGGAAAAATTTGAGAAAAAAAATTTTATTTTAACAACAACTCCTATTAAACCATTTAATATACATAGTAGTAATATACACGATAGGCCCACTTCCAGAAACCAAATTTGGTAACAGGTTCGCAGTTACTAAGATTTGCGATTTAACAAAATATTGGTAACAGTATATACCAGATAAATCTGCTAAAACAGTTGCTTCAGCTATCTTCGAAACTTTTATATTAACATATGGCATAATGAATTCAATTAAATCAGATTTAGGAACTGAGTTTAAAAATGAAATTTTTTCGGAATTAACCAAACTTTTAAATATCAAACATGACTTTTCCACAGCTCATCATCATGAAACTGTTAGAACAATTGAACGAAACCATAGAGTCTTTAACGAGTACTTGCATGCGTATCTCATTAAAACATACGCAGACTGGGACACGTATCTATACTAAATGTTTTGCTTTCTATCATAATATAATGTCTAATACAGTTTTCGATAACAAATTAACTCCTTTTGAATTAATTTTCGGTGAAACTGCTATTTTAACACATAAATTAAAAAAATTAATATATATCCAAATTATAACGTTAAAAATTATGCTAAGGAAGTAAAATATGGGATGCAAAAATCGAATGCGTTAGCTACAGAGCTAATTAAAATATGTACATAAAACTCGAAGAAAAAAGACCTACGATACAAACACACGACCAATACTAATGAGAATGACATGGTTCTAGTACAAAAGGAACCCCGAAACAAACATCAAAACATATACCAAGGTCCAAACGTAGTAACACAAGTAGACGGTGTGAACGTAACCATATTTACAAAGACAAAAACAAATTTAAAACTATTCACAAAAACAGAATCCAAAAAGTTACTTAAAATTCAAAAACAATTTAATCAAATATTTCACTTTTTCTATTTCTAAATTAAAACAAATGAATTTTTAGTATTAGAATGTGATTAAAGCTTGCAAGCCACGTAGATATAAAATAATACATAAAAATTAGTAATTTTAAAGTTACATAAAATGAAAAATCATAAATGTTTCAAAATTAAAATAAATATGTATATATATCCTCAAGAAATAAAAATTTCTTACAAACAAATAAAATTCCTATTTTCAAACATTTAAAAAATAGTTAATCTAAGTCTAATGTACAAACTTAAAATATCAATTTCCATATTGTTAAAATAGCCGCATTGCGTAAAGAAAACCTTATGTATAAACATAGATACATAATTTTCATTTTGAATTTCAATATTTGTAAGAATTGTATAAAACTATTGCAAAAACGAATATTATCATTAAATCTAGTGAACTTAAGCAGTAAATATAAATTAAATGTAAGCATTACATTAGTACATGAAAAATACTTTAAATAAGCCATAGTAGTTCTACTATATAAAGCAATTTATTTCGTGCTATAAAAATAAGTTACCAATAACTAAATTGTATTACATTCCCTATAAAAATAAAAATAAAAATGTAAGGGAAAGAAAAATGTGGCAAATCTGATCAACTTTCCAAATTCGTCTTTTCCAATCTGGCATCCCCCCAATCATCACTGCATTTTTGTACTAAAAGTGCAATCGCAGCCAACATTACGATATACATAAAAGAAAATAATAAAATAAAGCATTCATTGCGCGCATTTCAACTCCTTCAGTAGCAAATTAATTTCTGTGGTTTTTTTCTTTTTTTTAAATAATTGAATCCCCGACCGGCAAGTGGCCGAGGTACCATTGTATAGGATTTGGTAAACGCACCGGAGTGCGTCACCCGACACCCAGCAGCAGCAGCAACCGTCAGCAGTAGCACGATAGCAGTACCAGGGCCGGCCCGAGACAACTTACCGCCCTAGGCAATTAATTAAAAATTATTCGGGTTATTTTATTCATAAATGTTCAGGAAATAACAAAAAATTACAATTTTTTAAAAATATTATAATTGGTAAAAAAAAAGTTACTTATTTAAATATTTTCTTGCTTTTGATCTGGAAAATTCAGACACACCTGTTTTTATATTAAGAGTTTTTGCCACTTCATTTTCAATCGATAATGTTGCCAAGCCCACTAGCCTTTCCTGACACATAGTAGAGCGCAGGTAAGTTTTAATTAGTTTCAATTTAGAAAAACTGCGCTCTCCACTAGCTACCGACACAGGAAGTGTTAGCAACACCCGTATTGCCGTAAATAAATTTGGCACGATATCAATTAATTCGTTTGAACAAATGTAATTCAACACTTCGACTGGTGTACTGTTATGATCAATTTTTCTGCCAATTGCTTGTATCTCGTTGCATAAATCTGTTGCATCTATATCCGTCAATTCACCGTGAGTTAATGACATTTCTAATTTTTTGCAGTGTTCAAAAAGTTCTGTGTTTGTAAAATTTTGTAGCTGATCAATATTAAACAAAAATCCAAAAGTTTTAGTTATTTGTTTCAACTGATCGAATCTTTCATCGATTGAAGACAATGCAGTGTCAATGATGGCAAAATAGAAAGTAATTTTAAAGTTCTGCTTAGCATCGCGAATCGGCTCATCTTCCCCCTCATAATTGAACTGTCTTTTTTGCTTTCTTAAGCGAACTGGTGCCGTTTCTGATTCAAATGTTGATGGTACGTTTATTTCTTCTGACAATTCTTTTGCCTCTACCAACATTTTTTCAAACCCGATATCACTTCTACAGGTTTGAAGATACGTTTTAGTTTTTTCCAGTGTATTTGTAGCGGAGATCAAGTCATATTGCTTTGCTTGCAGCACTTTACTCGTCAAGTTTATTTCAAACAATATGTTATACCACACAACAAGCGATGCAATGAATTTAAAATTTGCAATTTTATTTGCAATTGCTTGGGCTTCAAATCGAGTTTGATTACCAGATGAACCAACTAGTGTTTCGTCTTCATAAATATCCATAAGCGCATCATGGACATCACATAGTTGATATCGTAACGGACGCAAGGCATCAACTCGACTCTCCCATCTGGTGTCACTGAGCGGTTTAACTGTTAAAGAAGGCACATGACGTAGAAGAACACCCCAACGATAAGTTGAGCCAGAAAAATACACATATACATTTTGAATTAAATAGAAAAATGATGTAGCTTGCATACAACATTTAGCAGCGTCATTTACCACTAAATTTAACGTGTGTGAACTGCAGGGAACGTAAAAAGCACGTGGATTTATATCTAGGATCCTTTTTTGAACACCACTGTGCTTACCTTTCATATTACTTCCATTATCATAACCTTGACCACGTACATTTTCTAATGGTAGGGATAATTCTTCTAGCTTAGCAAGCAGCGCATTAGTGAGGCCAGCACCCGTGGTATCTGTTAAAGGAACGAATCCCAAAAAATGTTCTCTAATTTTAATTTCATGATGCTTATCATTATTAATAATGTCAACAAATCGAACAATAATGGTCATCTGTTCAACATGGCTTACGTCAGGTGTACAATCCAATATGATTGAATAATATTTAGCAGAGTGGATGGAGGCTATAATCCTTTTTTGCACATCGACAGCTAACAAAGTAATCAATTCGTTTTGAATTGTTTTGCCCAAGTAATGCACGTGAGTTTCTTTGTTATTGACTTTTTGAACGTGTTCTTGCATTACGGGATCGAACAAAGACATATATTCGACAAATTTTAAAAAATTTCCATTTCCATTCGTAAATATTGTGTCACTAGTTCCACGAAAAGGTATGTTTTGACTTCCTAGTACTCTCACTAATGCCACTAATCTTTCGAGAACCTGCTGCCAGTAATGTTCTTCTGCTCTTATTTGACGTAAATTTTCATCATCTATTGTTGTATTACTTTTCAGCCTGGTTTCAAACTCTTTCCACTTTGGTAATTTCCCAAATGAACTTTGCTTTTTTCATGAAGTGAAAGAATACTATAAATGTTTTTCCAGTCATTCGTTCCATAACGTGTGAGGGCGGATTTTACATCTGTTGAAAAAAGCTTGCAACAGAAACAGAACACTGCGTCTTTTGTTGTTGAGTACAGTAGCCACGAACGAGACACACATTCACCGTTAACAAGGCGTCTTTTGTAATGTTGTACCGAAAACTTCCTATGATCTTCTTTGTAAGGGAAATTAAAATTTTGCACTTGAATTGGCCCGCGTTCAATGAGTTTTTTTCGGAGATTATCTGTAAGGTTTTCCCATGTCGCAGGGTCATTTGAAATAAAATCATTCTCGTCGGGGGTTAAATTATTTATTTCATCTATGTCATTAGTACTGCATTCGTCTGGTGTTTCTTGAGGATTACTATTAATAAGAAAAAATACTTTAAATATCTTCTTTTACCTGACGTGACTCTTTTATATTCACTTACGATATTTCTCCTATGTCATCACTTATTTGAACTTGTTCACTGTTTTTTTCGTCTTGTGCCTTTTTAGGGCTTAAACGCAAGTATTTATTTAACGAACCGGACTGTTTTTTTATAAAATCATCTTTTACCATTTTCCTCTTTCGAAATTCAGCACCGGATAATTTTTTCTTTAAATTACTCATAATTATCAATTTATACTTAGAACTTGTTGTACCGAAAGTTTAAATATGAATGAAAATATACTAAATGTATGAAAGGCGTCGGTTTGTTTTTTTCAAGTAACGGCACTATAAAAAATACAACTTTTTGCTCTTCCACACTACATATAACATACAAATTACTTGCTTACGCCAAGAGAATCAAGCAATAGAAAAAATAGTATTCACTCTCTTTACGCAAAAAAGCGACAATCATGTACATATGTACAGAAGTAAATACATACCTACATACATATGTGATATTTTGTGTGCAAATCAACGGAATATTCGCAATCAACGCATAGCAACGTGTAATATATGTGCATCCTAGTAACAGCGTTCCCGAAAATAAAGTACATAAAGCAACATAAAAAGCACAAAAAAGTAATAAACACATTAAAAAAGTCTAGGTATTTGTTGTTAAAGAGTACGTCAGTCTTCTCTTCATTGCGCGTTCATAATGCGGTTGGTGAGCAGACAAGGGGACACAAAAAAGACAATGAGAGAAATGTTTACATATTTTGTGCACCATACTGCTACTATTTACCAATCAACAATATAATTGTTGTTATTTATTATTTGTACTTATTAGAATGCGAAAATATGAAAGTATGATTTTTGTTTATTATATAGACAAATTAAATAAAAAATAATTTTTTTTTTTTTTTAACAAAAATAAATAAAAATACAAATAAAATTTTTAGTAGCCAAAATGCCGCCCTAAAATTCTGGCGCCCTAGGCTTTTGCCTGACTTGCCTATATGGACGGGCCGGCCCTGAGCAGTACCAACAACAGCAGCGAGTGCTAGCGGAGCCCTGGCGCTCCACAACACTCACATGATATCAGAGACCAATGTATTTTACGTGCACTACAACTTATGTGTCTGAATATGTTTACATTTTGGTTATATTGAGCATCTTCATAAGATATGAAAAACCAACGCATTGATCTTTTATGTTTAATAAGGTTCAATATTTACGTAAAGGGTGTTTTTTTTACAGGTTTGTTTTTCGAATAGAGATAAAACTGGCATTTTGTGGTCACGTCAAAATCGTTGAAATCCATTCTTGCAAAAAAGCACATACGCCGTTGGATCGACTGCGTGCAGATTAATAGCGGAAGAAATATCGCTCCATGTTTCATGGACGTTTTTGTTTCCGTGAAATAGACTCCACATTAGTTTGGAGCCTCTCAAATTCAGCGAACTTGTTTTTAAGGATTTCCATCTCTGCGCCTCGAGAACTGCCTCTCGACAATATTTTCTAAAGTACAAAGTTAATTTAAACAAGTAAGAAACGCTAAATTCGGGCGAAACCGATTTTTATATACCCTCGCGATATATTTTTGTATGGTCGGTATCCATGATTTCCTATAATTCCCGTTTCTTTGTTTCAAATCGCAGCTAGTATTAAACTTTACTCAATTTCTTCCAAACGAAGTGTTTGCATTTTTCAAAATTTCCGTTATGACGGTAATGCTAATTGTAAATTATGTGCATCTAATACACATGCTAAGGATATTGTTGCTTGTGTGAATTGGCATATTTTCCTTACGGTCAGTCGTCAAGCTGCACGGACATGTTTACTCTCGCTCTGTAATTTTGTAATGATTTTGCGAATCTTATTCATTTCGTACCTATTCAGGCTTAGAGACAATGACTCTGTAATAGAAATTATACATAACAATTTAAAAAGTTGCTGTCATATAAATATAATATGTATATAATTTTGGCTCGTGTACTATATAGCTCAGTGTTTGGCTGAGCTTCTCCTACCATTTGTGGTGTGCGTCTTTATGTTATATCACAAATGGAGGGACCTACAGTTTTGTGCCGACTCCGAACGGCAGGTGTATTTAATGAGAAGCTTTTTTGTGACACAAATACCCTCGGAGGTTTGTCATTGCCGGCAGGGGTGACCGCTATTAGAAAAAACTTGTTCTATTATTTAGATTTTGCTTGCCCTGACTGAGATTTGAACCTCGAACTCACCGGCATATCAAGTTATAGCACGCGCCGCTACCAACCCGACCACAGCGGCCACTATAAATATAAAATTATATAAATAAAAATCATATTCAGTATGCCGTGTCCTTGTGGGCTAAAAGTTGATCGCAGTCAACCAAAAGTGTTGAGTGCAAATTGATCTTGATTTTCTGCTCGCATCAAATAAACATTTCTATTGTAAAATCTGTACGGTTGAGCGCCGTATTTTGATTCGTTCTCCGCCTACTACCGCTCTCTATATTGGTAAAGAGACTTTTGAGCAGAGTGTTAATTTGATTGTGGACATTCAAGCTAAACAAGTAACATTACTTGACATCGCTAAAGACATTGCAGCTCTGCGTTCGCAAAATTCTTACATACTTGCCGATGATTTGAAAAACCATAAATCTCATTTATTGCAAAAGTGTGATAGCTTAGCTAATGACATTCGATCTTTGCATTCGAAACTTGATGGAAAAAATGCCGTCGTTTCTTCGCTAACTCAGGAAATAAAAAATCTACATTGTGTTGTTGCTAGCTATGCAAACAAACTCAATCCGATTCGTACTAGTGCAAGTAATAAAGACAATAACAAAGTTTCGACTGCTAAAACTAAACAGTATATCTCTAAAAACAAACACACTAACACATGTCTACCTGCAATAACTAAGCAGACACTCCTAGTGGATTTGTCTCCACATTAATGCTTCGTCAACTGATCTCTCTCCTGTACTCACAGTGTCGCCCTCTTATGTTCTCGCTAGCAATAAAGGCCATGCCACATAACACTTGCTTCGCTTTACGTGACGTTTGTAACTTTGTCAGAAAAGCGATAAACGCAAAAGGTATGCCACAATAAAACTTTGACAATACATACTTTTCGTTTGTTTATTGTGAGTTGTGAAAATCGCGCGGAACTTTATAAACTTATTAACATACATTCGGCATAATTATGGACATTATGGAAGTTTTGTTAATAGTTCTTTTACTACACGAAGCCTTATTATGTTTAGAAAACATATCAAGGCGGAAAATGTGGGTAAGGGAATTGTACCAAGATCGTGACAAGGCGGGCCTGTTCGCGGCTGCTTTCGATAAAATGTTTCAGAGAGATCCGGAGCAATTTAAGAAGAGTGTTCGAATGAATTGTGAGGTTTTTAACCTGTTGCATCAACTATTGCAGCAACGTCTCACAAAAATATCCAACAGACCGTCGATATCATCACAGTGCCGACTTTTTTTAACATTAACGTAAGTGACTTAAAATGCATTTAATAAAACATCTATACACTATTCATTCCATTTATAGGTATCTGGCTCACGGAGACAGCAAGCAAACACTTGCCACGGCATTTAAAATGGGCCGCTCCACTGTAGCAGCTATCATAAGCGAGGTGTGTGAAGCAATTTGGGAGGAATTGGGGGGCATCTATCTATCAGTTCCAAATAAATACGAGTGGAAGCGTATTGCGATTGATTTCAATAATATGTGGAATTTTCCGAATTGCGTTGGTGCAGTAGACGGAAAGCATATAACGATATCATGCCCCCCCAATTCCGGCTCATTATATTATAATTACAAGGGCAATTACTCCATTGTGCTCCTGGCGACTTGTGACGCCAATTATACTTTTACGACCGTCGATATCGGGGCATATGGTTCTCAAAGTGATGGCGGAGTACTTTGGAATTCCGGCTTTGGGCAGCGATTATTGAATGGCACACTGGATCTACCGGAGGACGACTATCTGCCTGGGACGGACATAAAATTCCCCCATTTTATGGTTGGTGACGCTGCGTTTCCGCTCAAAAATTGTATCATGCGACCATATCCAGGTTTGTAAATACTAATTTCAATATACTTATGTATGTATATACATACATACATACATACATATATATAAACATATTTAATATACAATTTTAAATTTTTTCGCATTTAGGATTACGTTTGCCATTTGATCGAGATATATTCAACAAGCGTTTATCCCGCGCGAGAAGAGTTATAGAAAACGCTTTTGGAATTTTGTGCGCTCGGTGGAGAGTTCTTCTTTCACCATTGTTTATGCATCCACAAACAGCAGAAAAAGTTGTGAAAGCGACAGTGGTTCTCCACAACTTTGTAAAGTTCAACGATGGTAGTTACTGTCCCGCAGATTATGTGGACAGATATGATGGCGAAGAAATCGTAAATGGTCTGTGGAGAAATGATGTTTCAACACCGTTACGAAACCATGGACGCATGACTTGCAACAATGCAACGAGAGATGCATTTGCTCTAAGGGACAAATTGAAAGACTACATCGTGTCCAACCCAATTTAAGTAAGTGCTATGAAGTACAATTTATGTATTCTCATTATCATTTCAGTTTTTTTGTCCCTTACAGACTCTTCTTTTGACTTAAACTCCTGTATTTTAACGATGTCCGCTAAATTATTTTATATATGTACTAGAATGTACATACATACATACGTAACACATCAGTGCTTATACAGAGATACATATGTATAAAATTAATCAAATTCAGTTCAAGTTTCATTAAACATTTTTTAAAAATCGAATTTATTTGTATAATATAGATCTAAAATCATGCAAATATGCAAGTAGTGAACCTACATATAATGGAAGTGTAAGTGTAAAGTAAAACAAAACACAAGTCATTTCAACTATAACAATAGGTATATCGTAAACATATGTATAATAAGAAATGGTATTTATGTACATACATAAGTAGGTATAAATAAATATGTAATTTACAAAGCAATGATCAAGCAAACAATCAACAGTGGTTAATATGTGAATATAAGTTATGTGCATGTACAAGCATACGAGTATACGTATGTATGTATGTAGTATAGATAGATCATTTAGGGTGATCCAGTTGTATAAATTTTTGTCGATAACACTACGTATGTACATAAATTCATACCATTTGTAAGCCGCATTGCCTGCAAGAAAAACGAAAACCATATGTAAATACAAATTAGATATTAATGTTGATCAAAACCAATGTAACAAATCACTACCTATATTTCTGAAGAATAAGAATTACAATTTATAAATAATTCAGTCCATTTACTTTTTTTATCAGGTACGCATTTAGGTACATAAATATTTCACTAAATATACATAGATGTTCATATACATATGTAAGTATATACATATGTATGAAAACAAAAACAAAAAAGATAAATATATATACATATATTAAAAACTACAATACAATTTTAGTTGCTGTTGTACGCGTGATTAAGTAGCTCTATTTTGAGCCTATCGCGTACGTCTTCTGGCTTCTTTTGCAAGCACTCGTCCAGCATCTGCAGGAAGGCGCTATTTTCGGACTCGGTGTAGGAGACCTTCTTCGAAATGACGGACTCTATCGTCCCACATAGCCTATCGAACCGCTCGTGCGAGTCGTCGAAACGCTTTCGCTTCCTTCCTGCAGGAGTGCTTGCACTTGGTGACTCTTCAACCACCTCCACCAAATCCTCCATCATTTCGCCACCTTCTATCTCCGGCGCTTGTGGAGAATTACTACACGACGGCAGTTCATCGTCGAACATCAAATTGGTAAATGTTCTGTAAAGAAAAGAAGTAAAAATGAATATAGTAGCATACATAGTAATTAACTACTTGTTAATTCTTTTAAACAGCAACACGCATATCTATACATACATATTTGCCTAGACGTATGTACCTACATATGTACATACATACATGTTTCTGAATATTTTTTAATTTTTTATGAATGTACATATGTATGTATATACATACTTTAGTGTGCCTAGGTACCATTGTTTATCTATTTGTAAGCATCCAGTATACATAATTTTGTTAAACTCTTAAGGAAGGAAAACAAAACATGCTACTCAAGGGTTTTCCTTAAGACGCACTTAACGGCCAATATTACCTTGGTCATTTGGATGCACATGAGTGAGAATATCTAAATGCGTTTTGCTGTTTATTTATATTATTTGTATGAAGAGGACAGTTTTACGTACACCATATTAGATAAGTAGATGTTTTTAGTTTTAGGATATACTTATGTACGAATAGTTTTGAGATATAATACAACATATTAGTATACAGGTTTTAGTTTAAAGAAAGACAACTACTCTAAAATACCACTATTATTCTATTATTACAAAAATGTGTGCATATGCATACAAGTAATATGTAGGGAAGTGTGTATTTAGCTTACTTTCTTGGCGCAACGTGTTTTGCTAGGAAGCGCATTGCTTCCATGTAGCACCACTCCGGCTTCTCGCCTGCAGCTTCTCCTGAACGTGGACGATTTGCTGCCACCTCCCGCACGAACCGGTCACGAAGTGATTTCCACCGTGCTCTGCAATGCTCCTCTATTATAAAAGAAAAAGCCTTTAGTAAATCATCACATATATACATAAATATATTTATATATGTACAATAAAATACACGTACCAGAAACTCCTACAAAAGCAGCAACTGTCTGCCATGCCCGATCCTTTAGGTATTTATTCCGGAATAGGTGGGAGCTTTTGTCGAAGATGCTTGGCTGCACTTTCACCGCTTCGATTAGCTTTTCCTCCATTTCTTTTGCTAAAAGTAAAAAAAAACGGTGTACTCAGCATTTATTTCAGTTAAATTTTATATTTACCTTGATTTTGTAGGAAAATTTAAAAATTTACGTCGACCGTTAAGAGACAAATGTCAGAAATAAACGAAATTGGTAATGAGCGAACTGTCAAAGTCAGCGAAAAGATGAGAGTTGCCCAAGATTTCGCTTCGCTTTGGCGACGGTGTTGCCTATGTGGGCAATTCCGTATAATTGCATGTATTCATCTTTGCTGTCAAAGCTAAACTCTGACGTAAAGCGAAGCTGAAGTCTTATGTGGCATGGCCTTAAGCCGCTTGTACTTAATTCTCAGAGTGTTGACGTTGACGTAAACAACGTATTGAACTCGATTAATAAAGTTAGTGCTGATCGCGCTGATTTATGTGCTAATACTACTTCGTACGCTAATGTTGCGGCTTTAGCTGGCCAGGAATCTGAATCAGTTAGCAACAAACTATTACTGGAAGGAACCCAAATGCTAATCTTCAATTAGGAGTGCGCCTAAAATGATTACATTTGTCATCTTTTAAGCCGACGGTTAACGCAAGTGATATTGTCGACTATGTTTCGGAAGCTGCAAATATTCATTACTTTAAATTAATTAAGAAGGATACAGATCCTAGCTCTTTATTAAGATGTAACTTTAAACTTGGTATCTCGTCCTCATTTATAATAAACTGCTTGACCCTTCGATATGGCCTTGTGATGTGAAAATAAGGCTATTTCGTTTTTTTTCAAAGGGAGCGAGCCCAATAGTCAAGCCGTCGCTAATAACACAGTGTTACAAAATGGAAAAAATTGAATGAACTTTTAAAGTGACATATTGGAAATTGTTCACCTGGTCGAATGTAACTCAAAACGGTTTTTGGAAAATTTGTAACACCCTCAAAATCTTGCTTTACCGTTAAAAAACCGTTCTTCGGAAGTGTACGCGCTAATCTTTTCATTACTTGGCCATTTCTTTACCGATTTTCAATATGAAATATGTTTTGGAAAGGTAAGGATTATACCTTTAAATTGAGATATAAAGATCTATTGAGCTAGCGTGTTGTAAGTTTTCATCGGGTAAACTTGGAAAATTTGTTTTTTCTTCAAATTTTTCCACTTTGACCGCATTTGATTGCAGTATTTTACTAAAAATATATCAAGTATGAGGATTTATTTTGAAAGTACATTCATGTCCAAAAATTTTGAGTGCTCATGCAATGAAATCGGACAAAAATTTACGAAGCTATTAAATTTTTTCTGCTATTAAATAAATTTACCTTGCGAAAAGTTTTTTTTTTTTTTAATTTTTCTACTTTGACCGCATTTCATTGCGTTATTTTACTAGAAACATAGCAAGTATGAGGAATTATTTTAAACACATTCATTTCCAAAAATTTTGAGTGGTCATCTAATAAATTTACGCCGTCAATTCAACCTTGCGACCGCTTCGCAGTTATATTGTGTAATAAGTGTGGTAAAATGTGTGATAAGCGCAACAAATTTTGTTACGCC
This sequence comes from Philophylla caesio, assembly GCA_963971545.1. NCBI lineage: Eukaryota > Metazoa > Arthropoda > Insecta > Diptera > Tephritidae > Philophylla > Philophylla caesio. The sequence continues at coordinate 43,713,589 of OZ020606.1, read as the reverse complement.
TGCGGTTGATAAGAAATATCGGTTCGATTTAAGAACAAATAAAGCTGTGGTTGAAGCGTTCAACCTCTTTTTCAGTTGCTCATACGTGGAAAGTGCTTGGTATGAACCCGAATATATTTGTTCGATGTGCTGTACAACATTATAACAATGGAAAACCGGTAAATGCGATGACCAGCGTCTGCCGTTTGTGACTCCTATGGCTTGGCATTATCAAATATATCACAAGCCGGAGGATTGCTACTTTTGCCAAACAAAAATCACTGGTCACCACTATAAAAGTCGCCACCTCATAGAATATGCCAATGTGTTGACTGTATCGAAACCGATTCCAAGAGGAAAACAAGATCAGCGAACTAAAGACAAAAATCCAGCTACATTTCCTGATTCAAGCCACAAATCTTCTAATGAGGTAAATGACGAACCGTACCTTCCAACCAAAGCAATAGAAACGGAACGTCATTTCGTGTCAAATCACGATTATTGTGATCTTGTGCGGGATATGGATCTGTCTATAAGACAGACAGAGATTCTGGCCTCCAGATTAAAGCAGTGGAATATAGTAGACAGTAACTGTAAAGTAACGTCTGCCCGAGACAGAGACCTATCTTCGTTCGAACACATTTTCAAAGCTGATGACACCAATAACAAACTAGTTTATTGCGTTGATGTGGATGAATTGTTTGCTGCACTCGATCACGTGCACTGTCCACAAGATTGGCGATTATTTCTAGACGGTTCTTGAAAAAGTAAGTATTTGATGTGTTATGAGTGTGAGAGAACTAAATTTGAATACAATTTATCAATTCATTTTCAATTGACTAACATCGTAGGTCTGAAAGCAGTATTGCTGCACAACAGAAATAAATTGCCATCAGTTTCAGTGGCTTACGCTACTGATATGAAAGAGACTTATCAAACGATGGAAAAAATTCTAGGATTGCTTAAATACAATAAATTTCGCTGGCAGATTGTCTCGGACCTTAAAGTCCTGACAATTCTACTTGGAATGCAAGATGGCTACACTAAATATCCTTGTTACTTTTGTGAATGGGACAGTCGTGCCAAAAATCATTACAAGTGTAACATATGGCCACCGAGAAAGTTTCAAATTGGCAAAAATAATGTTCTCAATATTGCATTAGTTAAGCCTGATGTTATAATTTTGCCGCCATTGCATTTAAAATTGGGGTACATGAAACAGTTTGTTAAACGACTCGAAAAAAACAGCGAGGCTTTTCTACACCTGAAACTTGTATTCCCCAAGTTGAGTGACGCCAAGATTAAAGAAGGTACTTATAAAAATTTCCCAAAAGAATTCTTCAAAAAGAATTCATCCTAATTTATTTTTACATTTTGATCATGAATTACAGGCGTTTTCGTTGGACCGCAGATTCGTAAGATTATGACTGATGATGACTTCATAAAAAAATTGAACCCAGTAGAGAAAATAGCATGGCTGAGTTTCATTTCTTTGTGCCGAAACTTTCTTGGAAACACGAAAAGTTCAAATTACGTTGAGGTGGTCCATGAATTTTTGGAAGCTTACGGAGAAATGGGATGCAACATTTCTATAAAAATTCACTTTTTGCATTCTCATTTGGAATTTTTCCCGGATAATCTTGGTCAATTCAGCGACGAACAAGGTGAAAGATTTCACCAAGAAATCTCCAACATTGAAAAACGGTTTACAGGAAAGAACCAAGTTAGGATGATAGCTAATTACTGCTGGTCACTCAAACGTGAAACAGATGACTCGTCTTATAAACGCAGAAGATCAAGCAAACATTTTTAGCTATAAAGTTATTTAGCATTTTAATGATTAATTTTTTTTTATTTTCAGTCACAATAAAAATTTGAAGTTGAAAGATAATCAAAATGTATGAATTTTTAAATATGGTCATCATCTAAAATAATTTAAATAGTAATAACTCTGTCAATTTCCAACCGATTTTCGATTGACGCAGTACTAAATTCACTTTAATAATATTGTCTTTGATAGGTACCTTTCTGAATTAAGACTATCGTAAAATCGTAGTCAAAGTTTCAAAATAAATTTTTTTTTTATTAAGTTACAATTTTTTTTCTCTGTAGCTTCGTCAGTTCTCGTTTGATTGATGAGTTATACGCCATTAAAATAGTGATTTGTCACCTTTCAAAATATATAAACAACTTTTGAATCGGATGAAAATTCGCAAAGATATTGATGATTGACTAGCGAATGACCTCAAAAACAGTTTTTTGGCCCTAAAATGAGATTTTGGGGGTGTTTCGCAAATTTCAAGTATACAGTTTTTCTTAGTTTTATAAGGCCTAACGCCTAGGCTAGGTCTCTTTCAAAGTTCATTTTCAGTGTTACACAGTGTAATGTAAAGCCTAGTGTAAATAATAGCTTAAGTATTTATTATCAAAATATCTCAGGTATGCGAACTAAAGCTAAATAGAATGCTCTTTGGACAGGGTAGGTGGTATTGAAAATGGTCAAGATCGGTTAATAACCACGCCCACCTCCCATATAACGGAAGTTTTTAGAAATGCAAAAACACCGTTTTTTCGGTATCTATTACTGCAAATAGAGTGAAATTTGGTATTTGGAACGATTTTGAACTAAGAAATTAGGTATTTATGAAATTTTGAAGAATGGGCGTTGCCACGCCTACTTATGAAATAGTTTCTGTATCTCAATAACTATGGTAGGTATCGTCATAATAATATTTGGATCTGCTCAATAAAAAAAGGTTTCTGCACACTGAAAACGAACTAAGCTTTCATTGACAAGCGCAGTCTTGAAGCAACAGTTTTTAACTGTTAATTTGTATCGCCAAAAAAGTTCACGCAAAACCATGCATAGTTTAGAGAATATCCTGGTTTATCACTTTACCCATCCATATCACAATACCCCAATTTACCCTACTATTAGGGGGTCAAGGTTCTGTGTGTTGTCTTCATACATGTTGCAGCACACTGGATCAGGGGCTAGAGCCCTACGTGGCGAAGAGCCACACCCTGCGCGAGGTGCCCCTGCTTCTACTCAATATGGCGGATATAGAGATAAAAACTCGATAAAATCCGTAAGCCCTGGTGTCAATCGTACTGTGCCTTGGACTGAATGGCACCAACTTTTAAACAAATTTTCAAAAATTTCAACGACTCTGCTTCCACCTTATGCGAAGAGCAGTCAACAAATTTAAAGCAGCACTCGATGCCCAAAGAGTTTTTCCGAAACTCGACAACTGCAACGGACGCAACGGATGCAAATACTACCATTTCGAACACCTCGTTTCACTAAAACAGACGAGGTGGTGATATGGAGGGCCTGGACATCAAAATGGCCACCTTGGACTCGTGCCAATGGACCGTAATATCCAGATCCCTACGTATGAGAAGAAACCTTTGCTCTGGTGCGGGTAAGAAACGCTGCGAGTTCTACCGCTCCAAGGAGCTCTCAATAGGCCCGACAGTGGCACGTGTCAATGCACCCTTCGCAAGCACAGCTGTGGCAAAGAAATCCACCTCTGCGGCTAGCAGTAGCACGGCGAACGAAGAGCGACCCTGTTGCTCAAAGGACGCCGCAACACTGCAGAAGACCGCTGTGGAGCAGCCCAATATTGAATCCTCGGTTAGAAACCCCAAAGGGTGATTAGTCTGCCTAATGACCCCCAATACACACCAACACTAACGCAAGAGGTGAGTCCTTTCCTAATTACTCTCTTAGTAGAAACCTACACATTCTAAACCGGGGAACTGAGCCGATATTTATTAATGCCGTAAGAGGCGGGGTCTTAGACCTGACTATATGCACGTCGAATATGTCCACATTCATCTCCAAATGGCATGTCTCCAATGAGGTAACCATGTAGGATCCTCAACATATAAAGTTCGACATAAAAGCCACAAGGGAGATAAGCCAGTTTTACAGAAACCCAAAGAAAACAAACTGGGAACTGTTTCTTTTATCTATTGAACAAGAGGCTAATACGGTCTCGGCAGACATTATGTCTACTCATGATCTAGAATTTGAATCAACACAGCTTCAGAAAAATATAACAGTAGCCTTCGAGGTGAGCTGCCCAAAGAAGATCAAAAAATCGCAAAGGGATGTTCCATGGTAGAACAGCAATCTCAGCAAACTTAGGGCAAAGGCTAGAAAGCTATTCAATAGGGCTAAACGGTCTGGTGACTAGTCCACTTACAAAACAGCCTTAACTGCCTATAATAGGGAGCTAAGAGAGTCCAAAAGAGCCACATGGCGTGTTTAGGCCCCCAGCCTAAATATTAAAAATATTATCAACCACCCTAGTAGACTTTCCAATGAAAGTCAACAAATTTCGGGTTACGTTACCACCTCTTAGATGAGTTTCCCCTCGGTAAAATTTACCGCATTTGGTTGTTCAACCGAATTCTAACTGCTTAGGCTCTTGCTATTAATTTCTAGAAGACAACTTAATTATAATCACAAATAAGCACACACACTGAATTATATTATTAATTCCACATGTTTTAATTATGTTTTCTATTCATATAATAAACCGGCGCTATTTCTATTACTTAGTATTTATTAGTCCTTCGGAGCCCTTAAATCAGAGGCTAACACAATTATATATTTTAAAGACCCAGCGTTGGGGTTCACTTAACTACCGGTAAACTTTTATACACCTGAGGATAATCTGCCACAATATCAACAACGATTGCCCAGCAGTATCTACCACACAGCATAATCAGCAACTGGACTGCGTTAACACTCTGCCACAAACCGCAAATTGTATAATTTAAATTTTATAATTTCTAGGGTACCAAACATTTAGTAATTTTTTTCGTGAACAACAATTAAAACCTTTTTTTTTTATAAATCGTGGAGTTGTGAAGAAAATTCAAGTGCTTTAGCTATTTCGTTTGTGCGCGAACGGACATAACCAAAAAACGCGAATCAATTGTTGAAGACTTTCGGAAAAACGCAGCGCGTTTAATATTGTTTTTGCAAAATTCGATTCATTTAAACACATCGGCTTTCAATTTCACTGCAAACGTGCTTCAATTAATCGTCAGTTTTTTAAAGTTTCACTTAGTTGAGTTGAAATTTTTGCGATTTACAAATCATTCTTGACAGCACGCGAATTGTAATATATTTTCCTTGAAACGCAGTGCGTTAAATATTTTATTGCAAAGTTCGATTTATTCGGCTTTCACTTTAACTTCACATTTATGTTCAATATTTACGTATGTGCATCTAATGCACATGCTAAGGATATTGATAATCGGCTTGTTGCTTGTGTGAATTGGCATATTTTCCTTACGGTCTGTCGTCGAGCTGCACGGACGTGTTGACTCTCGCTCTGCAATTTTGTTATAATTTATAGAAATTTTGCGAATATTATTCATTTCGTACCTATTCAGGCTTAGAGACAATGACTCTGTAATAGAAATTATACATAGCAATTGAATATGCAACTGTTGATCCGTGCGGACGTGTTTCACTAAGCTCTTGTTGTAATTTTGTAATTTTCATTGTTGTGCGACGGTAAATCGAGACATATACAGTGTGATCGTTTACTTGGACACTATCCGACTAATTAATTAATTAATTAAGTACCATGCCTTGTTCGTGTGGGCATAAAGTGGACCGTGGTAAGCCGGGAATCCAATGTGCCAAACGCAATGATATTTTTCATATGGAGTGTGTAAACGTTGTGCTCGCAGATGTAGAATACTTACAAAAAGCTAATAAACAATTCCTATGTAAAAAATGTACTTCGGCGGGTAGAAACTCAATCCACTCACCGATTCGTTCCGCTGCTCCGCCGACCAGCGTAACGCCTCTTAACTCCGCGCAAAGCGAGCGCGAATGCCAAGAAATCTCTTTGCAATCTGTTTTCAACGAACTTAAGGCCTTAAGATCTGAAAATACTAAAATGTTCTCTTTGATCAACTCTTTGCTAAGCGAAAAAGTAGCCCTTAACAAAAAAGTTGAACACTTGCAATCAGAAATACAAGTCGTTCGTAGTGAGTTCCTTAAGCATGTTCACTCGAACACAATATCTGACCTTGTCAGCGAAGTCAATAACCTGCGTAGGGAAATTGATAGCCGTTTACCTGCGACTAAGATAAACTTATACATTAATCGGAGTACAAAAAAATTATCGGTTTTTCGAAGAGTACTCATTAAATTTGCGACGGGTAGAAGAACTCATGCAGTGTACTCGATTATTTACAATCGATACACCATCGACCATTTCGTTTGTGGAGATTTTGCTGACTTCCGTGAATGACTGTTAATTCATTCACGAAGAAATAAAAACGTGCAGTTTCGAATGGTAATTGGGTAAGTATACTAATTTACTCATATACATATGTACATAGCTGTAATTTTAGAAATATTTCCTACAATTACAGATGGAAAATATGGATGGGAAATACCTTGCTGGCCCTGCAAAGCAAAATGCTTAATTTTGTGCTAATGAATAGGCGCGTTCATAAGACACAACTGTTGCACAACAGTTGAGTGTTTGTCTTAAAAACGCATAGTTGAGTAGAGCCGCTCAGGTCAACAGTTGCCTATTTGACGCCATTTTTTCCATCATAAAATTGTTTCGCTATATGAACTAAACATGTTGAGTCAGCCTAAACAGCTGATCGAACATAGTCGTGCCTTCATAATCAAAATGCAACGCCGCTTTGTAAGGTAACAGCTACAAACTTATTTTTTCAATTTCGCATTATTTATAACATAAAGTAACTAAAATATTTGAGTTAATCTTTCTTTAATACATATATGCTAATTATTATGATGTGTGACTTAAATTATACACTTTTTAGATTATTAAAATGATGAACGATATATTTTACGCACTGGCGGCTTTGGTAGTTAGCGTTGCATTAGAACTCAACGGCGCAACTATTTCATTGTAGTGCACATATACATAAATAAAATAAAACAAAAATGGAAATTTCATGGTATACAGACTTGTGATTAGAGAAAGCATATATAAAATATATATATATAAATAAATATATACTTTTGAGCTGTTTAGTTATTAAAATTCCTTTACTTTGGTAATGTTTTATTTTATAAATTTTTAATTGTTTACATGTATCAGCTGTTCATTTGACAGTCTATTCATCTAGCCGTTTCTAAGACAAAACTATTGGGTCCAACAGTTGCCTTCAATTTCGCAAAAGTTGAGCTCAGCAGTTGTGTGTTATGAACGCGCCCAATGGCACAATTATGGCTGTGTATGCGTTCGACTTATAAAAACCGTGAAGATGGCATTGAGAAGTTTTTTTTTCGCACAATAAAGATTTTTTCATGTCACATATTGGATACCATGAAAGTTCTGGCAGTGAATGCAGAAAATAATACAACCTTGCATTTCGTCTGTGAGGAGAGCAATATTCTGGAGCCGCAAAGTATTGGTCTAACTATGGTACAACGCATATCAAACCACCGCTACGACCGCCGCAAATTCCGGCGCCTCGGGCGATGGCGCGGTCGCGGTCAGTGCCGGCGGCAACGAAGAAATGGAAGGCATAGAAAATTGCAGGGTTTAAATTTTTTTTTAAATCAATTCTGCAATTAATTAATTAATTTATGCGATGTATGGCATGATAACAATTCGGTAGGTGCCAATTATGGGGAACGTCGAGAATTTACCAACAGCCATAACGCCGAGAGATGAATTTTTCAATGCACGTTGCCAACGGAGATGCCGTTTGCAACACATTTCACTAATGTTTCTCTTGTTATTGGAATGATGATAACGATTATTATTGGTTGCAGACCTATTATCATGCGCCTCGATTGAAGGCGATTGCTGCTGCTACTGCGGAAACGTTGGGATGCTGTGTGCATGTTATTATGGTTGCTGCCGAAATTTATATTACGATTATGATTTGCCACTATGATTTGCCTGCTGTAAAGTCAGTTTTGGGAGATAATACTTTCTTAGATTCCACCATGCCATTGGAATCGTTTTTTTTTTGTAATGCTTGAAATCTTCGACTCCCATCGCCGACTTGTATGATGATTGCCTTGACTACCATGATTGTTTGTTGATGTTGTTGCTGTTCTGCTACTACCACTATTATTTCCAACGCCTTTGGCAGTTATTTTCAAGGTATGTATGTATGTATGTCCTTCCGATTGCTTGTTTTTTTTTTTAATATTTTTATGATTGGTATTGTTGTTTTGCAATTGTCTCAATAGTTGTTTAAAATTTTCTGAACTTTGTGGCAAATTGTTATTCGAGTCATATTTTCTTGGCTGAGTTTATGACTGAAATGTTTGTATTTATTATTTTTATTTTTATTTTTATTGTTAATACAATTATTGTTTTGATTGCGTTCGGTCAAGAAAGCAGTCAAAGTCAAAGCAAAGCCATTGAGTTTCCCGCTTATCCACCAGCGGCATATCGCCCCAATTGGTATTTGCATTAGCATTCAATGCAGCTTTATTTTGAGTTTGTTCAATTGCATGATTCAACACTAGTGTTATTTTTAATGCAAGTCGCCGTGCGTTTGTGTGTGCACCAACAACAGTGTGTCAATTGCTTCACTAAGGGTTGTTTTTAAATCACTCAAGTTTTCCTCCACAAGATCACTAGAGGATTTTTATTATAACTTTTTTTAATTTTTATTTTAAGTAAAAGAGAGCAACACAGGCTACCGTTAATAATATTAGTTTGATGATATCCCGATTTTCGAATAAAAGATCTGACGATGGTCGGTTTCATATTACCAGATCGACCTAGGGAGACCCGGTAAAGAACCATCACCTGTTATTGACATGTAAGTTAAGGGATTATGGTTGTTGTTGAACATATACTTGGCAAGGGAGTAGAATTCTGCGGTTATCAAGGAAGTGGAATTTTGTGGTTAGCCAGGAAGTGGAATAATTGGACAGTAAGGTCCTTTTTTCATTTTATTGTTTCGAGTTGGTAATAGGGCGAGAAGTAGGATTAGAAGGAATCGTTGGCTTACCTCTCTCCTTGTGCGGTGGGAGTGAGTTGTAAAGGAAAATGAGAAAATGACAACAGCACACACAGCGTAAGCTTAACTGAGCCTGTTTAGATACTGGCTTAGTTAAACATTGCGTGGTGGCGCGGGTTCGACTCCTGCGGAAGCCGTGAAGAAAGAAGTCTGATGAGGAGATGTGGTGATCTCCGAAATAGTACTATAACTTCTACCGCTATGGGTGTTGTGTTTTTTCTGTATAAATTTTCTAATAAAAATTGGCCTCTAGCTCATATAAAACAAATAATAAAATAAATAAACAGGTCAAAAAACACCAGTCCTCTTTCTCTGGCAATGTCCACCACACGCACTCGGTTATCTAAACCGGGGTGCAACCTTGTGACTCGACCCAATCGCCATTCGTTTGGGGCAAGATTTAATTACTACTAAATGCCCGATTTCTGCTTTGGATGTTTCCACTTAACTCACTTTTGTAGTTCAGATAGATATTCCGCCTTCCATCGCCTGCAAAAGGTTTGATGCAGGGCTTTTAGTTTCTGCCACCTATTAACTATGAAGGCTGGGGTTTCATGATTTTCTAGTTCCGGTGGCGCGAGCAGATGGCCGCACACTAGAAAATGACCAGCAGTCAGCGGCTCCAAATTAGTCGGCTCATTTGATGAGGGACTAAGCAGTCTAGAGTTGAGGCAAGACTCAACTCGGCATAATAGGGTTGTGAATTCTTCAAAGGTATACTTGTGATTACAATCGATTTTTTTGAAGTGGTTCTTGAAACTCTTGACTCCCGCTTCCTATAATCCCCCCATGTGGGGAACGGAAGCGGGAATAAAATGACACGTAAGCATTTGCTGGGCATATTTTGATAAGATGCTATTGCGAGAATCTGCTATAAAGGCTTTTATTTCGGTTCTTAATGCGCGCGAAGCACCGACGAATTTCGTTCCGTTGTCGGAATACATGTTTTTTGGACAATCTCGCCTTCCTGCAAATCTAGCAAAAGCTGCTAAGAACGATTGTGTGCTCAAATCAGAGGTGGCTTCCTAATGGATCGCCTTCGTTGCGAAACACACAAACAGACACACGTACCCCTTGAAATTTTTTATATCAAAGGGACCTGTAAAGTCGACTCCAGTATGGATTGTTGACCTGATCAAGTTTTGAACTCGGGGGTATCCAATACTGTGTTCTAATCAGGCGCAACATCAATTGATTTTCACCATGCAAAGACATTGTGTGGATAAACTGAACTATGAGACGAGAAAATCTACTATAATATGGAAGTATAATTAAGTGTCGCTCGTTAAACGAGAGATAAAGGGATTTCCCTAATCGACCACCCGTCCTTATTATGTTTCCCTTGTCGATATATAGGTTAAGTGGCAATATTTCACTTTTTGAATTTATTATTTATTTTTTTTAATTTTATTTATATATTTATTTATGTCTAGCAACGGTATAGTAATAACAGACATTTGGCGGATAGTTAATTAAATATTACACATTGTTCCTAACACTTAGTTTCCAAATTAAAGATTATTAAAAATTTCCGATAAATTACAATAAATTCAAATAAATTCGAATAAAAGAGTGTAATATATTATTGATTAGACATAAGGTAGCTTTCCAATTCCAACTTGGTTGCACTTGGATTAGTAAAGTCTACATCCAAAAAACTTGAGAAATAGTTAAAATCCGGCAAGGTTCTGTTGATTGACGCATTCGCACCATAAACCGTTCTGCTCAGCCCAACCCTAAAAGCGCCAAACCGACGCAAATTCCGGCTGGGGACATAGAAGTTGATTTTTGCAAGTAGGAGCTGACAGTCAACTTTTCCCGAAATAATACCCAATAGAAAAGAGATAGACTGCGATGTTCTTCTGTTTTGCAGAGTTGGTAGGCTAATTAACCGACAGCGGGAGCCATATGGTGGCCATGGTTCAACAAATATGACCATAATATTTCTTCTGCCAAATACTTATAAACCGTTGCGTCGTTGCTTTAATTTCATGAGCTGAAATTGAGTAAGTCGCCGCGTGAAAAGAAGTTTTAGTATTTGGACGAGTTTTCTGTGAAAACCTTAATACGTAGGATAAGACTCTCAAAGCTCTCGATAGATCAAAAAATCTATCAAGAATCTCATCACCGATATCGATTGTAGTTGTTGCACAGACTTGAACCCTTTTTTGTTCTACTTCAGTGTCACCACAAGGAACTGTTTGCCAGTTCCTGCACAGTAATTCCTCTTCTAGCCAAATACGATGGATTTGAAGCTGATTCTACGTGAAGCCAATTTTGTCTTCCAACTTTCTCTACTATCTTTGTAACTCGATGAGTCACAAAGGTTGACCCAGAGCAGGGAGGTTTATGAATCCAGGCGAGGACAATGGGCGAATCTGTCCAAAGATGCCTTGTAAACTGACCTAAATTCAGATTGTTAGTGACTGACTCCATTAGTTTAGCCAGAAACACAGCACCACATAGTTCCAAGCGTGGTAACGAAATTGTTTTAACTGGGCTACTTTGGACTTAGCAAGCAGGAGACTAACATAAACTGTCTCTGCCTTCTGAACTTGAAGCAAAATAGTCCCTGCATATGCCTTCTCCGAGGCGTCGCAGAATCCATGCAGTTCAATTTTATCCATTGGGGAAAAATACACCAAACGACGAATGTGAATTGTGCAATATGACTGTAATTTTCGACAAAGCTTTTCCATCGGTTTATTCATGTAAGGGACACCATTTCGTCCCAACCTGCATTAAAATTTTTGCAGTAACCACGAATGGCACCTGCCATCCTTGTGGGTCGAACAATTTGGCAATCTCGGACAGTATTATCCTTTTGGTGAATCGTACCTGAGTTTCGAATGTTTTAGCAGTAAAATAAAAATGATCGGAATTGGCGTTTCATCTGATGCCCAGAGCTTTGACTGTGCTGGTGTCCTCAAATTTTAGAAATTTTCGTTCAGCAGGTGGGCTTTCGGTATTCCGTCCAGTATTTTCTCAGAATTCGAAGTCCATTTTCGTAGTGGGAAACCAGCTGATTGTAGCACTACCTCTTCTTTAGCTCTGGTGGCTGAGTCGATGATATGTTCTCCAGCCAAAACATCGTCAGCCAACTGAAACAGAGGCCTAATTGCGAGGTATGGTGCACAATTAACACCGAACGTAACGGTCTTTAATTCATACAGATTGATCGGTTCATTCTCGTTTTTCCGAAAAACTATGCGTTGGTATTTTATTTATTTTGGGTTCAGCAAGATGTGGCGATACATCGATATCGCTACTAAACACGTATTTAAACAGCCTCCAACGTAGTATCACCATCGCCAGGTCGCTTTGAAGTACTGGACCAGGATGGATGACATAATTAAGGCTAGTTCCATTCGCCGTCGGACACAATGCGTTGAAAACGACTCGTACTTTGGTGGTAGTGCTGTCCTCCTTCTTTACAGCATGATGCGGCAGGAAATAATTCGTACATTCGTCGCCTGGAACATATTCTTCAATTCAAGTCATATGTCCCAAAGTTTCGTATTCTGACAAAACCCTGTTGTATTCAGTTTACAACGGTAGATCCTTTGCCAAACGCGTTTCGTTTAGAAAGAAATGCGAGCAAGCGATTTTTAGCGAAGGTCCCAGGCCGATAATCTTGGGGAAATCCTTTTTAAACGGCCATGATACAATGTATTTGCCATCTTTGTTTCTTTTTGTAGTGCTTCTATAAAGTTTTTCGCAATAAATCTCATCTTCGTTATATATTCTGTCTTTAGAAACTTCTTCCAGTTCCCAAAAGGACTTTAGGCGTTTGTCTAAAGATACTTCATTAAAAAATTATACACATTTATTAGTTGGAGTAGCCGTGTCGGTTTGGCCTGTTATTTTCTAACCGAATACAGTTTCCTGGGCGAGAAGAGTTCCCAGCAAATTCTTTCTTAATCCTGAAATAGTGTTATTTATGCCTGATACTGGGCATTCAGCCTTTTTGTGGGTAAATCGATTCTGCGTTTAAGGCCTTGTGTTATTAAAGAACTCTCAGAACCAGAATCAATTAAGGCTCTAGCAGAAAACACAGTACCATTGTGAAATATATTAACAGGAGCTGTTCTGAGTAAAACTCCTTTATTCGTGTTGGCGAAACAGTTGAAGTTATTAACTGAATTTTTGTTTTCCCTTGCAGAATTGTGTCTCATACGAGCCTGAGCAGAGGCGGAAGGACCATCAACTTCGGGACTAGATATTGTTGATTGATAAGTTGCTTTTGGCTGAAAAGCCTGTATATGAAGGAGCGTATGATGTCTCAGGTGACAAGTGCTGCAATTAAATGAGCTTGTACACTGTGATACCGTAAAACTGCAACTCGATCGGTCGTCGTTAGTTTACGAAACCGTGGGCAATTTTGCAATTTGTGCTCATTGCATTTGCACAGTTGGCAAGTAGCTTTTGCTACACTGGCCTGGAAAACGTCAAGCCTTTTTTGTGGAGGTTCAGACGGGAGTTAAGAGAATTGTGGCTTTGAAGATCGATGATGTTGACCACCCTTTAAGCCGGAGACGGTTTCAAAAGTCTGAAACCTATTGGAAAGGAATCTATCCATATCCTCTCATTTTGATATCTCAGTTTTGTTCTCTATTGTCTGTTCCCACAATGCCAATGTGCTCTCTGGCAATTTAGTCGAACAAAGATACGTTATTATTGCATCCCAGTTTGAAATGTCAATTTGATGACTCTTTAAGGACGAGATGCAATTGTTGATGTCCCGCTGCAATTTTTTGATGCACTCGCTATATACCGTATCAAGGCTGAAAAGTATCTTAAGTTGGGAATTTACTAAGATACGTTTATTTTCATATCTATCACTTAAGTTTTTCCACGCTGTAGTGAAACCTTCATTTGTAAGCGGACACTTTCTCACAATATCTTTAACTTCTCCCTGCGTTTTGTTGTTTAAATGAACACGTTTTTCAACAGGTGTAAGGCTCTTATTGAGGATATAAATGGGTCGGGTTTAGTATAGTCCCGCATAAATTTGGTTTACTGTGGCTAAACCAAATCCCAAATTAAAAAATTTAAATGCTTATAGATGAACAACAACATAAACTTTTGTTTAACTATCCTTTTGCAAAAATCCATTCACAAATTGTATCAGAATTTAACTTTAAAAATGCCTTTCTTTTTGCGTTTTTCACATATATGGTGTTTGATTTTCATTCACTGCACTTAATATGGATCTACTAATGCAATTATTTTGGCACACACATATCATTAACACATTGTGCTATCGATTTTCACCGTTTTTAGAATCACTACATTCAACCAATTAGAAGCTTAACCTCCTCCCATCTCAAAACGCGTCAAATCAATGCATCAACGTATGGATGGTTTCTTCACACTTTATATGCATAAACGGACAAATATACTGCAATCGAGTGACACATACAATCATTGTGTTAATATGTTTTGGAAGTATTACCCTTTGTTATTAACTAACACTTGGCGGTCCATATAAGTAGCTTTAACTTTATTTTTTAGTTCAGTTTAGTTGTAGATTTAAAGAACTACATATGTATAAACTAAATAAAGCTGTAAGAAATAAATAAATAAAAAAAAAAACAATTATATGCAACCGGATTAAAAAGAGCGTTTATTTTGGAGACAAAGCAGTCGGCAAAAGCGAGTCAACCAGAGCTCGAAGAGATCAAAACGAAACAACGTAGTTACAACAACACCAACAAGAAAATAAATTGTGAAGATGAAAATAATGACTCCAAAGGAAAACGCAATTATAACAAAAACAATGACCGAACCTGTTCTCACTGCGGATAACGCAACTCCGCCACTCCAAACACTTGTAGATATGCCCACTCTCGATGCCACTCGTGTGGAAAGGTAGGACACTTGGCCTCAATTTGTCACAGAAAAGTCAACTAAATCCTCAACTATGTATCCGACTCAGAAGAGTCAAACGAACTGGATTATTTTTAGCTATTTATTTTAAATGTTCAGGTTCAACGGGAATGTATCTTCTTGCTATCGAAATCGATGGAATCAGTGTGAGCATGACTTGCACAAGGCAGTTTGTCAAATCGAACAGAAGATCTAATGACGCACACCACGGCGCTGCAAAAAGTGTCAACGACTTCAACGGCGACGGTGTAGTCATTACAAATGACTATTTACAGTCACACATTACAAGATCTAAACAAATTTTGTGCGATGGAAAAACTAAAATAGTTGTTCGAGCGGGGATCTAATAGGGGCCGGATTTCCTCTTGAATGGGGTTACTGGCGGAGCCGATCCTTGAGACGGTCACTTTTTACTTAGTTGATAACTTATTTCGTACCTATTCTTTGTGAGGTAATATCGTATGTATATATGTAAGTTTATATATTTTAATAAAAAACAAGCAAGAAAAGCTAAATTCGGGCGAAACTGATATTTATATACCCTCGCGATGTATTGTTGTATGGGCGGTGCCCATAATTTCATAAAAACCCCGTTTCTTAGTTTCAAATCGCTGCTATAAACTTTACTCAATTTGTTGCAAAAAATACTGAAAAGGAAGTTTTTTGTATTTAACAAAATTCCGTTTTAAGGAAGTTGGGCGTGGTTATGGTCCGGTTTCAAAAATTTTTGACGGTGATGCTAGTTACATCAAGGACAATATGTCCACCAAATTTTGTGACGATAACTAATACTGTTATTGAAATACAGAAAATTTTGTTTAAGTGGGCGTGGCAACGCCCATTTTTCAAAATTTCATAAATGCTTAATTGCTTAGTTCAAAACGCTCCAAATACCAAATTTTACTCAATTTGCTGTAATAGATACTGAGAAAACGTAGTTTTTGCACTTTTCAAAAACTTCCGTTATATGGGAGGTGGGCGCCGTTATTGGCTGATCTTGACCATTTTCAATAAACCTACCCTGCCCAAAGAGCAATGTATGTACCAAATTTCATTGAGATATCTTAATTTTTACTCAAGTTATTGTAACCACGGACAGACGGACGGACGGATGGACGGACAGGCAGTTAGGGCTAAACCGATTCTTCTTTTTATTGTGATTATTTTAGTATATATATGTTTATATCTATCACGCTTATTTTTTGCTGTTACAAACAACCGTTATGCGAACAAAGTTGTAATACCCTTGTGTACAAGTACGCTCGGGTATAAAGACTAAAAAGTATATATATATATATTAGGGCGGGTCGATTTAAAAATCGCTCATTGCTCTGTGAAAATCGTATTCTAGGGATCAAAATAACAAACACTTAAAACCGTTGAAAATGTTTTAGTGCCCACAGTCACCGACGTGTACGAGTGCTGTGTCTGTTTGACGTGAGATATAAAAAATTGAACAAAACTTATGCCCGTATAGTACATAGTACGTTTGCTTGCATCAACAGAATGTTGCCATTCATTTGTTTGCATGTATACTTTTAAACATATCCGCATTATCAATTACAATTTTCATCGTATCATAGACCAAAGCCAAATACCAACAGTTGCAAATGGTTTATTTGTCTATAACTAACATTATTAAACATCGCTTTTACATTATTTTAATAAAAATTTAAATTTGTGTTATTATATTTTATCAATGAAAATGCACTGTTGGTAACGCTGTGTTATGAGCGAGCACTCACTGACATTTCATGGAAATGGTATATTAATTTCGGTCCGATGGCCGATATCAGGATGACGAGCTAAGTCGATTTAGCCATGTCCGTCTGACCTCTTATTCTTCTGTTTGAACGCAAACTATTCCCTAAATTTTAAAGCTATTTCTAAAAAATTCAGGAGTCTTTTTATAATGTATTAAACTTTTGTCGGAATAGGTCAGATCGGACGACTATAACGTACACGTATAACATATGTACATCTTCTATACATTTCTTCTATTCATAAAAGGTATGGAGATAAATACAGCCCTGTTTTTACTTTATATCCTTTATATGGGACTTCCATAGGTATTGTTACTTTATGGAACCTCTCCCTTTGTTGATCAGATTCAGTTGTTAATTAATTCGCGAAGTAATCCAAATAGGAATGCATTAAATGAATATTCAACGACATATACACATTTATGACGTTGAACATATTGTGTACCAAATCACGTTAATTTTCTGCTCATCTTTTTCCCTAGACATCAAAAGCAGCTTTGATCGCAATCTAAGCAAGTTTAGCATTTGGATCTAAGCATTCCTAGAATTCTTTGCTCTTCATAATTAAAAGTTACATATTTACATATACGTATGTATGCATGTAAGTGCAATTAACAAAAACAGACATTACAACAATATGATCTGCTTTCACATACATAAGTCTTAGGTAAAAATTAGTGATACTCGTACTAAACAGAGTGATCAAACATTCAACAACGGAAGGACTAATAATTATAATTAATTATTTTTTAACAAAACTTGTCACGAGACCAAGCTTAATATGCAATGGTGGAAAAAGGATAATTTCAGGTGGAACAAGAGGTATGCTTATGATATTGAACTGTCCAATTGTTTGGTTATTTTTCATACCGCTCCGATTTGCAACGCGTATCCCATGAGAACAGAAAACATATATGTAGTTTTGATGTACCCAGCTTGTTAAAGTTTGCTACTACTTTAAGGTCTGCTGAAATCATCCAACAATATATTTTATAATTTACGGCATTAAGCATGGTAACAAGTTCTACACATTTTATTTGGTGTCCATGGTACATTATGGTAAAGACCTCTAAAATGGGTATTTCTTATATATAATAAACTCAATGAAATTCAGACACAGCACAGATTTAAAAAATTAATTCCTCGTATCAAAAAACCCTTATATGGGTATTTTCTAAAAATATTTTTTAAGATCTTAACTTAATTAAACCATGGATTGTGTGCAATGACTTAATTAAGCGTATCATTCTTATTTGAGCTAAGCTCAAAAAAACCATTTACATACGCAAATGTCAATCGAGTAGGACGTGTTTTCGTGGTGCTCTTATGTATTTGCATTTTTCCTCGTAAAAACTTCGAAATTTACCAAAGAAAAGGCAACCTAGCCGAGGTCGCAAGTGTTGTAAGGTTTGTTTTGCTGCTTCCCGCATACTGTTTCACATGACCCAATTCAACGCTCATGCACCTAATAGCAAAAAATAAGCAAAACTAACCAAAATGTCATCAACGCGGAAGAATTCAGCGCGAAACCCTGCATCCCCCCTGAAACTCCCATCACCACAGCGTCATCTGTATTTGATAGGATGGAGAGGTAACTTGAGCAGCAGAGAGACTCTATAATCGGGCAGTTAACTGCAGTAATGAGAAAATCGAAGGAGAGAGTGATGCAAAGAAATGGTGAGCTGGCTGCTGAAACGGCAAACCTGAAACTCTGAAAAGCAGCAATCGAAAAGGGAGTAGATGTGGCGGAGAAAGCATGTGCTGATGTTCTCTTTCTTCGCTGTGAACTCATTACCACCAAAATTCAGCTTAGTGCTCTTGAAAGCAGCGCAGTATCCACTGACTTGATTGTCAACGGGATACAGCAAGTGACTGGTGAGTGTTTACCCGAAATCTTTGGTAAGGTCTGCAGTGCAGCTCAGCATAAACCACCACCTTTGCGTGATGTTTTTCGATTGCGAAGTGCAAACGGCAATGGGCAAAAAGACAAGATTTCTTTGTCCTATTGTTTCCTATTGTTGTTAAGCTGTTCTCTGCAAATGATCGTAATCAGCTCTTAAAATCCATCGCTTTGTTTTGCAAGGCAAAGAAGAGATCGTTGGCGCTCTCTGATATTGAGTTGCCTGGTTACGGCTCAATTTACTTGCACGAGAGTTTGCCAGCAACTCAGTGTGAAGTTATGACGTATGCATCATAACTCAGCCGAAAGAAGATTTTGGTGTCAGCATTTTCCGTCCGTGGGAAAATTTGTGTGCGGCGTCGTGTGAAGAGTCGAAACTCGTTAACTCTAGGGGCGAAATCAATTATCTTATTAGCAATGGATATTTTTATACTATGGTGTATGCTAGGTTTAATTTATGCAAACTTAGAAAATAATCTAGTAGTATGTTTTTGCTCTTCTTCTTTTGTGTTATTTTTCTCTTTTCATTGTTTTCTAACTTCTCTGTTTATATGTTTTATGCTATTTTGTCATTTTTGTTTATTTTTCGCCTTACAAATTTTAGTTGCCCCTTTATCAGCTCATGTTTGGGATTTAAATCCCACTAGGACATCTGCGTTCAGCATTGGTGAAAGCCACAAGACCTTGATAAATATTTTATGCTAACAATCCAATGGACTTAATGTTGTTCACTTTAATGCGCAAAATCTTAATAGTGATAAATTGAACTATGTTAGGGATACTTTTGTGGAAACGGGCATTGATTTCATCGGGTTCTCAGAAGCATTTTTTAACCCTAATATTTCTGATTTTTACTATGGTATCCCAGGCTTCAATATGATACGTCACGACAGAGTTACCAAAAAAGGGGGAGGTGTTGCAATTTATTGCAAGTATGCCCCGAATATAGGACCTTTAGCCGTATCTAATAACTCTGAGACGAAATTTATTATTGCGGAAGTTTTGATTATGAGTGTTATGTTATATGTGGTGATTTTAATGTTAACCTTTTATTGAATGACTCATATACTAACAAACTACTTGACCATGTGTTTACTGCCGGCCTTACTATAGTTAACAAAATCGTACCTACAATTAAAAAATTATTCCAATCGAAAATAATTAAACAGTCACACACTTTTTGTCATTTACTTTTCATTTCACATACAACCAAGCATTCGGACTCAATTCACAAAAATGTATGCACATGTGAAATTGGGAGCACCAAACATGTGATTTCAAACCGAATCCACAGGGAAATTTGTGAATGTGAAACTGGGAGCACGGCTGAGAGTGTAAAATTAACCATACTTGCCTTAATGATTATTTTACTAGCGCCAGTAAGAGCACTAATTGCCCTCTAACTATGAATTTTGTTGACCATTTCGTTTCAAAAGAAAAATTCCAATTTTATGAAGTAACTGAGACTGAAGTTTAAAAGTCTGTTATGACTATTAGGTCCAATGCTCTTGGTGAAAATGGAATTTCCTTGAGGTTTGTAAAACTTGTGCTTCCATTCATTTTGAGTCCTCTTACACACATCATTAATCACTGTTTCACAACTGCATATTTTCCAACAGAGTGGAAAAAGGCTGTCATTATACCAGTTGCCAAAAATAATATTGCCACGAGTCCCAGTGATTATAGACCAATAAGCATCCTTAAGCCTTCTCTAAAGTGTGTGAGATTGCAACACAAATTTCATATTTTGTTAAACAAAACAATCTACTATCCCCTTTGCAGTCAGGGTTTCGGCCAAAACACAGCTGTTCTATAGCTATGTTAAAAATAATTGATGACATTAGGATACAGTTTGACGATGACAATCTATCTCTTCTTTGTCTTTTAGACTTTTCAAAGGCATCTGACTTAGTAAATCATGAATTTCTTTGCAAACTACAAAAATATTTTTTGGGTTTTCGGATAACTCTGTCAAGCCCATGACCAGCTAGCTTGAAGATCTCAGAAAGTGACATGCCTGAATGGCTACTCTAAGTCTTGTATTGTTACCTCGGGGGTGCCAAAAGGATCTGTACTTGGCCCCCTTTTGTTTAGTTTGTCAATGATGTGATTTCTGTACGTCAGTATGTCAATGTTCATGCCTATGCTGACGACGTTCAGTTGTATTTGTCCACTCGTGTTGGTCTTGTTGAAGATTTATGTTTTAAAATAAATAGTGATCTGTCTGCATTTTCGTTTTGGGCACGTAATAACTGTCTTTGCCTAAATATATCGAAGTCATATGTGTTGCCCATAAGTAACGGTGTTGTATATGTGGACGATATTCCAAAACTGTCAATTGGTGATAGTGACTTAAAGTTTAATGACAAAATAAGAAATTTAGGTTTTGTTGTGAACTCTATGTTGAGTTGTTCTGACCACAGAAATAAAATGATTGGCAATGTATGTGCATACGTATTTATAACGTATATATAACGTACTCCGAGCTTGTATACAGCAAACTTGATTCTTTTTCGTCTCATAAAAAGATGTAATATTTAACAACGATACACGTTACGTATATGGCCTTGAAAAATATAACCACAATTCTTTGTGAAAAAATAAAATTCTGGGATGCAGAATTTTTGATTATCTTGCGGCAAGAAATTGTATTTTCTTATTTAAACTCATTGAATCTAAAACTCCTAAATATCTTTATGAGAGGTTAAAATTTGCAAGATCTAGTAGGCATCAATATCTAATAATCCCTAGGTATAAATACGTGTCCTCATCAAGGCTGTTTGCCATCAATGCTGTGAGGCTCTGGAATTCCGTTCCGGAATTAGTCAAGGCTGCTTTTAAAAGGGGTAACTATAGAAAATTGATTCACAGTTATTTTAATTCTCTAAATTAAATATGATTGCGATTTGAATGTTTTCTTCACTTCTTACTTCTATCTTTTATATCTTCTAGTCTTCTAGTCTTAAATTTAATGAAAAGTATATAGATTAGGATTTGCGTCTTAAGTTGTTTGACAATTAGTTTTAAGCTTATATTGCGCTTTCTAGAATTAAGTTTTATAATTTTGTTACTGCCAACCAGCAGAGGTATACTAAAAGACCTAGAGTCCTACTCAACGTTTATATATGTATACAAGGTTACGCATTGCGCATGTCCGTTATTCTTCTCTCACAAAATGTGGCAATCAGCTAATATGCGTGACGTAACAAATTAACAACGACAATAAGTGAACGCAAAAACATATACACATACATACATATGTTAAATTTTTACACAGGTATAAAAACAGGATTTTCTTTATAGCTTTCTGCTTGTTTGCAGGAAATATAGATGCTTGGTTTGTCTGCATGCCTATAAACTTAAAAACCTACGTACATAAGTACATGTGTATACTAGGGCGGGTCGATTTAAAAATCGCTCATTGCTCTGTGAAAATCGTATTCTAGGGATCAAAATAAGAAACTTTGCCGAAGGAATCATACCTCTAAAACGAATTTTGATGTCCCCCAATTTGGGTCGAACTTTTGCGTAGGGGCAAATTTTGAAAAATCCCACTTTGACCCATTTAGAGTGCTCCAATCGAGTCCAAATGTATGACCGACCCCCACTAACTTTGGAGGGCCGATCCACCCATGACAGTGGCACACCCCCTGGCACCCCCCTGGGGGGTTCCCATACACACATTTCAAAAAATCACCATTTTTGGCCTTCACATGAAAAAATCAGCAAAATGGCTATGTTTTTTCTTTATTTTTATTTATTTATTTATAATAATATTTATTATTTATTTATAACAATATCTATTTTTTCTCTTAAGAAATTTATTTAGTCAGAACATATGTAAATGAAAAAATTAATTTAAGTGAGTTATAGAAAAGAAACTGAAAAGAAGGAGGCTGTGTCAGAGACACGGCCATTAAGTTTAACGTAGAATACGCCATCCGATAAGACAGAAAACATATGTATAATGATAATTTATAATGATAAATAATGCAAGCAAATGAATTTCTTTATTTGATAGTTACTTTTGATGATATACATAAGCTTATGATAGGAAAATAGGATAAAAATGTTTTTAAATTATCAATTAAATTTCTCGCAAAAACGAAGTCAATGGTAGTTATCAATAGTAAAGATAAATGATAAATAACAGACCCAAATCTATTTGATTATTTGAAAGTTACTTTTGAGAATATAGGCTTATGATGGGAAAAATAGGATAAATATGTTTTTAAATTAACATTTAAATTTCTCGCAAAAACTAAGTCAATGGTTGTGTTATCAATAGTTGTGGGAGCATCATTTCGAATATAATCCAAATTAAACGTATCGCTCATAAATTTCGCCAATCTAGTATTTGAAGTGATTTCTGTGTTAAAATCACCACCAATAAGCAGTAGTTGGCAGCGCTTTCTCTGCCTTTACTCTATTTAAATTTTCCCGCCTAAAATTATGCAATAAAATGAACGTCTATTCACGCTACAAACTACTACTACACACTCAACCAAACACCACACACATATTTGTGTGCATGTGTTTATACAATTTTCATTTGAGAAATTTAAATATTAGCAAGATATCAACCAACATGAAATGTATGTCAAACGAAAGCTAACATCTTCATTTGACTACAAAAATTTTTTTAAAAAAAGTTACCGAGCCGTTTCCTTATAATTAAAGAAATAGAGATTACAACAATAAAAACCTGACATGGGTGCCCATACCGTAAGGTAAGACGTATTCTACGCCAAAAAAATTATTGTTTGAATTCTTTTTACTTTCAAGTCTGGGCAATTTCGCACGGCTCTCTAATGTCGTCGCCATAACAGCCTCTACATTTTCCGGAATAACCCGTTTGGAAACGCTAGCTAGCAATTGAACATGTCGTTCCGTACCTTGTATGTGTAATGGAATTTTTGGATCATTAAACGGTGGATCATCTTGATTTAAATATTCTTTCAATGTATCGTAAGGAAAGTTTCGCGTGAATGGTGGTTCAAATACGATATTTATATCATTCAAATTGATCATTTCCGTATAACTTGTGCAATTAAAGTTTATATCTGGTTTTTTATAAACTCTAAGTTCCGTTGGCTCGTCAACATCGGTTCGATAGCGTAGAATTTTCTTGATAGCACAGTCGCGCTTTTCTTTGCTATCATCAAACAACATTGATAACAAGATATTTTCCGAATGCGCATAATATGAATTATCTTTAATTACTTGATTGACAATTTTGCGTAAACGAGGTTCTAGAAATCGTGACCAACCAATGAACTTGAAAAATAATGCACTGCCGTACACGACAGAGCTGTAATACTTGATATTGAAGTACATTGGCACATAACATTTAATTATAAATTCAACAAGAATTCTTAAATTTGCATCTGGATTTTCCGTTGTCACATATAATCGTAATAATCTAGCAGCCTTGGTGAGCCACCGAGAATGTACAATTTTTGATGTTAGCCAGATCCACCGGAACCACGCCGCTAGAAATTGCATGCGCCATGTCGTATAAGTACTTCGAATCGGTGGAAAATTCAATTTTTTCTGGAGCAGGGGGCATATTTTGCAACTCAATTTTCTGGAAGCCGTCCACCACCTGAAAATATATAATAATAAAATAATTAAAAATGGTTGACAATTATAATAAATGAGTGATAGCAATAACTTACCGGAAGAGTTTCACAAGTTTCGATTTGACTGCTCAGTTTTCCGGTTGCCGATCTTGGTCCAGTGGTGGTTGATTTATCCAAAGCTTCAAACAAATGCCGAAACGGAAGTTCGTTGAAGTGTAGGAGGCAAACGAACCAATGCAATGGTCTTTTTAACAGCAATTCGAATCGTCGTAAAATTCCACCGTGTGGGCCAGTGTTTGTTGGCTCACCGTCAGTGCATATTCCAATTAATGCATCCAGTGATATATTTTTATCGTTGAAAAAACCATTTAATTTGGTTGTTTTGTATTCAGCGTAACCAATCAATTCAGAATTGGGTTCTCTCAAAATAACAAGATGAGGTTCTTTTACCATCCTAGTATGATACTTCTCATCAATTTTATCTATCGTTAAAGTATCATCTTTTCTGCCATCGAATGAAAACGCTAACAAATAGGTATCATCTAGCCGTTTGCGAAGCACTTCTTGTCTGCATTTCTCTTTTTCTCTGCGAACTTTCGATTTATCCATGATGAGAGGTTTCCCATGCTTATCTTTAATTTTAAAATCTTGCAAAAGAGCGGTTCCCAATGCTGATGCTACTCTGTCAGGC
Source organism: Philophylla caesio (assembly GCA_963971545.1). Lineage (NCBI taxonomy): Eukaryota > Metazoa > Arthropoda > Insecta > Diptera > Tephritidae > Philophylla > Philophylla caesio. The sequence continues at coordinate 43,688,785 of OZ020606.1, read as the reverse complement.
ACACCAAATCTGTCACATACCAAGGCAAAGTTAAAACAATCGTATTTTTCTGTGTATTGTGATCTTGTGCCTCTATCCATATCTTCTTGAACCGGTGGCGGTGCGTATGTTGAATAATCGGGATATTGGTATGTTGGCATTGATGACATAGACGTTTCTCCTTGCTCTTCAGTTTCCATCACAAATGCATCCATTGTTAGTCTCCTCTGATTATGTTGATCGTGCATGAACTCTTTGAGGCGTTCGGGAACCCAGCCGCATGCACATGGAGCTGCCTTCAAATCGCATTTACATGTTCCAATGTAAAAAATTGTTTCCAGAGATTTTACATACTCTGTAAATTGTTGGGTGTTGTTTCTTCTCTTGATTTGCTCTTGATACTTGTCAAGCAATTTATTCAATTTATTAAATACACTTTTTTTCAGCATTATTTCCATACCAAGTTTTTCCCAAATTCCAATCAACTTATCTTGTACTTGAATAGTGAATGATTTATGGGAAAACTTGTTTTGTTCTGTTTTAGCACGTTCGCTTAAGTAAAAATAATATCTCAAGATATCCAGATGGGTTGGTCAATTAAGATCAGTTAAATCAGTAGACACACCGAAAACAGTAACATCATGCTTGGGTATATGACTCATTGGGTTTTCGATAGTTGTTGATGTAGTTGCTTCATCTTGCGGTGTAGAGGATGGTGGATTCATTGTAAACTTTTTGACTTGGAATGGTCACTTCACTTATTATTTTTTTTGAAATATTTTTTTATCTGAAATTAGCACTTCACACTTTGAGTTCTTCACAACGACTTAATGCATTCACAAAAACTGTTGCGTTATATATGGTCTACGAGACGAGGTAATAATAATGAAATGGTAATTTCTAATCTACCTGCTGTGTCTTGTGGTGGCTTAAAAACGCACACAAGCAATTTTACGATCTGCAATTGTGTCACAGTGATACCTTCATCATACCCAAAAGTTCGACCTAAATTGGGGGACATCAGAATTCGTTTTAGAGGTATGGTTCCTTCGGCAAAGTTTCTTATTTTGATCCCTAGAATATGATTTTCACAGAGCAATGGGCGATTTTTTTGCCTCCCCACAAATCGACCCGGCCTAAGTGTATAGTGATAACAGATATAAGCCGTATTTAGCCATTTGTAGGTATATGGATCAGAAATTTAGATGTATTACCACGAATAAAGCCCAAAACTAAATACGATTTTGTGAAACATAATTAATATACTTAACTACTGAAAGAAAATTTTGTGTCGGAAATAATTTCACAGATCCTCAAACTCTGTTACGCTTTGTAATAAATAATGACAAATGGTGCAAGATGTATTATTCTGATACTTCGAAAATGTTATATGAAAACATTTTTTAATATTCACAGGGAGACGTGACTTTACACACCAGCGATGGCAAATGGCCAGGTTAAGCTTCAGAGCATTCGTTGAGTTCTTAATAGATACAAAAACTTTTAAAAATTATATCGAAACCAAATCTGCACACCAGCCCCATCAACTGCATCACCACCAACCCTTTAATTTGCACGCCAGCAACAGGAACCACCAAACTTGCTTCTTGAAGAAACAACCGGCAAACTAACTTCTTAAATTTTATTTTACAGAAAACAATACAACAATCTTTATATATACATATGTATTGTGGCGATATTCCCCGACAGTTAAAATAATCTTAATTAGACAATTTAAAATATTTACATTTTCAGTTTTAAGAAATAACATACATACATATACCAATCAATTAATTTTTACCTTTGACTTAGCTTTAATTTATTAACAAATCTACTTATATAACTTATATTTATCTATACATAAATCCTATTTTTTACAATTTTTATTGAGCTCAAGGCCAGTTTATGGAAGATTTTTGTGAAAAAACAACTCTCTGCAACTCCGAGCTCCCGGGTTCAAAGCCTGAGAGAAGTGGTTATGAAAAATTAAATTAAAAATTAATTTAATTTAATAATCATAAAGAAGTCTGATGTGGTGATTTCCGAAATAGTACTATAATTTCTACCATTAAAAAACTGTTGTTGTTTTTTCACAAAAATCTTCCATAAACTGGCCTTGAGCTCAATAAAAATTGTAAAATTAACATTTAGTAGGCCAACAGAAAAATAAACAAACATTTATATGCAAGGATGAGCACGCCTTAAATGCATTCTAATAAAAAGTAAAAAACTTGAATACAGAATTTGCTAATAAAAACACAAAGAACAACCATACACACTAGTTAAATAGCGGCAGACCAGTTGCTCTTGTTTGTAGTTGGTTTGTTTAAGGAAGATGAAATAAACACAACAGCCAACTCGGCTAGCGTAGCACAATAAGTAGCGTATTGGCTCTGCAACTCCGAGCTCCCGGGTTCAAAGCATGGTAGAAGTGGTTATGAAAAATAAATTTAATTAATTTAATACAAAGAAGTCTGATGAGGAAATGTGGTGATTTCCGAAATAGTACTATAATTTCTACCATTAAAAAACTGTTGTTGTTTTTTCACAAACATCTTCCATAAACTGGCCTTGAGCTCAATAAAAATTGTAAAATTAACATTTACTAGGCCAACGGAAAAAAAAATAAACAGAAATTTATAAGGCCTTATATATAAATTGATCGTTGGTTCGCAAGGAACGTCATCCTTCAACCAAGTCCATATCGTTCCGGCTAATCGTGCTAAAAATATATGAAATTGAAAAAAGTTATAAACGAAAGCTGAGATCTTTTCTTCAAAAATTAATTTTTTAAAAGATAATAAAATGAACAGAAAGATAATTGATATTTCTTTCTAATAGCAACAATTTTTATATTTTTATTTAAAATTTTCAAAATATTTATATTTGACTTACAAGTATGTGAAATGCCGTACATGTACTGTGCACATGCATTAAGGCAATTTTCAAAAGTTCAAAAATTTCATAAAAATACTTATTAAATTAAAAAAAAATATAATGGATTGAAATATAATTGATTATTTGTTCTAATAGCATCCATTTTGTATGTAGTTATGTACATATGTACTCTGCCCATCCAAAAAGGCAGTTTTCAAAAGCAGAAAATTTTCATACAAAATATTAATGAACAGAAAGATAATTGGCTATTCTTACTAATGATATTAATTTAGAATTGCAATTATCGAACATTTCAAAAAAAATTATACTTTGCTTACAAGTATGTGATATGCTGTACATGTGGTGTGCCTATGCAATAAGGCACTTCTCAAAGTTTAAAAATTTTTAGGAAAACTATACAGTGTGGGACTTTAACCGCACTAAACCTCCTACCGTCAAGTACCAATCCCCCCGGTACCACCGTTAAGTATTGCGTCGGGAGGCGGTTTGAGCGATAAGCTCTACGTCAGTTACTGGTCTGATGCAGTCCGTCAAAAATTGAATCTACTTGTTACCACCCACTGTACTAGTAATGATTCTATCTATATACGCCATTAAGCGTATTCACCCCCCCAACTTGTGCTCATGGGCCTGAGTTTGCAGCAATACGCCGATCGAGCGCGCGTCTAGCCTGCTCGCTTTTTCTCAACTCTTGCATGACTACGGCAGTCATATGACAGGCTTTATTCCATGCCGTTTTGCTCATTAACAACAGAGATATAAAGTTTTCTGGAGTTGCACATACGCCTAGAGAGTTATTGAATACATACCTTTGATTACTAAACCTTGGACACTGAAAGAAAACGTGTTCCGCGCAGAAGGGGTCCGTCTCGTACCAGAAGCGGTGGAGATAAGCTTTAAAGCATCCGTGGCCGCTGATGTGTTGTGATAGGTAAAAATCCACATCTCCATGTTGCCTGTTGAGCCATTTATCTAGGACGGGTATGAGGCGGTACGTCCACCTGCCCTTTGTTGATGTTACTTATCGTGACTGCCACAGCGATATGCTTCGCTGTCTTGCCGCTTTTCTGAGACTGCTGTCATCAATGTTGTATTGGTCGTGTTTTGTTTTGCTGACCCCGCACATCTCACGAGCTACGAGGTACTTACATGTACATTGCCATATATGTACACACAATAAGACGATTTTCACTAACTGGATATTTTTACAAAAAGCGTTAATTATATTAAAAAAATATATATTGTGCTAAAAGATAATTTACTATTCTTAGTAATGATATGCATTTTCATTTAAAATTTTTACAACTTTTTGAAAAATCAGTACTTCACTAAGAACTATGTGAGATGCCGTATGTGTGTACATACAACAAGGCAATTTTCAAAAGTTTATTTTTTTCTAACAAAATTAAAAAAAATATATTGGACTAAAAGATATTTATCTTTCTAATTACATCCGTTTTAATTAAAAATTATAACACATATTTTAAAAACGTATACCTTACTTTCAACTTTGGGAACTGTCGTATATGTATCCAGTACATGCACTAATACAATTCGCAAAATTTGCAGATTTAAATATAAAATATTAATTTATTTTAATGCAAATATAATGAACTAGAAGGTAATTTAACATTGTTTTTATAATAACAATTTCCGTTTGTAATTATCGAGGATTTTTGAAAAAATAAAACTTGACTAACAAATTTCGTATACGTACATACATATGTAGTTTTCACTTTTTTTTTTTTTAATTTTGCACATAATGGTTCTAAATTTAAATAACAATACAACGTGTGGAACATTAGTATATTATGCTAATATACTCTCAAATTATTATTTACGAGAACAATTTTCTATTTGAAAAAATCAAGACTAAGCTACCGATTTTTTTACAAAACATTTGAATTAATTATTACCCCTAACATGCAGGAACAGCCGGCCTTACCCGGGGACTTAACTATCGCAAAGTAAAACCGTCGAGTTATTGAAAATAGTTTTGGAATTTTAACTGCTCGCTGGCGTGTTTTGCGAAAAACTATTGAATGTTCCCCGGATAATTTAGAGAAAATAATTTTCGGATGCCCCGTCCTTCACAACTTCATCATGCTGAATGACCATCAACGTTGGTATTGTCCGGATGACTTTGTTTACAGACAGCTTAGATCAACCCTCAGAAAACGGACGATGGCGTCATGATCTAGAGGATACAGGTGGTCTATTGCATACAATTATGGGTCGTTTTATTATTCATTTTTTTAAGCAATATCATCTCGGCGAGACGCTTCTACGACTGTATTCCGCCTCAGAGATATTTTAGCGGACTATTTTTAAAATCAAGGATCAGTTTCATTTCAAATAAGCCGATAAGAAATGTATGTATATATACGTATATGCCTATACTATGGCTCAAACAATTGATCACAATGTAATTTTCTTGTAATAGTGAAAATGTGAACCTTTTCCCTTTAGTTTTCTATAAAAATATAGTTTTCTATAATTCAATAAAAATTCAAAATTTTTTGTTATATGTTTTATTCCTAAACACAATACAAAAATACAAAGGCCGTACATTTAAAACGTTATAAAAGTCTTTATTTACAGGTACAATTCATATACATAAATAAATAACGTTATAATTTTGAAGTGGACTTCAGGAACCGTCATGTTAAACATTAAAAAACAAATAGTGGGCATCTATTTTTGGTAATTTTGCTAGCATTTTGAAAAAGATAAAATGTTTGCAAGCAAAATTACCAAAAAGTTTAATATAACGATTTTTACAACTGATTTAATCGTCGGGCTCCAACTTTAGGGTCATCACAGCATTTGCCATTATTTGGATAGCTTTTGCCAACTTTCTTTGGCTCATCTCGCCAATCGAAGACACAATCATGTCGCCAAATGATTTCACAGTTTTGTTTTCCGCCAATCGCTCCTTCTGTACTGGCAAACTTCCCTAAAGTCGCCGTTGGCGCCTTGATCCCGCAGCAACTCTCTCGTGTATCGCTCACGCAGTGAAATCCAGCGCTTTGTACACTACTCTTCTGAAAATGTGAAGCGATATTATTAATACCCCTACAATAAAGGATTTTTCCACAAACCTGTCGTGCCAAGCTCATGCTGGCTTTGTTGTAGAGGACCTCATTGTTTTGAACCAAGTCAATTAACCTTTCCTCATTAATCATTCTGAAAATAACAAAAATATAATTTAATAAAATTAATTTAACATTTATTTAATAAATAATACTAACTTTTTGCCGAAATAGAAAATAGCGTCCACCGTCAAGTGTTTGATTATTATAAATGTACAAATATTAAATGTCACTTGTACTTTACGTAGAAAATCAAAAATTCAACAGATTTCCAAGTAAAGTTATGTTGGATTACGTGCTGGCTAATCACTTATACGCAATGTTCATTGATATTATCGTTTTGTGACATATCTGAAGTTAAGTCTAGTGAAGTATGCATAAAGCCCAAAATACAATAGCGCAGTTTTAGAAGCTGTGCAGTGCAGCCAACTTCGCAGACATACATATATGAAACACAACCACCTTCTGTCTGTTTGCCTCTGACAACTAAAATTTTTAACCAATTTGGCGCGTTTTTCTACATTTTTGTGTTTTCCGCGGACATTTTGCACCTTTTGAAGGTACATTTTTGATTTTTCACGTTCTGCCACTGCCACTGCGTTATTGTATTTTGGGCTTAACTGAACCATAACAGTATTCGAGAGATGGCAAGAAAGCGACTACTTCCCTTTCATAGCCAGGTCGTACTATCATTTATGTTTGATATCTTTAGTTTTGATATTTATATGTACTTTAGCAGCTATTTTCGATGAATTAATTGGTGATTCAAATTGAATCAACTACAAATGAAATGATTCGCTCACTAAAATTTGTATGGATAATCAAGTGGACTGGGTTCATGATTGGGCTGTCAATTACGAATGAGAGAGCGAGTTACGAATGGGAGAGCGAATCATGTGCCGTGGAAACATAGTATTCATTTCAAATTTGCTGCACTCCATTTTTCCTATTTTTGAAGCAAACATATAGATAACAAAGTTAAAAACATAGGTATTTTTATTGCATTAAGATTCTATTACAATTTTTGCATTAATTTCAATTTAGTATCATATTAAAAAAAAAATATACATATACTCGTATATTAAATATCATACCCAAGTAGTCATAATAAAAGTGTACATAGTGATAGTGTAACAATTTTTATTTACTTTTTTTGTTTTGGTATGCTTGATTGTGACCCTATAAAAAGTACATGTAATTCCATAAAATTTTTTTTTTAAGTAAATGGATTTAGTATCTTTGTATATATTTAAAAATTTGAAATTGTTCCTAGCGGCAGTGTGTTTGCTACATACAAACACAATGTGATCCGAGGTTTCAGTAGTATTGCAACTTGTGCGTTGATCACTAACTTCTCTACTGAATTTACCTAAAAAAAACTCTTCCATACGTATGCCCTACCAATAGCCAGTTCAGCTATGTATTTAATTTCATATGGCCTCAATAAACCTTTTTTTGCTATTGAACCATGGTTTTTCTCTTATGCTCTTAACACTATCAATAAAAGTCGTCCCTTAAACTTTGCTTTGAAAATCGTATTCTGGGGATCAAAATAAGAAACTTTGCCGAAGGAATCATACCTCTAAAACGAATTTTGATGTCCCCCAATTTGGGTCGAAATTTTGCGTAGGGGCAAATTTTGAAAAATCCCACTTTGACCCATTTAGAGTGCTCCAATCGAGTCCAAATGTATGACCGACCCCCACTAACTTTGGAGGGCCGATCCACCCATGACAGTGGCACACCCCCTGGCACCCCCCTGGGGGGTTCCCATACACACATTTAAAAAAATCACCATTTTTGGCCTTTACATGAAAAAATCAGCAAAATGGCTATGTTTTTTCTTTATTTTTATTTATTTATTTATAATAATATTTATTATTTATTTATAACAATATCTATTTTTTCTCTTAAGAAATTTATTTAGTCAGAACATATGTAAATGAAAAAATTAATTTAAGTGAGTTATAGAAAAGAAACTAAAAAGAAGGAGGCTGTGTCAGAGACACGGCCATTAAGTTTAACGTAGAATACGCCATCCGATAAGACAGAAAACATATGTATAATGATAATTTATAATGATAAATAATGCAAGCAAATGAATTTCTTTATTTGATAGTTACTTTTGATGATATACATAAGCTTATGATAGGAAAATAGGATAAAAATGTTTTTAAATTATCAATTAAATTTCTCGCAAAAACGAAGTCAATGGTAGTTATCAATAGTAAAGATAAATGATAAATAACAGACCCAAATCTATTTGATTATTTGAAAGTTACTTTTGAGAATATAGGCTTATGATGGGAAAAATAGGATAAATATGTTTTTAAATTAACATTTAAATTTCTCGCAAAAACTAAGTCAATGGTTGTGTTATCAATAGTTGTGGGAGCATCATTTCGAATATAATCCAAATTAAACGTATCGCTCATAAATTTCGCCAATCTAGTATTTGAAGTGATTTCTGTGTTAAAATCACCACCAATAAGCAGTAGTTGGCAGCGCTTTCTCTGCCTTTACTCTATTTAAATTTTCCCGCCTAAAATTATGCAATAAAATGAACGTCTATTCACGCTACAAACTACTACTACACACTCAACCAAACACCACACACATATTTGTGTGCAATTTTCATTTGAGAAATTTAAATATTAGCAAGATATCAACCAACATGAAATGTATGTCAAACGAAAGCTAACATCTTCATTTGACTACAAAAATTTTTTTAAAAAAAGTTACCGAGCCGTTTCCTTATAATTAAAGAAATAGAGATTACAACAATAAAAACCTGACATGGGTGCCCATGGGTGCCCATACCGTAAGACGTATTCTACGCCAAAAAAATTATTGTTTGAATTCTTTTTACTTTCAAGTCTGGGCAATTTCGCACGGCTCTCTAATGTCGTCGCCATAACAGCCTCTACATTTTCCGGAATAACCCGTTTGGAAACGCTAGCTAGCAATTGAACATGTCGTTCCGTACCTTGTATGTGTAATGGAATTTTTGGATCATTAAACGGTGGATCATCTTGATTTAAATATTCTTTCAATGTATCGTAAGGAAAGTTTCGCGTGAATGGTGGTTCAAATACGATATTTATATCATTCAAATTGATCATTTCCGTATAACTTGTGCAATTAAAGTTTATATCTGGTTTTTTATAAACTCTAAGTTCCGTTGGCTCGTCAACATCGGTTCGATAGCGTAGAATTTTCTTGATAGCACAGTCGCGCTTTTCTTTGCTATCATCAAACAACATTGATAACAAGATATTTTCCGAATGCGCATAATATGAATTATCTTTAATTACTTGATTGACAATTTTGCGTAAACGAGGTTCTAGAAATCGTGACCAACCAATGAACTTGAAAAATAATGCACTGCCGTACACGACAGAGCTGTAATACTTGATATTGAAGTACATTGGCACATAACATTTAATTATAAATTCAACAAGAATTCTTAAATTTGCATCTGGATTTTCCGTTGTCACATATAATCGTAATAATCTAGCAGCCTTGGTGAGCCACCGAGAATGTACAATTTTTGATGTTAGCCAGATCCACCGGAACCACGCCGCTAGAAATTGCATGGGCCATGTCGTATAAGTACTTCGAATCGGTGGAAAATTCAATTTTTTCTGGAGCTGGGGGCATATTTTGCAACTCAATTTTCTGGAAGCCGTCCACCACCTGAAAATATATAATAATAAAATAATTAAAAATGGTTGACAATTATAATAAATGAGTGATAGCAATAACTTACCGGAAGAGTTTCACAAGTTTCGATTTGACTGCTCAGTTTTCCGGTTGCCGATCTTGGTCCAGTGGTGGTTGATTTATCCAAAGCTTCAAACAAATGCCGAAACGGAAGTTCGTTGAAGTGTAGGAGGCAAACGAACCAATGCAATGGTCTTTTTAACAGCAATTCGAATCGTCGTAAAATTCCACCGTGTGGGCCAGTGTTTGTTGGCTCACCGTCAGTGCATATTCCAATTAATGCATCCAGTGATATATTTTTATCGTTGAAAAAACCATTTAATTTGGTTGTTTTGTATTCAGCGTAACCAATCAATTCAGAATTGGGTTCTCTCAAAATAACAAGATGAGGTTCTTTTACCATCCTAGTATGATACTTCTCATCAATTTTATCTATCGTTAAAGTATCATCTTTTCTGCCATCGAATGAAAACGCTAACAAATAGGTATCATCTAGCCGTTTGCGAAGCACTTCTTGTCTGCATTTCTCTTTTTCTCTGCGAACTTTCGATTTATCCATGATGAGAGGTTTCCCATGCTTATCTTTAATTTTAAAATCTTGCAAAAGAGCGGTTCCCAATGCTGATGCTACTCTGTCAGGCACACCAAATCTGTCACATACCAAGGCAAAGTTAAAACAATCGTATTTTTCTGTGTATTGTGATCTTGTGCCTCTATCCATATCTTCTTGAACCGGTGGCGGTGCGTATGTTGAATAATCGGGATATTGGTATGTTGGCATTGATGACATAGACGTTTCTCCTTTCTCCTTGCTCTTCAGTTTCCATCACAAATGCATCCATTGTTAGTCTTCTCTGATTATGTTGATCGTGCATGAACTCTTTGAGGCGTTCGGGAACCCAGCCGCATGCACATGGAGCTGCCTTCAAATCGCATTTACATGTTCCAATGTAAAAAATTGTTTCCAGAGATTTTACATACTCTGTAAATTGTTGGGTGTTGTTTCTTCTCTTGATTTGCTCTTGATACTTGTCAAGCAATTTATTCAATTTATTAAATACACTTTTTTTCAGCATTATTTCCATACCAAGTTTTTCCCAAATTCCAATCAACTTATCTTGTACTTGAATAGTGAATGATTTATGGGAAAACTTGTTTTGTTCTGTTTTAGCACGTTCGCTTAAGTAAAAATAATATCTCAAGATATCCAGATGGGTTGGTCAATTAAGATCAGTTAAATCAGTAGACACACCGAAAACAGTAACATCATGCTTGGGTATATGACTCATTGGGTTTTCGATAGTTGTTGATGTAGTTGCTTCATCTTGCGGTGTAGAGGATGGTGGATTCATTGTAAACTTTTTGACTTGGAATGGTCACTTTACTTATTATTTTTTTTGAAATATTTTTTTATCTGAAATTAGCACTTCACACTTTGAGTTCTTCACAACGACTTAATGCATTCACAAAAACTGTTGCGTTATATATGGTCTACGAGACGAGGTAATAATAATGAAATGGTAATTTCTAATCTACCTGCTGTGTCTTGTGGTGGCTTAAAAACGCACACAAGCAATTTTACGATCTGAAATTGTGTCACAGTGATACCTTCATCATACCCAAAAGTTCGACCTAAATTGGGGGACATCAGAATTCGTTTTAGAGGTATGGTTCCTTCGGCAAAGTTTCTTATTTTGATCCCTAGAATATGATTTTCACAGAGCAATGAGCGATTTTTTTGCCTCCCCACAAATCGACCCGGCCTAAGTGTATAGTGATAACAGATATAAGCCGTATTTAGCCATTTGTAGGTATATGGATCAGAAATTTAGATGTATTACCACGAATAAAGCCCAAAACTAAATACGATTTTGTGAAACATAATTAATATACTTAACTACTGAAAGAAAATTTTGTGTCGAAAATAATTTCACAGATCCTCAAACTCTGTTACGCTTTGTAATAAATAATGACAAATGGTGCAAGATGTATTATTCTGATACTTCGAAAATGTTATATGAAAACATTTTTTAATATTCACAGGGAGACGTGACTTTACACACCAGCGATGGCAAATGGCCAGGTTAAGCTTCAGAGCATTCGTTGAGTTCTTAATAGATACAAAAACTTTTAAAAATTATATCGAAACCGAATCTGCACACCAGCCCCATCAACTGCATCCCCACCAACCCTTTAATTTGCACGCCAGCAACAGGAACCACCAAACTTGCTTCTTGAAGAAACAACCGGCAAACTAACTTCTTAAATTTTATTTTACAGAAAACAATACAACAATCTTTATATATACATATGTATTGTGGCGATATTCCCCGACAGTTAAAATAATCTTAATTAGACAATTTAAAATATTTACATTTTAAGTTTTAAGAAATAACATACATACATATACCAATCAATTAATTTTACCTTTAACTTAGCTTTAATTTATTAACAAATCTACTTATATAACTTATATTTATCTATACATAAATCCTATTTTTTACAATTTTTATTGAGCTCAAGGCCAGTTTATGGAAGATTTTTGTGAAAAACAACAACAGTTTTTTAATGGTAGAAATTATAGTACTATTTCGGAAATCAACACATTTTCTCATCAGACTTCTTTTTATTAAATTAATTAAATTTATTTTTCATAACCACTTCTCCCAGGCTTTGAACCCAGGAGCTCGGAGTTGCAGAGCCAATACGCTACATATTGTGGAAATGTGGTGATTTCCGAAATAGTACTATAATTTCTACCATTAAAAAACTGTTGTTGTTTTTTCACAAAAATCTTCCATAACCTGGCCTTGAGCTCAATTAAATTGTAAAATATTAACATTTACTAGGCTAACAGAAATATGAACAAACATTTGTATACAAGGATGAGCACACCTTAAAAATGCATTATAATATAAAGTAAAATACTTATACAGAATTTGCAAAATAAAAACACAAACAACAACCACACAAACAAGTTAAATAGCGGCAGATCAGTTGCTCTTGTTTGTAGTTGGTTTGTTTAAGGAAGATGAAATAAACACAACAGCCAACTCGGCTAGCGTAGCACAATAGGTAGCGTATTGGCTCTGCAACTCCGAGCTCCCGGGTTCAAAGCCTGAGAGAAGTGGTTATGAAAAATTAAATGAAAAATTAATTTAATTTAATAATCATAAAGGAGTCTGATGAGGAAATGTGGTGATTTCCGAAATAGTACTATAATTTCTACCATTAAAAAACTGTTGTTGTTTTTTCACAAAAATCTTCCATAAACTGGCCTTGAGCTCAATAAAAATTGTAAAATTAACATTTAGTAGGCCAACAGAAAAATAAACAAACATTTATATGCAAGGATGAGCACGCCTTAAATGCATTCTAATAAAAAGTAAAAAACTTGAATACAGAATTTGCTAATAAAAACACAAAGAACAACCATACACACTAGTTAAATAGCGGCAGACCAGTTGCTCTTGTTTGTAGTTGGTTTGTTTAAGGAAGATGAAATAAACACAACAGCCAACTCGGCTAGCGTAGCACAATAGGTAGCGTATTGGCTCTGCAACTCCGAGCTGAAAAATAAATTTAATTAATTTAATACAAAGAAGTCTGATGAGGGAATGTGGTGATTTCCGAAATAGTACTATAATTTCTACCATTAAAAAACTGTTGTTGTTTTTTCACAAACATCTTCCATAAACTGGCCTTGAGCTCAATAAAAATTGTAAAATTAACATTTACTAGGCCAACGGAAAAAAAAAATAAACAGAAATTTATAAGGCCTTATATATAAATTGATCGTTGGTTCGCAAGGAACGTCATCCTTCAACCAAGTCCATATCGTTCCGGCGAATCGTGCTAAAAATATATGAAATTGAAAAAAGTTATAAACCAAAAGCTGAGATCTTTTCTTCAAAAATTAATTTTTTTAAAAGATAATAAAATGAACAGAAAGATAATTGATCTTTCTTTCTAATAGCAACAATTTTTATATTTTTATTTAAAATTTTCAAAATATTTATATTTGACTTACAAGTATGTGAAATGCCGTACATGTACTGTGCACATGCATTAAGGCAATTTTCAAAAGTTCAAAAATTTCATAAAAATACTTATTAAATTAAAAAAAAATATAATGGATTGAAATATAATTGATTATTTGTTCTAATAGCATCCATTTTGTATGTATGTACATATGTACTCTGCCCATCCAAAAAGGCAGTTTTCAAAAGCAGAAAATTTTCATACAAAATATTATGAACAGAAAGATAATTGGCTATTCTTACTAATGATATTAATTAAGAATTGCAATTATGGAACATTTCAAAAAAAATTATACTTTGCTTACAAGTATGTGATATGCTGTACATGTGGTGTGCCTATGCAATAAGGCACTTCTCAAAGTTTAAAAATTTTTAGGAAAACTATACAGTGTGGGACTTTAACCGCACTAAACCTCCTACCGTCAAGTACCAATCCCCCCGGTACCACCGTTAAGTATTGCGTCGGGAGGCGGTTTGAGCGATAAGCTCTACGTCAGTTACTGGTCTGATGCAGTCCGTCAAAAATTGAATCTACTTGTTACCACCCACTGTACTAGTAATGATTCTATCTACATATATACGCCATTAAGCGTATTCTCCCCCCCAACTTGTACTCATGGGCCTGAGTTTGCAGCAATACGCCGATCGAGCGCGCGTCTGCTCGCTTTTTCTCAACTCTTGCATGACTACGGCAGTCATATGACAGGCTTTATTCCATGCCGTTTTGCTCATTAACAACAGAGATATAAAGTTTTCTGGAGTTGCACATACGCCTAGAGAGTTATTGAATACATACCTTTGATTACTAAACCTTGGACACTGAAAGAAAACGTGTTCCGCGCAGAAGGGGTCCGTCTCGTACCAGAAGCGGTGGAGATAAGCTTTAAAGCATCCGTGGCCGCTGATGTGTTGTGATAGGTAAAAATCCACATCTCCATGTTGCCTGTTGAGCCATTTATCTAGGACGGGTATGAGGCGGTACGTCCACCTGCCCTTTGTTGATGTTACTTATCGTGACTGCCACAGCGATATGCTTCGCTGTCTTGCCGCTTTTCTGAGACTGCTGTCATCAATGTTGTATTGGTCGTGTTTTGTTTTGCTGACCCCGCACATCTCACGAGCTACGAGGTACTTACATGTACATTGCCATATATGTATGTACACACAATAAGACGATTTTCACTAACTGGATATTTTTACAAAAAGCGTTAATTATATTAAAAAAATATATATTGTGCTAAAAGATAATTTACTATTCTTAGTAATGATATGCATTTTCATTTAAAATTTTTACAACTTTTTGAAAAATCAGTACTTCACTTAGAACTATGTGAGATGCCGTATGTGTGTACATACAACAAGGCAATTTTCAAAAGTTTATTTTTTTCTAACAAAATTTAAAAAAATATATTGGACTAAAAGATATTTATCTTTCTAATTACATCCGTTTTAATTAAAAATTATAACACATATTTTAAAAACGTATACCTTACTTTCAACTTTGGGAACTGTCGTATATGTATCCAGTACATGCACTAATACAATTCGCAAAATTTGCAGATTTAAATATAAAATATTAATTTATTTTAATGCAAATATAATGAACTAGAAGGTAATTTAACATTGTTTTTATAATAACAATTTCCGTTTGTAATTATCGAGGATTTTTAAAAAAATAAAACTTGACTAACAAATTTCGTATACGTACATACATATGTAGTTTTCACTTTTTTTTTTTTTAATTTTGCACATAATGGTTCTAAATTTAAATAACAATACAACGTGTGGAACATTAGTATATTATGCTAATATACTCTCAAATTATTATTTACGAGAACAATTTTCTATTTGAAAAAATCAAGACTAAGCTACCGATTTTTTTACAAAACATTTGAATTAATTATTACCCCTAACATGCAGGAACAGCCGGCCTTACCCGGGGACTTAACTATCGCAAAGTAAAACCGTCGAGTTATTGAAAATAGTTTTGGAATTTTAACTGCTCGCTGGCGTGTTTTGCGAAAAACTATTGAATGTTCCCCGGATAATTTAGAGAAAATAATTTTCGGATGCCCGGTCCTTCACAACTTCATCATGCTGAATGACCATCAACGCTGGTATTGTCCGGATGACTTTGTTTACAGACAGCTTAGATCAACCCTCAGAAAACGGACGATGGCGTCATGATCTAGAGCATACAGGTGGTCTATTGCATACAATTATGGGTCGTTTTATTATTCATTTTTTTAAGCAATATCATCTCGGCGAGACGCTTCTACGACTGTATTCCGCCTCAGAGATATTTTAGCGGACTATTTTTAAAATCAAGGATCAGTTTCATTTCAAATAAGCCGATAAGAAATGTATGTATATATACGTATATGCCTATACTATGGCTCAAACAATTGATCACAATGTAATTTTCTTGTAATAGTGAAAATGTGAACCTTTTCCCTTTAGTTTTCTATAAAAATATAGTTTTCTATAATTCAATAAAAATTCAAAATTTTTTGTTATATGTTTTATTCCTAAACACAATACAAAAATACAAAGGCCGTACATTTAAAACGTTATAAAAGTCTTTATTTACAGGTACAATTCGTATACATAAATAAATAACGTTATAATTTTGAAGTGGACTTCAGGAACCGTCATGTTAAACATTAAAAAACAAATAGTGGGCATCTATTTTTGGTAATTTTGCTAGCATTTTGAAAAAGATAAAATGTTTGCAAGCAAAATTACCAAAAAGTTTAATATAACGATTTTTACAACTGTTTTAATCGTCGGGCTCCAACTTTAGGGTCATCACAGCATTTGCCATTATTTGGATAGCTTTTGCCAACTTTCTTTGGCTCATCTCGCCAATCGAAGACACAATCATGTCGCCAAATGATTTCACAGTTTTGTTTTCCGCCAATCGCTCCTTCTGTACTGGCAAACTTCCCTAAAGTCGCCGTTGGCGCCTTGATCCCGCAGCAACTCTCTCGTGTATCGCTCACGCAGTGAAATCCAGCGCTTTGTACACTACTCTTCTAAAAATGTGAAGCGATATTATTAATACCCCTACAATAAAGGATTTTTCCACAAACCTGTCGTGCCAAGCTCATGCTGGCTTTGTTATAGAGGACCTCATTGTCTTGAACCAAGTCAATTAACCTTTCCTCATTAATCATTCTGAAAATAACAAAAATATAATTTAATAAAATTAATTTAACATTTATTTAATAAATAATACTAACTTTTTGCCGAAATAGAAAATAGCGTCCACCGTCAAGTGTTTGATTATTATAAATGTACAAATATTAAATGTCACTTGTACTTTACGTAGAAAATCAAAAATTCAACAGATTTCCAAGTAAAGTTATGTTGGATTACGTGCTGGCTAATCACTTATACGCAATGTTCATTGATATTATCGTTTTGTGACATATCTGAAGTTAAGTCTAGTGAAGTATGCATAAAGCCCAAAATACAATAGCGCAGTTTTAGAAGCTGTGCAGTGCAGCCAACTTCGCAGACATACATATATGAAACACAGCCACCTTCTGTCTGTTTGCCTCTGACAACTAAAATTTTTAACCAATTTGGCGCGTTTTTCTACATTTTTGTGTTTTCCGCGGACATTTTGCACCTTTTGAAGGTACATTTTTGATTTTTCACGTTCTGCCACTGCCACTGCGTTATTGTATTTTGGGCTTAACTGAACCATAACAGTATTCGAGAGATGGCAAGAAAGCGACTACTTCCCTTTCATAGCCAGGTCGTACTATCATTTATGTTTGATATCTTTAGTTTTGATATTTATCTGTACTTTAGCAGCTATTTTCGATGAATTAATTGGTGATTCAAATTGAATCAACTACAAATGAAATGATTAGCTCACTAAAATTTGTATGGATAATCAAGTGGACTGGGTTCATGATTGGGCTGTCAATTACGAATGAGAGAGCGAGTTACGAATGTGCCGTGGAAACATAGTATTCATTTCAAATTTGCTGCACTCCATTTTTCCTATTTTTGAAGCAAACATATAGATAACAAAGTTAAAAACATAGGTATTTTTATTGCATTAAGATTCTATTACAATTTTTGCATTAATTTCAATTTAGTATCATATTAAAAAAAAAATATACATATACTCGTATATTAAATGTCATACCCAAGTAGTCATAATAAAAGTTTACATAGTGATAGTGTAACAATTTTTATTTACTTTTTTTGTTTTGGTATGCTTGATTGTGACCCTATAAAAAGTACATGTAATTCCATAAAATTTTTTTTTTAAGTAAATGGATTTAATATCTTTGTATATATTAAAAAATTTGAAATTGTTCCTAGCGGCAGTGTGTTTGCTACATACAAACACAATGTGATCCGAGGTTTCAGTAGTATTGCAACTTCTCTACTGAATTTACCTAAAAAAAACTCTTCCATACGTATGCCCTACCAATAGCCAGTTCAGCTATGTATTTAATTTCATATGGCCTCAATAAACCTTTTTTTGCTATTGAACCATGGTTTTTCTCTTATGCTCTTAACACTATCAATAAAAGTCGTCCCTTAAACTTTGCTTAGTTTTTTAAATTCAGTTTCCCATTATCTTATTAATTCTTTTTAGCCCTTCAATGCCTACATGACCCGGAACCCAATTAACCTGATGACAAATACTCGTATATTATATTGTGTATTTCCGCCATCAAAAAAGAGTCGGTGGTGTTCTTTCCAAGTGCGCCGATGGCAGCCAAGCTATCCATATAAATGACAACCTTTTTATACATTTAATGGAAATGGTATATTAACTTTTATCCGTTTGTAAGTACCAGAACGATAAGGCTTAGACCCATCAAAAAGTATACCGATATGATTAGGGTGACGAGCTGAGTCGATTTAGCCTTGTCCGTCTGTCTGTCTGTCTATGCGTCTGTTTGAACGCAAACTAGTCCCTCAGTTTTTGAGCTATTTGAATGAAACTTGGCAGTCAGGTGCCTTTTTATAATTTAATAGATACTTTTTGGAACCGACTAGATCGGGTGACTATAACATATATAGAAGCCGATTGTTCAGATGTCATATTTCGCTTCATAGCTTCTTCATTTAAACAGCCATAGGTTTGACATTTTGCAGGAAGGTTCGTTATTATAAGCAATGAAAATCTATAGAAGCAGTGAAAATCGTATTGATCAAAGATATATAACATATACCTCCCATACAACTTTATTTAAGCAGCTAAAGTCTTGAAATTTTGCAATAATAATAGTTATTATGAGAACTATTAAACCATAAAGATCGAATAAATATAACAAATAGCTAGTTCAGATATTGCATTTTTGGCCATAAATCCTTCATTTAATCAGCTAGACACTTGAAATTTTTCAGAAATATCAACTAGGATTAGGCATACATATGTACATATGTGTAAAGTGAAAATCATTAAGATCAGATTCATTGCAAACGTCAAGCTGTATAGTTGTGTTCTCTGTGCTACTTTTTTCTTATTGAAATATCATATAAAATGTGCCGGATTGGCTGATAGAGTCCTAAACTTAATAAATTAAGGAAGAGGTATTCGTTGGTCTTGTTTAAAATGCAGATTAAATGAGGTTGAACTTTTCCAATTTTTTAGAGAAACCAGAAATGGATTTTTCGAAATCGGCAAAGAACTTCGGGCACTTAATGATAAATTTAAACGTTATGAGAACGTGTTTAAATCATTTAAGTGCCTAGATAAACAAACTTCGCAACCTGTAAGAGAGACCAAACGCAAACGGAAACTCGTTTTATTTGCGCGAAATCCAATTTCAAGAAATTAGATCGAAAATTATCAAAATTATCATGGCCGACGTATAAAGATGATGTTGAACGTTGCGTCCAGCATTTTAATAACACTATATTTCGCTTATTTCAAAAGTTTGTACCAAAACGGTTTTGCGTACAAAAGGAGCAATCACAACCTTGGTTTACTAAAGAACTAAAAAATTTTAAAAATAAAAAGTCGCGATCTTTTAAATTGTACAAAAAAACTGGTTTGCACACTAACTATATTAAATACTCAGTTATCCGACACGCTTATTTTGAATTAAATAAAAAATTCTACAGAATCTAATAAAAAACCCTGGACCATTTTATGACTTCGTTAACTCTAGGCGCAGAGTGACTAGTTTTCCGTCTGCTATGAAATATCAAATTACCGTTACTTGTGACTTCCAATCAATTTCCAACATGTTTGCCCAATTCTTCAGGTCAAATTACTCCATTAACTCGCCTCTGAGCAAACCTTATCCATATAAACTCTGTTCCCTCACCTCTGCTATTATTCCGCAGATATCTTCCGAGGAAGTATTTTATTATTTGAGTAACTTAAAAGTATCATTTAAGGCTGGCCCCGATTCGATCCCGACGTGTTTCCTCATAAACTGCCCCTTTATATGACCGGGAGTAGGTCCTCTATTGAAAATTATCGCGGTATAGCTAAGCTTTCTGCTATTCCTAAATTATTCGAAGCTATTGTTGTTGACCATTTAACGTATTCCATACCCTCTACAATTTCTAGCACACAACACTGGTTCTCTAAGGGTAAATCTACCGTTACACACTTGCTTGAGTTCACAACGTTAGTGAGGCCCATACTGGAATATGGATCTGTTGTTTGGAACCCGCGCTATCAAGTTCATTCCGACCGAATAGAGTCAATTCAAAAATGATTTCTGCTTTTTGCTTTAATTTCGTTGGGATTCTCGGTACAACCTGCCACCATATATGTATAAGTCGTTTAAAACTCATTAATCTTCCTACACTTGCTCGTCGCAGAGAAATGCTAGGCATTGTATTTTTGGTCAAATTACTGACAGGCTTGATCTCTAGCCCATCTCTTCTTAGCGAAATAAAACTAAACGTTCCCTCAGAATTTCAAGACATTTTGAAGTAATTTTGAGTTAAATGAGCAATTCCGTAGTTTGTATCGGAATTTTAACATTCACTTCGGTTCTTTTGATATTTGAGACTCACTTTTTTACATAAAGAAAACTATACTCAATGCTCTCAATAATTGATACATACATACATATATATTACTATTCGATCAGCTGATGAGCATTTGTTCTGTAGCTGAACAGTTTTAGATCTCGACACTTAACAAACCTGATTAGGCGCAACATATAAGAAAAAAACAAAAACACAATTTTTTTATATATCCGTGCGTCATGCGGATGCGCCCCTCGCGTCGGTCGGGCGGGTATGGAGGGATAAAACCGTTGGGATTATTATTATTATTAAAGATATGTAACATATAGCTCCCATACAACTTATTGTTCAGATATTTTATTTAGCACAAAAACACCTCGATTTCATCAGCTAAAGTATTGAAATTTTGTTCGAATAATAGCTATTATGATAACTATTTTAGCAGTGATAACACAAGTATACACGGTTTTGGATCTGGGCAACCAAAAGTGGTTTCTATGACAATTGATGACACTGAATCCGAATCTTCATTTCGTTTTTTAAGATTGATTCTAGTTTTTGAAATAATCAAGAATTTAATTTTTTATGATTTTTGTCAAATAATATTCATTTTATTAACTTAAAAGTAACATATCAGAAATGAAGATTGGTGGAACTTTGCCTTTTGTATTGTTTAGTATCTGTTTCACGTATTAGAGTCCAACAGTAGTCGCTCATCATGCCTTCATCCCAAAATCCTTGGTATCTTCTTTCAATGTTGGCTAGATCTTGGTGTAGCCGCTCTCCTTGTTCGTCGCTCGTATCACCCAAGTTTTCGGGAAAAAAATCGAGATGGGAATGCAGAAAATGGATCTTTAGAGACATTCTAGCTCCAATCTTTCGATAATTTTGCAACATATCGCCAATAATTTCCTTAAAATTAGGGGATTTGTGATTACCAAGAAAGTGGTGAACGATATTTTGAAAAGATGCCCATGCGGCTGCTTCATCGGGCGATAAACATTTTGTAAATTTTTTATCAGCCATTAATTTTCTAATATCAGGTCCGACAAATATTCCTTCTTTGATTTTTGCATATGACAATTTAGGAAACAACTTAACTAAATACTGAAAAGCCGGTCCTTCACGGTTTAATGCTTTGACGAAGTTCTTTATAAGGCCTAGTTTAATGTGAAGAGGTGGCAGGAAAATGTCTTGTGGATTTACAAGTGGTTCAGCGGAGACGTTTTGCTGTCCAGGCTCATATTGAGTACGACTTTGCCATTCTTTTCTCACATAATGATGTTCAGTTGCGCGGCTATCCCACAAGCATAAAAAGCAACAAAATTTGGTGAATCCAGATTGCATCCCAGTTAAGATACCAATTACCTGTTGAAATAATATAAAAAATAAGTGTTTTCGATTTAATTGGAATCAATGTTTAAACTTTTAGATCGCCACATATTTTCCTTTTATGATCATTGTATTTGATGAAGCACAGGATCTTCCGCATTGTTTCGTAGCATTCCTTCGTTTGTACTGCATGAGCAATGGGAATAGATGGTTTTTTATTTCCATTGTGGAGAAGAGCAGCTTTTAGGCTGTATTTGGAACCATCAATGAATAAACGCCAATCGTTTCGATCGTACGGTGTATTCATTTCATTAAATAAACCATTAATATCGTTACAGAAACTTATGTTGTCTTCTTTTTTAAAGAACGGTCGAAGTGTCTGATTTCTGTTTCTGTATACAGTAACTTGTGTTCGAGAGTCTAGATATTTCCATTGCTGCAACCGTGATGCTAGCAACTCTGCTTTTTGTTTGGACAAATTCAAATCACGAATCAAATCGCTTAGTTCATCTTGCGAAATTAAATGTGTCTCTTCCATGACAAAGTCGCTATCATTACTCGGGGGTGATGGAGCTAAAGTTTCCAGGACGTTTCCACTTATACTTGGACAAACTGGCAATGAATCATTAGCAGTACGTGGAACTGGCTTGGATACTGATGATACATCAGGATATTCATATTTTGCTAATTTTTTTGCATTTATGCCCTTAATTTTCATCAAACAAAAGTAGCAATCATCTACATGGTTTTTAGGTTCTCTCCAGAGCGCTGGCATTGAAAAGGAAAAGTACTCACGTTCTCTCAATGACCACTTATACAGCTTTGTTTTGCATGCGTTACAAATAAATTTCGGTATCCATGACTTATGAGTGTCTGCTACTCTGAAACCAAAGTAGTGTAGATACGCATCTTTGAGCGCATTTGTTATTATTTTGCCACTTTTTTTAATCATATAACTACCACAAACGTAACAAAAACACTTTGAATCAACTTTGCAACACTGTCTCTGCATTTTTATTTGCTCTAATCACTTCTTTTATTTTACTGCTACAGTTGAAATGACTTATCAAGCAGTGCCTGTAAGATTGGGAGAATTTTCCTCAATCGGTATTTAATTACTGTGCTTGCAAACTGTGCTTGTAACAGCACAATGGTGCTATCATGCGAGAACTCGGAAACTAGAATCAATCTTAAAAAACTAAATGCATATTCGAATTCAGCATATCAAATATAGTTAAGAATCGTTCTTATCTGCTCAGATCCAAAAGTTGACCTGAATTTGTAAACTTGTGTAATCATTAAGATTGAAATAATAAAACATATAGCTGGCATACAACCAATAGTTCAAAAATTTGCATTTTGGGCCAAAACTCCCTCATTAAATCTGCTAAAGACTTGAAATTTTCCACAAATATTAATTATTATTGGGACTAATATAGCAGTCAAAATCATTAATATCGAATTAATATTACATATGGCTCTCATGCATTTCTTCCATTGATGAAAGGTTTGAAGCCTTCGGCGTAGCCGTTTTTTACTTGTTCTCTTTTAGATTAGCTAAAACTTTCACATCTTGGCTGATCGCTGCCAGTTCACCAAACATGGAAGAAAACCTTCCTTCCAATTTGTACCTAAACGAAGCATGCACCGCTAAACCTACATTCTCATCATTAACTGACACATCAATAGCTACTATGTAAAAACCTTCCTCCTGACACCTACATTTTTCCTCATAAAAGTGCTTTTAAGTTGATCAGCCGACAGATTATTTTTGGACGACTGAAGTTTTGATTTATTTTACACTAAACGTGGATGTTTGTAGCAGCCAACATTTGTGCCAATTTTGTCAAAAAACTTTTGAACCTATGGTACGTAAAACTATAACTAGATTTCAATCTCTGACTTTCAGGTAATTCTTTTCTTAACACACTGTTGACCAACCATTGCTTGCTGAGTTCTTTATCCGTAAGCAACAAAGCTCTTTTCAAAGGCGGTAATTCACCTGCTAATGAATATCTCGTATGCATGGGAGTGCTGGGAGGTACACCTAAAAATCCTATTATCGAGTCCAGTGCTGCCAGATCTGTCGCGTTGAAAATCCGTAATTTCTCGCGTGTTAAGAGTGTACACTTGTTTTACAGCCCTATTCTAATACCCTCACAAAGCTTATCTACTGACTGTTGTGAGGTTCCTGACTATTGTTAGGTTACCCTTAGGGTGCGTACAGAGTGGCCGCTTGTTGCCGAGCCGAGCCGACTGACGCTTATTGCGAGAACTTGTTCATGCGAGAAACAAGTTTGAGTGTGCATAGTGGATGCGAGAATCAGCGCTGATATTTTATCTATTATTTGTGTTTTATGTATGTTTGTATGCATTTGGGTTTGTTGTTCATTCGTGTTTGTGAAATTGAAGTGAAAAGATATGGATTCGTCAGATGATGAGTATTTAGCTTCGGCTACTGTTTTAAAGTATTTTATCAATAAAAAATCATTTGGAAAACATCCAATAAATGATAAACAAAGTGAATTTGGAGAATTTCATCACTTATATAGTGATTTAAGAAAATATCCAGCATATAATTTTTGATTCCACTTTTTCCAAAGAATTGTATGTCCAAAACTAGCTTTTCGCAGAATAAACAATGTTTTCGGCGCTGAAATACGCTTTGGAACTGTTTTCTCGCATTCAATCAGCTTTGCGCTTTGACCAGCTCGGCGCCCACTATGACCTGTTCGCGCTTATTTGTACTAATTTGTATAGTACCACTTTTCTCGCATTGGTTCTCGCAATAAGCGTCAGTCGGCTCGGCTCGGCAACAAGCGGCCACTCTGTACGCACCCTTATGCTGGCAAAAATTCAAAAGCTCAAATGCTCATAACTGTCAGGAAAGTTATGATGTGCGAACGACAGCCTCACAATAAGTAAGCAGCTGATTTTTATTGAGCAATTATTACAATATTTTGTTAATTTTCGTTTGTAATCAGTGTCGTGTGTTGATTTTTTTTTAAATAAAAAAATATTCAGGAATGGCGGAGTTATTGCTTGTTTGTGCAGCAGAATTGGAGTCAAGAGAATTCAAGAGAGTGTGCAAGAGTCAGGGTTCGTTATATAACGTCCCTTTAGAATCTACAGCTTTTAAATACTAAGGAATATTGTATTTTTAATTTCATTACAACTAATGTATTTTAAAAAGCTTCTCATTAAATACATCTGCCGTTCGGAGTCGGCACAAAACTGTAGGTCCCTCCAGTTGTGGTATAATATAAAGACGCACACCACAAATGGTAGGAGAAGCTCGGCCAAACACTGAGGTATATAGTATACGCGCCAAAATTAAATTATACATATATATAATGTATTGATGATTTTTTAGGCTTGTCTGATCTATTGCTTGTTGATGCAAATAAAATACTTTTTATTTCATCTATGCCCCACGTTTCGCTAAATATTTTAGCATCTTCAGGGGCGGTTCTATTTATTTCACCAAAGAAAAATTAAACAATTTATTACATGAAGTTGTTAGCACAAAGAACTTAAACAGAAATTAACACACATATGTTTTTTACTATAAACGAACATGAACTTACAATATTGGTTTGTTTAAAATAAACTTAAGAGCTACATTTATCTGTACCACTTCCTGTGGTATTTTTGTCAATATTAATCGTTAGCGTATGCATAATATGTAAGCGGCTGCTATGTTGTCCGTATCTTCTTTTTTGTTGATTGTTTTCTCTCGTTTTTGTAAAATTCGTAGGCTCTCCAAAGTGTATCTTTTAATTTCTCTATAATGCATTTTAATAAAAAAAATCCTTTTAAATCTTAAATAATGATCGTATATGACGCATATTTTTATATGGATTTGTAGGCATCATATGTTTGTACGAGTACATAGTACATGTATGTAGTTAAAAATCGTTGAACAATTTGAACCAAATCGAACCGCTGGTTCAGTAGCTATAGCTTTTAGTAAAAATGTTTAGTCTTTCATGAGAAATAATAATGATGAAAACTTTTGATTTTTTATTGCTTTTTTATTAATATTAATATTCGTATGTCATTCACTTATTTATTACATTTTTAAGTGACGCCATATATCTAATTACACAGTGTGACACTCAAAAATACCTGGGAAGTGATGTTATTTTTCTTGTAGGTCTTATCGAGTAGAACGAGAATCCAATTTTGGAATTTGTCAAACACCCCCAAAATCTCGACTTAACCTGAAAAACCGATTTTTCGTGCTTTTGCGAACTTCTTAGCCCATATCTTAGCTAATTAACAACCAAGAACGGTTTAAGAAAGAAGAAACTCAGACCTTTTGAAAAATATATATACGTCTTAATAAAGCTGAAGAAATTTACTTGTTTCAGCACAACAAACTTAAATTTTGCTACCCTTTTTCTTTTTCTTTTGACTTTGGCGATATTTTCACACACTATTTTATAAAAACACAAAATGAGTTTTGATTAGATTCAAAGAGTACGTTTAATACCGAGTTCAACGAATGTTTCTTTTAAAAAATCGGCCAAAAAGTGACTGAGTTGTTTTACTTTTTATAAGAACGACATTTTTGCAAAAATTTACTACGAACTTAATTTACTAACAAATATTATTAAATGAAAAAATATATATGTATATCAAAAAGGCTTTTTTGACCGTTTTTCCCTTAGGTCAGCATCGTCAGTTTCGCGATGTACTGACCAGCAACATTCTGCCATCATATTTATTTTGTTTTTTTCCTTCGAAACGTTTTTCGATCGTAGCCATTTCTTGGTGGAAGTGTTCGCCTTGTTCATCACTGAACTGGCCCAGATTATGTGGGACATGTTGCAACCCATTTCACCATATGCACTTAAAAATCGTTTACAACCGTGATGTAGTCGTCGCTTCTGTTGTTCACAAGGAAATTATCACATAGCGCTACAAAACTCTTCCATGCACGTTTCTGAACACAGCTTAACATGTTCATAAATTTAACGTCGCTCATTATTTTGCGAGTTTGAGGTCCAATGAAAATACCTATATACACATATTATAAAAAAAATAAAAAACAAGTAGGTATGAAAACAAATTAATAAATACCGGCTTTTATTTTAGCTTCACTTAATTTTGGGAAGACAGTTTTAAGATGAAGAAAAGCTTCGCTATTAACATCCAATTTCTTTACAAATTGTTTCATGTATCCCAACTTTAAGTGTAGTGGTGGTAAGATAACATCCTCAGATGGGAGGCTTAAAACGTTTTTCCTACCTATCTGATGTGATTCTCGAGATGGCCATGCTTTTGGATGCCCGACTATCCCATTCACAAAGGTAGCAAGGATATTTTGTGTAGCCCCTTGCATGCCAAATAAAATTGTCAATACTTTTAAGTCAGCGATGACTCCATTTATGCGTGGCATAGTCGATTAAGCGTAAAATTTTTTCCATCATTTAATACGTTTCTTTCTTGTTAACCCCATACGCGATTGGAACTGATGGTAAGAGATTTTCATTGTGGGTACATACTTTTACACGATCCATCAATGAAAAGTCGCCATTCATCTGCATTATAATTATAATTTAAAGCCTTAAATAATTTGGGTACATTTACACAATGTACTAGATCAAAGTCATTGTCATCAGTTTTAAAACTTTCTCTAAGTATCAAAGTGCGGTCGCTTTTTCTACCCGATGTTATTTGAAAATATTTTTCCACTAAATTCAACTGCTTTAGTCGTGAACCGAGGACTTCAGATTCTCGCTTCGATAAATGCAAATCACGCACGAGATCGGCGAAATCAGAATTTGAAACCAAATGCCTTTCCGTTGATTTTGATTTACAAGGAAGGAATTCTTCCTCTACTAAATATGTTTCACCAGCATCAATTGACTCACTTTTTGTAGGCACTTCACTTTTCTAAAATCAACCCAAATTGATGCATTTTCTCTTACATTTTTGAGAATATAAAGAGTATTAACTTTTTGTGGACTCACTCAGCTCTGTTAACTCTACACTCTCAATAATTTTCGCTATTTGCATTCGCGTGGTACAATGTGCCAAAAATATTGCTTGACTTTGACAAATCACACCCAAGTTCGCGTCTAAGAGCCCTATTCTAATATCCTCACAACACTCACCTTGCTCACTGTTGAGAGATTCCTCACAATTGTGAGGTTACCCTTATGCAAAATTAAAAGCTCAATTGCTCACAACAGTGAGGAAAATTTGTGACGTGCTTATGAGAGCCTCACAATATGAAAGCAGCTGATTTTTATTGAGTAATTATTACAATAATTTGTTAATTTTCATTCGTAATCAGTGTCGTGTGTTGATTTTTTTTAAATAAAAAAATAGTCAGGAATGGCGGAGTTATTGCTTGTTTGTGCAGCAGTATTGCAGGAGCAAGAGGAGGTAGTAAAGAGAATGCAAGAGAGAGTGTAAAAGTTTGGGGTCGTTATAAAACGTAACTTTAGAATCTACAGCTTTTAAATATTAAAATATATTGTATTTTTATTTTCACTACAATTAATGTATTTTAATAAAAAAATTGCTTATTGCTTTTTTATTAATATTCATATTTCATTCATTTTTTTTATTACATTTATAAGTAACGCCTTATGTCTAATGCTACATAGAGGTTACGAAAATGAACCAAACAAAAACAAACCCCATTTGCTCATTGACCATGAAATCCCTTTTGGTTTGCACAAATAATAAAAAGGCAGATTATTTAAATTATTTATTTGCGCCTATGCCTATGCTATTGTCTTTCGCTTCTTTTTGACAGGAAAATGCTGTTTTCTTATGAGGTCTTGCCAATAATAACCTCACAAAATAGACCTCATAAGAAACCTCACACATTGTTGCTTACAACTCAGCCTGTTAATGTAATAAAATTGTTTTTTATACCGTAATAAAATTGTATTTATACTGTAGCTTGCATTGTTAATTAATTAATTACTTCTATATGCAGGAAATTAAATTTTTCTGCAAAAAGAATGCCTGTAAATGTATACAAAAACCTGAGTTTAACAAACTCATATAAGCATATATTACAAATAATTGTTAATTACAGCATAAGAAAATTTCCAGAGAATATACATTACTCATTGAAGACTAAAATTTGGTATTCAATTATTTGTCAATCGAAGAGTTAAATACTAACTAATTTATATATCGAAGAGTTAAATTCTTATACCTTTTCGATAACCGATAAAAATTTAATATAACGATAGTTCTTTCAAAATATTTTATTTTTATAATTTTTTTTGAGGAAAAACGGTGAAAAAACGAATAAATAGGAAAATCCGTATAAAATCCGTATTTTCTTTGAAAACCGTATAAAAGTCCGTATTTTTCCTCAGGTAGCTGAAAAATCCGTAAAAAAAGAAAAAATCCATTTATCTGACAGCACTGATCGAGTCATTTGTGATCACTTGTAATATTTATAGAACTTTAAAGCCCCTCTGGGTTCTAGACCAGATTTGATAGGAGTTAGTTTGGTTAACAAATTTTTCACGGGGTAATTTCTTTTTTTAACCTATCAATGTGACAGTTAACAGTACCATTTAAACTTATAATCCTCTCTTAAACTTAAGCTGGTCCATAATCTCGCACCGTGTTTTTAAGTTAACACAATTATAAGCATCTTCAATATCCAACACTTACAAGAAAATTTTGAATTTGCAACTTTTTAGTCTATATACTTGTCCAAAAACCTTTTTCATTCAAGCACATTAATTTTTCATGTAAGCAAAACAGCTCGCTGGATGAATGTCCCTACATTCCGCCCAACTTACAACTCTTTCTTTAAGCATCATATTCAAACTCTTAACTATAACCGATGGTAGCGAGATCGGTCAGAAATTTTTTACGTCACTTAGATCTCTATTTAATTTAGGGATTGGAACAATTTTGATGGTCCTCCTCTCATCACTGACCAGATTTTTATTAAAATGCATTTCGAGATCAAGCAGAAGGGATTCCTTGCACTCAACCGATAAGGCCATTAGCATATCAAAAGTTATACAATCAGGATGTTGAGCATTTCCAAGGAAAATTTTACCCAGCTATTACTTCTTGCACATTTACCATTTAGGCTCAAATCTCGCCATACACCATCGCCATCAACTCCTACTTGCCTCTTAAGAAGATCTAAGAACTTGGCATTGTGCTCAGCCACCCAGCTGAAACTATTTTTTTCAATTCCTCAATTCTACGCAAAAACTAATTTAAAACATCAATATGCCCTGTCTGCCTGGCCTTTTTTCTGCTAGCGCTTAATAATCTGTAGATCCTGTTGAAATTCTTATCCCACAAGCCTTCGGAGAAAATTTGACCTTGTGAAGGTCAATAGTTGCTTTCTTTATTTCAACTTTGATTGACGTAACAACATCAACATTACTTTCATTACACACCATGCCGTTGAGAGCTTTTTATACACGAGCGTACTTATACACGAGCGTACTTGTCGAGATAGATATAATAGACATATATATACTAAAATTATCATAATGAAAAGAGGAATCGATTTAGCCCTGACTGTCTGTCCGTGGTTACAAAAACTTGAGTAGAAATTAAGATATCTCAATGAAATTTGGTACATAGATTGATCTTTGGACAGGGTAGATTGGTATTGGAAATGGTCAAAATCGGTTAATAACCACGCCCACCTCCTATATAACGAAAGTTTTTGAAAAATGTAAAAACTTCGTTTTTTCGGTATCTATTTCAGCGTTGCCACGCCCACTTATGAAAATGTCTCCGTATCTTAATAACAGTAATAGGTATCGTCACAAAGTTTGGTGGACATATTTTCCTTGATATCGCTATTATTACCGTAGAAAATTTTTGAATTCGGATCATAACCACGCCCTCCTCCCATATAACGGAAATTTTGGAAAATACAAAAGCTTCATTTTTTCGGTATCTCTTAAAACAAATTGAGTGAAATTCGGTATTCGGAGCGATGTTGAACTAAGAAATTAGGTATTTATGAAATTTAAAAAAATGGGCGTTGCCCACGTTTAGCCCACTTAGGAAAAAATTCATGTATCTCAATAACGGTGTAAGGTATCGTCCCAAAATTTGGTGAACCAATTTTCCTCAATATTTTGAAATCGGACCTCGCCCCCTCTATTGGAAATTTTGAAAAATGCAAAAAACTTCGATTTTCAATATTTATTGGAACAAATTGAGTTAAGTTTAATACTAGCAGCGATTTGAAACAAAGAAGCGGGAATTTTATGATATAATGGGCACCGACCATACAAAAATACATCGCGAGGGTATATTAAAGTCGGTTTCGCCCGAATTTACTTTTCTCACTTGTTTTAATTTATTTTTAGACAAAAAACATTTTGGCAACTTATGAATATCTTTAATTTCCATAACTCTAGGATGATTATGACTGCCTCTTACAAAGCCACTATTGCACTCCCATGACTCAGTGAGCTGAGAGCTGGAAAATGAAAGGTAAAGCAGCGACTTTATCATTTACAATGCAAAACGATAGGTAAAAGCCCCATCATTAATACTAACTTCTTTCATTAAGAATTTTACTTTTGGATTATTATTATTATCCCCCCTATATTTCGCAATAATATCACCGATTAGAAACTCATTATAATGATAATTATCATACTTGGCCAAGAAATCCATCAATCTTGTAACTTCATACTCAAAAACTAACAATATCATATAAGGAGAAAGTATTCACAACATATCATAATAATTTCCGCAAGATTTGTAGTCTTAACCACAATTATATCTTGCCTAGTAATGTCTAACATATATTGTGCTTTTCAATAAAAAAATCAATATAATCTTATTCTTATTTTGTCCATCCTTTGTCAAGTTTACACCAGAAATTCTATCATTTACATTTGTTTTACATATCATCATCAAGGGCTCATCATTACTAATTTCAAATTTGTTGGCTAACAGCGTTATAAGCTTTTCGATTTCTGACAGATTTCTCCAGTTTGCCTTTTCTCCAGTTTTCGCCTTTCTTCACCAATAATGGTGCATCTGTTGTTTAACTACTGAGCTATAGTTTCTTCTCGTCATTTTCTTTGTATATCCTGCCTATTATTGTTCAGCTCTGGAAAATTATATTTATAATTTTCTAAAATTGCAGAACGATTGGCCACCTTCAACGAAATACTTATAGTTATCCATTAGTTTTTTTTTTTGACAACTTCTTAATTGTCATAATTTCGATGACTCAATTTTCACGCTTCCACACAGGACACCTCAATATTAGGTGAAATATGTTCATTACTACCGCAAAATATATAATTTGCTTGATGCTCACTGCATTTGTTAACATATTTTCTAGGTTTGCCGCATATGATACACCTAATTTTGGCTCTGCAATAAAACCTTACCGATTCCGGTAGCACATTTCCGTCAAACGAATTCTTTGCCGAAAAAGTTGGCTCGAAATTTCCCTTGTTGTTCGGAGCTCTTCTTGTAATACTCCGTTTTCCTGTGACTATTACAGCAGTGGCCGCTGTAGTCGAGTGGACAGCGGTTCGTGCTATAACTCGATATGCCGCAGGGGTCCAGGTTCGAATCTCAGCCAGGTCATGTACAATCTAAATAATAGAAAAGTTTTTTCTAATAGCGGTCACCCCTCGGCAGGCAATGGCAAACCTCCGAGGGTATTTCTGCCATAAAAGGGCTTCTCATTAAAATACATCTGCCGTTCAGAGACGGCACAAAACAGTAGGTCCCTCCATTTGTGGTATAATATAAAGACGTACACCACAAATCGTAGGAGAAGCTCGGTTAAACACTAAGCTTTATAGTGTAAGCGCCAAAATTATATTATATTATATTATTACAGCAGATTGTAAATTTTGAAAGATGACATCTTCAAAAAAGTTCAGTGGACTATGTCGCACAACACCATAACTTTCCACAAAACTTTTAGGTATAAAAGCTTTAATGCCTTTTTCTAGTAAACCTTTGTTGAAAAAACAATTATTTGCAGCTCTATGATTATAAATTTATTTATTTATTTATTTAATCAACAAACAAATTGCTTATAGACTATGTGATAAGTTACATACATATTATTTTAAAACAAAAAAGAGTGAAAAAATAGGGATAGAGGACACTCCTATGACAAGTGCCTTAAGAGTTCATTCTTAAAAGCTAGTTTTGAAACGGAAAAATCAAAGTTTAAGACTGAAGAAAAAGTATTAAACTGAGAAAGTGCTCTTCGCAAAGGAGCATTCATTCCATATACAGTTTTGGCAACACCCACAAAAAACATTTCATTACAGCGAAGAATTCGTGAGGGAACATTAAAGGAAACCAATTACCACCTGTAATTAAATCAAAAACAAAGCACATTGATAACAAAGTATGACATTAGATTAACCAACAAACAACGAGAACGATAATACGGTAAGGGGTCACTAAATCTCAAGGAGTGCAAAGCAAAACGTATAAAAGTCCTTTGTACAGACTCCAGTCTATTAACATAAATTGCATGGAAAGGGCGCCAGATAAATACCGCGTATTCCAAATTAGACCGAACCAAAGACGAGTACAGCAGTTTGAGTGTATAGGGATCGGAGAGTGAAGAACAATTACGACGAATAAATGCTAACATCGCGAATCATTTATTTACTATGAAATTAATGTGAGTGGTGAAAGAGAGTTTGGAGTCAAAATAAACCCCCACATCTTTAAATTCACTAACTAATTTAAGCGGTACATTTAAAATTTGGTAAGAGGTGGGACAATACTAATATGTTTCGTATAAGAGGCATAGTGATATTTGCTAGTATTGAGTAACAAACAATATAAGATTTCAAGCTCCCCCTGGAGAATGAAAGAATCTTCCAAACATTTAATTTCATAGTAAATCTTCAGATCGTCTGCATATAGGAGGAATTTACATTAAAAAAAAACAGGAGGAAATATCATTTATGAAAAGCACAAATAATAATGGATCTAGGACACTACCTTGAAGAACACCAGAGAAAGCAACAAAAGAATAAGACGAAACATTATCAACTCAAACGACACAGATTCTATTATCCAGATAGGATGTAAACCACTTTAAGAAATCGGAATGAAAGCCTAAAGCTGCAAGGATAGCTATTAAAATTCTATGAGATACCCTGTCAAAAGCCTTAGAGAAATCGGTGTAAATTGTATCGATTTGGAATCCCTTTTGAAAAGTTGGGAAGCAATCCTCCGTAAAAGTTGCCAAGTTGGTTAACGTAGGTCTACCCGGAATGAACCCATGCTGATTAGGGGATAACAAATGTTTAACAGCATAGTAAATTTTATCCTTAACGATGTACTCAAACAGTTTTGATACGTGGTTAGTTTGGAAATGGGCCTAAAATTCTTAACGTCATTTTTGTTTCCACTTTTATGGATAGGTGTAATAAAAGTAGATTTCCAGTCATCAAGAAAAACACCAGCAGAAATTGAGCTGTTAAAAATATGCCTCAATGGCACAATCAGTGCGGAACAATGTTTAAACAAAATTACCGAGAAGCCATCTTCATCAGTGTGAATGGATGGCTTAAGCTGATTGATACCGTTAGCTACATCTTCGTCTGTCAATCTTAATTTCCCGAGATTGATGGCAATGTCTAAATTTGGAAATTTGCCTTCGTGAACAAAATTATTACAACTTTTGCCAGAAAGAAAATTAGAAGAAAATTATTCAGCGAAAAGATTAACCGCTTCAGAGATGGAGTTGGCTGATGCTCCATTAAGTTGAACCGATGTGGGAATATTTGAGCAGCTCTTCTTTGATTTTATGTAACTCCAAAAGAACTTAGGATTACATTTAATATTGCTTTCTACCCTAGAAATATAGCTATGATATAATGATTTGCTGAGCCTGTTAAATTTAGCTCTATAAAACACGTAGCGCTCACGAAAATTACCGTCATGAGAATGCTTTTGCTTTTTGTAGAACTTATTCTTTAAGTTTCTTATACGTTTGAGTTCTTTAGTAATCCACGGCCGCTTAACAGGTTTAGAATTAAGGACTGGGATGTGATTAACACATACATATATGCCTTAAAGTATATTTAAAATTATTATAACAGTCAGTTACTTCTACGTTTCTAAAGACCTGACACCAATCCAATTCAAACAACTTATTCAATTCAGGAAAATTACAAAGAGAGTAATTAAAAGGAGCCGCCTGACTGACAGGTGGTAATTCAAAGTATTGATAAAATTCAATCTCTAGCAACAATGGACTATGGTGTATATTTGGGGGCGAGATGCAACTAGCTGCATGCGAGAGATTAAAATTTATATTAAAACTAACAAATACAAGATCTAATATTCTATTTAAATCATTAAGAAAACCGTTAATCTGTGATAATTCAAGACAAAGCAAATTATCAATTAAGTATGATTCTGATGGACTTTTAACATTGGTTGGCGTGAAGTCGCCTAAAACGCAAAGTTGGCTGTCACCAATTCTCTCGTAAAGTGCCAAAATGTTGTCCAAATGAGCTTTATAAAATGCCAGGCGGAATGTAGGACACACATATGTACAGAAGTCCGCATGCGCCATATAATTTCACGCAGAGCTGATCCAATAAAGTATCGCAATCAAGAAGCGAACAAAATGACGCTTTAAGTTGTTTTCGCATAGCTATTAGCACACCCCCTTCTCTACTAACACCAGCAAAATCCCTGTCCTTCCGGAAAACATCAAAAAGAACTGGGTCGAAAAATTCAGCATCGAAGAAGTTTACGTTCAGCCAAGTTTCAGTAAGAACAAAGCAGTCATATTCCATTTGTGAGCTCAGCAAGAAGACGGTTTCAGTTTTGGTTCTGATTCCCGAAGAATTTTCATAATATGTAAATATTTATTTTGCGGTCATCGCTTGTACGTCTATTTACTTCTTGGTCTGCGTCTGAAGTTCTTTTTGAAAAAAAATCGAAAGGTCTGACAATAACGTTGGATGGCCAAATATCCGCTGACAGCAATTTATTAAAAAGAGATTCAGGAATTCCAAGTTTAAAATTGATGCGCTTAATAGTGTCCATATCACCATCCTTCTTAATAAGCTTATAGCATAAAATCACCTTTCTATCAATAGCAGCATGTTTAGGAACATATAATCACCATTTTCGACGTACCAAGATCAGAACTCTCATTAGTACCAACTACACAAAGTCGGCGATTTTTATTATGTGCACGCTTTTTAGAAGCAATGGACCACTGTGTAGAGTTTGCATGAGCATACGTACCAGCAGCGGCAGCGGCATCAGCTAATAGTGAGCAAGACGAAGTGCCAGACGTAGTAGGCGAACGAGCGGAGGCAGCAACAGTAGCAAAAGCTCTGCTATTACCAGAAATCCTTAAAAAATACGTTATTGTTATCAGGCGCAACAGAAGCACAAGCAGCATCCTTAGACAGCGAAGTAAGAACCGGCAATTGAATGTTCTTTTGAATTTTAATAGGCTGAGCAACAAGACTATCAATAGCTTTAACTTTTGAGCGCGTAATGCGCATATTTTCACTTACGGCTGGAGCTAACAAAAAAGAATTTTATCTTTGAGCTCACACTGCCCCAAACAATTAGCGCACAGAGACATTATTGCGAATAATTGCATATTTAGTTAGAGCGAAAGAAAACACCACCGGACTTGGTGCTCGCTGCGCGTGTCTTATATTTGAACCTTATACAATGATCTCCCAATCTCTGATAGTTTTAATGTCCGGAATGTTCAAAATTTTTATTTTACTTAGTAAAAACAAACCATTTTTCATCTTTATTATCAAAAAGTTCACATTGAGTTTTGTCCATCAAAAACCAAAACTCACTACTAAATTCTGGT
This sequence comes from Philophylla caesio, assembly GCA_963971545.1. Taxonomy (NCBI): domain Eukaryota; kingdom Metazoa; phylum Arthropoda; class Insecta; order Diptera; family Tephritidae; genus Philophylla; species Philophylla caesio. The sequence goes on along the minus strand of OZ020606.1, from coordinate 43,651,934 downwards.
GAGTACAAAGCAATATTGTACTCACTATTAATAGTTTTCTTATGCTCTTCCCCTCTACATATCTCTTTTACACGTTGCTCGCTTGCGGGCATTTCTCTAAATGTATTACACCTATTATTAAAAACTTAAAAGCGGAAATAGGTCAAATATTGAAAATTATCGTGGCATAGCTAAGATTTCCGCTATTCCAAAATTATTTGAGGCTATCGCTACTAGTCAGTTAACTTTTTTAATCTCCTCATTAATTACTAATTCTCAACATGGATTTTGTGAAGGCTGATCTATTATTACGAATTTCCTTGAACTCGCAACTCATGTGTCAAAGTCGTTCCGTCAAAATAAGTCTACTGATGTCATATATACCGATTTCACTAAAGCTTTCGATAAAGTTAGCCACCGTCTACTTAATCATAAGCTTGATCTAATTGGTTTTCAACCTTTTATACTTCGTTGGATATCTTCCTACCTGCATTGCAGAACGCAAAGAGTCATTTATAAAAATGTTGCATCGGATGTCATTGAAATGTTCTCAGGAGTTCCCCAAGGCATCCACCTCGGCCCAATTCTGATCCTGCTATTTATTAATGATATAACTATAAATTTTTAGATCATACAACTCTGTTGATGAGAGATCCTTGCTGCAAGATGATTAAGAAAGCAGAGTTTTGTGGTGTTACGTAAATTTTATGCCTTTAAATCTTAAAAAATGTAAATATATGTATGCGCTTCTCTCGGAGAGCGACACTGCCGGCTTCTTTTGAATACAGTATTTGTGGCCATATTGTTGACCAAGTACATAATTCGATCTGGGTGTCACAATGGATCCCAAACTAAATTTTAACTTACATATTAACATTACAGTCAATAAAGAAATAGGCCTTCTTGCTTTTGTGAAAAGATGGTCGAAAGAATTCAGCGAACCTTACATAACGAAAGCGCTTTTTACTACTTTAGTTAGACCGATACTGGAATATGGTTCTATAATATGGAATCCGCGTTATCGGGTGCATTCTGTCCGTCTTGAATCGGTTCAAAAGCAATTTTTACTGTTTGCCTTAAGACACTTTCTTGGGATTCTACTCACAGACTGCCACCATATACTAGTCGGCTGAAACTATTAATATTCCTACTCTTTCAAATCATAGAAAAATGTTAGGCATAATGTTTATGGTGAAGTTGGTCACGGGATCAATGTCCCTTCTCGTGTTTCGAGGCACTTTAAACCCCTTTTTCTGAATCAATGTAAAACAAATTTTGAACTGAATGACACATTCTGTTGCTTTTGTCAGTATTTTAACTTGCTTTCCAACACCATTGATGTGTCAGACTCGCTCTTTAACATCAAGAAGAATGTGCTGCCCTCCCTCTTAAATTGTTTTCGTAGCTGAACAATTTGAGATCTCGACACTTAACAAACTCTTTATCGAATCGGCACATCCATATTTATATAAAAAAAAAAAATCCGTGCGTCATGCGAATGCGCCCCTTGTGCCAGTTGGGCGGGAAAGGAGGGTTATCGTTGGGTTTATTAAATCTGTTGTGCTAAAAACACAAATTGAAGGACAATTATCAAAAATTTTGTTAAAATGAATTCCGCTGCTTGCTTATCCGCTGCGCAAATGGATTAACCTCACACTAAGGCTTTCGAAATCAGAATGTCGACTGACAATGTTCTAGAGTTGCCATAGGGCGCGCAGCTCAGAGTATAAAAGGGCGTTGCCACTGTGTTTGCCAATTCAGTTTGTAAGTAAACTTTGAAGTGTGAGGTTGTAAAGCAGTATGCTTAGAGTTGCGAGTGCGCAAGTATAAGTATCCGTGAACTAAATAGCGTTGTTAAGTGTTGTAAATTATTTGTAAACAAATAAAGTTAGCATTAAGAAAATCCCAGCGAGTTTTATTTATCAGCCACAATGAAGAACAGAATTTTAGTTTAGTTTTATTTGTTTATGTTTATCTTTCTTCTTTTTTTTCTTTTCAGGACTTGTCACACCGATAGCATAAAAGGAATTAATCAAAGAATTCTAATTTTGAGTTTAACAGAATATGTATGTAAATACGACTTTCTAAAGAAGTTTTGTAACATACATATGCTGATTTGGGTGGATTAACGCCTTTATCGCCAATAAATATTGTGCTTTACAGTGAATTAAAAAAGTTTTGTGATGCTTGACAGTTTTAAAGTTGGCCTATGTAAATTAAAGGCAGAATTGCATTTATATACATCACCAGCAAATACCCGGCGTGCTTCGCTGCGCCTTTAAAGTATTTTTGCATTGTTGCCCCTCTTACTACAAAGTACAATACATCCAAAAAATCGTATGGTCTTAATCTGGAAAAATGCCTTACTTAAAAAGATTTCTTAGTCAAAGATTTCTCAAATACCTTCCATTGGACACCTATATTCTAATATTTAGCTTATCTTATCAACTTATTTAAGTTTAAATTTTCAAGTAGGTGACAACCCGTCTGAAACTTATCTGAGTCAGTCGTTGTATTGACAATTAGTACAAAATTTACATGGTAGATAAGTTGTTTTCAGTTAAAATTTTATATTGAGATAATGATGCAAAGCACGGTTATTGTAATATTACAAACATGTACAAAAGCAAAAATGATCTTAAAATTACATTGCAAAAGTTAAGTAAACCATCAGACTAATCATCTTGATCAAAAGATGGTATCTCCTCGGCAAAATATTAGCGGGTATTGTAATGCATCATACGACATACAGCCATGTCGCTTCCTTTAGTGATGTACTTACAAACATATTTGATGGACTTTATAGAATTGCAGTACTCAACAATACAATGCGCTTTGAATGTTTTGGAAAGCAGAGGAGAATACGGAACAATCCAACTATTGTCCACTACAACGTCCCTATTCTTGATTTTTAACGTAATCGTCCTACCGTTATCCTCTGCCGAGCGACGACGATATAGGGGGTAACCGTCATTACCAGTAATTGTGTTAGCCAATAAAGCACGCGGATAACGTTTAGAACATTTGTTTTCTATCATGCATGGCGATTCCCGGTTATGACTGCCGCATGGTCCATGAATCATATTCGTTGTAACAACTTCATACAATTCTGGATCTGTTTCTTGATCTGGAATTTCTGCGCATATAATTGAGTCAATTTCATCCGGTCTTATTTTCTCGGTCATCCACAGCAGAATATGCGCATGAGGTAGTCCTCTTTTCTGCCACTCTACGGTGTACATCCAACATCGCACGTCTCCGAAAACATGATACTGCACAATAAAATTTTTCAACGCGTTGAGTTTTTGCTTGAACACTCGTGCTGTAATATCGTGGCGATCGCTGGATAATTGACCGAGAAGTAATAGTTTTTTGATTTCGGTCCATTTAGGGTTGCACGTAAATGTTATAAATAAGTCCGGTCGACCGTACTGACGCACGTATGTCATTGCATCTTGCGCATATTCGTGCATATGCCTCGGACTTCCAACATACGTCGATGGCAAAATGGTAAGTTGGCCGATATTGTTGGCATTTCCATCTTCATTGAGGGCATCTCGCAAATGGATGTATTGCTCTGAACGTAATTTGAGCTGATTAAAGCGTATAAATGACAGTCGTTCCGTCTCTATTTTGACTTACATATCGACAACGAACTGATGAAATAGTCTGCGACACTTCAATATATGGTTGTCCTCGTTTCGACGAATCATCAACCGGTAGGCATAAAAGTTCATTGAGCTAACTTTTTTGTTTGTTTCTTGACCTGTTATAAATCAAAGGTAAACTTTTTATAAACACGACACTTGAGTTGATTAAAATATCAAAAGAATAACATATTATATATTTTTTTTTTGAATTTAGTTAAAAACGATTAACAACACTGCTGCGTACCAGTTATTGGACTAATCATCTTGATCAAAAGATGGTATCCATCCTCTCCTCGGCAAAATATTAGCGGGTATTGTAATGCATCATACGAACGATGAGTTTCGGTTACACGTTGAAGGTTGTTTCCATCCCGCCGACGAACCACTATATCGCGACTATCCACATTCTCGCCCACAATGACAATGGCGACTTCATTCAACGTCGGTGCATAAAAGCGCCTTTCATGCTCACCTACAGGTCTTTTATCTGCTTTGATCACTATTTTGTGATCATCTGAAGGCATCATTTCTAGTGCTGTCTTGAACAATCTAACCAACTCATTATGTTCATGTAAGAGTTGTTGCAGTTGTGCAATAATATTTCGCTTTAGCGCACGATTGATGGCACAACGCTGATTGATTTCATCATCTGAATTTCCAAGGAAATAAACCTGCAGGAATTTATGTTGTTCATTTACAGGCGGTAGCAATGCTCCAGTACGATGGTGTATTTGTCCTTGAATCTAAATATCAAATTGAAAAAAAAAACCTAAGTACACCGGGCTCGTCGTGTGTATGTGACATGTGGTATAATTAAAAATGGACATGCCTTAAAAGTTGGCCTAAAACCTCTTTCTTCGATTATATTAGCTCCAAACGACGTCATTTGGAAGGCACTGTTGTATGTTTGAATGTTTTGCAAAAAATGCTTGGATAGAGAATCCTGGCCGGAAAATAACGATGCTAGTGGCTCAGGTGGTGGTGTAATCTGTGGTAATTTAACCTTTCCGTTTGCACAACATAATCCTGGTGGTTCTAACCGAAATTTCAAAGCATTACAATGCTGACAAACAGTGCTCATGGTTCCAAAGTCTACCGATAAATCCACGGCGTAATCGATTGTTGGATCGTATCTGAACGCCAAACGGTCATGCCGAATTGTGACATTTGATCGTCTATTTTGTCTTCGTTCCAAATTGCGTTGTGCGCTACTTTCAACTGAGCGAGTCGAACTCGACTCTGCCCTTTGCTCCGGAGTCATAATTGATCGGGCTTGAGAAATTCTTATTCGATTTGCATCCAAACGCTGGGTACGGTCTACAACGCTCTCGTCCTCCCGACTGATAGTCATTACCCTTGCTCTGCGAGTACGCCGACCGATATTTTGACGCTTTATTGACGGCATGTCTCCAAACACAACAAATATGTATAATCTTTTCCAGTGCACCAGTACAAACAATGTTGATACATATAACAAAATTACTTCGAAAATCTCACAACTAAGTTTATTGATGTTATAGATCTAATGCGCTAGATCAGACTAATTATTGTTTAGCCGCCAACGCATATGATTTAGCGAAATAACAAAAAACAAAGGCCTAACAACATGTAATGTTCCTATACTTACAATATCAGTTGAACACACATACAACAACAACATACATTCGCCAATGCAAGCGAATTTGTATATACCACCCCAAATTTAGAACAACATAACAATAAAAAGATGGCAGGTACTGAGTTTTTGTGCAAGCTGTTATTAAGGGTATTTAATAGCGTTTAGTGATGTACTTGAGATCGCGCGAGCTACTTTCAAGTGTTTAGGTAAGCTGCGAAGTGATTAGTGGTTTTTAAATACATTATGCATAATGATGCAAAGCACGGTTATTGTAATATTACAAACATGTACAAAAGCAAAAATGATCTTAAAATTACATTGCAAAAGTTAAGTAAACCACCAGACTAATCATCTTGATCAAAAGATGGTATCTCCTCGGCAAAATATTAGCGGATATTGTAATGCATCATACGACATACAGCCATGTCGCTTCCTTTAGTGATGTACTTACAAACATATTTGATGGACTTTATAGAATTGCAGTACTCAACATTACAATGCGCTTTGAATGTTTTGGAAAGCAGAGGAGAATACGGAACAATCCAACTATTGTCCACTACAACGTCCCTATTCTTGATTTTTAACGTAATCGTCCTACCGTTATCCTCTGCCGAGCGACGACGATATAGGGGGTAACCGTCATTACCAGTAATTGTGTTAGCCAATAAAGCACGCGGATAACGTTTAGAACATTTGTTTTCTATCATGCATGGCGATTCCCGGTTATGACTGCCGCATGGTCCATGAATCATATTCGTTGTAACAACTTCATACAATTCTGGATCTGTTTCTTGATCTGGAATTTCTGCGCATATAATTGAGTCAATTTCATCCGGTCTTATTTTCTCGGTCATCCACAGCAGAATATGCGCATGAGGTAGTCCTCTTTTCTGCCACTCTACGGTGTACATCCAACATCGCACGTCTCCGAAAACATGATACTGCACAATAAAATTTTTCAACGCGTTGAGTTTTTGCTTGAACACTCGTGCTGTAATATCGTGGCGATCGCTGGATAATTGACCGGGAAGTAATAGTTTTTTGATTTCGGTCCATTTAGGGTTGCACGTAAATGTTATAAATAAGTCCGGTCGACCGTATTGACGCACGTATGTCATTGCATCTTGCGCATATTCGTGCATATGCCTCGGACTTCCAACATACGTCGATGGCAAAATGGTAAGTTGGCCGATATTGTTGGCATTTCCATCTTCATTGAGGGCATCTCGCAAATGGATGTATTGCTCTGAACGTAATTTGAGCTGATTAAAGCGTATAAATGACAGTCGTTCCGTCTCTATTTTGACTTACATATCGACAACGAACTGATGAAATAGTCTGCGACACTTCAATATATGGTTGTCCTCGTTTCGACGAATCATCAACCGGTAGGCATAAAAGTTCATTGAGCTAACTTTTTTGTTTGTTTCTTGACCTGTTATAAATCAAAGGTAAACTTTTTATAAACACGACACTTGAGTTGATTAAAATATCAAAAGAATAACATATTATATATTTTTTTTTTGAATTTAGTTAAAAACGATTAACAACACTGCTGCGTACCAGTTATTGGACTAATCATCTTGATCAAAAGATGGTATCCATCCTCTCCTCGGCAAAATATTAGCGGGTATTGTAATGCATCATACGAACGATGAGTTTCGGTTACACGTTGAAGGTTGTTTCCATCCCGCCGACGAACCACTATATCGCGACTATCCACATTCTCGCCCACAATGACAATGGCGACTTCATTCAACGTCGGTGCATTAAAGCGCCTTTCATGCTCACCTACAGGTCTTTTATCTGCTTTGATCACTATTTTGTGATCATCTGAAGGCATCATTTCTAGTGCTGTCTTGAACAATCTAACCAACTCATTATGTTCATGTAAGAGTTGTTGCAGTTGTGCAATAATATTTCGCTTTAGCGCACGATTGATGGCACAACGCTGATTGATTTCATCATCTGAATTTCCAAGGAAATAAACCTGCAGGAATTTATGTTGTTCATTTACAGGCGGTAGCAATGCTCCAGTACGATGGTGTATTTGTCCTTGAATCTAAATATCAAATTGAAAAAAAAACCTAAGTACACCGGGCTCGTCGTGTGTATGTGACATGTGGTATAATTAAAAATGGACATGCCTTAAAAGTTGGCCTAAAACCTCTTTCTTCGATTATATTAGCTCCAAACGACGTCATTTGGAAGGCACTGTTGTATGTTTGAATGTTTTGCAAAAAATGCTTGGATAGAGAATCCTGGCCGGAAAATAACGATGCTAGTGGCTCAGGTGGTGGTGTAATCTGTGGTAATTTAACCTTTCCGTTTGCACAACATAATCCTGGTGGTTCTAACCGAAATTTCAAAGCATTACAATGCTGACAAACAGTGCTCATGGTTCCAAAGTCTACCGATAAATCCACGGCGTAATCGATTGTTGGATCGTATCTGAACGCCAAACGGTCATGCCGAATTGTGACATTTGATCGTCTATTTTGTCTTCGTTCCAAATTGCGTTGTGCGCTACTTTCAACTGAGCGAGTCGAACTCGACTCTGCCCTTTGCTCCGGAGTCATAATTGATCGGGCTTGAGAAATTCTTATTCGATTTGCATCCAAACGCTGGGTACGGTCTACAACGCTCTCGTCGTCCCGACTGATAGTCATTACCCTTGCTCTGCGAGTACGCCGACCGATATTTTGACGCTTTATTGACGGCATGTCTCCAAACACAACAAATATGTATAATCTTTTCCAGTGCACCAGTACAAACAATGTTGATACATATAACAAAATTACTTCGAAAATCTCACAACTAAGTTTATTGATGTTATAGATCTAATGCGCTAGATCAGACTAATTATTGTTTAGCCGCCAACGCATATGATTTAGCGAAATAACAAAAAACAAAGGCCTAACAACATGTAATGTTCCTATACTTACAATATCAGTTGAACACACATACAACAACAACATACATTCGCCAATGCAAGCGAATTTGTATATACCACCCCAAATTTAGAACAACATAACAATAAAAAGATGGCAGGTACTGAGTTTTTGTGCAAGCTGTTATTAAGGGTATTTAATAGCGTTTAGTGATGTACTTGAGATCGCGCGAGCTACTTTCAAGTGTTTAGGTAAGCTGCGAAGTGATTAGTGGTTTTTAAATACATTATGCATAATGATGCAAAGCACGGTTATTGTAATATTACAAACATGTACAAAAGCAAAAATGATCTTAAAATTACATTGCAAAAGTTAAGTAAACCACCAGACTAATCATCTTGATCAAAAGATGGTATCTCCTCGGCAAAATATTAGCGGATATTGTAATGCATCATACGACATACAGCCATGTCGCTTCCTTTAGTGATGTACTTACAAACATATTTGATGGACTTTATAGAATTGCAGTACTCAACATTACAATGCGCTTTGAATGTTTTGGAAAGCAGAGGAGAATACGGAACAATCCAACTATTGTCCACTACAACGTCCCTATTCTTGATTTTTAACGTAATCGTCCTACCGTTATCCTCTGCCGAGCGACGACGATATAGGGGGTAACCGTCATTACCAGTAATTGTGTTAGCCAATAAAGCACGCGGATAACGTTTAGAACATTTGTTTTCTATCATGCATGGCGATTCCCGGTTATGACTGCCGCATGGTCCATGAATCATATTCGTTGTAACAACTTCATACAATTCTGGATCTGTTTCTTGATCTGGAATTTCTGCGCATATAATTGAGTCAATTTCATCCGGTCTTATTTTCTCGGTCATCCACAGCAGAATATGCGCATGAGGTAGTCCTCTTTTCTGCCACTCTACGGTGTACATCCAACATCGCACGTCTCCGAAAACATGATACTGCACAATAAAATTTTTCAACGCGTTGAGTTTTTGCTTGAACACTCGTGCTGTAATATCGTGGCGATCGCTGGATAATTGACCGGGAAGTAATAGTTTTTTGATTTCGGTCCATTTAGGGTTGCACGTAAATGTTATAAATAAGTCCGGTCGACCGTATTGACGCACGTATGTCATTGCATCTTGCGCATATTCGTGCATATGCCTCGGACTTCCAACATACGTCGATGGCAAAATGGTAAGTTGGCCGATATTGTTGGCATTTCCATCTTCATTGAGGGCATCTCGCAAATGGATGTATTGCTCTGAACGTAATTTGAGCTGATTAAAGCGTATAAATGACAGTCGTTCCGTCTCTATTTTGACATACATATCGACAATGAACTGATGAAATAGTCTGCGACACTTCAATATATGGTTGTCCTCGTTTCGACGAATCATCAACCGGTAGGCATAAAAGTTCATTGAGCTAACTTTTTTGTTTGTTTCTTGACCTGTTACAAATCACAGGTAAACTTTTTATAAACACGACACTTGAGTTGATTAAAATATCAAAAGAATAACATATTATATATTTTTTTTTTGAATTTAGTTAAAAACGATTAACAACACTGCTGCGTACCAGTTATTGGACTAATCATCTTGATCAAAAGATGGTATCCATCCTCTCCTCGGCAAAATATTAGCGGGTATTGTAATGCATCATACGAACGATGAGTTTCGGTTACACGTTGAAGGTTGTTTCCATCCCGCCGACGAACCACTATATCGCGACTATCCACATTCTCGCCCACAATGACAATGGCGACTTCATTCAACGTCGGTGCATTAAAGCGCCTTTCATGCTCACCTACAGGTCTTTTATCTGCTTTGATCACTATTTTGTGATCATCTGAAGGCATCATTTCTAGTGCTGTCTTGAACAATCTAACCAACTCATAATGTTCATGTAAGAGTTGTTGCAGTTGTGCAATAATATTTCGCTTTAGCGCACGATTGATGGCACAACGCTGATTGATTTCATCATCTGAATTTCCAAGGAAATAAACCTGCAGGAATTTATGTTGTTCATTTACAGGCGGTAGCAATGCTCCAGTACGATGGTGTATTTGTCCTTGAATCTAAATATCAAATTGAAAAAAAAAACCTAAGTACACCGGGCTCGTCGTGTGTATGTGACATGTGGTATAATTAAAAATGGACATGCCTTAAAAGTTGGCCTAAATCCTCTTTCTTCGATTATATTAGCTCCAAACGACGTCATTTGGAAGGCACTGTTGTATGTTTGAATGTTTTGCAAAAAATGCTTGGATAGAGAATCCTGGCCGGAAAATAACGATGCTAGTGGCTCAGGTGGTGGTGTAATCTGTGGTAATTTAACCTTTCCGTTTGCACAACATAATCCTGGTGGTTCTAACCGAAATTTCAAAGCATTACAATGCTGACAAACAGTGCTCATGGTTCCAAAGTCTACCGATAAATCCACGGCGTAATCGATTGTTGGATCGTATCTGAACGCCAAACGGTCATGCCGAATTGTGACATTTGATCGTCTATTTTGTCTTCGTTCCAAATTGCGTTGTGCGCTACTTTCAACTGAGCGAGTCGAACTCGACTCTGCCCTTTGCTCCGGAGTCATAATTGATCGGGCTTGAGAAATTCTTATTCGATTTGCATCCAAACGCTGGGTACGGTCTACAACGCTCTCGTCCTCCCGACTGATAGTCATTACCCTTGCTCTGCGAGTACGCCGACCGATATTTTGACGCTTTATTGACGGCATGTCTCCAAACACAACAAATATGTATAATCTTTTCCAGTGCACCAGTACAAACAATGTTGATACATATAACAAAATTACTTCGAAAATCTCACAACTAAGTTTATTGATGTTATAGATCTAATGCGCTAGATCAGACTAATTATTGTTTAGCCGCCAACGCATATGATTTAGCGAAATAACAAAAAACAAAGGCCTAACAACATGTAATGTTCCTATACTTACAATATCAGTTGAACACACATACAACAACAACATACATTCGCCAATGCAAGCGAATTTGTATATACCACCCCAAATTTAGAACAACATAACAATAAAAAGATGGCAGGTACTGAGTTTTTGTGCAAGCTGTTATTAAGGGTATTTAATAGCGTTTAGTGATGTACTTGAGATCGCGCGAGCTACTTTCAAGTGTTTAGGTAAGCTGCGAAGTGATTAGTGGTTTTTAAATACATTATGCATGAACAACAGATAGAATACAATAACTACCTTCTTAGTCGGAAAAGCCTAAAAATATGGATTTTTGCACCAAAATGCAACCTAGTGGCCGTTGTTAGTAAAAATAAATTGCAGAAAACCTTTAGGGCGTGGCTGTACCTTTTTACCATACAAACATTGTCTTGGCAACTATGAGCACAACAACAAAAATCAGTTAAGCCGTTCTCAAGTGATGCGGAAACATACATTCCATTTTTATATATAAACTAGCAAATACCCGGCGTGCTTCGCTGCGCCTTCAAAGTATTTTTGCATTGTTGCCCCTCTTACTACAAAGTACAATACATCCAAAAAATCGTATGGTCTTAATCTGGAAAAATGCCTTAGTTAAAAAGATTTCTTAGTCAAAGATTTCTCAAATACCTTCCATTGGACACCTATATTCTAATATTTAGCTTATCTTATCAACTTATTTAAGTTTAAATTTTCAAGTAGGTGACAACCCGTCTGAAACTTATCTTAGTCAGTCGTTGTATTGACAATTAGTACAAAATTTACATGGTAGATAAGTTGTTTTCAGTTAAAATTTTATATTGAGATAATGATGCAAAGCACGGTTATTGTAATATTACAACCATGTACAAAAGCAAAAATGATCTTAAAATTACATTGCAAAAGTTAAGTAAACCACCAGACTAATCATCTTGATCAAAAGATGGTATCTCCTCGGCAAAATATTAGCGGGTATTGTAATGCATCATACGACATACAGCCATGTCGCTTCCTTTAGTGATGTACTTACAAACATATTTGATGGACTTTATAGAATTGCAGTACTCAACATTACAATGCGCTTTGAATGTTTTGGAAAGCAGAGGAGAATACGGAACAATCCAACTATTGTCCACTACAACGTCCCTATTCTTGATTTTTAACGTAATCGTCCTACCGTTATCCTCTGCCGAGCGACGACGATATAGGGGGTAACCGTCATTACCAGTAATTGTGTTAGCCAATAAAGCACGCGGATAACGTTTAGAAGATTTGTTTTCTATCATGCATGGCGATTCCCGGTTATGACTGCCGCATGGTCCATGAATCATATTCGTTGTAACAACTTCATACAATTCTGGATCTGTTTCTTGATCTGGAATTTCTGCGCATATAATTGAGTCAATTTCATCCGGTCTTATTTTCTCGGTCATCCACAGCAGAATATGCGCATGAGGTAGTCCTCTTTTCTGCCACTCTACGGTGTACATCCAACATCGCACGTCTCCGAAAACATGATACTGCACAATAAAATTTTTCAACGCGTTGAGTTTTTGCTTGAACACTCGTGCTGTAATATCGTGGCGATCGCTGGATAATTGACCGGGAAGTTTTTTGATTTCGGTCCATTTAGGGTTGCACGTAAATGTTATAAATAAGTCCGGTCGACCGTATTGACGCACGTATGTCATTGCATCTTGCGCATATTCGTGCATATGCCTCGGACTTCCAACATACGTCGATGGCAAATTGGTAAGTTGGCCGATATTGTTGGCATTTCCATTTTCATTGAGGGCATCTCGCAAATGGATGTTGATGAGCTCGGGTAGATTTAGAGGGCTGGTTTCCAAAGGGCGTGAAATAAAAAACATACAAATTGTATAAGTAAAAGGTTTATTTAAATATATTCTGGAACTCAACTTACCACCGTCTATCGTCCGTGAAGATCGCTAAGAGACGACAAATCATCGGCTCTCTCACGAACTCCAGAAAATTCGAAGTTGTGAGCAGAGCTTTTTGACGAAAGTGGTAAGCGTTGCCACATGGGCGAACGGAGTGAACATTCCGCCCGCCTTGCAGTATTACTGCGAAGAGCGCATATTACAATTAAAATTCATTTACAAATCATATATGTATGTATCTTCATTTGTAACTTATATATAACAATTTTCTAATTAGAATTTCAATTTCCATAAATAACAATTCATTTATTTCGTAAAATTTATCGGCTGAAGTTTTTTACTGGGTTACGCCAGAGATAACAAATCCCAGCAGCGTATTTTGCGCGACCAATTGTCCTGCTACCATGGGGGGCATCATACCAGGCTGCATCAATCTCGCGTAGAGGTCGGCTCCGAGTACCATTTGGATCGGCGATGCCTTATGGAATGACGGATCGGCAAGCCGCAAGTTCCTGAAAACTTCCACTGTGTGTGGCGCTAACGTGCGCAATGGAGTCGGCGTCGGGCTAATGTGTTCGATTTTTGCGCAGACTGATATTTCTTCCTGCCCGCCAAGATTGCTGCGCAGCGTGATATCGCACACTCGGCCGCCGCCACGTCTTTGAGTGCGGAGCCGAAGTCTTGACACAGTTTCATCGGAAATGCTGGACGCCGGACTTGCTGGATTAAGCACCGCACGCACTGTGGTAAACCTATCCGCTGTACGAATGCGTACTAACGCCGTAGGTGACAGGGCCAACATCTGTTGCCAAGGAAGAGCTGCTGATCGCTGCTCAATAATAGTTCGCGCATTTCTTCGTCGACGGGCACCTTGACCGCGCCTTCTTTTCAGCTGGGGTGGCCGACGGGACGAGTCGAGTTCCGTTCGGTCCGGGCTACGCCGCTGAGACGAATCGAGTCTTAGTCGGTCGTTTCCATGCCGCCAGTCTGATCGGAAGTCACCAGCTCGCTTAAGTCGGCGAGACGAGTCGAGTCTAGCTCGATCATGAGCAAGTGGTGTGCGCGGTAGGTGTCGAGAAGTTGTCTGCGTCCTATTTAGCGGTGGTCGAAATGAGTGTGTGAGCGTATCATTGGTTGGCGGTGTGGTTGTTTGTTGAGTGCTTTTCTTCACGTTTTGATTCTCATTATTGGTTTCTGCTAGCAATGCGTCTTCTATATCCATTTGCTGTGCCCAGGAGAGCTCAACGACGTCTTCATCTCGTTCTTCTACTTCGGAGCCCGTGATATGCAACATGGTGTGATGAGCCTGCCCACATCGTTTGCACCGAATTACGCTATCGCACTCGGTTATGGTGTGATTTGAAGCAAGGCAGTTGCTGCAGTAGCGATAAATTAGCGCCGTTCTCAACCGGAGTTCGGGAGTCATTTGGCGGAATTTGGAGCACAAACGTAGTGGATGGCTGTCTTTGCAGAGACCGCAAGCAAATTGGGACATTTTCTAAATGAGAAAGATAATATTAATTCAAATCAGATCTAATTTGTTTCGTTTGGTAAGACAACTAATTTGACTACTGGTCTACTGGTTATGCCACGTTGGGTTTGTACGTCGACTATTCGTACTTTCGTATCAGGTCCGGGATGAATTTTTACTACCCTACCTAATCTCCACTCATTTGGAGGTATATTTTCTTCGCGAATAATTACTAAGTCGCTAACAGCTAAGTTTTTCTGTGGATACTTCCACTTATACCGCCTTTGGAGTTCTGACAAATATTCAGATTTCCATCTTCTGCAGAACATATGGTTCATAGCTTTCAATTTTTGCCATCTGTTGACCAATGATATAGGGTTATCATTGATTTCTGGCTCGGCTTTTGCAAGAATAGGTGCACCTACCAGAAAGTGTCCTGGTGTAAGGGGTGCAAAGTCATTAATGTTTTCAGACATTGGGCTTATGGGGCGAGAATTTAAACACGCTTCGATTCTAGCTAATAGAGTGGAAAGCTCTTCGAAAGTGTATTTCATCGCACCCGTGATTTTCCGAAAGTGGGCTTTGAAGCTTTTTACTCCTGCTTCCCATAAACCTCCCATATGAGGAGCCCCTGCAGGAATGAAATGCCAATTGATTTCTGCAAAACTATGGTTACTGGAGATGGCTTCAGGCCAAATTTTAAGGAATGCCTTTACGTCTCGTTTGATTTCTCTTGAGGCGCCGACGAAGTTTGTGCCATTGTCTGAATATATATGATTGGGACAACCACGGCGAGAGATAAATCGTGTCAGAGCTGCCATGAACGAGGCAGTTGAAAGGTCACTCGTGGCTTCAAGGTGTATGGCCTTTGTAGAAAAGCAGACAAAGACACACACATAGCCCTTTGTTATTAAACAAGCTCGACCTGTAAAGTTTTTGACATCAAATGGGCCTGTGAAATCGACACCCGTTGTTTCAAATGGTCTCGAAATTTGCGTTCTAGACGCCGGGAGAGCAGCCATTAGCTGCGTTTGTTCCCGTTTTTTATACAAAACACATGTTTTGCAGTTGTGTATAGTAGACCTAATTAGGTTTTTTGCTTTTACCAGCCAATATCGCATGCGTAAAAGACGCAGGACTAGCTGGTTGCCACCGTGAATCGAGACCAAATGAATGAAGTTTACCATT
This sequence comes from Philophylla caesio, assembly GCA_963971545.1. Taxonomy (NCBI): domain Eukaryota; kingdom Metazoa; phylum Arthropoda; class Insecta; order Diptera; family Tephritidae; genus Philophylla; species Philophylla caesio. The sequence goes on along the minus strand of OZ020606.1, from coordinate 43,636,257 downwards.
AGTTTAGAGAAATGGCAATTATACGGCAATATTATTGGGTGCCGTTCATCAAAGCTCATGGAAGGGGCATTATTCAGTCTTCCACCGACTCTTAGAAGTCCACTGTCGTCAATATATGGGGTCAACGATAGTATCGTAGACTTTTTTCCCACAGGCTTGTTATTTTCTAACTCCGAATATTCAGAGGCATAATGCGCTCTTTGGGAGATTTGGATAAGCCTTGATTGGACGAATTTAACCTCACCAGGAGTGATGGAAGAAGAATTCGAGATTTCTTTGTGTGCAGGATGAACCCGCTTAAAGAACCTGAAGATTCGAGCAATGACTCGAATGGCCCTTGGAAAGTTGGAAAAGCGTGCTAATATATCTTCAAATGGAAGAACTGACGCTGTATGAACTCGAATAGCTTTAGATTCGAGTGTGGTTTCAAAATCCTTGGGCTGAGAGATTGGCCAGTTTTCTTGGCTGAGGTTAAGCCATTTGGGACCATGCCACCAAAGATGACTCTCTCCTAACTCTTGAGGAGAAAGACCACGACTAGCGAGGTCTGCTGGGTTGTCTTCAGAACTTACATGATTCCAATTTTCGATCATTGTGCTTTCCGAAATTTTAGAAACTCGGTTGGCTACAAATGTAGACCACGAACAAGGTGGTTTTCTAAGCCACGCGAGAACAATTGTGGAATCGGTCCAGAAGTACAACCCTTGACTTTCTATACCCATTTTCGGCAGGAGAAAATCTGCCATTTTCGCGAGGAGAACAGCTCCACTTAGCTCTAGTCTGGGTATAGAAATAGTTTTGACAGGAGCGACTTTTGTTTTTGCGAGAAGCAAATGAGTTTGAACATTCAAACTAGTGTCCTGTACACGAATATATATAGCAGCCCCGTACGCCTTTTCTGAGGCGTCACAAAATCCATGAAACTGTATTTGACAGTGTGGAGTATAACTAACCCATCTGGGGATTTTTATAAAGTTAATATGGGGGTAGTTATCCAAAAACGTCTGCCATTCACTGAGAGTCTTTGGATTTAACTTCTCATCCCAATTTGTTTGTTCCAACCAGATTTGTTGCATTAGCATCTTTGCTACTATGGTTATTGTGCTTAACCAACCTGCAGGATCGAACAGCTTGGCAATCGTGGACAAAACTTCTCGTTTCGTGAACGAATCTTTTTTGTCCAACGATTTTGCCATAAAATAGAAGTGATCCGTTTTAGCATTCCATCGGATACCTAAAGTCTTAGCTTCGCTGGAGTTGTGTAATTCCAGAAAATCAGAAGCTAGCAGGTGGTTGCTCGGCAGGCCTGACAGAATTTCTTTGTTGTTTGATGTCCACTTTCTGAGTGGAAAACCTGCCGAGTTTAAGGCCTCAATAAGCTGATCTCGTGATTTTAATGCTTCGGATATATCATGTGCACCAGCTAATACATCATCTACATACGTACTAGAGCTGAGGATTTCCGATGCTAGCGGGTAATTTAAGTTGGAGTCCTTGGCGAGTTGCAACAAGGTGCGGATTGCCAGATAAGGGGCACAATTAAGACCGAAGGTGACTCTGTCCAACTGAAAGTCCTTGATCTCCCCGTCCAAAGAATCTCTAAAGAGGATTCTTTGATATGCGGTGTGCTGCGGGTTCACGATTATTTGCCGGTACATTTTCTCGATATCGGCATTAAAAACATATTTAAATAATCGCCACTTAACAACCAAAATAGTCAAATCGGTTTGGAGAGCGGGACCAGTGTGAAGAACATCATTCAGGCTCACTCCATTAGATGTGGGACAAGAACCGTTGAAAACCACTCTCAGTTTTGAAGTAGTGCTGTCTGGTTTATGCACAGCATGGTGTGGAAGGTAGTAAGAGTTCGAAGACTCTTCACCTTTAATATATTTAACTTCATGCATATGACCCAGATCAGCATATTCTCGAAGTACCTTATTATATTCCTCCTTTATTAGGGGTTTTTTGCACAAAGACGTTTCACTTCTGAGAAATTGTCTCAAAGCGATATGGCGAGAGGCGCCTATATGTGCATTTGGAGGTAAGAGTTTGAACGGGAGCGAAACTACATACCTTCCCTCATTATTGCGAAAGGTGGTATCTGTGTAGAGTCGTTCGCACTGTTCCTCTTCGACCGTTAGAAGATTGGTCTTTGGTATTTCTTCCAACTCCCAAAATTTCGTGAGTTGTTGATCTAATGAGACCTCATTGAAATAAGTGAGATAATTTGTTGGTTTAAGGTTCTTCCACTTGGTACGGGTCCGGTTAAAATCCATCCAAACACCGTACGTTGAGCAATCAGTGAGCCAAGGATATTTGTCCTCACTCCATTTAGAATGATTTTTGGATAAAGATCCCCACCGATTAATAAGTCAATTGGTTGACTTTTAAAGAAGTTATTATCTGCCAAAGGTAAATCAGGAAGCGTTTTTAAGATTGCTTCACTGATCGATTGCGATGGCAGCGAACCCGTCAGCTTTGGAAGAACTAAGGCATCCCCTTTGATGCGGAAATCTTTATTACGTGGGGAGCCAATACTAAAGGTACAGACCTTTTGAACTTTTCCAGATATGGCTTCGTTTAGACCCGATACTTGTGCAGATATACCTTTACTTGGCAACTTCAGGCGCTTTTGTAAGCGTTCAGAGACAAATGTGCCTTCAGATCCTGAGTCTATCAAGGCTCTGACAGTATGTGTCTTATTTTGATGACAAATGGTCACCATAGCAGTCCCTAGTAGCATACTTCGATTTTTGTCAACAGGACAATTTGAAGTATTAGCTTTTATGGACGCCGTATGAGACTTAGTTGAAGTCTGTTGAGAACTTGAGGTAGAAGGTTCCTCACTTTGATCTCTATGGAGCATGGTATGATGCCGTTTTCTGCATTTTGCACATGTAAAACTACTCTTGCAGTCGTTTATTTCATGCGCATCTGATAGGCAGTTAATGCAGAGATGATACTTTCTGACGGCAGAAAGCTTTGCATTCGGGCTCATTTCTAAAAACTTTTGGCAAGTCTTTAGTATATGAGCCTGAGAAGAACAAACTTTGCATCTTATATTGTTTGTCTTCACATGATGGGTATTTATTCTCTTATTTTGAATATTATTATACGGCCTGAAGTTATTTGGCCGATTATTGTTTACTACCATACTAGGTTTGGGGTGGACGTTAGAATTCCCCTTGAGATCGGATACTGTCTCAAGGGTTTGGAACCTGTTGGTTAGAAATGCATCTAAGTCCACCCACTTTGGAATCTCCGTTTTTGTTTTCAGAGTCTGTTCCCATAGAGCAAGCGTGTTTTCTGGGAGCCTGGTTGAACACAAATAGGTGAAAATTGCATCCCAATGTTCAACGCTTATACCCTGAAGTTGTAGCGCTGAAATACAGCTGTTAATTTCACGCTGCATTTTCTTTAGCGCTGACCCAGACTCTGAGGAGATATGTGGCAGATTGAATAATATTTTTAGTTGCGAGTTTATTAAAATTATTTTATTTTCATACCTATCACTTAAGTTCGCCCAAGCTAACGCAAACCCATCATTAGTGAGGGGGGCCTTTTGAACTATTTCCCTCGCCTCATCTCGGGTTTTTTGATTAAGGTGGAAAAGTTTTTCCACCGGAGATAATCGCGCGTTATTCCGATAAATGGCGGTGAACATGTCCCTAAATGAGGGCCATTTTAAATAGTCACCATAAAATATTTCGGTATCGCAAGGGGGCAGGTGGAGACTAGGCAGCACTGGCGGTTCAACCAACCGTTCAGGTTGAATTATCGTTGAATTTGTATTTTGGTTGAACGTCGTCAGGTTATGAATTTGTTCACCCATCATAGCCCCGCAACAAACATATGCTTGATAGCAGTTAGAATATTTGAGCTTGATGGATTCAACTGCACTCTCATTACCCGCTGAACTTGTCTCAGACAAACAATTTTTATAGTCAGCCTTTACTTCAGCCCAAAGCGACTTTAATTCCTCTTGCTGGATTTCAAGGGAGAAAGTGCTTTGATTTGCGACTGTAGGCGAAATGTTTGCTTCAAATTCCAAAAGCGCATCTGCTGCTTGATAAAATTTATTTGTCAATGCCATTATAATTTCAGAAGAATTGAAAAGTTGTTAAATGGCAAAGCAAAATCGAAAAAATTATTTAAAAATGTTAAATCAATTAATTAAATTATATTGCAAAAATCGACTAGCGATTGTTTATTCAAACGTGAATAAATAGATCAACAAATGATCGGAATCCCCACAGAAATATTTAAAATGTAAATTAAGTTCCAGAAAAATTTAATAAAGTGTCAAAATGTTCGATAAATGATCGACTTGACACAACGCAAATATAAAATATAACAAAAATGTTGCTCAATATAATTTGTATTGGCGAAATAAAACAAAAATTTTAAATATAAATATTATTTCACCACAGCAAAGGCACCAGAAAGTCAGAATGAATTAATTTTAAATTCAGAAAGCCAAAATAAATACTCATATATAGTTATATCGATATATTATCGATAACCAAAAACGTTTATAAAAATATTTAATAAAGTATTTATTTGATGCTGACTGAAATTGCGAGGAGGCAGCACAATATTGGTCAAATATTAAATTTGGAAAATTATTTTGAAATTTTAAACACTCGCAACTTTTAATTTTGAATAAATATTTAAATTATTATCGCTTAAATTTATATAAATTTTTTGCAAAAAAAATAATCTAAATTTATTTATTAAGCATCGAATTGAATATTAAAAATGTCACAAAAAAGCAAAATTAAAAATTCGATTTATTTTTTAAAATTAAACTTTTATAAATTATTCACTTTCCTTCAACACTGTGCCAATGCTTAGTTAAGCGCACCAACTACATACATATATATCACTTGCAAATGTACATGCACTTCCTTGTATATAAGCGCAACTTTCAGAGTTGGCTAGAGCAAACACATCAAAATGCACTTCACAATAATTTTATTTGCTGTATTAATGAATTTTACAAATAAAATATAATATATATACAATTTCAATATATATACGCACAATTTTCAACACCACAAAAAATCTTTATTTTTAAAATATTTTAATTTGTGCACCTTTTGATTGGTGCCTGCCCACTGTCGTATGTAAGTCCGCTATTCTCCTTTGTTCGGAGTATGCCGTATGCCTGTGGTTGTTGTGCTGCTCCCACACTGCTATTCGGCTGCTCTGCTGCGCCAAAGTTCTGCTGCTCTCTATTACTGCTGCGCTGCCTTTCTAATGCACTAGTGTTCTGCTGCACTTACCACTGCTTTGTTTTTTTTTTTTTTGTTATTTACACTTTTATTTTCACTCGCGTATACAGCATATACATATGTATGTTATATGTTTTGCTATTTAATATTCGCTAATTGTAGCGACAATTTATTTTATATGCACGGACATATAAATATGTATGTAAATATTTATTATATGTTGAGCGCAAATTTAATGCAAAAAAAAGGGCGCGAGAGAAACTCTTGAAAATTTTTTACAGCGAGTTAAGAGTAATTTCGGTAGCGGGAAAAACAAATTCTCTCGTCTTTTCTCTTATTTTAATTTACCAGCTACCGCTTGTAGCCTAATAAATATGTATATATGTAAAAATGTTTATGTACTGCAGCACTCTAAAGGAGAGTGCAAATATGCAGTTTAGTTAAATATATAAAGTTAATTTGGCGCAAAGACGAGAGAAAATATGTTTATGAGCATATATAAAATAAATTAAAGATTTATATGTGGGGATGTACATATGTTTGTATATTTTATATACAAATATGTATGTACATACATATGTGGGTATAAATGTAAATGAAAAGGAGCGGCTTATTTTTTATTATATGAGAAATATAATTTAAGGTATTGTACTTATCGAAGTACACTAACAAAGAATAGTCTTTGCTACCTTTTTTTTTTGTTTTTATATGCAAAAGCAAAGCACTAAAAATATGTTTTAGGCTCTACTTTGCTCAGATTTTATTTTTGACCGCTTTTACAATATGTGTAAATGCAAATCAAATATGTTGATTGCACCTTTTTATATTCACAATTTTACCTGTTTTTTTTTGTGTTTGATTGATGTTGTTCGTTTATGTATGTATGTGCGTTAATGTTTTTCCGCCAATTTATGTATGTTGGGTGTATTTCTGTTTAAAATTTACCGCCTGTGGAAATCCGGGTTGAAGGACCAAATGATGAGCTCGGGTAGATTTAGAGGGCTGGTTTCCAAAGGGCGTGAAATAAAAAACATACAAATTGTATAAGTAAAAGGTTTATTTAAATATATTCTGGAACTCAACTTACCACCGTCTATCGTCCGTGAAGATCGCTAAGAGACGACAAATCATCGGCTCTCTCACGAACTCCAGAAAATTCGAAGTTGTGAGCAGAGCTTTTTGACGAAAGTGGTAAGCGTTGCCACATGGGCGAACGGAGTGAACAGATGTATTGCTCTGAACATAATTTGAGCTGATTAAAGCGTATAAATGACAGTCGTTCCGTCTCTATTTTGACATACATATCGACAACGAACTGATGAAATAGTCTGCGACACTTCAATATATGGTTGTCCTCGTTTCGACGAATCATCAACCGGTAGGCATAAAAGTTCATTGAGCTAACTTTTTTGTTTGTTTCTTGACCTGTTACAAATCAAAGGTAAACTTTTTATAAACACGACACTTGAGTTGATTAAAATATCAAAAGAATAACATATTATATATTTTTTTTTTTGAATTTAGTTAAAAACGATTAACAACACTGCTGCGTACCAGTTATTGGACTAATCATCTTGATCAAAAGATGGTATCCATCCTCTCCTCGGCAAAATATTAGCGGGTATTGTAATGCATCATACGAACGATCAGTTTCGGTTACACGTTGAAGGTTGTTTCCATCCCGCCGACGAACCACTATATCGCGACTATCCACATTCTCGCCCACAATGACAATGGCGACTTCATTCAACGTCGGTGCATTAAAGCGCCTTTCATGCTCACCTACAGGTCTTTTATCTGCTTTGATCACTATTTTGTGATCATCTGAAGGCATCATTTCTAGTGCTGTCTTGAACAATCTAACCAACTCATTATGTTCATGTAAGAGTTGTTGCAGTTGTGCAATAATATTTCGCTTTAGCGCACGATTGATGGCACAACGCTGATTGATTTCATCATCTGAATTTCCAAGGAAATAAACCTGCAGGAATTTATGTTGTTCATTTACAGGCGGTAGCAATGCTCCAATACGATGATGTATTTGTCCTTGAATCTAAATATCAAATTGAAAAAAAAAACCTAAGTACACCGGGCTCGTCGTGTGTATGTGACATGTGGTATAATTAAAAATGGACATGCCTTAAAAGTTGGCCTAAAACCTCTTTCTTCGATTATATTAGCTCCAAACGACGTCATTTGGAAGGCACTGTTGTATGTTTGAATGTTTTGCAAAAAATGCTTGGATAGAGAATCCTGGCCGGAAAATAACGATGCTAGTGGCTCAGGTGGTGGTGTAATCTGTGGTAATTTAACCTTTCCGTTTGCACAACATAATCCTGGTGGTTCTAACCGAAATTTCAAAGCATTACAATGCTGACAAACAGTGCTCATGGTTCCAAAGTCTACCGATAAATCCACGGCGTAATCGATTGTTGGATCGTATCTGAACGCCAAACGGTCATGCCGAATTGTGACATTTGATCGTCTATTTTGTCTTCGTTCCAAATTGCGCTGTGCGCTACTTTCAACTGAGCGAGTCGAACTCGACTCTGCCCTTTGCTCCGGAGTCATAATTGATCGGGCTTGAGAAATTCTTATTCGATTTGCATCCAAACGCTGGGTACGGTCTACAACGCTCTCGTCGTCCCGACTGATAGTCATTACCCTTGCTCTGCGAGTACGCCGACCGATATTTTGACGCTTTATTGGCGGCATGTCTCCAAACACAACAAATATGTATAATCTTTTCCAGTGCACCAGTACAAACAATGTTGATACATATAACAAAATTACTTCGAAAATCTCACAACTAAGTTTATTGATGTTATAGATCTAATGCGCTAGATCAGACTAATTATTGTTTAGCCGCCAACGCATATGATTTAGCGAAATAACAAAAAACAAAGGCCTAACAACATGTAATGTTCCTATACTTACAATATCAGTTGAACACACATACAACAACAACATACATTCGCCAATGCAAGCGAATTTGTATATACCACCCCAAATTTAGAACAACATAACAATAAAAAGATGGCAGGTACTGAGTTTTTGTGCAAGCTGTTATTAAGGGTATTTAATAGCGTTTAGTGATGTACTTGAGATCGCGCGAGCTACTTTCAAGTGTTTCGGTAAGCTGCGAAGTGATTAGTGGTTTTTAAATACATTATGCATGAACAACAGATAGAATACAATAACTACCTTCTTAGTCGGAAAAACCTAAAAATATGGATTTTTGCACCAAAATGCAACCTAGTGGCCGTTGTTAGTAAAAATAAATTGCAGAAAACCTTTAGGGCGTGGCTGTACCTTTTTACCATACAAACATTGTCTTGGCAACTATGAGCACAACAACAAAAATCAGTTAAGCCGTTCTCAAGTGATGCGGAAACATACATTTCATTTTTATATATAAATATACTCGTATGTAGACTACTTTCAAGTGTTTAGGTAAGCTGCGAAGTGATTAGTGGATTTTTAAATACATTATGTATGAACAACAGATAGAATACAATAACTACCTTCTTAGTCGGAAAAACCTAAAAATATGGATTTTTGCACCAAAATGCAACCTAGTGGCCGTTGTTAGTAAAAATAAATTGCAGAAAACCTTTAGGGCGTGGCTGTACCTTTTTACCATACAAACATTGTCTTGGCAACTATGAGCACAACAACAAAAATCAGTTAAGCCGTTCTCAAGTGATGCGGAAACATACGTTTCATTTTTATATATAAATATACTCGTATGTAGACTACTTTCAAGTGGTTAGGTAAGCTGCGAAGTGATTAGTGGATTTTTAAATACATTATGTATGAACAACAGATAGAATACAATAACTACCTTTAGTTTAGAGACTTCTTAAACCTCTTTCATTTCAAATTGCAATATTTTACTTGACTTAAAATTGAATTGAATTTAAGTTTTTAAACAGGTGGCAACACTAATAAATTTATTCTCGAAATGTTAGTTTTTTAAAGCTCTTTCATTTGATACCCGCATTGCATATCTTGATTTAACCTATTAGATTAATTGAATAAGATGGCAACTCTCTCACCACTATTTTATATTAATTTTTATTTTTGTATAAATGGTAACACTGTCCAAAAATAAAAAAACGGTCATATTGTAGTCCAACCAAAGAAATTTTATTTTTTTATTTTTTAGAGGTCTGGCAACACCATTTACAATTTTTATTTTTTACAAACCATCTACAGTCAGAAGGAAACCAAATAAAATTTAAATGAAGAAAATCGGTTAAGCCGTTCTCAAGTGATGCGGAAACATACATTTCATTTTTATATATAAACTAGCAAATACCCGGCGTGCTTCGCTGCGCCTTTAAAGTATTTTTGCATTGTTGCCCCTCTTACTACAAAGTACAATACATCCAAAAAATCGTATGGTCTTAATCTGGAAAAATGCCTTAGTTAAAAAGATTTCTTAGTCAAAGATTTCTCAAATACCTTCCATTGGACACCTATATTCTAATATTTAGCTTATCTTATCAACTTATTTAAGTTTAAATTTTCAAGTAGGTGACAACCCGTCTGAAACTTATCTTAGTCAGTCGTTGTATTGACAATTAGTACAAAATTTATATGGTAGATAAGTTGTTTTCAGTTAAAATTTTATATTGAGATAATGATGCAAAGCACGGTTATTGTAATATTACAAACATGTACAAAAGCAAAAATGATCTTAAAATTACATTGCAAAAGTTAAGTAAACCACCAGACTAATCATCTTGATCAAAAGATGGTATCTCCTCGGCAAAATATTAGCGGGTATTGTAATGCATCATACGACATACAGCCATGTCGCTTCCTTTAGTGATGTACTTACAAACATATTTGATGGACTTTATAGAATTGCAGTACTCAACATTACAATGCGCTTTGAATGTTTTGGAAAGCAGAGGAGAATACGGAGCAATCCAACTATTGTCCACTACAACGTCCCTATTCTTGATTTTTAACGTCATCGTCCTACCGTTATCCTCTGCCGAGCGACGACGATATAGGGGGTAACCGTCATTACCAGTAATTGTGTTAGCCAATAAAGCACGCGGATAACGTTTAGAACATTTGTTTTCTATCATGCATGGCGATTCCCGGTTATGACTGCCGCATGGTCCATGAATCATATTCGTTGTAACAACTTCATACAATTCTGGATCTGTTTCTTGATCTGGAATTTCTGCGCATATAATTGAGTCAATTTCATCCGGTCTTATTTTCTCGGTCATCCACAGCAGAATATGCGCATGAGGTAGTCCTCTTTTCTGCCACTCTACGGTGTACATCCAACATCGCACGTCTCCGAAAACATGATACTGCACAATAAAATTTTTCAACGCGTTGAGTTTTTGCTTGAACACTCGTGCTGTAATATCGTGGCGATCGCTGGATAATTGACCGGGAAGTAATAGTTTTTTGATTTCGGTCCATTTAGGGTTGCACGTAAATGTTATAAATAAGTCCGGTCGACCGTATTGACGCACGTATGTCATTGCATCTTGCGCATATTCGTGCATATGCCTCGGACTTCCAACATACGTCGATGGCAAAATGGTAAGTTGGCCGATATTGTTGGCATTTCCATTTTCATTGAGGGCATCTCGCAAATGGATGTATTGCTCTGAACATAATTTGAGCTGATTAAAGCGTATAAATGACAGTCGTTCCGTCTCTATTTTGACATACATATCGACAACGAACTGATGAAATAGTCTGCGACACTTCAATATATGGTTGTCCTCGTTTCGACGAATCATCAACCGGTAGGCATAAAAGTTCATTGAGCTAACTTTTTTGTTTGTTTCTTGACCTGTTACAAATCAAAGGTAAACTTTTTATAAACACGACACTTGAGTTGATTAAAATATCAAAAGAATAACATATTATATATTTTTTTTTTTGAATTTAGTTAAAAACGATTAACAACACTGCTGCGTACCAGTTATTGGACTAATCATCTTGATCAAAAGATGGTATCCATCCTCTCCTCGGCAAAATATTAGCGGGTATTGTAATGCATCATACGAACGATCAGTTTCGGTTACACGTTGAAGGTTGTTTCCATCCCGCCGACGAACCACTATATCGCGACTATCCACATTCTCGCCCACAATGACAATGGCGACTTCATTCAACGTCGGTGCATTAAAGCGCCTTTCATGCTCATCTACAGGTCTTTTATCTGCTTTGATCACTATTTTGTGATCATCTGAAGGCATCATTTCTAGTGCTGTCTTGAACAATCTAACCAACTCATTATGTTCATGTAAGAGTTGTTGCAGTTGTGCAATAATATTTCGCTTTAGCGCACGATTGATGGCACAACGCTGATTGATTTCATCATCTGAATTTCCAAGGAAATAAACCTGCAGGAATTTATGTTGTTCATTTACAGGCGGTAGCAATGCTCCAGTACGATGGTGTATTTGTCCTTGAATCTAAATATCAAATTGAAAAAAAAAACCTAAGTACACCGGGCTCGTCGTGTGTATGTGACATGTGGTATAATTAAAAATGGACATGCCTTTAAAGTTGGCCTAAAACCTCTTTCTTCGATTATATTAGCTCCAAACGACGTCATTTGGAAGGCACTGTTGTATGTTTGAATGTTTTGCAAAAAATGCTTGGATAGAGAATCCTGGCCGGAAAATAACGATGCTAGTGGCTCAGGTGGTGGTGTAATCTGTGGTAATTTAACCTTTCCGTTTGCACAACATAATCCTGGTGGTTCTAACCGAAATTTCAAAGCATTACAATGCTGACAAACAGTGCTCATGGTTCCAAAGTCTACCGATAAATCCACGGCGTAATCGATTGTTGGATCGTATCTGAACGCCAAACGGTCATGCCGAATTGTGACATTTGATCGTCTATTTTGTCTTCGTTCCAAATTGCGTTGTGCGCTACTTTCAACTGAGCGAGTCGAACTCGACTCTGCCCTTTGCTCCGGAGTCATAATTGATCGGGCTTGAGAAATTCTTATTCGATTTGCATCCAAACGCTGGGTACGGTCTACAACGCTCTCGTCGTCCCGACTGATAGTCATTACCCTTGCTCTGCGAGTACGCCGACCGATATTTTGACGCTTTATTGACGGCATGTCTCCAAACACAACAAATATGTATAATCTTTTCCAGTGCACCAGTACAAACAATGTTGATACATATAACAAAATTACTTCGAAAATCTCACAACTAAGTTTATTGATGTTATAGATCTAATGCGCTAGATCAGACTAATTATTGTTTAGCCGCCAACGCATATGATTTAGCGAAATAACAAAAAACAAAGGCCTAACAACATGTAATGTTCCTATAATTACAATATCAGTTGAACACACATACAACAACAACATACATTCGCCAATGCAAGCGAATTTGTATATACCGCCCCAAATTTAGAACAACATAACAATAAAAAGATGGCAGGTACTGAGTTTTTGTGCAAGCTGTTATTAAGGGTATTTAATAGCGTTTAGTGATGTACTTGAGATCGCGCGAGCTACTTTCAAGTGTTTAGGTAAGCTGCGAAGTGATTAGTGGTTTTTAAATACATTATGCATGAACAACAGATAGAATACAATAACTACCTTCTTAGTCGGAAAAACCTAAAAATATGGATTTTTGCACCAAAATGCAACCTAGTGGCCGTTGTTAGTAAAAATAAATTGCAGAAAACCTTTAGGGCGTGGCTGTACCTTTTTACCATACAAACATTGTCTTGGCAACTATGAGCACAACAACAAAAATCAGTTAAGCCGTTCTCAAGTGATGCGGAAACATACATTTCATTTTTATATATAAATATACTCGTATGTAGACTACTTTCAAGTGTTTAGGTAAGCTGCGAAGTGATTAGTGGATTTTTAAATACATTATGTATGAACAACAGATAGAATACAATAACTACCTTTAGTTTAGAGACTTCTTAAACCTCTTTCATTTCAAATTGCAATATTTTACTTGACTTAAAATTGAATTGAATTTAAGTTTTTAAACAGGTGGCAACACTAATAAATTTATTCTCGAAATGTTAGTTTTTTAAAGCTCTTTCATTTGATACCCGCATTGCATATCTTGATTTAACCTATTAGATTAATTGAAAAAAATGGCAACTCTCTCACCACTATTTTATATTAATTTTTATTTTTTTATAAATGGTAACACTGTCCAAAAATAAAAAAACGGTCATATTGTAGTCCAACCAAAGAAATTTTATTTTTTTATTTTTTAGAGGTCTGGCAACACCATTTACAATTTTTATTTTTTACAAACCATCTACAGTCAGAAGGAAACCAAATAAAATTTAAATGAAGCAAATCGGTTAAGCCGTTCTCAAGTGATGAGGTAACATACATGGGGCATTTCATTTTTATATATATAGATATACTCGTATGTAGACTACTTTCAAGTGTTTAGGTAAGCTGCGAAGTGATTAGTGGATTTTTAAATACATTATGTATGAACAACAGATAGAATACAATAACTACCTTTAGTTTAGAGACTTCTTAAACCTCTTTCATTTCAAATTGCAATATTTTACTTGACTTAAAATTGAATTGAATTTAAGTTTTTAAACAGGTGGCAACACTAATAAATTTATTCTCGAAATGTTAGTTTTTTAAAGCTCTTTCATTTGATACCCGCATTGCATATCTTGATTTAACCTATTCGATTAATTGAAAAAAATGGCAACTCTCTCACCACTATTTTATATTAATTTTTATTTTTTTATAAATGGTAACACTGTCCAAAAATAAAAAAACGGTCATATTGTAGTCCAACCAAAGAAATTTTATTTTTTTATTTTTTAGAGGTCTGGCAACACCATTTACAATTTTTATTTTTTACAAACCATCTACAGTCAGAAGGAAACCAAATAAAATTTAAATGAAGAAAATCGGTTAAGCCGTTCTCAAGTGATGAGGTAACATACATGGGGCATTTCATTTTTATATATATAGATATGTATGTTCATTGTTAATGGATAACCTAAATACAAATTTCTTAAATGATAAAATGTGTGATATTGTCGAATTCATAGCTCTGATATATTAATGTTTAATGGTTTAAAGATTTGTGACAAGTTTTCCCCTCAACAAAGAAGAATTCATACAAGAAACATGACTACAATTTGGTTGTGATCTCCGGTAATAAATCTCATTTTATTGCATAGTTTATATTTTATATGTACATAAATACATTTGTTAACATGTATTTACGTACGTACATGCATATTTGTTTATTTTTGCGTTTATCCACGTTTAATTTTTCTAAAATTTATTTCGCTTCGACACCATTTACTGGCATACCGATATTACGAATTGCGAAAACAGTCTACGAATTTCGAATTTACGATTACGAAAAGCGGATTGAACATACCGATTCTACGGTTTATAGCGTAATTGAACGTGCGACGGATTACACCATAAAATTAAATAATATACTATTCAGAAATATTTTGAATTTAATGTTCAGCTTCTTTTTTGATGCTGAAGGTATCGTCTCAATATGACGGATCCAATTTTACAACCAAAATAGAGGTGGGTAACTCAGCACTGAGTTGAGTTACACTGAGTTACACTTCCAAAAAAAATTGTGACTCAGTAGCTCAGTTATAAATTTCAGACATCTTACTGAGCGGCGAGTCGATGAGTGTATCAGCACTGAGAATCAAAGATGAGCTGATACGAAGCTCTTTGTTTTGTGCACAGAAGCTCTGTAAGAAATGGCATTTGGGAGTTTTTTATTGCATTTTTGGAAATTTTGCAGTCTTTTCACCACATTTGAGGTATGCAAACAGTATAAATGTAAACGCAATAAAAATAAGAATAAGAAATAAATATATGAAATCAACATGATCACAATTATAAAATACGAGAAATTGAAATTTTTCAAAATGTAACGGCTTTTAAACTTGCATGAAACAAATAATTATATAAATATATGTGATGAACATGCGTGTTCACTTAGAAATAAAGTTTTACGGACAATTTTGAAAAATAAAACTCAATATTTGCATGTAAATCCCTAAAATACGAGTATTTAATTTAATTCTCAAGTTAAAAATTTCAACACATATTTCGCCAAATAATAACATTAACTAGCTTTTTTAGCCAAATAAAAATGTTATGATTCTAAGAGCCTTTTTGCGTGCCAACCCATGATTGGGATTTGATTCCCGCCCAAAACCTATGAGGTAAAAGAGCGAATTTGCATATCATATTATCTATGGTGAGAATAAAGAATGACAGAAAATAAGAACTAGCGCGAAAATGTTTCCTTTGGCGCGTTATCCCTTGTGCTGTCACTTTAATTATTCAACGTTCAACGTGCACCTCTCAACGATAGTTGCACAGAGCGACACAATTATGAAATGAGTCGTAACTCAATTGTGCTACCTCACTGAGCTGACTCACTTAAGTGAGCAAGAGTCACTGAGTTACCCACCCCTGGTTACCAATATGACACGAACTGCAAGCTGATCGCTTGATATTGCTTGTGCTCTCGTAAGTTTATTATGCAAGCATCAGCAATTGATCGTTTTCTACACAGCATTTTTCGTGCTGATGCTGTGGTTTCTCGCTTTTTGTACCTAAAGCGAAAGCACAATGCTGTGCTGTGAAAATATTGACGATCGTTAGTAGGACAACTGTTGATAAACCAAGGGCTTGCACACTTGAGCCTGGAGGTCAACCTAAATCTAGCTTATTACAAGCCAATTCTCACACCGATGGGCGAAAGGATCGCTGAGCATACCTTGTACTTGTGACGCGAATGCCCACAATTTCACATAAAATAGGAGCGACACCAATGAAAGAGGTAAGTCACTCTTCGAATTAATAATGGAAGCTAACCCAGCTGTAAGCATAACGGCAGTAAACCAACTTAACTAGTAGCAGAAAGGAAGTCCTAGAGCAAAACCTCGTCTTAAATAAAAAAGTTGAGGCTGTAGTGAGAAACTAAGAAGCACTCCCCTTGGGATTATTACCAACTTCCTTTGACTTAAAGGGTTGCCTTTGATATCCCCCTTAAATTAAAAAAAATGCCGACTGGCCAACCAACACGAGGAAACTACACAAGAGATTCTTTGGCGAACGAGTAATAGTACCGAATAACCCAGGAGAGCTGGAAAGTATGTGTAACCAGATCCCTATGGCATATAGGGAAGCTCTAGATCAGGACTGTCCTATAGCGAAGATGATGGGAAAAACGAAACCACCATGCTAAAACTTCGCTAAGGCTTGAAATCTTTGTTGCAAAATTTTCAAGCTAATTCAAGACGGGTGATTTTCAATGAGGCAATACTTTTTTCAGAGTTGGTCTTTTTGACAACTGTTACTTTATTTATACTCGAGTTTGGTTTGCCATTTCATAATGAACAGACTTACTCCGGAACAAGAGCGTCGCACGTTTGGTGAATGGGCGCAAAACGAGATGGCCATAATACCGATTTTCAAAAGAAAATGTTACAGGCAATGGGGATCGCTATAGAGCCATGATTAATGACTTTTTCGTGCCTGAATTGAAAGAGGTTGATGTGCACGACCTTTGGTTTCAACAAGACGGCGCTACATGCCATACATTCAACGAAACAATCAATTTATTGAGGGAAACTTTTGGTGAGCGCATAATCTCGCGTCGTAGCCTGTGGCGTGGCCTCCAAGAACGTACGATGTAACACCGCATCAATATTTTTTGTGGAGTTATGTGAAGTCGCTTGTCTACGCAGATATGGCCGTGACGATTGACGCCTTGAAAGAGATACGGCCCCAATTGCTGCAAAAAGTGGTCGAAAATTGCGCCGCTCGGCTGGAATTTATTCGAGCCAGCCGCGGCGGTCACTTGCACGAATTTATTTTTAAAACATAATGGCAAATTCTTATCTTTATAATAAATTTAAATTCTTGGCCATAGCATTAAGTTATATGCGTTTTATCACTTCTTAAAAACCACATGTCTAAAAAAGCACCCTTTATAACTCAAAGAAATTCGCAATGGGAAATATATATGTTGGTCGTACTTGAGAAACAACAAAAAACTATTGTACGTTCGAAAAAGTCTTGATCGAGGGATTTCTGTAGGAAGGGTTGTCTGTAAATTGTTCCAAATAGCTCCAAAATGCTCGTTATGGTCTGACGAGACGTAGAAGGAGAGCCTGGGGAAGACACCTAAAGTCATATGCTACATACTTGTTGCTGAATAGCTCACCAATAGAAAGAGATCAACTGGTGAAGGCCGATTTATTTACAATAGAGAAAAAACCCGGGCAATAGAGCCCTTTAAGCTCATTAGGGCTCCGGCGCAATATTTGAATGTAAGTGCTGCTTCGCTGTATGTATGTATGTTAGGGTATTAAACCTCAACCACATTCCAAAGATGTTGAGGGAATTGAGAGTTATTTTTTACCTAAAGTGGAAGGAATATCTCATGTTAATCCGAATGACTTTAGGCCTATAAGCCTTTCTTTTTCAAACTCATACTTGATCAGCATGAAACGGAAGTCTACTGAAATCGTGTCGTATATAGAGAACTCCTTGCAGGCAATACATTGATATCACCCCTAGAAATTGACGGTGCTTTAACAATAAAGAACCTTCAGCGATCACCAGCGCTAGGCGTTGATCTACATATAGTGTACCTTGTACGAAAACTGTTAGTTGACAGCGTTGTAAGGGCAACACCAGAAAGCTGAATAAGTATAGGAACCCCACAGGGTGGGATCCTTTCTCCTCTTCTCTGGTTGGGTGGCCATTAATGACATACAAAACCTGCAGGAGGAGGGAGGATCTAAGGGTGGTAGTAAGAGATAAATTTCCTCCAACGCTATGTCACATCATGTAGGAAAAAATCAAAAGAGGTGAACCTGGGCAAAACAGAACTTGTTATTTTCACAAGGATGTATAAGATCCCACAACGAGGACTCATTGTATTAGGGAATAGGACCCTGGCGTTTTAGTGTGGTGGCTATCCCTATATAAGAAATCATCACAACTAGCACTCCAAACAGTGTAAAGAACAGCACTGATATGTATATGTGGGGTTATACGCACAACTCCTTCGTAGGCATTAGACACGATTCAAAATATCCTACCAGTCGACATCATAGGAAAACAAGTCGCAACCTGTGCTGCTCTAAGACTGAGGGAGTTACTCAGATCGTAGGTCAAGAAGTCCACGCAACAATCAGAAACAGTCTAGGTTCGCATGATACGGACGACCATGTTTTAACCAAAAGCTTTACAAAGAAGGTTAGGATATCGATTTCAGACAGAGATTAGTGAATCAGTGGAGTCACTCAAGGATCACTTTACTTCTACACCGATGCCTAAAAACTTGAGAATAGAGTGGCAGGGGGTGTTTTCTCAGCCGAATTAAGACTGGAAAAATCATTCCGCCTTTTGGCCACTGCACTCTTTTTCTGTGGAACTCGCGAAGGAGGAAGGACATATTTCTGTTTTATGAAGATGCACGGAATTGCTGCGCTTGACGCATGTTTTTTAGAATTGTACTTGCTATTTGGCAACGACGGACCAGTTTTCTATCGACGCAAGCATGATGCACACGAGGTTTTCAATATGAAGTAGCTTCCCAACTTTCTTACTCAAGTCGCCACTTCCGGTTGTTAATCTCTGACAAACCGAAATACAATGTTTATCGCCTTTTATCACCTGTTCAGCACAGAAGAGGCCGACTTCGTATGTATTACTGTATAGGTATGTTTTAAAACAGACGTATCCTATAAGTATTTAGGTTGGGTGGTATTCCACTTCCGCATGTCTTCTGTCGAGCCATTTGATTACAATCGGAATGAGTGCCACCACTGCTGCAAGCAGTTCTGGTTTGCACTTACCTTAGCATGATCATCGGCTTCTATTTCTACCTATCTTGCTACTAATCGACAGGACAGAGCCTTGAAATCACGAGCACTGCTTCCTCTGATGTAGTTTTGAAGCTTTTAAATCGCATATCCGGTAGGGTCATCTAATTTATTGGGCGCATTTTTTCACTTTAGGGCTACCGACCAGATTGGGGCGCAATATAGAAATATGCTTCTCACCACAGGTTAGGTTAGGTTGAAGTAGCTGCCAGCGTTCACATCTGCACACCTATTCCATTGTTTAGGCCTATTGTGGTACCACATCGCAAATATTCTGCATATTTTAAAGGTCGCTTAAGAACACAGATCCTAAGAATTTTATTTTTATCCTCCATAGTGCGGCACATTCGCAAAGAAAGTGCCTTATAGTTTCAGGTTCTGCAGAAGTTGCAGAAGTAAGGACTGCAACTTCTGCAGAAGTCATTACACGGGGCACCCAATCTCTCAGTACGTGACCTGTTACAAGCCCTAAAACCAAAGGCAGGTTTGCTCTGCATAGCAAGAGCAGACCCTGTGATCTTTTCATGTTCCACTCTGGCCACATTACTTTAGACCTAATGCATGTGTTATCATTTTCCCATCGGCTACTTGCTTCTTTAAGATATGAGTTTCTTAGAAGGAGCTTGCAGGTTGCGAGCTGTATACCTAAACCCTTCCAACGTAACAAAAGCGGAATGAATGTTCCCTCTCTTGCAAGCTCGTTCGCCGTTTCATTACCTGGTATATTGCTGTGCCCTGGCAATACGAGGTGAAAGACATACTGCTCAGCCTTTCTGTTAAGAGATTTCCGGCAGGCTGCCACTGTTTTAGAGTTGAAGTTGACCGAATCCCGTGCTTTTAGTGCAACTTGACTGTCAGAAATTATGAAGATTTCTTGTCACCTAACTTCTCTTGTTAATAAATACTCTACCGCCTCCTGTATCGCAACGACCTTAGCTTGAAAGACGCTGAAGTGATCAGGGAGGTGGAAAGATTTTTCCAGTCTTAATTGGGCTGAGAATACCCCTCCTCCTACCCGGTTCTTAAGTTTTGAGCCATCGGTGTAGATGTGAAGTGACTCTACCGCCGCAATGATTCCATCGGAGTACCAGTTTCTGCCGGTGATCAAAATATTAGACTTGATTGCTGCGTGTCCTTCTTTACTAATATTTCAGTGGACAACTCAGGCAGTCTGAGAGCGGAACATGCCGCGAGTCGTTTTCCCATGATATTAATTGGAAAGATATTTTATATTGAGTCTAATGCATCGGAGGGAGCGGTGCGTAATTCCCCGCTAATGCATATCTGCGCCGACCTTTGCACCTTTTGGAGTGCTAGTAATGATGTTCTCTTGTCGAAGCAAGGCCACCACACCAAAACCCCTAGAGTTCACGCCCAAACACATTTCTTTGGTCCAGTTTTCAAAGTTTTTTAGTTTTTGCTGCATGATGTCGGATAGCGTTTGAGAAAATTTACTCCCTCCCCCTCATTATCCAGGGTTCCCAGTCATTCATTGTTCTGTAGCTTTTTGTTTGTGGCACGGTCGAGTTGCAAGTCGACATGCTTGCGGTTCCTGGCATAGCTCATCGGTCGGGGTGGGTCTTTGCACTAGCCTCGCCTACGCTACACTAACAAAAATTGTTATCATGCCGAAGATAGTAAAAGAAACGAACGGAGAAAAAGAAGAGAAAGTAACGAAGTAAAGAGATATGTCCCACACTCTTCAGCGTTCAGCTCACGCGAAGCCTTGGGCATTGTGTTGGCTCCTTTCATTCTACAACGCCCCCTAAATCTGACTTTTGTCCGTCAATCCGTCATACAGTCACCTTTTTGTGTATCCGTCTAGTCGCCTGTCATTACCCTTACTTCCCCTCTTTCGCACAAGCGCAATACCCACACCAAATTAAAAAATATTAAAACCTCATTTTTTTCCCATTCTACATACATATATGTATCTAAAATGATTTACAATAAATTTTTTTTTTTTTATTACCTTAATAAATCCAAAAAAAAATTCCAATTATTTGTACAATAGCCTATTTCTAAGCCTATTGGCATGCATATAAAAAAAATTAACTTATTTACATACATACATATATGTATATAGTCGAACTCGCACATATAAAACCTATTAAAATTATGTATAAACAAAAAAATTTCAAAAAAATGTATAAAAGGAGTAGCTAAGAAAATATCTGCAAAAACAAATAACCACTCTTTCAATTCATTAACACAATGTCTGCTCTCAATTGCTATCTCTAACGTGGTTGCGTTCTCAATTGATATATGTATGTGCATATATATATACATATATATATACATATACATATATATAAGTATGTACATACACCTATATGTATTTTTCACTTAATACTGTCTATGCGCATGCATTCAATATTCTTAGCTATATGTATATATGTAAGTATGTACGTGTAAGCGGGTAGCAAGAAAATATGTTTGAGAAAAAGCAAAACTAGAAAAAAATTAAATTATTTATTGTTGGCGTATGTGCAAAATAATTAGACGGATTTTTAAGCGACTGAGAAAACAAACAAATGCCATATATAAAAAAATTCTTCCGAACAAAAAAAGAAAGGTTCGAACTTAAATGATTTGATTTGCCAATTAAAAATTAATGTTTTCTACGAGTGGATAAAAATCTATAAATAATTACCAACAGCAATAGTGAATAAAATAAATTTTCTTCTTTCTACTTTGCAAAAGTGAGGCAAAGAAAACTAAGTGAATATGAGTTACAAGCAAATCAAATATTGGCTTAGGGCTAATGTCCTAATGCAAATTTCCTAATGCAAATTCCCTAATGCAAATTACAAAAAAGAAATGTTTACTTAAACGCTAATGTGGGTATATGGCCCCTGTTATGAGCTGCATTCGATCTTCGACAGCGATCGAAAATTCTGATCGATCGAATTTCCATTTGGTATTATGACACTCATTCGATGAAGATTGGCGCCATTGTGAATTTCAATCATTTTGATGGTTCACGATAGTATACATCTGTGAGATAGTGTAAACACTAAAAGCGATTTGTTTAAAAAGTGAAAAGGAAAAAAGCAAATACTTTACAAATAAAGAAAATATAAATAAAAGTTTAAATAAAATATGACTACTACTGAGTTGTGGCTTGACGATTCTTCAGAGGAGGATGAAAGTTTGCTGGAATTAGCCAGAAATTGGAAGAAGCTAAGGGACGCTTCCAACCCTTTGGAAATGGATTATACTACGTAAGTTTAATGCTATTTTTTAGAGGTTTTGGCATGTACAACATTTAAGTTTTGTTTGCAGATTTATAAAAAACTTCCGTTTGTCGAAAGCGGCGTTTGTAGACTTCCTGTCCACTACAGAAGAGCTGCTGCAGCGATGAACCCGATCGAAATCTATTCCCAATATACTAAAATTGGCAACAACTTTACGATTTTGTGCTCAGAGTTCGTATCAGCTTAGTATTGGGAATGAAAATATGCTTGGGCTTGCACAGCCTGTACTTTTGCCGCCTGTACTTTTGTGCAAATCCCTTTGGCCAATTGTGGATTTTCTTCCACCAATGCAACTAGTCTTTCTAACTGCTGTTTGGTACTCACGACTTTCGACCTGCATACAATTAACAAAAATAATATCATATTATTAATTGTTTACCATAAAGCAATAAATAAGCTCGAAAAACTTACATTTTCACAAAATTTCAAACGCTTCGCTTTGCTGTCGAAAGGAAAATTCTGTTCGACTCAAGATTCGATGCTCAGCGAAAATTTCGACAGGGTTGCACTGCTCATAATACGAATTTGACATTCGATCTTCGATGTTCGATAACCAGCGAATATCGAAGATCGAATGCAACTCATAATAGGGGCCTATATGTATATCCATATACATAAGAGTACAATTTACTATATATACGTATGTATATACTTATGTACATTTGTACATATGTATGTCTCATGCACTCCGCCAAAAATTGCCGCTGCTTCGCTACTGGTGGTATTGAGAAGAGCGAAATGCTGGTATATCGCAGGTTCACCTGGAGTTCACTTGCTCTTTGCTTGTCGGTGATCCCGTGCAGATTTCGCTATTCAGCTTATGTATTGCGTGGTCGTTGACCCACCGCAGATCAGCTGTTGGCGGTATATGGCTCCTGTGTTGCTGGTACCGACAAATGTATCTGTTGTGACTAATATTGTTGTTGCTGCTGTGGCTGATGTCTGTAGTGGATAGTTTCAAAGCACTTTCTGGGAGTCAGATGCAGGGCATTCCGTAAATTTCTGGTGTAGTGTCCACAAATGGAGTTCGTTTTGCGCTTCCGCTGCCGGCGACCTGGAATATAAAATATATTTAAGTAAATTGGTATGCAATGGTGCGGTGTTCTATACATGCGTGTATTGATGGACACGTATCTATTTAGTATTGTTAAATATTGGGAATTTGAATTTGGCCGCGATACCCATTTTTTTATGTTAACGTCACCACTATCTTTCTGTGCCGTTGACAGTCCTCCGCGTCCTTTTATAGGGGAGATTAGGATGGGTGAATTTACTCAAATTTTCCGCAATGCGACTCAACGGCCCCGTTTCCATGCAACACATAATCACACTTGTATCTACACTCACATTGGTTTATCTAGACACATGTTGCTGGCACTACATGATGCCCAATTTCCCGTGCATGTTGCCAGCACGTCCGAAGCATCATTGTTACCATACATACACTCACACATACAATCGTGATCACACTTCCGCTCAAGTAAAGGCTGTCGGTACAGGCTCGCATCCGCCGATGGTGACCGCAACATGGAGCGTGTGCGTAAAATAATTAATAACGCAGCCTATCTTGTTGTCTTTGTTGGGTCCAACATGTGGCGTCGACCCACGACTCACAGCCGGGCATTAATTACTACTTAAAGTCCACCTTGTTTCCTTATGTCGACCACTGGGACTGAATACACATTTGTATAGACAAAATCACGACTATATTTCTACTTCTACCTTGTTAACTATTTAAATCTATATCACAGAAGAGGTATACTAAAATCTAATTAAAATATCATACATCACAGATGTAAAAAAATTAAATTTGATTAAAAAAATATGACAGTAGGCTAATGGTGTACAAATCATAAGTCATAAAAAAATAGTTAAGGAGCTATGTAATTATATCATGTAGTCAGAATTATGTAAAAAGTCATAAAATTAATCAAAGTCCAATCAATTAATATAATTAAACATTTATCACATACACATAACATTCAACTCAACATGCGGCATACCACACCGGACTACATATTACGTGAACCCTACAGTGCAAATACATCTTTAGCATGGAATATGCCGATTTTTTTCCGCTACTATCGCCAAGCTCGTACATAGAATTTCCAATTACTTTTAACACTATGTATTTTATTTGTTTTGGAGCTAACTTGGAATTATTATTTTCGATTTTCGAGCTTTGTTTAATACGGCGATGTGTTTATTGCGGAATGTGCAACACTGCGAAGTGCGAAAGCTGCATCGCTGACATGCCTGTCACAGTTTTCTCGATAAATGCCTTATGATCTGTAAAACGGATCGGTTGACTCTCTCGGCCGCATTGCCCTGAAGTAAGTAAAATGCCGTCTTAATATGCTTTGTGCCGTATTTCTCTAGGAAACTGCCAAATATATCCGAAATAAATTGTTTTACGTTATCGGAGTGTACAAATTATTAAACACGACTGTTTGTTTTGTTTGTTTTATTTCCCTTGCGAGCAAGGGCAGACTGTTTATTCGGGTGAGTTAATACAACTAATTTTGCTAAATGAATTATTGCGGCGACTACGCCTAAATACCTGACGCTTTCTTATAATAACCCTACCAGTTGCTGCACATGTTTTGCCGTGTGACTTGGCAAATGCAATTCAGCAATTTACCGGTTGCACTAGCACTCTGTCCCGCTATTGGGTATGCTGCCGCAGCGATAGCTGTGTGTTGTTGTCACGCGCAACCCGGTCGATGTATCGTCAGCAATAATCGGAAAGGCGTTTGTCGGTGTTAATTACCTCCCCTCTTAAAGTGAAGGCGTCCTCGGATTCCTTGATGACCTTATTCAAGATCACCATGCTATTTCGCATACGTCTCATGAAGATTGCTGCAGTTACAGCGATCACAAAAAGGAGAAGATAAGTGCGCCCCCTTATTGTAACGAACGGGTGTTAACGAGATTATGTAGCCTCACTATGTGTTTAAGGTTCCTCATATTTATTTTTTCCAGGTATGGTAGCAATAGAAAATTAATGTGTTTGGTGAAATGTACATGCTTTGCAGGCGCAGCGTTTACTGTAATTTATCCATTAAATGTAAGGAGGAAGGTCCCTTTCGCCAGCTTTGTTAGGTTCGTGGTTTGAATCGATGCTGGTTGGCCGTTGATTACAATTATGCCATCGTCAACTTCTTCAATGGCGACAACAATATAAGCGGATTTTGAACTACATTTCGCAGAGTGTTGGTTAAGTAGTTGTAGCGCACGTGGGCTTTCTTTCAGCGGTTGGCAAAAGTTTGCTGTTACGACTTCTTTGCAGATGTAGAGTGCGATGTATTTCCCGTTACATTCAGCTATAATATCAGTTTCTAGCGAAATAATTTTTCCGTCATGGATGACTGGCAGCAACTTTACATTATTACAAAATCTATATATTTTCGGATATTTAATGACAAAGTAAGTGTAATTCATATCTTGAAGAATCTTAATTTCAGAAATGGATAGTAAATCACTTATGCTAATATTTGTAGAGTGTCCAGCAGCTAACAAACTATTGATCTCCATACCACTTAGCAGGATAGGGTTGATAATATTAAGCCTGCCTAGCGTGACTGATGTTATAATGGTTTCCAATTCCATTATCACTGCTTTATTTCTGGTGGAGGCCAGAGAAAAGAGATATCCCGTATCTATTTGAGTGTCTTTTGCATTTTGTAATAACTTATTTACTGTCAATGTCAACTCGTCGATTTTCTTTTGCGTAGCTGAATTTACCGTTATTTGTTTTTCATTTGCTTCTAATAGGGCATTGGTACCGGTCTCAAGCATTCGAAAGCCGTCATAGTCTGGAGTCCCTGTTATGTACTTCAAAGCAGTCCCCAGAATGTTAATACTTCTAGCGTACCAGTGGTGTATCTTTATTGCGATCAAAAGTTGCAATATTTCATTAGCGTAATTTTGTAGTAGTCGTTTGACATGTGATTAAGGAAATTCGTTCAGTAGTCTTTCTGTCTCCTCAGCTATTGCATCGAATTCTGAGAAATTAGTTTTGTGTAGCAGGAAGTCATGCTGTTCATAAACAGATACTGTTCCGGATGTTATTGGGATGTAGTAAGAGCTGGTGTAATTAAGAATTTCCGCATTAGCTCGAAAGCTTAACGAAAGCAAAATTACCCTAGGAACGACAAAGGAAAAGTGGTCATTGTTTTAAATTGTTTTATGTACTTTTCGTTCATCAATTATAACATAGGCACCAAGGTCCTTTTTAATCACTTTTTCGGTATAAAGCTTTGAAAACCTGTTTGCTATTTAGTCTTCACGAAAACTTTATCCCCTGGGTTATACTGTCGTGTTTGTCTTTTTGCATTATGCCTTTGTAAGTCTTTTTACAGAATACGTGTCAGTCTGGTCCTATTGGCCTCGTGGCATATCTGGCAGCTAGAAATTATTTCCTTTAAAAGTTTCCTTATATCATAAAAATAATAACATTCAAGGACTTGTTCCTGGTTCTCACGGAGTGATCGATGAGCTCGGTTATGCTCAGTCTGAAGAATTTCCCGCTGGTCATCTTTGTTGAAAACGTCTATTGCCTGCTTGGTAGTGTGGCGAAACTTGACGGCAGGAAACGCCGTGAGCAGCTCATTTTTAATATGTGTTAAAATGATCAGTTCACACTACAAGCCGTTCACAACATTTGGGTTAACACATTGCTTTAAGGTGTTTACTAGTTCAAATTGATTACGGAAACAATTTATGGGGTTTTTCACTGTGGGAATAGTTTGAGATAACGACTCTTCGCTATTCGCAGCAATGCTTGCCGAGTCCATGTCATGATCTAACGCATTTATATGCTGTCGCGAGGGCATCTGCGACGAAGTTTTCTTTGCCTGGTTTGTAATGAAAATGCGGTGAGAGGTTGATGGTCGGTGTAGATACTCAAGTTCTTTATGCCATACAAATAATTACGGAGTTGGTTGCGTAGTTCTCTTCGGTCGAAGAAAGGGTTCTCAATATCATTGTGATTGGTCTCCTATTCTGTGACAGAACGGCGCCTATGGCATAAGAGGAGGCATCTGTTGTCAGATCAAAGGTTTGTCTGTAATTCGGATAGAGAAGGGGTACGTCCCCCAAAGCAAGAATATTTCTTATTTTATTGAATGCGTTAAGCGCTTCTTCGTCAAGAGTAATTTGTATTTTCTTCGACTGGTTAGCGCCTATGTTTCCGTTTTCTCCCTTAAGTATTTCATAAGTGGTTTCGCAATTGAAGCGTAGTCTTTTATAAACCGTCGATAATACCCGGTTAAATCTAAGAATGAGCGTAAAGCTCGTAACGATTTTGGAATCTCAAATTCTAAAATGTCCTTTACTTTATCAGGGCATGTTCTTATTCCCTCTTTGGACACTGTGAAGCTTAGAAATTCGACACTTTCCTGAAAGAACTTTGATTTCTCAGCAGAAACGCGCATATTTGCATCGAAAAGTTTTGTCAAGGTCCGGTCGATGTCCATACCATGTTGTTCCGCGGTTCTAGAAAAAATTAAAGCATCGTCTATGTAAACAAGTCAGGTTTTTCATATTTCGTCTCTAAGGACATCGTCAATGGCTCTCTGGAAAATGCTAGTAGCATTTTTCAGGCCAAAAGAAAGCCTACAAAACTCGTACTTTCCATTGTTGACCGAGAAAGCCGTTTTCTCCCTATCCTTTCCGGCAAGTTTGATTTGTTGGAATCCTGATTTAAGGTCTATTGTCGAGAAGATTCTTGCACTTCCCATGTTTGCTAAAATCACCGAAGTGTCCGGAATCGGATACTTATCGCTTATAGTTTTAGTATTAAGCTTCCTAAAGTCAATAACGAGACATGATTTTTTTGTTACCCACCCCTTTATAATCCACAACCCAAATTGGATTATTATAACAGATCTGATATCTCATTATTGACGAATTCCGCTGAAATAATGGGGTACGGATAACTTTTCGAGTAGACGGGTAAATCGTCTACGGTTCTTATTGTACTAACAATGCTGGTATTGTAAGGAAGCGCTTCATTCGGGTAAGCGAAAACATGGTGCTTAAGCAAGGTTGAGATATCAGTATTGTAAACGTTCGTTTCTGATTTTCTTTCTATTAATTTGTTAACGTCCGAACAATAGTAGCACAAGAGTTTTTCCTTACCGCCGTCATAACTCCAAGTACCATTCTTCAAGTCGGTACTGCCGTTGACCTCCTTCAGTAAATGTAAACCTAAGAAGTTAGCATTTTTATTGAATATATTAATTTAGCTTTTTTTTGTTAATTATGTCTATACCGTGAATTGATTTGACAGTAAAAGGATTATTCACCGCCTTTGATTTTCGAGCCTTAAGGTGTTTTACATAGCTCTTTGCAGCACCGGTGTCTATTAAAAACCTTATTCCTCTTCCCCCAAGTGTCCTTTCGACATAGGGCAAGAGGGACTTTGTCCTAAAAAATTAACCTTTTGTATTGGCTGTTGGTCACTATCCTGCTGCCTTTTTTGGCACTTTCTTTACTTAAGCCTGTTGACACGGGTTGTTGGCGATTGAATGTACCGTCCATTATCCTGTTATCAGGGTAAGCTCCTTGATTACGGTACCTCTCGTCATTTCCATTGACTTGCTGGGGTCTGTTTTATCCGAATCGGGAGTATGATGGGTCTATGTCCATCGGTACTGGTGTTTGCTGGGTTCGAGGTTGTCATCGTAGGTCTTGAGTTACTCTCCAGAATTGGGGCGGTGAATTATAATAAGGATCTGAGTTATGGAGTGTCTGCCGTTAACGGAGCTTGCAAATATCGATCTAGCTTGGTTTGCTTCCAGCTCCTGAGCTAGGGCAAGTGCTGAAGGAAGACCAGCAGGTCTGGAGAAGAAGAGGACATCGCACAAAGGACGATTGAGTCCCGAAATGAACACGCGAAGTGCATCATCCCGATACTATTTATTAAGTGATTCTATCAATGTGGTGTTATCACCGTGGGTTATTATCGTTTTGTTGACTATCAAAGCCAATTTCCGTTCCACCGCAACCTTGCCTAAGGGTTGATAGTTCTTGTTCAATTAAATGTATAGGTCTCTTGTCCGCATAGGCAAAGAAAAAGTCGAGATATGATAGCATGAAAATTTAGGATGGTATTAAAAGAGGACAAAACACTGTCGGCAACTCCTACTACTGTATTTCTTATTATGCCTACCGTTCGGTAGTGCTTCGAGCTGCCTTGATACGTCTCAAATACCCTGTAAGCTGTATAGGCTGCTTGCTTCCAAGAGACATAACGGGTCGGGTCGCCTTTAAATTCTGGCATGGTTTTTACTAGGTCCAAGTATTCGTCACAATTAATGTTGGGCTAAATGTTTACTGGTTCGTATTGAGTAATTCGAACCGGTATTTCAATCCTTGCTAACCTACTTGTCAGTTCGTCAACTCGAGACTGAAATTCCCGTCGGGAATTCTCAGTTGCGGTACGAATGGCAGAATTAGGGAGAGCTTCTAAAGTCTGTGCATCCATATTTATTCTTTCTAACTTGTTTAGTTTAATTAGATACACGGATTTTTTGTTTACTGTTCACGGTTTTTAATTGTACTTTAATTTTTTTTTTAAATTACATAAGATGTTCACAGTTCCACTACATATGTAGTGTTTAAACTTGGAAAGTTTTTTAAATAACCTTCTTTAATATTTTTTCACAATTGCCGGGTGGATTCGAACCACAACCACACATAATTTGTCCTTTTATAAGGTTATAACTATTCACTGCGCTATGGCCCCACGTTGGGCGCCAATTATTAAACACGAGTGTTTGTTTAGTTTCTTTTATTTCCCAGTCGGTTTATTCGGGTGAGTTAATACAACCAATTTTGCTAAATGAATTATTGCGTCGACTACGCCTAAATACCTGACGCTTTCTTATAATAACCCTACCAGTTGCTGCACATGTTTTGCCGTGTGACTTGGCAAATGCAATTCAGCAATTTACCGCTTACACTAGCTCTCTGTCCTGCTATTTGCTTTGCTGCCGCAACAATAGCTGTTTGTTGTTGTCACGCGCAACCCAGTCGACGCATCGTCAGCAATATCGGTGGGAGTGGAGTACTTGGTTTTTGTATTTAAATTATTTTCACACTCAAACCTCCCGACGCATCGTCAACGATTTCGGTGGGAGTGGAGTGTTGGCCGGAAACGCGTTTGTCGGTTTTAACTTACATATTCGGGCACGCCCAATACGTGAAAAACGTCCTTTTCTAGATATTTCACGACCTCACCTAAAGTTGCCCTACGCATTAGTTTCAAAAACACGAATTTCGAAAAATGATCAAGACACAACGAAGACATACACATTACCATCACAAGTACGAAGATGCGGACCGATACAATCTATAAATAAACCCTGGAATGGTGACTCTGTGATATGCTGCTTCAAATGAGAGGTTTCTTAAAAGCGTGTCTTGACTTATTTAATTTACAAATTTTGCATGCTTCTATGTGCACATACGTGGGCCACCATTCAGTAGAAGGCAAACCTTGAGAAGACTCCACCAATCCCGGTCGCAATCCCAACGGAACCCAAAGCTTCCGGGTTTGGTCCGATTGAAGTTCGTCCCCCTGTCAAATTGTGTTCTCCAGTCACTGTCCTTTTCAGCTCGTCGTATTCCTCAGATGTAAAGAACGGGGATTCTATATTGAAATTAAAACCTTGAAGTTTCAGGCTCCATCTCGCTAACCGCCCGGATAAATCCTTTTGTAGCATAAGCAATTTTAGACTTGCATGGTCCGTAATGATTGTGAAAGGAATACCTTCGACATACGGCCTGAATCTTTTTACACTTACAATAGCAGCGTAATATTCTAGCTGAGTAATGCTGTAATTCTTCTGGGCTTTGTTGAGCTTGGCTGAAACATAAGCGACTGGTCGTTCGTTTTGGTCGTTGTCCAGTTGAAATAAAACACCGCCAACTTCGTCGGTCAATGCGTCACATTAGATATAAAAGTGTCTGTTAAAGTCTGGATGTATCCATACGGGCGCCGATATCAAGCCTTGCTTAAGTTTTTCAAAGGATGCTTTGGCTTCGTCAGTCATCATGAACCTTTTAATTTTGTCCTTTGAGAGGCAGTCGTGCAGCGGTGCTGCAATGGTCGCAAAATCCTGGATAAAACGTCGGTACCCACCTGACATGCCCAGTAGCCGTCGTAGCTGTGTCGGGCTCTTGGGTTCTGAAAAGTCCCTCACAGCCACCATCTTGCTGGTATCTGTCCTGCTGCATCCATCCCCTTCAACGTAACCAAGATATCGCACCTCCTTATAACAAAATTAGCTTTTTTTTATATTTATTGTCAATTTTGCAACAAACTAACAAGTCGTCAAGATACACGAATGCACATTTACGTAACATCAAACGACACATTCTTTGCGCCGCGTTGCACAGTCAGAGAGGCATTACTATGAACTGGTATAGTTGTCTACCTGGCACCGTAAGAGCAGTCTTTTCTGCTGAAATAAACCTGGTGTTTTGAATTCTACTGAGAATTCCTTCTATACTTGGGAGTAGATACGTATCTTTTATCGTCCTTTCATTGACCTTGCGGGCATCTAAGCAGTGAGGTTCTTTATGCCTTTAATTACTAGTGAGACTGGCGAGCTCCAACTACTATTGACTACCATGTCCATCATTCTGTCCAGTTCGGCATACACTAGTTTCTGGATGGCTGGCGAAACCGGGTAGTGACGCTGCTTTACAGGCAGATTCGTCCGACCTAACCCTAATGCTGCAAATGGGGGAAATTGAGTCTTAACCCATTCTATTGCGTTGTTTGTTCTGGTGTGGCGTCGAAGAACAAATCACCATCGACGGGGACGAGTTCTGCTACTCCAGTCTCATTCACACTTTCATTTATTCCCTTGCTCACAACACTCATTCCAAACGCTTGCCAAAAGTCGATCCCTAAATACACCTCTTGTTGTAGACCAGGTACAATTAAAAATTCTAATTCTCTTGTGCGATTACTCCACAACATGTAACGATTCCCTCCTTAAATGCTGCCATAATCTGGGAAAAGGGAAGGCGTATGTTACCGAGGCGGGTCTGCAGTCTTAGTTCAGGGTAATTGGGCTTGGGGTTACCACGGTTCCATACTATGAAAATCGCATAAATATTTAAATGTATGCAGAGAAGAAAAAGAAGAAAAAAATAAACGACAAAAGCCAGCGAAGCACTACCGGCAGCCAACTTAGATATCGAAAATATCTATAAGCGGAACGTTGAAGCGCGCCAACAACAAATTGATAAGAGGGGAGGAGGAAAGATGTTAGTTTTCCACCCCATTTTCTTAACCCACCCAACCTGCTAATATACCCCATTTGACTCCATCAGCCCACTCACTCCCTCTAGGTCATGTCTTCGTTACCCTTCCTCCATTTCGTCATCAATTAAAGTTATTAGAGTCGCATTTGGTTTCGTTTAATAATTCATAAAATAATTTTATTTACAA
Source organism: Philophylla caesio (assembly GCA_963971545.1). Lineage (NCBI taxonomy): Eukaryota > Metazoa > Arthropoda > Insecta > Diptera > Tephritidae > Philophylla > Philophylla caesio. Next base: position 43,603,396 of record OZ020606.1, on the reverse strand, counting down.
TTAATTTGTACCCTTTCATATTATTACCTTAACTTTGTAAAGAAATTATGAATTGTATTTACGATTTAATTTAAACAAACTCTAGATTCAACTTCTACTACTCATCGGAATAAGCTATTTTCATTACATTTTCGAAAATATTTGATTGCGAACATCACGACGGAACTGCTGACTCTCAACTCAATCGAACTTAGTTTTCAAGATTTTGTTCTTCATTTAACTCTCCATTACTCTTCTTTCCATTAACTTTCTTTGTTTCTTTCATTTCTGATTTATAATTATCTCTTTGATTATCCTTACCCGCAAAAGAAATATAAAAGATTATCCATCACACATCTAGCAATAGAATATGCGTAGATATCCCAGAGAACGTTTAATAATGAGAAGGTGCATTTCGTATACGATAAAAATAAATTTGTGAAACGCGTGCGCTAGGGAATCCAGAATGTTATTGCACAGAGATTTAGCAGAAGAATTTCACTAAATTTCTGTAAACTGGCATTTTTCTGCTCAAATTTACATATGTTGCACAAATATGTTTACAAAAATTTGTGGTTTTGCCGACGGCATTACGCATGCGTTTTATAAATAAATATTGACAATTTCTAATTAAAGGCAATTGATATTATTTTATATAGATTTTTAAAAGTTATGAACCTCATTGGTACTTTTAAGGTATTGAAAAAAAATTACTAAGAGATTGAATTTATTTGATTTGTATTTTGTATTTTGTGAGAAATTGTTTTCGGTTATTCAAAATGCAAATTTGCGAAAACTTTCCATTGAATGCCCTTTAATTTATCTTCAAATAATTTACTGAAGGTTTTGAGCAAATTTTTAAAATTTTTAAATAACATATTTATAACAAAAATTAACAACTTGTATTTGTTTCATATTTTAATTGATTTCTCGCGTTTGTTTCCTTCGCAAAAACTAATATTTTTGTATGTAATTTGTTCTCTGCCATACATATCTGTGTTTACAGTATTTCCTTCTTACAAGCGTCATAAAAATATATCTCCACGCACTTCTAATCGAGAAATTTACTTATAAATTAATACTTTAGTATAAAAATATAACCACCTGCTGTAAAGCGCCAATTGCATATAGGGCGCATTTAAAAACAATGCAAATTGGTCTATTAATTAAAAAGAAACTCTCATCAGGAATAAAATTGATGCGAAAAAGTGTTGAACGCATTTAAACAAGAAATACTGTATACGAATTGGCAAAATCCAAATTTTCTCAGCAAACTGCTTAAAACCGCAATTAAGATCAAACGACAGTAAGAAGCTCCGTGTTGTGATGAATAGAGTTGAAGCAATAATCGAACGTTTTTATTTTGGCACGAGTTCGGTGCCAGCAGCCACCGAATTTGCAAATTTGGTGGTTGATTTATATTTGTCTTTTTCAATTTTTGTCATCATGCAAAAGAAGAAGAAGAATGGTTAATGAGCAAGGGCGGGTAGAAGCGCAAGTGAAACTATTTGCTTGACTCGAGCTGCGCACTTTTGTTCAACTGGCGCAAATTTACTTTTTGCTTGCGACGATAGACAAGAAACTTCAAGGGAAAGGGTTTTATGCGCTTTGTTGTCGATCTTCAACTAGCGAAGAGAATTTCAGACTTCATAATTTTTTGTGGACAATGCAAGTGTGGGAAGGGAAAGAGGTTTCAGCACTTTGGTGCCAATTTTCATTTCGACATCAGCGGATGGTCAAATTGAAGTTTTTATAATTTTTGTCATCGTCGCGAACAAGAATGGTTTGTGGACGGCATATGCGCGTAGCGGGGAAAGTGTGCAAGGTGCGCACAAATTATGAATGAAGCCAATTTATGAGAATGAATGAGTTGGATGCGCATGTGCAAATGATGACATATGTACATACATATATTATTATTATGTCTATTTTTGAATTGTATGTAGGTACATATGTATGTATATGTGTGTAAATAAATGTATGAGGTATATAGAACTTGTATATAGATTTCTATGTAATAAATGTTGTTTAGATATGTATGCATATACATACATAGGTACACATATGTATGTAAATACATATATAAATTAACATTAATATGAATATAAATGCATAAACATATAAACGAGTATTTTCTCTATCAACATATGAATTAACGAGCATTTATTCAATCAAAATTATTGCAACAAAAAAAATTCATTTTCTGAATGTTATATTCACTGGCATAAAATGAAGATGCATAACCAAATCTAAATAATTTCGCATTTCGTCTTTTATCGATGCAAATAACGGAAAATATGAAAGAGCAGGCTCCTCTTAAAAGAATTTTGCTACTCAAGTACTTAATTGTCCACACGAATTTTAATTTATTCTGTGGCATTACCGTGTGAAATGACTGCAGCAAATTTATTGCAAAGTCCATTTTTTCCGAGTTCAACTCCCAGGCGCTCATGTACATTTAACAACTTTTTAAAATTTTCTTCTTTTTTTTAGTTTTAAATATACATAAATTATTTTAATTATACAATATACATTTGTATATTACGTATTCGCTACAATTTTTTTACAGTAGAAGGAAGAAATTACATTCTTCATTATCTTTTGCAAAATTCCTACAGAAAAGTTTCTGGTCTTCCCAAAATAAAGGAGATTTTTATTTTTTTACGATTTAAATATGTAGGTTTTTGCATTATTAAAATAAGGGAAAGTGAGAAAATCATTGGTCAAAAAGCTAGAAAAGTATAAGTTTTCTTAAAAGTAAACTCGCAACAAATGTCTCTATCAACATTTAGTTGACGCGTATTTCTCTGTTTCTTAACATACATTTTTTCTCTGGTAATCAAAATGTTAAATTCCTCTGCCTAATTCTTTCAAATCTGTTAGCATTCTTCAGCGAATAGTTTCCAAATACGAAATGCACCTTCTCATTATTGTACGTTCTCTGATAACACTTATGAGCTATGATCCTGATAAATAGGCAATATAAAGCCAATTAATTTCAAGTTGGGATTCCGAATTAATAAAAAAAAGAAAAGAAAACTTAATATATATATATCTACGCATGTACATGCAAAATCCAAAATTTAACGTATTTTTAATTTTATACATTTGTATACTAAATATATATGTACGTATGTACGTATATATATATGTACAAAAACAAAATTCATTTTATTATTTATAAATTTTTTTGTTTTTTTATATTTAAGAAAAAAAACAAGGCATATTATTGGTTGTCCTAACAGCAAAAAAAATGTATCATGGAACAATTAGATAATCCTTTCGCACGCCTTATTATACATCCTTATGTATACATCCTTGTTGGATGTTGATCGGGCTGTCAAGACGCAGGATGACTGGGTGATACATGATGTTAATTATCCTTAGAGAATGCCTTATCCGGGGCCAATTTAACTCGTAGGAAGTTTCACGGACTTTAAGAGGAGAGATGATACTTCATCCTCATTCTAACGTTTACAATTTCCTCTTTTTTAACATGAGGTTTCGGTTCATTATTGCCTTAACGAAAAATCGCTAAACGATCGACTCCATAGCAAAATTAACATCCGTACCGCTTCTCACTCTAATAAAAAAAAATTTTAACTGCACTAATTCACAGTCTTGGTATAATTTCATACGAATCTCTCGCTTCTTTAAAATCCTTCAAGTCAGTAGCTTTTCTTTTTTATTCTCGTAAGTTCAATATCTTTTGTTAGGTTTGTTTAAAATAACAACCACAAAAAAACGTTAAGAGGCGCACAAAGCACATGCGAATTATATTTGCCGCTGCGCGAAAACACAACATCTCTTCACTTCAATAAATTCTGACAAACTGTCCTTTTCTCCAGCTCCAAAGTCTGGCCTACGCTAAAATTTTACATCTAATCGGCTAACGGTAAGATGTCGTGATTTGGCACTGCGCTAATTAGCAAATTCTTAGCATACGTCATTGATCGCACCATCCACCCACGCACATACGCACCTACGTGTATAAGTAAGCGCAAGCGCGATTCAATTTGCAGAAATGCGGAATTCTTTCCTAATTCGCTTTGTCCTGCATTCGCTTATTCGTCGCAGCGGTAGCTTGTACGTGCGTGCAAATATACATATGCGCCCACATGTATACAAACACCCAGTATATCGGAACATTAAGAAACCCAGTGACAAATTGTTCTTGGATACCCCTTACAAACACCGGCAATTTTATGGCCCCCATTACTGCGGTCTCTCTGCCTACCAAAAGCTTCTAATCTCTTCTATTCTATCTTCTCCTCTGGCTCTATTGCTAATTCATTTACTGGCCTAGCTCTACTCCTGTTCTCTTTAATTACCTTTTCAGCCCTCTTACACTCGGCTTTCAGTTCCATCAGCGTCTCCATTTTGTGTGCAAATGTCAAGTTTGCGATGTAGGCTTTGAGGTTACCCCTAATTATCCCTACCATCTAAATCTAAATCTAAATTCTAAAAATATATATATATATAAATATATAAATAAAATAAATTATGCTAATGCAAGAATTCAAGAAAACTTATTACAAATTTAGATAATCGAAAAATAAGACAATTCGAAAAATTTCAAACAAACAAATGCCATATATAAAAAAAAGTGGCTATGAAAAATAAAATTAATTAATTTAATAAAAAGAAATCTGATGAGGAAATGTGGTGATTTCCGAAATAGTACTATAATTTGTACCATTAAAAAACTGTTGTTTTTCACAAAAAATCTTCCATAAACTGGCCTTGAGCTCAATAAAAATTGTAAAATTAACATTTACTAGGCCAACAGAAAAATAAACAAACATTTATTATTCCGAACAAAAAAAGAAAGGTTCGAACTTAAATGATTTGTTTTGCTAATTAAAAATTAGTGTTTTCTACGAGTGGAGATAAATCTATAAATAGTTACCAACAACAATAGTGGATAAAATAAATTTTATTTTTTCTACTTTGCAAAAGTGAGGCAAAAAAAAACTAAGTGAATATGAGTTACAAGGAATTCAAAATTTCTGTCCACAAAGGGGGGTCATTTTGCGCTTCCGCTGCCGGCGACCTGGAATATAAAATATCGTCCGGCTTTGTAAACGCCGTAGGTGTATCAAGTTGCGTCCGAGAAGTCCGAACACTAGTTTTGGCCTTCTCCATGGTAGCAGACTGCTTACCAGGCCCGCCTCCGCCAGTGCCAGGAGTGTTTCTCGGAGGCCTCCCGTCTCCTCTTTACTTAGCCCCATCGAGGCTAATAGAAGGACTCTGCATCGCACGAGCCTCACTTTTCTTGGGTTACTGCCCTTCCGAGTTTTTACGAGTGCCGGTCTCGATATTGTTTGCAGATGTTATTTTGTTAACCATTGTTAAATTTCACGAGTGACGGGGAGTGGGTTAGTCTACCCCGGGCAGAGATCCGCGTTACCCGGGGTAAGGCCAAAATATAACTGTGTGCGGCCAGGCTGATCTTCAGGACGGTACGCGTAACACCTCGATCATGTCCCTACCTCCTTGTGACAGAGCTATTAAGACGCATAAGCACATGGCACTGATACCTTAGCTTAGCTGAGCACCCTCCCGACATCCTACGGGATTGCTCTGCAGTACTCATTTCCAGTCGGCCCCCTCGCGGAGGGTTCAGTCCGAGGACAGTTACATACAGTTTTCTGCGTTTATGTTTAGGTCCCGCCATGTTCAGTATAAGCCCTGCTGCAACTTTTTTGACAGCCTAGTCAAAATATGGTTTAAACGTGAGCCTTGTATCAAAAATAATGCCGAAGTATTTCAGCATTTTCGCTGAGTAGATTTCGGTATCGCATATTTACCTGGTCCGTCGTCAACCAAGCATATACCCGCAGCATTGTCGAATATGTTGCCTAGGTTACATCGCGCATGTATTTAGCTTTCACTACCAATGTAATGTCATCGAATCAGCTGAGGCGAGGAAGAGGAAAGGAGAAGGAATTTCCTAGGCTCTTAGTTTTTCAACGACTTTTGTGACCTGGCCATGTGATACCACAATTGTCTCAAACCAGGACATAGGTTTGCTGGCGGCATCGCTAGCAGCCACTCAAACAAGGATATAGTATCAAATCTTTGTAAGGTTCCATGAGTGGTGACTTAATAAGGACGTCGATATAGAAAGGTATGGTACTCAATTTAGAAGCTTCGCATTTTAAATTTAGTAAACAATTTAGAAGCTTCGCATTTTAGATTTAGTAAACAATAATATAACCATAAGCTTTCAGCTCCTGGCCATCCATCAACAAATGGCGCAGCAGAAAAATTTGTTCGTACACTGCAAACTTCAATATATGTAAGTGCGTAAGGGTGAAAGTTAAACAATATAAGTTAAAAAATATAAAATAATCCGTGTAAGGACAGGAAAATAAACGTTTTTATAATAACAAATAAAATTGTGATCTAAAAAATCTGTTTGAAAGTTTTTTATCACTTCTCACACAGTATACTTCGAAAGACTTTATGGAATATATTAATTAATCGCAAACGTCAAGCTGTAAAGTTTTGTTTTTGCTGTGCTCCTTTTTGACGTTGTGTTATTTTTGCATATAAAAATCATTAATTTAGTGATAAAAGATTTGGGAGATTCACCTGTACGCATTTTTAGCTATGTATAATATTGATTTAGCCATTTTGTATTAATTTTAATAGATTTTAATTTAGTTTTTCAATTGCCGAGTCATTAGTTGATTTGCATTTTCATTGTTTCTTGTTGGCATTGCTATGGCTTCTAATTTGCTTAAAACTTTGTGTATTTGGCTAAGTTTGCGCGCATTTTTTGTTTACTTTTTGATTGTCATAAATAAAACAGTTGTTTGCCTTTAGTTTTTTAGGTGTGCATCTGAAACTGTTCGTTACATTGATAGAAACCTGGGAGGGAGATTAAATGCAAACGAACCAACAGACCGTCTGTTGAGGACAGGGGTCCTCTTATGATTAGATCTATATATTTAACAATCATTATGCGTGCGGCTGGCAACACCAAATTTGTATAATTATGTCAATGTGATTGAATCCATAAAATCGCTTTGTCATTGGGTGTACAAGTGATTTTTCCACTACTTAATAAATGGCGACGAGTGCGAAGTAAAAGAACACTCGAGTTAACGTACAAAAAAAATATTTGGCGAAGGGCGGCGCCGTAAGAGCAGTCTTTTCTGCTGAAATAAACCTGGTATTTTAAATTCTACTGAGAATTCCGTCTATATTTGGGAGTGGATACGCATCTTTTATCGTCCTTTCATTGACCTTGCGGGTATCTAAGCAGTGAGGTTCTTTATGCCTTTAATTACTAGTGAGACTGGCGAGCTTCAATTACTATTGACTACCATGTCTATCATTCTGTCCACTTCGGCATACACTAGTTTCTGGATAGCTGGCGAAACCGGGTAGTGTCGCTGCTTTACAGGCAGATTCGTCCGACCTAACCCTAGTTCTGCAAATAAGGGAAATATAGTCTTAACCCATTCTATTGCGTTGTTTGTTTTGGTGTGGCGTCGAAGAACAAATCACCATCGGCGGGGACGGGTTTGCTACTCCAGTCTCATTCACACTTTCATTTATTCCCTTTCTTACAACACTCAATCCAAACGCTTGCCAAAAGTCGATCCCTAAATACACCTCTTGTTGTAGACCAGGTAAAATTAAAAATTCTAATTCTCTTGTGCGATTACCCAACAACACTGGCAATTTTATGGCCCCCATTACTGCGGTCTCTCCGCCATTAGCAGTGTTAATGTTCTGGCCTTTGGTTGGTAAAATCAAGTGTTCTTTATCTCCTAGGATTACGCTCGCGTTCTAGCAACTAGCTCCTGCGCCTGAATCCAGAAGTGCTAAACTCCGCCATTTTGAAGTTTCCCCTATCATTCTTATAGACACAAAATGACGAATCACTTCCACAAGCAAAACACACCATATTGCGGAACGAGGAATAACACCTGGTCTCCTTTTGTGCTTCTGCCAGGTTTTTCACAAAGTGATCCACTCCGCCAGTTTGGAGTTTCCCCTATCATTCTTATAGACACAAAATGACGAATCACTACCACAAGCAAAACACACCATATTGCGGTACGAGGAATAACACCTGGTCTCCTTTTGTGCTTCTGCCGGGTTTTTCACAAAGTGATCCACCGGCATGCCGCAAGAGAAACACAACAATAAATGGAAGGGTGAAGGACAAAAGAATTTCACAGTGGACTTGGACACATAAGGACAAAGAAGATGTGGAGGTGGGCGTGCCATCATCATTTTTCATTGGGAGAGAGTGTTGTGGCTTCCTACCAAAAGCTCCTAATCTCTTCTATTCTATCTTCTCCTCTGGCTCTATTGCTAATTCATTCACTGGCCTAGCTCTACTCCTGTTCTCTTTAATTACCTTTTAAGCCCTCTTACACTCGGCTTTCAGTTCCATCAGCGCCTCCAAATTGTTTTTGAATTTATCTTCACGTTGTTTAAATGCTTCTGTGGTCCTCTTTGAACATTTTTGGAGTTCTCTCCAAATATTATAATAATCCATCATTTTTTTAACACAATTTGTTAACGCTCTTGTTGGTATTCTTGCTTTTTCCCAATAAATCAAGCACTCGCGTATAACCAAACTTGCACTTTCAGCTACTGTTTTTTTTACCTCACGAGTGTTGAAAAACAGTACAGCGAGCATTTGTTTGTTTGATGGTAGTTTTGTCCCATTAATTGATGGCAAACCTTACCCACCAAGTAAATTTCCTTATCACCACTACGTAATTTTGCGGACATATTAAAAATACACGTGTGTTACTTGCAAATCTTCTTACTTAAATGATATTATTCTATTCTATTCTTACAATAAATTTTTTGCGCAACTAATAAGAATAACGGAGATTTTTCACATACGTCTAGGTTTGCTGTCGAGCCGAAAGTTTTGTCTTGCAGAGTACTTTTTTGTGTTGTTGTAGTTATTGCTTTTTTGTCTTTGATTGAAACGACAAATGTATTACCAAGAAAATTCACATTTTGGCTTTGCATAAAATCCCGCAGTCAACATTAATGATGTTTGACTTGCCTTCTGTTTGGGAACGCGATATTTGAATATTTTTTTCAATATGAATTGAAGCACTTATTAAAGGAAAATCGACTCCACATACTATTTTCGTGAAATAAATACATTTTATAAGTTTAAATAAGAAGATGCTTGATGATATTAGCTAAAATAACAAATTTTCCCATATATGACCGAAAAGGTATCATTGACCCCCCAGCGGCAAGGGTTAACATGGTGCGAAAGGGTTAAAATTTTGGATTCGAGTAAATGAGACCATTTAGAATAAATGTAGAGGGTATGCGTATCGGTTTTTGGAAAAAAAAAACACATAAGGGACAGCCTAATATATATATATAAATATATATGTAAATAAAATAAATTATAACATTGATTTTGGCGACCTTTCCATTTTAAATAAGGGGTTTTTTTGCTGGCTCGAGGTCAAGTTTTTATAGAAATAAAAACACGAAGTTTTATTTTCTTTGTCGATATATTTCGATTACACTCCGGCAATCGTCTTCAGGGCAAAAACTATTTAACAACATAAATTAAAAATACGTACATTTTAAAATAACAAATAACAATAATCATACATAATCATACAAACCCACAAATACATTAAAAAATTTATTCAACAGAACAAAATCAAAAATACCTCAAGGGGAAAAAAGCAACGTTATTTATAAAATTCCGTGCAACGGTAAAAATAACGAAATCTGTGACAGTATTTATGTAGGGACAACAAAATCAAAATTAAAAACTAGACTATCACAGCACAAATCGGACTTCAAACAGTGCCATAGTACAAATTTCCAAAAAACAGCACTAATGGCCCACTGTGTAAATAGCGGCCACTCACCAAATTTAGAAAAAGCAGAGATTCTCCAACAAGAACAACACTACAGCAAAAGATTTACATTAGAAATGCTACACATCATCAACATACCGACAAACGAAAGACTGAATTACAAAACGGACACAGATAATTGCGCTCACTTGTACAGACACTTGCTAGCAAGTAAATAAATAAAAATTAGTATCAAACTCCACGTCAAAAGGAGCGGACGTGTTAAATAATGTATGTATGATTATTGTTATTTGTTATTTTAAAATGTACGTATTTTTAATTTATGTTGTTAAATAGTTTTTGCCCTGAAGACGATTGCCGGAGTGTAATCGAAATATATCGACAAAGAAAATAAAACTTCGTGTTTTTATTTCTATAAAAACTTGACCTCGAGCCAGCAAAAAAAAAAAAAAAAACCCCTTATTTAAAATAAATTATGCTAACGCAATAAAAATTGAGATAATCAAAAAATAAGACAATTCGAAAAATGTCAAACAAACAAATGCCATATATAAAAAAAGTGGTTATGAAAAATAAAATTAATTAATTTAATAAAAAGAAGTCTGATGAGGAAATGTGGTGATTTCCCAAATAGTACTATAATTTGTACCATTAAAAACTGTTGTTTTTTCACAAAAATCTTCCATAAACTGGCCTTGAGCTCAATAAAAATTGTAAAATTAACATTTACTAGGCCAACAGAAAAATAAACAAACATTTATTATTCCGAACAAAAAAAGAAAGGTTCGAACTTAAATGATTTGTTTTGCTAATTAAAAATTAGTGTTTTCTACGAGTGGAGATAAATCTATAAATAGTTACCAACAACAATAGTGGATAAAATAAATTTTATTTTTTCTACTTTGCAAAAGTGAGGCAAAAAAAAACTAAGTGAATATGAGTTACAAGGAATTCAAAATTTCTGTCCACAAAGGGGGGTCATTTTGCGCTTCCGCTGCCGGCGACCTGGAATATAAAATATCGTCCGGCTTTGTAAACGCCGTAGGTGTATCAAGTTGCGTCCGAGAAGTCCGAACACTAGTTTTGGCCTTCTCCATGGTAGCAGACTGCTTACCAGGCCCGCCTCCGCCAGTGCCAGGAGTGTTTCTCGGAGGCCTCCCGTCCCCTACTAGCTTAGCCCCATCGAGGCTAATAGAAGGACTCTGCATCGCACGAACCTCACTTTTCTTGGGCTACTGCCTGAGCTTCAATCTTATAGATTTAGACTAAACCTGAATATAAATTTTAATAATAATAATAAGAAGAAGAAAAAAATGAATTAATGTAAAAATAAATTAATAATCTCACCTTGTATTTATATAGTACTTACCTCTATGTACTCACCTTGTATTTATACTCACCTCAATTTCGATTGTGAATAAGCACACAATTTTATACCAATATGTACTTATTAAACAAGCAACGAGATCCCGGTTGATTCTCATTAGTTGTTCGCCTCTTGTGAAAAATTAAACTCTAACACACATTCCGAAAACCTCTCGATCCTTTCCTTTTTGTGCGGAGTATTAAAAAAAAGCGGTAAGAACTTTCTTTTTTCGCAGTAACGCGTTTACTGCCCTTCCGAGTTTTTACAATTGCCGGTCTCGATGTTGTTTGCAGATGTTATTTTGTTAACCATTGTTAAATTCCACGAGTGACGGAGAGTGGGTTAGTCTACCCCGGGCAGAGATCCGCGTTACCCGGGGTAAGGCCAAAATATAACTGTGTGCGGCCAGAGCTATTAAGAAGCATAAGCACATGACACTGATACCTTAGCTTAGCTGAGCACCCTCCCGACATCCTACGGGATTGCTCTGCAGTACTCATTTCCAGTCGGCACCCTCGCGGAGGGTTCAGTCCGAGGATTTTTGCCAACCGATTTTCACAACACTCACATACAGTTTCAGTATAAGTATTCAGAGCCCTGCTGCAACTTTTTTGACTGCCTAGTCAAAATATGGTTTAAACGTGAGCCTTGTATCAAAAATAATGCCGAAGTATTTCAGCATTTTCGCTGAGTAGATTTCGGTATCGCATATTTACCTGGTCCGTCGTCAACCAAGCATATACCCGCAGCATTGTCGAATATGTTGCCTAGGTTACATCGCGCATGTATTTAGCTTTCACTACCAATGTAATGTCATCGAATCAGCTGAGGCGAGGAAGAGGAAAGGAGAAGGAATTTCCTAGGCTCTTAGTTTTTCAACGACTTTTGTGACCTGGCCATGTGATACCACAATTGTCTCAAACCAGGACATAGGTTTGCTGGCGGCATCGCTAGCAGCCACTCAAACAAGGGTATAGTATCAAATCTTTGTAAGGTTCAATGAGTGGTGACCTAATAAGGACGTCGATATAGAAAGGTATGGTACTCAATTTAGAAGCTTCGCATTTTAAATTTAGTAAACAATAATATAACCATAAGCTTTCGGCTCCTGGCCATCCATCTACAAATGGTGCAGCAGAAAAATTTGTTCGTACACTGCAAACTTCAATATATGTAAGTGCGTAAGGGTGAAAGTTAAACAATAAAAGTTAAAAAATATAAAATAATCCGTGTAAGGACAGGAAAATAAACGTTTTTATAATAACAAATAAAATTGTGATCTAAAAAATCTGTTTGGAAGTTTTTTATCACTTCTCACACAGTATACTTCGAAAGACTTTATGGAATATATTAATTAATCGCAAACGTCAAGCTGTAAAGTTTTGTTTTTGCTGTGCTCCTTTTTGACGTTGTGTTACTTTTGCATATAAAAATCATTAATTTAGTGATAAAAGATTTGGGAGATTCACCTGTATGCATTTTTAGCTATGTATAATATTGATTTAGCCATTTTGTATTAATTTTAATAGATTTTAATTTAGTTTTTCAATTGCCGAGTCATTAGTTGATTTGCATTTTCATTGTTTCTTGTTGGCATTGCTATGGCTTCTAATTTGCTTAAAACTTTGTGTATTTGGCTAAGTTTGCGCGCATTTTTTGTTTACTTTTTAATTGTCATAAATAAAACAGTTGTTTGCCTTTAGTTTTTTAGGTGTGCATCAGAAACTGTTCGTTACATTGATAGAAACCTGGGAGGGAGATTAAATGCAAACGAACCAACAGACCGTCTGTTGAGGACATGGGTCCTCTTATCGATTTCGACTAGATCTATATATTTAACAATCATTATGCGTGCGGCTGGCAACACCAAATTTGTATAATTATGTCAATGTGATTGAATCCATAAAATCGCTTTGTCATTGGGTGTACAAGTGATTTTTCCACTACTTAATAAATGGCGACGAGTGCGAAGTAAAAGAACACTCGAGTTAACGTACAAAAAAAATATTTGGCGAAGGGCGGCGCCGTAAGAGCAGTCTTTTCTGCTGAAATAAACCTGGTATTTTAAATTCTACTGAGAATTCCGTCTATATTTGGGAGTGGATACGCATCTTTTATCGTCCTTTCATTGACCTTGCGGGTATCTAAGCAGTGAGGTTCTTTATGCCTTTAATTACTAGTGAGACTGGCGAGCTTCAATTACTATTGACTACCATGTCTATCATTCTGTCCACTTCGGCATACACTAGTTTCTGGATAGCTGGCGAAACCGGGTAGTGTCGCTGCTTTACAGGCAGATTCGTCCGACCTAACCCTAGTTCTGCAAATAAGGGAAATATAGTCTTAACCCATTCTATTGCGTTGTTTGTTTTGGTGTGGCGTCGAAGAACAAATCACCATCGGCGGGGACGGGTTTGCTACTCCAGTCTCATTCACACTTTCATTTATTCCCTTTCTTACAACACTCAATCCAAACGCTTGCCAAAAGTCGATCCCTAAATACACCTCTTGTTGTAGACCAGGTACAATTAAAAATTCTAATTCTCTTGTGCGATTACCCAACAACACTGGCAATTTTATGGCCCCCATTACTGCGGTCTCTCCGCCATTAGCAGTGTTAATGTTCTGGCCTTTGGTTGGTAAAATCAAGTGTTCTTTATCTCCTAGGATTACGCTCGCGTTCTAGCAACTAGCTCCTGCGCCTGAATCCAGAAGTGCTAAACTCCGCCATTTTGAAGTTTCCCCTATCATTCTTATAGACACAAAATGACGAATCACTACCACAAGCAAAACACACCATATTGCGGAACGAGGAATAACACCTGGTCTCCTTTTGTGCTTCTGCCAGGTTTTTCACAAAGTGATCCACTCCGCCAGTTTGGAGTTTCCCCTATCATTCTTATAGACACAAAATGACGAATCACTACCACAAGCAAAACACACCTTATTGCGGTACGAGGAATAACACCTGGTCTCCTTTTGTGCTTCTGCCGGGTTTTTCACAAAGTGATCCACCGGCATGCCGCAAGAGAAACACAACAATAAATGGAAGGGTGAAGGACAAAAGAATTTCACAGTGGACTTGGACACATAAGGACAAAGAAGATGTGGAGGTGGGCGTGCCATCATCATTTTTCATTGGGAGAGAGTGTTGTGGCTTCCTACCAAAAGCTTCTAATCTCTTCTATTCTATCTTCTCCTCTGGCTCTATTGCTAATTCATTCACTGGCCTAGCTCTACTCCTGTTCTCTTTAATTACCTTTTCAGCCCTCTTACACTCGGCTTTCAGTTCCATCAGCGCCTCCAAATTGTTTTTGAATTTATCTTCACGTTGTTTAAATGCTTCTGTGGTCCTCTTTGAACATTTTTGGAGTTCTCTCCAAATATTATAATAATCCATCATTTTTTTAACACAATTTGTTAACGCTCTTGTTGGTATTCTTGCTTTTTCCCAATAAATCAAGCACTCGCGTATAACCAAACTTGCACTTTCAGCTACTGTTTTTTTTACCTCACGAGTGTTGAAAAACAGTACAGCGAGCATTTGTTTGTTTGATGGTAGTTTTGTCCCATTAATTGATGGCAAACCTTACCCACCAAGTAAATTTCCTTATCACCACTACGTAATTTTGCGGACATATTAAAAATACACGTGTGTTACTTGCAAATCTTCTTACTTAAATGATATTATTCTATTCTATTCTTACAATAAATTTTTTGCGCAACTAATAAGAAAAACGGCGATTTTTCACATGCGTCTAGGTTTGCTGTCGAGCCGAAAGTTTTGTCTTGCAGAGTACTTTTTTGTGTTGTTGTAGTTATTGCTTTTTTGTCTTTGATTGAAACGACAAATGTATTACCAAGAAAATTCACATTTTGGCTTTGCATAAAATCCCGCAGTCACCATTAATGATGTTTGACTTGCCTTCTGTTTGGGAACGCGATATTTGAATATTTTTTTCAATATGAATTGAAGCACTTATTAAAGGAAAATCGACTCCACATACTATTTTCGTGAAATAAATACATTTTATAAGTTTAAATAAGAAGATGCTTGATGATATTAGCTAAAATAACAAATTTTCCCATATATGACCGAAAAGGTATCTTTGACCCCCCAGCGGCAAGGGTTAACATGGTGCGAAAGGGTTAAAATTTTGGATTCGAGTAAATGAGACCATTTAGAATAAATGTAGAGGGTATGCGTATCGGTTTTTGGAAAAAAAAACACATAAGGGACAGCCTAATATATATATATAAATATATATGTAAATAAAATAAATTATGCTAACGCAATAAAAATTGAGATAATCAAAAAATAAGACAATTCGAAAAATGTCAAACAAACAAATGCCATATATAAAAAAAGTGGTTATGAAAAATAAAATTAATTAATTTAATAAAAAGAAGTCTGATGAGGAAATGTGGTGATTTCCGAAATAGTACTATAATTTGTACCATTAAAAAAACTGTTGTTTTTTCACAAAAATTTTCCATAAACTGGCCTTGAGCTCAATAAAAATTGCAAAATTAACATTTACTAGGCCAACAGAAAAATAAACAAACATTTATTATTCCGAACAAAAAAAGAAAGGTTCGAACTTAAATGATTTGTTTTGCTAATTAAAAATTAGTGTTTTCTACGAGTGGAGAAAAATCTATAAATAGTTACCAACAACAATAGTAGATAAAATAAATTTTCTTTTTTCTACTTTGCAAAAGTGAGGCAAAAAAAACTTAAGTGAATATGAGTTACAAGGAATTAAAAATTTCTGTCCACAAAGGGGGGTCATTTTGCGCTTCCGCTGTCGGCGACCTGGAATATAAAATATCGTCCGGCTTTGTAAACGCCGTAGGTGTATCAAGTGGCGTCCGAGAAGTCTGAACACTAGTTTTGGCCTTCTCCATGGTAGCAGACTGCTTACCAGGCCCGCCTCCGCCAGTGCCAGGAGTGTTTCTCGGAGGCCTCCCGTCTCCTCTTTACTTAGCCCCATCGAGGCTAATAGAAGGACTGTGCATCGCACGAGCCTCACTTTTCTTGGGTTACTGCCCTTCCGAGTTTTTACGAGTGCCTGTCTCGATATTGTTTGCAGATGTTATTTTGTTAACCATTGTTAAATTGCACGAGTGACGGGGAGTGGGTTAGTCTACCCCGGGCAGAGATCCGCGTTACCCGGGGTAAGGCCAAAATATAACTGTGTGCGGCCAGGCTGATCTTCAGGACGGTACGCGTAACACCTCGATCATGTCCCTACCTCCTTGTGACAGAGCTATTAAGACGCATAAGCACATGACACTGATACCTTAGCTTAGCTGAGCACCCTCCCGACATCCTACGGGATTGCTCTGCAGTACTCATTTCCAGTCGGCCCCCTCGCGGAGGGTTCAGTCCGAGGATTTTTGCCAACCGATTTTCACCACACTCACATACAGTTTTCTGCGTTTATGTTTAGGTCCCGCCATGTTCAGTATAAACCCTGCTGCAACTTTTTTGACAGCCTAGTCAAAATATGGTTTAAACGTGAGCCTTGTATCAAAAATAATGCCGAAGTATTTCAGCATTTTCGCAGAGTAGATTTCGGTATCGCATATTTACCTGGTCCGTCGTCAACCAAGCATATACCCGCAGCATTGTCGAATATGTTGCCTAGGTTACATCGCGCATGTATTTAGCTTTCACTACCAATGTAATGTCATCGAATCAGCTGAGGCGAGGAAGAGGAAAGGAGAAGGAATTTCCTAGGCTCTTAGTTTTTCAACGACTTTTGTGACCTGGCCATGTGATACCACAATTGTCTCAAACCAGGACATAGGTTTGCTGGCGGCATCGCTAGCAGCCACTCAAACAAGGGTATAGTATCAAATCTTTGTAAGGTTCCATGAGTGGTGACTTAATAAGGACGTCGATATAGAAAGGTATGGTACTCAATTTAGAAGCTTCGCATTTTAAATTTAGTAAACAATTTAGAAGCTTCGCATTTTAGATTTAGTAAACAATAATATAACCATAAGCTTTCAGCTCCTGGCCATCCATCAACAAATGGCGCAGCAGAAAAATTTGTTCGTACACTGCAAACTTCAATATATGTAAGTGCGTAAGGGTGAAAGTTAAACAATATAAGTTAAAAAATATAAAATAATCCGTGTAAGGACAGGAAAATAAACGTTTTTATAATAACAAATAAAATTGTGATCTAAAAAATCTGTTTGGAAGTTTTTTATCACTTCTCACACAGTATACTTCGAAAGACTTTATGGAATATATTAATTAATCGCAAACGTCAAGCTGTAAAGTTTTGTTTTTGCTGTGCTCCTTTTTGACGTTGTGTTATTTTTGCATATAAAAATCATTAATTTAGTGATAAAAGATTTGGGAGATTCACCTGTACGCATTTTTAGCTATGTATAATATTGATTTAGCCATTTTGTATTAATTTTAATAGATTTTAATTTAGTTTTTCAATTGCCGAGTCATTAGTTGATTTGCATTTTCATTGTTTCTTGTTGGCATTGCTATGGCTTCTAATTTGCTTAAAACTTTGTGTATTTGGCTAAGTTTGCGCGCATTTTTTGTTTACTTTTTGATTGTCATAAATAAAACAGTTGTTTGCCTTTAGTTTTTTAGGTGTGCATCTGAAACTGTTCGTTACATTGATAGAAACCTGGGAGGGAGATTAAATGCAAACGAACCAACAGACCGTCTGTTGAGGACAGGGGTCCTCTTATCGATTTCGATTAGATCTATATATTTAACAATCATTATGCGTGCGGCTGGCAACACCAAATTTGTATAATTATGTCAATGTGATTGAATCCATAAAATCGCTTTGTCATTGGGTGTACAAGTGATTTTTCCACTACTTAATAAATGGCGACGAGTGCGAAGTAAAAGAACACTCGAGTTAACGTACAAAAAAAATATTTGGCGAAGGGCGGCGCCGTAAGAGCAGTCTTTTCTGCTGAAATAAACCTGGTATTTTAAATTCTACTGAGAATTCCGTCTATATTTGGGAGTGGATACGCATCTTTTATCGTCCTTTCATTGACCTTGCGGGTATCTAAGCAGTGAGGTTCTTTATGCCTTTAATTACTAGTGAGACTGGCGAGCTTCAATTACTATTGACTACCATGTCTATCATTCTGTCCACTTCGGCATACACTAGTTTCTGGATAGCTGGCGAAACCGGGTAGTGTCGCTGCTTTACAGGCAGATTCGTCCGACCTAACCCTAGTTCTGCAAATAAGGGAAATATAGTCTTAACCCATTCTATTGCGTTGTTTGTTTTGGTGTGGCGTCGAAGAACAAATCACCATCGGCGGGGACGGGTTTGCTACTCCAGTCTCATTCACACTTTCATTTATTCCCTTTCTTACAACACTCAATCCAAACGCTTGCCAAAAGTCGATCCCTAAATACACCTCTTGTTGTAGACCAGGTACAATTAAAAATTCTAATTCTCTTGTGCGATTACCCAACAACACTGGCAATTTTATGGCCCCCATTACTGCGGTCTCTCCGCCATTAGCAGTGTTAATGTTCTGGCCTTTGGTTGGTAAAATCAAGTGTTCTTTATCTCCTAGGATTACGCTCGCGTTCTAGCAACTAGCTCCTGCACCTGAATCCAGAAGTGCTAAACTCCGCCATTTTGAAGTTTCCCCTATCATTCTTATAGACACAAAATGACGAATCACTACCACAAGCAAAACACACCATATTGCGGAACGAGGAATAACACCTGGTCTCCTTTTGTGCTTCTGCCAGGTTTTTCACAAAGTGATCCACTCCGCCAGTTTGGAGTTTCCCCTATCATTCTTATAGACACAAAATGACGAATCACTACCACAAGCAAAACACACCTTATTGCGGTACGAGGAATAACACCTGGTCTCCTTTTGTGCTTCTGCCGGGTTTTTCACAAAGTGATCCACCGGCATGCCGCAAGAGAAACACAACAATAAATGGAAGGGTGAAGGACAAAAGAATTTCACAGTGGACTTGGACACATAAGGACAAAGAAGATGTGGAGGTGGGCGTGCCATCATCATTTTTCATTGGGAGAGAGTGTTGTGGCTTCCTACCAAAAGCTTCTAATCTCTTCTATTCTATCTTCTCCTCTGGCTCTATTGCTAATTCATTCACTGGCCTAGCTCTACTCCTGTTCTCTTTAATTACCTTTTCAGCCCTCTTACACTCGGCTTTCAGTTCCATCAGCGCCTCCAAATTGTTTTTGAATTTATCTTCACGTTGTTTAAATGCTTCTGTGGTCCTCTTTGAACATTTTTGGAGTTCTCTCCAAATATTATAATAATCCATCATTTTTTTAACACAATTTGTTAACGCTCTTGTTGGTATTCTTGCTTTTTCCCAATAAATCAAGCACTCGCGTATAACCAAACTTGCACTTTCAGCTACTGTTTTTTTTACCTCACGAGTGTTGAAAAACAGTACAGCGAGCATTTGTTTGTTTGATGGTAGTTTTGTCCCATTAATTGATGGCAAACCTTACCCACCAAGTAAATTTCCTTATCACCACTACGTAATTTTGCGGACATATTAAAAATACACGTGTGTTACTTGCAAATCTTCTTACTTAAATGATATTATTCTATTCTATTCTTACAATAAATTTTTTGCGCAACTAATAAGAAAAACGGCGATTTTTCACATGCGTCTAGGTTTGCTGTCGAGCCGAAAGTTTTGTCTTGCAGAGTACTTTTTTGTGTTGTTGTAGTTATTGCTTTTTTGTCTTTGATTGAAACGACAAATGTATTACCAAGAAAATTCACATTTTGGCTTTGCATAAAATCCCGCAGTCACCATTAATGATGTTTGACTTGCCTTCTGTTTGGGAACGCGATATTTGAATATTTTTTTCAATATGAATTGAAGCACTTATTAAAGGAAAATCGACTCCACATACTATTTTCGTGAAATAAATACATTTTATAAGTTTAAATAAGAAGATGCTTGATGATATTAGCTAAAATAACAAATTTTCCCATATATGACCGAAAAGGTATCTTTGACCCCCCAGCGGCAAGGGTTAACATGGTGCGAAAGGGTTAAAATTTTGGATTCGAGTAAATGAGACCATTTAGAATAAATGTAGAGGGTATGCGTATCGGTTTTTGGAAAAAAAAAACACATAAGGGACAGCCTAATATATATATATAAATATATATGTAAATAAAATAAATTATGCTAACGCAATAAAAATTGAGATAATCAAAAAATAAGACAATTCGAAAAATGTCAAACAAACAAATGCCATATATAAAAAAAGTGGTTATGAAAAATAAAATTAATTAATTTAATAAAAAGAAGTCTGATGAGGAAATGTGGTGATTTCCGAAATAGTACTATAATTTGTACCATTAAAAAAACTGTTGTTTTTTCACAAAAATCTTCCATAAACTGGCCTTGAGCTCAATAAAAATTGCAAAATTAACATTTACTAGGCCAACAGAAAAATAAACAAACATTTATTATTCCGAACAAAAAAAGAAAGGTTCGAACTTAAATGATTTGTTTTGCTAATTAAAAATTAGTGTTTTCTACGAGTGGAGAAAAATCTATAAATAGTTACCAACAACAATAGTAGATAAAATAAATTTTCTTTTTTCTACTTTGCAAAAGTGAGGCAAAAAAAACTTAAGTGAATATGAGTTACAAGGAATTAAAAATTTCTGTCCACAAAGGGGGGTCATTTTGCGCTTCCGCTGTCGGCGACCTGGAATATAAAATATCGTCCGGCTTTGTAAACGCCGTAGGTGTATCAAGTGGCGTCCGAGAAGTCTGAACACTAGTTTTGGCCTTCTCCATGGTAGCAGACTGCTTACCAGGCCCGCCTCCGCCAGTGCCAGGAGTGTTTCTCGGAGGCCTCCCGTCTCCTCTTTACTTAGCCCCATCGAGGCTAATAGAAGGACTGTGCATCGCACGAGCCTCACTTTTCTTGGGTTACTGCCCTTCCGAGTTTTTACGAGTGCCGGTCTCGATATTGTTTGCAGATGTTATTTTGTTAACCATTGTTAAATTGCACGAGTGACGGGGAGTGGGTTAGTCTACCCCGGGCAGAGATCCGCGTTACCCGGGGTAAGGCCAAAATATAACTGTGTGCGGCCAGGCTGATCTTCAGGACGGTACGCGTAACACCTCGATCATGTCCCTACCTCCTTGTGACAGAGCTATTAAGACGCATAAGCACATGACACTGATACCTTAGCTTAGCTGAGCACCCTCCCGACATCCTACGGGATTGCTCTGCAGTACTCATTTCCAGTCGGCCCCCTCGCGGAGGGTTCAGTCCGAGGATTTTTGCCAACCGATTTTCACCACACTCACATACAGTTTTCTGCGTTTATGTTTAGGTCCCGCCATGTTCAGTATAAACCCTGCTGCAACTTTTTTGACAGCCTAGTCAAAATATGGTTTAAACGTGAGCCTTGTATCAAAAATAATGCCGAAGTATTTCAGCATTTTCGCAGAGTAGATTTCGGTATCGCATATTTACCTGGTCCGTCGTCAACCAAGCATATACCCGCAGCATTGTCGAATATGTTGCCTAGGTTACATCGCGCATGTATTTAGCTTTCACTACCAATGTAATGTCATCGAATCAGCTGAGGCGAGGAAGAGGAAAGGAGAAGGAATTTCCTAGGCTCTTAGTTTTTCAACGACTTTTGTGACCTGGCCATGTGATACCACAATTGTCTCAAACCAGGACATAGGTTTGCTGGCGGCATCGCTAGCAGCCACTCAAACAAGGGTATAGTATCAAATCTTTGTAAGGTTCCATGAGTGGTGACTTAATAAGGACGTCGATATAGAAAGGTATGGTACTCAATTTAGAAGCTTCGCATTTTAAATTTAGTAAACAATTTAGAAGCTTCGCATTTTAGATTTAGTAAACAATAATATAACCATAAGCTTTCAGCTCCTGGCCATCCATCAACAAATGGCGCAGCAGAAAAATTTGTTCGTACACTGCAAACTTCAATATATGTAAGTGCGTAAGGGTGAAAGTTAAACAATATAAGTTAAAAAATATAAAATAATCCGTGTAAGGACAGGAAAATAAACGTTTTTATAATAACAAATAAAATTGTGATCTAAAAAATCTGTTTGGAAGTTTTTTATCACTTCTCACACAGTATACTTCGAAAGACTTTATGGAATATATTAATTAATCGCAAACGTCAAGCTGTAAAGTTTTGTTTTTGCTGTGCTCCTTTTTGACGTTGTGTTATTTTTGCATATAAAAATCATTAATTTAGTGATAAAAGATTTGGGAGATTCACCTGTACGCATTTTTAGCTATGTATAATATTGATTTAGCCATTTTGTATTAATTTTAATAGATTTTAATTTAGTTTTTCAATTGCCGAGTCATTAGTTGATTTGCATTTTCATTGTTTCTTGTTGGCATTGCTATGGCTTCTAATTTGCTTAAAACTTTGTGTATTTGGCTAAGTTTGCGCGCATTTTTTGTTTACTTTTTGATTGTCATAAATAAAACAGTTGTTTGCCTTTAGTTTTTTAGGTGTGCATCTGAAACTGTTCGTTACATTGATAGAAACCTGGGAGGGAGATTAAATGCAAACGAACCAACAGACCGTCTGTTGAGGACAGGGGTCCTCTTATGATTAGATCTATATATTTAACAATCATTATGCGTGCGGCTGGCAACACCAAATTTGTATAATTATGTCAATGTGATTGAATCCATAAAATCGCTTTGTCATTGGGTGTACAAGTGATTTTTCCACTACTTAATAAATGGCGACGAGTGCGAAGTAAAAGAACACTCGAGTTAACGTACAAAAAAAATATTTGGCGAAGGGCGGCGCCGTAAGAGCAGTCTTTTCTGCTGAAATAAACCTGGTATTTTAAATTCTACTGAGAATTCCGTCTATATTTGTGAGTGGATACGCATCTTTTATCGTCCTTTCATTGACCTTGCGGGTATCTAAGCAGTGAGGTTCTTTATGCCTTTAATTACTAGTGAGACTGGCGAGCTTCAATTACTATTGACTACCATGTCTATCATTCTGTCCACTTCGGCATACACTAGTTTCTGGATAGCTGGCGAAACCGGGTAGTGTCGCTGCTTTACAGGCAGATTCGTCCGACCTAACCCTAGTTCTGCAAATAAGGGAAATATAGTCTTAACCCATTCTATTGCGTTGTTTGTTTTGGTGTGGCGTCGAAGAACAAATCACCATCGGCGGGGACGGGTTTGCTACTCCAGTCTCATTCACACTTTCATTTATTCCCTTTCTTACAACACTCAATCCAAACGCTTGCCAAAAGTCGATCCCTAAATACACCTCTTGTTGTAGACCAGGTACAATTAAAAATTCTAATTCTCTTGTGCGATTACCCAACAACACTGGCAATTTTATGGCCCCCATTACTGCGGTCTCTCCGCCATTAGCAGTGTTAATGTTCTGGCCTTTGGTTGGTAAAATCAAGTGTTCTTTATCTCCTAGGATTACGCTCGCGTTCTAGCAACTAGCTCCTGCGCCTGAATCCAGAAGTGCTAAACTCCGCCATTTTGAAGTTTCCCCAATCATTCTTATAGACACAAAATGACGAATCACTTCCACAAGCAAAACACACCATATTGCGGAACGAGGAATAACACCTGGTCTCCTTTTGTGCTTCTGCCAGGTTTTTCACAAAGTGATCCACTCCGCCAGTTTGGAGTTTCCCCTATCATTCTTATAGACACAAAATGACGAATCACTACCACAAGCAAAACACACCATATTGCGGTACGAGGAATAACACCTGGTCTCCTTTTGTGCTTCTGCCGGGTTTTTCACAAAGTGATCCACCGGCATGCCGCAAGAGAAACACAACAATAAATGGAAGGGTGAAGGACAAAAGAATTTCACAGTGGACTTGGACACATAAGGACAAAGAAGATGTGGAGGTGGGCGTGCCATCATCATTTTTCATTGGGAGAGAGTGTTGTGGCTTCCTACCAAAAGCTTCTAATCTCTTCTATTCTATCTTCTCCTCTGGCTCTATTGCTAATTCATTCACTGGCCTAGCTCTACTCCTGTTCTCTTTAATTACCTTTTAAGCCCTCTTACACTCGGCTTTCAGTTCCATCAGCGCCTCCAAATTGTTTTTGAATTTATCTTCACGTTGTTTAAATGCTTCTGTGGTCCTCTTTGAACATTTTTGGAGTTCTCTCCAAATATTATAATAATCCATCATTTTTTTAACACAATTTGTTAACGCTCTTGTTGGTATTCTTGCTTTTTCCCAATAAATCAAGCACTCGCGTATAACCAAACTTGCACTTTCAGCTACTGTTTTTTTTACCTCACGAGTGTTGAAAAACAGTACAGCGAGCATTTGTTTGTTTGATGGTAGTTTTGTTCCCATTAATTGATGGCAAACCTTACCCACCAAGTAAATTTCCTTATCACCACTACGTAATTTTGCGGACATATTAAAAATACACGTGTGTTACTTGCAAATCTTCTTACTTAAATGATATTATTCTATTCTATTCTTACAATAAATTTTTTGCGCAACTAATAAGAATAACGGAGATTTTTCACATACGTCTAGGTTTGCTGTCGAGCCGAAAGTTTTGTCTTGCAGAGTACTTTTTTGTGTTGTTGTAGTTATTGCTTTTTTGTCTTTGATTGAAACGACAAATGTATTACCAAGAAAATTCACATTTTGGCTTTGCATAAAATCCCGCAGTCAACATTAATGATGTTTGACTTGCCTTCTGTTTGGGAACGCGATATTTGAATATTTTTTTCAATATGAATTGAAGCACTTATTAAAGGAAAATCGACTCCACATACTATTTTCGTGAAATAAATACATTTTATAAGTTTAAATAAGAAGATGCTTGATGATATTAGCTAAAATAACAAATTTTCCCATATATGACCGAAAAGGTATCATTGACCCCCCAGCGGCAAGGGTTAACATGGTGCGAAAGGGTTAAAATTTTGGATTCGAGTAAATGAGACCATTTAGAATAAATGTAGAGGGTATGCGTATCGGTTTTTGGAAAAAAAAAACACATAAGGGACAGCCTAATATATATATATAAATATATATGTAAATAAAATAAATTATGCTAACGCAATAAAAATTGAGATAATCAAAAAATAAGACAATTCGAAAAATGTCAAACAAACAAATGCCATATATAAAAAAAGTGGTTATGAAAAATAAAATTAATTAATTTAATAAAAAGAAGTCTGATGAGGAAATGTGGTGATTTCCGAAATAGTACTATAATTTGTACCATTAAAAAAACTGTTGTTTTTTCACAAAAATCTTCCATAAACTGGCCTTGAGCTCAATAAAAATTGTAAAATTAACATTTACTAGGCCAACAGAAAAATAAACAAACATTTATTATTCCGAACAAAAAAAGAAAGGTTCGAACTTAAATGATTTGTTTTGCCAATTAAAAATTAGTGTTTTCTACGAGTGGAGAAAAATCTATAAATAGTTACCAACAACAATAGTAGATAAAATAAATTTTCTTTTTTCTACTTTGCAAAAGTGAGGCAAAAAAAACTTAAGTGAATATGAGTTACAAGGAATTAAAAATTTCTGTCCACAAAGGGGGGTCATTTTGCGCTTCCGCTGTCGGCGACCTGGAATATAAAATATCGTCCGGCTTTGTAAACGCCGTAGGTGTATCAAGTGGCGTCCGAGAAGTCTGAACACTAGTTTTGGCCTTCTCCATGGTAGCAGACTGCTTACCAGGCCCGCCTCCGCCAGTGCCAGGAGTGTTTCTCGGAGGCCTCCCGTCCCCTACTAGCTTAGCCCCATCGAGGCTAATAGAAGGACTCTGCATCGCACGAACCTCACTTTTCTTGGGCTACTGCCTGAGCTTCAATCTTATAGATTTAGACTAAACCTGAATATAAATTTTAATAATAATAATAAGAAGAAGAAAAAAATGAATTAATGTAAAAATGAATTACTATACTCACCTTGTATTTATATAGTACTTACCTCTATGTACTCACCTTGTATTTATACTCACCTCAATTTCGATTGTGAATAAGCACACAATTTTATACCAATATGTACTTATTAAACAAGCAACGAGATCCCGGTTGGTTATCATTAGTTGTTCGCCTCTTGTGAAAAATTAAACTCTAACACACATTCCGAAAACCTATCGATCCTTTCCTTTTTGTGCGGAGTATTAAAAAAAAGCGGTAAGAACTTTCTTTTTTTCGCAGTAACGCGTTTATGGTGCCGAAACCCGGGAATTAAAAACAGTGATTAACAAAAATTTAAGTGAAGTGCGGAAGTGCAAATTGAAAAAAATACATACTTGCAAAACACAAGCTAGAAAAAAAAACATAAAAAAAGCCCCCCAAAAACCAGAAGTGAAAAACATACATACAAACATACTTACCGCAAAAGGATAAATATCAAAAACCAAAGGTGGCAAACATACCTACAAGCATACTTACAACAAAGAAAACAAAAACCAAAGTTTAAAATCATAAAGCTGTATTTACAAGCATAGTTACTACTTACCGTGCAAAAAGAAAATAACCAAATTCTAAAAAAAAAAAAATGTGAAACTCATAAAAATATACAAAAATACAAGTATTGCCCTGTTATTTACCTAATACTTACCTGAGTAGAAACCAAAACAAACAAAAAAAAAACAGAGACAAATTCTGAAAAATAAACGGTTTTGAAAAATAAAAGTGAAAAAAAACCACACTATTTCCCTCCTACATACTTACCGTATAACAACAAAACAAAAACAGGACCAAACCAAAAGGATTTTTAAAAAAAGGGGGGCGATTTTACATAGTTAACAAAAAAAAAATACGTCAAGTGTCTAAACAAAAGGTGTGGATTAGTGGACGCAGAACAACACCAACAACCGGCGATCAACAGCCCAGCAACAAACGATTCCACCAGTTATTCAACGGCGCAGTACAGTCCCATCAAAAACTCAGGGTTGGTAAAACAATAAAATAAAACAAAAGGATTGCCCATGTAAGTGACTCGCATATACCCATATTGTTACAGTTTAGCCGATTCTTAAGACAACGGTAAAATAAATTTGGAGCATCTGCCAGAAACGACATCACTCCCTTTTGCATATCCCAGCAAAATCCCAACCCCCAAATAGTAGAAACCCCTCAAAAAACTACGTCACATCTCACGTGACTGTTGACTATGAAAGACCATGTACCTCAAGTCAAGCTGCTGCAGAAAATGCAGCTCCATGCAATGAGAAGGTACTCTCGCATTTCTCAAGTAGTAGAGAAAAAACCTTACAATACTTCACCAAGGAGAAACAGTTCAAGTTCGGGCTCTCATTGTCCAAGGATCTCAAAAGACTTTTATAACCTCACGCGTACAAAAGCTTCTTGGTCTACCCACCACAAAAACCAATTTTGAAATATTGGGAATGGGTGGACGAACAATTCAAAATACGAACAAAATATGCTCACTCACGATCTGCTCGTCAGATCTCACGATAAAAATTACAACTCACGCAATTATACTCCCCGAATTAACACATTTCTTACCCTCATTCAAAGTGACATACTTCGATCTCAAGGAATACGCCTCACTGCCCCTAGCAGATCCTAACTGCTTCGTACCCACCAGAATATACATGGTGATTGGTAGCGACCTACTCCCCAGAATTCTCATTCCAGGTCTCAAAAGCAACGTTGGCGGAAGCTTAATAGCCCAAAACTCCATATTTGGGTGGATATTAAGCGGACCAATAACGGAACAAATTTCGACATTCTTCACCCAGGTCGTCGAGAACTCAGGAGATTCCCTCGGGGAATTACTCAAAAGATTCAGGGAACAAGAGGAAGTGCCAACAGCTCCCACCCATACAGACGATGATGAGTTTTGTGAGGAATTATATAAAACCACGACCATGAGGAGAGAAGATGGCCGATATGTTGTGAAACTCCCATTTAAGTCCATTCTAGGCTAGCAGCTCAGCAGCAACTTCTCAGCATTGAGCGAAGTATTGGGAGAAAAGCTGAGCTTAAAAACACCTATTCGAAAGTCCTGGAGGAATATATAACCCTAGGTCACATGGAGTCCTCCACTTCTCGCGAAATCATAAAAGATGGCAAATATTTCTCAACGACGTACTTCACACAGGTCCTACTCTCCAAAATGATCTGATGCTCACAATCCTCAGGTGGCGTCTATATAAGTATGTATTTAATGGCGACATCGAAAAAATGTACCGCCAGATATATGTCCACAAGGAAGACCAGGATTTCCAACGTATCCTCTTCCGCAGATCCCCCGAAAGTCCGATAGAAGACTTTAAACTAAAAACAGTAACATTTGGCGTAAACTGTACTCCCTACCTGGCCATAAGAACACCTCACCAATTGGCCGAAGACTCCAAACAAAACTTCCCACGAAGCTCAGATATTTTAGTCAACGAAACATAAGTTGACGATATTCTCTCAGGCGGACATGACTTAGCCTCCGCTAGCGAATCGATATCACAAACTATCGATGTCCTAAAATCAGCGGGATTTCCTCTCAAAAAGATTACTGCAAATCACAAGCCTCTGCTGAAAGAAATACCCCAGTCTGATCTCCTAGACTCAGATTTTCTCGAATTCCAAGATACAACCTCCACTAAAACTCTTGGAATAAAATGGAATGCTCTCACAGATACGTTCTCATACTCAGTAGACCCGCTCCTAGACGCACAAACTGCTACAAAACGACAGATTTTGTCATCTGTCGCGAAACTTTTCGACCCGGCAGGATGGCTATCGCCCATAATGATAGCAGCGAAAACTCTTCTCGAACAGCCCTGGATGGAAGGAACAGAGTGGGATGAAACTGTCAAACCCACCTCACTTCTCAAATGGAACGCATTCCGAAGAAATCTCTCAGCAATTCAGAAAATCAAGATTCCTCGTTGGGTTCAGTTCAGCCCTAATAACTCAATCCAAGTGCATGGTTTCTCAGACGCGTCTGAAAAGGCTTTCTGCGCTTGCGTATATCTCAGAGTTCAACATGGCGAAGCTGCGACCTCTCATTTACTCGTAGCAAAAAGTAAGGTCGATCCCAACTGGATTTGCCATCCCATGAACTAATTTTGTGGACAGACTCGTCAATCGTGCTAGCCTGGTTGGAAAAACCGCCATGGATGTGGAAAACATACGTAGCAAACAGGACATCCCAGATCCTTCAAAACGTCAGCAATGCCACATGGCGACATGTCTCCAGCGCCAACAACCCAGCAGATCTAGGCACACGAGGAGCGAAACCGCAAGACCTCGTAGACTGTTCACTTTGGTGGAACGGCCCAGAATGGCTCGCTAAGCCTCCCGCACTCTGGCCGAAAGAATCGCCAAACCCCCCATCTCCTTTAGAGCAAAAGCAATTTGAAGTGTTCCACGTCGTAGAAAATACTGATCTCTTAGACCGCTTCTCCTCCTACTCAAGAGCTCTCAGAGTAATAGCCTTCATGCTCAGATTTATACATAAGGCTAAAAAATTGCCTATTCCCCCATCAACAATATTAACCCAGGAAGAAATAAACCGAGCCAAGGCGCATTTCATACGGAACACTCAACAAAAACATTACGGTCAAACGATCGCAACAATGAACTCAGCAAACCCCATTAGCAAGAAAGACTCGTTATTAACGCTCAATCCCTTTCTGGAAAAGTCAGGTCTCCCACGCGTCAATGGACGTCTCACTTACGCTGCTCTGAGCTATAATGAGCGTCATCCAATTATCATTCCAGACAACTCAAAGCTCTGTTCTCTAATCCTTGAGTTTCTCCACTCAACACTACTCCTCACTCCCGTTTCACACGACAGGTGTTGACTTCGATGGCCCATTTTTGGTAAAAACCTCCTCTCTGCGCCGATCATCCCCGAGCCGAACTCTGAAAATCTCTCTCTTATAAACAAATGGCAGAAATTAAGAGTATTGCATCATCAGTTCAGCAAACGCTGAAAAAATTAATATCTGCAAGAGCTTCACAAGCGATACAAATGGAAAGAGCAGCACCGCAACTTAAATGAAGGAGATCTAGTTGTCATCAAAGATAAACTTCTACCCCCCTATGATTGGCGACTCGGCCGAATCACAAAACTGCATCCCGCTCCAGATGAAAATGTTCGCGTAGTAGACATTCGCACCCAAGGTGGAACCGTCACACGCAACATCACAAAACTCTGTTTATTACCACCTGCCTAACTTCACCCCTCGGCTCACATTTATTCTCTCAACTCCATCCCCGTATTTTCTCCCACTAATCATGTTTTTCGAATGCAACTCTCTTTACAGACCCCGGGACTTCATAAAGTCTTCAGCGCGACCAGATCACGCAGCAGCCAACAAGCGCAAATTTAAGCGTACACAGCCTCCTAAGCGCAGGCCAGCACCCCAGCCTCACCTGGAAACGGACTTCAATGAATCCAAACCAAAGAACCGGAATCAACGACGGGTAGTAAAGAGGCTGAACGAGACGGTCCTACCTTCCAACGCCGCATCCATGGGTTGTTTCACAAGGCATAGAAAACGCTTGAACAACTTCAAGATTTGGTAGACGTTACGACGCCGCAGGCCCGCCGGCATGTTGAGGACATGAGCTTCAATCTTATAGATTTAGACTAAACCTGAATATAAAATTTAATAATAATAATAAAAAGAAGAAAAAAAATGAATTAATGTAAAAATGAATTAATATGCTCACCTTGTATTTATATAGTACTTACCTCTATGTACTCACCTTGTATTTATACTCACCTCAATTTCGATTGTGAATAAGCACACAATTTTATACCAATATGTACTTATTAAACAAGCAACGAGATCCCGGTTGATTCTCATTAGTTGTTCGCCTCTTGTGAAAAATTAAACTCTAACACACATTCCGAAAACCTCTCGATCCTTTCCTTTTTGTGCGGAGTATTAAAAAAAAGCGGTAAGAACTTTCTTTTTTTCGCAGTAACGCGTTTACTGCCCTTCCGAGTTTTTACAATTGCCGGTCTCGATGTTGTTTGCAGATGTTATTTTGTTAACCATTGTTAAATTCCACGAGTGACGGAGAGTGGGTTAGTCTACCCCGGGCAGAGATCCGCGTTACCCGGGGTAAGGCCAAAATATAACTGTGTGCGGCCAGAGCTATTAAGAAGCATAAGCACATGACACTGATACCTTAGCTTAGCTGAGCACCCTCCCGACATCCTACGGGATTGCTCTGCAGTACTCATTTCCAGTCGGCACCCTCGCGGAGGGTTCAGTCCGAGGATTTTTGCCAACCGATTTTCACCACACTCACATACAGTTTCAGTATAAGTATTCAGAGCCCTGCTGCAACTTTTTTGACTGCCTAGTCAAAATATGGTTTAAACGTGAGCCTTGTATCAAAAATAATGCCGAAGTATTTCAGCATTTTCGCTGAGTAGATTTCGGTATCGCATATTTACCTGGTCCGTCGTCAACCAAGCATATACCCGCAGCATTGTCGAATATGTTGCCTAGGTTACATCGCGCATGTATTTAGCTTTCACTACCAATGTAATGTCATCGAATCAGCTGAGGCGAGGAAGAGGAAAGGAGAAGGAATTTCCTAGGCTCTTAGTTTTTCAACGACTTTTGTGACCTGGCCATGTGATACCACAATTGTCTCAAACCAGGACATAGGTTTGCTGGCGGCATCGCTAGCAGCCACTCAAACAAGGGTATAGTATCAAATCTTTGTAAGGTTCAATGAGTGGTGACCTAATAAGGACGTCGATATAGAAAGGTATGGTACTCAATTTAGAAGCTTCGCATTTTAAATTTAGTAAACAATAATATAACCATAAGCTTTCGGCTCCTGGCCATCCATCTACAAATGGTGCAGCAGAAAAATTTGTTCGTACACTGCAAACTTCAATATATGTAAGTGCGTAAGGGTGAAAGTTAAACAATAAAAGTTAAAAAATATAAAATAATCCGTGTAAGGACAGGAAAATAAACGTTTTTATAATAACAAATAAAATTGTGATCTAAAAAATCTGTTTGGAAGTTTTTTATCACTTCTCACACAGTATACTTCGAAAGACTTTAATCGCAAACGTCAAGCTGTAAAGTTTTGTTTTTGCTGTGCTCCTTTTTGACGTTGTGTTATTTTTGCATATAAAAATCATTAATTTAGTGATAAAAGGTTTGGGAGATTCACCTGTACGCATTTTTAGCTATGTATAATATTGATTTAGCCATTTTGTATTAATTTTAATAGATTTTAATTTAGTTTTTCAATTGCCGAGTCATTAGTTGATTTGCATTTTCATTGTTTCTTGTTGGCATTGCTATTGCTTCTAATTTGCTTAAAACTTTGTGTATTTGGCTAAGTTTGCGCGCATTTTTTGTTTACTTTTTGATTGTCATAAATAAAACAGTTGTTTGCCTTTAGTTTTTTAGGTGTGCATCTGAAACTGTTGGTTACATTGATAGAAACCTGGGAGGGAGATTAAACGCAAACAAACCAACAGACCGTCTGTTGAGGACATGGGTCCTCTTATCGATTTCGACTAGATCTATATATTTAACAATCATTATGCGTGCGGCTGGCAACACCAAATTTGTATAATTATGTCATTGTGAATAAATCCATAAAATCGCTTTGTCATTGGGTGTACAAGTGATTTTTCCACTACTTAATAAATGGCGACGAGTGCGAAGTAAAAGAACACACGAGTTAACGTACAAACAAAATATTTGGCAAAGGGCGGAATTATTACGAAATAAATAATAAAATTCCGAACACAAACATGTCTGCGGCCGCGTTCAATTTCGAAGCGTTCAATTCGGTAGTTACAACCTGGAACTGGTGGGTGAGGCGATTTGAGATAGCATTGGAGCTATTCAAATGCGATGCCTCAATGAAACGCCAATTTCTGCTACCAAAAATACCGGAGGAAAACCCGTACGAAAGAATTGTCAGTATACTGGATGAACATTTCAACCCGAAGCCAAACGAGATTTTGGAAAACTACCGGTTTCACTTGCGAACGTAAAAAGAAGAGGAAACATGCGATCAATTTCTAGTGGAACTGCGTAGATTGGCAGTAAATTGCAATTTCGGGACTCTTGGAAAAAAAACGCTGACTTCGGATGAAGCCGTGACAGTTGCGTCAGCATACGAAAATGCGGAAAAAGGAGGAATGGAATTACATCGGAACACGGTGGGAACAATTAATAAAATGCTCAGCTGTAGAGGGAATAACACATAGAGGAATACACTAAAATCTCAAGCTTCACTGAACACACCCGACGTCACGAATAGAAAAAAGTGCTATAGATGTGGCAGCATAACACATTTAGCGAAAAAACATAAAAACACTGCTTGCAATTTTTGCAAGTTGACGGGACACTTGCAAATAGTATGCATTAAAAGGAAAAAAATGTGAATCAAATCACAATCGAAGCAATGGGTGAAGCAAATATGCCAATTGAACAAATTCTGTGTATTCGCACATCGTAAGTAGCAAACGGTGGCGAAATAGCGAGAATTGAAGGAAACATCTACAGAGAGATTGCGCGCGCTAAAATGAACTGCACTTTAAATGTAAATAATAGAGCGATTTCATTTGAGCTGGACACTGGAGCGCCGGTTGCAGTAATGAGTTTGGATGACGCAAAAAAAAATACTTCAGTTGAACTAAAGTAAAAAGGAAGGCTGGAAAGGACGACTGGAGTCGTGGAACAAGCCCGAATGTGTGAATTGAATGACATGGTGCAACAAGACATATACACAAAAGTGGAGCGAAGCGCCTGGGCTGCACCGCTGGTGGTAGTACCACAGAACAACTGTGCAGTTCGACTATGCGGCGACTATAAGGTTACGCCGATACTATATGAGCACCCTCTGCCAACTATTGACGAGTTGTTCACTGCGATGTCGGGGGGCGACAAGTTTTCGAAGATTGATTTATCGAAAGCGTACCTGCAGTTGGAAATCCATCCGGAGGATTGCCACTTACTAACGTTAAATACAACAAAGGGTTATATCAGCCAACCCAAATGATACGACCAAACCTATTTGAAACGACTGAAAGTAGTGCTACAGCGGCTAAGTGACCATAATATGCGAGTCGATTGGGAAAAAATCCGAGTTCTTTGCGGAAAATATACAATATTGTGGCTACGTAATTGATCAAAACGGAATTCGCAAGATGGAAAGCAAAATTAAAGCCATTCAAGAAATGAAAAGACCTAAAAATAAGGACTAGGTATGGTCACTTTTGGGGCTCGTAAATTATTACGGTGGATTCATACAGAACTTGAGCTCAATAGTATATCCGCTAAATTGCTTACTACGTAACAACAGGAAATTTTGAGATTAATGAGAACTGCAAAAAAGCTTTTAGTGCGGTGAAAAGACAGATTCTATCGGAAGTGGTTTTAACACATTATAAGCCGAGTTGGCTAGCGTGCAGCAGTGGATGCGAGTCCAATTAGAGTGCGAGCGGTCCTAAGCCATATTTGCTCCGATGGTGCAGAGCGACCCATACAATTTGCATCTCAAACCCTGAATGCATTACAACAGCGTTACAGCCAACACGATCGGGAAGCGTATGCTATAATTTTTGGAGTACGTTGATTTAACAGTATTTGTTCGGTCGCAAGATTACCTTGGTTACCGACAATAAGGCGATTTCACAATAACTTGCACCAAATAAAAGTCTGCCTTCATTGTCAGCTACGCGTATGCAGCACTATGCCATATTTTTGGGATCGTTTAACTACGAAATTAAATTGAAAAAGTCTGTGGAAAACGCCAACGCAGATACGTTATCACGGTTACTAAACATCGAAGTCTACGAGATTAAATTGATGTTATTAAGATGGATACCATTGAAAGCTTACCAGTGGCGATCGAACAATTTAAGTACACCGAGGAAGACTTACTTACTTAAATGGCGCATCAACCGCCTAAGCGATTTTGGCCGAGGTCAACAAAGCACGCCAGCTGTCCTTATCTCTTGCTAACTGGCGCCAAATGGAAATCCAAAGTATAGCCAAGTCTTTTTCCTCTTGCTCTTTCCAACGCAGAGGAGGTCTTCCTTTTCCTCTGCTACCACCAACGGGTATCGCGTCAAAAACCTCCATGCTTCTGAACCATACAATTGGACGGGAATGATGAGAGACTTATAGAGTATGATTTTTACCCGTCGAGAGAGGACTTTACTGCTCAATTGCCTACTCAGTCCGAAGTAGCACTTGTTGGCAAGAGAGATTCTGCATTGGATTTCAAGGCTGACGTTGTTACTGTGGCATATAGGAAACTTCAGTCACCAGGTCGCCGTTGTCATTCTTACAGGAGTTCGCCCCGGTTTTGAAACCTTCTGTTAGCCGCCGTACTTTCTGAAAAACTTTTCGGGCGCTTTTCCTGTCGGCCAGCATCTCAAGCTCTTCGCACTCACGCATTTCGGCTTTTTTCTTTTTCTCACGAAAAATGCGTCTTTCTTTCATCTTCAACTCACGGTAACGCTCCCGCACATCTCGCGTTGCGCCCGATCGCAGTGTAGCCCTGTAGGCAGCGTCTATACGTTCCATAGCTGCGCGACATTCCTCGCCATACCAGTTGTTCTTTCAGGCTCTCTGAAATTCGATCGATTCTTCAGCGGCGATATGTAGACAGCGAGATATATGGTTCCACTGTTGGGAAATATCGTTCTGTTTATCATTGCTCTCTGAAAGCAGAAGTGCAAGTCGGGTGGCGAAGTGGGTGTCCATTTGCGGGCGCTTTTTGGTGCACAGAAGCGCGTGAGGATCTTAGCTGCCACAAAAAAATGATCCAACTCGATGTTGGCTCCTCGGATCGTGCGCACATTTAGAACACTGGAAGCATGCCTTCCGTCTATCACAACATGGTCGATTTGGTTTCGTGTCTTACCATCTGGAGACTGCCATGTAGCCTGGTGAATCTTCTTATGCTGGAACCTGGTGCTACAGACTACCATGTTTCGGGTCCCGGCGAAGTCGATCAGTCTAAATCCGTTATCGGACGTTTCGTCGGGGAGACTGAATTTCCGACTGTGGAACTAAAAATGTCTTCCTTGCCCACCTTGGCATTAACATCGCCAAGCACGATTTTTATATCGTGGTGGGGCCACCGCTCATACGTGCGGCCAAGGAGATCGTAGAACCGATCTTTGGTCCCATCGTCTTTCTCTTCCATCGGGGCGTGGGCGCAAATTAGGGAGATGTTGAAGAATCGCGCTTTGATGCGGATTGTGGCAAGACGTTCTTTCACCGGAGTGAACAACAGTACTTTACGGCGAAGTCTCTCCCACAACAAATCCGACACCGAATTTGCGCTCCTTTACATGGCAGCTGTAGTAGATATCGCAAGGACCTATTGATTTTTTCCCTTGCCCCGTCCATCGCATCTCTTGGATGGCGGTGATGATGTCAGCTCTGCTGAGGACATCAACCAGCCAGCAGAGGTACCTTCCCAATTAATGGTCCGGACATTCCAGGTGCATGCCCTCAAATCATTGTCCTTAATACGTTTGCCGTGGGGTTTTCATCCGAGGCTTTGTTTTTCTTTTCCTAGGAAGTTGTTTTTTTACGTGGCGGGTTCCAAGCCCTGCGCACAAGCCATTCCTGGGGGTGAAAATTTGAACTTGTTTATATAGCGAGCCGCTTGCTCCAAGACATACGCCCGCTTGCAGCCGCACCTCCTGGTGAACAGACGCTGGGGACTTTAGTGGACCCTTAAAACGAATATGTCGGAGTGGCTCCACTAAAGTTCCCTCTCTATAAACCGTTACCCAAGGCTCCACACGGGTTGGTTACCGTACCTCGCACATGGGTTGCTCACGTTGCCCAGGGTGCACGAACGTGGACGTAAGAGTAGGGATTGAGTACATCCGTGCAACTGTAACCGGATACCCAGAAGCACCACAAGTTAGTGTCAAACTGCACATCGTGCCAACTAACAAGACATGAGGAAAGGAAGGTGGAACCTGTACACTGCTGGCATAGTACGAAATATAACTGCGGAAACTACTATTACGATAATAGTGTCTGGCGAATTCCAACAATTTTTGAAAACTAACGGCGTCGTCAAGTAGAACAATATGTGCAAACAATTAAAATAAAACTTAAAGCTGCAAATTGCACCGCATTGAGCATGCAAAACGATTTATCGAAGATTTTTTGGCATATCGGCGAGCCATACATCCGGCAACAAACAAACTTTTGGCCAAACCACCTATTTCTTCTGATTCTTTTAACAGAGAGATAGGACCTGCAGCAAAATCGACGGTGTGTGAGAGGGTGACAATAAATTAAAACGCTTCTAAGGTCACGGAAGAACAGTTACCTCAAGTTGATATCCCTGTAATGGAACCCGTTAGACGATCACAAAGAGCGCGAAAGAAACCTGATAGACAACAGTACAATTAAAGAGATCCTGTGGCGATTAAGTGGGAGTTACTTTAAGATTAAATTTGAATTAGATACTTAAGTTTACGTTCAATTTAGTGTCATTTATTACCGACATAATTGTTGTGTACGATATGAAATCAAATCTTGAATTGTTGTATTTACCAAACAAAACTTACGTGGTAATATCTTGTTTGTAAATAGGGTAAGCTAGCTGTCACAGCTAACTTATGTCGGAACTTGGATTACTAATAAATGACCAACAGAAATCGAAGGGTGTACATGAGATTCGTCCTCTACTTAACACCATGTTTTCCAATTTTTCCAAAATTTATATTTGTAAAGGGGTTCCCTAGGGCCTCCCCTTTCTAACGGAGTGCTTGGAGGGGTACCAAGCCCCTTCCTTCATCGCCCACCACACCATTTTCATGCGGCACTATACTAAACATTTCCATATATTTCAACCTTTGCTATAACTTTTTCTTAAATTTTCTGCACATACAGGTATAATTTACAAACCAATTTTTTTTTACTTTAAATTTTTTTCTTAACACTATTTTTGGCTGTTTGTCACCGCGCACACTGTTTTTTGATTATTTGGTTTTTTGATTTAGGTACTTTTACTTTATTTTCAACACTTTTTAACTTTTTAAGTCAAATTTTTCACTTTTTGGTAAACTCACAGAAACCGCACAAAAAAATTAAAACTATTCGCATGAGAATAAATTGAGCATGCTTACTCTTCTTCTATGTTTTTTTGAAATTTTAAGTTCTAGGATCGCAGCCTTAACCCGAAGATGTTGTACAGATGAGCCAAGTACGAGTATATTGTAACATTTGTGGTGAGTATACGGTTAAAAAGATGCGACACTCCATGACGGATTTTATAAAAAGTGATTACTTTTCCCAATTAAAAACAAATATAACGAACATCAACTTAACTTTAACATATGTTTTTATATCTAAATATTTTTTTTTAAGTTTCCCTTAAATAAGAAAAATAATATATACCTACTCGTAAAACAATAAATAAGTTTAGAAAAAATCAAATAAATGCTTGAAGCTAAATTAGAATTTTCACAACTAAATCCGGCCAAGTGTCAAAAATGGCAAAGCGTTTGTGACAAAAGATAAAAACGGAATCCTTACACGGATTATTCTATATTTTTTAACTTTTATTGTTTAACTTTCACCCTTACGCACTTACATATATTGAAGTTTGCAGTGTACGAACAAATTTTTCTGCTGCACCATTTGTAGATGGATGGCCAGGAGCTGAAAGCTTATGGTTATATTATTGTTTACTAAATTTAAAATGCGAAGCTTCTTAATTGAGTACCATACCTTTCTATATCGACGTCCTTATTAGGTCACCACTCATTGAACCTTACAAAGATTTGATACAATACCCTTGTTTGAGTGGCTGCTAGCGATGCCGCCAGCAAACCTATGTCCTGGTTTGAGACAAGAGTCTAGGAAATTCCTTCTCCTTTTCTCTTCCTCGCCTCAGCTGATTCGATGACATTACATTGGTAGTGAAAGCTAAATACATGCGCGATGTAACCTAGGCAACATATTCGACAATGCTGCGGGTATATGCTTGGTTGACGACGGACCAGGTAAATATGCGATACCGAAATCTACTCTTCTTTGGCATTATTTTTGATACAAGGCGCACGTGTAAACCATATTTTGACTAGGCGGTCAAAAAAGTTGCAGCAGGGCTTATACTGAACATGGCGGGACCTAAACAAAAGCGCAGAAAAGTGTATGTGAGTGTGGTGAAAAGCGGTTAGCAAAAATCCTCAGACTGAACCCTCCGCGAGGGTGCCGACATGAGTACTACAGGGCCCCCAAATAGGCCAGTCGCTTACGGCGTCTTCTGGGAACCGGGCCACACACATTTATATTCTGAACTTACCCCGGGTGAAATATCATCAAATGTATTTATTTAAGATTAGTGCCGCATTAGAAAATTTGTAATAGAAAATCGCGCGATTTTTTTGCTTTTGAAACGGAAGCACACTTTTGCTTATACTGTCGGCCGAGCTTTAAAAATATAACCCTGGCCGGACAAACTCCGGCTACGCCATCAGCAGAACTCCTTCCACGTACTTTTTGCTTTCTCGGTTATATAAATTTGCCTTTGTTATGCTACGTTGGCTTAAATATGCAACTTTTTATTTAATAATTGCGAAGTATTTTAATATTTGTTGATTCTAAGTACGGTGAAAATTAATAGCACACTGTGTTAATAATATGTGTGTGCCAAAATCAATGCATTAGTGGCACGATATTAAGTGCAGTAATTACTCAATTTCTTCCAATAAATAATGAAAAACCAAGTTTTATGCATATACCTACATTTGTATATGTAAGTATATACATACATATATGCAAAAATAACGAAAGAAACTCAAAATTTCGCGGCTCATTTTGCCTCCATACGTGCATGCATATATGTACATAGATATACATATGCTTTTGTGTGCCATACCGTTTCTCTCAAGTTCTCCGAACAAGCGACTGGGACCCCATTCTTGTGTATCTCTGTTCATCAAAACTCCCAAATGAAGACGCACTAGCGTCAGAACCCTGCTTCCAACAGCAATAGTTCCTCCCTATTGTGAAGGCGAATATTACAATATTCGTGCCTTGGTAGATCCAGGTTCACAAAATTTTTTTGTATTAGCCCTGATACAAAAACTGCTACGCTTACCCATGAAAGTGCAATACTCTAATTTCTCTAATCTCTCTGATTTCCTCAAATTCCAGTATCCCAGATCAATCAAAACTCTACGCATCAAATGGAATGCTCTTTCAGACTCAATTTCCTACACTTACGACGCTCTACCAGCTTCTCACTCAAAAACCTAACGACAGATATTATCGGCGGTAGCGAAATAGTACGATCCAGCTGGATGGCTATCACCAATATTGATTTTAGCGAAAATTCTCCCTCAACAACTTTGGATGGAAGGAATAGACTGGGATAAACACGTAAAACCTGGTATTTTTCACAAATGGATCACGCTGTGTGAAAACTGCACCGACATAAGCAGCATTTCCATACCCCGCTGGGTACAGTATACTCCAAATCAAAAGGTGCTGATGGACGGATTCTCCGATGCTTCCGAAAAAGCGTAATGTGCTTGCATATACCTCACGGTGAAAATCGATGAAAACTCCTTTTAATCAAATTGGCTTCTAGGCAAAAGTAAGGTTGTCCCCCTACAGCCCTATTCCTCTCAAAACTGGTCCATAAAATTTGCTCCCACATGAATTTATCAAATCAGGAAGTTTTTCTTTGTTCAGACTGCTCCATTGTTTTGGCATGGTTAGAAAAACCACCACAAACATGGAAAACTTATGATGCCAACCGAATCACACTCATACTCCAGAACGTTGGAAACGTGACCTGGCGACATGTAGCTAGCGCGGACAATCCAGCCGAACTTGGTACCCGCGGATGACAACCCCAGGATCTTATAACGGATACCCTCTAGTGGAATGTCCCAAAATGATTAGAATAACCCACTACTTCATGGCGAATACTCCCTTCTCTCAACTCCTTTCCTCCAGAACAACGACGAATTGAGTCACTGCATACGATAGATAGTGAAGACATTCTAGAGCGTTTCTCTTCGTTTCACCGAGCTCTAAGCGTCTTAGCATATATCTATCGCTTTATTAATAAATCTCAAAAGCGTGCCATTCCAAAGTCATTAGCGCTCACCCATGATGAAATAAATGAGGTAAAAAAATGCCTCATCGCCCAAACTAAACGCAAATTCTACAGCGTTGAATACAGACTACTCAGCGCATCTAAGCTTATCAGCAAAAAAAGCACTCTGTTTACTCTAAATCCAATGCTGGACAGCTCAGAAATCATGCGTGTGAACGGGCGTTTATCTTATGCAGCCCTCAGGTACCATGAGCGGCACCCCATTATAATTCCAGAAAGCTCCAAATGCTGTAGTCTCTTTCTCCATTTTCTTCACTTAACATTACTCCACGAAGAAAAACAGCTAATGGTTCGAATGGTTTAACAAGAATATTACATTGCCCGTTTGAAATAGAAGATAAAAAAATGCATCTTTCATTGCAAAGTTTGTATTCTTTACAAACAACCTATACTCTCCCCTTTCATACTACAGGTGTGGACTTTGCCGGGCCATTTCTTGTCAAAACCTCTATGCTCCAACGTGCTCCTTATGCTATGGCTTACGTGTGTGTGTTTGTGTGCTTCTTCACTAAAGCGATACATTTAAAATGATGCTCTGATCTCACTACCGAAACGTTCAAAGCCGCTTTCACCAGATTTGTCGGCCGCCGCGGAATCCCATCAAAAATAATGTCCGACAACGGAAAGACGTTCGTAGGTGCAAAACGATCATTTCACAGAGAATTCTTCCAATTTCTCAAAGAATCCGGTACGAATATCGCCGAAAGATATGCCGATCACGGATTCATTTGGCAGTTTATTCCGCCCTACGCTCCTCATATGGGCGATCTATGGGAAACTGCAGTAAGAAGTTTCAAAACACACACACAAAGGTGGCAGGAAATCTCAAG
The DNA here is from genome assembly GCA_963971545.1 of Philophylla caesio. NCBI lineage: Eukaryota > Metazoa > Arthropoda > Insecta > Diptera > Tephritidae > Philophylla > Philophylla caesio. Next base: position 43,561,226 of record OZ020606.1, on the reverse strand, counting down.
TTCACCTTCGAACAGTTCACCACCCTCCTAATCCGTATTGAGGCAGTCTTCAATTCGCGGCCGCTCTCTTCTATGTTACAGGATCCCACTGATCTAATTGCTTTCACACCGGGACATTTCTTAATAGGCTCACCACTGCACTACTTGCTACTTGCCTGAACCCCAAGCTGACAATCTCTCTCTAGTACATAAATGGCAAAAGTTAAAGGTTATTCATCACCAATTGAGTACCCGGTGGAAGAATGAATACCTCAAAGAACTCCATAAAAGTTATAAATGGAAGCATCAGGAACCCAGCCTCAATAAAGGAGAGCTCGTCGTCGTTAAAGACGATCTTCTACCTCCAAACGACTGAAGATTTCAGATCTGGATAAGAACGTTCGTGGCAGACATCTTCACTCAATCAGGAATAATCACACGCAACATTGAGAAACTATGCCTACTACCACCTTCGTCATATCTCCTGCTCTTACTTTTCCGTCGCCTTTTCTACCCTTCATACATCACTCTCGGCAGTTCACTACTTACCACTAATTCCGTTTCCGAATTCTCTGATTTTCTTCACAGATTAACCGGGACGCTAAGAATTTCAACCAGTGCCGTCTGTGTTGCCGCCATCACCCTCTGCGTTTCTGCCGAGCGTTTGAAGCAATGACGCAGGACGAGAGATACGAATCAGCACGGGTCTATAAGTATTTTGTAAACTGCATGAAGACCTCGCACGTTACCGGCTTGTACTTATAATAATAATCCCAACGGTTTTTACCCTCCATCCCCGCCCGACCGACGCGAGGGGCGCATCCGCATGACGCACGGATTTAAATTTTATTTTTTTAATTCGAAATTATTTTTGCAAGGTTTCAGAAAAAGAGGCCGGAAATGCCTGGAAATTCCGGAGGGAACGTTCCAATTCACTTCGGCCAGAAGATGTGGGCTAGACGTTAAACCTGTCAGTAAATTGACCAAAAATATTATGCCAAACATTTCTTTACGACTAGCAAACGTAGGAAGATTAATAAGTTTTAAACGATTAATATAGCGTGGCAGGTTATACTGGGAATCCCAGCGAAAATTTCTTAAAGCAAAAAGCAGAAATTCTTTTGAATTGACTCTATCCGGTCAGAATGAACTTGATAGTGCGGGTTCCAAACGATGGAACCATATTCTAGTATTGGCCTCACTAATGTTGTGAAAAGAGCTTTCGTAATATAGGGATCACTGAATTCTTTTGACAAACGCAAAAACACCCTTAGCTTTGTTGATTGTAGCATTGATATGAAGATTGAAGTTAAGTTTTGGGTCCACTGTGATACCTAGGTCAACAAAGTTAAATACTTGTTCAAGGTTATAGTTACTTATGTCATCAGAAGCTGGTTGAACCGCCCTGCGAGTAAAGCACATTACTTTACATTTTATAAGGTTAAGTGGCATACCATTTACTTCACACCAATTAGACATGTTTAAGTCCGTTTGTAGTAAATACCTTTCATCCACAGTGTTAAATGATCTAAACAGCTTTACGTCATCCGCATACAACACAATTTTTGAATATTTCATAACGGAAGAAATATCGTTTATAAAAAGTAAGAACAGAATCGGACCAAGGTGACTTCCTTGTGGAACCCCTGATGATACATGAATAACGTTCGAAGAAGTATTTTTAAAAAGGACTCGTTGTGCTCTGTCGTGCAGATAAGAAGATATCCAACGAATAAGATTAGGTTCAAGGAGATCGAGTTTATGGATAAGTAAGGAGTGATTTACTTTATCGAATGCTTTACTAAAATCGGTGTATATAACATCGGTATGCATAATTTCTCTAAATCCGTTTGATACATGAGTAGTAAACTCAAGTAAGTTTGTAATATTCGATTTTCCTTTACAGAACCCATGTTGCGTGCTAGAAATTGCAGAAGATATGGAATATGTGACGGTCAACAAAAATAGCTTCAAATAATTTTGGAATAGTAGAAAGCTTTGCTATGCCCCGATAATTTTCTATAGAGGACCTACTTCCAATTTTGTGTAGGGGTATAATGAACGATTCCTTCCAAGCCAATGGGAAAAATCCAAAGTTTATATGGATAATCTTTGTTTGTAGGCGAGATGATAGAATAATTGGACCTGAAGAACTGGGCAAACATGTTCGAGATGGATTGACTGTCACTTGACACGACGTTTTGATGTTTCATGGCGGACGGAAAACCATTTACTCCGCGCTTCGAGTTAACGAAATCATAAAATGATTTAGGGTTTTGTATTAACTTATTTTTAGACGGGCCGGCATGTTAAGGACATGGGTCCTCTTATCGATTTTGATTAAATCTATATATTTAACAATTAATATGCGTGCGGCTGGCAGCACCAAATTTGTATAATTATGTCATTGTGATTGAATCCATAAAATCACTTTGTCATTGCCATGTTTTCCAGTTTTCCCAAAATTTGTATTTGTAAGCAGCCTACAGGGCGACCCGTGTCCGCAGGTTTAAAAAAAGGTTAAAAATAGTAGTCTTCAACGAACCGCCGCCACGACCACATCGCACAAATTTATCTTTTTCCAATTATAACCATTCAGGCAAGCTGTACTTAGTACAATCAAAAATTTGTCCTGTAATTATATCCATTTGAATTGAATAAATTTATTAATTATATTAAATATATAACCAAATTGAAGGAAATTACTCTAAAGTGCACCCTGCGCATAAATTCATTATGCCACCCTAAACGGCAACACCGTCCAAGGAAAGACAATGTATTGCCCCTGTTGCAATACTACAAAAGAATATAGTACCACAACCTCAATCAATTGACCTCGTTGTTCTCTTTTCTCCTGCCCTCCGGCTCCGGATCGTCTTCATAAACTTCTTCAAGGTCTATCTGCTCTCGAGCTTCTTACTCTATTAAAAGCCGTTCTGACCATGCTTACTTACAGTTATCTTAATCCTACTCAATCTGCTCCTATTGTTGCAAAATCTCTAGCACCTTTGGATGAGACTGTTTGATGCGCAAAGAACCTGGTTGAAGTCCCACTCTCAAAAATAATTTAACAATACGTAAATTTAACTATAAACACGAACGTATTATCCTTCAAAATTGATGTGGCATCTGAAGTTATTGATTATATGCTTAACAATTATGTTTGGCCCACCGGGACATTTGTTCGCGAGTTTGAATATAAGCCACATAAAATAAAAATAAAATTAATAACTTAAAATCAATTTCTCATCATGACACTGAGCCAAAAAACTAATTTCAAACTCTGCTTTAAGTATTGTATACCAAAACGTTAGAGGTTTAAATACTAAATTGAACGATTTATATTTAAAAGGCTTAGACTGTCAATATGTATTCATTCTTCAATACTCTTCGAAGAAGTTAATGACCCCTTCATTGAGTCAACCGAATTTAAAGCAATACGGGTTCTGGTAGGCAAACGTTTCGTTTATTAAGCTGTTTGCTACATCGCTCATAATTCTGAATTTTCGCTATAATCTCAACATATTGCGCTACTTAGGTGTTTAGTTCAATGATTACTTGAAATTACTCGATGGTTCTACTTGGCGTCTTCAATATGCGAGGCATATAATGTACTCTCATAGATATATTTATCGTTCCAAATTCATTGGTTTACAAAAAAACTTGAAATTTGACAAATAAAAAGTCGCGATCTTTTAAATTGTTTAAAATGACTATTCAGTTTTCCCGCACGTTTATTTTAAATTAAATAAAAAATGCTACAGATCTTATTTGTAAAGTTAAAAGGAATTTAATACAAAACCTTGAATCGTTAACTCCAAGCGCAGAGTGAATGGTTTCCGTCATTTATGAAATATCAAAACACCGTGGCTTTTGACTGCCAATCAATTTCCAACATGTTTGTCCAATTCTTCAGGTCAAATTATTCCTTTAACTCGCCTCTGAACAAAGCTTATCCTATAAACTCTGTCCCATCACCTCTGCTATTATTCCGGCAATATCTTCCGAGAAAGTATGTTATTTTTTAAGTAACTTAAGGAATCTTTTAAGGCTGGCCCCGATTTGATCCCGACTTGGTTCTGTAAAAATTGTGCTGAACACCTTTATGAATCCTTAACAAATTTATTAAATCTTTCTCCTCAGCTTCGGGTTTTCCCTTCAGCTTGGAAATTAATATTCATTAAACCCCTTCATGAAACCGGGAGTAGGTCCTCTATAGAAAATTATCGGGGTGTAGCTAAGGTTTCTGCTTTTCCAAAACTATTTGAAGCTTTGTTATGGGTTCTCAGCCGACCAAATTGGTGCACCGTACAGAAGTACAGACCGTATCACGCTTGCATATAGCCGTCTGCTTTGTTGCCAGGACCTCCTTTATTCACCATAAGCCGTGAGAGCGCCTCTGCAACTTTTTCTGTTTTCTCAACTGCATATTCTAGATGAGGCTTGAATGTCAACCTAGCGTCGAACGTTATGCCTAAATATTTGAGGACAGGTTTCGAGACGATTTCATGTCCCCCAACTTCTATTTTAATGACTTCACGAGCTTTTCTGCTACTTATAAAAACTGCGTCGGTTTTTTGTTGCGCTAGCTGGAGGCCAGCATCCACAACCATGTTTGAACTCGCTTAATTGTTAGGCTTGCCCTTTGCTCAACATCTTTTACGTGCTTGGCCACGATTATTAGAGCTATCTCATCCGCAAAACCAATAATTTTCGCACCCTCTGATCCTTGTGGTACTCCTCCTGAAATGTTCTTTTTTTTGGTACTCTATCTTCTATGTAGTTACTTAATATTTTCCGTAGATATATCGGTACTTGAAAACCACAGACAGTTTCTGCAATTTTTTTCCAGCTTGCGGAATTAAACGCATTTTTAACGTCCAGCGTGATTACCAGACAATATTCTTTTGATCCACCTTTCCCCCTTGTTCCACTGATTACTTCTTCTGTTATTTTCTTCACCAGCATAGCTGCATCTACAGTTGATCGCCCTTTTCTAAATCCAAACTGCGCTTCTGCGAGGTTTCCACCTTTCTCAATTTCATTTATCAGCCTGTTGCTTATAATTCACTCCAGCAATTTACCGGCTGTGTCCAGCTTGCAAATTGGACGATAGGTTTCCCAGTTTTCGGTAGGAGAACCAATCGCTGGCGCTTTCATATTGGAGGAAATATACCATCTTTTAGACATTCGTTAAATGTTCTGACAAGGGCTTCTATGTTGGTATTAGCAACTAGTTTTAAAATTCGATTTGGAACAAGATCAGGGCCAGGTGCTTTTTTGTCTTTCAAGCTTTTGACGGCCAATTGAACCTCCCCTGCTGTGATCGCCGGTGTTTCATTTATTTTAGGGGGAAATTTTTCCCGTTCAAACGGCTGTTGGGCTGGGAATAAAACACTCACTATATTTTCTAGCTTTTTTGGGCATGTTATCTGCGGTTGAATCGATTTCTGCAGCTTTTGGGTCAACATTTTGTATGCTAAGCCCCACGGGTCTTTATCTGCGCTGTCACTTATGTCTTCTAAAACAATTTATCTTGCTGGTTTTATTGCCTTTTTCAGTGCCGTTCTTTTTTCTTTGTACGCATTTTGCTGCTCTATAAAATTTAGACTATTTCTTCTGGCTCTCTGGTAGTTTCGCCTTGCTCTATTGCATTGCCGGCGAAGGTTCGCAATATCTTCGCTCCACCAGTACACAGGTGCGCTTCTGGACGATACAGATTTTCTCCTCATAGAGGCGTCGCAAGCTACTTTAATGCTATTCATTAGTTGATTTGCCGTGTTTATCGCTCCTTCCGGTAGCATTATATCTGATATTATTACTTTGAGTGCTTCTTCATCAAGCGTATACATATTCCAGCCAACTGATTTTGCCTTTGGATTGCTTTGTATCCCTACTTTGTCTTTAATCGAAAATATTATTGCCTGGTGATCACTGTATGTATAGTCTTCGCACACTTGCCACGACGCTCTTCGAAATATGTTTTACTTACGAAAGTAAGGTCAATTATGGACCCCCTTCTATCTCTTTGGAAGGTAAGTTTATCACCTGTGTTTAACAGGGCTAGTTCTAGCGTTGATAGTGCCGGGAGCAAAGCCCTACCTTTAGCATTTGTCCAACGGCTGCCCCATTCTCGGGCCCATGCATTAAAGTCACCGGCGATTACAACTGATGATCTGGTTCTCGCGTCGTTTACTAGATTGTCTAGGACGCTTTCGAAATCATCGAGATTAAAACTAGGTGGTATATAGCAGCTGTAAATAACAAAATTCGACACTTGCACGCAGATGAAACCTGTTTCCACCTTCAGATGCTCAATCGCAATGTGCTTCACTTGTGAGGAGTTCTTTCTTGAGCATATTGCGCACTTTACTTCTTTTTTGCATTCCACCGCTTTGTGGTTTGTCTCTCCGCAGTTGAAGCACGCATTCTTTATGTCGAACGCACTCTTGCAATTTCTAGCAAGGTGACCAAACTCTAGACATTTAAAACATTTTATTGGCAGGATTTTCATTCGAATTCGGGAGATTACCCACCCAACACACACTATATCGGCGGCTATCAGTTTGTTTGCAACTGTAATGGGAAGGAGAAGAGTTGCTATTTTAGTCCAGCAATAGGCGCTCCTTAAGGACTTTACGCATATTTCGGCAAACTGTTTTCCATCAAACTCTTTCTCTAGCGCAGTACAAAGCTCTTGTTTGCTTGTAAGTTCATCAAGGTCTCTAATTTCTGTAGAGGTTTCCGCTGTTAGCGTCTGAACCGAGGCTTTATCGCCTAGCGCTGCTGAAACGCAAGTTTTAACTCTTGCATAACTCTAATCGTCCTTTCCATTGTGAAGAGTGTCAGTCTGTGCGTCGTGCTTCGATTCGTTCGCCTCTGCAGACCCCCGTTCCACCTATATCGTGCGCAGAAATTCATAATTCTCCTATTACGGACTGTCAACGTTCGCAATTTCAATGTACGTCTCCGATGCCTGTAGTCCAACAACAATAAACTGATGCGCCTTTGTTCGGGCAGCAGAAAGGTTATGCTGACTTACTGCAAACCGTGCTAAGAGAAATCTCTGCTTTAAGATCTGATCATCAAAAGGCACTTTCGCTAATCAACACTCTTCATGACGACAAAATGGTGCTTACTAAAAAAGTGGACGAGTTACAGGAACAACTAAAGATGTCGTATGCTTGCGAGAAAGTGTATCTATGCTCTGTAACAACAAACCCCCTTGCGCTCTTAAGCCGTCGTTGCCGCTTGCTGTCTCTGAGAGTAAACATCACTCTTCTTATCGTTGTTTGCCTGTTGCTGTCGATAAAACGCTGTCGCCCTCTGTTCTCGTCGATTCGTCATTTGATGGTGCTTCTCCCACTATGCCGCTATCATATGCTCATGCTGCTGCTGCTACTGCCTCTGTTGGCTCTCCATCAGCTGTCGCTAACGGGCGGTCTTCACCTGCTTCCAATTGTCGCTTGCTTTCTGCTTCTTGTCGTCGCAAGCGAGAGAGAGATTAGTTCTCTGGGCATTTTGAAAGCATACTTTTTCATTTACAACATGTCGTAGAGCAAGAAGGTTCGTGTCCTGCGTGATATTCAAACTCCAAACCCACTTATATTGTCGGTATAAATTAGTTACTTTGCAAAGATCAGTCACGCGACATTCGATTTTATAAATATATCTTATTGAAAGGCTTTTTTGTGCTCGAAGAGCCTATGATAAACGACGTTGTCACAATGAAAGATGCTACGAAATGCGAAAATGGCTGTCAAACTACAAAAATGACAGTTGAAAGCAAGCGAGCGCTCGCTTGTCGATCGGTTTGCGAGAGCAAGAATACTTTCAACTTTTTGCGGTCTTCACGTGCGACATGTCGCTTGCTTTCAGAAGTAAGCGAGCATTGAAAGCAGGTGAAGACCGCAAGTAATGTAAAAACGCCTGTGCTGTCTGCTGCCGTCCGTACTGAGCCTTCTGCTTCAGTGGCTGCTTCTACTTCACGTTTTTTTAACTATGTTAATACAGCAAGAGGAAGTGGTGTCAATAACAACAGTACAGCTGATACGCGGTCGTCCAATTCAATAAGTAGAAGTGTAGAAAATAACAAAAGAAAAGGTAAAAGTAAACAACTCTTTGTTGGCTCAGATTCACATTCTGAATTGGAAGTGTCCGAACGTTTCAAATGGCTGCATCTTTCGCTCTTCTCAACTTCAGTAACAGCTGATAAATTCAAAGAATATATTGCGAAACGCACTGGCATTGAAAGTAATGCGATTTCTTGCTATAGTCTTGTCACAAGGAGTCCAGGCTAGTGATCTTAAAATTATTAATTTTAAACTGGGTGTGCATGTAAACTCATACTCTAAGCTTTCATTGCCTGAATTACGGCCTGCTAACGTAGTTGTCCGCCCGTTTCGTTTTTTTTCCAAAAAACGAAGAGCTTCATCAAATCTCCGACAGCAAACGGTCGGCACAAGTGCCGAGTGTAAGTCTGAAGATTTACATGCAAAATATCTCTGGAATAAGAACTAAATCTCAGATTGTACGCTTATTTAGCTCTCATCTTGAATACGACGTTATTGTAATTATTGAGACTTGGCTGAATGCAAACTTTTTCTGTCATGAGTTTTTCGACTCTAACCTCTACACTGTTTTTCGTAAATATAGGAATTCCGCGCTAACTGGCTGTGCTAGAGGTGGTGGCGTTCTTATAGCTGTACAAAAAAAACACCATGTTTCTATGATTGAACTTGAAAATCAAAATGCGTTACTTGACCAATTATGCGTGCGTTTCCATGGTAGTACAGACTGCTTGTTTGTTTGTGCATCATACATTCCGCCTAATAGTTGCCACAGCCTTTACACAGCTCATGTCGATAATGTTTCTTCTCTCGCTTTGAATAAAGTGGGTGGAGATTATCTTTGTGTGCTGGGTGATTTTAATCTTTGCAATATTAACTGGTCACGCACCATTTCAAAATCAGCTCTTGTTGCATGCGATGTTAATAATAGTAATGAAATTTACCTAGTTGATAGCTTTTTAAGCATTGATCTCATGCAAACTAACTGCTTTCCAAATAAGATTGGGCGCCCGTTAGACTTGATATTTTTAAGAAAATCTGTAAATTTTTCCCTATCTGAATGTAATTTTCCAATTTCTAAATCAGATATTCATCATCTACTTCTTGTTATTGATATAGAATTTTACAAATTTCTTAAAATTAGTAACATTAATTCTAGCTTAAGTTTTAATTTTAAGAAAGGCGATTTTTTTAAATTGAACAATCTATTGTTGGATATTAACTGGGATAGCATGTTTCACCACCGCGATGTTTCCCAGTCCTTTGAGATTTTTAGAACTACTGTTGTAGCCATGTGTAAAATTACTATTCCCCTTTTTAGAGAAATTCATTATAAAGTGCCCTGGCATAATGCGGCGTTAATGAAACTGCGAAATAAGAAAAATAAATTTCTATGTAAGTTTAAAAAAAAGTAACAATAGCGTACACCTCATCCAATATAAAAAATATTCTAAAGAATTTTCATGTCTGGATAAGTTTTTGCATCGAAATTACATCTTAAGATTTGAACATAATCTTAAGTCTAATCCGAAAGCATTTTGGCACTTTGTTAACTCTAAAAAATCCTGCTCCAGTATTCCATCAGCACTTTTTTCGAGGACAAAACTTCTAATACGCCTACAGCTGCTGCTAACTTATTTGCAAAATTTTTAAAATCAAATTTCTTAACTGAATCTAGCAAGGATAACAATGTTTCGTTCAATATTCAACAGTCTCTGAATTTTGGCAAATTATCGCTTACTTCTGAGGATGTGCTCAACGGCATCTCTACGCTAAAGTCCTCCTCACTAACAGACGTCGATGGTTTGTCTGCGATTTTCTTTAAATAATGTGAATCTTTAGCTTATCCATTGCTTAAAATTTTTAATAAATCCTTGTCGTCCGGTAATTTTCTAGATGATTGGAAAATAGCTCTCATCACACCCATCTACAAGAGTGGTAATAAAAATGATATAAGTAATTATAGACCCATCTCAAAACTCTCTGCAACCTCAAAACTTTTTGAGTGCATCATACAAAATAAACTTGTATCTGCTGTTAGGAACTCTATATGTCCGGAGCAGCATGGCTTTATCCCGGGCCGCTCAACGATATCTAATTTAGCAGTCTTTTCAGATGATTGCATAGCTGCTTTCCAATCAGGGTGTCAGATGGACGCCGTTTACACTGATTTTTCTAAGGCTTTTGATAGGGTTTCCCATTTTATCCTTTTGAAAAAATTGGCCGCCATTGGTTTTCCTGAGTTGGATTGCATCTTATTTACATAATCGTTGTTGCATGGTTGTTATCGATCAAGTTAGGTCGCTACCTTTTGTTGCACAATCCGGTATCCCGCAAGGTAGCATACTGAGTCCATTGTTTTTCATCTTGTTTATAAATGATATCTCTAACTGTTTCTCGTGGTCAAAGTTTTTGCTTTATGCGGATGACCTCAAGATTTATTCGCCAATTAGTAGCACGCGCGACTCTCAATTGATGCAAAACGACATAAATAATGTTAGCAATTGGTGCATCAAAAATAGGCTTTCGTTAAACATTAAATGTTTTCATGTCACCTATGCCAAACGCTGTAATGTAATTCAGACGTCTTTTTATATCGACATGTTACCCCTACAACGCTCAAGTGAAATTAAAGACCTGGGAGTAATCTTCGACTCAAAATTTACATTCGCTAATCATATTAATTGTATTATTAGTAAATCTTATGCCATGCTGGCCTTTGTAAGGCGCCATAGTTTGGAATTGACGTACCCGTATAAATAACTTTTATATATGGCTTTCGTAGGTTCCAGGCTTGAGTATGCGTCGTTCATATGGTCGCCATATTATGCGTGCCATATTGCTAGGATTGAGCGAATCCAAAAAGTATTCCTGCGCTTTGCACTACGAGATTAACGCTTTTTCGATCCCACCTATCAATCTAGATGCCTATTGATAGATTTAAAAACCTTGCAAAGCAGGCGAATAATCCTGTCTCTGTCTTTCTTTTTCGATTTAGTCTGTGGTATTGTAGATTGTCCCTTACTCCTTGAGAGGATTTGCTTTAATATTCCTACCAGATCTCTCCGATGTTCGGAAGTCTTCCATGTTGGCGTTTTAAGAGCTTTGTATGCACGAAATGCTCCCATCACTCGTGCTATAATTGAGTTCAACAGAATTTCTAAGCATGTTGATATGTAAATATGATGTAAATATTTTTTATAAGTAGATTTGTAAGTTTCTTGTTACTTCGAATATTTAAAATGTTCTATGCAGCCTGTAAGAATTTTGTTGTATTCATTGGCTATTAAATAAATAAATAAATAAATAGTAAGCGCATCTGGGCGCACCGCCTTTCTATTATTCTTTGATTTAGGCAACACAGTTTTCCATTGAGGTTCCTTTTGGCTTATGATGGTTTAAGGGCCAGTTTTTCAGTGCAAGTTAAACTCTGTTTGTCGTTTAAACTTAGTTTAAACTTAGTATGCCGTTTTTCAGTCAACTTTTAACGGAGTTTAAACTAAGTTTAAACGGCCGATCGCTCACGGTTAAACTTAGTTTAACTTATCAGCTGTTTGCTGCTTACTTCCTTTTGGTTGCAACAAATTTAATTGAGCGCAAGGAAACTAAGTTTAAATTTATACTGAGTTTAACAAAACTTAGTTTAAACTGAGTTTAAACCAGCACTGAAAAACTGGCTCTAAGAGGGCCAACATCTTTGTTTTTTGCCCCTATAGGTGCCGCTGCTTCGTTTGTTTGCAATGTTTTTTTGCTACTTTCTCCATTTGTTGTCTTGCCCATGGTGGCTTTCGGGGTTGTTTGCGAGGCGTATGTAGATACATATGTACGTGTGTACACGTTATATGTTTCCAAATCACGTTAACGCAAAATTTGTATAAATTGAAAATTATAATTATACAAAATGTAAACAAATATTGTTTTGTAAACATTGTTTGACTTGTTATGGACCACATATAAGAAAAAACTCCCATCAGCTGCTAACATTATATTACGTATACCTGTTTATTGTACCATGGTACAAAGTTGTGTTTTTAAATGCCTCATTTACATAGGAGCGTGCAACAGTTGTAGTTTTATTTTATTTAGGAATCTAAAATTTCACAATTTTCTAAGTAATATGTTCCTTTCTGTGGCCTATTAAAATGCAAAATTATTATAGGAATAACATTTGAATTTACAAGTTATTTAGTCCGGAAATTGCTGTCACTTGACCAACCCAAGCAGCAATGACACTAGAAACTTTTTATTATATTTTTATTATTCAAGATTGATTAATTAGCTTGATTATTATTATTATATCCGTATAACCACGACCTTAATAACAAATTTTTCTAATATGGCAAGCACACACAATAACAGATAAATATTTCTCTTAGATATTGGAAGAGGTTGTGAAAATTCTCTTACAGACGAAGAGAAATTTCTTAAATTTTCAAAAGCATTCTCACATGTGTTATGTATCTATGCGTTGGTATACGACCTCTTATGTGCCGAGATGAAAGTGCGTTGGTTGCAGCAGCACTATTTACCACATTTCTCTATTCAAGAATTGTTTTCCACCATGCACCAGATAACAACGCTGTGTTATGCAAAATTTGTGGTTAGTTCACGTTTAGCCCTTATTCGGTATCGACGTTTTAGCTTTTCCCGTTTGAGCGGATTGTGTAAATAAAATAAATAAAAAAAAAACATATGCTCATATACATAAAAGTACATCCACATGCTTCTCTTTTGGACAAAACGGATGTGTGTGGGCATTTTAATTGCCGTTTGCTCGCAATCAAAACGTATGGACAGCACTAGTTGTTGTATCCATAAAATAACACACATGAATTTTTATAGGCAACGCCACTTTTAAATTAAGAGTGTAAAAGGTGGTGCTAAGAAATAGTGGAAATATACTGCGACACTAGTTGCAAAGAAAATCAAGGAGATTTGTTGTATCTATTCATAAGTATGTATGTACATATGTATGAATACAAGTGAATACGAGTTGGTAGATACTATAGATACATACCTACATATGTATGTATATACAGCCATCCATAATACAATTTTGTGTATTGGAAATATGTTATTAAAATACATTTACTACTCATATTCTGTAAAATTTGGAGATGAACATGCACATATGCATACATAAATGCATTCAAACATTCATATGTGCATAAGCATATACATACATACTTACATGTACATATATTATTATGCTTGAAATTATTTGTTTCGTGTAAAACTGAAAAATTTATTATATTAAATAACCTGTACCAGCACGCACATGTCTATACATATGTATGTATGTATTTAAACGCATAAAATTTGTTCAGCCGATGATATTAAGTTTGTGATTACATATTGTGAAACGGTATTATGTATTCGATAACTCGCAAGCAAAGGAGCTAGTGATTTCTAAACATCCGTCGTTACTGCAATGCTCAATACAAAAGGATAAAGTGTGTGTGGCTGCGCGTCTTGCCGCAAAGGCTAATAGCAGAAATGTGTGGCGTAAAAATATCCTGCGCAGATAATTTCAAATGTCTTGACATATGCACTTATGAAATTACGTACATATTTGGTTCGCGTTAAAATAATAAAATTTAAAACTATTACGAGTTGATCATAGATACATACCAACTTACTAGTTTACGAATTTAAAATAATATTGGTATGAATATACGAAAAGAAAATAGGCAAACAAGTCTTTAGAATGCACGAACGGTGGTAACAAAAAAAATTTAATAAGACGAGTATCGTGAAAAAGACATGCTACCTTATTAAACGCATGCAAAAATACAAAATGTTACGGCGATTACTATCAAAAAACCGGAAAGAGAGTAAGTTTGAAAATTCATTCACAAGAGGAAGCGTTGAAGACGCCAACAGCAAATGGCGACAATGGTGTTCACATGGGCTTAGCTGGCAGCAATATCGAAGGGTTTGCCTTCTTCTGGATTGTCCTATTGTTTCCAATGGTGAGTTTTTTCACATCTATTTTTTTATTATTTACGAAAGATGAAAAAGTTTCATTCATTTCGCTATCTCATTCTGCACTTGCAATTTTTTTTCGTATGTATATATGCCGATATGCTATCTACATACACAATATACAAGCATATATATGTACAAGTATATGTATGTATTTACGTATACATTAATATTTCCGTCTAAGAAAATTTTCTGATGCACCTGTGTCGTGCAAAAATGGCGTTTCAGGTTCTTTTTATTTGTTATCCGGCAGCTGCTACTGGATATGTGTACACAAACATATTCGAGTAGAAGCACATACATACGTAATTAAATATCTACATACATATTTTCAACATAAACACGCACTATGTGCACATCGTAATCCATTAATGTATATTCGTACATAGATAAATACATACATACACATGTACATACATACATAAGTAGTATGTTTTAAAGGTTCTTCTACAGTATATATGTATGTATGTACAAACTTGATATGTATGGATGGATATAATATGCTGCGAGCACAACAGCACTGCAGTAACCAGAAACTGGTTTAAAACCAGATTGTTTGCATCTTTGCTTGGCTAACTTATTAATTGACTTTTTGGGTCTAAGGCCCACTTGTTAAAGCATTGTTACTAGCTATTTGTTTACCAAAGCATTGCAAGTATGTAAGATCATACTTGCAATGCTTAAACACATAAATATACAAAATGTATGTATGTATATGTGTACACACATACATACATACACACATACATATGTATTAGATAATATTTTATTTGCGTTCCCGTCCTTTTCGGAAAGATCACGCCTGAAAATAACATCTGCAATAAAAACATTATTTTATTTAGTGGTAAATAGGCATGCTAGATTTATTTAAAGGCTCAAAAATTATATGAAAACGACATAAAAAAAAATTATTATCAAAGGTTTTAGGTGTAAAAAATTATTTCTTCATAATACGTAAGTATTATGCACCCTTGTTCACAAAAATAATATTGAATTTCAAAATCATATTTCTTAAAATTTATATTTATTTATTTACTTTTTATAAATTTCATTTAAAATTCAGTAGGATCTGTAACGGAATTCATATATGTATATGTATATATAGCTTTCAAAGCTTACATAAAATTTGCAAAAATTAATCAAATTTTTAAAAATTGTTATCAAATTTTCAAAATTTTTATTCAAGATTTTTAGAAAAGTTTTGAGTATGCAGTTTCTTTGTTTCAAATCGCTGCAAATATTAAATTTTACCCAATTTGTACAAATAGATGCCGAAAAATTGATTGTGACAATATGTTTACCAAATTTACTGACGATACCTAACACTGTTGTTGAGATACAGACATTTCATTATAAGTGGGCGTGGCAAGGCCTATTTTTCAAAATTTCATAAAAATCCGGTTTCTTTGTTTAAAATCGCTCCAAATATAAATCTTAAATATACCGAAAAAACGAAGGTTAGGCGTGGTTTTTGACCTATCTTAACCTTAAGATTCTTTAAGAAATCTAAATTTTTACTCAAGTTGCCCGTGGGCAGGCGAAATTTTCTCTCTGTTGCTTATAATAACATTGCGGTTAGGGCTCGAGATGTGTGATATTGAAAATTTATAAACATTTTCAAAACGTTGGCGAACTTCAAAAATGTTCTCATGGTTTTACCGTATAAGTTTCTGTATCATGTAGTGTGACATTGAGCATAGCATTTCTCAAACAATTGGAAGTAGTTTGAGTTTTTCTGTTAAAAAAAGCCACCAAAATTAGCCAAAACATTGTTTATTTAAATAAACTTGTATGCAAGAATATTTGTTTTCTTTTGAAAACCTTAATTCCAATAATGAAAGCTACTTAAGCATAACCTTAGTTGCCAAGGCACTTTTGATTCTCAAAATTGACTCCTAAATAAGTCAACATTTGGCCCCATTTCTGCTACCGAAAATGACATTTTCATCTTTTTAAAATCGTTTACTAGTCAATTTGAACCTCTTTTATCCAAATGCTGGAATTCTGAACAATAATCGCTTCACTACTTCGTAGATCCAAAATTACACATTAACGTTGGATTGAACTTCTAAAGTTCATAATTTACGTTGAAAGAAAGAAGCTGCTGCCACATTCAATTGAGAGAATTGTAAGATTTGACATGTACATATGTACCTGTTCTCATTGACTCAAAGAAAGATAAACGATGATCGGGGCTATTTTCATAATCTTGAGCAAAAGAATTAATTTACGCCAGGTTTTTTCTAAAAATAAGATACAACAAAATCAAAGCAACGAATTTTTCATTGGTGGCTAGCACATTTAGGTGCGTGGGTTTTTGATGCTGCATTGTGCTGATTCCTTTACTGAGAGTACGCCTTCCGCGAAAACGTTTTCAACAGCTGGAATTCTAAATGTGTTAGAAACACTATTAAATTATTAAATTATTCAGCCATTAGTGAGTTTTAAAAACGCTCGATGTTTAATCGAAACCCCCAGAATCTCAGAGTGAAAAATCCAATATGGCAACCCTATCATCATAGTAAATCATTTACAGTTTCATTATTAAACAGAAAAATTCAGTCTGAAAAATAGGTAGCTTATTTATAAAGATGCAAAAAAAAAATTTGGAACACCAAATATAAATAAGGGACTCAAAATCAAATGAAATTATTTTTATATCAATAGAATTTATTTCATTATTCTAAATAGTATTATTTCTAACATTCTTAAACCATGTTCGGACCGACATCGAAAATATGTTTTCGGGCTAAAACTTGTGTTTTCGCACATGCAGAATTCGTAAAACGAAAACAGTTTTCACTGAAAACTATTTGAAAACTCAAGTTTCCCTTATTCTAATCGGTTGTCTTCACTAGTTTATTTGATAAATTTTGCAAAATTGGAAAGCATAATTTGTCATCTCTTATTTCTCACTTTTACAAAATTACTCCCAATTAATAGATTATTAAGTATTTTGAAAAAATGTATTAAACTTAATTGTCTCACAGCTTACCATTTTTATTAACGTTTTGGAAAAGAAATGTAAGCAAAGGAGTTTTGCAAATGTCAACGAAGTGTTGGTGCGAACACCTTGAGCCCACAATTTATAGAACACGTTTTCGTTGCTTTAGGTTGTTTTATGATAAAAACTCGTGTTTTCGTTGAAAAACGAACGAGAACTGCTTTTGTTTTTATTTAAAATTTAGATACTTTATTTTGAGACTAGAGGCCTTATTTTTAAACTTATGAATGCCAACTGGTCTAAAATTGCGCTTTTGTCTCTATTAGAGGAATTCGGGGGTTATTCCAATCTGTATCTCCACTAGTTATTTCGATATACATATTTATCGGAATGGAAAGTATATTTTGTTATCATTAAATGTTAAAACAATTTTAAAAAATATTAATAAAAAACATGGCAAAGCAAAAAAATTAAAAAGAATTCGAAGAAAGAAGCAAAGCAACTGTCAGAAAAGGGGCGACGTCCTGCTAATTGAATTGTGGCAGCCTCAAATTAAGTCTTTGCGCATGAAAATGGCCATATGATTGAATAAATGAAGATGGAGTTTCTGCAGAAATAAAATCGAATCGTATTTTGAAAATTATATTAATTCAGCAATTTTTATACTAATAAGAAAGAGTCCAAGTGCTGGTTCAATTAACAGTGGCCACGAAAGTGAGTACCACGATTTCTCCATACAAGCTATACAACACCGAGGACTTGGTGGAAGAAAGTATTGATGGTAAAAATTTCTTGTTTTTTTATTTTTGAACAATGTTATGTTTACATCTTTATTCATAGTGTGGATACATTCATACATATGTATATGTACATATTCTATTCATTCAGGTAACAATTCGATTTCGAGATCTATTAACATAGAACTTCTAATTTTGCTAGACGATCCTGCACCTTTCACCGTCGCCGTCTCACGTCACCGCTGCCATCACTGTTACCAATTTGCGAGCAACCAACACCTAGTGCCCCATAAATAAAAAACTTAACTTTCAATATTATTTGCTAAAAAAAATTACAAAATTTAAAAAGAAATAGAAAAGGAAAATAACGAATTTTCTGAAAGTAGGGAGCAACTAAAATATATTACCTAATAACTAATTGAAAATTACTATTATGCAATATAAAAAGGTTTGGTAAATAATGACATTTGAATTTTGAAGGTTTGTTTTACGAAGTATGAAAAACGGGATAGAATTTGTTTCCCTTTCTTTAAAATTAAATAATCAGTAATAGATGTTATTTACACAAAAGGAGGATATTTTTGCAGAAATGTGTATAGATTTTTATTAGAAATTCTGCAGACTTTTAATTTTAATTCATAAATACAACAACTAAAATTTAAATATACGAGCATACATTTTGTCAGATATTATTTTTAATTTTTAACTTACCAATAAATTTAGGATTAGTTTAACCAACGATATTATAGAAAAGTGCAAAAAATAGCGATTGATCATTTAACATTCTCTTAATTATCTTTTTTTATTATGAAAGGATTTAAATTTTTATTCCGATGACTTGATATTCCTCTGGATGTTCTATATTATACCAAGATCCAGAATACCATGTTTTGAAGAAAACCAAAAATTTCGCAATTTAAGGAGACACATCTTTTTTTTTTACAAGAAAAATAAATTAAACTAGATATCTCGACATTTTAATTTTTACAAATTTATGTTTCTGGCATAAGGCTAACTATTATGATATACGACTATTTTAAGTACATATGTATATTTAAATCTATTTCTTCCAGAAGTTGCATAACTTTTGCCACTCTGTCATATCAAATTTATATGATTGAGAAAAGCATTCTTAGAAAAAGCGCTTCAATTATATCCTTTAGATCCAACTTCTTAAGTTAATAGTTTCGTTTAATTAAGCAAACTTTTTCCCAATGTTCTTGAAGAAAATTTTATCGACGACCTCGAAAGTAAATGGCGTATTTTGATTTTGAATGACCTTTTAATTAAGAAAAAATTAAATTTCGAAGAGTTTTGGTTTCATGTGTTTAAATTAAAAAATCCATTTCGTGAACTCATGTACCCAAAATATTCGAACTTCTCATTATTTATTTGGAAGAGCGTTGTTGAGTTTACCCCATAGTAGTGAAAGGTTTTTCTTTCAACTACAATTATTAAAAAGTTCAAAACGAAATAAATTAAACGGAAGCAACGTTAACTCTCTAATGCTAATAAAAGATTGTTTCAATAACGAAAATTTCTTGAATTGGATTTCATCTAAAGATGTATTATTAAAATACACTCGTAGAAAACAGTGATTTGCAATTTGTGTTCTTTTTGAAATTCACTTTTTAGTATTATTAGTTAGTATAATCTTCAGGGTTTTGATATAAAGAATGACTTACCTGAGGTACTTTACTTTATTCATGTACATACGTTATACAAAAATACATATTAATAATTTATAATAAAAACTGAATTATATTAATTTAAGTACTTAATGCATAAAAACGAATCCCATACAATTTTGCTACTTTTCGAAACTGGTTTTTGATACACAAATGCCATCACTGCGTACCTGTAAGATGCAATATATAAATGGTTATTTGTTTAAAGAAATATTAATAAAATTAATTTTTTTATTAATAATTTGTAAGAAAATGAACAACTCTGTTCGCAAAAAGAACTTTAAGAAATAAATGAGATTTTTTAGCCACTTAAAATTTTCGCTTTATTCTAATAAAATTTAATGGGCTAAAAAGTGCATAAACGGAAACTTCGAACTTTTGATGAAAGTTGGTTGAAATTTTCAAAATTTTGTACACAGTTCGAAACTGATTAAAATGGATTTTTGTATAATATGAGCTAAATTAGTTTGTTGTTTAAAAAATTATGGACAACGCTACATGCATGCAGAATTTGCATTCCTTATGGAGATGTCGATTCCTTTACAAACACGACGAAGAGCTTTTCAATATTTCGTGTTTTTCTTTTCGATGGCCGAAGGATGATACACAGCTCAGAAATGAACTTCGGTTGTTTGCTTTAAATCTGTAACTACGTCGGCAACAAAAATTACTTACTTTTGTCCAGCATGAGTTTATTGACATTCCAAGTTACATTATTAACGAACATATGTATAATTATTCTTTGCTTATCCAATTCAAAAATCTTTCGTGAAAGCTTAAAATGCCGCCTGGTGATAAACTCCATAGCTTTACAACCCGAAGTACTGCTGCAGAAGATTTCTGATTGTATTCTCTACGTCAATTTATTATCTCCGGATATAATACGATTTTTTAATATTAAAATTTTCGCAATTAAATTTTTCAATGTAAACAAAGGCTGTTAGATATGTCAACGGAAACACTTAGAGTCGGTGCAATGTGCAACTAGGTGTATTCGTTAAGTGTCGATGAAAAACAAATATACATTTTTTTTTAATTTGACCAAATTTAGGATTAGAAGAGATCAACTTTACCCTGTGGTCACCATGGCCACGTGCGATGATTATTTCTGGTTTATTCATTTTCCGTTTTGCGGCTTCGTCACTTAGAAACAGATGTCACTAATTAATAAAAAAGGACAATCAAAATGAATTAGTCCAGAAGTAACTTTAAAGTGTGTAAACCAGATTAAAACTCAAATGTCTGAGTAAAGGCGAATCTTAAATCCAACTAATGCTTTTCTTAAGATTTTAATATTTCAGGGGTCACCTTAATAAATGTACGAGAATTTTACACTGTACATACAATGTTTGCACACTTTGCAAACTTACACATATTTAAACAGCTTCTTGTCGAAAATTCAGCCAACCGTAAAGAAATATACTGGAAACCAGTTTAAATACCGCCTGTTTTCTTGCAAAGCAAAAAAACAAACAATAGTGAGAAACTCGTCGATGATGGGAATGTGGTGTAACACAAATAACATTGTGTGAGAAAGGAAAATCTAAAATACAGACAAAAACAATAAAACTTAGTAAATGTATGCTCAATATGTAAGTGTGTAAAATTATTGCCAACGTATACACACAATGTAGAGATGCCAGGTCGAAAATGTACAAAATTAATTAAATGAAATAAAAAGCCTTTGAAAATTAACGACTCTTTTACATAATCGCTATCAGAAAATATACTATATTCTCAAAATCGGAATCGATATACATACATACATATATGTACACTATATACTACAATTTCAAAATTGGCATATTTGTATATTGGTTTTGCTTTGGTCAAACATGTGTGCTAAGTAATGACGGGATGCTTATTATGTCAAAACGGCAACTTTCATAATTTATTTACATTGCTTTAACCCATAAATACACGTTGGAGGAAAAATAGCCAACAAAACTTAGGAGTAAACAAAAAAAATTGTTTACATATGTTTAGAAAAGCGTAAATGAAGAATAGCTAAAATGTCAACAGAGTAAACATTCAAACTTAGTCCATGGAATGAAAAAATAATTAGGTAGGTAGATACTTAGTAGTAGGTATGTGTGGCTGTCACTGATAATTCAGCGACACACTTACAGCGACCATCTACAGTTCTTGACGAATCTCGTCAAGCATCTTGGGTCTATATCACCTAATTCCCCAAGTCCCCTAGAAACCGTAGCCTGCTTCTCGCTAGCGCTGGTCAAATGCATAGGAGGTGTAGAACAGTTTCCTCCACTTCATAATTTTTACGGCTTCTACAGCATCTGTGAAGGGTACTCCGGGACGCCCGCGTGGTTGCCTATTAGTCAGTGCCTTGTCAGACTACGCGACCGTTTACGGTCCCCTCTGGGCCAAGTAGGCCTAGAGATCTTACAGGTCGCAGTTTGTGTCCAGTTAAGAGTTAAGCCGTTTTGGTGCAGGAGAAAGGTGTTTCGAAGGGTTTGCATTTTGCTGCAGCCTTCGTCGTTTACCAGCATAAAAGTCGGCTTTGTCGAAATGCTTCTCACATACTCTCACCGAATCGGAAAAATTTATTTGGCAAGCTTCGATTTTTTTTCAAGCTTTGTATGTACAAATATGTATAACTTTTTCACAAAACTTTTTGCATACTTTTTTTATATATATTTTGAACATATTTAGAGGTAAAAAATTTTATAAGGTTTGACGTAATAACGCTCCGGCATTCAGGTGCAGTCAGTACTTAGCACACTTTTTAGTGTAGTATATAGGCGCAGCAAACTTTTTTTTGAACTTTTTTGTTTTGAATTGTCAAATTTCGTATTGTGTTGTGATAAAAATGTATTCAGTACAATTCTAGGCCGTTGATAAAATATTTTTGAAACTTTAGCTTTTAAAAGCAAAAACAAAATAAAAAGAGCTCACAATTTTTTTTGAATATGCCTTGTATTTTATTAACTACCTTATTATATTACCACTATTTTCGTTGTTTGGTAGCAGTGCTTCTTCGAGTCTTAACAAAGTCGGCGTCAATTTGATTCACTATCGTAGGAACGGACGTAAGGTCTATTTATATTTATATAGATTTCTCAGTCAAACGATTTTAATTTCCTGACGAATTACTGGTTTCCATGGGTAATCCTGAAACAAGAGATATTTCTTTTAGTTTGTGTTCTGAAGTGTTTTTTAACTTACATCCGCTTGGTCAGGGCATTCAAAAAGGAAAAAGCTCTATTTGACATCTGCGGCACGACAAATTGCAGAGAATCCTGTCCCTGCTATAATTCATTGGATATTTTGTAAGTCTGCTGTAGTGAACATTATATACTTTGTTTTTATATACTTGTTAATTTTAATTAAGTTAACTATGAATTTATTTATACGAGTATGTACCAAGGCACATCGAATAGGTAGCCACAGCAAACTTTTTTTTGAACTTTTTTCATATTTTATTGTAATTTGAATTGTAAAATTTTGAATTTCGTTGAGATAAGAATGCTTTCAATACAATTCAAGGTAGTTGATCAAGGCGAATTTATACAAGGTGGTGGTAATCAATCAGCTGGTTGCTTGTTCTTCTTATTTTATAAAATTAAGGATGTCAGTAAAAGGTAATGACGAAGAATTTTGTTTACATATTTTGATATTTTGAAGCTCGTGATTTGAAAACTTATGAAATTTTGTAAAAAATAAAGACATTTCAAAATATAAAAAATGGGAAAGTGCGCGGTGTGTCTAAAAAAAAAAGGAAGTGTGAAAGGACCTTTTTTCAAGGTTCCAATAAGCGGCTGATGTGCTTGAGATCCAGCCGTACGCAGCTTGGAGCGAAACGCAGGCGCAAGTAAAGCAGCCTATAAAGCATATTAAAATCTACAAGCTGGAAATTTGCGATTGATTGTGACTAAATATAGAGAAGAAATCTGCAATCTGAAATGTCTTACTCCTGCAATTTACGAATCCTGCCAATTATTTTCTTTTCTTCAATAAATTTTCTACAAGTATGCATTAGAAAAAACTTTTTCTATTATTAAGATCTTGCTTGCCCTGACTGAGATTCGAACCTCGAACTCTCCGGCATATCAAGTTATAGCACACACCGCTACCAACTCGACCACAGCGGCCATATATCCTATATATACATATATATATCAGTAGTAATATTTAAGTTGTAAACTTCTTTTTTCAAAATAATTCTACGTTCTCCTGTCCGCGATTCTTCTATAGAACGTTCGAATTTGATCGATATTTGCAATACATTTACAGATATAGACACATCACACAACATCACTCATCACATCACATCCTCGCCACAAGTTATACAATCACCAACAAAAACATATGCTATGTATATCAAATACTGAAATATCGGCTACTTTAGTTAAGCTACCAACTTTTTGGTCAGGTTATCCTGAAGCTTGGTTTGTGCATACAGAAGCACAATTTGCGGCTAAAGGAATAGAGGCAGATAGTACAAAATATGAATATTTAATATTCTCTATACCGCAGAAGCTTAATATGACAATTATAGATGTAATAACTGTATATCCGATAACGTTTTCCTGGTCCAAGATGAGGTAGACCACGTAATTTCAAATAAAAATAATATAGTTTTGTTAATAACTCGTATACAGCGTGTTTTATCACATTTTATTTTAAAAATTCATGTATTATTGACATAAAATGTGTGCTTCTGCGTTGCAATAAACGTGAGTACTTTAGTACGGTCTAAGCGGCTTTGCCGAGGTCAACAAAACACGCCAGCTGCCCCTATATTTTGCTAATTGGCGCCTATTGAAAATCCCAAGTATAGCCAAGTCTTTTTCCACTTGGTCTTTCCAGAGGAGGTCTCCTTTTCCTCTGCTACCATCAGCACGTACCGCGTCAAAAACCTTCAGGGCTGGAGCTATTTTATCCATTCGAACGATGTTACCTAGCCAGCGGAGCCGCTGGTTCTTAATCCGCTGCCCTATGTTTACATCCTTGTACAGCTCGAACAGCTCATCGTTCCATCGTACGCGGTATTCGCCGTCGCAAAGACGCAAAGGTGCATAAATCTTTCGAAGAATCTTTCTCTCGAAGACTCCAAAAGCTCTCTCATCTGATGTTGTCATCGTCCATGCTTCTGCGCCATATAATAGGACGGGCATGATGAGAGACTTATACAGTGCGATTTTTGTCCGTCGAGAGAGGACTTTACTGTGCCATTACCTACTCAGTCCGAAGTAGCACTTGTTGGCAAGAGAGATTCTGCGTTGAATTTCAAGGCTGACTCTACTTTTTTAAAGTTATAACTGTCAACAGTGATGTTAGATCCCAGTCGTGAATATTCCGACTGTGTATTTGATGACAGGAGATACTTCGTCTTGCCCTCGTTCACTTCCAGACCCATTCGCTTCGCTTCTCTATCCAGTTCGGAGAAGGCAGAACTAACTGCGCGGTTGTTAAGACCGATGATGTCAATGTCATCGGCGTGCGCCAGTAATTACACTCTCTTATAAAAGATGGTGTCTAACCGATTTAGTTCTGCGACTCGAATTATCTTCTCCAGCATCAGGTTAAAGAAATCGCTCGACAAATAGTCACCTTGTCTGAAACGTCGGTTGCTCCTTCCCAATTCTGACGGAGCTGGTGGTGTTGCTCAACGTCATTCTGACATTGCGGCATATAGGAAACTTCTTTTTGTGCTGTCGAAGGCGGCTTTGAAGTCGACAAAAAGATGGTGTGTGTCGATTCTTCTTTCTCGGGTCCTTTTCAAGATCTGGCGTATTGTGAATATCTGATCGGTGGTGGATTTACCAGGTCTAAGGCCACACTGATAAGGTTCAATCAGTTCATTGACGATGGGCTTAAGTCTTTCACACAATATACTCGACAGAACCATACATATGTATATGCGATGTTAAGAAGACTAATCCCGCGATAATTGACGCAAACTGCAGGATCACCATTTTTGTGGATTGAGCAGAGCACACCGAAGTTCCAATCAGCAGGCATGCGTTCTTCCGACCTTATTATAGAAATGAGCTCATGCATGCACTTAACCAGTCTTCTCTGCCATACTTAAATAACTCAGCTGGTATTCAACATCTTCTCCAAGGTTGTTGCAGTTTCTTCCATTAAGGAGTGTAGAGAAGCGCTCCCTTCATAATTTAAGTATGCTGTGGATACCAGTCACCAGGTCGCCGTTGTCATGCACAGAGGCGGGTGCGGATCTTAGCTGCTACAAGAAAATGATCCGAGTCGATGTTGGCTCCTCGGATCGTGCGCACATTAAGATACTGGAAGTATGCCATCCGCCTATCACAACGTGGTCGATTTGGTTTCGTGTCTTACCATCTGGAGATTGCCACGTAGCCTGGTAAATCTTCTTTTGCTGGAACCTGGTACTACAGGCTACCATGTTTCGGGCCCCGGCGAAGACGATAAGTCTCAATCCGTTATCGGACGTTTCGTCGTGGCGTGGGCGCAAATCAGGGAGATGTTGAAGAATCTCGCCTTGATGCGGATTGTGGCGAGACGTTCGTCCACCGGAGTGAACAACAGTACTTTACGGCAAAGTCTCTCTCCCACCACAAATCCGACACCGATTTTGCGCTCCTTTACATGGCAGCTGTAGTAGATATCGCAAGGGCCTATTGATTTTTTCCCTTGCCCCGTCTATCGCATCTCTAAGATGGCGGTGATGATGTCAGCTCTGCTGAGGACATCAACCAGCCAGCAGAGGTACCTTCCCAATTAATGGTCCGGACATTCCAGGTGAATTCCCTCAAATCCTGTCCATTTAAACATTTGCTGTGGTCGTCATCAAAAAAGGGGGGTTTTATCCAAGGCTTTGTCTTTTTTTTTGGATATTTGTGTTCGTGGCAGGTTCCAAGCCCTGCGCACAACCCATTGCTGGGAAGAGTACTTTCACATAACTAATTAATTTAATGATTTTGCGCACGGCGTAGAAATCCCTTGATTTTAGTTTTTATTTCGGATGAGAGCGTGGGAGTTTTTTAAGAGCGTACACATTTGTGAGCTAGGTTTTGTCAAAAAAATAAGCTGAATTCAGCCAATCTACAATCGGATTTAGGTCCAATTTACCTCCTCTAATGAAACACAATACTTATTGCTTATTTTACACTTAGCACATCTTTACCACAATTTTCGCAATACGGTAAAATTTGCTTTCTGTGTTTTCCAGACTTCTAAATTGCAAATATGGATTATGGAGCTGATTTTTCATATGGGAGTGAGAAAGCTCTCATATTTTACCCAAAAGGTATAATTACATACAGGTCTAATCGACAATTATACTCATATGGGAGGAGTTTCGACTAATTAATACCCGATTGAAAAATTTTGCGAAAATTCTCTCTACTCTCTTATGAGATTATTAGCACAAATTTTCGCATCATATGATAACGCGACCATCGCATTCTTACTTGTTAGCTCATACTTGTTTCGCTACTTGTCTAAGCAATATACGGTTATGTAAGCCTAACTGAAACTTAGGCAATTGTGCGACTCAAATGGTGAGTTTTAGACGGAAAGCCATCAGTGTTTCTGTTTTGGCCCAATTCGACTAAAATTGGTAGTTAGGAATTTTAACTCTAACTTTTCAAGCAAGCCCTTTTACAGATTTTTAAATGTTACCAAATGATTTTTGTTAAGCGTTTCATAGTCCTTTTCACTAGATAAGCAAAACGGAAGGAGATGTGACGAAGTAAAACCAGGAATTAGTTGAAATCTGCATATGTCCTTAACTTAAATTTGTGTGAAAATATTTATTCTTAGTGACATCACATAAAAGTTTTGTGTGGATACATTACTCTGAACAACTAACAGTAAGTAAAATGGCGATCATTGAATTTGAAGTCTAAAATTTAGGGAAGATAACTCACTTAACATTGAGTTTTTTTCTTGTGGATATACTAAAATTATAGCTGACTATAGTAACGAAAATGCTGTTATTTTTTCGACGAGGATTTTTTATATAACAACAGAGAAATTCAAACATAAATCAACATGTGCATTGAACAAATAAACTGTTGGACCCTTGCTTTTGTGTTTAGTTTGGAGGCTAGAGGTAACTCGGAAATCTGCGCAAATTGGTCGGAATCGAGAATCTAGCAGAACAAAACTCTTTGCACTGATTCGCTTTGATAGACACCCCTTTGCATTTACTGGTTTATGGGATAACTTACAATCATAAAATTCAAAATTATAAGATTGTAATTAAAAGGGAAAATTTGTTTTTTTTTTCATTGTTGCAAGCTACATATTGGTTGAAAACCTAATTAAACATTGTTCACAAAATTACCTGTAATATTGATACGAGGGGGGTTTGATAAGTCTGTGACTTTTTGAATAAAATATATTGTTTTTGACAAAAAAGCGTTCCATTTCTCATCAAAATTTCCTTTTAAACATTTGGTCCAGCATTTTTCCAACTTTTTATTCGTTCCAAATTATAGATTTTCTCAAAGCTCTCAAATCATGCGTTTGTTTCTGCCATTTCGACCAATTTGGAAAAAGCAAATAGTCGCATGGGACTAAATTTGAAAAAAAATGCTGGATGGGGTAGGAGTTCGTAGCCCAATTCATGGATTTTTGCCATGGTGACAACACTCGTGTGCACCCATGCATTATGGTTGATGTAAATTTAACCATTTTAATTAAAAGGTCTTTGGCTTTCTTGCTTGCTAATAATAAAGAATAAAGGTATATTTCAGTAGTATATTTCTCTGTGTTTTTTTGAATGAAAAATACAAAAGACTTGTATCAAACCAAGCATAAAATATTTCTTGCAAGGTATTCTTGCATGTAAGAAATCAATCGGAACATGCCTGATGGTGATTTGTTGTCGTGCAGGGAGGCTCTGGCGCAATAGATAATATGATACAAAATTCTCTCTCTTTACCAATTATGACATGATACGAATTGTTTTGCCTCGTAAAAACCGTTGCTGTCATCTTAAAAGACTTTTATATAGACGATCTGCTCACCGGTTCATCGTGTATAAAAGAACTTCGGTCGGTGCAACAAACGTTTCCGAGAAAAAGGATTTCGAACATCGAAAGTGGCCATCGAATTGTGCAAAATTAAACTAAAGCAAGTCCAACTCATCCGAATCTATTATATTGCTGGCGGGAACGATGTGAACGCCTTGGGGCTAATAAGGACCACGAACGAAGACCATTTAAAATTTGCAGAAAACTTAAAGAAACCGCTTGGTTATCTGACTAAAAGAGCTTTTTTGTGCGATGCTAGTACGCTGTTTGATCCTCTGGGCCTACTTGCCCCAGCAACGATGCGGCCAAAGATGTGGTGCGCCAATGTTGGCAGTTTCGTTGATCTCCTCGAAAGCAATCTTAATGTTAAAATATTAAATGTAAATACCATATTTAATTTTTGACACTACATACATATGTACATATGTAAGTATGTTTGAATTCGAGGATGCCAAACCCAAAATATTGTATTATCAATATTATTGAAGATTTTATGAAGATTTAACCTAAGCTACAGCATTGAGAGATATAATTTTGTATGATAAATCTCATAATATTAGGCGTTTAATTTCGTCAAAGGCCTAAATCTTTATTAAATCTCACAATGCAGATATAATAAAAGGAAGACATTTCAAATTAACATTATTAAATATTCATTCAAATGAGCCTTCTTTCGGACTAATGCAAACCGGGAAATAAAAGGATTTTGGCAAGTTGTTCTTGTTTACATTTGCAAGAGAAAATACACGATATCACGCAACGATACAAAGGGTTTGGCTATTGCATAATTGATAAATTGAGTATTTAGTATTCAATGTTCAGGGGCACTTAACCAGTCGACTTCTATTACATAAACAATTAAAGCTTTAACACTTTACAACGCTCACTTTGTACATACATACATACATACATACATATAACTAAACAAGTAATATATATTCTTTTGTTTTTTTTTTCTTTAAGGATATTTGTTGCTCCTGCTTTTCACGGTTCTTCTTACTCCTTTACTGGCCCAACAGCAAAAGTTTCGCGTTACTCCATACGATCTTCAAGTGCTCGAAAATGCAGAAGGCATGATGCGATGTGAAGTGTCTAATCAAGCAGGTGCTGTGCAGTGGACGAAAGATGGGTTTGCGCTCGGATTTTCAGCCGTCATTCCGGGATTCCCCCGTTATTCGGTCTTAGGCGATCGAAAACAAGGCGTGTATAATTTACGAATATCAAATGCTTCTATTACTGACGATGCAGAATATCAGTGTCAAGTGGGGCCTGCGCGACTTAACTCTGCCATTCGGGCAAACGCGAAGTTAACAGTAATATGTAAGAAAAATATTTAATTTTAATTTTAAGGATTTTAAACAAATTTTCATAACAATTTAACAATTTAATTTGTAAAAAGTATATACGATTCATTGTTTTAATTTGTAGAATTTAATGCATAGTTGTAAATCATTATAAATTTTATTATTAAAACATTAATTTCTAAAAGCTATTAGTTAACATTAGTTTAGCTTTAACTCTGAGTTAGGGTGCGTTTGCCAGAAGTTGAATACAAGCTTTTTAGCGGCCAAAACAACGAAAAAACAAACACAAATATCCCTTAGCAGAGGAGTTACTCATATCGCAAATTTGCTAGTTTTACGAGTAGGTAGTTGCTTCGTGCCATTTAATAACTCATGTTTTATAATTTTTAATAAAGGGTGTTTGACGTGAATACTGGCACCAAATTTGGTGAGGACTGATTAAATGGGTTTTGAGATGCACCTACGCAGGGGCGGAACTATAATGCCGTTAAATTTACTATAGAAGCACTGATGAAAATAATGTAGAAGAACTGCAGCGAAGGCGTCAAATCTGGTGAACGTTCTCTGTTATTTTGAATTTCTAATTGGTATTTTTTGTCTCAGTGATATTCCGTCACTAACGCAACCACTGAGCGTGATTCTGCAGTAAGAAACAATTGACCTCCCATCAGATGTCGTAACAACACTGTGAGTGAGAAAAACTCGAACTTGCGGTCGCCAAAATCATCGAAACAATCACCCATTTCAAACCTGTGAATAACACTATAAAGTTTCTGCATAAATACCCTTAATCGAAATGGTCACAGAAGATTTGAAGACCAGGTATTGTAAAGACGTCCTGAAAAGTTTCAATCTCAGTCTGCTGTTGCCCAAGCTCAACATCCACTTAGAAGCGAAAGGTATCGCCGAACTAATCAACAACCTGATAAAACGTTACGGTATGATTTTACACGTTCTGAACAACAAAAAACTGAAATTGGGAGCAGAATTAGCACTTTGGCAACAACAATGGGAGCTGTAAATAGATTCCGGGACTCAGATGACGTCAGCTATCGAAACACTGAAATATTGTGATAAAGACTATTCATACTTTACTTCGCGTCTTTCTTTCTCGTTTTTGCGTCGAACTAAAACTTGGCTCAGAAAAACTATGCTCCAGGAAAGATTAAATGAACATAAACTACAACATTGAATTGAAGCCCGAAGAAGTGATGGAAAGATTTTTCATGGGCAAACACCGCGTCTGAATAAGTGGTCCAAATGTATTAAAAATAAAACTTTATTTTCATCAACATAATATCATCAAATGATTTTCGTTATTCAAAGAGAAGAAACAAATAATCGCGTTTTCGAAAATTATCAACAAAAGACAGGAAGCCGTTATTTTGTACTGCCGTTGTAGACTTTTCGGGCTTTCGAGTTCCTCCAAAAAAATAATCCGTTTCGATATTTTTCCCGAAAAAAAAGATATGCACATCCAAATTAAATTAAGATCAATGATTAATTCAATATACTTAATTTGACATACTTTTCTATGGGCTCACTATTCAGAACAATTTGGTTTTCCTCACATTAAGTTTCATCTTAGTCAATCAAATATGAGATATAGCTACATTATATATCTGCAATTAAGAATAAATTTGAATTTTGTAACCCTTTTTTGGTATTATTAATAAAGTTCGGAACGTAGAGCCATATGGTATACCAATACTCACCGAATAGCAACATATGTATATAAAATCATCCTGGTTGGTTAACAAAAAGATCGTACGAGCAGATCACCTTCCAAGATCTGACGTATTGTAAATATCCGGTTAATGGTTGATGGTGAATGCCTTATTGCATTGATCTAAACCTTCAATTGCATTGCTTACAAGTTTCTTTTTGGCTCCACGTTTTCTTCTACAAAGTGAACTCATGCGCAGGAGTTGACATGCAAATAATACTTTTTTAAGTTTCAAATTACTTTGCATGTGATACAGTAAAATCAATTTATTTTAAAGAGCAAATCGAAAGAATAAAGAAACTTAATTTTTGTATAATTCATTTGGGTTGAATAAGTTTGTCTCGCAATTGTATAGAACTATCATCGACAAAAGGTGTAACCCTGAATTAAGATTCAGATCTCTTGTATTAATTAATGCCTGTTCTTTCTTCTTGGATGCAGGCAATACGATTAATCGACGTTAAAAGTTTGCATACCGCTAAACTTTTCATTTATGTATCTGCGAAAATCGTAATAACTCGTAACACAGTCCCGATTTGCTCAATAACTTTTGTTAAATTTAAGGAAGGGGGATTGGTATTGATATCATAAATAGGCTAACAACAAATTCACAGCTGGTTGAAAATTTCAAAAATGAACCGGCTTGAGATAAGACGTCAATATCTGAGTTGAGCTGCAACAATTGCAGAAAGCATTTATTTAAACCTGAGTAAATAATCATGATTTTCCAACCAACGAGTAGCACAGAGTGAAATTAATTTACTAGATTTACCCTCAGGAAGAAAAGTTTGAACTTTTTCTTTGAAGGTTAGTGCTCTTTTAGCTGACTTTTTGAAAAAGGATGCAACTGTTTTAACGACACCAAAGCAATGGTACGAGGGCGAGTCAATAAGTCCGTGACTTTTGAATTTCTTGTCTCTTTACTGAAATGGCAACACCGCTACTATCAAGAGGCATCTGTCAGTTGACTCCTGTCAAAATTTGAACAAGCTGCGGCATTTAGTTTGTGTTTGGCAGCCATTCATAGCAGACTACCGGGCAGCCTTGTTGCTGAGCCATTTCATTTTTCTATTACTATTTTTTTAATAACATATATAGAAAATAATCCAAATAAGTTCTTTTTTTATCTTTGTATTTAATGAATGAAAGATAGCAAATTTAATTACGTTTGGCTTGATATATTATGTTTTTTATCAAAACCGTTCAAGTGGCAATATTTGTCTCGAAAATTACATGCGCGTTGTTAATACGCACAAAATAACAGTCTCATATCTCGGAACCAACCTCTTACTAAAATTGAACGCTCATAGATTTGAACTATCGTCTATAATCAAAGAAACGGCCGTCTAACGCAATTAATTCAAAAGTTTCCAATCAAAAAAGATCCACGTTTAGTTGAAAAAACTTCTCATATGAACGTTAATGGGAGCAGTGCTACAAAGCCTTAAGAAATTAAAACGTATGGCTTTTCAATTACTTACCTTATTTCAATGGAGAAATTATAATAAATTCATAACCAAATACTAAACAAATGTATGAGAAATAAGGCCATTTGATGATAATTTTTCAATACAAAATGCAAATTTTGCCTCTCTAGCGGCGGTCCACGATGCTTGTTCCCATATTTTTTTTAAAGTGTGTTTACATTTTCACAAGTCGATATACTCGTAGTTATTTTGGTTAAGCCTAACTAACAAATTAAACGAATAGCAAATAAAACATGCTTTATTGTTTTAATTTCATAAAAAATTGTATATTGCAGAGTCGTGTAAACGATTAATGTTTTATTTTTTCTTCTCTTCGTTCTTATATATTTAGCCCCACCTGGGTCTATCGAAATACAAGGATATGCACACAATTCAAAAGTAGAAGTTAGAGAAAATCAAGACTTATCTTTACATTGTAGTGTGGCAAATGCAAAACCTGCTGCTCAGATTATATGGTATCGTGGAAACGTTGAGTTCAAACAAGGTAATTGTAATAATAATTAACATAAACATAACAACATTTATCATATTATACAAATTTATAAGGTAAAACCGCAGAGAACCTTTTTTAAGTTTGCCAGCATTTAAAAAATATTCTCAAATTTTACACTAACACATATATACATGCTCGTTTTCAACACATGTATATATAATTGGTATATATTGGCAGTATGAACAAGTGCAGTCAGCAAACATTACAGTACATATATATATAAAATTAGAAAAGGAAAGCCGAGTAAACGTAAGTCAAAAATGACACTTGGATTCAAAAGAAAATTCAGTGGCGCAGCCAAAAATTAGTTGTCGAAATCTAAATTGTTTTTATCGTTTGAAAATTTTTCGTTTATTTATTTTTTATTTTAAATTATAGTTTATTTGACAAAAACCATATGCTTTATAATTGTACACTATGTGCAAAAATTAGAAATCTTCATCAAAAAAATTAACAAAAAAATTCCAAATGAACGACATTGCGAATATTGTAAAAATATCACTTCCGTTGTGAGGTTAAGCCAACATAAGGTTTTTTCTTTTTAGTTGAATATTCAATGATTAAATTTTTACTCACTGAAAATGGAAATTTATGAATATGAATTAAACATTCACATATAAAAAATTGCTTATCAACGCAAATCAAATCGTTTTTGTTTGATTTCCAAGGAGCTATGAAATAAAATTTTAATACTTTATCAGCAAACTTTGTTTTGTATGAGTAAACTTCGTCAAAAAACGGTATATCCAGCAGTTGAGTTTTTCGATTTGCCATAAAATATAAAACTCAAAAATAATTTTTTTATTTCTGAGCTATAAAATAACGACCGAGAAATGACTGTTATTTTTGATGAAAAAAACTAGTCTGAAAAATCATTATTTTTGATAAAAAAAAAATATCAAAAAATCATGGTTATTTCCGATAAAAAAATTAATTAGGTAGCATTTATTTCATTTTCAATGGCTGTATGTTTGTTGTGTTTGCGTTCGTAAATAAATATTTAGAGTTGTGCTTGCGGAAATTTTGGTAAGAACTTTGATTGAACTCAAGTGTAAGTCGACAATATCGGACATGTACCGTAAGTCGAAAACTTTAAAATCTTACAATATGTGAAAAAATACTGAATTTTTATGTATGTATGTATATAAAAACCATGAAGAAAGCATAAGTTATGTATTACAAATAATATTACAGTCAGGCTTTTAATTAAAAATAATAATTTCAAAACGATTTTAAATTTTCAAATTCCGCAACAGATCTGCATATTTTCTCGTTCAGGAGGTATTTATATGATCTTGGACGTGCGAGAAGCTACCACAAAGCATAAGGGTCACCAAGCCCTTTAGTTCGACGCCTCGATTTCGAATGTCACGCGTATAGTGCAGATGAGAAGAGTTCCACCAAAATTACCTTCACATGTTTCAATTTACGAATTTTAGGCAGGGAATCGAGATATTTTTACGAAGCCCAAAATGGGAGCGCCCAATGCGATTTTGGCCGAGCTCAACATAGCACGCCAGCTTTTCCTTTCTCTTGCTGACTAGCGCTAATCCGAAATTCCATATATAGTCAAGTTTTTAACTATTCGGTCTTTCCATTGCATGGGATTCTTCCTTTTCCTCTGCCACCACCAACGGGTAACGGGCTGGATCTATTTCATTCATTCGAACGACATGGCCTAGCCAGCGAACTTGCAAAGGTCCATATATCTTTCGGATAATCTTTCTCTCGAACACTCCAATCGCCATCTAATCTGATGGGGTTATCGTCCATGCTTATGTGCCATAAAATAGGACGGGCATAATGAGAGATTTATGGGGTGTGGTTTTTGTCCGTCGAGAGAGGACTTTACTGTTCAATTATTATTGGTGTTAATGATAATTCCTTACTAAAGTATTCTACTTTTCTAAAGTAAAAACTATTAACAGTGAAGTCCGGTTCCAGCCGTGAATGTCCTGACTGCCAATTTGATTGCTGGATATACTTCATCCTGCTCTCGTTCACTTTCAGACCCAAAAGTTTAATTTCTCTGTCTAATTTGGAGAAGAAAGAAGGTGCCCGACCGATTTAATTCTGCAGCTCGAATTATTTTCTCCAAATATATGTTAAATAAATCGCACGATAAAGAATCACCCTGTCTAAAACCTCCGTTGGTATTAAAAGCTCGGAGCTGGTTGTGTTGCTTAGACATTGCGTCATATGGGCAACTTTTTCTTGTGCTGTTAAAAGCGGCTTTGAAGTCGACTAAAATATAGTGTATGTCGATTCTTTTTTCTCGGGTATTTTCCAAGGTCTGGCGCACTGTCAATATCTGGTTGATGCTCACTGGTCTGAAACACCCGCAAAGTTGGCCAAAATTCAACTTCTGCACGAAAAAATTTGAAAGTCATAAAGTTACTAATATCGGGGTTTGGAGCATACGAATTTATGGTTAAAATTGTAAAAAACAAAATGGCAGATCGATATTTCATAAATCCACTTCAGCCTTACGAATATCACTATTCGTTTTTTTTTCGGTCGGGGAATACGAATTTAATTTCGAAATACAAAATGGTGTCTCCAAAATGACGGACCGATCTTCAAAAAATTAATTTTGCTATTATAAAATTCAGTATTCTGGTGGTTTCGGGGTCAGGGAATACGAAGTTAAGGTCAAAATTTCAAAATACAAAATGGCGTCTACAAAATGGCGGGCCAAAATTCGAAAAAATTAATGTTGCTCGTATAAAAATGGGAATTAGGGTATTTTTGAGGTCGGGGAATACGTGTGAAATATTTTTTTAATTTGAAACGTTAGCTGTTAAAATTTGTTCAATACTAAGGCATAAACTGTGGCGTTGATTGGAGACACTACTGTGTTATTTTACTACTGTGTTACGCTCACAAATAAATTTGATAATAATAAGGGCTGCAAATGGCTGCAACTGTTTCTCAAAAATTTTTATTTGCTAGCCATTTATTTTCAAAAATTCACCGAAACTAAAACCAATCGACACCAATCAAAAGTTTGCATCATGCTTTATTAACTAATTATCAAAATATAGATATTCATGAATGGTGAATTTTGCTGTTGTCACAAATACATCATACGTAATATAATCATGGAATCAAGGAAAAACACACTAAATTTAAATGCATACTACCAATTATATTTTCCATGTTATACTTCGCTAATTAAGCTACTCCATTATGAGATATAGCACTTTTAACGTAGGTTGAATTTCAACGTTTTTGTAAATCTCACGAGACTAGGAAAACACTTGATTTTAAATTTAAAAAAGAACGTTGCATGTTTTAATTTTTGGCCAGCTTTTTTGGATTTCTAGACCAGTGTGCGATTGTAGATTTACTAAGTCTCAAGCCACACTGAAAAAGTCTACTCAGTTCATTGACGGTGGGCCTTAGTCTTACACACTATATTCTCGACAGAACCTTATACACAATAATAAGAAGACTAATACCGCGATAGTTGGTGCAAACTGCAGGATCACACTTCTTGGGAATTGGGCAGAGTAAAATTGAATTCCAATCAGTAAGCATGCGTTCCTTCGACCATATTCTAGAAATGAGCTCGTGTATGCACTTACCGTTCTCCTCTCGGCTGCACTTGCATAGCGCTTTGCGAATTTGATTTTAGTCTGGTGACGAAACGTCGTGTCTGTCATCAATGATTAGGGATTCGGGCTCGTCATCTTCAAGTGGTATGCTGTGGACATCAGTAACCAGGTCATCTTTGTCATTTTTGCCGGAATTTGCTCCGGTATTGAAACCTTCTTCACATTTCCCTGTCGGCCAGTATTTTTTTCTAGCGAAAAATGCGTATTACTTCCTTCTTCAAATCAGATATCGCACCCGCAAAGCTCGTGTTGTGTCCGACCGCAATGTGGCCTTGAAGACAGCATTTTTACATTCTGTAGCGGCACCACATTTCTCGTCATACGCGTAGTTTTTTCGGGCGCACTGTAATCCACTGGATTCCTCAACCATGGTACATAAGCATCTGCGGGTTTGGCTACTTGAATTACCATCTAAGGAGAGCTACGAAATCTGATGAATATTGTTATGCTGGGACCTGGTGGTAAAGATTATCATGTTTCGGCACCCGGCGTTATCGATCAGTCTTAATTCGTTATCGAACGTTTCGTCGTGGAGACGCCAAGCCAAGCATGATGGCGAGACATTCGTCCACTGAACTGAACGACAGTACTTAATGGCGAAGTCTCCCCCACCACAAATCCGACACCGAATTCGCGCTCCTTTACCTATCAGCTGTAATAGATGTCGAAAGGGCTTGTCGACTTTTTCCTTTGCCCCGTCTATCGCCTTACTGGATGACGATGATGTCAGGCTTTGTTTTACTTTTCATTATTATTTGCTTTAACATATTTCACTAAGTAAAAATAAACACATATACTCTGAAAGACGATTTTGGAGATATCAAAATTTCTCTACTAAAATATTTGTTATTCAAATACAGAAACATACAGTTTTAATAACAGCGCAAGTCTTCTCTTCCTTATTTTCCGAGGTGCGAGCTTTGTTAGAGTATGGGTGTTTGTCTTTCAGTGTAGTAATGGAAGATCTGACTCAAATGACATTAAATAATCAAAACAGGTTGCCGCAGATTTTGGATATAATATAAAGACGCACACCACAAATGGTAGGAGAAGCTCGGCCAAACACTGAGCTATATAGTGTACGCGCCAAAAAAAAAAAAAAAAAAAAAAAAAAAAAAAAAAAAAAAAAAATTTAATTATATAAAAACTATTTTGCAAATGTCAAAGGAATATGTTATCTTATTTTCAACAATTACTTTCTTGAATTTATTTTCTACGTTGCCATTAAAAAAATCTTAATCTGTCTAAATCTGTTATTGTATAAAAACGGAAGGCACGCCGTCAGCAAGCACCAACAAAAAATGGGATATGCAGGAATAAAAAACAATTATGACAACTCAAAGGCAGATATCAATAAATTTCAACATACAACAAAAAAAATTGGTAAAACTTAAATCTAATTTGAAATTCCTTTGTAGAAAGTCCAAAATTATCCCTTACTTTATACAAAATTGGACAAAATGTAAAAAATTATTTGTATTTGATTATGATACACATCCGGACATAGACAGAAATTTAGTTAGATACACACAATAATATCAGACAAATATATTAAGTTTACTTATTAAATATAAACATAACATATTAAAAAGACAAAAACAGAGGATAGAAGATATAACAACAAAACTAAGAAAACAGCTGATGCCAGATGACTTACAAACACTTATGGAAAACGAGGAAAATGTCGCAAATAAGCTAACAACAACACCGAAGGAACGACAAGAATTTAAACATGAGAAACTGTGAAACAAAAGTAACAAAATCTTTGTCAACAGCAACATTCATGAAGATTGGTTTGTAAACAAAATGAAAGTAGAGTTTCCAACAGAAATAAAATCATTGCTTTCGAAGGGTCCAAAGTTTGCACTACCGGTTGAGAATAAAAAATTTAATACAGACGTTGAACAACAAAGAACAGCAAGAGGAGGCGCGCACGAAATTCTCTGTAATGATCAAAAATCATACAACAACAAATAAGCAAAGCGCAATGGATCGTGCAATAACAGACACAGTGGAACGTACACGAAAATTTCTGAGAAAAATGATAATATTAGAATTTTAACATCTGATAAGGAAAACAAGACAGTAGCATTGGATATTGATGAATACAACAATAAAATGACAAATATACTGAATGATTTGACAACATATCGAATTCAGAGACAGGATCCAACATCGAGGTTACAAAATAAAAATAATGAGTTAGTAGACAGGCTGTTTATGTACAATAGAACTCATTTCAAAGGCCGAAAAAAATAAACTCACTACAACAACAGCGTTACCGCCAAGGATTTATGGACTACCTAAGTTACACAAGGAAGGAACACCACTCCGACCGATTTACTCATCCATTGGATCACCATCATACGGACTATGCAAATACATTATCAATATTCTAAAAAAACTGACTGCACACTCAACTTATGTACAATATCCACAACACAATAGAATTTAAGAAAATGACCAATAACACCTATATCTGTGACGATGAAAAACTAATTTCTTTTGACGTAGTTTCACTGTTTCCAAGTATATTGATACAGTTGGCAATTGACACCATACGAGCAAAATGGACAATAATAGAAAAACATACACGGATACCAAAACAACTGTTTATGGAGATAGTAGCTATTAAAGAAAATAGGTATTTCAAATTCAATGACAAGGTATACACTCAATTGAAATGCATGCCGATGGGTTTACCTGCTTCCCCGGTAATTGCAGATATTATAATGGAAGAGTTATTAGATAACACGATGAAAAAATTAACACAAATACCAAGAGTGTTCACCAAATATGAAATACAAAACACACTTGACGCACTAAATTCTTTTCGTAAAAATATTAAATTTACAATAGAACTGGAAGATAACGGCAAATTAACATTTTTGGACTTTATAATAATCAGACGAGGAAATCCATTGAAACTCAGGTGGTACAAGAAACCAACATCATCAGGACGAATCATCAACTTTAATTCTAAACACCCTAAGACGATGATAATAAATACATCAATGGGCTGTATACGTAGAATGTTGGAAATATCCGACGAGACTTTCCACAAAGAACTAGAGAAAGAAATAAAACATACACTAAAAAACAACGACTTTCCGGATCATATACTTACGACATTAAGAAAATTACTTTCTGCAAAATCCCAACAACGTCCAAAACAGCCAATAACATACAAATCCGTTATTTATTTGCTACAAAACCGATGAAGTGAAAGTAGCCCACAAACCCACAATTACATTAAAAAATGAATTCAACAGAACAAAATCAAAAATACCCCTAGGTGAAAAAAGCAACGTTATTTATAAAATTCCGTGCAATGGTAACAATAGCAAAATATGTGACAGTGTTTATATAGGGACAACAAAATCAAAATTAAAAACTAGACTATCACGACACAAATCGGACTTCAAACAGTGCCATAGTACAAATTTCCAAAAAAAAAAACAGCAGTAATGGCCCACTGTGCAAATAGCGGCCACTCATTAAATTTAGAAAAAGCAGATATTCTCCAACAAGAATAACACAATACCAAACAATTTACATTAGAAATGCTACACATCATCAACATACCGACAAACAAAAGACTGAATTACAAAACGGACACTGACAATTTTGCTCACTTGTACAGACACTTGCTAGCATGTAAATAAATATAATATTAGTATAAAACTTCACGTAAAAAGGAGTGGACGTGTTAAATAATGTATGTATGAGTATTGTTATTTGTTATTTTAAAATGTATGTACGCATTTTAATTTATGTTGTTAAATAGTTTTGCCCTGAAGAAGATTGGCGGAGTGCAATCGAAATATATCAACAAAAGGTATAAAATTTCGTGTTTTATTACTATAAAAACTTGACCTCGAGCCAGCAAAAAAACCTCTTATTTTAAATTATTATGTAAAAGTTATAATTAAAACTTGAATATCGGCTATTAAAATGTTATTTCTGCCGTATAGATTTTTACGCAAAGATTCGTTAGGACCTTAGCGGAGGACATGTATAACTTAAGGAGTTATTTGCAAAATGACCATTCAGAAAGCAATTTATTTTAATCGTGGCATATTAAAAATATACCTAAATAAATAAACTAATGATGAGTTGAAAATGATAATGTTTGATGAGCTTCGTTTTGACCAATCGAATAAAGTGACGAAAACGAGGGGATGACGCATAACGTTTGATCGTCTATTAAAATATACGTGCTTGTCAAAACCCTTAAATTTTTGAAATGAAGTCCCGATGACGAGACGACAAATGTGAATAATGAGTAATTTATTTTATATATTTTTCCAATATTACTTTAAACGTCAAATATTCATATACAGCCCTGATCCCAGTTTTACATTCACAAATTTCCCTAGAGATTCGGTATGAAATCACATGTTTGGTGCTCCCAATTTCACATTCACATACATTTTTGTGAATTGAATCCGAATGCTTGGTTGTATGTGAAATGAAAAGTAAATGACAAAAAATGTGTGAATGTTTAATTATTTTAGAATGGAATAATTTTTAAAATATTCTTTGATGTTTGTAGAAGCCATTTATGACATTTCTGTATTAGTTATTCATTGAAATATGAGTATTTTTAAGTCTTTTGCTGATGACTCCTTAAAAAAGCATACATTGCTGAATCCGAAAGGGAAATTTCAACAACAGCTGTTTGTGAATTTCCACAACGATAACCAATGTGTGTGACAGGGTTGACCTGATATGCGAAGAAATTTGTGAAATTGGGAGCACACTAATTCACTTTCACAGGAAATTTTTAAAATCACATTGTGGAAATGAAATGTGAAACTGGGAGCACGGCTGATAATAAACTTCTTTACCAATGTGTCATCAGTAAAGCAATATCATGGTTTTCTTGCCAAATTTTTTTCTTTATTTAAAAGAGAACAAAATTTAATATTCATAATTTTTAGCAAATAGCAAGATACGATAATGATGGTCTTTATTTAATTTTATTTATTTGTTACAGATTCTTTTTTAATTATATACAAATAAACTAAATGGAATATATTTCTGAAAATAACACAACTGCAAAAAACAAATCCCGGAACGAAAATATTTTCACATTCAATGGCTACACGTGGTAACACGTGATCATCCTACTGGTATAAATGTACGATGATCAGAAATAAGACTGATTTTCTTCTAATATTCCGAAAGGGGGGAAATTTGATGTATATTGGAACGATTTTCCGTCATACCTTGTCAAATAAGGCAAAATGGCACAACTCCAAAACCGGTATGTCATAAAACGAAATTTGACAAGGTATGACGGAAGATCGTTCCAGTAAACCAACAACATAATTTTGACATTTGTTGTAACACTACAAAGAAAAAAAAATATTATGCAGCTTACAAACGCAGCGTTACTAAATTCGCCTTGAGGTAAAACAAAATTACGCATTAAAAGGAAATGTTTCTAATACTATTTTAGTTTGCTTTTTAAATGAGGGAAGGAGAGTGGGCGAAACTGGAAATAAGCCAGCGAGTAATGTCAAAACTTATAGATATGCGGTTTACTAACATCATCTGTATGTAATTCTATAATAATAATAATCCCAACGGTTTTTTTCCCTCCATACCCGCCCGACCGACGCGAGGGGCGCATCCGTATGACGCACGGATATATAAAAAAAAAATTTTTTTTTTCATATACATATGCTGCGCCGAGTCATGAAAGGCAGAAGTTTGTTAAGTGTCGAGATCTAAAACTGTTCAGCTACAGAACAAATGCTCATCAGCTGATCGAGTAGTAATATATAAGTATGTTTGTATCAATTATTGAGAGCATTGAGTATAGTTTTCTTTATGTAAAAAAGTGAGTCTGAAATATCAAAAGAACCGGAGTGAGTGTTAAAATCCTGACACAAACTACGCAGTGGCTCATTTAACTCAAAATTACTTTTACATGGCTTCAGAAAAAGAGGCCGGAAATGTCTTGAAATTCGGGAGGGAACGTTTAGTTTTATTTCACCAAGAAGAGATGGGCTATAGATCAAGCCTGTCAGTAACTTCACTAAAAATACTACGCCTAGCATTTCTCTACGACTAGCAAGTGTAGGAAGATTAATGAGTTTTAAACGACTTATATATGGGGGCAGGTTGTACTGAGAATCCCAACGAAAATTTCTTAAAGCAAAAAGCAGAAATTGTTTTTGAATTGACTCTATTCGGTCGGAATGAACTTGATAGCGCGGGTGCCAAACAACAGATCCATATTCCAGTATTGGCCTCACTAACGTTGTGAATAGAGCCTTCGTAATGTATGGGTCATTGAATTCTTTTGACCATCGTTTTACAAATGCAAAAACACCCTTGGCTTTGTTAACTGTAACATTAATGTGAAGATTAAAATTAAGTTTCGGATCCATTCTACCATGGTCATATTTACCTCTCAAATGTAATTTCATTCAGTCTCCGCCAAAAATAAGCTGAAATTAATTTCTCGTGAAAGAGCTTATTTCGAAACACACATACTTATGTAAGTACTACGGTGTTCGATTATTCGACTTTTTTGAAAGACCGGTTTTCGAATAATTCGAAAAATGACATTTTAAAAACAACCGGTTTCTACTTTTTAAGTCAAAATAAAACCGGGTTAACCGGTTCTCGTTCCAAGTAAGGAAAAACTACATCAATGTAACTAAATTTGAATAATTCTATGATATAAATACATAAATCTTTTGGAAATAAAATGTAATTTAATGTCCGAATTCAGTAAGCAGTATCAGTCTCCAACAGACAAAAGTTACAATTTTAGACGAGTTGGCATTAAAAGGTCTCAAATTCTCAACTTTCAAAACAAAGTCTCTCATCAGGTCATCAGGTGATAAGCTGGTCACAAAAATTAAGACAAGTACAAAATATAAAAAATTTAGCGAGCTAAAAGGACTTATGCCCGAATTCAGTAAGCAGTAACAGTCTATAATAGAGACAAAAGTCACAGTTTTACACCAGTTGGCATTCTTAAGTGCTCATCACCAGGCGCCAATTTAGAGACTTTATTTTGAGACTAGAGGCTTTATTTTGAACTAATCAAATAAAAACAAAAGAAAAGAACGTGAAAGCGTGTAAAGGCATTAGTCTCTAGCTCATAGTCTCAAATGTTGAGACTTGAGATTATACCGAGTAACTGAATTCGGACATTACTGTCAGTAAGGCGTTTTACACTTTTTAAGGGTTTGCCGTCCTCTTATGACACTTGTCTGATATATAAAATCTTCTAAAATACATTTGCATCTTCGCATTTTAATGAAAAATATAATGGGTGTTAAATTAGTCGATGTGCTGCCGTATTTTTTTTATATATCAAAAGCTTTAAATTGACAACTAAGTAAAAACCCGGCTTTGGAGATTAAAAAAACCGTTTTATTTGATATTCGAAAAATCAAGATTTCAAAAAACCCGCACAATAATTTATGAAAAAACCGAAGAAAACAAGTTTAAAAAACCGAGTCGATCACCCTACTAAGTATGTACATACATACAGCAACATATTTCGTTCGAATATAAATTTAACCAAAGTAATACCCGAATTCAGTAATTCAGTCTCATTTCAAGTCTCAGGCTAGAGATTATTGCTTTTCATCGCTTTCAGGTTTTTTCTTTGCTTTATATTAATTTCGTGTTACCTGCTCATCACCAGGTCACAATTTTGAGACTAGAGGCTTTAATTTGAAACTATTGAATGCCAACTGGTCTAAAATTGTGACTATTGTATCTATTAGAGACTGAGACTGCTTACTGAATTCGGGCATAAGTAAAAAGATTGGACTTATTCTAAAAGCACTAATACAAAAAATTTAAACTTAAAATTACCACACAAAAAAATGTATCGAATGCAAAAAGGATTTTTATCTTTTCATTTCGCCTCAGACAAAGACCTTAAATAGTTACAGAGATTGCAATGCTTGATCGAAAAGCGAGCTAGCATTGATGCT
This sequence comes from Philophylla caesio, assembly GCA_963971545.1. Classification (NCBI taxonomy): domain Eukaryota; kingdom Metazoa; phylum Arthropoda; class Insecta; order Diptera; family Tephritidae; genus Philophylla; species Philophylla caesio. Next base: position 43,516,240 of record OZ020606.1, on the reverse strand, counting down.
TTGACATGCTTAAACAAAATTGCGACGTCTAAGAACCCGTAAAAGAAATTTAATAGCGTCTTTAAACCCAGCAGGTGATTACATTCTGTTTGAAAGTTGCAACACCCGAGGTGGGCATAAGAACTACGTCACGAGTTTGTACTTGATATCATACAAGTGCCTTCAAATGCAAACTAATTTTATATCTACATCCTAAACCACTTGTTTTCCTTTCAAAACATTCCGATCTAATTGAAAAACCGATTAATTTTAAATTAATTTGCTCACCTAATTTAATTTTTTTTTCTTTTGTTTTATAATTCGTAAAAAACTGACACAAACTTCAATGCGTTTGTTTAAATAAGTAACGTTGTATTGATTGGAATGCATTTGCTTCGCGATTTTGTTGGAATGCGTTGAAATGCGATATTTTCCAAATGTGAATTTGTTTTGGAATATCGTGAAATAAATTATGCCGAAGCTCACGTGGGTTGATGTTGTCCGATATAGTACATTTGTATGTATGGCAATATTACTTGTATTCTAACATGATAATTTGCCGCTAATACGGCATGCCTGTTTTTCATTTCAAAACAAACGCCCGATTGAAGACCGAATTCTGCACACTCCATCTTTTTTAACAGGCCTATTTAACTCCGATTACCACATAACCGGAAAAGGAGTAAATGGCCATTAAACGTATGGGCCATTAAATGAAGTAAAAATTACTTAAGAAAGTTGAATATTGGAACGATTTTCCGTCATCCCTTGTCAAGTTTGGTTTAAAGACAAACCTGTTTCGGCGTTGTGCCATTTTCAGTGTCGTTTTTTGTTCAGTCTTAAAGCCAAACTTGACAAGGAATGACGAAAAATCGTTCTAAAATTCAAAAGATTCCTACCCTGTGGGAAACTTCAACAACAACAAAAAGAAAATACGTAAGAAAAGTTTATTACCATTAGGCCCTTCCATTACTTTTCCAGTAAGTACTTGCAACAAAAGCGTAAAAAATTAGAGAGTAACAGTTTTATTGCACGCAAAACAATCTAAAATTTAAAGTTAACAGCTGACAAGGGTATTTGAAACTGATTATAAGCCGTATTCGACTACACAGCACCGCATATCGCGTAAATTTCTATGCATACATACTCTAAATTTGAACCGGAATTCGACTACCACCATCTAATGATTTTTCGCAATCGTATTTAATATTAAATATGAATGAATTCGAATACGACTCGACCACCGCGCCTTCTGGCCATGATTAAAAATTTCCTGACGTGTGTTTTATCTCATGGGTGTATCGCATGTGTATGGCCAGCTTTATTTCCATTTTTACACAGCGAAGATTATTTTAACAGGACGAATAAATTACGAGTCTAATAATTATTTTCCGCCAAGTGCCAATGATCATAGTATTTACAGATTTAATAGGAAGCTTAATCTGTTTTTATCGGCTTTAGTGAAATATGCTGGAATTGAACCTCATGCTCACAGCTTCAAGATTTAGCATTATGGAAGACTTTATGCATGATCTATTTGGGGTTAGAGGCTTTCATAACAGCAATATCTTAAAGCGACTCAAAGTACTATAAAAACAAATTATGCTGAGATCAAACACCTTCTTTCAGATGTGATTGAGGTACCTGCCAGCCTGATTGTTGGAAACTCTCACCAGGAATGATTTGAAAGTGTTTATATAAATGTTGAACACGAAACAGTATGAAAAATTAAATTCTTATAAAAAACGTTTCCTATTTTTCATACATTTTGAATTAAAAAAATATTTCATAATTTTATTGAGGCTGAGGCCAATTGATGTAAACTTTTGTTGTGGCTTTTTTTCAAATACTAACTTACTAAAAAATTTACAAAAATATATAAAAAAATGTAAACAAAAATATTTAAATATGGAAAACTTCTGTTGTCGTTTTTTTCCTAATAAAAAGCGGCACCCGGGTTTTCAATTCTGCCAGAATTTAAAATTATATTTAAATTGCTATAAAGTCGCATTGTTCAAATATATATGTATGTATGTTCTCGTACATAGGCTTTGAAGGCTGTTGTGAAGACGCAATCGATTCTAATACCACCAAAGATTTTCCTCGCCATTTTTTGTGAATATACATTGATAAAAAGTTTAGACTGTGTAAAAGTTTAACAACAAGTTAAGCGGTCAGAGTTGACAACAATCAGTTGTGTTTGTAGCTGCATATCTCCCTGAAATATGTTTAACCTAGTGAAGGGACATACATAGGTTAAGTCGCTACTTGGTTGGCGAAAAACCAGCAAATATTTGGTAATGTCGTTATTTTAAAATATAATTTCTAACTATTTTCAGGGCATCGTGTTGATAAAGTTGAAGAGACTTCGTCAAAACGTTACACCACGAAGTCCTCCTTGAATATAAAACCAAATGCTGAGGATGACTATACGGAATACACATGTCAAGCAAAACACAAAGCGTTGCCTCCGGACATGCCGATGCGGTCTACGGTTCAGCTTTCAGTTCTTTGTAAGTAATTATGATTTATGTAAGTATGAACTTCGTAAAAGTTAAAACGTTTTTGAGTTTATTTTGGACCCAACACCATTCCTTTAAATACGAGTATAATTGCCTGTTAACCGTAAAAATACTTCTAGTTTAAAAAAAATGTATAACTGTTCGCTGTAACGATAAAGTAGATAATAATGTGGATAATGTTGTTCAAGCTACATGTTCGTGGCAAACCTACCATAATGCTTTAAGCACCTTAAGAAAGACAATTTAAGTAGTCAAAGATTGAGCCTAGGAAACGCTTTTGATACGTCCAAAACAAAATTCGAGGGCCAATGGCTAACGAAAAGTGTAATGTTCAACATACACATGACCCCTCAAGAACCGAAGGCACTGTCCAACAGAAAAAAAGTGTAATGGGTGCTCATCTCTTTCGAACCCTTTAAATGTCAGTGCCTATTATTTACATTTCATTTCATTTCATTGTATTGACCAAAGTCATTAATATAAAACATTATTTTGCTTACGGTTAATGAATGTCATCCTAACATACAAATTATTTATCTAGGAGTTTAAAATGTATGTGACTAGTTATGTAACTGTAATATAGTTTATGTAGTTAAGATTTCTTTTACAGACTTTTAAGTGTATAAACGATCTCCAAAAAGGGGCTAAAATGAGATAGTACTTAACAAAAATAACTGTATTCAAAATACTTAAACTCAATATATTATGTACCTATGTAGTTATCTGACTATATACTGAAGTAAAAAGGTCTTCATATCAAATAAAATCCCAACGGCTTTTGACCAATAATCTTTAATTCTTTCATATCATGAAAATATTTTTTCAAAGAGAACTGGACATTGATTGCATTTTAAATTGCTGCAATATACATAAATATTTATATAAAAATACGCATCTTGTTTTGAGTTTATATTTTTGGCTATGGGATACCGCATTGTACATATTATGTACATACATATACATATATGTACGTGAATTTCTGTGATTTGATATTGTTTTCATATTGATTTCAATAGTTTGTGATTTTTTCGTAAGAAAGTTGATGCTATCGTGTTTTTCTTCTTATATTCATAGCATTTGCATTTATTATATTTACGTACTTCAACGGTGGTGTGGAAACTGCAAAATCCCCAAAAAATAAAATGAATACTCCCAAACTACATTTCTTACCTAGGGCACTGTTGGAAAATGTTATACAAAATGCGGATTTTGGCAGCGCTCTCACGAAGCAAAGAGTTTCGTATAATGTCATCTTTGTCGTGGGTATAGCGGTGCGTACTATTACTCGCTACATCACAAAAAAAAATAATTTTTTCTTTTCTTGCCTTAAAAAACTTCTCATTAAATACATCTGCCGTTCGCAGTCGGCATAATACTGGAGGTACCTTTATTTGTGGTACAATATAGGGACAACCACCCCAAATATTAGGGGAAGCTCGCCCAAACACTGAGCTAAATATATTGTGTAAGCGCGAAATTTTTATTAGATTGTCGCATTGCGCTCCATTTAACGTTGAATTCTTATGCAATGCCCCTGCCCTTAAAGAAACTTGTATTGACAGTTTTTCTAGACATACAACAATGTTTATACGAAAACTATGGTTTAATTTTTACTTGAAGCGGGACTTGCAGTAACCATCGTACAATTTATCCAACATCCCAAATAGAGCTCTATCCCTACTCTTGTGCAAAGTGTTTTATCTTCGGTAGGAGTGTAGACAAAGGAAAGCTGATTAATTGCCGATTCTTCTAATTCACTAAAGCTATTCTATAGGCACAGAAGAAAAAAGTCAATACTTGGGTTTGATCTTAGAATCGTAGTTCGGAAAAAATGACCAGAAGTTCTATCTTATACGCATGCCAATCTACTATTGGGGAGAAATGGGGTTTAAACAGCGAGCCATTAATGGATGTGCGAGTATATAGCGGTAGTCGTTGGAACATGTTCTATTGAATCTTAGTTTGGTAGCGTTTCCTATACACAGGAAGGTATATATTATAATTACTTACATTACCAACGCTCTTAAAATCGGGCAGAGTCTTTTCTCTTTAATTTTTTATGTAAAACTGCATGCGAGCTGATATGTAGTTAGAGTAAACGCCGGTACAAATAGAAAAGATACAAAGTTAGGCATTAGCTCTGATAGTTTTAAGTTTTCGGATTGAAAGGCCTGCCTGACTTATTGAAGACTTGATTTAAGTAAATAATAATATATCCACAAACTAAAAAAAGAGATGGACTACGCCTCCAAGTGCTATCGTTCATTCGAGTGTACGTTCCACATGACTGAGACGAAATTTGAATATCAAATCATCCGCATCCATTCAAGTACCGCAAAGAGAAGCTGGTGCCTGGTGACTGGAATTTAAGTGTGTTGTGCCCTGCCCACAAGAAGGTTACTGGATGGTCTTCTAAATATCGCGCATAAGAAAATATCCAGTGAGTTATGTATGTATCTTAAAGAATGAACCCAAATATTTTCGGACAGACTCAATCTGAGTTGACAATTTGTAATACCCAAATTCTTTCAAAAGATCCGAGAAAATAAGGTTCTCGTCGGTGGAAGGCCACTGCTGTGTTAAAATGACTTGGGTAATCTTATTGTTTCTTATTATCGACAGTTTGCGCAAAACAGGGGCATCTGGAAAGCTATGTTGATCTCGACCAAAATCGCCTAGGCTGTTATTGTGAAAATAAAGGGAGTAAGACGGATCTACCATAAAGATTCTCTCGAAAAATAACTTGGAAAAAATTTGGTACTGGAGACGTATCCTCACATGAAGGTACACTGAAACTGCGTTTTCGAATCATTGTAGCGTCGATTACTGGTATAAGAGATGTCGAGCTAACCAACGTCAACGCTTCGTGACTTCTTCGCAAATCGTTTCTGAATGTAGACACTCTCTGAACTGGCTGACACTCAAATACACCACATCGGTTATGATTCCAAAACACAGATATATTCCAAGGTGAATTCCTTTAAGATGGTGGTAATACAGCAACACCAACAACCACATTCAATTTGTTTTTGCTCTTGGTGGGTAATTGTCATTTGATTAACAAAATCGAAACGAACTTATTTTATAAAATAAAAAACAAAAATAGTTTCCAAAATTTGTATAAGTTGCCAGTAACTGCTTTGATTTTAATATTCCGGTTTGCATGTATGTACATATATGTAAATGTTCTCCCTTGTGCAGGACGTTTTTCAACTAAAATAGCGTGAGCCACTGCATAAGGAAGTTAAAAATACAGTATTAAAACAAGAGTTATGTATGTACATATATTCAAATGCCGGACCCTTTATCATGTAACTTTTTGTGGTGCGTGCTATGTTGGAAACATTGATTGACAATATATGTCACTGAAGCTTATTTTACTGGAGTACTTTGCTCATCATCGGTAGTAAATACAACTGTAGGTATATGAAGAATATGTTGAAGATGTTGTGACTCAGACTGAGCAGGTCATGCAGGCATGTGTATGACACACGCAATGCAGGGGTTGCGTTCCCGTACTACCATAAATTGTAAACGCTACGTATCAAGTGCGGTAATGTGTTCTTCTGTTGAGGGATTTGCATATATTCATATGTACATATTTTTTATGTTATTTAAAGAACTTTTTCTAACGCATTTTCTTAAGGACAGCGGTTGTGGGACCGCTTCTGGGAATTTGTGTTCCACATCATTTGCTTCATTTCAGTTCCTCGCTCAGCACACACATAAAATAATTTTATTTTTCATGATTCTTGTCATAATATAAATATAAAGATGAAGAGGTAAACAAAACAGTATAAACAAAACCATTCATTTGACAATCGCCCACCAATCACCTGCTCGATTACTACCACCCAAGGCACATCAAATAGGTAGGCGCAGCAAACTTTTTTTTTTACCTTTTTTTATATTTTACAAGCCTATTCCATTAAAACCTCACAATTGAGATGTGAGCTAAAATTTGTGAGGTTTCTTATGAGGTCTATCTTATAAGGTTATTCTTGGCCACACCTCATAAGATAAAAGCTCAGCAAAATCACTACACGAGGTGAAAAGCGGTTTGCTGTCAAAAAGAAGCAAAAGACAGACAGTATAATAATCTGCCTTATTATTATCAAAGAACATTTATGTTCTTTGTTATTATTTGTACAAACCAAAAGTGATTTGATGGTCAATGAGCAAATGGGGTTTGTTTTTGTTTGGTTAAATTTCGTAACCTCTATGTAGCATTAGACATAAGGTGCTACTTAAAATGTAGTAAAAGAGTGAATAAAATATGAATATTAATAAAAAAGCAATAAAAATTTTTTTATTAAAACACGTTAATTGTAGTGAAATTAAAAATACAACATTTTTTTAGTATTTAAAAGCTATAGATTCTAAAGTTATGTTATATACCGACCCCTAACTCTTACACCCTCTTGCATTCTCTTCACTACCTCCTCTTGCTCCTCCAAAACTGCTGCACAAACAAGCAATAACTACGCCATTCCTAAATATTTTTTTATTTGAAAAAATCAACACACGACACTGATCACGAATGAAAATTAACAAAATATTGTAACAATTGCTCAATAAAAATCATCTGCTTTCGTATTGTGAGGCTCTCATAAGCACGTCACACATTTTCCTCCTTGTTGTGAGCAATTGAGTTTTTAATTTTGCGCTAGCATAAGGGTAGCCTCACATTTGTGAGGAACCTCTCAACAGTGAGCAAAGTGAGTTTTGTGAGGGTTTTAGAATGAGGCTGTTATTTTAATAAGAATTGTCAAATTAAGAATTTCGTTGTGATAAAAATGCTTTCAGTACAATTCAAAGTAGTTGATAAAATATTTTTGAAATTTTAGCTTTTAAAAGCAAAAACAAAATATACAGAGCTGAAATTTCTTGCTTTAACACAGGACTTAGACGATTATCGCTTGTGACCACAGATATATCAAATTTAATGATCAATACTTTTTATTATAATTTATGCTTGACAATTCATTTTATTTAATATAAGCCTTACAACATTACACGTTTACATTTTTATCGTAAAACCATAAATGCAACGTTTAAGATTGACTCAGTGCCGGACTGGCTCTTTTCCTTAGTGCGTTCACTCTCTTAATAAATATGTATCAGGGAAAAGCTTCTAACGATGATCATTTGTCTAGGCTTTGCACACACTTATTGATTTTGTTATTTAACTCGTTAAGTTAAACAAGCGAATTATTTAATTTAACTTGACAACAACTTTTAAGCTTGCTTTTTTGCGTCCTACGATATCCCAAATGAAGTTTTGCGTAAACATTATAAACATTTGACTCTCCACCAGCCTTTCAACTTTAATTTTAAAAACATTTTCAAAATGTATTAGAAAAAAATGTGCACCATTAAATGCAATTGGTATATATAATATAATTTTGGCGCGTACACTATATAGCTCAGTGTTTAGCCGAGCTTCTCCTACCACAAATGGAGGGACCTACATTTTTGTGCCGACTCCGAACGGCAGATGTATTTAATGAGAAGCTTTTTCATGGCAGAAATACCCTCGGAGGTTTGCCATTGCCTGCCGAGGGGTGGCCGCTATTAGAAAAAACTTTTTCTGTTATTAAGATTTTGCTTGCCCTGACTGAGATTCGAACCTCGAACTCACCGGCATATCAAGTTATAGCACGCACCGCTACCAACTCGACCACAGCGGCCACTAAATGCAATTGATATACTATCATTATTTTTCACGAGACACCCTAATGTGCTCACACCAGGCGTTTATCAAAGTTTTTGCTAATGGCATTAATACCACAAACGCCCCCAAATTTGATTAACTTCACAGACACTTACAGATAATTAATACACAGTACGACAAAATCAAATTTTTTTGGTACACATGAGAAATGTTAACAGAATATAAAAAAAAGGCTTAAAATAAAGAAATACGTGTTTCGGCGTTTTGCTGTATCACGTCAGAATTTTGAGAAAGTCTATTTTTAAGCTTCAAAGGACCGTGGAGGTTCACTTCTAATTTGCTTAACTTCACAGACACTTACAGATAATTATTACACAGTACGACAAAATCAAATTTTTTTGGTACACATGAGAAATGTTAACAAAATATGAAAAAAGGCTTAAAATAAAGAAATACGTGTTTCGGCGTTTTGCTGTAGCACGTCAGAATTTTGAGAAAATCGATTTTTAAGCTTCAAAGGACCCGTGGAGGTTCACTTCTAATGTAATACTATTATAAAAAGTGCTATAAGAATGGGTGAACCGATTTTAATGCTTGAGCAAGTTTTGAAAAGGTAATTAATTCAATTTGGTTTTTTTTTAAATACAAAAAACAATTTTAAAAATACAAAAATTTAAATGAAATATAAACTATTATTTTGTGTTAATAATGTTGGCCGTTTATTTTTTCGAATTTCGTACATTTTTAGATATTTTTTAAATTTACATGAAAATTAAAGCGCCATCTACCGGAGAAAAAAAATGTATTTCTTAACAAAAAAAATCCAAATTTTATTACCTTTTTAAAACTGGCTCAGACATTAAAACCGGTTCACCCATTCTGTTTTTATAGAACTTCTTTTATTAGTATTACATTAGAAGTGAACCTCCACGGTCCTTTGAAGCTTAAAAATCGATTTTCTGACGTGCTACAGCAAAACTCCGAGACACGTATTTCTTTACTTTAAGCCTATTTTCATATTCTGTTAACATTTTGCATGTGTGCCAACCACTGTCGTACTGTGTTATAAATTAAAAATTAAACAAACATACTTAAATAACATGTCAATTATATCGAAAGAACTTGTTTAATTCTAGAGCAAAACTGGCATTGTCGATATTTATCAGAAAATCTATGTTATATGAACGGAACAGTGCTGTAGAAGCCAAATAGTCTGATCCCAAAAGATATTATTTGCACATCAATCCAATTCTGCATATGTGAACAAATTTAATTGTTTTCGTTTTCTGAACAAATTATTCTAGTCTAAAGCTTATAATAAATACGGTGACATCATTGTTAATAAAAACGCTGAAGTCATCAAATTATATCTTTGTACCTAACGTTGGCGACAAACATACATACATACATTCCCTTGAACTTTCTCATTCCTATTTGTATTTAAGAATCATAAAAATTTAAGGCTGCGACTATTATGGGGGGCTAAAAGGGTAATTATAAGAAATTCGATTATTGAAGTATGAGATGTGGAAGTTAATTTTCGGAAAAATAGTCAGCTATTGATTTTAATTAAATTTTATGAAATATATCCATTTCAGATCCTCCTGGACCTCCTTACATTGAGGGTTATACACAAGGCGAAATTTTACGAAGGAGCCAAACAGTGGAACTAATATGTCGAAGTAGAGGAGGAAATCCTCCAGCGCAATTGATTTGGTACAAAAATGGTTCCCAGATACGAATGGCTTACAGGTAAGTGAAAGAGTTTATGATGATTGCCAACAAATAATTCAATTCTATGTTAGGAATTATAAAAAAAAATTATTTGAATAAATATTTCTTTGCAGTTATTTAAGATAGCATTAAAAGCTTATACATATATTTGAAAATTCTTGGAATTTGCCTACAAAACACACATGAAGTATAACTGCGACAACAAATTCCATGAATTTTTATATATTTAATGATACTAATATAAGTTCATTATACTCGCTTTTGTAGTACCATTAGTTGTCTTAATAAATAAATAGCAACTAAAATTACGAATTTATAAAGTATTCATTTTTATTTTCCTTCCTATCCTAGGACAAAGTTGTAAAACTCTTATACTCGTATACAGATCTATAATTGAACCGCACTAAATATTTTGTGTAACGATTATTTTCATAGCTAGCGACACATAAATCGATAAACTTTTCTAGATCTTTAAACATTATCCCGGGATTGTCCCGAAATACAGGAAGTTTTGCTACGTAATTTTTAATTTGCCAAAAAGTAAGATGTCTGTAAACGTCGTATTTTAGTAGTCTTCAAAATAACATTATTATAAAGAAGAACAATTTTTTGTAACTCATGTGTGAATTTATTGGTATTTTCAATAACAAAAATGAAATACATGTAAAACTTGACAAACATACAAAATAATTTCTACCTCAAGTACAAATATGTTATATGTATGTACATACATATATATTTTTAGAGCAGCAAATGCATATACATAAAGTAAAATTATGTTTAATCACTGTTTGCGAGCCGCTCGTTAAAATATTTTTCAATTTATCTTTGAGACTTTTTGCCTTATTCGACTCAAGCACCTCGTCGTTAGTGTTATTAACATCGCTTTCATAGTAGGGCTCTTTTTCTACTCAATAAGGATGTTCTCCACCTCTTTAATGACAGCAAAATTAGGAGCTTCAGAAACTGATATTTAAGACCATAGACATTATTTGGATTAATTAAAAAGTGTACATATGTATATGGCAGATGCTTAATTATTGCAGAGTTTATTAAAAAAGTTACTACTCAAAGTAAATTTCTTCATTTTTATTTCCACTTGCATAAGATTTAAAGCGATGCCATATTTAAATAGGTCCATGTTCCGAGCACATACGGCTTCAACAGTAACTTCAACTGGTACAAATAATGCTTTATTTTGATCTTGAAAAGGAGATACTTGATACTTATTATAAAAAATTCAAAAATTAAAATTTCTATTAAATTAATTGATTGGCATCTCTAGGTACGATACAACGATACAGGAAATGATTGGAGCTTTGAATTGGCTGAGCGTGAAACAGTAAATATTTTTTCTCTCTATGAAATTCGTGTCTAGTATAAAGCAGGGTAGCCTGCCGGATTATTTAAGTGATGGCCTACGATAACTGAATGAAACGAATTAATGTTTTAATGAGCACATACTCTAATAAAAAATTGTGATAACATTACTACTTTCAAAAGGCTGCTAGCTGATGCCACCTGTGGAACTCTGGGAACGCTCATTAATGGTAACTGCACTGCTTTCCCAGAGCAAGACAAAAAATTGTACATCTAAGAGGTGTAGTTTATGCTTTGGAAGGAAAATAATAAAGGAAAAACTCTAGTTTTAGCCCAAATAACAGATTTAGGCAATTGAAAAGGTGTTGTAAAAAGGCGTGTTGTCGTAAAGTTATAGAATTTGAAAAATGCCAAGTTGTGTTATTTTACATCTTTTTTATATGCAATACAACAAAAACAAAAAGAAAAATTTGACTTACCAGAAATTTGTATGGCCTTAAAACTTTACGACATTTTACGAAACTTTGTAAATCCTTCAAATGTAATAACATTATACAATGCAGAATATATTTTTGAATAAAATCTTTTAATACTTTCTTATTATTATTATTATTTTATTGTTATTACAATTAAAATTATAGAAACAATATTCAAGCACAAGCTACCAGGGCTATCGGCTATAGTCTATAAATTAAATTTTTAAACTAGGTGAAATAAGTTAACATCTTTTAGAAATTTTTTGATTAAGTTTATGTTAGTGGCAGACGGGTACGATAAAATAGAGTTTAGCGGATTTTGATTATCGAATATTTGATTCCGTTGGTTTCAAAGTCGTGGACAGGTGAGTATTATGTGTTGAACCGTGTTGCAGAACTTACAGATGAGTGGAGCGGCATGTTGCAAGAGATGATCGTGGGTGAAAATGGTGTGGCCTAGTCTCTGCGGTACAAAGCATCTGTTTGCCGAAGTCGATGTGTTAGTTGGAAGTGAAATTGATCTGCCGTGAGGATTTACATATTTATAGTCGTGTTGCTAAATCGACTATTCTCTTTGGAAGAGTTTTTTCAGATTTAGTGAGTAAATGTTTTTTTAGAGATTTGTTTTCAAAAGGCATGTAAAGGTGTAAGCAATATTTCAATGCTTGTTTTGCGGCCTGATCGGCTTGCTCGTTTCCTATTATGCCAGAATGTGCTGGAATCCACATAAGTCTTATGTTTGGTGACATCTCTATGAGTATCTGTTGGGCGTGGTAAAGTGGGTTTTCCTTTACGTATAGCTTTTTAATTGCACGAAAAACTGATTGGCTGTCGGTGCATATAAAGAATTTTTACTAGCTTTTTTAACGAATGTTAATGCTGAACTTAGGCCCTGCATTTGTGCTTCAAATATGTTGGCGTAGTGCGGCAGAAGACCGTGGGACTAGGACTGCAAAAGAAAAATCGTCATCTCCTTTGGAACCATCTGTAAATAGGAGTTTCCATCCGTCTAATTTAAGTGGTGAAGTTAAGCTTTTGAATAGTTGCTGGTAAGTGACGTTAATAGTGCTGGCTTTATGTAGGGATGTAAGCTCGTTGATAAAAATGTTTTGATTGAGTTCCCAAGGAGGAAACTTAAGTTGAGAAGCGTTGGTGCTATCTTGCCGTCCAAAAATTTTGCTAGCTCCATAACTTCGCAGAGCGCGGATTTGTTCGTTTGTTTTGTTTTTTTTCTTTTTAGAAGTTGAACTTCATGGCTTAGGATATGGTTGCACGTACAATATAATTTGTAAATAATCCGGCTTCTAAGATATTATATACGAAACCCGATTGTAAGAAAACCTCCTTCTGTTAAAAATTTTTTTATAAGGGTTGTCCTGAAAGCTCTTAGACTTCTCCTTACCGCAGCGTGATAAGGTGCTTTGATTTTGATTTGCCATATATCTGCAATCCGTAGTCGATCTTACTTTGAATTGTTAGTCGGGTTAAATTAAGTAAGGTAGTTGTGTGTACAAGACTCTTATTAGATGCCAAATATTTTACAATGTTTAGCCTGATAGCGAGTTCATTTCTTAAATGCTTATGCTTATTATCGAAAGTTAAACCTAAAATTTTCATATACTGTACATTTAGAATCGTGTAGGTATTGTGTCATTGCAATTGTGTTTTTTACAAACATGCAGATGCTTGCATTTCTTCAATGAAATAGGAGCACCCGAATGTTGGGACCAATTGTCTATGGTGTTTAGTGCGTCATTGAAAGATTTTTCCACATCTGTGGGTTTATTGTTGTTGCAAATAAGATATATGTAGGTTGTCGGCATATAGACAATGTGTAATGTTATTTTGTCTTAGCATGAGTCTACTTATGTCATCTAACGTTTTAAGAAACAAGGTCACTGAAAGCGGTGAATCTTGAGGGAAACCGTTGTGTAGAGGAAAGATAGGGGAAAAGGAGATTGACCTTGCAACGAAATTTTCTTTGACTAAGGAATGATTTTATGTAATTGAAGATTTTTGGTCCGACTTTCCATTCTTGAAGTTTTTTAAAATAATGTAGCCTCCAATTTTGTCGAAAGCTTTTGTAAAATCTATTGAAAGGATTGATATGTATTTCTTAGATGAGAGACTTTTGCAAACGTGATGATCTAGAAAAAGAAGGGCATCTAAGGTACTCGAGTCAGATTTGAATCCTACTTGAAATTGAGATACAAGTTTTTTTTCAATTACTAACCACATCAGTCTTGCTGAAATTATTTTCTCAATAGTTTTACTTATACATGGTATAAGCGAAATGGGCCGATAACTTTCGATAGAGCTAGGGTCTTTGTGGGGCTTGACTATGGGGACTATAGTCGTTGTCTTAAAACTCTGCGGAATTGTGCCTGTGTTGATAATTGCATTGCACAGCTCAAGAACCCTTTGCTTTATAGGTGTTGGAGTATTTCGAAGCATTTGATAATCGATTTTATCAAAGCCGGGTGTAGTGCCTTTGACGGCTTTTAATGCAAAGTTTAGTTCGTTGTAACTAATAGCATTTTCCATATGCTTTGCTAATTTGTCTATGTTTATAAAATTTTTTTGATAATTGTTTGAATGGGGCAGGGAAATAAGATGTCTCAGAAGAAGGAAAAGTGTTGAGCAAGTGTTGAAGAGCGTGGATAGTTGTGGAAAACGCTTGGAGATTCGAGGACTGAGATCATGATCACTTGGTGGAGAGTTATTGAGAGAGTTTTGGGTCATAAGAGAGTGAGAGTTGTACTGAGATGTGGGATTTGGATTTGCTGAAAGAGATGGTGTGCTTGCTATTGCAGTAAGAAGCTCTCCACAAATGGTACGAGAAGCTCGGCTATATAGTGTTAGCGCCAAATTATTAATACAAATTTTAGTTGCAACCAACAGAAATAAAAGTATTTAGTGTGTCTACTTTTCTTCCAAAGTTTCACAAATTTTAGGTCAAAAAGCGCCTTTTTGTTTTAAAAAATTTGTCGTATCTTTCGATAATGATGAAGCGAATATACGCATATTAAGGTACGATAATTTGGTTCTGCCGAATTTTCGTTAGTTAATTTTTATGTGTTTCTGTTTGTATTTACTTGCATCTATTTTCATTGAATTTAAAATTTAGGGTTACTTTCTAACAACAACAAATAATTGTAAAAAAATAGTTTAAAGTATTAAAAGCAAACGAACAAACTTAAAATTGCTTAACCAATGTACAAACGACTTAGCTCACAGCTTTCCCATTCATGAACTGACATTTTGTCATTTGCGTTATCTTATACATATGTATTGGAGAGAATTCTTGCTTCTAGATCAGAGGATCCCAATCTTTTTTATTCTCGTAGACCACTTTCAAAATTTTACTGGGGTCGGTGGACACATTTGGACCATATTCCGAAAAACATGTCAAAATATGTGATTATTAGATATAACCGTAGAAATTTGCATCGCGGCTGAGTTCCAACTCTAAATTCAGAGCTGAGAATTAAAAAAAAATGGTACATTTTCTTATATTCTATGTTACAAAATAATTTGGTTAGAGGCTTCATAAAATTAAAATTAGGCATTAATAACGAAACTCCACTTCAATAATGAAAATCAATAGTTAAAAAAAATAGTCGTAACTATAACTCCGTCCCTTGATGAATTGACAGCAAATTAATAGCATTTGGCTTACGTTTTGCAGGTAATAACCACAAACATCCCATTCTGTTATCACCGGAACATAGCAGGAGTTCAATCTGTTTCGAAATAATGTTTTATTCGCCTTTGATGTCTCCGTCCAAAGTCTTCATCGACTTGTTCGTTCATAACAATTCGTCCATATACCAATAATAGTGCTTCATTATCAGGTTAGATTGATTCGCCTAGTTGAAGAGAAAAATAGTAAGTAGTTCGCAGATTATAGGTACGTCCGTTTAAAATCTCCAACAGAAAAATTCCGGGGAAATGTCTTCTGTTCTCTCACAAGAGAACAATATCGAAAATAGTACGCGAACGCAAAATTTGCAGAAACTTGCAAGTTCAACGAACAGTTGATATAATTCTTGTCCGCATCCAAATATGCAAACAGAAAAACTGCATTAGTGTTTTCTTGAAACATTCTACAAAGAAAACTTATCCAAATTAACAATTATTTGCTTCTTGTATGTTTAACACTCATATTTTATAATTTTAATTTTTAAAATTCTTCGGTCCAACATTCTGTGCTACGGAGTTTTAGCTAATACTAATAATAATTTGGCGCTTACACTATATAGCTCAGGGTTTGGCCTAGCTTCTCCTACCACTTGTGGTGTGCGTCTTTATATTCTACCAAAAATGGAGGAACCTACAGTTTTGTGCCAACTCCGAACGGCAGATGTATTTTATGAGAAACTTTTTCATTTCTGAAATGCCCTTGGAGGTTTGCCATTGCCTGCCGAAGGGTGGCCGCTATTAGAAAAAAACTTTGCTATGATTTGGATTTTACTTGTCCGGGCTGAGATTCGAACCTCGAACCCAGCGGCATATCGAGTAATAACTTCGTTTTTTTGCGCTCAATTACATTTGTTGCAACTTATACAAAGTACTCAGCAATTAGTTGATAAGTTAAACTTACAGAGTTCAACTTGCACTAAAAAACTGGCCCTTAAACAAAAACTTTTTATTTATCCAAATTGCAATCATCTGTTTTTGATCAGCTGTTTTCTTGTTGACAAATTTCTGCTGGCAAATATTTTTCCAGCAGAAACCAACAGCTTCCCCTCAAAATGAAATGTCACTTTCCTCTCTCAATTTCACCTACTTTGCAAGTTTTTTGCGTACGCGAACGCTAAAAGCTGATAGTTTTCGAAAACTTTCAATAATTATCAGCTACGCGAACTTACCTAATACCAAGAAGCTTTCATTATCAGATCTAATTTATCAGGATACGTTTGATGGAATAATACCAAATTTCAAATGATCAACACCGTTCTGTCGACATTTCTTCTTAGAATCGCCAGGCTTCGTATTAAGTTAAAGAAATGTGCTGTAATGAAAGAAAAAATGTTTGTTTTAGTAATCAAACGACGTTTTTAAAAGATATGGCTGTAAATAAGGTATTTTATAATAACAAAAGCCCAATCTTTTCGGCTTTCTGTTATTTCATAGAAGTGTTGAATAATGTTCCTTTTCAGTATTTAATTTTTATACGTTGGTATGTAATGCAAACAGAACAAATATTTACTTATTTATTAAGTCAAACATACAACCATAAGTTATTTTTACAATATTTGACTATATATCTAGATTACATATAGGAGTATACAGCTTAAAGTAACAATTAAACCACAATTTGCTTCGCAAACACAGAAATGTGGTTACTACGTTTTTTGCAGTAGATGAATGTATGTACCTAGCGATATTATTATACAATACATTAAGTTTACTACGACACACACTATCACAATTTGAGTGCAGCTCAAAACCATACATTAACGTCGGTAACAAATACGTTTTAGCTAGAAGCAGTCCAATTTTCACTGGCGTAAAGTGTTGAGTATATAATACTAGCCGTCATCTTTTGTAAGCGACTTGCAAAATAACACTGTGTAGCTTATCGTATAGCGTGGAAAGCAACAACAAAAATAAACTAGTTGAGTTGAACTAAGCGGGTTGAATTAAACTCGCTTAAATAGCCGACCTCATTGAAAGTGTTGGAAAGTGAGAAAGTGGTGCTAGTGTGAATAATCATTGGAAAGTACCAAGGGAAACGGAACATTTTCGCTAAACATCAAAATAGGTAAAAAACCAAGATAGAGCAGACGTAAGTAAAATCACCTTTTATAAGAATCACTCATTTTGGTTTTTTTTGCTAGCAAATTTTACAAACGACCATTAATTTTGACTGACTAGTGTTGTAAAGTGCATTCAAAATATAAGAGAGTTGATTATAAGCGAGTTGGACGTTCTTTTGCTAATCGCATACACAAGATGACGACTACTATTACAACAAAAAATAGAAATATGTATGCAAGTTAGAACATTTAAGAATTTCAGTAAAATCAATTCGAATACTTATTGGTGAACCCGTAGTTTCTTTTCCACTGGCTTTTCTAATATTTAACTTTTCGGTTATTGGAAGTATCGACGACATAATTGGCTTTACGATCGTAGCTATCAATTTTCTTATATTTAGGCTTAGCTTTTGCAATTTGTCTTTGGTTTACAGTTTCTTTCTTGATTTAATTTATTTATTTTTTTAATTTTACGCTGCTCATATTCTTTGCTTAAATTATATATGTCTTCTTTACTAAAACTTTTATTTATAAAATCAATTGGTCTTTGTCTTGTACTGGATTGAATAGTTCTGTTGTAGGTTGTAACAATTTTGAAAAGTTTTCCCTCCAAATCTAAATCTTCACAATTTTTTCGTCAGCTTCTAATATCTTGAGATCTTCATTAAGTGTTCCATGTAACCGTTCAATGTCAGAATAACCTGTCTTAAGATAAGGTGTCGTTACGGGTGTATCAAAGTTTTGTTTTTAGAAATAATTTAACTGCGCTATGCAATATGCAACGGTCATTGTCAAAAACAAGTTTATTCATTTTACCTAAAAATAAAATTATTTCCTTTAAAGCTGCCAAAATCGCAAACCAATTTATTTCATTCAAACTATGAAATGTTGCGTACTTAGAAAGGTGTTTGTCTATTGTAGTTAGATACATCGTATTCCTGCAAGGATACCAAATGTCTATGTGGACTATATCGTTGAAGTGTGTAGGGCTTTCAGAAATTTGATAAGGAATTTTTAAAGGATTTCTGTCATGTTTAGCTATACTAGATATTGAGCAATTATTAATTAAGATTGTTATCATTTTATAAAGTTTAGCGCAAAACTATTTGTTTTTCAATTCTAAAAATACTAAGTTAGAGACTTATTGTGAAAGAAATTAACATACATATTTATTTTGATTTTTTAAAAAAAGCTCATCTTTTCGCAAAACATACACATAATTCCTTTATCTATTAGTATATTTTGCATAATATTCCTAAGGTCAGATTTATCAGTAACTTCAATATGGTTTTGGCACTTTTTGTGTATAATTTGTATTTTAAGCGTTTCTTTTTCTTTGCATTTTTTTCTTTAAATTTGATTTGTGTAATAATTTATAGGTTTTTCAGTTATAAATATGTAATTTAAATTGTCTTCAAATACACTGTGTATAGTTGAAGCTGTCGATGAAATGTCCATTTGTTCTCTGTCTTCTTTTTCGCGTTTATTTGCTTCATTTAACTGATTATTAAAAACATTTGCATTGTTAAAATTTTTATTCTTATCTTTTTTAAAATATCTACTCAAAGCATCAGCAACCGTGTTATCCTTTCCCTTAATGTGAGTTATATCAAAATTATATTCATTTAACATGATTTTCCACCTTTGCAATTTCATGTTTGGCTCTTTAATATTGTTCAACCAAACTAAAGGCTTATGGTTGGTTTGTATTTCAAATTTACGACCGTACAAAAAAGGTACGAAAATGCTTTACTGACCACACAACTGCTAGTGCTTCCTTCTCATTAGCTGAATAACGAATTACATGATCGGACGAGGTTCGTGATGCATAACAAATTGGGTGTCCATTTCGGCTTAATACCGACCCTATGGCAAATAGAGAAGCATCGGTCATAAGGAAGAATTTTTTATGAAAGTCGGGTGATTGCAGAACCGGTAATTAGTTTTTTCAACGTTTCAAATGAGTTCAAAAATTCTTTACTTTTAAAATCTAATACCGCGTTTTGTTTTAAAAGTCTAATCATCGGATATGCTATATTGGCATAGTCCCGCATAAACTTCCGGTAATATCCGGTGATACCAAGAAAATGTTTAATTTCCTTTATACTTGTTGGAGCTTGCATTCTACTTATTGTTTCAATCTCTGATGGATGCGGCTTAATACCATCACCTGTTACTACGTATCCTTAAAATTTTGTAGTTAATTCTGCAAAGCGACATTTGTCAAACTGTATTTTTAAGTTTGAGGTTCGGAAAGTGTTAAAGAGTTTTCTTATATATTCAATATGCTGTGGAAAACTTGTAAAAAATATCAGTATATCGTCTAAATAGACAACACAAATTTTGTTGATATACTCTCTTCATACAAGGTTTATTAACCTTTGGAATGTTGCGGGCCCTGTCTTTAGGCCAAATGGCATTCGATTAAACTCGTAATGGCCACTTGCAGTCGAAAAAGCTGTCTTAGCTCTATCATCAGGATGCACCTCGATCTGGTGGAATCCCTTGGCAAGATCTATCGTGCTAAAGTAATAACATTTTCCCAACTTATCAAATTAGTCCTCCATATTTGCAAGTCGGAACTTGTCTTCCATTGATTGTTCATTTAGCTTAGGATAGTCAATCACTATTCTCCAGTTTTGTTTACCACTGCTGTCACTCTTTTTGGGCACAACCCACAAAGGAGAATTGTAAGGAATAAAACTAGGAGAAATTATGTTTTGATTAAGCATATCCTGTATGTATCTGTCTGTCTACTTCTTCGCGATGTATTACAGGGTACCTATATAATTTAGTATAAATTGGAGCATCAGACACAATTCGATGTTGTATCTCATAAGTAAAAGGTAAGTTATCCCCATCTTTATAAAAAAGATTTTGGTATTGATATAAAACATTTTGTAAGATTTTGTTATCTCTTGAATTTAAATGTTAAGGAAAAAAACAGTCTAACATTTTAACTCTGGTTTCTTCTTCACTGGTAAGTATTTGCATGTATTCATTTTTTAGGTATTCAGTTACTGTTATTTCTTTTTACGTCGTCTGTTATTAATAGCCGATTTTTATAATCAATTTTAGAATTTAAGTTTAACAGTAAGTTATTGCCAATAATAACATCAAAGTAATCATGAAATTGAAATTCCAGGAAATTAACATAATAGTTTGTTTTTTTAAATTCTTTAAACAGCGGAATGCTATATTGGACGTTTGTTGATACATTTCTATTTATTACTTTTAGTGTTATTAAGACGTTTTTAATCTCTATTTCGGATTGCAAACATTTTGGTTTATAATGCTAAACTCTGCGCCCGTGTCTATAATAAATTTAAGTTTTCATACCAGTAGTGCGTTTTTGTAACTTTCGTTATGCAGTGTTTCTGTAAGTGTGGTGATAATCATTTTCGTTATAATATTCGTTATTGTTTTCGTTATCATATCACACACAAAAAATATAGTGACATTTGGCGCAAAAACAGAAATGAGTGAGGTAAGGCTAAAAAATACATACATATTGTTTACAGAAAAAAGTACGTACTGGCAAAATTTCCAAAGCCCAAAAGCAAAAGCTTTTGGAAATTTTACGTGGCCATAGAAATGTGTCTATGGGGCAGTTTGGTGGACCAAATAGTCAACTAATATTGTCAGTGTGGCAGCTTCAAGCAGTCACAAGGTTCAAAATAATGAAATAAGTTAACACTTCGCATTTACACACATACTTTATTTGTCTATACTTACTTTTTAAATAAATAATTAAACAAAACAATAGCCATATTCACGATTATGAGCGACCTTTGTGTATGTTTTTTCAATGTACATTAACAGCTGTTCTTGTTTACATTTTACTTGATTTGAAATATGCGATGCGTTTGTAAATTTTATTAATTAACAAAGTACGAACAATTAAAATGCCTCACGTCAGTCAAATTACACTGTGATAGTCAAAAAAAGGACAAGACCAAACTCGACGGTTTCCCCCTATTTCAAGTCCTACGAATCGAACTGCATCATTACTTTTTTGAGTTACAATCATGGTTTCATACAAAATTTTTTGTTGAAGTTTTTCATTAAAGTGGCCCATTGTAAGAGAAAGGCACATTTTTCTTCGGTCTCTAACTTTTTTAATGTTGACTTTTTTGGTAAACTTTCTTTGGCAAAGCTTCTCAGAATAAGTCCGTCTTTAAGTTCTTAGATGACTGTAAACCCCAAAAACAATGTTTTGGGTGTCCTTATAGCCAATATGTCGAAAAAACTGAAATTTAACGCATTTTATTTAATGTTTTTTCCCTCACGTTTCGTCAATATTTTAATTTACCCTTTGATACTTATAAATTAAGTGACATCTTGTAATAGTAAGAAACTTAAGCAAAAACAACGTTCTGAGCAAACTAACCATTAGAAAAAAAACTTAACAAAATTTGTATTTTTTAAAAAAAACTACACTAACTATGTTTGTGTGCTGTTTTATTTTATTTTTTTTCTTATAAGTGTTATTAATAAGTATCATAAATTTGTACACAATATTTAAATTAAATTTAATAAGACTCTTCTATCAATGTCCAACACAAATCAGCAAGCAACGAGTCAAGCTTTTAACCACTGCACTGATATGAAATAACAACAAGTAACGTTTGAAAGAACCGTTTAATGCTTGCCTAAAGGTGGCTGTAAACGGTGAGAGTAATTCTTATGAGAATGTATAATTTGCCTCATCCTCATCGTGTACACAGCGTTGAGAACGCATTCTCATTCTCAACATAGACGCATTCTCATTCTCAATGAGACCAATTACGTCGGTCGTGTAAATAGAGTGGGTGAGAATATGCAAACACTCTCACGACTCGATTTTATTCTCATTTGCAGCAAGTGAGAATATTTTTTCTCACCGC
The DNA here is from genome assembly GCA_963971545.1 of Philophylla caesio. Taxonomy (NCBI): domain Eukaryota; kingdom Metazoa; phylum Arthropoda; class Insecta; order Diptera; family Tephritidae; genus Philophylla; species Philophylla caesio. Next base: position 43,493,887 of record OZ020606.1, on the reverse strand, counting down.
GTGCTTTTTTGATATTTCATTTGTATTTCTTCATTATTGATGTGATAATAGCGTGTGCAATGGATTCAGCAAAAAAGAAAGCAAAATTATCTGATATTGGTGTGAGTATTATTATAGAAATTTTTTATTTTCTTTGTCTAGTTTGTATTTATCATTGCTTTTGTATATATTTTGTTTATAGAAATGGAGTGTTGAAAAATACATCAAATTGTTGCACTCATATTTGTGCACTTTTTTCGTATCAAAGGTTCAATCTTTTGATGAATTTCTTCAAATTCAACAAAAGTGATTCTTACAAATTTTTTGTAAAATTCATCACCTTCTGCTTCCAATTTCTTTATTAAATTTTCGTACACATTTTCACGGTCACGATCTAAATAAATTTCGCGACTCCAAATTCTTGTTTTTTTCCTATTTTCCTCCTCTTTTATTTCGTTTAGATATTTATTGAAACTTAAAAAACCCAAAAGCAATTTACGTCTTTTCGACATGTTCATGACATTGGCAAAGATAATATGATACGAAACTTCTCTCTTTCGCTTGCTGCGAGAGCCCATGATCTCACATTTTGGGCTGGCAACAAAGCCGAATCATGGGCTACTGAACAGCTGGCACGCAAAAAGGTGGGCTACCAGAGGCAAATGCGTGGAAATAGCTATTATTTTTATTTGGATTAAAAAAGCGAGTAAATGTTATTTTTTTATAAAATGCGTCTTGAAATCTCTAAATTAAGAGTTAAATTTAATATATATGTTTTAGCAAACTATGAAGGTTTTGATTTACATACAAATATTGTATTTTATTTTAAAAATATATACTAAAACTATTTTTTCAAAGCGAACTGGGTAAGTATTGCATTTTAATATACATGAATAAACATGTATGTTTATAAGAAAACACGCTATATCTTAAATTTATGTTTAATGCTTATATAAAAGCAGTTTTTGCGAAATATTAATTTCTGCGGTATTTTAATTATTTTCATTGTTTTGATTTTATATATATTATCTTCTGGCATTAAGGTAAATAACATCTCTTATTTACTCTTATTTTTATTGCATTTTTATTCATTCTGTTAGCAAACCTCAACTGTGGCGAAGCTACTGCAAAATCTCCAAAAAATGAAATAAAAAGCCCCAGATACTATTTCTACAGAGTGGCTCTTTTGAAAAATGTTATAAAAAATGCGCCTTTTGACAGCGCTCTCTCGAAACAAAGAGTTTCGTATCATATTATCTTTGACATTGGCACACAAAACCACAGAGCTCGACAATATCACTCTTCTACAATAAGCATTGCCATATGAATTCTCATGAGCTTTATCATCATCATGTAACTACATGTGAGAATGGGCGACAATACTCTCACTCAAATGACTCTCATTCTCCGTCTTTTCATTCTCAGAGAGAGTGGGAATAGCTATTCGTGTATATAGGCTTGAGAATTCTCACACCAATCTAATCGCATTCTCATAAGAATTACTCTCACCGTTTACAGCCACCTTAAGAGTCAAAATTTAAGCATGGATTGCAGTAGTTAATTTGACTTTGGATACGTAGACGGTGCAGAAATAAAACTTGACGAGGCGCCTGTTCATGAACATGTACCTATGTTCTCTAAAAATCGATGTTACTCAATTAAAGAGCAAGTGGTTCGTGACCACAACCTTAAAATCCGGCACTATGTTGTTGGTCACAATGGAAGCAGCCACGACGTCTAGATTTTTAAGTCCTCCGCATTGTACAGATAAGAAGAAAGGTTTTTCTCATCCTTTCAATGGATAGCAGGTGTTTCACTTACCACAAAATTAGTGCATCCATTTTCAAATTTTAATTTTTAACTTTTAAAACGAAGTTGTCAATTGATACATCTGCCATTACGTTTACAGTTTCCACTGTTTCATACACTTTATAACAACTCACCACAACCATAACGAAAGGTGACTTCTCTGAGTTACAGAAACACTTCAAAATAATTGTTCGTTATAAACCTTTCGTTACGCAAAAGTGATATTTCTTTCGATATAACGAAAAGTTACAGAAACGCACTACAGAGTATCTATCAATTGAAAATTTTGCCAATTCTCATTTACTCCTACTTCGATTGGCTCTGTTATCGTTATGTTGTTGTCCATAGTTATTAGTGTTGTTATTGCAATGTTGTCTATTTTGTTGACTACCATAATTAAGAATGTTATTAACTCTCTGTTCTGAATTGTTTCTATTAGTATGTGTCATGTTAAAATTTAATTGTTGTTGGTTTTTGTATTTTAAATAACTATTTGATTTTATAATACTATAAGCTTCTTTTAAAGATTTTGGATTTCTGCTTACAATTATACTTTTTACTGGTTCGAGTAAACCATATTTTAACGAGTTCAAAGCAATTCTAGCATTGCTTTCACAAGTAATTTCTGCTATTTCCGCTAAAATATAAAGCGTTATTTAGACGACATAAAAGAGTGTTAAGTGCGTTGTAAAAAACTTAAATTGTAAAATCACACTGACAAACTCTAATTTTATCAATTAGCTCATCAACAGAATTTTTTTTCGCCATGGTTGTCAATAAGTACTTCTTTTATTAGAGGCCAGGTATCAGAGTTACCATTAATCAATTTTGACCTCTTGCACTACCTACGATCTTGTCTTTAATATTACCTATTAGTAAAATTTTATAATCATTAGAAAAGGACTCTAAAATTGAGGCCATTGAATCAATGCGTTCTAGAAAATTAAATAATGCATCCCTATTTCCATCATAAGCAGACATGCTGTTAATATTTGTACAAACAAGTTAAATTTACAATTAATATTTAACTCATCCATGTCGAATGTAAACTCTGTTTCTATGTTCCTTAACTGCCAATGTTATTTCCGGAAAACTTCAAGTGACTCGCTTCTCTTAACTTTTTGATTGCAATCGTTGTTTTTGTTCGCTCCTTAGCAACTCACAAGAGTTGAATTAATTTTGTATGCAGTTTAATTGCTGTTTTTGTTTTAACTTTTCCACACAGAGAGTTGAGCGATTGCAGTATTTATGTAGGTATTGTTGTTGTTGATGTTGTTAAACATATTTGTTAAAAGTCCTAAACGTTCTAGGTTTTTGTTGTTAAAACCAAATTTATATTTAATTGTTTTTGCATTTGTTTATTCCGTTATTTGCACTTTTCACATATTAATTTGTTTCTGATTAACATTTTTTCGAAGTGACCTCTGCACAGGCTAATTGCTTTTGCATTTTGCTCCTTCTATAAACATGTAACCTTTAATTTTTCAAGGTGAAATTTGCACAGGCTAATTGCTTTTGCATTTTGCTCCTTTTATAAAGAAGTAACCTTTAATTTTTCAATGTTTCCTTCGAAAGTCTAACAATTAAATAATTTGCGTTGAAAAATGTTCTTCTCGAACGATTTTTTTTTTATTAAGTGTGTAAAAACGTTTTTATTTTCACAATTGAGTTTTTCGTAAAAAATGTTCTTTTCGAACTATTTTTCAGATATTTCAAATTCGTTGATTAAATTTTAATTTTCTAATAACTTTTTCGTTAAAAAGTTCTTTCCGAACATTTCTTTTCACTTTTGATTAAATTTTAATTTTCTAATAAATTTTTCGTTAAAATGTTCTTTCCGAACTTTTCTTTTAACCGACTGCGCCAATAACGATGTGGGAGGAATTCTGAATTAATGAACTTTATTTTTAAATGTCCATGTACAAACTCTAGCTTAAAGGCTAAGAACAACTTAAATTAGCTCTCAGAGAGAATTCAAATACAAAATGTATGTATCAATTAGCATTTACATAAACCGAAGAACGTATGTTTGTAAGTATAAATAAACGTTAACATTATTAACAAAGGTAAGTAAGTAACTATGTAAAATTGGAAACGGTTGTAACATTAAGTAAATATGAATAAAATAACATTAAGTTAACAGAGGGGAGTATGTAAGAAATTATAAACATTAACAAATGTATGTATGTATGTGTAGAATGAGTCTTACATATACAGAGTGAGTGTGGGTGTTATACATATGTACATAGCAGTTAATGTAACATGTAAGCATAGGTATAGCATAGGTGGGAGAAATTTGCGTAGGCATATTTTTGACAAACTTAAATATGATGGAGAGAAATGCCGCGAAAGCAAGGAGTATTTAAATGGAGTACAATAAGATCTACGATCTTTTATAGTATGTACAACAAATCAAAGGTAAAATTAGAAAACCTAATAATAAAAAATAAAAATAAATATAACAGTTATTAAAGCATAATGTATATAAAGTTTTAAAGTAAACTACAGAAAATTATAAACAAAGCAGTGGATTACATATTGAGCAGAAAGTAGGAATTTAGATAGCGAAACTCATAATAATACGAAATATGTATATTTATTTTTATTTTAACGAAAGTACATACATATGTATATAAAACATTCTTAAAGTTGCTTTAATTCAGACTACTGCGAATGGGCATTGGAATAGAGTTATATGTACGTACGGTATTGGCAAAGAAAAGCCGGGAGGATGATATATAATTATAACTCGGTACTATCAAGTCATTAATTCGAGCTGACTTACAAAATTGAATAAAATGGAGCAGAATTTCAAAATAAGGTTGCGCTACCGTTTTGGGATGATTGCGAAGAAAGCGTTAGAGGCAAGGGATCAAGACGTTCGAAATTTCCGTTTACATTACACAAACAAAACTTCACGACTATATCAAATGGATAATCTGCTGCATGCACTCCTTATTTGCTCAGATCCTTTTATATCATCTTTGTCAAACTCTATTCCACTCTAGAAGTAAGAAGTCTTCTTACTGATAAATAACTGTAAATATACATATATTGATTGCTCGGATTCTGAATAATTTTTTTTTTTTTAATTTGTTTAAGGAACATGCAATAAACACAACAGTCCAGTCGGTAAGCGTAGCACCGCATGTAGAATGTTGGCTCTGCAAACTCGAGGTTTTTGGTTCAAAGCCTGGAAAAGTGGTGATAAAGTATAAAAATAGATAATTAAATAATAAAACGATGAGCGCTTTTACCAAATAAAATCTTCCACACACTGGCCTCGGGCTCAATCAAATTGTTAATTATTATATGTATGTATATTGGGAATATAGTAAAAAGTGAACCGAGTTTTCCTATATTCAGCAAATATAAAATGGGAAATTTAAACAAATATTCATGATAGTATGCACTATCAGATAAAAACAGCCTTAATTTATATAATTCTTCTTTCACCGAGAAAATACTAGAAGCCTTTAATTTAGATATGTAGCTCCTATTCAAAATAGTTTTTTTACAGCTTGTTATTTATTATTATTATAATTACATTAAAGACTATTTAAAAAAGTTAAAAATACAATTATATAGGCTTACCACGCTCATAAAAAAAAAAAGAAATCGTGCTAAAATAATCAATAAATATCAGTCCGTTTTATATAAAATGTATCAAGTATATAAAAAGTTATATAGAGAGCCATTTCTGAGGGTATGGTGCAAATCAGATAAGACACAACTGTGATCTTAATTAAATTCTGCTAGACGGTCCATTTCGCCCACTTTGCGCGGTGTGAAAATTGGAAAAATAGTTGCTGCATATTGTAAAGAGACATCGCAATACTAAAATAATATTTTTAATACAAACAAATGGATTACACAAAAGTAGCAGCCGCATGACAACCATAGATGATCCCAAATGCTTTAACGAAACTCTGGTCACCAACATGAGCTGTATATGTATAAATAAAGGTTTAATTGGGTTTGCCTGCCATCAGATAACTTATTCAGCAGATATTAAGAACGACTTACTTACGTGAAAACTCAAGCAAAATCTCATGTCTCTCAACGGCAAAAAATGGTCGATTAGAGTTTTATGAACGATATACATACATTTTAGAACGAATAATTTGATTGGGTAACAATTTCAACACGGATGGTATAGGCAGCGTTTGGCGCAGGAGAAAAATCGAAAACAAGCTTTTCACTGGGAAAAATTAATGCTCGAATGTACATCAACCCACTAGAAAGCGACAAAAGATAGAACTTTGGAGCATATTATCTACTAGGATACATATATGCAAATTTAAAGCAGAACTACAGCCTTAACTAGCTCGAAGACGCCATAGTTATTGAGCGTAAAAATGATATTTTCGTCGGAAAAAATATAATAGGATATATTCCTTTATTAAATTTAAACATTTTGAAGTAGTTTTTCTTTCAGCTTCTTTGTATTCATATCGATTTAAATATCAAAATATACGTACATATGTAAATAAAATTCAAAATAATATGGGTATTGGTTTATTTAAGCATTGCACTTATAAATATTTTACTAGGGTAGAAAACTTCGAGCTTGAAAAAATAATGTCATATCTATCTTTCTTAAGGGACTTTGTTCCAAAGAGTAATAAAATGATTTTAGGGATGCTTATAATTTTGAATTTATAAATAAAGGAGAGTAGGCACTTCAAATCTTTTCAGAGCACTTTTAATGCTCTCCTAAGTCACTCCATTTTCTATTACGATCTATATAATTTTTGTTTACACTTGAATAACTGAACTGTGTGTACGCATGTACGTACATATAACATATGCCGTTGGTTCATATTAAAGGTTAAGGCCTAGGCATAATAGAAATTTTAAGTCTCTAGCTGATTAAATGAAGGAGTTTTGGCCAAAAATGCAATATCTAAACCTTCTGTTGTATGACAGCTATGTGTTATATTTTTCCGATCTTAATGATTTTCACTGCTAAAATAGTTCTCATAGATAATTTGGGCATTGAGTGTGAATTAATTTAGACAAAAAACTCGGTAATTTGGTCACATTTTTTTTTTAATATATATGTATATCTGGCGGCGTTCTTAATAAATAACGGCAATTTCTTTATCGAAGCTTTGTCAAGGCAGCCATATATCAACTCTTGATAAGATAGTATTGGCATTAACAGTGTTTTAACTAGCTTAAGCTTAATGTCTCGGTGAATATAACAACTTTTTTTCCAAAGCTGCTTCAGTCCAAAGTACATTTTACTGACTGCTGAGTTAACATGATCGACACATGTAAAATCTGTGTTTAGGTTAAAGCCTAGTGTTTTAACCACTTTCTCATATTTAATAACGCTTCTGTTTAAGATAACGGGAGAAAAAGTATGCAAGCCGTATGGAAATTAAGACATGGCTATCGCCTGCATTTTGGATACATTCAGATTAAGCCTATTGAGTTTTGACCAGAGAGAGTCTGATTCCAGGTCTTCAATCATTCTAAAAATTAGATCTTCTGCAAGTCCTAAAGGTGCAGAAAGGTATATTTGTGCATCGCCAGCATATCGATGAATGGATACATTTCTACATCATCTTTCAATGTCATTGATGTTCAAAATGAATAAAACCGACCTCAGGATAGAACCTTGCGGTACACCACATTCTATTGGCATTAATCGAGAACGATTATCTTTAGATACAACTCTTTGTTGTCTGTTTTTTAAATAGCTTCCTATTAAATCCACTGCGTTACCACTAAACCCAAAAAAATATGACTTTAATTTGTGGAGAAGAATTTTATGACAAACGGTATCAAATGCTTTCCAAAAATCTTAACGTGTTAGTATAGTAAGATCACCCTTATCAAAAGATGGCCGTATATCATTCATGACTTTGAGTATAGAAGTAGCACAGCTATGCCCGTGACGGTATCCAGATTGGTACTGCGTAATGAGACCTTTATCTGTCAGATACTTAACCATTTGATTTAATAGCATTTTTTCAAAAACTTTGGACAAGGATGGCAGAATACTTATTAGCCGAAAGTCTGCAGGTAGCACTGCCTTGCATTGCAACTTTCCAAGTGTTAGGAAATCGAAGCGAAGTCAAGGAAAATTTAAAAATGTGTGTCAATGGCGATAAAACGTAGGGCAAAAGAAGCTTAATAAATCGTAAGCTTATTTTGTCCTCACCTACCTCGTTTGACTTTATTGCAGAAATGCATCGAAAAATTTCAAACTTAGTGGCATGTGTAAAGTTAAACTTGCTGCTGAATTTACAGATAAGCTGTTCATTAAGTTTAAACGCGTATTCTTCTTCTGTCGGTTTTACTAAAAAGAAATCCTTCATTTCGTCAACATCGATCGTGCAGTTAGATTTCGGGTCACAAGTCACTCCAAGGTTTCTTAAATTATTCGACAGCACTTTGGGTGGGAGGTTGACATCGAGTTTTCTTTGAAAATAGCCCTTTTTAGCGTTGCGTGTGATTTCAGTGCATCTGTTTCGAAGGAGTTTATATGCCATCCAATTTTCATCACTTCTGTGTTTCCTCCAATAACATACATATATTTCGTGCCTTAATGGCTTCAAGCACTTCGCTGTTGAACCATCAGTGTTTATTGCTGATGACTTTTATTATTTTTAAAGGGACATATTTATCGACAAGATAGTTAACAAGCTTTGAGAATTCATTAACCTTTTAATTAACATCAGCTACAAACCAACAGTGGTTCCAAGGTAGAACAGAAGCTGCAGCAGCTAATAGCTAATCTTTGTGCAAAATTTCAAGCCTTTAGCTGCTTAAATGGAGGTGTTTTCATGCTAAATGAAATATCCGGAAAATCAGTTATATGGGAGCTATATGTTATATATCATTGATCCATATGATTTCCACTGCTTCTATAAAGCTTAGAATAGCGGACCGTCTGGCTGCTTAAATGTAGGAGTTATGAAGCAAAATATGGGTCTAACTCTAATCGTTCTTGTACTTACAAACATTGGACCAAAGTTAATGTACCATTTCCATGAAAGGTATAATTAAGAGCTCATTTGGAGCTAATTTAATGCCGTAACCCCGAATTTAATGCTCTAATTTTCTTCCAAAAAACTTAACGTTAAGCTGGCATATCCACAATTCCAAAACTAACTTGTTAAAAAAACAAATATGCAGGAATTAAGGGTTTATTTAGGGCTCTCAAAATAGCCATAAGATTTTTTTTTAATTTTCTTAAACACGATTTTTTTCTTTAATCTTACGTTAACTTTATATTTACAAAATTGTAGGTCCCTCTATTTGTAGTAAACGTAAGTCACCAAAAATGGCTATTTTGAGAGCACTAAATGAACCTTTAATTCCTGCATTGTAATTTTTTATTTTCTTCAGTTAGTTTTCAGTTGTGGATACGCCAGCTTAGCGTGTAGATATCGTAACCACAAGCTTCCTCAAAAAATTATATTTTTTTAAAAGCTTGTAGACTATTTTGAGAGCACTAAATGAGCCTTTAATTCATGCATAGTACTTTTTATTTAGAGTTAGTTTTTAAGTTGTGGATACGTCAACTTAACGTAATGGAAAGATTATAAAAAAATGGTCTTTAAGAACGTGAAAAAAACGTTTCACTATTGTGAGAGCACAAAATGAGCCCTTAATTCCTGCATTTTTGTTTTTTATTTTCTTCAGTTAATTTTTATGTTGTGCTAGCGTAACCACAAGTTTTTTAGAAAAAAATTAGCTCTAAATGAGCTCTTAATTTTTATATACATACATATGTACGTTAAGCTTTGGTTGCTTAATGTGGTTACGCTATCCTAACAGACCTAAAATTTTTGGTTTTCTTCAAAACATGGTATTCTGGATCATGGAAAAAAAGGTAACATCCAGAAGTTAACCAAGTCCATAAAGTCACTTGCTGTATACAAGTTTAAGTCCTTTCACCGTCCAGGGGTACATCATAAAATGAAGAATTGGTAATACTTATTTGGCCTTTTTCCATAACATCGTTTAGTTCATTTGTCAAATTTATTCTAAATTTATTGGATAATTTAGAATTAAAAAAAAAATCTTACAATTTGTTAGATTCGTATATTTAAAATTTTTAAGCACAGTTGTTTTATTAATGAATTCCTAATAAAAATATTTACGCGTTTCTGCGGATTTTTTGTATACGTCTAGATTTTTCGATATGAATTTTTTTTAAATTTCATTCAAAAAATTAAAAAAAAATCCTTTACTGCAATTTTGAAATTTCTATTTTATATTTATTGGCCCTGTTCTTAAAAAAATACTAAAACTACACATAAAATACGTAAGAAAATATAAAAAATATTTACTTTATGCAAAACTTACCAAAATGTTCGAAACAAAATGTAAACAATTCAAAAACCTGATTTCAGTTGACTTTGTAAACTCACAGCGAATACTGCGCATGCACGTACATATGTACTACCATAAAAATCACTTTCGCCACTTTCCAACTTGTTTTGTATGTATAGGTTGATGTTGACGTCCAAAAAAAATTATATCGAAAATCTAGACGTGAAAAAAATGGGCAAACGGGAGTAGATTCAGAGTATCAAAATCTTTATATTTAAAGATGAGATGATAAGATACTCTTAGATTCGTGAGAGCAATGCCAAAATACTATTATTTTTATAACATTATGCAATAGTGTCACTTTGTCTGAAATTATGTTTGACAGTTTTATTTTTAATTTTGTTGAGTCTTGTACACCGCCTTTGAAGTATTTTATTTTATTTATTTATTTCATATTAATATTTTGAACAACTAAGACTATTGGGTCTTTTATATGTTCATTAGCAATCACTTACATATATTCTTACACATATGTATGTACATAACTTCAATATAAATACATATTGTAAGAAATATGGCAACCCACTTGTGCTCACTATGTATCTGTTCTCTTTATATCATTTTCCTTATTATGAAGTAGTCCGAATAAACATCTCTTAGCGTTAACGCGTGCGTTTTACTTTATAGCCGCAGTGCGGACTTGTGTGAATGTAACATAACCCTACAATGGTTATGGGCCCCGAGCACGTGGGCAAGTGATTTAATTTCAGTTATTTCGGTAAAAATTCAGATGTGATGAGCGCGATTGCGAGTATTGAAAAGCTTTCCGCGGATAATTACGCGACGTGGTCGGTACAGGTGAAAACCCTGTTAATAACACTTGATTTGTGGGATGTGGTAATCAGCGACTCCCCAGATGAGGAAAGAGCAAAGGCTCTTTGAATTAAAAACGACCAGAAAGCGTTGGCAACAATTAAACCTAGTGAACTTATTTATATAAAAGTTTGTAAAAGTTCCAAGGAAGCTTGGCGGGTCCTAAACCCGATTTATCGTACAGACAGTGCCGGGCGTAAAGTTGCTTTGTTTAAGAAGTTGCTACACTTCAAGGTTACCATGGAGGACAAGTTCGCGACGCGTGTTAATGAGTTTTGTTCAATAGTTGATGAACTAAAAGAAATCGGTGTTGTCGTACCTGACAACTTTGCATCCATACTGTTGCTTTGCAGTCTCCCCGAGGAGATGGCGAGTTTTGTGGTGGCTATTGAAAGCCGAGATATTTTACGAAAAATCGACGTGTTGGTATTTAAAATTTTAGAGACCGAAATTCGTCAAAATGGAAAAACCGTGGCGGCTAGTGAAGAAAAAGTTGTTCTGGCTAGCAATAAATCCAGAAAGTTCGGTGCGAAGCGAAACGAAAATGCTCGATCGAATGTAGTGTGTTATAAATGTGGTAAAAAGGGCCACATACGCTCGCAGTGTAGAGTTTCTGTGTCTAAAGAAAACGCAAATGAAAGGGCTTGTTGTTTATTTGAAGAAACGCTTACCAATCGAGAGGCGTGGATTTTGGACAGTGGTGCTAGTTCGCACATGTGCATGCAAAAAGGTTATTTTAATGAAATTGAGCCAAGAAGGCAAGAAATAGCACTTGCGTCGGGAAAAATTATCTACGCAGAAGGAATAGGGTGTGAGTTTAAAAACTGAATTTACAAATATCAAATTACATAACGTTTGGTATGTTCCAGAATTAACCTCAAATTTCTTTTCGATAGGGAAAACCCTTGAATATGGTCATACGGTTAAATTCTCTAAATATGGCGCGATAATGAAGACAGCAAAAGGAGAAGACATGGTGAGGGCGAAGTTATTCAATGGTGTATTTGTTGTTAAAATGACAGTGAGGAAAACAGTGCAAAACATAAACGCGATAGTGGAAACGAAAAACTCTGAAAAATATCATAAAAGATTTGGGCATGTGAACATGAACGATTTACGTGCATTATCCAACAAAAAATTAGCGCGAGGACTTAACGTGGCTGATTTGCAAAATCTGCAGTGTATGACTTGTGCCATTTGTAAAATCAATAGCTTGCCATATACTGGTTATGGGAAGGTGCTTTCCAAGCAAGTGTTAGATTTAATTCATACCGACTTTTGTGGTCCCATGCGCGTAAAGTCCCTAGGTGGTGCGTTTTATTTCACTTCGGTTGACTACTCACCACAGCAGAATGGCGTGGCTAAGAGAGCGAATATAACTTTTGTGGAAATGGCGCGTTGCTTGATACAGGGCTCACGAACGCCTCAATATTTGTGAGGCGAAGCCATTAATACTGATGTATACCTGCGAATAGAACAATAACGAAAGTGCTGATTGACTTTACTCCTTATCAGTTGTGGTATGGTAAAACACCTTCAGTGTCTCACTTAAAAATGTTTGGCTGTGACGCAGTGGCGTTAAAGGAAGACCCACATAAAGGTGGCAAGTTCTATGCAGAGGGTGTTAAGTTAAAATTTGTTGCTTATACCGAAAAGGCTAAAGGCTACAGACTTTACGACCAAACAAAGCGAAATATAGTTATTGCTCGTGATTGTATATTTTTCGAAGGGTCGTTTGAACAATTTCTAGAGAGAGACTCGAATGAAGAAGTGTCCTTTTATTATGAGCCAATCGTGTCATCGCAGTCAGAAGACGAAATGCGCAGTGCAAATGTTGATGAAAATGAAGTTGTGGTTCAAGCACAGCTCGAAGACGAGGACGGTGAGGTGTATTCGTTAGACGATGAGAGCCATCCAGTAGTTACGCGGAAAATATGACGAGGCAGACCAAAGTTGGTACGGGATGGTAATATTGGTCGACCGAAAAAGCAATATAAGCAAACAGAAGTGTTGAATTTTTTGGTGAGAGTCCGGAGACGGTAGCTGAGGCGCTGTCGTCGACTGAGCGCGAGTGCTGGAAGAGCGCTATGCAAGCCGAGTGTAATTTGCTAATCAAAAACGGTACGTGGGTATTGGTTGACAGACCAAAGAAGAAAAACGTTATCGGGTATAGGTGGATATTCAACGTGAAGCGCAACTCAGGTGGTGAAGTTGAAAAATACAAGGCCCGATTGGTAGCGCAAGGGTGCTCACAAAAGCCCAACATCGATTACAACGAGACTTACGCTCCCATTGTACGGCAATCAACAATTCGGATTTTGTTGGCATTAGCAGCAAAATACAAGCTTGCTGTCAACCATGTGGATGTAGTGGCAGCATATTTAAATTGTGATTTAGGTGAACAAATATATATGGCCCAACCACCAGCGTTCGAGAATACTAAGTACCCCAACAAAGTGTGCAAGCTACATAAAAAGTGCAACAAACAGTGTACTGACATCGATGCTAAGCGGTATCAAAGTTTGATCGGAGGGTTAATGTATTTAGCCGTGATTTCTAGACCAGCCATCGCTCACGCTGTTTCTAAGTCGTCTCAGTTTAATAATCACCCGCACGACGAACATTTTAAGGCGGCCAAACCTATTTTAAGATTTTTGAAGCAAACGGCGGGGGCAAAAATTGCCTATACTGCGAAGGATGGCAACTTGATTTGCTTTACCGACTCTGACTGGGCAGGCGACGTATCAGATCGAAAATCTCACACCGGCTACGTAGTTTTTATGTCCTCAGTACAATGGAGGCAGAGTATGTAGCTCTTTGCCAAGGAGCGAAATACGTAGTTTTTATTCGTGCGTTGCTGCGTAAGCGAGCCAGCAAAAATGTTTTGTGACAATCAAAGCGCACAGTTCCTGCTGAAAACCCCTATGGTACACAAACGCAGCAAACATATAGATTTAAGATTCCATTATGTTCGTGAAGTATATAAAAAAGATGAAATCCAAGTTAATTTTGTAAAAACTGAAGCAAATGCTGCAGATATAATGACTAAATGTTTAAAGAAAATTAAACACTAAAATGGTTGTAAATTATTAGGTCTAACGAGTGTAACATAAATTTTGCCTTAAATTTTTGTAAAATATCGTTGTGAAAAATTAATGTAACTATATATGTATATGTACATGTAAGCAAAAATTAATATCATTACATACATACATATGTATGTAAGAATATTGTACTAAACCTGCTATACTTTTCTCCATTGTAATGTTTGATATGCTGCGTTTAATGTGTTTCTCTTTTATTTTTGGTTTTACGTTGTTCGTAAGATTCTCTTAGCTACGTGACGAATAATCAGCTGATTGCTAACTTGTGTCCGGAAGATAATTATTAGCTACTAAAAATAATACATTTTCATTTCAGCTGTTTGTTATTTATCAAATATATATCTATCGAAATGTATGTTCTTTTTTAAAACGAAGTTTAAACAATGATCAACTTGGAAAGAACCCAGTTAATAAGTTGGTTTGATTTTTAAAATCTGTGTTTTAATATTTTCCACCTCGGCACGAATTAAATCTTTAGTCATCCTTTCGAAAAGTATTTTCATTGGCCTGCAATGGCGTGTTCAAGGAAGTCGCTCATTTTCCAAATAATTTAAGTCCTGGTAGCACTTGAAAAGGTACAATGCAGAGATGTGCTCATTTGTCATGTAGTCTTCTGGATTGGAGTAATTTTACAGGGTGTTGAATGACCATTACTGAAGTCACGTGCCTACTTATACAAAACCGTAAACGTTTCATATTTTTGGCCATCAACAAAAAGTCAAGTCATTCTTATTATTAGACATCGGAATTCTATGAAATTTGTATATGCAGAAAATGTGATGAAAATATGCAAATGATATGCAATCAATACTAATGTTAACACAAATTTTTAATTATATTATAGCAAGGTCCTGCAGAATCATTTTTTATACTTGTACAAATCCAGCTTACACCCTACTGTTTATTTAGTTCATCAATTTCTTTTGTTGTATCTTATCTACTACATCTATATCTATCTATAAAGTTTGACAACAAATACACTTCATGTTGCCGCGGCCCAATTGTCTCGGCGAGGAGAAGGTTAATAAGCATCTAGGTTAGAACATTTAAAGGGTTGCCACCTAATAAATAATAAAATTAAATTTAGATAAATGAAGTGGCCGCTGTGATCGAGTTCGAAGCGGTGCGTGCTATAACTTGATATGCCGGTGGGTTTGAGGTTCGAATCTCAGTCAGAGCAAGCAAAATCTTAAAAATAAAAATAAAATAAAAAATTGTCTAATAGCGGTCACCCCTCGGCAGGCAATGGCAAACCTCCCAGGGCATTTCTGCCATGAAAAAGCTTCTCATTAAATACATCTGCCGTTCTGAGTCGGCACAAAACTGTAGGTAACTTGTGGTAAAATATAAAGACGCACCACACAAATGGTAGGAGAAGCTCGGCCAAACACTGATCTACATATATAGTGTAAGCGCCAAAATTATATTATATAAATGTAGTATTGTTGAAAAAAATAAATTGAGTTTGATATAAAGGAAATAGAAAATTGAAATTTGTATCACAATAAATATGGGTGTTAGAGGAAAGAGGTTTAATACGAATTTAGCTTGAAAATATCTTTAAGAGGGGAAAAAACTAAAAACTCCTTATGTTTTTAGCTATCTTAGGTATTTTTGTTGTTTATTTAATTATGTTTTTAATATATAAGAATAATAAAAGACATTTAATGGTAACGCACATTCGTGCTTGCAACTCCTACAGTGGTTATTATAAAGGATAGTTCTGTGATGTCGATCGGTAATAATGGCGAATTTACTTTTACACAGATTTTGCATAAGGTGCCTATTAAGAATATTCATCCAAGGCATTTAAAGTGATTTTAGGTTGTGCAAAAAGTATGCAATTATGCAAATAAGCGTAGGCGTAAATATTCTTCATATTCAATGCAACGAATTTCTGTCCAGGTCCAGGGTCTTTTGAATGCTAAACTAAAATATGCATTTTTATAGAGTTCGATATCTATTTATTACCTTAGACACTCCTTGTAACTGTGTGATCAAGTAAAAGTTGCAATGGCACCTCAGCAGAAGATTCATTTACACTTTACCACAGGATCGCAAAACAGCGTAGATTGGATACCCTGCAAGACGTGACTACCAGAAACTCCAACACATTCAAAGATTATGGCATCGAAACCAGAGTTGCCGTTTTGGTTCAATTCGACCAAAATTGGTAGTTTAATTTTCCTTTGGTAATATTTCTCTCAATTGCCTAGAGAGCTACACACTTATTTGGGACGTGTTTCTTAAATTTAACACCCCGATTCCTTCCTCTGCTCCTGTTGAGCGCAATTTTTCTTTTTCGGGGATATTACACGCACCCCGGAGAAAGAATCTGCTCGATACCCATTTCGAAACAAACAATATACATATGTATAAACAAATTTAGTCCATGCACGTTTCAAATCTAAGTTACATTTTTTTTTAAATGGAAAATTATTAGGAAACAATACTCAAAGCGGTAGAAGTTATAGTACTATTTCGGAAATCACCACATTTCCTCATCAGACTTTCTTCTTGGCTTCTGCGGGAGTCGAACCCGCAACAACATGCGCAATACTTAAGCCGGCAGCTAAACGCATTCAATTAAGCTTACGCAGTCTTATTTTTCCTGCTTTTCTCTTCACAACTTACTTAGTTGTTGTTTGTACAATTTCTATTTGTGTTAGAATTTGTTTGTATAAGGCTGGCTCTTCCTTATTTATACATTTTATTTGTTATTGTTTGGCCATTTAACTATTTATTTTTAAATATTTTTGAGCTTTAAGGCCGATTGGTTACAGTTGTTATGCACATTATATGTGAGTTTTGGAAATATTTTGAGTTTTTATTTGTTATCTCCTAAATATTATAACTATATTATATGTAAGTATGTACATATATATGAAATCAACTGTAAATTGTTTAGTTGGGATATGAACATAAATATATATAATTGCATATACATACATTTCTTAAAAGATATCTTTATTGAAAAAAGCTGCGTGGTTGGTTTAAGTGAAAATATCTAAAACATGTGTACGCATGTTAGAATTTTATTGAACAATCAGCTTCAAATACATTTTTAGATACCTTGCCACATTTGAGTTCTGACCATGGTACTATCATGCGGTTCGAAGAGAAATAATAATTGTTGCAATAAAAAAAATTCAAATTACAATTATCATGATGTAGACATAAGTTTGAAAGCCCATTGCAATTTAAATATGTAAGGTTCTTAAATGTTTTCAAGGCATATTAACAATGTAGTTATAAAATTTATCAATTATTACTTATACATTACTATTAAACACATTTTTTAGGACCGCCGGCCGTCTTTCGGAAAACATCTACACTTTTACCGCAGAAGCGAATGATAATAATGCACGTTTCCGTTGCGAAGCCAGCAATGTAATGTCACAAACTCCACTTAAAGCCGAAATAGGCGTAACCGTATTATGTAAGTACCTATATGATGCATCTTGGTATATACTTACATATATCAAGAAAATTACTAAAAAAAAACTTAACAATAAAGCTAAGGTTCATAATTAACAATTCTAGCCTTAAAAAAATATCCTTTTAATGAAATCATGTTTTAAGCTAAAAACTGGGCGAGAAAAAAATAATACAAAAAAGAGAGTGTGCTTCGGCCGTGCAATGGAAGTGTAACTTCTCCTTATTCTTTAACTTAACCCTAAACTTTCGGAATTTCTAATCCGGCAAGAGACCACTGTTTGTTAGTGGAATACTATTTGGGATAACACTAATAGTCTAGGGCATTTTACAGAAGTTCCCTTACGGTAGAAGTAGTAGCTGTTATTTCGGAGACCACCATATCTGTTCATCAGACTTCTTAATTTTTCTTTCGATAATTTCTTCAAGGATAGAACCAAGAAAACTTGAGAGTTCAGGTGCGATCGGTTTAAGATGTGGTGGGTTTTGTATGAAGAGTTTGGGTGTGAAGTATATGTAAACGTATTTTGATATAAAATTTTAAAGCAGGCTTAATTATTTTTTACAAGGAATTAGCAAATAAAATACTCCCTCAAACCAAAGGCAGATCTAACAACCGGAGTAGAGAAATTGCAACCCTGCCAGGTTGTTGATGTACCTTTATTGTCAATAAGAACTATCAAACAAGTCTATTGAAAACAAAAGTTGACAAATCACAAATTTAATTTACTCAAAATAAATAAATACAAAATGAAAATAAAATAAAATTGTCAATTATTCAAAATGAAAACGTTTATATCCGCGCGTAATTGTACACAAGGGTATATTAACTTTGTTCGTGTAACGGTTTTTGTAACAGCCAAAAGGAATCGAGATAGATATAGACATATATATGACAAAATGATCAGAATGAAAAGAGGAATCGATTTCGCCCTGACTGTCTGTTCGTCCGTGCACACGATAACTTGAGTAAAAATTTAGATATATTAATGAAACTTGGTGTGTAGATTGCTCTTTGGCCAAGGTAGGTTGCTATTTAAAATTTTCACCCATTTTAAACGAACGATAACCACACCTACCTCCCATAAAATGGTATTTTTGAAAAATGCAAAAACTTCTTTATTTCAGTATCTATTGGAGCAAAAATGGTGAAAATTGATAATCAGAACACTTTTAAACAACGAAACTTGATTTTTATGAAGTTTGAAGAATGGGCGGTGCCATGCCCACTTGTAATAAAATGTCTGTATCTCAATTACAGTGCTAGGTATCGTCACTAAATTTGGTACACACATTGTCCTTGACATCACTAAACTAAAGGTGCCCTTAATATCAATTTTCACCTTCTTTGCTCCAATAGATACTAAAATAACGAAGTTTTTGCATTCTTCAAAAATACCGTTATATGACAGGTAGGCGTGGTTATCGTTCGATTAAATAGCAACCTACAAGTGCCTTGGCCAAAAAGCAATCTACATACCAAGTTACATTAAGATACCTAAATTTTTACTCAAATTATCGTGCGCACGGTCGGACAGACGGACGGACAGAAATTCAAAATTACGTAGCCCTCTAATCGTGGTGTTAAAATAAATGTAGCCAAGAAGGTCAGAACAAGCCACTACACAACGAATATTATCGAATACAAAAGCGACAAAATAGATATTCTAGACTGCAGGTATTTAAAATTAATGAGAAGGCATTAAGCGTAATATGAGGAAACGGGATCACAAAAACACATGCCACTTAGGGCATAGCCAATGAAAACTTTCTGGACAAATGACATATAGAGCAACTTGCGTGTGAAAGGACTGGCAAATGCTATCAAAGCATAGGGTTTAGAAATTATGAGTATATGATTAATATGCTTAGAAAAAGTGAATTTTGCGAAGAAAATAACACCCAAGTCCATAGACGGATTTGAACAGACAATAAAAGATATATGGTATACCTGTTCTGAAGCGAGGTTTTAAACTATTGTCTCTGATTCTCCGAAATGAAAAGAATAAGTTCTCATCCTCACAGAACTTAAGAAGAAAACAACATATTGAGGAGAAAGGATTTATATATTCCGATTCCGTCCAAATTTGTCCGCAAAATTTAAAAATTTGCATACAGTATTCTTATGGTAAGCTAAAAAATCCGTTTAAAAGCTTGTAAAATGCAAATGTTGGATAAATATTACTAAAAATGATTTTCTGCATATTCTGTACTCCTTCTCTGGTTCTTTCTTAAGGTTAAGAACACTTTTTGTATTGTTGTAAGCAGGAGTATACATATTGGTCTATTCATGATTGGCATACAACACCTTTTTATTGGGTCAACTGAAATAAAGTAACGGCTAAGTATATGTCCTGCCGTACGCTACAGAAAGTAGTCCACATATGTACATACACATATATTATTTTAATTTTGTACATACAATTCTAATTATTTGCGTTAACGTTGGTGTAAGTGGTAATATAAAGAACCAGCCACTTATCAGGAACAATCGCTACTCTGCATATTAGTTTGCGTTTATTAGTCCGGATTAGCGTGCTTTCACTGTAACTAACTATTTGATGTTAGAATCTCTGGAGCTGCACTACAAAGATATTACGAGTACAAATACACACTTTAGAATGCTTATCTTGGAGTTTTTAAACATTCGTTCTGTTGCATATCTAGACGTTAATCGTATTTCTTTTGCTTCACACAATCATATACGAAGCATATAAAACTCAATTTTTGGCATTGTGTTTTCGTCACGACTACGCACCCCTAAGAGTACGAATGCCGATTCCATACTTAGCGGGGGAGCTGCGACTCAACAGTTGCTGGTGCAGTGGCAGCTGTTGTGTTCCCAAGGCGTTGTTTCTGTTTAATACGCCAAGTGTTGTCAAGCGCACTCATACTTGAAACTAAAACTTACATACATATACATGCATTCACCTACATATCTACTTATATAGACACATATGTATGACTGTACCTACACATACATATGTATGTAGATACAAACATATGTATGTATACATCAATGTGTACATGCCAGCACTCCTGCAGTGAAAAGCCAAACCAGCCAACATACATATGTACATCTACTAGTTTATGAACTGTCGGCAAAGGTTTAGTCATCTCAATTCCAGAGTGACTGCAGCTCAGTGACATATGTATATCTCCAAATTGTGGAAGTATCATGCCGAAAACAAACCCATATATGTACATACATAAATGATCATCCTCCCCACCGTGATTAAGTCAAAACACTCCTGATTCCGATTTTCGCTTACTATTATTTTTTTGTTTGGTAAATTTATACATTCGGAACAAAATGAAGCCTCTGTCTTAAGATTTGAACATATGATCTCCATTAGTTTGTACTTAGACGCTTTCCATGTTGGCTACGAAAAAGCTGCGTTTGCAAAATCATGATTTCGTTTCGCCTAAATACATATGTATGTACATCTGTACATATAGTATGTACATATAAATTCTTATTTCAACCTAATTGATCGAATGGGATAACCGCGTTTTAAAAATATGCTTTCCTAGCACGGAAAAGAAAATAGAACACGAAGTTCATCTACAAAAAAACTGATCTTAAACTTGTTGAGAACTAGAAGGTTTGACTGTAGCGACAATTTACCACTTGAATATGTACATATGTACATAGAATATGTACTATCTCGATTTGTACGTTCGTACACATGCATATGTATGTAAGTGCATAAGTACATATACTCGTATTTTTGTATACATACATATGTACATACACACATATACTCGTATAGTGCTTGTGATGGGCAAATGCGAGCGCAGAGATACACGGTCGCGTCTTGCCGTGGCTCCGTCTTATAAAATGAAGAACAAAAAAATACTGATAATGATAGAATGCAAGATTGCACATTCACAGGCTTCCGACGTTGAACTTTTATGTAAATCGTGAGTCAATGCTAAATTAACGAAATAAATCAAACAGGGTCGTTTACGGCAAAAAGAGTTTGCCAAACTGCCGAAGTAAAAAAATTGTCTATTGCCTGTATTAATTACCAAAGAACTTAGAAAGTACACGGAAAATTAAAGGCGTAAAGAAAGTGGATTGATTTTATCTATTAATTGGCTTTAAGTTACTGCTTTGGCAATTCTTCAGTATTGACATTTCAAAGACGGAATGCGTGATGATTCTCCTTTTTGTACACGATCAGTTTGTCTTCACTTTTCATCTTATCACGTACAAGCTTTTAGTCTTTTTGATATTTTTTTCAGACTTATACAAATTTATATATTTTTCAATCTATAAAATTATCGATTGTTCAATTATGCATTTGCATTTGAGTGTATACACATTTTAGACGGTTGTACCGGTTTCCAGAGTTGTACATTCTGGTTGATTTGAATCCTCTCTCTCCTTTTTTATTCCCTACTGTTTCGTATATCAATCTCAGTATACAGTCTTTCATGATTAGTTGCTTGCCAAGAATAATTTTAACGAGTCTCTTTTTAATGAAAATGACAGAATTAAAAAAAGTTAATAAACATTTTTAGATTCGCCCTTCTCCTGGAATGCTTGACTGATAACAATATTAAAAAAAAAAAACAAAAAAAAATCATTTGCTCTTGTCATTTTCTAAGTTTGGATTGTACTTTTTCTTTTGAAACCGTAAGTAAAGATCGTCCAAAAGAAATGAATTTACGGTTTCCAAATTCTGAAATAGTGAAGAACTTTAAAATTATTCATGAAAAAAAGTTTTGCATTCATTAAAAGTACATGTTTTTGCATTAAACGAAGATGGTATTTCTGCCATGACAAAAGCTTCATAAAATATATCTGAAGTCGGAATATAACTGTAGGTTCCTCAATTTGTAGTACAATATAAAGACGCAGCACCCAAATTGATTTTTTCTATACACACTATTTACATCTATGTAATGATTTTTTTTAACCACCTGTCTTATGACTATTTTTTTTTTCGTAATGAAATATAGTACCATGAAATTTATTCCTTTATTTTATGATTTTAACTTAATGACAATACATACAGTGGCTCCATCGGTTAATCGGACAGGAGTTTGTCTATTATTAATGTGCTCCAAAAATAAAAACAAAAAAGCAGAATGTGTTGTTTCGATTTACACTTCATATTATCTTCTGCTTAAGTGATAAAGAATACTTAAATTTTTTTTATAAGAGCTGTCAATTTAAACAATTTAATTTTTTTGCGTTCAAGGAATAATCGGAAAAAACAAATAGTGACACAACATATACATAAAAGAAAAAGAGGTAGTATTGATTGATGTTACCAACAAAATTTTCGGTTTTAAATAGTTTTTTGAAACATCTCACGAAATGGCACATCCAAAACAAGCATCGTCACAAATGTACAATGTGGAATATATGTATACTAAGTTTCAGTTTAATCACTCTGCCATATTTGCTGACAAATAAAAAAAACTTCTTCAGAGAGTAGTTTAACAAAATTCCGGTTAGTCCTTGAATTATGTACATAAATTTTTTATTGAATACATATGTATATCAAAAGTTATTACATAAATATTCAAAAATATTGAATACATATATCAAAAGTTATTACATAAATAGTTTCATACATAATATAAGAAACTTATGTATATAATTACAGATGCGCATGATACAAATATAATAAGGTATAACCGCAGAGACAGTTTTCAGCATTACTGATGTTCCAAGCAATTTAATTTTGACACACACATATTAATTTTCAATCTCAAATAATCGAATTGATAGAACGGTTCTACCTTACTATGTTTTTAGCGTAGTATTTTTTCATTTTAACCATTATATGAATTCGATATATGTTTTTTTTAATTTATCTATGTGCCCACAATATGAAATCCAAAAGTTGCTCCAACGCACGTATCCATCTCGGGACCTACTGAAGCTCGTGTTGGCGACGTGGTACCTTTAACATGTTCCACCGCTCCATCTAACCCACCAGCGGAAATAAAGTGGATGGTTGGTGGGCGACAAATTCGTAATGCGACTTCAAAGACAAACATCAGCTCTGAAGGTAAGCATTGTATTTATTCTCATAGTGAACTTGGTGTTAATTTGTGATTATGTATGTATGTATGTATATGTAATACTTTCAGGAGGATGGACAACTATATCTAATATTACAACAACAGTTGAGCCTAATAAAAAGTCACTTGTAGTAATTTGCCACGGACTAAATATGCAGTTAACAGAAAACGTGGTCTCAACACATACAATAAATATTTTGTGTGAGTATTGTTTGTTTTTTGTTTTTATAAATATATTAACATTCATTGGATTATCAAAATCAAAAGTTTTTATTAATTATTATTTAATTGTGGTGTATGCACGTATTGAATGTAGAAGAATGGGGAAAAGGTATTCAAATTAAGGATTAAGCCAAGAATAAGTAGATTAGAAGGGGTTAGTGGTTCACTCTTTTTTGTAGCAAGAAAATTTAAAAAAAAGTGCGTTGGAAAGGTACCAGAATGTAAAAAAATGATAATTATTGGTTTGATTTAAGAAAGTAAACCATTTTTATGTATTTATTTATTATTCTACAAATTATTTCAAGTAGAAAGTTATATATATAACTTGTATCTATATAAATTCATATCAAGTTAAGAAACACAGTTGTAAATAAAAAAATGTAAAATAAGTTAAATGAGGCTATTTGCTAAGTGAAATATAAAAAAGAAGACTTAATGAATGGGCAACAAATAGTTGTCATCAAGGCACATTCAATAGGTAGCAACATTGATAAAAAAACACTTTTGTCGTCCTGAAAACGTGAATTTTTCAAATATCGCTACACCTTTGGTCACAAATACATGACGATTGCTATTATTGTATGCATAAGCTCCGTCGGTCCCCGGGCACCTACCTTACTGACGACTAGTTTATCATTTCATTCCTTTCGTCTAAAAAGCCAGTTCGCGACATTACCCCATGCACCACATTATCCATTCTACTTCACATTGTATGTATGTATATCTATGTAAGTATGTATGTAGGTCGATGGTCCGATTAGGAACTTCTGATTAACTGAAATTAATTTGCGAACGTGATTTCTCTGCGTGTTTTTTGTGCCGAATTTTGAATATGACTTGCAGCATAATCAAATATTCACACACGCCGCCAATTTTATTTTCAGAAAATCAAGTTGAGTTAGCGCAAGTCACGCAATTTCGATAAGCCCCATACAAGTGTATGTACATACATGAGATATTTTTGAAAATTATTTAGCGACCTGCGTGGCTCGACAATGATGATTATAATAATTATTCAGCATCACAACCTTCAGGACTGGAGCTATTTCACCCATTCGAACGACATTACCTAGCCAGCGAATCCGCTGGTTTTTAATCCTTGCACAGCTCGTACAGCTCATCGCTTTATCGTATGAGACAATGGCCGTCGCAAAGTCGTAAAGGTCCTTAAATTTTTCGGAGAATCCTTGTCTCGAATACTTCAAGAGTAATCTCAACTGATGTTGTCAAAGTCCATGCTTCTGCGCCATACAATAGGACGGGCATAATGAGATACTTTAAGAGTGTAGTTTATGTACGTCGAGAGATAACTTTACTGGTCATTTGCCAACTTAGTCCGAAGGCTGACATTGTTATTGGTGTTAATTCTGGTTCGTAGGTACACAAAGTTCTCTACTTATTCTAATTTGTTACTGTCAACAGTAATGCGAGTGCTCAGCCGTGAATGTGCTGATTGTCTATTTGACGTCAGGTCAGGTGATGCCCTCGTTCACCTATTCTCTAACCATTTTGGAGAAGGCAGAACTTACTGCGTGGTTTTTAAGGCCGATGATGTCTGTTAAATTTATAGGTATTCCCAGAATCGCCCAATCAAAATGCAAAGTAAAACAAGCTTAAGGAGTAATAATAACATCCGTTTTAGTAAGCAATTTCTGATGAATTTAAACAAATGATTGGATGAAAATGAAGTACAATTTGGTAATATACAAAACAACTGATAAAGAATCGTATTCATGGTTAACACGAGCCTTTTCGATCTAGAGCTTAAAAACGGTAGTTCAAACCAAAATCTGTCAAGTTCTAATAATTCATTTTCGAACAAAATTGCTAAAGTAAAAATCTCAACTATCCCTCTCGCATCTACAATTAAATTTCCCTTAAGAACGAAGAAACTTATCTGCAATATGTAAAAACTTCTCATTGCCCAGGGGCTTAGTAAAAATGTCGGCTAGCTGCTCCTTCGTCTTCATATACTAGACATTATGTCACAAGTATAAAAATATTGAATGTCAATATGTTTCGTTCGCTTTGCCGGAATTGCCGGACGTTTGACCAATGTTATCGCACTTTGATTGTACGAATATATTGTGGTTGGCCGCTTTTGCTGCTGCTCGGAGTGCCACAAACTCTGCTTCTGTGGTTGACGTCGCAGTGACTGTTTGTTTTCGTGAACTCCACGCAGCAGCTCAACCGCCTAGTGTCTGGGTCGCCCCTCCAAATCAGCATCAGTATACAACGTCAACTGCAAATGCTCAGAGTACAAATTAAAACGTATGCCATGATCTACTGTACCTTTCAATAATTTCAAGATTCTTTTCACACCTTGGCAATGTGTTTCTGAAGGATTCTTTAATTATCTGCTCAAAACGCCAATGCTGTAGGCAATATCTGGTCTGGTACTTACCATGATATACATGAGTGGTCCGATGGCTTCACGATATGGGATTCTGGACTTAATTGCGGTTATATAATTTTTTTTTACAAAATATCTTCCGCTGGTGTTGACATAGGAAAGCAGTTCAAATGATTAAACCGATCTAACACCTTTTCCGCTTACACATTTTGAAATAAACTCAATGTATTGTTGTGTTTATCTATTTGAATTTGCAGACCAACAAAAAACTCTGCTTCACCGTATGTAATCTCGAATTCCATGTGTAACTCATATATCAATTTCTCCACTATTCCGATAATGTTGCCGCAAATAAGACCAGGATCAACGTAGTAGTAAGTATATAATGTCAATGTTCACTTCATATGTGAATACACAGGAATCAACCCACGGCTGCTTAATACCAAAATGCAATAGAAACTCAACGATACTTTTGTTCCATTGCCTTGGAGCTTGTTTGAGGCCTACATGCTCGTTTTCAGTAAGCAAACCCGATTATCTTTAACAAACCCACTTGGCTGTTCCATATATATAATTTCATCTATATTGCCGTGTAAGAATGCAGTCTTTGGCATCAAATTGTACGATATTAATACCACGAGCTGCTGCGATTGCAAGAACCATTCTCTTTGATTCATGTCTGACTATGGGTGCATAAACTTCGTCATAGTCAGTTTGTATTCACACTTGCGTGAGCATAGCGGATTCCGCTAACTCCCTCAGCCATAACACTGTCGTCGTTTTGTTTTTTACATACCTCGTTGCTTGTTGTTGACGTTACATCACGGCGGATCAATACTCTTCTATTTACGGAATCTAACACTCTATATGCTGTGCTGTCTTCATTGAAACCAACCAAAATGCCCTTAAAAGCATTTCTCTCCCATTTTGTTCGTTGTTCTTTCGGTATGTGAACGCACGCGTCGCAACCAAAAACGCGAATATGTGCTACTGACGGTTTCTTACCAAACTACAATTCATATGGGGGCATCCACCAATAACATCCGAAGCTGTCGATTTGCTCAGGTACTCTAGGCGTTGTAACCTCGTGCTTACAATACTCATTACCGAATTCCCGACCGCCATCTGAACGTATACGCTTGATCAAATGTCCATCTGCCAAAAATTGCAAAAGCCTTTTAAAAACATCTGTCTTATTTCTCATAAAATTAACAAACCAATAACGCGAGTAGTCATCTTTTTAATTCTGTAACCACGTTTCGCGCACACATTCCTCGAATCGTCGCAAATTTTATGTGCCCTAGTCGCACGTGCCAAAGCATTACAGTCTCGGTTGTCAGAATGTTTATTGATGATGCAATTTCTGGTTTTAAATAATTTTCACTTTCGCCTCCTCTGATTACGCTGGCACCACTCATGAAGTAAACGTGTTTACCACCAGATTCAAATATGACTCTGGCACCTCTTTCGGTTGCTCTTGAAATCGAAATAAAATGTGTATCTAGCTCTTGAACTAACAAAACGTCTTTAATTGTGTGCGGGGAGTTCTCGTAACCACGTACCTCGATATCGCCTTTACTTCCCACTTTCAATCGCCGTCCGTCACCAACTTTTATATGAATGTTGTTAGTTTAATCATTAAAATGAAGTGAAAAGTTTCTTTAAAAACGACATGTGAACACGTATTTTACTTTATTTAAATTCGTTGATGTGTTCAAAATGAATAAATATACATAAATGTTTTCGGTCAGCTGTTTCCTTGGTCTGCCATTTTCTGTCATGTAATAAATTGTGCGGTTCGCTCTTTTTATCTAGTACGTTTTGGTGATCCTGTTGACTCGTTCGCCATTCGCGAGCCCAATGGCCAGGCTTATTGCAATAGTTACAATTGCCTTTCCGTATTGCATAATTGTTGCTTTTATCCTTATTTGTTGAATAGTTGTTGCTGTTTAATTTGCTTTCACTTATTGATTAGACTGAATTGAGCATATTGTCGTTGTCTATATTTCATCGTAAATTCATTAGACTTTCTTCATTTACTAAATGCTCGATTAAACGCTCAATACTTTGACTTTCGCGTTGAACTGCATACCAAGCTATGCACACATGATCAAATTTAGCTGGTAAACTGCTTAAGATTTTCGCAATAACCATAAGTTCCTTCTGCTCCAATTGCATGTATTTGAGCCGTTGTGCTATGGAAGTTACATTTGCGACGTAATCGACCACCACCTCACCGTCGTTCATTTTAGCGCTCATAAAATTTTTTTCATTATGAACAGCTTTTAGTTTAAACCACATTTGTGATGCCGTCTTGCATTCAGTAAGATAATTTAATTGTTTAAGCTCTATACCCTTCATGATAAACGATTGCGCTTCCGGGTCTTTTTCGTCCCATTTGGGAGCATTGGCTTCGGCTCTCCTTTCTGCTCCCAGGATGTATATCTTAAGCTTCTTCTGTCCATTGAACCGATGTATGTGATATACCTTTGAATCCCTCCTGCTTGTCGATGCGATATTTTGAGACTTAGCTTGAGTATAGCTGCGGCTATCTCAATCAGATCCATTCCAATTGCTGAATCAACGGGAATTAGATATTGCTCACTTTCCATATACATAGAACTTTTAGATGTCTGAATTTATTTGCAGTTAGGGTTCTGGGCTCATAACCTGTTAAATGTATAGGTATTTCCAGAATCACCCAATCAAAACACAAAGTAAAACAAGCTTAAGCGAGTAATAACAACAGCGTTGTTAGTAAGCAATTGTGATTTATTTAAACAAATGATTGGATGAAAATATAGTTTGGTAATATACATATAAAGAATTGGTAAAGAAACGTGTTATCCTTTGCGAGCCTTTTAGATCTAGAGCTCAAAAACGGAAGTTCAAACCAAAATCTGTCAAGTTATAATAATTCATTTTTGACACACAAAAATAGTTCAAACAAAGTTGCCACACTTTAAGAAATTGAATATCTAAAAGTGAAAATCTCAATAATGTCAATGTCGGCGTTTCCAGCAATTGCACACTCTTATAAAAGATAGTGCCTGACCGATTTAGTTAGGCGGTTCGAATTATCTTCTCCAGCATCAGGCTAAAGAAGTCACACGACAAAGAGTCACCCTGTCTGAAACCCCGATTGCTATCAAACGGTTTGGAGAGGCCCTTCCTAATTCTGACAGAGCTGGTAGTGTTGTTCAACGCCATTTTACATAGCCGTATACGTTTTGTTGGGATGCCAAATTCAGACATTGCGGCTTAAAGGGAACTTCTTTTTGTGCTGTCGAAAGTGACTTTGAAATTGACAAAAAGATGGTGTGAGCCGATTATTCTTTTTTGGGTCTTTTCCAAGATCTGTCGAATTGTGAATAGCTGGTCGATGGAAGATTTACCAGGTCTAAAGCCACACCGATAAGGTCCAATCATTTCATTATCGGTGGGCTTAAGACTTTCACACAGTGCGCTCGACAGATCCTTATTTGCGATATAAAGAATACTCATACCGCGGTAGTTGGCGCGAATTTCAGGATCACTCTTCTTGGCCCTGTAGGCAGCGTTTTTCTGATCGGAAGCGGGGTCATAACAGTTGTTTTTGGGACTCGATGAAATCCGGTGGAATCCTTAGTGGCTGTAAGTAGGCAGCGAGAGACACTTCTCGGAAATATCGTTCGTTGAAGCAGTATATTAAATCGGTAATTGAGACAATCCCGACTTCAACCCTTCAGGCCTCAATGATTAATTTTCTAATAAGGTGTCGCATACGCGTGGCTGAGAATGGAGGTCATTTACGGTCTATCATCTTTAAAAGTAATTAATTATATAAAATAAAATAAAAATTTCTATGCAGTAATAAAAAAATAAATGAAATGCATTGATTTAAAAAAAAGTTATTTAAGTTTCTTATTGTAGCACAATTTGCTTCCAAATATGAAACAAAACTTTTTTTGGTAAAACCCAGGAAACGTCAAATCGGCAACGGCAAAAAACTTTTTTCTAACTTTTTTTATGTTAATTTGAATTGTCAAATTGTACATTTCATTGCGATAAGAACGTTTTCTGCGCCTACCCATTATACATGCCTTGGTAAAACCGTTGAACAGTATTGAAGTTAGCCAACATTACCAACACATTTTCAAAAAATTTACAAAGTTGCTGACTTTATGTTCGGTGACGTGTATTAATAACCTTATCGTTGACAAGTGGAAAAACAGAATATAACGGGTGTTTTTTTTAGGGGTATAGAACTTCGAATTGAAATTAAACACAAGAAAATCGTCCATCAATTTGGCTTTATTGGAAGGATAATTTTATGCCATTAATGTTTAAATATGATTTCGGGCATGTGGCCGCCGCGGCTGGCTCGAATAAAGCCAATTCTACAGGTCCAATTTTCAACCACTTTTTCGAGCATATGGGGCCGTATGTCGGCAATAACGCCACGAATGTTGGCTTCCAATTCCCCTAACGTTTCTGGTTTGTTGGTGTAGACGAGCGACTTCACATATCCCCAAAGAAAATAATCCAATGGTGTCAAATCACACGATCTTGGTGGCCAATTGACAGGTCCATTCCGCGAAATTATGCGCTCAGCGAATGTTTCCTTCAATAAATCGATTGTGACGTGCGCTGTGTGGCATGTAGCGCCGTCTTGTTGGAACCACAACTCATCCACATTCATGGCATCCAATTCGGGAACAAAATAGTCGGTTATCATGGCTCTATACCGGTCTCCATTAACGGTAACTGCCTCTCCAGCATTATTGCGGAAGAAGTATGGCCCAATGACTCCACCAGCCCATAGAGCACACCAAACAGTCAGTTTTTGTGGATGTAATGGCGTTTCAAGGGTCTCATGTGGATTCTCTTCACTCCAAATGCGGCAATTTTGCTTGTTGACGTAGCCATTCAACCAAAAATGAGCCTTATCACTGAACAAAATTTTGCGATGAAAATCAGCATCGAGATCAATCTCATTTTCGGCCCATACACCAAAATTTGTATATACGACACATTTGCTCTAAGTGGCATTCAGTCAGAGTTTCATACGTTATATGTATTAAATTTGTGAAACAGCTCTCAAATGTTTATCGGCTACTATCGAACAATGGAACAGCTATTTGCTTTTTTTACCTGGGAAGATTTTTAGGAGTTTTGGAAGATAGATACAATACAATTTCCATTTCAATTATTATACAGTTAAATCATTTTATTTATTAATATGCTTGTCAATTTGGCTCTGATATATTTCTTGATTTTTTAATTCTTCTTTTGAAAAAAATTTCGTGATATTTGATTATATTTTTTAACGGACTCTCGTCAAAAATTTTTAAACCTATAGCGTAATTAAAATATTCGCAAAAGAAGAATTTTAGGTAAAATCCTTGGGGTTGTTTTAAATTAATTTCCAAATTTTTAAAGGAGATTTTTTAAGAAATTGCAAATTTTAAATGCTAATTAAGTGGGATTGACGGAATTTGGTTTCAGACGCAAGAAGAAAGTGATAGGTGAGAGCAAAATTTCATTTTTTTATACACATTAGAATTAATTTAATTCAAAATATATCAAAGCCTTTATTGATAAATAATTTTGACTGCGTTAATTATTTCAGCCTTTTTTGCTGCACTCAAAACATTTAACATTCGTCCCATTATAAAAAAATACTTTTTATATTAACCGCGCAAAAGGTATTTTTGCTAAAGAAGAACGTCAATTAAAGGCGATGCCAATGTAGGAAAACAGCCGCCAGTCTTGCACATTTAAAATTAAAGTACCGTAACTTTTAAAAAAATCTCTCTGGTAATAGCTTATAATGTTTTAGTACAGAAAATATCATAAAAACTGTGTTCGAGTTTTTGAGCCACCATATTTTGTTCGAATTTTAAAGTAGTCAATGGAGAATAAAAAATGTTCAAGTTTCCGAACGTTCGAGTCATCGCGTGTTCGAGTTTTTGCGAGTGCACTGTGTATTGGAAGAGGAAGTTACTTATTTTTTCGGAATTCTCGGGATTTCGTTTTCTTTTTTTGTTTTCTCTTTCTAATTTGTATTTTTGTGTGGCTCAATCTGTAAATACCGAGCTAACCAAATACAAATAAGTTAGATCTTAGCCAAATATATACATATGTATGTATAAAATAAAATGTATTTGAAATGCTTTAAAAGTTTTCATTTAGAAAATATTTCATATCTTTTTTATTTCTTAAGAGGGTAACTCATAAAGTATATCTACAACAATTTCTTAAATAATTCGAAGATAAAATAAACGCAAATTCTAAAAATTAAGTAACACATGTATTTGTACTTTGACAGATCCACCATCTCCGCCAATAATTTCGGGTTATATGGAGGGGCAAATTATTCCTGCTGGTTCCGTGCAAAAACTTTTATGTGTCTCATCCGGCGGAAATCCCTTAGCGACGCTCACTTGGTATAAAAATGATAAGCGGGTAAGTAAATTTGTGATCATATTTCTTGTTCACTGTTATTGATATCCTCGTATGAGTATAATGTACTCAACCAGTTGCACGGAACATTGCAAATCTTATAAAACCTCTTGTATACATTTGACATTAATTTTCTTGCAATATCAGGGTGAACCAAGGCAGATCTAACAGGTAACCGTAGTAGAGAAATTGCAACCCTGCCAGGATTTTTGATATACCTTTATTGTAAATAAAAACTATCAAATCATTCTAGTAAAAACAAAAGTTGACAATTCACAAATTCAATTCATTCAAATTTCAATACATTTTGTATTGTACATTTTTATACCCGGGCGTACTTGAACACAACGATATTATAACTTTGTTCGCATAACGGTTGTTTGTAACAGCAAGAAATAATCGAGATAGATATAGACATATATATACTAAAATGATCAGTATGAAAAGAGGAATCGATTTAGCCCTGACTGTCTGTCCGTCCGTCCGTCCGTCCGTCTGTCCGTGGTTACAATAACTTGAGTAAAAATTGAGATATCTCAATGAAATTTGGTACATAGATTGCCCTTTGGACAGGGTAGGTTGGTATTGAAAATGGTCAAGATCGGTCAATAACCACGCCCACCTCCCATATAACGGAAGTTTTTGAAAAATGCAATGTTTTCTCAGTATCTATTACAGCAAATTGAGTGAAATTTGGTATTTGGAGCAATTTTGAACTCAGAAATTAGGCATTTATGAAATTTTGAAAAATGGGCGTTGCCACGCCCTCTTATTAAAAAGTTTCCGTATCTCAATAACAGTGTAAGGTATCGTCACAAAATTTGGTGGGCATATTTTCCTTGATATCGCTATTATTATCGTAGAAAATTTTTGAAATCGGATCATAACCACGCCTACCTCCCATATAACGGAAGTTTTGGAAAATGCAGAAACTTAGTTTTTTCGGTATCTATTAAAAGAAATTGTGTGAAATTCGGTATTTGGAGCGATTTTGAACTAAGAAAATAGGTATTTATGAAATTTTGAAAAATGGACGTTGCCACGCCCACTTATGAAAAAATGTCTGTATCTCAATAACGGTGTGAGGTATTGTCACACAATTTGGTGGACATATTTTCTTTGACATCGCTATTATTATCGTAGAAAATTTTTGAAATCGGACCATAACCTCGCCCACCTCCCATATAACGGAAAAATGCAAAAATTTTGTTTTTTCTTTATCTGAACATATTAATTTATTATTAAGAGAGATAGTTAATAAAGAAACTTGATTTTTATGAAATTTTGAAATCGGACTATAACCACACCCAACTTCCATATAAAGGAAATTTTGAAAAATGAAAAAAAATTCGTTTTCAGTATTTATTTGAAGAAATTGAGTGAAGTTTAATACTAGCAGCGATTTGAAACAAAGAAAACGGCGTTTTCATGAAATTATGGGCACCGACCATACAAAAATAAATCGCGAGGGTATATAAAAATCGGTTTCGCCCGAATTTAGCCTTTCTTACTTGTTATTTCAAAACTTAATGTTTGAGTTGAGCATCAAGTGTGCGGGTTTTGCGACGACAACCAAATCCCAGCTCGCGAAATGGCCTATGGACACCACATTGTTTCCGTTAACGTGATGCTACAAGCTCTTTTCCTAACACTCCTTCGGTGTGGCTCTTTATGAAAGTTACTCCGTCTTTTACACGAGCCGTTCTCTACAGATAACGCTTTTCCCCAACTCTGTTGTAGTTGGGCACAATATACACAACACAAATATACAACATATTCATACATTTGATGAGCAAGATGCACAATATACATACGTTTCACTAAAATGCACGAATCAGACACAAACAATTTTTTTTTTCTTTTTTCGAATGAAAACAAAGTTTGACATTTAAGATAAATGAAAAAAATCAAATTATTAATTCTACTGAGGTTACCTGTTAAATCTGCCTTGTGGTTGTAAACGACCGTTTCATTTTGTTGATTACTTTTGGTGTTTATGTAAGGAAAGGAGTTATTCTTACTTGCTTTAATGGAGATTACAAGTAATTTGCATCGAATCGATGTGGCATCACCCATAACCGGATTTTTTTCGTTTTCTTGCAGAAACGTACTGCTTACCATTTTTGCTTAGCCTCATTAGGTTACAAAAACATAAAATATTGGTTCCATTTTATATTCGTGATGAAGTAAGTTATTAAGATGTTTGAAAGGTGTTAACATTGTTCAACTTTGCTTTGAACAGGCGTAAAGGGAAAGCAAATAACACCCTGCGCTGTACCAACGCAGGGTGTTATTTAAATGCAGGGGTCGTGTTCGAATCCAATGCCTTTTGGTATTTCGTTTTAAATTTAGGTTACCATATTATTACTTCACATACTCGTGCAGCGTCAAATTAGCATGTTGCCAGATTAAATCAAGAGACCTCGGGCTGCTAAGCCAACTTGCTTGCCGAATGGACGGTCGTGTTTTTTCTTCTCCGTTAACAAACCAAATACAATAAAGAGCAGCTGATATGCCGCTATTTAAAATTGCGTGTGTTAATGTTCTTGTTTTTAACAGTTCCATTTTTTTATTAATTTAAAATATGCATTTTGCGTGCTTATCATTGGATATAAAGATTTACATGGCCAATAAACAAGTTGAAATTGTAAAAGAAAAAGGGTTAAACTAATTTTGCATGCCCTTTTATATATGAAAAATGTAAGTTTATTAACCACCACCGAATATTTTCTTCTTAATTAATACTGTTTATGCATAGTGGTTGGGGTGGCAGCAATAATTTAGCAATTTTCGCATTGAAAGTGGAAATATTATTCATTTGCAACATTAACAGTTTGTAAGAAAAAAAACTGAAAACTATGTTCCTTAAAATCTAATAAGAGCAATATAAATTGATACGCACTTTGTATATTGCAAACTTATTTTTAAACAAAAAAAACTGATATTAGTAAACAAAGTCTCACCCTTCAGAGTCAACAGAAATTCCAAAAAAAAAATTGATAAATTTACTGCTGCTGCTGCTACCAAGTAAATGTTCCTCCTTATTTAAAGAACGAACAATTGCTTCGAGAATGACATTATTGTTAGCCCTTTCCAATCGAAAAAGGGCACCTTCATTTGTGCATTTGGAAACTTTGCACATAAGTATGCATTATTTCGTTTTTTTTTTATTTTCATTATTTCATGTAAAAAACGAATA
This sequence comes from Philophylla caesio, assembly GCA_963971545.1. Classification (NCBI taxonomy): domain Eukaryota; kingdom Metazoa; phylum Arthropoda; class Insecta; order Diptera; family Tephritidae; genus Philophylla; species Philophylla caesio. The sequence goes on along the minus strand of OZ020606.1, from coordinate 43,458,135 downwards.
AGCGAATTTGCATATTTTGCTTTTTTTCTGATATCGAGATTCAAAAAATAACTCTGATCTACCCGACTCCAAACTTTTGCTACCAAAGTCTGGTACTTCCTTCAAATAAATATGTATTACAACATGTGTGTTAAGTAATGTGGATATGTTGTTGATGTGAACAGATGTGCTTTTATGCGCTCCGTGAAATAAAAGTGAATAATAGTTGTTAAAAGTGATAGTCCGGCGAATAAAAAACATAAGAAACATAAAATAAAAATCGTATTTTGTGTTAATTACTTCTGCAAAGCTGTTACTTGTGTGGAAGAAGTTTTACTTGCCAATAGCTGGTGTATCCATATTCTTGTGCTGAGTTAGCCGTCCCCCACATCTACATACATAAATCTATGTACATATGTATGTACGTCACTAACGCTGTTTTCATTGCTGTTTTATTCGCATCAGCACTTCTATCATCGTAGTCGCTTACGCTCTGTTCGCTCTGCGTTCACTCCAGAGTTTACCGCTTCAGTTCCTAGCATCACTATTGCGCTCTTTTTTATTTTTTCTACCGCTGTCACAGTGTTGTTGTGAGCTTTTTTAACAAATTTCATGAGTATAATGTCAACACGCACTAAATCTGCTCGCCTAGTAGGCACATCTCCTGCTTGGCTTTCACGTCTGGAAACTAAAATCGATAGCATAGCGGAGCAGATAACCACTCGTATGAAGGAAGTGGAGGAGAGAGTAATGCAGAGAATAGGTGAGATAACTGCTGATCTGGCCAATGTCAAGCTGAGTATGAGCAATTTTGATGTCAGAATAACTAAGGCCGAGCGTGAATGTGCACAAAGTGTGATTCTGCGTAATGACATACAGCGATTAGCACACTTCTCGATGTATTTTTTGTAGATTCAAGATCAAAAGTACTTATGTATGACCAGTTATCAGTGCCGAACTTTTCTAAGCATGATCTAGTTTTTCTTACTTATGACTTCCATTTAACTTGTAATTATCTCTCTTACACATATCGGGATTTTATAAATATTGATTATCACCAGTTAGAGCAAGCTGTTGATGCAGTATATTGGGGGTCAATTTATACCATGACATCAGCAAATGAACAGATACACTTTCTCCAGTCTAATAGTAACATACTTTATGAACGATTTGTGCCACTCGTAACGCAACCCACCTCTGTCAAGAGTCGTCCTTGGTTTAATCACCACATAAAAAACCTAATTGTTAAACGAAATAAGGCATATTCAAAATGGAAGCGATGCAAATCGTATGCGACATATAGTGACTTTAAAAATCGGAGAAGAGAAGTCACTAAAGCCATTAAATTGCAAAAATCAGCGTATTATGAACGGCAATTTAGCACAGCCATAGGGTCAAACCAAACATGGAGACGTATCCGCGAAATTGGCATTGGAAAGAAAAACAATTTTGCCAACGAACCTTTAGATGCAAATGAGTTAAACGAAAAATTTGTTGAGTCGTCTACTTGTAATGGTACTATATATTACGATCGTTACAGTGATAAAATAAGTGTTGTTGTGCCTAGTTTTTGTTTTAAGTGTGTTGATAATTGTGATGTTGTCCAGACTATACTTGGTATCAAATCGAATGCCACTGGTTTTGATGGTATTAATCCGAAATTTGTGAAATGCTTACTGCCAAAAATTTTACCGTACCTTACTTACGCCTTCAATATCGTCTTGACCATGTCGGCCTTTCCTGACTGCTGGAAAAAGGCCAAAATCATTCCTATCATGAAATCTACTGGTGATTATAGACCAATCGCTATTTTACCTTATTTATCAAAGGTTCTAGAGCGCATCATGCACACTCAGATTAATCATTTCGTTAGTGAAAATTCACTGGTAAGCCAATATTAATCTGGTTTTCGGGAAAACAGGAGCTGTGTCACAGCACTCCTCAAAGTCTCAGATGACATAAGGGTAAATATTGACACTAACAACGTAACCTTTTTAACCCTGCTTGATCACTCTAAGGCCTTCGACTCCGTGGATCATGCACTTTTGTGCTTAAAACTTAAGAGTTTATTTAATTTCTCACTGTCAGCACTAGGCTTAGTTAAAGCATATCTCCATGGCCGTTCACAAGCAGTGTGTGTAAAAGACTCTAAATCAAGGCCCCTGAATCTAACTAAAGGTGTTCCACAAGGATCAATTCTTGGTCCATTGTTATTTGTGTTATATGTCAATGACCTCCAAAATGTGCTAAAACATTGTTGTACCTTGGTTGTCCTATGGACTCTATCAATTCCTGTATTGAAAACTTAAACATTGACCTAGATGAAGTAAATACGTGGGCCTGTGATAATGGCCTGGTTCTGAATCCCAATAAGTCCCAATGCATTGCTATCTTTAAGAAAAAATGTAACCTTGATCAGTGCAATAAAGTAAAATTAAATAACTGTGTGATCAAATTTGTGGACACTGCTAAGAATTTGGGTGTAATTTTTAATAGAACGCTGACATGGAACAATCACATTTTTAGTGCAATCGGCAAAGTTTATGGAATGCTGCGATCACTATGGAGTATTCAGTACTTTACTCCAGTGAAGATTCGATTGCTTCTGGCCAAAACTTACCTTCTACCTACATTACTTTACGGCTGTGAATTGTATGCCAGCTGTGACAGCGTATGCAATAGAAAGATTAATATCCTGTACAACAACATTGCTCGATATATTTACAGCATTAGCCGTCATGAACATACTTCTGCTTTTGCCTTAAGGATTTATAATATTCCGTTCGGCGACTTATTGAAGCTTAGATGTTTGACATTGCTACACAAAGTCATAGTCACACAGGACCCCGATTATTTGAAAGAACGATTTCAATTCACCAAATCTTCTCGATCTCTTTCTATAAGCAATATTAAATTTACGTGCTTAGTATCTGAACGTCAGTTTTTCGTTTTCTCAATCCGTCTTTGGAATACCCTGCCCGCGGCGATAAGATTTTTGAAAAATACTAACCATTTTAAAAACGAAGTAATGCGTCATTTTGCCAAATGAATATTATAGGTCTCTACCTCTTTTCCTGTCTTCTTCCTCGCCATCTTTCGTCTCTTCTCATTTTTTAATATTTATTCTCTTTGTATGCTCTAATATGTAATATGTACTAGCTATAAGTTTATATTTTAGATTGTAAGATATCATACACTGTAAATATAACTACTGGTTGTTGTGTGTGATTAATTAAATAAATAAATAAATAAATAAATAATGTCGGGATGCATTGTGGAATTATAGAGGTGACCCGTTGGCCATACTAATTAAAAAGGAGGCTTATCAGGGCACTCTGAGACTGCCTAATCTTAGTTGTCTGAAAAGTGGAGACTTCATAGGGCATTTGGGTGTCTTACAACCACTCAGTGTCGATCCAATTGTCAAACTCACAGACTCTATGCTGTCAAAACTATCCTTTACCAAGCCCAACAAAGTCATAATTCTTGAAAGGGATACATGTTAAGGGGTGGTGAAAGTAATCAATAAAGGATCACAGGTGTGGTACACTGACGGATCCAAACCTATCACTGGGGCCGGAGTGTTCGGACCTAGATTTCAAAAACGTGTCCCGATTGGGTCATACCCAACCATCTTTCAGGCGGAAATTGAGCTGTGTGCTCACGTATGTCTTCGCAGAAAGACCAATGAAGCCACAATCAACATTATGTCAGGCAGCCCTTTGGGCACTAGACTCCTTCAAAACCGAGTCAAATCTAATATACAGCTGCAGAACGGCACTGGAATCATTAGTAGCTGACAACAGAGTTACTCTGTGGTGGGTTCCGGGTCATGAGGGTGTGAATGGCAATAAAAGGGCGGACTATCTCGCCAAAAACGTGCTCAACAGAGCTTCTACGGTCCTCAGCCGTTCCGCGGTCCTTCTAGGGAATATACAGCAGAGCATCTAAGAAGGTGGGAGGACACAAGAATCGCAGCTCAGTGGTGATCGTCATAGGGTGAAGCCTCTGAAAAACTTCTCTATCTCAGCAGAGATGGTCTTAGAACTCTAACCGGGTACTTAACAGGTCACTGTAGGCTGAGATACCATATTCACAAAAGAGGACTCTCGGAGGTTGCAAACTGTTGGTTTTGTGGCTTAGATGCGGATACCTCTGAGCATATACTGTGTGAATGCCCGAGCATAAGTAAACTCAGGATTATACGAGTACACCTTGGAAAGCGGCTGTTATCTCCATCCAGAATATGGACAATCACAATTTCCAAAGTGTTTAATTTCATAAATAGCTTAAGGATGGAGTGACAACTTAAAGGGTTAGCACAATAGATCTTTTTTAGGTCGCAGCGCTACTATGCCCTGATAATGATAATAATATAGAGGTGACATTTTTAGAACAGCTGATTCGTTCTCTTTTTCGCCGCGGTACATAAATGCCAAATTGATCTGTTTTCTGATTGGCTTAATTTGTTTGGTAAACTGTTGTCAAAACAATGTGTTGATGGCATTTTTATATTTGTATACAATTTTCCTACAAATTAATTGTGTATTGTAGGTGGAAAAATAATTAATTTTATATTGTTGGGGGGGTTGTGCGATATTCCGATGTGGAAAAAATAAAAAGGATTCAAAAAAGATGGGCAAATTTGTGTAATGTGCAAAAAGTTTGGAAGGAGGAAAAGAGGATGCAGTAGGTCAAAGTGTGTGGTATAGAGCTTAGGTTGAAGGACAGGTATATGCGGATCACTTATACCCTTCGGATATACAAAATTTAGGAAGAAGGAGTAATTTGTTGCTTGCCACTGTTCCAAATCTTCATTCCACACAAAATAAAAGCTACGATTTAATGACGGTTGTGAAAGAAAATTCAGTTTGTAAGCCAACAGTGCAAGTATTCAAAAATACTTGCACTCAAGCTTTGGTAATGAACTTGTTTTTTTAAACGCGTACCAATGTTTTTTTTTTGTTTTCATCAATGGTGAATAAATGTCAATTACAATTCGCCTGAGCTTATTTTACTAAAAGCGAATTCATTCAATTCAAACTAACACTCTTGGTATACCTCTTCAGGACACTGCATTAAAAGAATATTGGTTGCCGTTTTTATCTTTACTAATTGGGCACTATGCCATTTTTTCGTTATAATTATAATAATTTGCTGCATTTTTTTCAAGCTTTTTTTGTTTTTTTTTTCATGGGCGTTGTGGTAGCCGCAGGATACAGGATAAGCCTGTATTCCGTCGAATTCCACTCCCCACGGGACTGCCGTCAAGCATAACATCATGGGGGGGAAGGGCGGTTAGTCGCCACTGCTACGCCATTGTTGCTTCTGCTTTTGCAACACAAGCTGTATTCCATATTTTTTTTGTTTTTTTTTTTTTGCTCACAGGGAAATATAGCCCAGTTTTTTGCGTCTGCAGCTCTTGACGGTTGGAACGGCCTGGGTTCCAATCCGCCCCGACGCTTTACATTCTTGATTTTTTGACTGCATTTATATCTGAGAAATATTAAACTTTTATATTACTATAGCTTTTCGTTGCTTAATTTTACGGTTGGAACGTCCTAGGTTCCAATCCGCATTATCAGCTGAATGTGAATGTTTCGGCACCGCTCGTGAGCCTAGAAAATCAGCTCTAATTTCGCATACGCAGTCGGAAAGTCCGAGATTCCGATCTGCCCATTTTGTTGAGTCAGGCGAGCAATCTGAGAGCGCCATTTGGTGGTTGGAATGGCCTAGGTTCCATTCCGCTAAGTGCAGTCGGAAAGGCCTAGATTCCGATCTAACACTTGCTACCACTCTTATGGTGCCGTTACTATGTATCCTGTGGCACTGTTACGTTGGCGCTTCTGCGTCTTTGTCTTCTCTTCTAAGAATCTTCATCGTTGTTGAAATAATGCCATTGGCTAGGTTTCATTCATCTTTGCCTCATAGCATGTAGTTCACAATTGCTTCCGGCGAACGGTTTTTGCAACTTTGTCTTTGCAGTATGGCCCTTTGGTCGTTGAAGCGTGGGCATCTCAAGAATACATGTTCCACACTGTCTGCTACGCCGATCCCGCAGCAGTCACAGTAAGGATCAACCTCGTGCTTGAATCTGTGCAGATACGACTTAAAGCATCCATGACCGCTCAAAAATTGGGTCGTGTAGAAGTCAACTTCGCCATGGCTTCTTTGAACCCAGCGCTCTAAGTCTGGAATGCATCGGTATGTCCATCGTCCGTTTGTCGCAATGCTCCATTTGTTTTGCCATTCGGCTAGGCTATTTACTCTAGCTTCCTTGCGGGTGGCTTCAGTAGTTATCTCCGTACTGCTTCATCAGACACAGTCTTGAATGCGCTGCATACCCGGAGTGCACACAGACGATACGTTGACTTTATGCCCCGATAATACGATGAGTGGCATACCGCATCGAACCACACCGGGGCTCCATACAATATTTGACTTCTTATTACGCCTGCAAGAAATTTTTTGCTTCGTTGCTTTGGTCCTCTTGCGTTGAGCATTATTCTGGACAAAGAGGTCATTGTAAAGGCCGCCTAGTCTCTGGCGTATTCGAGATGTATTTTGAACGACAACCTTCTATCGATAATGATACCCTGATACCTTATCGCAGGCTTCGTGGAGACAGGATAGCCATGTACTCTGAACGTTATATCCTGCAGCTTTTTTCTACTTAAGATAAGAACTGCCTCTGTCTTCTGTTCCGCTAGGGCGAGCCCGTGGTTGTCGAGCCATTCTTAAATCATCTCCGCTTTGTATATATACATGTACATATGTATGAACATGTGTATAATTATTCCACAAGACTTTTTGTTACATTTTATTTTTATTTTTGAACACATTTAGGCGTTAACAAATTTCATAAGCTTTAACAATAACGCTCCGGAATTCAGGCGCTGTCAGTACTTAGCAGAAGCATGTTTGACAAATCAAGTTGAAAACAAAGCGAAAGCAAACTTACTGAAAGTATTAAAAGATCTCACTCATTCATGAATTCTGATGAAGAAGCATTTGATATTGTGCGAAGTTATGTCTATTTTATAGGTGAACTAACTTTTTCTTATATCAAATAAGCCGAATGTCTGTGTCACTAGTGTTCCTAATTAATGTTAGTTGTTGATTCATCACTTTCTTTCTATATAATAATAATAATCGTATTAATATAAGTAAATGAACACAATTACATTTTATTTGACAGGTTTACTAGCTGTAACCAAAAAATCCAACTTGTTGGTGTCTTCCTCTTCGTTTGAGTTCTAGCTGTTTTTGTCAGAAGACGTGGGGAACAGAGCTATAAATAAGAAATTGCAATATATTCGTTGAGTTGTTTAAATTTTATCGTTAGAAATTTAAATGTGACCATTCCCAACTAGGTTTGTAAAGAAGTTATCGATGTTTGAATCATTGATGTTTTAAAAATTACGTCGATGTTACATCTTCTTTCATTGGCTCGATAACCGCCTATGCGATTTTGGCCGAGCTTAGCATAGCACGCCAGTTATTTCTATCTTTCACTTACTGCCGTCAGTTGGAAATAACAAGGATACCCGAGTCCCTTATTGCCTGGTCTTTCCAACGCAGACCACCGACGGGTACCGCTTTCATCCATTCGAACGACATGACCTAGCCAGCGAAGCCCCTAGATCTTAATTCGCTGCACTATTTCTATGTCGTTATAAAGCTCGTACAGGTCATAGTTTCACCTTCTACGGTATTAAATCTTTCGGAGAATCCCAGAGCTTTCTCATCAGATATCTTCATCGTCCATGCTTCTGCGCCATACAATAGGACGGACATTTTTGTCCGTCGAGAGAGGACTTTACTGCTCAGTTGCCTACTCAGTCCGAAGTAGCACTTGTTGGCAAGAGCGATCCTCCTTTGCATTTCGAGGCTGACATTATTATCGATGTTAATGCTGGTTCCTAAGTTAACGAAGTCCTCTACTGTTTCAAAGTTATAACTGTCAACAGTTATGTTTGACCCCAGTCGTGAATGTGCCTATTGTCTATTTGATGACAAGAGATACACCGTCTTGCCCCCGTTCACCTCCAGACCCATTCGTTGTGCTTCTCTATCCAGTTTGGAGAAGGCAGAACTAACTGCGCGGTTGTCAAGGCCGATGATGTCAATGTCATCGGCGTACGCCAGCAGTTGCACACTTTTATAAAAGATGGTACCTGACCGGCTCGAATTATTTTCTCCCGCACAAGGTTAAAAAATCGCACGACAAAAGAGTTACCCTGTCTGAAACCTTGTTTGGTATCAAACGGCTCGAGAAACAAAATCAACATGTTTACAACTATTGTATTACGATAACGCAATACGACAAATCATACGGCTTGATAACTCCCTAAAGGCTTTGTTTTGCCATTATAAGTGAGAGCGATGATAATACATAGAACTAATGACGATGTGCTTGAAGTAGGTAAGGCATCCAGTTTTAACGAGCAGCTCGCAATTGTCCAATAATTGAAAAGCATAAATTTATCTGAATGTTTGGTAAAATAAATTGATAGTTTGTGTAATGAGGCGATAAATGCTATGTCCTTCAGAGAGCATTTGACTTTTGTGTCGACAATCCAACCAACAAATGTTGAGTCGGAGCGGAGCTTCTCCACTGCAGATTTTAAATGCAACGAATTTAGGTCCAGCTTGGAGAATAACACACTTAAGGCTTTTATTTTTTATACCCGAGCGTACTTGTACACAATTATAACTTTGTTCGCATAACGGTTGTTTGTAACAGCAAGAAATAATCGAGATAGATATAGACATATATATACTAAAATGATCAGTATGAAAAGAGGAATCGATTTAGCCCTGACTGTCTGTCCGTCCGTCCGTCCGTCCGTCTGTCCGTGGTTACAATAACTTGAGTAAAAATTGAGATATCTCAATGAAATTTGGTACATAGATTGCCCTTTGGACAGGGTAGGTTGGTATTGAAAATGGTCAAGATCGGTCAATAACCACGCCCACCTCCCATATAACGGAAGTTTTTGAAAAATGCAATGTTTTCTCAGTATCTATTACAGCAAATTGAGTGAAATTTGGTATTTGGAGCAATTTTGAACTCAGAAATTAGGCATTTATGAAATTTTGAAAAATGGGCGTTGCCACGCCCTCTTATTAAAAAGTTTCCGTATCTCAATAACAGTGTAAGGTATCGTCACAAAATTTGGTGGGCATATTTTCCTTGATATCGCTATTATTATCGTAGAAAATTTTTGAAATCGGACCATAACCTCGCCCACCTCCCATATAACGGAAAAATGCAAAAATTTTGTTTTTTCTTTATCTGAACATATTAATTTATTATTAAGAGAGATAGTTAATAAAGAAACTTGATTTTTATGAAATTTGAAAAATGGGCGTTACCACGCCCACTTATAAAAAAGCGTCTGTTAGTATCTCAACAACGATGGAAGGTATTGTCACAAAATTTGGGGAACATGTTGTCCTTGATATCATTAGCATCACCGTCAAAAACTTTTGAAATCGGACTATAACCACGCCCAACTTCCATATAACGGAAGTTTTGAAAAATGAAAAAAAAAATCGTTTTCAGTATTAATTGGAAGAAATTGAGTGAAGTTTTCATGAAATTATGGGCACCGACTATAACAAAATAAATCGCGAGGGTATATAAAAATCGGTTTCGCCCGAATTTAGCCTTTCTTACTTGTTTTTAAATTGCATTTTGATCGAAATAAGATATCCATAATTCTTCCTCGCTCAAAATGGAATGCGTGATGTGTTTAATTTTTACTTGATGTATTTCTTTTTTTACTGAATGGTAATATATTAATATATAACATGGGTCTCAAACGGTGATTAAAAAGAATTTTACTTTATGTACATAGGTGCATTTGCCTCTGTAGCAAATATTTATATTTGTACTTGAAGTTTAAATTATTTTGTGTGTGTCAAATTTTACGTTTATTTATTTTTGTTCCTGAAAATACCAATAAATACATACTTACACTTAATGGAATAATGAAAGGTGTTGTACGTTGTGACAGCGCCAGTTTGGACGCCCTTAGCTCACTGTTGTATTTTGGAAGTATTAGAGAAACGGGAATAAAAGAAGGCCGTTCTTAGGAAAAAGTACAATTGAGGGAAGATATTTACATAAAATTTAAATACAATGATTGGCATATTATGAATTTTATATGAAAACTGACAAACAAAATTAGTACCATAATTTGTATCTAAATTGCTGGTAAAACCTGCGCACAGTACGAAAAGGCAAACTTGTTCGATAATAAGTCTTCTTTAGAAACCAATGTAAAATCTTCAAATATGACGCAAATGCATTCAAACCGTACCAACAACATAATAATGTTTATCCAGCGGTTAAATTTTTTTTGGAAAAGTAGAACTTCACGGGGTTTCCCACATTAATATAGTTTATTTCCAATCATTGGATCATGGGGAAACTGAAGGTAATCCTTAATGGTTATGAGCATAAAAGCACTGAAGGCGGGATTTTTATGAAAGAAATACTAATTTATAACTGAAAAAGCATAAATATAAAGTCCATGGAGTTCCTTTAGCATTTATGGTATAATTATCAGAATACACCATCCATAGGTTAAATTTAAAATAAAATTAGCTTGTTCCAAAGACGAGCGGAGAAAACGAAAAATTGACGTTGACGAGACGATCGAGTCGGTTGAAGGCGGCTTTTGAGAAATAGGAGTTCTTCTATGACGATGATTTTATGAAGAACTATTTTTGATACTTTATCAAAAAACTGATTTTTTTTTTCTTGCCAATAAAATATTGTATTGGAAATGCCAATAAAATTGTTTATCCTGTCTTCCGAAATGAACGCAGAGCTTTATTCCACGTAATAATTTAACAAATAATGTTTCATTATACAAATACTTGACAATTTTTACAAAAACTTTTTCAAATTCTCGCTTTTAGAAAACCAATTATCAACAAATGAAAAAAATTATCCAAAATGTCAAAACAATCGATAATTATATAATTAGTTTGTTATTTAAATAAATTAGTTTTATTTAAATAAATTTAACGCACTTAGTTTTTAAATTAACAAAATGTATGCAAAAATTAAAGAAACATAAATTATTAACCAATAGCGGAAATCCAGGTAACAATTAGTTGTTCCGATCCACGTCTGCTCATATAAGACGATAAGGCCCGAAGAACTTCTTCAAAATTTTGAACCTTGTACCAAACTAGGCCTTTCTATGGCAAATAGATCACCAAATTTAAAACTTGCTTCCTTTTTGCGATGTTTGTTGAAACTTTGCGCTGACAGCTTGCGCCAGCGCTATCGCATCTTTTGACCCTATGGCTTCTTCAACTATTTCTGTCCATCTGAGCTCTTTACCAGTATTAATCTTTGTACCAATCATTAACTGAAATTGTGTTAATTTTATTGACCTCTGATGCATTGCAGCTTTTGTGAAAGCGGATATAACAAACGCTGCTCAATTTTTTCATTGCCCTGGGGGACGCCGGTGGTCACATGATGAAGATCGATACCATGATGTGTACAGAAGTTTCTAAATCCATGCGATATGAAAGCGGTTCATCGATCAGTTGTGTAAACCCAAACGCTTCGGCGACTACTTCCATCTTCTGCCCAACTACTCCTAAGCACATAGTCTTTATGGGAAAAGCGCCAAAAAAGTTTTATAAATCCATCTATTAGCGCTATGATATAACCATAACTTTTCTTGGTGTCGTGAAGTGTTCCAAGGTGGTTCATAAGAAAAGGGGCAATTGGTAGATCGTATTCTGAAGTCGAATATTGGCTATTTTTTTTTAGTTTTTATAATTTTTTTTGTTTGACAAAATTTTCAAATTAAACAAAAAACTTAATATTTACACCCGTTCCATTAATAGCGTGTAGAAAAACTCTCTTTCAAAATCTTCATAAATTAAAGGTATTAGTATCTTATTTTGGAACTCAATGTTTAGAATTTACAAATGGTACCAGTTCGAAAAAGTAGTCACTTTAAACGATAAAAAATCGTGTTCTCCAGTGTAATTATATTTACAACAAAACTTACAACCACCAAGATATGTTCATTAAATTCTGCCAAGCTACTTTTTTGATAAGCATTTCATCACTAATGAGTAATTCACCCACAAGTCAAAAGTTAAGAGCTCGTTAATTAATTAAAATTTTACATATGTACATATTTTTCAAGTGACTCCGTTTTTAATATACGTATGTATGTACTTGCATTTTTATTTGTTCTGCGAACTCAACAAAAAAACTTATATAAGTAGATATGTATGTATTCACAAAAGAAATTAAAAATTCGGATACGAAAAGTCTGATATACATACATACATATACAAGCACGTATGTATGTACACATTTGTCGCCGCTGTGGTCGAGTTGGTAGCGTTGCGTGCTATAACTCGATACGCGGTGAGTTCGAGGTTCGAATCTCAGTCAGGGCAAGCAAACACTGACCTATATAGCGTAAGCGCTAAAATTATTATTATTATTATGTATGTACACATATACAATATACATATGTATGTAAATAAGAGAAACCACCGAAATTCCCAAAAGACTACGCGATTAACGACAAAGCCGCGTTATGTATACGAGTTACTCTTATTATTTGCGATGTGTATTATTAAGGGATTTTAGCCAAGGTCAACATGGCACACCAGCTTTCCCTCTTTCCAGCTAATAGACGTCAATTGAAAACACCCATTTTAACGCAGGCGAGGCTTTCCCCTTCCTCTGCCACCGCCAGCGCTTACCGCGTCTGTAGCCACACTGATAAGGTACAATCAGTTCATCGACGGTGGGGCAAATACTCGTTAGATCCTTATACGCAGTATTATAAGACTGATTTCGCTATAGTTGGCGCAAACTCTAAGATCACCCTTCTTGTGGATTTGGCTTACACTTAAAGTCCAATCAGCCCAGGGGGAAAGCAGTAGCACGTCAAAATTACAATTCTGTGCTTCTGCTTTTCATATTTCATTAGAGTTGGATGGCGTTGTTGTTGTTATTGTAGCGGCTAGCTACACCCCACTACGACTGACGGAAACCCTCAATCATTATCGCCAAGCTCAACTAACGAGAGGTCCTGGAAACAAGCAGTTTCAACAGGGTCGGACCATAGAGAGAGGGGTGTGAGTTTAGTAGGCTTGGTCGGGAATGTGAATAGGTGATCGGTGTTGTGCGGGGACTCTTCAGATGCGGGGCAAGTGTTGGAGGTGTCGGGGTTGATTCTGGATGGGTACGAGTTTAACCTGCTACAATATCCAGATCTAAGTTGAGGCAGAATCCGCGGGTGGTTAACCGTCAAAATGGGGGCACCGTCGATGAAAATGTCGAGGTTCAGCCCGACCTCCTTCGTCCAAGATGTGAATAAGGTCGCCGTGGACTAAGCAGGGGAAAGTGACTGGTTTCGTCCAGTGAAGTATTGAGCAAGTTCAGGGTGGTAGCTCTTAATTTTTGAACACAAGTCATCAACTCAATTGCAGGTAGCCAATATCGTGCAGTCGCACACAGGAGTATTCAACCTCAAAATCCGGTCAAAAATATTTTTTGCCCTTTCCTTATTGGAAATGGCATAGAATGATATCTTATAACTGTCTGTTGTATTTAAATACTAGTGCTAATGTTTTTAGGCTTAATAAAATTCAAATAAAAAAACATAAGATTTATTTTGAAATTGACAAGATTTATTTTGATGTTTTAGGTTTAATAAAATTCAAATAAAAAAAACATAAGATTTATTTTGAAATTGGCAATTAAACGTCTGAAATTTCTTACTGATCCACTTCTAAAAACAACTCTATTGTTTCTGGTAAGAAATTCCCGCTGGTTTTTATTTTTTGCCGTTTTCGTCCACAGCTCAAAAATGGGTCAGAAGTCAGCAGAAGTCTGTTGAATGCGTCTTTATTACAAAGTTCCCATGAGAATTTTCTAGAAAAATCTTGTCTGTAACATCTAAAGTGTTTATTTCGGGCCTCTGATGCTTCTTCTGACAACTGCCCAATAGGCAAAAGGGCATGTTTAATAATAGCAGGACCACGCACAAGTATTTTATGAAGTGTAGGTGTCATCGGATGCCAGTCATATAATTCTACATACAGTTCAGCAGTTTCATTTGCAAACTTCGCGAATTTTGTGACATTGATATCATATCCAGAAGAAATAACTTCTTAAATTATTCTGAGTCTCTGTATGAGGCGAATGTCGATACCTGTGATTTCTGCAGCTGTTTCTGGATCGCTGAAAAACCTTCTGGATGTATTTCCTGAGTTAGAATTACCAAAACCAGCCTTAGGCATATCTATTATCAGTCCTGTTTTTGTTCTGAAATCCATTTGAATTATTTCTTTTGTCGCTTTTACAATATTTTTTTCATGTTGGCCCCTAGCTTGCCATTTTTTAATTGGCAATTTGTATGCAATATGCAAAAGAGTCTCAAAAAGCCTGATTCTTGCATGTAATACCGAAATTCCGAATCTGAGTGCTTCAGGATTTTCAGTGTTCGTATTTTTAAAGTCATTGAAATGTTTGGAAGTTTTTCCACATATATAGCATTTCATGGTAGATGTTGTGCCTGTAGCTGCATTACATACTTTGCCATCTACCATTGTCAGTGCCAGGGAGTGTGAAACGTACATTACAGTTCCATTCGTATTTGTAATCTTTGTCTTTGTCATTTCTTTCACCTGATCTTCTACATACTTTATCTCATCTTTTGTGATGTCGACAGTTTCGTGTAAGAATCGTATTCTAATTGGACGACAGAATTGTGGCGAAGAAGGCGTTGGATTCTGCTTATCGATTGTAGTCTCACTGGAACTAATGAACTTTGAAAAATGTTTGAGTCATCAGCCTCTAAGTCACTTTGAAAGTTTTGCTGAAATTTCGCTTGTTGACTGCCATCACAACCCCATTTTGAAATAAGTTCCATATTTAGAAGTTCTTCCGAATCACATGTTTCAAATATTTCTTCTAAGTAATTGCACAGTCTGTAAGCTGTGTGATTTAATAAATCTTGCAGTTGTACTTCTGCACAAGTTTCGGTAACACGCATAGATTCTTCCTTAGGATAGCACTCTTTTTTGGCTTCTTTAATTAGCGAATAACATGGATAAATATTCTTGTTGGATTCGTGTAGTATTTCGTATTGTCTCTTGGTTAAGTCACACTCAATGAAAAGAGATAAAGCTTCTGATGGTGAATGTTTCTTTACAGCAGCGCTTTGACCTCCATAGAGCCTCTTTTTAAGCCTTTTCGCCCTTGTTGGGGAGGCAATGACTTCTTTTATAAACTTCGAAGCTTCTACATTTCCGGATTTTCTTTGACTAACACTAGCAGCATATGTTAATTCTTCAACATCCACGTGGTCCCTAAGTTCTCTTGTTTGTCGTCTTTTACTGCGATCAGTTAATTCTTGAAACGATTTTTTTGGGCGTCCTTGTTTGAATTTAGATATTGTCGACCAACTGTGTACTGTTACAACACCGTCTAGCCAGCTTTAATTTTTTAATAGGAATCTTGCTTCGGTGTTATTGGCTAAGGTTAAGGTGGACTAACTTAAAATCCGATTTAAAATGTCTCAGATCATTAGTCAATGTCCGAAACTCATTTTCGGGACATTTCGTGATCTCCCGTAGTGTTTTTTCTACATCCGACAACTTTTGATCCAATTTTCGTTTACTGCTATCTTTGAAAATCATGTCCAATCTTCTAGTCATTTGAATTTCATTTGATACGAAACCTGAAATGAAAAACATTTTTTTAACTACTAGAAAAAAATTACATGTAAATACCTCCAAATTATAAAAGGTCATAAAAAAAAGGTGATAAGATGGGTGACTTATTTTTATGTACATGACATGATTAAGATGTAAAGTTAACTATAAAAAAAAGATATTCGCCCGATCGGACCCGGAACTATAACAAAAATACTTCTTTTGTTAAAAAATATACATAAATATTCATATTTGTCTTTACGTGCTTGTCATCTCAATTATAAATTAAATATCAATAAAATATATGTTTATTTCAATGTTACAATTCAGTACATACCTTGGGATTCCATATCCATTATTAGTTATTCCACAAATTACTCAGAACACAAACGAACACAAACTTCAAAGTTGCTGATAAAAACGTATCGAAACTAAAGATGCGCGAGCATTCGACATCGACGAGAGTCCGACTACCTGTTTCGCGAGCAGGGGGTTTACAGCTTTTGTTTGAAAACTAGTTTAATTAGCTCGGTTACTGAGGTATGCAAACAGCACAAATAAGTGAACAATATTCTGCTTTGTTTTTTTACTTTTGTCCGGATTTTGATATTGAATACTCCTGTGTGAGTCGTCGAGATCAGTGTGACTCCCTCTGGCGGGGAGGGGAGTGGGTAAAGGACGCCACCCTGTGGTATCCCCTGTTTAACTCTTCTCGCTTTTCACACTGCGTCACGGAAGCATACCGACGCCTGACGACCACACAAAGAGTTGGCGTTCCATCGCCGATAGGATTCGCTCTAACCATCCAGCTTCCCTGGTTTCAACAGCGGTATCACCCTGCTCATCTTCCAGATGTCTGGAATGACCAAGTTGGATAAAGACAAATTGAAGACCCTGGTGAGGTATGCTACTCTCACAGAGCCTAATTTTTTCAGCATCAACATGCCTAACCCTTCAGGGCCAATGGATTTGGAGGCTTTCGCCTTCTCGATAGCTTCCTTCACCTATTGCTAGAGAGGACTTCAGGAGCTCCTCCCACTTGTCCCGCTTATGTTTGTCCACCAGGCGTTGGATATCCCTAATACAGAGGTTTCAGGGGTGCCCCTGGCGAAGGTGGTCACGTTCGTCCGCCAGAGTGACCCGATCACTTGAGAAGTTCGGATGGATCTCAGAAATCCTACCTGCCGGGATTAAACGGGCTGCGGCGGACTTCACCACCTTGTGGAACTCGCGTTCACCGATGCGAACATCGGTTGGAGTTGGAAGAGAACTGAAGGCGCCCTCAGTGAAATCCTCGAACCGTTCTCAGTCAGCTTTTTTGAAGTTGACGTAGGTGCATCGGTCCGGGGCGACAGAGTCGGAGACCAAATCGAGATAACTATGGGTAGGTGGTCCGATTCAAGCGATAGCATAGGTCGCCACGTTATGCTATTTATTTGACCTGAACTCCTGCAGCTGCCCACAATCCTGGTGGGGGCATCGTCATTCATTGTGCAGAATGTTGAGTTGTATATCTGCTCTGCCAATATATTCCCCTACGATCATTTGGCAGACTTGAAAACTAAAGATCGTGGTTCGCATTGAAGTCTCCGACAACCAATTGGGTTTCACCACTGAGGAGCGCACCTATGCCAGGGTGATATCCAGCTGGGCAGCAGGAGACAGGGGGTATGTACATACATATACATATGTTAAAAATTTCGAGCTCAAAATCGCCTGACCGGACAGCTATACCCTGACATTCGAGAGTGCTGGTGTTACTGAGAGCTCCTGGGAGCTGTTAGGCTGGAGGGGTGCGCGGGGACACCCGTGCTGGGGCGGAAAAGGGGGTGCCGTTGAGGCTTGGGCGCTAGATATCGCGAGTGCCACTGGCTAACAAATGCTGTGGACCACTCCCAGGTTTGCTTAAGGCCTGAGCAGACCTTAAGATGGCACGAACCGTCTGTTGTGGAAGTGATTTGGATAGCGTCGTTTATCCTGGTGTTTAAACAATCTGTAAGCCGTCGCATTTTGGCCACTATTTCTCCTCGAGGAAATTGCGACTCGTATCCTTCCTCCACCCAGGATATTGCTCCCACAGAGGTCGTATTGCGCTCGATCGCAGAGTGGTCCGCAGGTATATTCTTTACGTAACATTGCGGCACGAATTTCTTCGTCACACCGGTGGTTTTTTCAGGCTCGTTTAAATCCAATTGTAGACAGCTTCCCTTCTAATTCAGTCACTTTGAACTGCCTTATGGTTTAACTGATAAAATCGACAAACGACCTATGCTATGGGATTTTGGCGTCTACGAAAACTACACGTCATAGCAATTTGAAATCTTGAAATCGTTGGCAATTACGTGAGTCACTATAATATAAGTTACAATTTTATTGAGCTCAAGGCCAGTTTTTATGGAAGATTTTTGTGAAAAAACAACAACAGTTTTTAATGGTAGAAGTTATAGTACTATTTCGGGAATCACCAACTTTCCTAATCAGACTTTTTTTTTAAATTAATTAAATTTATTTTTCATAACCACTTCTCCCAGGCTTTCAACCCGGGAGCGCGGAGTTGCAGAGCCAATACGCTACATATTGTGTTACGTTAGCCGCTGTTTATTACATCTTCCTTAAACAAACCAATTACAAACAAGAGCAACTGATTTGCCGCTATTTAACTTGTTTGTGTGGTACCTATAATATTTATGACAATAATATAAAAAAATATATCTGCTACTTAGTTAAATAAACTATTTATATCAGGAATCAACACAGTTACCTTTTCTTGTAAACAAAATCGGTTGCGTTCGACAGTATCGTTCAGCAATTGCTGTGCACAATGTATCTGGGGAAAATTTTGTGAAAAAGTGGGTACTATCAATTACATGTTTTATAAATAACAGAACAAAATGGATAAATATTAAAGAAGTTAGTGCTTTAACTACAAATTATGTTAAACATCATAATAGACAATAATAATTTGGCGCTTACACTAAATAGCTCCTACCATTTGTTGTATGCGTCTTTATTTTATCCCAAAAATTGAGGAAACTGCAATTTTATACCAATCCCGAACGACAGGTGTATTTTATGAGAGGCAGAAATACCCTCGGGGGTTTCTCATCGCCCGCCGAGGAGTCACCGCTATTAGAAAAACACTTCTGCAGTGATTAAGATTTTACTTGTAGATAAATGCTCGAACATAAATATTATTGAAAACCATGGTAGTAGGTGTTCCAAAATAGTGGTTCTTCTTTTAATTTTTTGTAAAAATTTTAAGGGAATTTCATAATTTAGTCTCTCACCCGTCTGTACAGAAGTGTAACCGCCGAAACAAAATACAGGCGGACGGTGAACTCACCACAGCGAAATTTCCGCTGCAAAAATTAAAATACACACAAGTGAAGTTGTTTATTTCCAAAATGCCGGGCAATATGCCAAAAGTGTCCTTTTTTCAAGATTTTAAGATTAAGACAAAATAAAATATGATTGATTGGTTCGTTACAAAGTGAAATATGAACTTTTATAAATTTGGTTAGGAATGAAATTATGCCAAATATTTTCTCTCCTTTTTACTACCTTTAATTGCTGGAATTTGGCCATCATAAATGGATTATTTTTTTATGAAAAATGATAAATATAAGTGCGATGCAGTAAAATGGACTCAGCTGTTCTAGCTGCCACTTTAATTAATTAATTGTTAAAACAGGTGAATTCGCCATCGCGCTCCTCAGCGAAATTTCCACCGGCCACCGTATAGTGAATTTTTCTTGATGTTCAAGACTATCATACGTTTTTAAATGATTATCCCAAAATACTTACAATGTACATTTTACATATATTATTAATTTTTTACCGTCAAGTTTGAGGCCACTGGCTCACACCAGGTGAGAGATACAATCATGTCTGAATTTGTTGTTACAACTTATATTTATGTAATAAAGTATGTAAAAGCCGATCGCAATTCGAGTTACCGCGTACGAAGTCTTTACTGCATGAGTTACGTATTGTAGTACGTTATCCTTTTTTATCGATTATCCTTTTGTAATTTAACTAGATTCACTTTATGGTTTTTTTGCAATTTAATTTATTACTGTTCGATACTTTCATTTATGTAATTTATTTTGTTTAACCTGCCGGGCCAGTATCCATAATAGTTATAAATCTATAATTTACGATCATCTTACTCTATACATTTGTTTATATGTATGCTGGTATAAAAAGTATTTTGACATTTGTATATTTGTTTGTATGTACATACAATGTATGTATGTCTGCAACTCTGTTGCTATGAGAAGACTTTGTTTTTTGCAGCAATAATGTGAATATAAGATGACTTTTTACAATTATATGATTTTGCCAGCACCTCATAGTCACAATAAAGAATGTGTTGACTGATCGTCTCAGGGCACATGTACGAGTATGAGCATATATATGTACTTATGTCAAATTAAGTTATACTAGCATATTATGTTTACATTTCATAATAGGTTTACTTTACTTTGTGGCTCGCCGGCACATGCTCCAAAGGCATATCTTTTTGGGGGTGATATGTATATGAATGTAACTTGTGCGTCAAGCCGAAACCAATGAAGATATTATTATTGCACTGCAAATGTGCCAGTCTCCGACCCATGGTTTGTAGTCTTTGTGCAAAATTTGCTCGCTTTGATGCCCTCCGGTATAGCAAGTGACTGACGCATGCCAGGGATACTTTCCCTGCACAGGCTCATCACGAAGATTTTGCAGTAGTTTGGTGAGACTTAGCCATGCCAGCGTAAAGTCCTTTTTTGTCGCTTTGGTCAGTGAAGACAAAGGTGACGGCTGTGTAGGAGAGTTGGCGGAACTGTCGTGCTTATATGCGGTAATCGGCGAATTGTACAACTAAGTGGTGGTTTTAGCATTCCCTTCTTTGTGCTTTTGATTGGTAGGGGAATCCTTTAGTGTAAAATCATTCATGATCTCCACCTCCAGCTACTTCACGATTATGAAGCGGACCGTATCGGCGATTTACCGCACTATATGGCCGTCGTGGTAGGCACTTACAATTTGAGAAATCTTTTTAAAGGCTGCAGGAGCCCTAATCAAGGTAAGACTAGGCTTTCCTATAAAGGTTTTAACCTTGGGCGCTGATGGTGCAGACGACTGAAGGCAATTGCTGGTGTTAGTCGTTTATGCGCTTTTGAAGCCGTAGAAGCGGTTACCGAACTAAGGTGGATTTTTTCGTTGTGCACTGCGGGTTAATGTGAGAGTGGCATTTTTTGTCGCTCTTTTTACACGATACTTTTCTTCGACGTCTTTCCCTTTTAATTTAAGCCTTCGTAATTCTTCACTTTCACCTATGATGAAAGAAGCAAAGACGAATTTCATCCGTTCTATTAAACAACAAGTACGACTTACTGAGCTAATCGCTTTTGGAAAGTACCGCGACTTATATATGCTTTTATTTTATCCAATACGCGTAAGAGGTATTTCTATAATTATTTTCTGCAAGGGAATTATTTCAAATTTTACTAAACGCAGGATTTTGAGGCTTCCATGACAGTGTGGAATTTTGTCCTGTTCCTTTCTCTCTAGGCGGGATAATATAAAGCAGGCACAAGCCAAAACTGTTAAGACAAGCACTCTATATTTAAAAACACCTTGTCACAATTCCTTGACAGTGAAATAAGAGTGTTAAATGCCGTTTTAATTATTAACTTGTATGCTCTGAGCTAACCATCCACCAACGAAAATTAATTATATTAACTTAATGCTACAAAACAAAAAAATCTTGCACAAAACGATCTCCTTATCCTCCCTTGCGAAGTGCGATGGAGTGATGAAACCTTACTTTTTTTTAGCATCTGAGAGATTCTAAATATACACAACATATAGAATAATAATTATTTTTTTTTATTTCATTACAGATAAATTCAGTTATACGTACTGCCGATAAGTCTGTGTCTGCCGAAATAACTATTCTGGCGAATGTAACCGACAACCAGGCTCAATACCGTTGCGAAGCGTCTAATAGTGCAACCGAAATTCCTCTTTTTGAAAGCACTTTACTCAGTGTCCATTGTAAGTATTTTAGTATACGAGTACATAGGCAGTATATGTAAGATTGCTTGTTTGTATATGCACAGATTCTCTACGTTGTTATCCCTGAAAAAGTATTATTAGTCTAGATGAGTCCAGGGTTAATCTCCAACGTAAGCAATGAACTCAAGGCGAATTCAATATGATTGCGGCAATCGTATATGTGTAAATATATTTAGTTTTTGCTTCAACACTATCTTTTCGAATTTATCTTGAATGAACTGCTCCCCCCAGCAGAAGAGACTAGGGCTTCACACAAAAAGGGTTGTCGGAACCAAAAGAAATAATTTACGATTATTCCAAAAATTTATAAACATGCAAAAAAAACCTACAAATATTTTAAACAGTTAAATTTACTTTTCAGACATTTGCTAGTTCTGTTTCCCTGATTCGTATTGTATATAAGACATGCCACGAGTATTAACTGCTAGTGTTGCCAGAAGGTTTTGTCATTTTTACTAATCCAAAAAAAACAAATTACTAAATCAGTTGTTTAATCTCACAACAATTTTTGTTTCGCTTGTTTGAATAAATAACGTCACAACTCTTAGACTTAAATAGAAATGCCCGTTGTGATACCACTGGCGTTAGCCATTGCATGTGCGTTTAGTATAGAGTAGAAAGTTAAGAATGCTTGCGAATTCAAGTAGGTCAAGCAGTCCACAAAGTAATTTTTGAATAATTGGTTGCGATAATGTTCAATGCTCTCCACCTCTTCCGTGTTCCGGCAGCTGCGGCAGAAATCGTTTGCTTAGTCTCTTTCCATGAGTGCCCATAAGGCAGTGCCCGGTTATTACTCCAGCCACTTATCTATGAGAAGAGCGGTCAAGCCTAGTGAGAGCATTAAAGCGCTTTACATCAACTTCAGATTTGTCTGGTAAAATGACAGTTAGTGTCCAAGCCTGAAATTTACCTTTTCCATAAGCTGAGATCTTAATCTATGTTTGTAGGATGCTACAGGTTTCCCCGCGTCAAGGGCAGAACTAATTATGGCTATTTCCGACCCTTTTCTTGCCTGCTCGTCAGCCAGGCTGTTGCCAGTAATGTATTTATGGCCAGGGACCCATACAACCTACAAGGAACACATTTCTGCTAGCCGGTTTAGAGTCCTTCTTCACTCAATGGCTACCTTGGAGGCTGTACCGCAATAATAACAAAATTCAAAAGCAGCCTGGATGTCTGATTATATCGTTTTTAAGGGGCGTAAGTTATGACGCTATAAGCCGCCTCTATTATGGCATTTAGCTATGCTTGAAAAACACTACAGTCGTCCGGTAAGCGAAAGTTGACGTTAACATTGAATTCACTAGATTGGATTACGTTGCCTACTCTTTCATTTAGCTTGGAGCCGTCAGTGTAAATAATAGTACCTACCCACTCTTTTCCCTCTGGGATTCTTATGGAAAACTTATTTTCAAAACATAGAAGAGGAGTAGTACAATCAAGGTTTCTCAAGTTATCCGGCAGAGTATTTAGGACCTTTGCGTGTCCGGATCTAATATCTCTCCACGGCTGGATTGCATTTTGCTGGGTCGCACTACAGCCAATAGAGTTTGCCACAGAAATCCACCGGTGGAAGATTTAACATTATTTTCACTGCTTTGGTAGGAGCAGAGGGCAGTGCTCCCGTGATAAACATCGAAGCTGCCTTCTGCACTCATTTTAACTTGGCTCTGTTTAGAGCCCTGCTCAATGCCATCCACCATGCGACGATCCCGTAGAGAAGAATAGGTCTTATCACAGCTGCGTAAATCCAGGGTACAATGTGTAGCTTTATTCCACATTTATTCCCTATGGCCGTCTTACATATATAGAGAGCATTAATTGGCGCTTCCAGCCAAGTTTTTTCATCTAGAATAACACCAAGATACTTAAACTCAGTTGCATGAGTTTGTATTACCCCGTTTACAGATGTTAGTTTGAAAGTGGGAACTTTATATTTAGGATTAATGCTGAATCCACATTCCACAGATCAGGTGTTAACAATGTTAAAAGCGTTTTGTAGCAAATCACTTAGAACTTGTGGGTATTTACCCGTTGCTATGATGGCTATGTCATCCGCATACGCAATGACTTGGCAACCTGTTTCCTTGAGGTTTAAGAACCAGTCATCCACGGTAAGAACTGTTCCCGAGTGTTGAGAAAATATATCTCTTTTTGATTAGAAGTCCTACAAAATCCTGCAGTCCCTGCTGCACTCCCACCCAACGGAGTAACTTGATAACAGCTTCGGACATATTTTGTCCTTGGCTGCTTGTAGCTGGGCTAGAAAACTTCTGTCTAGTCCTGGCGATTCGAATGGTTGGAAGGACACTATTGCCCATTCCACCTTATCATACCTTACTATGTCCCGTGCGGTATTTTTTTTGGAGGGGTTTTTTAGTACCTCGTGGGATGTTGGGGTCGTCAGAGTACCCGGGATGCATTTGTATGAAAATCAAAAATCAGAAACTATAGCTAGGAAAAACCAAATATTTTTCTATGAAAATCTGTGAATGAAAAATGTCTTTTAATGCTAATATAATAAAAGTAGCACATGTTTTGTTGATATGTCGGTATGTACATATTTTACTAAGTGAAAAAAACACATAATCTATAAAAGACAATTTTGGAGACATCAAACTTTCTCCACTAAAATATTTGTAATTCCAGAAAGTCTTCTTTTCCTAATTTTCCTACAGGCTGTGCATGTGAATTTGACTGGCTCGAGGTGAGAGCTTTGTTAGAGTATTGGTGCTTGTCAGGGTATAAATAGAAGGTCTGACTCAAATGACATTAAATATTGAAAGTAGGTTGCCGCAGATTTTGGAAAAAAAATATATACACACTATTTTGTAAATGTCAAAGGAATATGTTATTTCATTTTTAACAATTACTTTCTTGAATTTATTTTCTACGTTGCAATAAAAAAAATATTAAATTATTATGTAAAAGTTATAATTAAAATTGCATATCGGATATTATAATTTTATTTCTGCCGGTTGTTAGGACCTTAGCGAGGACATGTATAACCATTCAGAAAGCAATTTACACATTAACATAAGCGTATAGTCCAGAAATTACTTTTTAATTTTCAAGACGATAAATGTGAAGAATGAGTAAATTATTTTTTCTCTTTTTCCAATATTACTTTAAACGTTAAATATTCATATAATAAACTTCTTTACCAATGTGTCATCAGTAAAGCAATATAATGGTTTTCTTGCCAAATATTTATCTTTATTTATAAGATAATAAAATTTAAAATTCACCATTTTTAGTAAATAGCATGAGACGATAATGGTATTTTTTTCATTTTATTTAGGACTCTTTTTTAACTATTTACAAATAAACTAAATGGAATATATTTCTGTAAACACACAATTGCAAAAAACAAATCCCGGTACGAAAATATTTTCACATTCAATGACAACACGGTGTCATCGTACTGGTATAAATGTACGATGATCAGAAATAAGGCTGTGAATAAAAAAATGTTAACCAACAACATAATTATGACAGTTGCTGTATCAATAAACAAAAATGTATTATACAGCTTACAAACGCAGCGTTACTAAATTCGCCTTGAGGCAAAATAAAAATTCGCATTCAAAAGAAATATTTCTAATACTATTTTAGTTTCTTTTTACAAATGAAGGAGAGAAATAAGCTAGCAAGCAATGTCAAAATTTATAGCTATTCGGTTTACTAACATCACCTGTATATAATTTAAACATTTTTAATTATAAACATATTTATACAGAAAAGTTTAAATATTGTCAAAAATGTTGCTCCATGAACGATGTTTGCTTACTTCTTATACCAAATTCTGAAGAATGGCGAGGAAAATATATTATACCACTCGTTCGTGTTTCATACATTTAAGGTTGCTTATATGTATACTCGTACGTACACATACACATACATACATACATTGTTAAAATATACCCTGCAAGCCACCTCTAACCAGTTTCCCCTGAAACAATCACACATTTTAAGTAATTTTACCCTCGCATTTACACTTTTTTTTTAACTGTCGGAAAAAATTTCTTAAAGTTAGAGCAGTAATGTCTGACTCCATAAACAATTGCATGTGTTAGAAGGAGCAAGAAAGATGAAATATAGCTTTTTTATCAAAGTAGGCCATCAACAAAATCAGCATTTCAATGTATGTAGACTGTGACAAAAAAAAATATAGAAAACGATAATAAAATTGAAACATTTTTTATTTTTACTTGGCTGTGCTACAACCACCCAAGAACCGCTGCTGAAAATTTTTTTTGGTAAGTTTCTGCTCGAATTTATCTTTGTTTCAACATATTAAATTTATATTTTCCCCTTACAAATATTTGCTTCGCTGCGCGCAACCACCCAAGAATCGCTGCACTACAACCACCCAAAAATACCTGCACCACAACCACGCATGGTTGCATGAAGAAATTGCTTATATTTGCGTGTGAATGGTTTGGATGCACTTTAATTTTATTGTTTGTTTAAAATGATTTTATGTATTTATTTCTTTAACAAATTAATTTCAATTAATATATTATATCTTTAATTGTGTAAAATAACAGTTTTTAAAATTTTTTTTAACATAACATTATTTTTTATATAAATAGTCATATGCTATGAGTTTTTTATTATTTTTACAAAAAATAAATGAATAAAAAAATTGTTGTTCTCCATTTTATTTATCAAAATTAGTAGTTACCTTATTAACTTGTGCAGGGGGTAACATTAGGTACTTGTTTAACAGAATATTAACTCGTGCAGATGTTAACATTAGCTATATGTTATGTTTACCAGAATATTTACTTGTCCGGACAACATCTGTTTGTACAAGAGTTTCAAATTCCTCTGCACTTGTAATTTTCACTTCTAAATCAATGTAATAATTCAATTTAATTATTAACAAACAATTTCTTAAACAAAAAACAATTATACTTTCAAATTTTCTTCTAGTCATCAGTAAGCACGGTGTCGACTGAAATTGCGTCGTTTGAACTGAACGTCGACAGCAATTTTTCATAGCCAATACCAAATGTGTGTCAATAGTTATCGATAGCAACTACGCAATACCGATTTTAACAAGTCGTCGTCGTTTAGTGTCGACGACGACGACCATAATAGGGGGGAATGTTTTAGTGTGCTTGTAGCTAACGTTAACATCTGCACGAGTTAATATTCTGTAAACATGTAGCTAATGCTAACATCTGCACAAGTCAACATTCTGGGGTCGAATCGTGACAGTCGTAAACGAGTCGACAATCGTTCGATCAAAAATTACGTTATACGATCATCGAATGAACAATATCGGATTATTACATTCGAGGAAGAACGTATCGTAATTGTCAGTTTAGTTATCGATTATTTTCTTACTCTTTCTCATTTTTCCAATTCACAATAGACATTGAAATGTCAAAATAGATGACAAATAAATAATAAACCGGCGCGAAACTAAAATGGATCCAAGTTTTTTATTTTATTTAAGTTCTAGCGAGAGCGAAAGTGATGAAAAAATTTTGCGCAAACAGTTGCGAGACAAAAGCAATCCGCTGGCTTTATCAAATAATGCGTAAGTACCATAATGTATATGATTCTATAGTCATCTAAATTTAAAATTTTGCAGATTCATTAAACGTTTTCGGTTGAGCAAGGAAGCATTCGAATATGTCCTAAAAAAAATTGATTTTAGGAGCAACGACACCAAAGCTGTTCCCCTAAGTTCTACGAGCAGGAGTGAGAACAGGAGCTGGGTTAATGCTTGTGCTACTTCGGCTTGATATTGAGCCCGCGTCATTATTAATAGATTCGGCTAACGGGGAAGGTATATTCCCAAATGAGGGAACGGACTTATTACCTTCCACGCAAGCCTCTAATCCAGCTGCTTCAACGAGGAGCTCTTCAGCTGAAGTTAAACATTTTTCTTCATAAGGTCCGCCGCCCGTTCGTCGTTTTAAAGCTTTATTATAAGTCAGCTTCTTTTTTGCGTTATATTTTTGGTCAGCAAAGGCCTAAAATAGATATCTACATGATATTAAAACTTAAAAATATGCTGAATATTCTGACCTTTTTCCATAATTTTGCGTTCTTTGTCGGCGGCCCTACAGCGTTCAATTTTTTGGTAAGTTCATCCCAAAGTCTGTTGGCAGTAGATTTTCCCTTGGCGCAGTTAAATTCTTTTGTGTCGAATTCATCTTATTGTAATTTGCCCTTTATTAAAATAAATGTTAAAATTCATAATATATTTAAATTATATTGAAAATTACTTACATTTTAAAAATTTTGCATATATTTGACGCCCTTTCGATTGACAGTTTGTGATCGAATGACAATTCGAACGAACGAGTACATTCAGTTACTCGGTGGTGAACGTCATCATACCGAATTTCGATAAAATGAGTTCGTTCACGCCCGTCATAATCCGAAATTGACATATTTAGATAACGAGTTGCTCGTTTACGACTGTGACGATTCCCCCCCTGGTAAACATATAGCAAATGAGATGGTAACATTGATTTAGAAGTGAAACTTACAAGTGCAGAGGACTTGGAAACTCTTGTACAAACAGATGTTGTCCGGACAAGTAAATATCCTGCTAAACATAACATATAGCTAATGTTAACATCTGCACGAGTTAATATTCTGGTAAACAAGTGCCTAATGTTACCACCTGCACAAGTTAATAAGGTAACCACTTATTTTGCTAAATAAAATGTAGAACAACAATTTTTTTATTCATTTATTTTTTGTAAAAATAATAAAGAACTCATAACATATGACTATTTATATAAAAAATAATGTTATATTAAAAAAAAATTATAAAATCTATTATTTTACACAATTAAAGATATAATACATTAATTGAAATTAATTTCTTAAAGAAATAAATACATAAAATCATTTTAAACAAACAATAAAATTAAAGTGCATCGAAACCATTCACACGCAAATATAAGCAATTTCTTCATGCAACCACCCAAGGATCGCGGATCATTTTTTGTTGTTAGTTTCCTCACAATTGCTCGACTTTATATTCCCAGCCAGTGCAAATACATATCGTCGGTGATCGATGAGAAATTTTCTGCAATTGAAAATCCTGGTTGGGAAGCAGTTGTGAGCAAACTTACCAAATAAAAAAATGAGCAGCGATATTTACATGGTTGTGGCGCAGCAATCTTTGCGTGCTTGTGATGCAGCTATTCTTGGGTGGTTGTGGTGCAGCGATTCTTGGGTGGTTGTGGCGCAGCGATCTTTAGGTGGTTGTGGCGCAGCGAAGCAAAAATTTGTAAGGGGAAAATATAAATTTAATATGTTGAAACAAAGATAAATTCGAGCAGAAACTTACCAAAAAAAATTTTCTGCAGCGGTTTTTGGGTGGTTGTAGCACAGTGAAGTAAAAATAAAAAATGTTTTAATTTTATTTTCGTTTTCTATATTTTTTTTTGTCACAGTCTACATACATTGAAATTCTGATTTTGTTGATGGCCTACTTTGATAAAAAACTATATTTCATCTTTCTTGCTCCTTCTAACACATGCAATTGTTTATGGAGTCAGACATTACTGCTCTAACTTTAAGAAATTTTTTCCGACAGTTAAAAAAAAGTGTAAATGCATGAAACACGAACGGTGGTATTATATATTTTCTTCGCCATTCTTCAGAATTTGGTATAAGAAGTAAGCAAACATCGTTCATGGAGCAACATTTTTGACAATATTTAAACTTTTCTGTATAAATATGTTTATAATTAAAAATGTTTAAATTATATACAGGTGATGTTAGTAAACCGAATAGCTATAAATTTTGACATTGCTTGCTAGCTTATTTCCTTCCTTCATTTGTAAAAACAAACTAAAATAGTATTAGAAATATTTCTTTTGAATGCGAATTTTTATTTTGCCTAAAGGCGAACTTAGTAACGCTGCGTTTGTAAGCTGTATAATACATTTTTTTTGTATTAATACAGCAAATGTCATAATTATGTTGTTGGTTTACATTTCTTTATTCACAGTCTTATTTCTAATCATTGTACATTTATACCGGTACGATGATCACGTGTTACCACGTGTTGCAATTGAATATGAAAATATTTTCGTACCAGGATTTGTTTTTTGCAATTGTGTGTTTTACAGAAATATATTCCATTTAGTTTATTTGTATATAGTTAAAAAAGAGTCCTTAACAAATAAATAAAATGAAAAAAATACCATTATCGTCGCATGCTATTTACTAAAAATGGTGAATTTTAAATTTTATTATCTTTTAAATAAAGAGAAATATTTGGCAAGAAAACCATGATATTGCTTTACTGATGACACATTGGCAAAGAAGTTTATTATATGAATATTTAACGTTTAAAGTAATATTGAAAAAAGAGAAAAAATAATTTACTCATTCTTCACATTTGTCGTCTTGTCATCGGGACTTCATTGGAAAAATGTAAGAGTTTTGACGAGCACGTATATTTTAATAGACGATCAAACGTTATGCGTCATCCCCTCGTATTCGTCACCTTATTCGATTGTCAAAACGAAGCTCATCAAACATTATTGTTTTTAACTCATCATTAGTTTATTTATTTGTATATATTTTTTATACGCAACGATTAAAAGAGAAAACCAAGAATTTAAAATAGTGAATGTATGCAGAAATTCCGAAAGAAATAGTTAATGGATATTGGAAATTAAAAAGTTATTTCTGGACTATACGCTTATGTTAATGTGTAAATTGCTTTCTGAATGGTTATTTAACAAATAACGCATTAAGTTATACATGTCCTCCGCTAAGGTCCTAACAACCGGCAGAAATAAAATTATAATATCCGATATGCAAGTTTTAATTATAACTTTTACATAATAATTTAATAATTTTTTAATTGCAACGTAGAAAATAAATTCAAGAAAGTAATTGTTAAAAATGAAATAACATATTCCTTTGACATTTACAAAATAGTGTGTATATATTTTTTTTCCAAAATCTGCGGCAACCTACTTTCAATATTTAATGTCATTTGAGTCAGACCTTCTATTAATACCCTGACAAGCACCAATACTCTAACAAAGCTCTCACCTCGAGCCAGTCAAATTCACATGCACAGTCTGTAGGAAAATTAGGAAAAATAGACTTTCTTGAATTACAAATATTTTAGTGGAGAAAGTTTGATGTCTCCAAAATTGTCTTTTATAGATTATGTGTTTTTTCACTTAGTGAAATATGTACATACCGACATATCAACAAAGCATGTGCTACTTTTATTATATTAGCATTAAAAGACATTTTTCATTAACAGATTGTTTTCATAGAAAAATATTTGGTTTCTCCTAGCTATAGTTTCTGATTTTTGATTTTCATACATATGCATCCCGACACTAAAAGACGACGACTTGTTAAAATCGGTATTGCGTAGTTGCTATCGATAACTATTGACACACATTTGGTATTGGCTAAGAAAAATTGCTGTCGACGTTGAGTTCAAACGACGCAATTTCAGTCGGCACCGTGCTTACTGATGACTAGAAGAAAATTTGAAAGTATAATTGTTTTTTTGTTTAAGAAATTGTTTGTTAATAATTAAATTGAATTATTACATTGGTTTAGAAGTGAAAATTACAAGTGCAGAGGAATTTGAAACTCTTGTACATACAAATGTTGTCCGGACTCCACTTTTCATTGCTGGTTTAATTTTTTCCAGCACATACATAAACGCCGTTCTGGCTTATAATTTTTTTTGCTGCAAGCTCTTTTTTGATCACTTCATCGCTTGAACTTGATGCATCAAAATCAAAGAACATTTTTCTGAGATAATATTCAATTAAAATATTCACACGAATCCGAACAATGAAAACTTTTGCATAAAAATTTTAAACAAAATGAAACAGCTTATGCAGAAATGACAAAGCTAGTATACCAATTGTGCGTCGTTGTCACGTCGACGTCGACACAATGTGGTGTCGACTGAAGAGCGACGACGAAGGTAACATTAGCTAAAAGTTCACCAAAACATTAACTGGTACGAATGGTAACACTACCTACATGTTTACCATAATATTAGCCACATAAGGGGAAATAAGAGTGGTCCAGCTGTAGTTCATTGAAATCTAACAATTCTATAAGTACGAGGAATATGGCGCGTCACACGTATATAAGAAAGTGGTTAAAATATTCACACAGCTAGAACAAAATTAGCTACTTTCTTTAACTGCCTACAAATGAACGAAACCCACCCGTTAACCAGATTTCTAGCTGGTAGCTGGCTTGCAGGGTACTTATATATATATATTTACATACTGATGTGTGATTTCTTGATATACATACATACTTGTAAAATTTTTTAACAATATTATTATTAATTAATACTTTCGTATCTAGTTGCTCCTGAAACTATTAAAATTCGTGTTGACCCAGAAGAGCTTAAACCTGGCTTAGAGATAACTATATTTTGTGATTCCAGTTCAAGCAATCCACCCGCCCAGCTTACTTGGTGGAAAGATGGTATCCCTATTGATGGTAAGTGGAAAACGCAAGTTCTAGTTTTTTAAGCAAATAGTGAACGATAAGTAAATTGTAGGAATTACCTAATACTCGTATGACCAATACACTGAAAATGGAAAAATCGGTTAACAATAAAAGTGCGACCTATTTCCAATGGCCACATATCTGACAGAGTATATGCTGCCTTTTACCTTCTGATTTGATGTTATTCGTGACCATACACAAAAAGTTTTTAGGAAATTAATCAATAAAAAATATTTACACAAAATAAATTATTTTGTATTAGAAGAAGGGGTTACAGGAAATATTGGTCCTTTAAGAAATTTGTTGCTATGAATTGAATCCTCGCTTGTAAAAAGTGCACTGTATTCTACATTTGTATTTGTAGTGGTATTTATTTTGATCTTTATTCTAGCACAAGAATTAAACAAATTATTTTATAGTGATAGTCATAAAACATAAGTAAATAAATCTAAGAACAACATTAGTTTTAAACTGTAGTTAATATTTACATAGATGATTTGAATCTTATACTCAGTAACTCAGCCTCGTCTCAAATGAGCAAGAGATTATTGCGTTTCCTCGCATTCACTTACATATTTTGTTTTAATTTTAATTTTTGTGACCTGCTCATCACCAGGTCTCAATTTAGAGACTTTATTTTGAGACTAGAAGCTTTATTTTAAGAGTAATGAATCCCAACGGTTCTAAAATTGAGACTTTTGTCTCTATGAGGTACTGAGACTGCTTACTGAATTGGGGCATTAGTCGAATGGAGAGTGGGTTCTAAAGACAAATCTAGCTTATGAAGAATTGGCGTTCAGATATACATATGAAAATGATATATACACTAAATATCATTTTTATATGTATATCTAGAAGTACGGGCCTCGAAGAATGAAGAAATTAAAGTCTTAGATAAATGTACTGAGGCTCCTTTGATTCCAAACAATCAATGATCAGTTTAAGAGTAGCTAATTCTGTTAGAACCATTTTCACAGTGAAAAGTTATCAATTGGTTGGCGATAACCAATTGGTTTTCATTTCACAGTGAATTGTCAAACATTTGTTAACTCTACTCCCGCACACTTGTTGCCGATTAGTTAACAAACAGCTGTCTGAATGTCAAACAGTTTACTTTTATAAAAAAAAATTTTAGCAGAATAACATTTAAAGTAGAAAATCTTATGCCAAATGACAGCGGCGAAGATTACGAAGAGGAAAAACTTCAATGATTTTTAAAATTGTAATGCCATTGTCATACGCTTTCTTTGGTGCTACCAGCCTTACCGACAGAAAATTAATTTTTATAACTAAGCACTTTGAAAGACATTGCTTTAGTTAACTAATAGCATTTGGTTATGTTAACTTATAATCAACCAATTGTTGATTATTCACTGTAAATTACTTTTGTATTATTTATCGTATCGATATACTTACGAGTAAATACACGGGTTTGGATGTTAAAATCAGAAAATGTAAGGTCAGTTAAAAAAAAAATGTCAATGCCTTTTTTTACTCGTTTTATTTAAGCTTGATAAACATTGAAATCAGATAACTTCTTGATTTTCTTGTGGCTTTATAAATACTATGGCGACACCGTACCAATAATTTCAATGGTTAACAAGAGGTATATCACATTTTTCAAGGATATTTGTATATTAAAAAGCACACGATGGGTGCCGCGATTTCTAACGCTCGACCATGCGACTATTTTCTATTTCCAAACATGAATAAATGGCTGAGTGGTAAGAGGTTTGGCTCAAATGAAGAGGTCATCACAAAAATAAACGCCTATTTTAAGACTCTTCAGAAAAGATTTTATTTAGATGGAATACAAAAATTGGAAAACGCTGGACTAAGTGTATAGAATTAAAAGGAGTTATATTGAGAATTACCTTATAATGCTCTTTTCCGATAAAATATATTATATTAAAAAAGTCACTAACTAATCAAACCGCCCTCGTGCATACTTATGTGTACTGAAATTTTTTTGTATTGTATGTTTTAATTTGTATAATATTTTAAATGTACATACATACTTACATAGCATGAGCCAAATACATTTATACATAGTATGAACATACATACCACGGATGTCGAAAATTCACGATGTTTTGATTCGTAATTTTGAATTTGCCAAAAATTTAACAGAACGATTTGTTGTAATTAATGTTTGTATTTATTGGTATTTTCAAGCACAAAAAAAAAATTAACGAAAAATTTTACAATCACACAAAATTCGTTTATACTTCAAGTATAAATATCAGGTCTAGTAAAAGGTAATTCTTTATTTTTGCAATATATGGCTGTAGTGATCTCTATCTCGCGTTCTATAAGTGCGATTGGATTACGCTAGATGGCGTTAGAAAGATGATATTTTGTACTAAAAAACATAGTGGGAGAAGTGTAGATCATTTGACTCAGTAGTGTTAGAGCGCATGTCAAAGATGGAATCCAGCAAGGAGAAAAAACGCTCTTCGATAAAGACGAAACCCCATTCAGGCAGCTGAAAATGTGAATAGCGGTTAAGGTCCTGATAATGTAACAGCCAATCATGCACAATTTTGGTTTCGTCGATTTCGCTCCGGTAATTTTGATGTATGTTTTTTAGTATAAAATATCATCTTATAGAACGGGAGATGCAGATCACTACAGCTATCTATTACTAGACCTGATATACACATTTGATACAGAAACAAATGCCACTTCATAAATTAAAATTATTTTTAATCACTGCTTGACACCAATATTAAATATTAATGTATTGCCATTCAGTAAAACAAGAAATACATCAAGTAAAAATTACACAGTGCTACAAAAAAGAATGAAGTCGAAATACCTGGGAAGTGATGTTATTTGCATTGCAGGTCTTATCGAGTAGAACGAGAATCCAATTTTGGAATTTGTCAAACACCCCCAAAATCTCGACTCAACCTTAAAAACCCGATTTTTCGTGATTTTGCGCACTTCTTAGCCCATATCTTTGCTAATTAACAACCGATTTTCATTCTAAGAACGGTTGAAAAAAGAATAAATTAAGACCTTTTGAAAGATATATAGACGTCTTAATAAAACTGAAGAAATTTACTTGTTTTTGCACAACAAACTTAAATTTTGCTACCATTTTTGTTCTTTTTTTGACTTTGGCGATATTTTCACACACTATTTTATAAAAACACAAAATGAGTTTTGATTAGATTCAAAGAGTACGTTTAAAACCGAGTTCAACGAATGTTTCTTTTGAAAAATCGGTCAAAAAGTGACTGAGTTATTTTACTTTTTATAAGAAAGAAATGCGAATGCAAGAAATGAATTTTTATCGACATGTTGCAACCCCTTTCACCATATGCACTTAAAAATTCGTTTACAACTGCAATGTTCACAAGGAAATTATCACATAGCGCTACAAAACTCTTCCATGCACGTTTCTGAACACAGCTTAACTTGTTCATAAAGGTAACGTCGTTCATAATTTTGCGAATCTGAGGTCCAATGAAAATACCTATATACACATATTATAAAAAAAAAAAACAAGTAGGTATGAAAACAAATTAATAAATACCGGCTTTTATTTTAGCTTCACTTAATTTTGGGAAAACTGTTAAGATGAAGAAAAGCTTCGCTATTAACATCCAATTTCTTTACAAATTGTTTCATGTATCCAAGCTTTAAGTGTAGTGGTGGTAAGCTAACATCCTCAGATTTTACCAATGGGAGGCTTAAAACGTTTTTCCTACCTATCTCGAGATGGCCATGCTTTGCGATCATAGCGATTGGATGCCCGACTATCCCATTCACAAAGGTAGCAAGGATATTTTGTGTAGCCACCTTGCATGCCAAATAAAATTGTCAACACTTTTAAGTCAGCGATGACTTTCCATTTATGCGTGGCATAGTCGATCAACCATACAAATTTTTCCATCATTTCATACGTTTCTTTCTTGTTAACCCCATACCCGATTGGAACTGATGGTAAGAGATTTTCATTGTGTAATAACACAGCTTTTAAACCTAAGGGTGGCATTACAGACTTCATTAAGGGAACACGAATGTATTTTTTTTTGTTTAGGGTACATACTTTTACACGATCCATCAATGAAAATTCGCCATTCATCTGCATTATAATTATAATTTAAAGCCGAAAATAATTTGGGTACATTTACACAATGTACTAGATCATAGTCATTGCCATCAGTTTTAAAACTTTCTCTAAGTATCAAAGTGCGGTCGCTTTTTCTATCCGAAGTTATTTCAAAATATTTTTCCACTAAATTGCACTGCTTTAGTCATGAACCGAGGACTTCAGTTTCTCGTTTCGATAAATGCAAATCACGCACGAGGTGGGCGAAATCAGAATTTGAAACCAAAGCCTTTATGTTGATTTTGATTTACAAGGAAGGAATTCTTCCTCTTCTAAATTGTTTCACCAGCATCAATTGACTCACTTTTTGTAGACACTTCGGCATTTAAGTATTTTGGTTTTGTATCCGTAACAACATTCGCATACTTTACGTTTTTCCGCGATTTAAAATTGTGACCTGAAACGTTTGTTTTGCAAAAATAGCAATCCTCTCGTTTATGATATGCCTGATGATGCCAAGTCATAGGCACAGAAAAGGGCAAAGTAATTGATTGTTGAACTTTACATTTTTTTAATGTTGTGCAGCAATATTCACAAATAAATTCTGGCTCGTACCAGCGACTCGCACTATAAAACCTTTCGAAAATCTTGTTATATATTTTTACAACACTTTTTAACTTAACTATTTTTAAAATCACGACGATGACTTGTATCCGTAAATAAGCCACAAATGTAGCAAAACTTATTACGCTTGTCGCACATTTTAGTTTTACTTTACCACGATTTTTATCCAATTTAACAGCAAACACAACAAAAGATAAACAACACGTGCACTTCAGTATAACGGAAATTTATTAAGACTTCAAAATTGAGTAAAAACTCAAAAATTATGTGATAATATCCTTGGGAACAACAGAAGCAAAATTTTGCAAAAAATTTCGTTCTTATAAAAAGTAAAATAACTCAGTCACTTTTAGGCCGATTTTTTAAAAGAAACATTCGTTGAACTCGGTATTAAACCTACTCTTTGAATCTAATCAAAACTCATTTTGTGTTTTTATAAAATAATGTGTGAAAATATCGCATTCGCATTTGGACTTTTTCCCACATAATCTGGGCCAGTTCAGTGATGAACAAGGCGAACACTTTCACCAAGAAATGGCTACGATCGAAAAACGTTTCGAAGAAAAAACAAAATAAATATGATGGCAGAATATTGCTGGTCAGTACAACGCGAAACTGACCATGCTGACCTAAAGAAAAAACGGTCAAAAAAGTACTTTTGATCTATATATTTTCATTTAATAATATTTATTAGTAAATTAAGTTCGTTGGAAACTTTTGCAAAAATTTCGTTCTTATAAAAAGTAAAATAACTCAGTCACTTTTTGGCCGATTTTTTAAAAGAAACATTCGTTGAACTCGGTATTAAACGTACTCTTTGAATCTAATCAAAACACATTTTGTGTTTTTATAAAATTTTTAATTTTTTTTTTTAATTTTTTGGCGCGTACACTATATAGCTCAGTGTTTGGCCGAGCTTCTCCTACCATTTGTGGTGTGCGTCTTTGTATTATACCACAAATGGAGGGACCTACAGTTTTGTGCCGACTCCGAACGGCAGATGTATTTAATGAGAAGCCCTTTTATGGCAGAAATACCCTCGGAGGTTTGCCATTGCCTGCCGAGGGGTGACCGCTATTAGAAAAAACTTTTTCTATGATTAAGATTTTGCTTGCCCTGACTGAGATTCGAACCTCGAACACACCGGCATATCGAGTTATAGCACGCACCTCTACCAACTCGACCACAGCGGCCACGTTTTTATAAAAACGTGTGTAAAAATATCGCCAAAATCAAAAAAAGAAGAAAAAGGGTAACAAAATTTAAGTTTGTTGTGCAAAAACAAGTAAATTTCTTCAGCTTTATTAAGACGCATATATCTTTCAAAAGGTCTGAGTTTCTTCTTTCTTAAACCGTTCTTAGAATGAAAATCGGGCTAAGAGTGCGCAAAAGCACGAAAAATCGGTTTTTTAAGGTTAAGTTGAGATTTTGGGGGTGTTTGACAAATTCCAAAATTGGATTCTCGTTCTACTCGATAAGACCTACAAGAAAAATAACATCACTTCCCAGGTATTTTTGAGTGTCACACTGTGTTATATACATACATCACACATTTCATTGCGGGGCAGAATTATTCCTTAATTTAATCAAAATGCAATCTCAAAAAATGTGAATCCTCCAAACTGGACTTAAACATGTTTCATATAAAACCTGCAGTGGAGAATCACTGCTCCGCCTCAACACTTGTTGGTTTGATTGTCGACAAAAAGTTAAATGCCCTCTGTAGGAAATAGCCTTTACATTACAATAACTATCAATATATTTTACCAAACCTTTTGATAAATTTTATGCCTTTCGATTATTGGACACTTGCGAGCTGCTCGTTAAAACTTGATGCTATTTATCTTTACACCTTATCCAATTCAAGCACATCGTAATTTCATTTTCTATTCGAGCAGGCTATTCTCCAGCACATTTACAATGGCGAGAGCAAAACAAAGCCTTTAAGGAGTTAACAAGCCGTGTTATTTATTGTATTGTGTTATCGTAATATAACAGTTGTAAAGTTGTTGTTTTTGTTTCTTTTGTTAAATTTTCGTTTTTAATTCGATCAGCTCTTTCGGTTTTTTATCTTCGAGGTTTATTTTTGTTTGAAAAAATTTAAATTAAAGTTAAATGGAAATGTGCGTATAGATATTTTTAAGAAAGCGACCTCTGATATTTATTATAAGCGGTTAATTGCGATCATAGCAATTACCCCCAGGGGTAATTTTTTGTGATGCGCGCCAGAAAGTCATTCACGAGGAAAGGAGAACAACACTACCTTCACCATCCATTTCCAAAATAAATTGACACATACATTTGTCTGCAGTCGATCGATTTTGTATACACCAGCATAGAAATAGATTTTTGGCCATTTTTAAAGGACTTTCTAAGCCCTTGCAGAAGGTACTAGGCCTTATTGGACAGTTTATTTTTTCCCTAGTCGGTTGTACACTGTGTCGATACTCTCTTTCCGGGTAACTGTTAGGTTAGTAGTAAACCGATTCCGAAAAGTTTTGCCGAGGCCCGACACATCACTAAATCTATTTTCACAGAAAGTAAAATTTCATGGATGATTACGAAAGCTTTGGTCTGTATTGTATTTTTCCGATCATGCTATATACCGTAGAGGTTGCTATTATGCCTTGGCTTTTATCAATCTTCCAAAGCTTTATAGCCCTTAACTACGTTCCTATGTAATAGAGGAGGGAGGTCATAGTGTTGCTAAGGACTTTCGATCGATCAGTCTGACCTCCTTCCTTCTCTAAACTTTTGAGAGGATTCTGGATGAACATATCCGGATAGTGTTTCGGGGAGAACAGGTGTCTGAAGCACAGCATGCGTACTTGAAGGGTAAAACCACGGAACGATTTAAAGATCTTTGTAATACAGGCAATACACATTAGGTCTTTCCTTGACATAGATGGTGCCTTCAACAATGTACGTAGATAATATATTCTTGAATCATTGGAGGAGCTGGGCGTCGAGAAATGTATTAGCTCATGGTTAATTGGAATGCATTACATTACAATAATCGTAGAACAATTCAAGCGGAATTATGAAACTGCACAGTAACAAAAAAAGTACTTCGTTTATCCAGTGTAATGGTGATGGATATGTAGTCTTACAGTGATCTTTATAAGTTTAGTTCAGGCTGCGGTATAGCAAAGGATACCAGCACGCGAAACGACGGCACTGATTCTGACTAACAGCCTTCCGGCGGATCGGGACCCATTTATAGGTGCCAGCTCTTAGCGGTTGGGTGAGTTCGTGGCCGAGGCCGAAGTCTCCACTACACATTTTATTAAAGAGTCCCTCCGGAAACTAAATAAAAAGGATAAACAAAAAACTCATAGAATAGAAAAACAAATCTTTATTACAGTGAAACAAAAGAAACCAAAAAAAATAAACCCGAATTGAAGCTGTTTTTAATTGAAGTCACTCGCGACGCTTTATGATGACATGCAACGCGTGGTCTTCACCCGCCCTCCATGCCACTCCAGTAATGTTAGTAGAGGGCCCTTTTAATATTGTTGTTGTTGCTGTCCTATCTCATTAAGCCACAAGGAAAACTAAAAATTAATTTTAGCTTCTTCTTTTGTTTACAAAAACTATTTTTGATTTAATCCATTATTTTATACTTTCATATAATACTTCAACTTTAGTAATTCAATTAAAAAGGGTTAAGGGCAGGCAAAAATGAAAATACTGGCAATTGAAGCTTAGCTAAATATGCATGAATAGATTTTATAATGGTTTCTAATATAATGTTTTTTTAACTAATTGGCATATGAAAAAATAAACCTAAAAATTTGTAATTACCCAGTAGTAAGCATAAGCATATATAAAAAAAAACGTATTAATTAATTATGATTATTAGTATTTTTATTATTTTTGCTATCTCCTAATGTTCTTTATGGTGCGACTAATGGGAAGGAGGAATCGAAATCTGCTCGAAACAAAAACAAAAAAACCACATGGATGGCTATGTATATAGCTATATATAGATAGATATTATGTAAAAACACGGGACATCGTGCAGGCGGCAAATAAGGTATTGTAAGCGGTGTTTTCCGTTTGCGGCAGCCAGGGGAAGCGGTTGAGGATGGTGTTTGTGCTCCGTGGTCCTTATACTCAGCAGCGCTTAGGCATAACCAACCTCGTCGTTGGTGGCTGCTAGGCCACGGTGGCGTTATGTAAAGTTCCTAAGTTTATGTGCGTGGGGCATTCCGCGATAAGATCTCAGGTGTCTGGCTGAGGATATTAACGTATAAAGGCGACGTTAAAAATTAAACGCGTGAAAAGCTTTTTGTTATTTAATTAGTTTTCTGTTAAACTTTTCGCGTTAACTTGCCTTTTTTTTTTAAAGTAAATTTACGGAACCAAAAAAATAGTTTCCGAACTAAATTAGCTTTTAGAAATAAGATGATTGCTCTTACCACTCATCAACATCAACTTACTCGGCCGACGACTTAAACGGAAAAGGATCCTAGCACTTGCAGGCGAATCTTCCAAGGCTTCTTGCTATCATTTTGACAGCTTCTTACGAATGAATGAAGTACAGGACTGTCAAAGACTGCAACAGAAACAATCAAAGCCGGACTAAGGGAGAGTGAGTGGAAGCGGTTGGTGTCTGAGCTTAGTAAGCGAGAAATATCGCTTTTTTCTTTTCCAGATGCATAAAAACTGCATTAGTTATAGGAACTACAACTTTATAGCAAACTTTTTCTTAGCAGAATAAAATAGGAGCTTGGACCATTACACCAGTCAAATAAAGTATCTTCTAATCATACTAGATCCT
Source organism: Philophylla caesio (assembly GCA_963971545.1). Lineage (NCBI taxonomy): Eukaryota > Metazoa > Arthropoda > Insecta > Diptera > Tephritidae > Philophylla > Philophylla caesio. Next base: position 43,416,409 of record OZ020606.1, on the reverse strand, counting down.
GAACTGATTTGAAAACTTGTATCGAAGAGAGAGCGAGCATCGCGTTTTACTCCTGCAGGCGGCATTTTGGGAAACGTGGGGTCTACACCTGCAAATAATATTCTGGATCTACACAGCCGTTGTGGTTCTAGTCCCGTCAAGGTCTGGATGGGATAGAGTATTTAATACATATGTCCGCCTGAAATCACCTCATGTACACTGACTGTTGCAAGATGAAGCACGGCGATGGGGTATGGGTGGTTTCAGACTTCTATGTATGTAGATATAGAGGAAGTCTTACCACCTGCCTCAATTTGCTGTTACTTTCAGGCAGAATGTTTCGCTTTCGCTTAAGTCTGTCGCGCCTTAGATTGTTACTGCCTTAGTGATTTTCAAAGTCAGCATGTATCCACCCTCTCAGATAGCCGGGCGGCTATATTGGCTTTGGCATCTTTCAAAATTAAATCGAAGCTGGTTAAGCAATGCAGGAATGGACTCTACAAACAGCTTTCAGTAGATTTAATTTGGGTTCTTGGGCATCGCAATATAGTTGGAAAGAGGCATACGATGACTATCCAGAGAGGATTCGGTGATAACCTATCTGCTCAACGGTGGCGATCAACGCCAGGATGTATAATTGGAAAATTAGCATAGCCTGAATACGACATATAGAGGACATCCATTCTTCTGGCGAAATGAGAATGAACCAAAGACAGTGGAGCACCTTCTTTGGAGATGATCACCTCTAATAGAGAAGCGTAAGGTCACTCTGTGGGGGTTTGAGTACAATTCTCTGCAGTATTTAAAGCCTCAACAACATCTAAAATTGATCAACTGGTCTTGTTGGTTTTAACGCAATAGCACGAGATTATATGGTATTAAAACGGCATTCAGCTGCTTTTTGGGGATTGATCTCCATTGCCGCCATTCTAACCTAACAGAGGGGTTGGAGAGAGACCACGCCCGCTTCCAATTTTTATGCGGCTCTTTATTGAATACTGCCGCGTCTAACAAGAAATAGGACTAGAGTGGAAAATTAAAGTAGCGTTGCTAAACACAACACCTGTTTCATAAACTATTATGTCATACATGCCAAAAAATGTTCGTTTTGAATCTTCCATTATAAATAAAATGAAGATAAGTAGTTAAAAACATTTTAATTTTTTACTCATCATATATCTAATGCATAAGCAGTCATATAATAGAATCACTGTCGAATATTTTGAAAGGAAAATAGTAACATTAAACAAAAGAAACCACTTAGATCAGTGTCAAAAAAATGTTTTTACAAACTGTGTTTTATATGGAAATGCACAAATTTCTTGATTCCAAGGAATTTGAGTCAATACAGAAAGTACCGTTGAATGCGCCACGTCATCGCGATAAAACCAAAAGTTTGTATTAAAGTGAACATCAAATAATTAGGTACGTGGTAAATTTAAAAAAAAAAATTTTATTCAGAAATGTCGGGTAAACGAGTGACCAGATACATAATTCAGCTAGAGCAGACAAACTGTTTATAACATAATTAATCGAGCAATGAACCAGGGAGGCCTAAACTAGGGTTGGTAAAAAAATATCGATTTATTGAATTATCGATATTTAAAAAAAAATGAATATTTTCGTCGATATTTTTAATATCGATGTATAGATATTCGATATTTATTTCCAAATATCAAATTTGTGTCAAATTCGATATTTTTTAAGTTCTCTAAAAGCTTAATTTGATTTGATTTGAACGTAACTGTGCGTAAATTCTTTTGTAGTTTGTGAAGCCAATAGTATTTTAATAATAAAGAAAACTAATTAAACTGCCCAATAAGCATACTTTTTTTCACTATAGAATATTTTGACAATACTCCTAAGTAAGTAACCCAGCAATGGGTTGTGCGAAGGGCTTGGAACCCGACACGTAAAACAAATATCCAATGAAAAGAAGGCGTCTTTGGTTTCACAGTCGGAAAATTCAGTCTCCATGACGAAACGTCCGATAACGTATTGAGACTGATCGACTTCGCCGGGGCCCGAAACATGGTAGTCTGTAGTACCAGGTTCTTGAATAAGAATATTCACCAGGCTACGTGGCTGTCTCCAGATGGTAAGACACGCAACCAAATCGACCACGTTGTGATTGACGGAAGGCATGCTTCCAATGTCCTAAATGTGCGCACGATCCGAGGAGCCAACATCGACTCGAGTCATTTTCTTGTGGCTCGACGTCGGAAAGCTGTAATCGGAACAGACAGCCACCTACTTCGCCACCCGACTTGCAATCCTGCTCTCTGAGAGCAATAATCAACAGAACGACATTTCTGAGCAGTGGAACCATATTTCTCGCTGTCTACATACCACCGCTGAAAAATGCATCGAATTTTGGCGAGCCCGAAAGAACAGCTAGTATGACGAGGAATGTCGCGATGCTACGAACGTAAAGACGCTGCCTACAGGGCCACACTGCGATCGGGCGCAGAGATGAGCGGGACCGTTATCGTGAGTTGAAGAAGGAAGTAAGATGCATTTTGCGTGAGAAAAAGAGAGAGGCCGAAATGCGTGAGTGCGAAGAGCTTGAGATGCTGGCCGACAGGAAAAGCACCCGAAAATTTTTTCAGAAAGTTCGACAACTAACAGAAGGTTTCAATACCGGGGCGAATTCCTATAAGAATGACAACGGCGACATGATGACTGATGTCCACTGCTTAATGGAAGCAACTGCAACAATCTTGGGGAAGATATTGACCCCGAATCCCCAATCGCATGCCTGCTTATTGGAACTTAAGTGTGCTCTGCCCAATCCATAAAAAGGGTTATCCTGCAATTTGCGCCAATTATCGCGGCATCAGTTCTCTTTATATCGCATATAAGGTTCTGTCGACTGTATTGTGTGAAAGACTTAAGCCCATCGTCAATGAACTTTTTGGACCTTATCAGTGTGGCTTTAGACCTGGTAAATCTACCACCGACCAGATATTCACAATACGCCAGATCTTGAAAAAGACCCGAGAAAGAAGAATCGACACACACCATCTTTTTGTCGACTTCAAAGCCGCCTTCGACAGCACAAGAAGAAGTTTCCTATATGCCGCAATGTCTCAATTTGGTATCCCGGCAAAACGTATGCAGGTATGTAAAATGACGTTCAGCAACACCACCTGCTCCGTCAGAATTGGGAAGGACCTCTCCAAGCCGTTTAGTACCAAACGAGGTTTCAGAAATGGTAACTCTTTGTCGTGCCATTTTTTAACCTTATGCTGGAGAAGATAACTCGAGCCGCAGAACTAAATCGGTAACCACCATCTTTTATAAAAGTGTGCAGCTGCTGGCGTACGCCGATGACATTGACATCATCGGCCTTGACAACCGCGCAGTTAGTTCTGCCTTCTCCAAACTGGATAGAGAAGCACAACGAATGGGTCTGGAGGTGAGCGGGGGCAAGACGAAGTATCTCCTGTCATCAAATAGACATTTGGCACATTCACGACTGGGATCTATCATCGCTGTTCACAGTTTTAACTTTGAAAAAGTAGAGGACTTCGTTTACTTAGGAACCTGCATTAACACCAATAACAGCGTCAGCCTTGAAATCCAACGCAAAATCTCTCTTGCCAACAAGTGCTACTTCGGACTGAGTAGGCAATTGCACAGTAAAGTCCTCTCTCGACGGACAAAAACCATACTCTATAAGTATTTCATCATGCCCGTCCTATTGTATGATGCATGGACGATGGCAACATCAAATGAGAGAGCTCTTGGAGTGTTCGAGAGAAAGATTCTTCGAAAGATTTATGGACCTTTGCGTCTTTGCGACGGCGAGTACTGCGTACGATGGAAGGATGAGCTGTTCGAGCTGTACAAGGACGTAGACATAGTGCAGGGTCTCCGCGGTACCCGCTGGTGGTAGCAGAGGAAAAGGAAGACCTCCTCTGCGTTGAAAAAACCAAGTGCAAAAAGACTTGGCTATACTTGGGATTTCCAATTGGCGCCAGTTAGCAAGAGATAGGGACAGCAGGCGTGCTTTGTTGACCACGGCTAAAATCGCTTATGTGGTTGATGCTCCAATAAAGTAAGTAAGTAATTGTTCCTTGAGGTAAAAAAATCGATCTATCGAAGTACTGATATTTTGTATGTGCATATATCAATATTATTCGATATTGTTTAAAAATGTCGTTACGATATATATTGAAATATCTTCTTCATTTGGCCATCCCTAGCCTAAATAAATATCAACCCGAAAAGTCTATAATGATCTCCAAATATGAACTAGACCTATTGCAAACGAGTTCAAATTGGAGTCTGGTGTTGATATATCATATGAATCGGTTCGCCAAGTACTTCTAAAAAAACAAGTATTCCTCAGGAGTTGCGCGAAAAAACCGCTATAGTCACAAGTAAATATAGAAAAGCGCCTGTCGTTAGACATATTTCAATTAGCAATGCGTTTAGGGAAGATGTTATTTTTTGTGACGAAACGAAAAGTATGCTTTACTATAATGAAGGTCCAATAGAATGTGGCGTCAACCCTTAACAGCTTCGAACAAAAAAAATATTATACTAACTGTAAAGTTCGGTAAGCTTTCCGTGGTGGTATGGGCCTACATTTCTACCAATGGAGTGGGAGGCCTTGTTTATATTGAGGGTCCTATAAATGCTATGCAATATCTAAATATTTTGCGGTCCCACTTACGAAATAGTGCGTATCAATTTGGGTTTGAAGGAAATAAATTAAAATTTTATCAATATAACGACCCAAAACATAAGGCGCTTATCGTAAGATGCACCTCCTCAGAGTATACAAAGATCTCAAACCAATAGGGAAAAGTTGGGTAAGAGAAATCCGAAGAACCGAAATGAATTGATACGGTATAGTTTTGAAGAATGGGCGAAAATTCCATGCGAGTATGACCTACCAAAACTAATTAAATCAAGAAAACCAGACTGCAGGCAGTTATCGACTCTGGAGGTCAACAAACAAAGTATTAAAATTAATTAAATTAATATACTTATATACAATACTGATTTTTATTTTTATTAAAATGAAATCTGTAAAAACATTTTCTTGACATTGAAATTAAGGGATTATTTTCTTTTTTATTGATAACTTGAAGTTGTTTTTCAGAAATTTTTAACAGTTTCTCTTCTTCCTCTCTGTCAAAGAAGCGGCCAATGTTCATGACAGAACCCGTCGAAGAAGGAACGTCACTAGCACTTTCCGCCTCCGAAAACACTGATTCAACGTCCATACTCATGGAGTCGACTGTCGATTGGTAGACCTTTAGGACTACCTTTTCGAAGCCATAGTTTATAACCCCCTGGCACTCGGAGAGGGGGACAAGCGACTCCGTACTCAGCAGTATAACTGCCTGCCTGTTCGGCTCCTCGGACCTCTCCACCTTGACCGCCCTCCAATTATGCGTCGGTAGGTGCGGGTTACAATACCGGATAAGCTCCTTTATTTCCTCCGGCGTAAAAGGCCCTGCAGGAAGCCAGACCCGAGCGCGCGGACGAGAAGGCAGATTCTTCTCATTCCCAGCTTCCAGCTTGGCGCCCTTCCAGACCTACACCACCAGAGCCACTGCAGCCTTGTATACTTTCGCTGACCTTTCGTCAGCGCAGATTATCTGCTTGTGAATATCATGCCACCCGACACTTTCACACTTTGGAGGAGGGTCAGGGTTTTCCCTGACCGCCCTCATAAACACCGTGGTAATGACCACAGCAATCTATCTCCACTTTTCTTTGGGGATGGCTCCATCCACCTTGCTATTGTCAATCACCCCAAGGGTGACCGACCCCGCCCGTTAAGCGATTTCGCCGAAGGAAAAAGGTGGGCCTCCCGTCTTGGGTCTTTTGACCGTCGGGTTTTCACCTTCCAGAGACCTTTGTCTCTTCGGTGGCTGGATTAAAGAGGGTGCAATTGCGCCTCTAGCCGCCGCTTTTTCGCCCCCGGCCTTCATTGCGCTCAGCACCCCACTAGCCCACTCAAGGGTCTTCGCGTGCCTCTCAGGCAGCTGCCCCGTCTCCTGCCCGCCATATCGGATAATAATTTTGGCCGCTAAGCGTCGATCAGAGTGCGCTCTTCGCCCAGCAGACATCTGCCTGTCAGACCGCTTAGGCGCAGATTTCTGCGTACTAACGGCGTTATTGGACGCCCCTTTGCTAGGGCTAGCAACGACCTGTTCCGCACAAGGTTTCGCCCTCGGCTCCCCCGCCCCCTTTATGAGGGGATAGATAAAAACCGTTGGAATTATTATTATTAATGGTTTTAATGGATTATAAAATAATTTAATGTTTGCTACTCTTTGCCTATTTAATTAACTGTTTTAAAAATCAATTATAATCAAATCAAAATAATAAATTCAACATGGAAATGTGCATTTGTGAGAAATAGCGCAATTTTCAAAATAAGCCAGATAAGAATATACTCGATTGGCACATTGTGAAAAACAAAGAAATGGTGTCGGTTTTATAATCCTTTGTGTAATACGTATGTATGATTCAATTGTAATTTATCCCAAATTACTGCATTTATTGCAGGATGCATCTATATTGAGGAAGAAGGACGATAATATTTGTTGAAAATGTAAGATTTACATTTAAATATCGATAGCAAAAGGAACAATAAAACTTTTGAACAATCATTATTTTAAAAAAGTACGAGCGATTTCAAAGGTCAAATTACACAGTGTTACAAAATGGAAAAAATTTAATGAACTTTTAAAGTGACATATTGGAAATTGTTCACCTGGTCGAATATAACTCAAAACGGTTTTTGGAAAATTTGTAACACCCTCAAAATCTTGCTTTACCGTTAAAAAACCGTTCTTCGGAAGTGTACGCGCTAATCTTTTCATTACTTGGCCATTTCTTTACCGATTTTCAATATGAAATATGTTTTGGAAAGGTAAGGATTATACCTTTAAATTAATAAAAATAAAGATCTATTTGTAAGTTGTAAGTTTTCATCGGGTAAACTTGGAAAATTTGTTTTTTCTTCAAATTTTTCTACTTTGACCGCATTTTATAGCAGTATTTTACTAAAAATATATCAAGTATGAGGAATTATTTTGAAAGTACATTCATGTCCAAAAATTTTGAGTGCTCATGCAATGAAATCGGACAAAAATTGACGAAGCTATTAAATTTTTTCTGCTATTAAATAAATTTACTTTGGGAAAGGTTTTTTTTGTTTAATTTTTCTACTTTGACCGCATTTCATTGCGTTATTTTACTAGAAACATAGCAAGTATGAGGAATTATTTTAAACACATTCATTTCCAAAAATTTTGAGTGGTCATCTAATTAATTTACGCCGTCAATTCAACCTTGCGACCGCTTCGCAATTATATTGTGTAATAAGTGTGGTAAAATGTGTGATAGGCGCAACAAATTTTGTTACGCCTGCGGTTGATAAGAAATATCGGTTCGATTTAAGAACAAATAAAGCTGTGGTTGAAGCGTTCAACCTCTTTTTCAGTTGCTCATACGTGGAAAGTGCTTGGTATGAACCCGAATATATTTGTTCGATGTGCTGTACAACATTATAACAATGGAAAACCGGTAAATGCGATGACCAGCGTCTGCCGTTTGTGACTCCTATGGCTTGGCATTATCAAATATATCACAAGCCGGAGGATTGCTACTTTTGCCAAACAAAAATCACTGGTCACTACTATAAAAGTCGCCACCTCATAGAATATGCCAATGTGTTGACTGTATCGAAACCGATTCCAAGAGGAAAACAAGATCAGCGAACTAAAGACAAAAATCCAGCTACATTTCCTGATTCAAGCCACAAATCTTCTAATGAGGTAAATGACGAACCGTACCTTCCAACCAAAGCAATAGAAACGGAACGTCATTTCGTGTCAAATCACGATTATTGTGATCTTGTGCGTGATATGGATCTGTCTATAAGACAGACAGAGATTCTGGCCTCCAGATTAAAGCAGTGGAATATAGTAGACAGTAACTTTAAAGTAACGTCTGCACGAGACAGAGACCTATCTTCGTTCGAACACATTTTCAAAGCTGATGACACCAATAACAAACTAGTTTATTGCGTTGATGTGGATGAATTGTTTGCTGCACTCGATCATGTGCACTGTCCACAAGATTGGCGATTATTTCTAGACGGTTCTTGCAAAAGTAAGTATTTAATGTGTTATGAGTGTGAGAGAACTAAATTTGAATACAATTTATCAATTCATTTTCAATTGACTAACATCGTAGGTCTGAAAGCAGTATTGCTGCACAACAGAAATGAATTGCCATCAGTTCCAGTGGCATACGCTACTGATATGAAAGAGACTTATCAAACGATGGAAAAAATTCTACGATTGCTTAAATACAATAAATTTCGCTGGCAGATTGTCTCGGACCTTAAAGTCCTGACAATTCTACTTGGAATGCAAGGTGGCTACACTAAATATCCTTGTTACTTTTGTGAATGGGACAGTCGTGCCAAAAATCATTACAAGTGTAACATATGGCCACCGAGAAAGTTTCAAATTGGCAAAAATAATGTTCTCAATATTGCTTTAGTTAAGCCTGATGATATAATTTTGCCGCCATTGGATTTAAAATTGGGGTACATGAAACAGTTTGTTAAACGACTCGAAAAAAACAGCGAGGCTTTTCTACACCTGAAACTTGTATTCCCCAAGTTGAGTGACGCCAAGATTAAAGAAGGTACTTATAAAAATTTCCCAACAAGAATTCTTCAAAAAGAATTCATCCTAATTTATATTTACATTTTGATCATGAATTTCAGGCGTTTTCGTTGGACCGCAGATTCGTAAGATTATGACTGATGATGACTTCATAAAAAAATTGAACCCAGTAGAGAAAAGAGCATGACTGAGTTTCATTTCTTTGTGCCGAAACTTTCTTGGAAACACGAGAAGTTCAAATTACGTTGAGGTGGTCCATGAATTTTTGGAAGCTTATGGAGAAATGGGATGCAACATGTCTATAAAAATTCACTTTTTGCATTCTCATTTGGAATTTTTCCCGGATAATCTTGGTCAATTCAGCGACGAACAAGGTGAAAGATTTCACCAAGAAATCTCCAACATTGAAAAACGGTTTACAGGAAAGAACCAAGTTAGGATGATAGCTAATTACTGCTGGTCACTCAAACGTGAAACAGATGACTCGTCTTATAAACGCCGAAAATCAAGCAAACATTTTTAGCTATAAAGTTATTTAGCATTTTAATGATTAATTTTTTTTTATTTTCAGTCACAATAAAAATTTGAAGTTGAAAGATAATCAAAATGTATGAATTTTTAAATATGGTCATCATCTAAAATAATTTAAATAGTAATAACTCTGTCAATTTCCAACTGATTTTCGATTGAAATAGGTTAATCGACGCAGTACTAAATTCACTTTAATAATATTGTCTTTGATAGGTACCTTTCTGAATTAAGACTATCGTAAAATCGTAGTCAAAGTTTCAAAATTAATTTTTTTTTAATAAATTACGATTTTTTTCTCTGTAGCTTCGTCAGTTCTCGTTTGATTTTGATGAGTTATACGCCATTAAAATAGTGATTTGTCACCTTTCAAAATATATAAACAATTTTTGAATCGGATGAAAATTCGCAAAGATATTGATGATTGACTAGCGAATGACCTCAAAAACAGTTTTTTGGCCCTAAAATGAGATTTTGGGGGTGTTTCGCAAATTTCAAGTATACAGTTTTTCTTAGTTTTATAAGGCCTAACGCCTAGGCTAGGTCTCTTTCAAAGTTCATTTTCAGTGTTACACAGTGTTATTGAGTACAAAATATGACAGCCATAATTGTATTCGTGAAATAACGTTTCCATTTCTGTATACTCATATTCCAAAGCTTAAGGGAATTAATTTAATTCTTAGTTTTGTGCGGTTATTCCTCTTAAACTGATGAACAGAATTTCTGAGTGTTTCATAGTTCACTATGTATGTATGTATATTACATTGTATTTTTTATTGTATATTTAGGCATAAATAATTCATCTAAGCCAGGATTGTGGGGTGGAACGGTCTCAACATTAGAGTTCAAGGTGAACGTTACCCAAGAAATGAATGGTGTGGTGTATACCTGTCAAAGTTCAAATGAAGCATTACAACGAAGTGTACATGAATCAGTCAGCTTAAATGTCCTTTGTAAGTATCGTCAACTGTTAAACATTCTACCTTTACAAATTAAAATAGTATGAAAACTAAAAAAAATACTAAAACAGAATAAAAAAGAAAAATAAGAGTTGCAAAAGAAGTATATTCAAAGTTGTTACTGATAATTATATTTATTTTATTTACAGATCCACCAGAGTTTCTACCGCCTCCCTCGTCAACAGCTGTTGGCGTTGAAGGAGAATCCTTACTTGTTTCTCTTAGCGCTACATCAAACCCAATGACAATTTCGTACACATGGACAAAGGATGGATTGCCAGTACCTTTAACCTCCAGAAGCAATGGAGGTGCAGGACATCGAATATATGCTGACGGAGCTCAACTTAACTTTACAAAACTGAATCGAAATGATGCTGGCGTTTATATATGTGAAGCCAGAAATACAGAGGGCTCTGTAAAGCTTAACATAACCATTGTGGTAGAATGTGAGTATAAATACCTTATACAAATTTGTGATTTCAAGAGGCAGTTATAGTGAAAATAAATACGACTCTAAGGTTAGCAGAAGCTATAATTTTGTACGGAATATCTGTCAAAAAAGCTGGTAAGAAATTTAAAGTCAGGTTTATTTTGACTATAACTGCGCATATAACTTAATTTTTCTAAACATTTATTTTTTTCACTAAAAATAAATTATGAGTTGGCTATTAATAAGCATCCTTCAAATAACAAGTAAACAAATATTATTCGATTACCACCATACAAAAGTCCAGACCTGTTTTATTTTACCCGGTATTACTTACCTCCATTATAGTATGCTCTTGTATGAAATATTAAGGAAGCTTCTGCCTATATGAACATCGTTAAAAATAATATAAAAATAAAAAAAATGGGTAGACTAAATATGTTCTGACTACGCCGCTAACTCGAGTTAATGAGCAATTTTGGAGTTTAACGTCAAACTCTTCTCATAAACTGGGATTTTACCATACAAAATTTTTTTGTCTAATACTATGTTCTGACAACGCCGTTAACTCGAGTTTATGAGCAATTTTTGAGTTTAACGTCAAACACTTCTCATAAACTTGGAGTTTACCATACAAATATTTTTTGTCTAACTCGCATTAAACACCACTTTTATTTGGTCTTTATGGACATGCAACCCTTATTTGCCTCAATATTAGGCCGCATATTTTGGCATCATTGTTTAAAAGTTTTGCTGCACTGTTTACTGGTTTGATAGCTCACAATTTCAAATACGAGGACTGTTTGATAAGTCCTAAGTGGCCTTTTGATTTTCTTCTTGACTTGTAACAAAAATTAAAAATAAGTAAATTTCGTGTGCTGATTAATAATTATTTTCTGCGTAAAAAACCATCACCGAACCAAGGAAAGGCTTGAAAATACTATAGCTATCAATTTCAATTCTTAAAAAGTGGGTTCAGGTCGTCCAAAAGAGGTCGTTACACCAGAAATTGTCGATAAAATCCATGGAAGAATATTGGATGACCGGTGAACGAAAGTACGCGAGGTGGTTGAGTCTGTAGGCAGCTTAACTGAGTGGGTAAATCACATTTCACACGAATATTCTGATGTGAAAAAGCTATCTACATGATGGGTGCCACGACTGCTCACACTTGACCATAAGCGCAAACGTATAACCCCTTCAAAGGATTGGCAAAATTCTATGCTACTCCATCTAACATATTTATCAGATTTCGCCCGTACGACTATTTCCTATTTCCAAATCTGAGGAAATGGCTGAGTGGTAAGAGATTTGGGTCAAATGAAGAGGTCATCACAGAAAGAAACACCTGTTTTGAGAAAGAATAAAATAATTGGAAAACGCTGGACAAAGTAAAAAGAGGTAAGAGGAGATTAATTTGAGAAATAAAACGATATTCGCCGAAAAAATCTAATTTATTCAGAAAGTCACTGACTTATCAAAGCGTTCTCGTAGAATATTTGTAAACAAAGGTAATCGAATTAAAGAAATGTAATCTTCGCATAATGGTGCAACACCACCATCGCCGTCTACCATGCTGATGCCTTCACCATCACCATTGACTGAGCTTTCCATACAATCGCCGTTGTCATCAGAATTTCCGCCGTGTTCCAATGCTCGGGCAGCAACACAAACCATTTTCCTTTTGCTGGTGTTGGCATCAAATATGCTTATTGCTTGCAGCTTCGGGAAAAACCACCTATTGCACTAGTAATTGCAATCAAGGCACATCAAATATGTACATATGTAGGTAGCCGCAGCAAACTTTTTTTTAACTTTTTTCATATTTTATGTTAATTTGAATTGTCAAGTTTTGAATTTCGTTGTGATAAGAATGCTTTGAGTACAATTCAAGGTACATAGTCGATAAAATATTTTTGAAATTTTAGCTTTTAAAAGCAAAAACAAAATATACAGAGCTCAAAATTTTTTTTTTCAAATTTTTTACTGCTGCTACCTGAATGTACCTTTGCTTTTTAAGCAAAGCGATATTCAATTTCATGCTCATATTTTTTAAATATTTCTAAATATATGTATGTACATATGTACAAATGTATTTTCACAAATATTTTTAAATATAAACAAAACAATATTTTTATTCAGAAGTAAATAAACATTGTCAATTAAACTCAAGGTTTCTTAAACACCACAATGAATACGCTTGACAGTTGTTCATAAACTCAAAACCACAAACTCGAGTTTACTGCGCAGTCAGAACATAGTATAACTCGCTTTAAACACCACTTTTTTGGTGTTTATGGACGTGCAACCATTATTTGAACAAATATTAGGCCGCACTGTTGACAAATTTTGGCATCATTGTTTAAAAGTTTTGATGCACTGTTTATTGGGTTGACAGCTCATTATTTCAAATACGAGGGTGGTTTGATACGTCAGCCACTTTTGGAATTTCCTCTCGCAAAAACTTTAAATTCATCATTGCTGCCTTTAACTGTCATCCTATTATAAACTACTAAAAAAGCTGATTAAGCAACATTTTTTGCGTAAAAAAACTTGGCTTGATAAATACTATAGGGACATTGCACCATCAATTATTGTTATTGTTAATAGTTAACAATTAAATTACTGAGTTCCGTTGTTGTCGTAGAATCACAAGTGGCGCCGAACGCTCTGGCCGCCCAAAAGTAGTCGTTACACCAGAAATCGACGGCAGAATCCATGGAATGATAATTGGAAGACTGGAGAACGAAAGTGTGTGAGGTGGCTGAGGATGTAGTCATCTCAATTGGTAGGTTTAGCCCGATCCGACTATTTCCTATTTCCAAACTTGAAGATATGGCTGAGTGGTAAGAAGTTTGAGTCAAATGAAGAGGTCATCACAAAAAACAAACGCCTATTTTTTTAGCCTTGAGCAAAGCTATAATAAAACTGTATAGAGGTAAAAGGAGACTATGTTAAGAAATAGAACGCTTTTTTGCCGAAAGGCCTTGACAGCCAGTGCTCCTATTTTTCTAAGTAAAATAATAATTGTATTATTATTTTTCTGATAATAAATAAATAAATAAATATTCAAAAAGTCAATGATTGATAAACCCACCTTCGTTAAATATTTGTAAACTAAAGGAATCAAATTGTACAAACAAAAATTTGAAATAATGATGCAACGCCACGATCGCTGTCTACCATGGCGTTGACTTCCCAATTACCATTGATCCATGCCATCGTAAGCTTTATCCAATTTTGTGCACATGTTTAAACACTGCCTTGGCGACATTCACAGGGAGTCCGTCAACGATTTTCTGGCCTCCTGTTCTGTGAATGACGTCTTAGGATTCCCATCACCACCTATATCAGCAGAAGACATCCAACTGCCTCGTTACCTCCGTGGTACTCTTACGCAATTAAGATCTTGATGTTGTGGTAGGCTTAACTGCTACTTATCCATAACTAATCCTGACACCCCTACCAATCGATTCACATGCCCCGCAAAGGCTACTCAATTAACATCCCTCCTCATATTGTCCAACGGAGTTGAAACCGCTCGTTACCTGTACCTCCCGCTAGTTAAACTGGACGATAACGACTGATGGAGCGTGCTGTTGTTCTTAATAAGGTCTAGCTAGGCACTATAACAACAACAACAACGATATATTTAAGCAACTTAAAATCGTTGACAAAAAAGAAATTAAGAACTTAGTTAATGACCTGCACTAACATGTATAATATGTTCATAGCAGATTCAAAACTTTAAACTTTTATAACATACCTGAAATCTAAATGGCATATAAAAATGGCACTTCACCTTTTCGGAAAATCTAAAGGACAACAAATAAGTGGATTTCCAAGAAAAGTGTAGTAAAATGCTGAATTTTGGAACGATTTTCAAAATGTTTGCCAATATCAAGATGTTGTTAGGTATTTATTAAAAAAATATTTCCCTAACTTACATTAGTATATGTACTTCTGTTGGCTTTTGTATGATTTCCCAACTTAACTACCTTTCATTGACTTAGAAATATTCAAGTGGACAGAACTGATTTGTGTTTGATATGATTAAGTAATAATACGCATATATGTAGGTATATTTACAATATGTTTAATTGAAAATTATGACTTGCAGATGGGACGGCAATAAAAGCTGTATCGGAGAATGTTATAGTTAATCCTGGCGAAGACGCGATGCTATCATGTACTGTAGAAGGAAAACCTTTAACCGAGGAGCACATTAAATGGGATAGAGTCGCTTATGATATGACGGTCAAAACTACAACTTCTTTCATCAATGGAACTTCATATCTTTATATAAAAGACGCTCGCCGTGAGGACGTTGGAAGCTTCCGATGTATTGCTGATAACCGTGTCGCCAATCCAACAAACCGCGATGTCCAACTTATTGTTAAATGTAAGAGTTGTCTTATATATTTGTATTTTTTCTTAAATATTTCCATACAGTTGCTCCTGAAATTGATAAATCACCAACATTCCTACGCGCAGCGAGTGGAACCGGTGAACGAGGGCGTCTACCCTGCCGTGCCCAATCTGCTCCTAAACCAAAATTTGTTTGGCGACAAGAAGGAAAAGATCTGCAAGTAAACCGTACATATAAATATGAAGTAGAGGAAAAAAAAATTGACTCATTGACGTACGAGTCTACTCTGATAATAGAAAAAGTTGCACCAGCCGATTATGGAGCTTATGAATGTGTGGTAATAAATGACTTGGGTCAGGCTACGGAATCTATTCGGTTGGATATTACCTCTCAACCAGATACACCACTAAGCTTAAATATATTAAATGTTACACATGACAGTGTATCTCTAGCATGGACTCCGGGATTCGATGGAGGATTAAAAGCTTCTTATAGAGTCCGATACAGGTAATGTAGTATAGTTTAAAAATCTTTTCAGATCTCTTAGGTCCCAAAGAGAGCCCTCGCATAATTTATTTGTACACTGCGCCTCTGCAGCGAACAGTCATGCACAAATCCGTAAGGAACGGTCGCACGGCCGTCTCAGTAATATCGCTGTTGAATATATCATCATTAGAGCCTTACCAAGGTGAATTTTACAACAATAAAGTTGGTAGAGTTCGGGAATATGTTTCCTATTGATGACTAAAGCGGTTTGTCGAACTCTAGTACACATAACGGTTATTTATATTTAGCGAATACATATGTACATACGTACATTGTCTATTTATCAATGTTATGATTTAAGTGTAGCCTTTTTTGTTTTTACCATACGTGTGTCAAAGGCAGCAATATGAGAAAGGGTGATTCTACTTTGCTTTCTTTTCAACATTTATCCCAAAACTGTTGAACTCACTCCCCAAGCCATTTAAGAAAATACTAAGTTGGTCGGCGATGGCTTTCTGTTTAGAATAACAATGATTATGAATCTATAAATTTATTTTTCCATGGTTCCTTAAATTTTGCATTCCTTGTATTCGTTTTATTTAATATTTCTTAACACTTCCCTTTGCTATCTCATTAAGTAAGAGAATAACACAATTGTTGCTGTCTTCGCCTATAGCCGCTGAACTGCTTGAAGCGTTTGCTACAAATTTCAATATTATTTTAATAACCTTGTAATTATTATTCATCGCCATTTTTATTGAGCTCGAGGCCAGTTTATGAAAGATGTTTGTTTGGAAAAACAACAACAGTTTAGATTTATTTGTAGAAGTTTTTATTTATTCGACGGATCACATCTCCGCATCAGACTTTTTTCTATTGCTTATCACCGCTATGATGATGCTACGCTTGCTGGCGGCATAAATCAAATAAACAAAAGCAACGGCATGAAGTACAAATTTATAAGATATAAAATTGAAAACAAGCCACTCTATAAGTAAATAAAAACAAAACAATTTTTCATTTAAACGAGACGGAGATATACTAATATAAACAAACAACGATACGCAAACCATGCTATTCCTTAAAGCCACTAATACGAGTATGTCGAATTTATTCAACACTCACCAAAATAAAGGGTGTAATATTTGCACCTCCTCTAAATAAGTAAACAAATTACAAAATTTGTTGATGTCACTTACTTAATTACATCATAAATAAGTTTTCTAAACTTTAAAATCGATCCCTACACTCATAACAAGTGTTTTACACATGGAAACACGCAAAAATATCTTAAAAACGCACAAAAATGGGAACTGCACCACGAGGCCAGCCCGCTTGAGAAAAAGAGCACAATTCTTCTCCCATACCGTCAAGGGGCACCTACTGTAACTGGCGTATAAGGTCCTGACGAACATCCGACAACCACTGGATCCGACGACGTTTAAACACTGCCTTGGCGACATTCACAGGGAGTCCGTCAACATTTTTCTGGCCTCCTGTTCTGTGAATGCCGTCTTAGGATTCCCATCACCACCTATATCAGCAGAAGACATCCAACTGCCTCGTTACCCCCGTGGTACTCTTACGCAATTAAGATCTTGATGTTATGGTAGGCTTAACTTCTACCTATCCATAACTAATCCTGACACCCCTACCAATCGATTCACATGCCCCGCAGAGGCTACTCAATTAACATCCCTCCTCATATTGTCCAACGGAGTTGAAACCGCTCGTTACCTGTACCTCCCGCTAGTTAAACTGGACGATAACGACTGATGGAGCGTGCTGTTGTGTTTTACACATGGAAACACGCAAAAATATCTTAAAAACGCACAAAAATGGGAACTATGCACGGACAGCTTACACGACCCTATTTCATTTGAAAAAGTAAAATGTGCAGTTCATGCCATGAACATAACGCTCTTCATAAAGTCTGCCCGGCGTCAAAAGAAGACGTGAAATCAATTAAGAAAAATGTTTCAATAAATGCACATACAATGACCCCCGAATTCAGTAACTCAGTATCATCTCAAGTCTCAAAATGAGCTAGAGATTATTGCTTTTCCTCGTTTTCACGTTTTTTTCTTTTGCTTTTATCTTAAATTTTTGTGACCTGCTCATCACCAGGTCACAGTTTTAAGACTTTATTTTGAGATTAGAGGCTTTATTTTGAGTCTAATGTATGCTAACTGGTCTAAAATTGTGACTTTTGTCTCTATTAGAGACTGAGACTACTTACTGAATTCGGGGGTAAAGCAACTAAAATATTCAACGAACAAAAAACATAACTGTCATCATTCCTTGGAGATTCTCCACAGACATAACAACAAACAAATTCACTTCCACGAAAATTCACCAACTCTAATGCACAAATAACAGGAAATGAAAATTTCAAATAATCTTCTACAATTAAGTTTGTAGCCCCAGAGCGTTCTGTTGGCATATAAATCAGCCAAGTGAAAGGAACCGAGTTTCTTTGGGTGTACAACCAACAATGAAAAGTATAGTTTATTAAAATGATATTTGCTTATCTGTATTACAAAGTTTAAGGTAAAAGTAAAAAGTCTTAAGTATATATATATTTGCGTTACGACGATGTTACTACGGCGGCGGCTATTTTACGACTTCCTCTACTGAGATGATCGTTAGTAGTTCGTTTGTATAAATGATGCTGCCACTCAGATGGACTATTTCGTTTACATCGAATGGTTACCTTACAATCGGCTATCCTGTCAATGTATAGCGCCCTCGCTGTACTCGTTGTTTTCGTCGTCGAAATCATCGCTGCTTTCAAAATTTGGAGGAAGTTGACACCATAATTTCAACTTATCAGATGAATAAACTGAAGTATAGTGACGTGATGTTCGTTCGGTGCTTGGCAAATCTTCTACTACGTAACGATCTTTACCAAGTGCTTGTTTTATTAAGAAGGGACCCTTGAAACGAGGTTCTAATTTTCTCGACGTACTAGTGCTGGAGGGTTCATTTTCTACTAACACCAAGTCATCGATTTTGAATTCTGTTGGTTTTGCATGTCGTTCATCGTATCGCTGTTTTGCTTGTTGTCTTTGCTGGTTTACTTTTTCAGCAGCTTGTATACGTATTTTCTGCATATCTTCTTCGTTGGTTAGATGATTTTTGTGTAATGCCAATAAAACTTAATTTTGAAGTATATCTCTCGGCGACAAACTAAATAAAATTTCATAGGGACTTCTCGTAGTAGTTTTGTTTTTCATTGTGTTTATTGCCCATTGAATATTAAATAAATTAGCGTCCCATCTTTTATCCACAGTTGTGCTAGGAAGCAACATAGATAAAAGTGTACGATTGGCGCGCTCTGCGTGACCGTTCGCTCGGGGAGTACGTACCGCATTTAATATATGTTTGATGTCGCTGTTAGCACAATAATTTTTAAAATCTTTCGACGTAAATGAAGTACCTCTATCAGTGATAATACGTTCAGGTACACCAAAATAACTTGTGACTTCGTGTAACGTTGCTAACACATGTTTCGTCGCTGTACTCTTTACTGCTTTGATAATAGTATATAAGGATATGTTCGTTTCCTCTTGTACTTTTGATAAATGGGCCCAAATGGTCCATATGCACCGTCTGAAAAGGTGTAGGATCGATATTATCAAAATGATACTGCCCTTCTGTACGTCCGCCACGACTCTTGTTGTAAGCACATTCAACACATGCCTTCAAATAGGACTTAACAAAATTTCGCATTCGCGGGAACCATAGATACGTTCTCATCTTGCTGATGGTCTTTTCTAAACCCAAATGACCATTTTTATCGTTTTTGGAACTACCCATAATTTATTCGTGTTTTCGATTTTAAACAATCTACCTTTCTCAACACAAAATTCTTTCGAAGTCTGTTTATCTTTATTCTTGACCTTCTCGATTATCTGCTTTATGTTGTCATCTTGTATCTGCATACTAAATAACCAGTCATGATGTGTGATTGCTACTTTATCTACTTTTAATGTTGCAACATCAGTTTCGGTAGCATCTTCGTTAGGAGATCTGCTTAATGCATCGACGTGTTCCATACGCCTACCGTGGCGATGTTCAATATCGATATCAAAATCTTGCACTCTTAACCACCATCGAGCAATTCGTGGTATGAGTTCTCGTTTACTCATAGCAGTTTTAACAGCGCTACAGTCTGTTACAATTTTCACTGTTTTGCCATCAATATAGTACTTAAATCGCTCTAACGATTCAACTACAGCTAAAGTCTCAAGTTCGTAGCTGTGAAAATGTCTTTCAGTGTCGCTCGTTGATCTACTATAATATGCAACTGGCTTCAACCCGTCACATTCATTCTGCAACAACACACCCGCTAAACCTACTGAACTAGCATCAGTGTGAATTTCATGATTCGCATCTACTCGATATGCAACCAGTAGAGGTTCAGATGTCAGTTTCTGTTTCAACTTGTTAAAAGCTTCGTCTTGTTCAAAACTCCAAATAAACATCTCATCTTTACGCATTAATTTTCGAAGAGGTTCAGATATGATAGCGTAGGCAGGAATAAACTTACGAAAATACCCGCTTAGGCCTAAGAATCTTCGGATTTCAGTTACATTCATTGGTCGTTCATAATTTCGTATAGCTGTTGTTTTCGCTAAACCGGGAGTTAATCCATTCGGTGTTATACGATGCCCAAGAAAATCGATTGTAGTTTGCAAAAAGTTGCATTTTGAAATGTTCAACGTCAAATTAGCTTCTTTTAAAATTTTCAAAACTGCCTTTAGTTTTTGAAACATTTCGTTGACCGTATTACTACAAATCAGAATGTCGTCCATGTAATGAATCATGTTCTCTTTCGTTGCTCGTTCTTGAATTTTGGACATTAAACGTTGGAATACTATTGGCGCATTTTTAAGCCCGAAAGGCATTCTTTTAAATTCATATAAACCATCAGTAGTTACAAAAGCAGTGTACTTACGACTTTCTGGTTCAATTTCGATTTGGTAGTATCCACTATTCAAATCTAGCGTAGTGAAATATTTATATCGCGCCGCTTCCTGAAGACACTCTTCAATATTTGGAAGTGGAAATATTTCTTTCGTCATCAGCTGATTTAATCGCCGATAGTCTATGCACAACCTATCGCTGCCATTCTTTTTCTTGACAAGCACAACCGGACTCGCATATACTGACTCAGATCGTTGAATTATATCGTTTTGCAGTAATGTATTTACAATTTCTGCGACAATTTGTTTTTTTGGTTCTGGCACACGATACGGAGACTGAGATACAACGACATTTGATTTTAATTCAATTTTCATTTTTACTATATCTGTTTTACCAAGTTCATATAAATTATTCGCAAATACATCACAATTGTGCTTTATGATTTGTATTAAGTCTAATTTTACCGATTTGTCGTTTATTTCACAGTTTATTTGATCTTCACTAATGTTACACTCTATTTCTTTATTTTCAAAGTCTTTTTCGCGTTCTTGCTGTATTCTGCTGTTTGAAAAACTATCTTGCCCCAATAAGATTTCACTAGTCAACAATTCGTCATCAACGATATACATAGCAACCGGTATATTAATGCCATCTACTACTAAAATTGTACGCACTAACTCTTTAGCATGTCGAACACCACCACATAGTCCAGTGATTTGTATGTTACGCTTTTCATATTTACCGTTAATTTTATCACTCAAAGATTTTCTAATCATGCTACACTGTGCACCTGTGTCAATAAATGCTTTTATTGTTTTTCCATTTATTAAGGCGTCAACCTTAAAATGTTCATCATTCACACAAAACGCGTTTCGTACTTTTGCTACAGGTTTACATTGCAAATCACCTTATGAATGCACTTTATTACATTTTTCACATCTTTGTTTTCGTTGAGGCTTTTGACAATTTATGGCTATGTGCCCGAATTCATCACAATTGTAGCACTTCACAGTTTTTGTCTCAGTTTGCTTATTAGAATTATAATTTTTGTTTACATTATTATTTTCTTGTACTTTTACTTCACTTTTCGTTACATTTCGCATCGAACTTGTTGGTACATTCTTTTCATACTCTATCAATGTTTCTCTTAATTCTCTCATAGTATTTATTCTCTGTGCAGCTATTGCTACTTGAAGTTCACGATTTCGCAGTCCTTCTCTCGCGTATTTCACCATGGCTGTTTCACTCAACTTATACCGTCGCCCGAGCGCACAAACACGAAAACAATAATCGGCTACTTTTTCGTTTTGTTTACGCACAGCACTTTGCATTTGAAAATGTATGTCCGCTTCATCAGGGGAATTACCGAATTCATATTTTAAGCACTTTGCGAAATCATTCCAATTGGAATGTAGCTTCTCTGTCGCGTCGAGCCACAAACGCGCTGCTCCCTTCATGCGACTATATTGCAAGCAACAGGCACTTTTCGTCCCATTCATATGCACGAATAACACTGTTCACTCTTTCAATGAATTGTTCCGCTGACAGTGAAATATCATTTGTCGGATCGAAATCTGGAATAGTTTCGGCTATTTCGCGTACCGAATAATTATTTCGCGCTGCTGATATATTTGAATTTGTACAAGGGGAAGTATTAATATTTATATTTTCCACACTACTTGCACATTCGCTTCGCCTAACCTGATTCTGAGGGTTGTTTTGAACAAAACTCAACACACTTTGTAGCATACCACGTAGCTCGTCCATTTGTTGCTGTACAGATTTTTGATGTCCGTCTTCATATTGTTCACTACTATCATCGCTCTCTTCACCGCGCGGCGCTTGTTCAAATTCGGTTTCGTTAAATTCTATTTCATCAGAGCCGATCACTTCACTCAACCGATTTATTAATGTTGCTTTTGTTCCTGTTGTTGGAGAATTTCTCTCTCGCAACAAGCGCTTCAACTGCACGACAGTTAACAATGTGATTTTTTTCATTTTCGCAAATTGTCGTCTTTTTTGTGTTACCACAACTACATACATAAATAAATGTTCGTATGTATGCATACACACTCGCACGATAGCCGTTGATTTGAATTTTGTTCTAGATGCTACGCCGCAAATTAGAACGTACATGTATGAACATGCAATTCTTTACAACTATTACTTTGCGTTTACGTCTTTTTTTTCTTTTACTGAAACTTGCAAATTTAGCAGAATTTCACCACTTATGCATTATAATATATGCCAACATTTTCCACAATTTAATGTTCTGCGTTTATACGTTTTGAAAACTTTCTTTCCGTTTGCTGTCGAACCAATTTTTTTTTAAAATGCACTGGTAAACGCTTAGTACACTTTTCGTTAATCAATTCCGACACAACTATTCAATCGCGCAACTTTATTCAGAAAAAATGCACTGGTAAACGTATGTATTAGCACAAATTTCAACGTCTTGTACGCGTGAACCGTCTCACTTCTGAATTGAAAGGAACCGAGTTTCTTTGGGTGTACAACCAACAATGAAAAGTATAGTTTATTAAAATGATATTTGCTTATCTGTATTACAAAGTTTAAGGTAAAAGTAAAAAGTCTTAAGTATATATATATTTGCGTTACGACGATGTTACTACGGCGGCGGCTATTTTACGACTTCCTCTACTGAGATGATCGTTAGTAGTTCGTTTGTATAAATGATGCTGCCACTCAGATGGACTATTTCGTTTATGTACATCGAATGGTTACCTTACACAAGTGTAAAGTAAGAAAGCATTTGCTATTGTGAATTGTGTTTAGCTCACTGACTGTAATCCAAGCTCGATCATGAAAAACATGTGGAATCAAGTATGATAATAACACCAAGGCTGACATAATGTTCATAGAATATTACAATATTAAAATTTGCTATGATAAAACTGAAATTGTTCGGATTTTCTCGGGAATTTGATCATTATTCGCTAAAGACGTTGCATATTTGTTTGTAAACAATAAAAGCAGCATAAGTAGACATAGGAATTCTATTCCCGTCGCACTGTGAGTTTTATTTAAATAAAAGCAGCATAAGTTGACATAGGAATTCTATTCCCGTCGCACTGTGAACTTTATTTAATCCGAAATCACCCTTACATAACTCAGTAATGGACTCCGGACAGCTATAGGGAAAACCCCTGGCTCGGAAGAGAAGAATGTTATACTTTGCTTAAATCCTTTTTTTCCTAAAGACGTTCCTTCTCAATAATGTATTCACTACTATAATAATATCACAGGAATGGAAAATTAGCTAAATCATTCCTATTCTTAAGCCCGGCAAATCCAAAATCAAAACAGAAGGCTACCGGCCGGCAAGATTGTCGATAAAATCATAAGTATACTCGTAAAAACGCTACAGCTGGTTGTTGCGAGTTGGCTTCAAACGAAGGAAAGGAACAACAGACGCTCTATTAATTATCGGCAATCAAATTGAGAAAAACTGCGCTTAGCTTGACTAAACTACAATAGTTTTAGATTAGGGATGTAAATTTTCGGCATTTTGTTGATCCCGGGATTTTCGAGATCTGACAATCCCGGGATCCCGAATTTTACGAAGTTTTGATTCGTAATTTTTAATTTGCCAAAAAATGTAACACGTCTGTAATCGTTGTATTATTGAAGTATACAAATAGCATTAATATAACAAAGAAAAACGATTTCTTGTATATCATGTATATATTTATTGGAAACAAACGTAAAATTTGAAAAACATACAAACTAATTTAAACTTCATGTACAAATATACAGACATATATATGGTACAGACATATATGTATATAATACTCATATATTGGCAGTAACCTATCTGCGCAATGTTTAAAAATTCAGCAATCAAAGGGATAAAGTTTTAGTTCAAATGTACGTTGAGCGCATGCGCAGGTTTTACATGTACTCGTATTAGTATCTGTGAATACATGTGACAAACGCATAAAAGTGTGTTTGACATATCTGCAGTTGCGCCAAAAAATAAATTTGAAGAGGGTTGCTTCACTGTGGGGGCTTATACCCCTTTTTGACGAAGTTTACTCATACAAAATAAAGTGTGCTGATGAAGTATTAAAATTGTATTTTCTAGCTCCTTGAAAATCAAACAAAAACGATTTGATTTGCATTGATAAGCCATTTTTTATATGTGAATGTTTAATTCATATTCATAAATTTTCATTTTCAGTGAGTAAAAATTTAATCATTGACTATTCAACTAAAGAGAAAAAACATTATGTTGGCTCAACTAAAAAGGAAAGTGATATTTTTACAATATTCGCAATGTCGTTAATTTGGAATTTGTTTTTTCATTTTTTTTATGAAGATTTCTAATTTTTGCACATAGAATATAATTTAAAAGCATATGGTTTTTGTCAAATGAACTATAATTTAAAATAAAAAATAAATAAACGAAAAATTTTGAAACGATAAAAACAATTAAGAGTTTGACAACTAATTTTTGGCTGAATTAAAGTGTCATTTTTGACTTACGTTTACTCGGTTTTATATATCTGTACTGTAATGTTTGCTGACTGCACTTGTTCATACTGCCAATATATAAGTATTATATTCATATATGGGTACAGAGCAAATGCACCTACATAAAGTTAAATAAAAAGAAATAAAAGCCTTAAGTGTGTTATCCTCAAAGCTGGACTTACATGTGCTGCATTTAAAATCTGCTTACTCCTGCGCCTCAACAATTGTTGGTTGGATTTTCCACAATAAGTTAAATGCTCTCTGTAAGACATAGCCTTTATCGCCTTATTACAAGAACTTTCAATTTCTTTTACCAAGTCTTCTGATAAACTGTTTGCCTCTCTGTTATTGGACATAGCGAGCTGCTCGTTAAAACTTGATGCAATTTGTTTTGGAGACTTTCTGCCTTATCCACTTCAGGCACCTCGTCGTTAGTTCTATTAGAATCGCTTTCATAGTGAGGCTCATATTATACTTGAGTGGGATATTCTCCAGCTCATTTATGATGGCAAGCACAAAACAAAGCCTTAAGGAAGTTAACAAGATGTCTTATTTGGCGACTGTGAACTCTCTAAAGGTTTTGTTTTGCCCTTAAAAGGGAAAGGGAAATTTTTTAGAATGATACAAAATTTTAAAAATAAATGGCTATTAAATTCATTGTTTTCTACAATTCCGGGATTTGAATAAACCCATCCCGGGATTTCGGGATCCTGGGATTGACATGCCTATTTTAGATATGAAAGAACTTGATAAATATATATGTATGTTTGTGTGTACATATATGTACATATTCGTTTATGTAATAAATAAAGCTAATTATAATTGTAATTAAGTCGAATTAAATATAGGCTGGAAACCATAGTTGTAAGTGCCTAGCTTAACTGTCTGAACAGAATGGTGTGGCTGTAGTAAGTAGTAAGAGCTGTCAAAAGTTAAAGTACTCTAAATGCTCCTAACTGCGCATAATGTGTGGCTGTAGCTGTGGCATGTTATTGTGGCTGTGGTAAAAATTGAAAACGAAAAAACCAGAAATTGAATTAAATTTAAAATTTAATAGGTTATATTAACGAGATCAGATAAAAACACGGCATCTTCGTCCTCGTCATTTTAATATTTTTAAAAAAAAATTGTTTAACTTGAGCTACACCATTTTGTTCCTATATTTTTGCGTTGCCACAAAATCAGCCATCAGCTGTAGCTAACGAAATAGCTTGTGGCAGTAATACTGTATTCTGTTCAGCCAGTAAGGTTTTGTTTAATTTGTTATACATAAAATAAACAAAAAAAATAATAATAATATTAACAATATATAAACATACATATGAATGTCGTATATACACAGTATATAAACATTGTCATATAAATAAAAATTCAGTAGTACATGTTTTTTTAATTTAAATATCTGTAATTTTGTCTAGCAATTCAATTTAACAAGTTGTTAAATATGTAGAACTTTTTCCCATTGCAAAACTGTTTGAGGATCGCCCACCAAAAAATCGTTAATGTTGCTTGACAATGAGCATACCACCCTCGAATTGAATTCTTCAGGGGTCTTCAAAGTTCTTACGAATATATATTCATAGTTTACTGAGGTTATAATTAAGCTTGCACTGTTCTGTAAGAATTCTCTTGATCAATCGGAAATTGTCCTCCCATAAGCCCATGCATTCTGTTACCACCGAATTCAGTAAGCAGTATCAGTCTCTAATAGAGACAAAAGTCACAGCCAGCTGGCAATCTATAGACACATAATAAAGCCTCTAGTCTAAAAATGAAGTCTCTAAATTGTGACCTGGTGATGAGCAGAGAAAACTGTGATAGTGACGAAAGGCAATAATCTCTAGCTCATTTTGAGACTTGAGAACTTAAGAACCCTTTTAGTGTGCGTTTGCAAACAGCGGGTTCAAGTTGTTTATATTCTACTTGGGTTCTAAGTGGGTAGCGGTGCGTGCTATTACTCGATATGCCGATGGGTTCGAGATTCGAACCTCAGCCAGGGAAAGTCAAATGTAAATCATAGAAAGTTTTTTTCTAATAACGGTCAGTCCTCGGCAGGCAATGGCAAACCCCCGAGGGTATTTCTGCCATGAAAAGGCTTCGCATAAAATACATCTGCCGTTCGGAGTCGGCACAAAATTTTAGGTCCCTCCATTTGTGGTAGAATATAAAGAAGCATACTGCAAATGGTAGGAGAAGCTCGACCAAACACTGACCTGTATAGTGTTAGCGCTATATTTTTGTTATTATTATTATACATCCATTGCATTCGCATTTTGCCTGAACTTTGTAATTAACAAAATTTATTTTAATAATTTCAAGGCTTTTTCGACAAAACAAACAAAAACGCTTGGCAACAAATTCTTACCCGGCAGACGGCAACTCTAAATATTCTACATGCTTACTAACATTTATGAAAAAACTCCGGGCTAAAGACATATCTTCCACGAAATTAACACCTACGTATCTCCTGTTTTGATTTATCGTTCGATTTAGTCGTGCCCAATAGCGATCTTCCTGCCAAATAAACCCAATTTTCTCCATATAATGGACATACGGACTGGAACGCCTTTCGATCAAAGCTTTCCTTGATCCTTTGATTTTCATTTAGCTTTAGGTCGATTGGTTTGTAAGGCTGTCACTGATAATTCAGCGACACACATAGGCCATAAGTAGAGGCCCGTTGTGATACCACCTGAACCATTTAGAATTCGTGACGAATCTCGTCAATCATCTTGGGTCTGTATCATCTAATTCTCCGAGGTCCCCACAGAGAGGTGCCCCTAGCAAGCGTAGCCTGCTTCTGGCTAGTGCTAGACAATTGCAAAGAAGATGTAGAACCGTTCCCTACCGGGAAGAATCTGATTGGTTGGTCCCTCTCTCGCAAGTTCATCCACTATACAGTTACCCTCGATGTCCATGTGGCCTGGAACCCAATTGAAATTTAGCCTGCTCTGCTTAGTTGTCTTCTATAGAGATCGGCGGCAATCCAGTACAATCTTTGATTTAGTCGTAGTTTTAATCACCGCTTGGCTGTTTTCTAAAGATAAAAATGTCTTTGCGCTTTACAGCGGTTTGTAACATGTCCATAGTCTCCTTAATAGCTGAAACATCAGCTTGGAGCACACTACAGTGGTCCGGCAACCGAAAATAACAGCTCCGAGATAGGTCCTGTGAGAATACCCCTCCTCCCACTCTGCCATTCAGTTTCGAACCATCCGTAAAGACGTTGATAATTCCAGGTAGCGTATAGAAATTTCTTGCGACGCAGCGATCTGTGTATTCCGGAAGAAAGCTATAATTATTCAGTATGTATGAGATCCCACATAAACGAGACTCCCATTGACATGTCTCTCTTAACCGGCAAGAGACGCCACTGCCTGGCCCACTGATTCTAGTGGTAGAAGGTCCAGAAAGGCATTCAAGGCGTCGTTTGGTGTGGTTCGCAAGGCTTGGCTAATGCACATCATACTGCACTTTACCAAGTAGCAGTTCAGATCATGGCAGGCTACCGATACGATACCTTCTTAGAGAAGAATCGGTCTAACCACCGCTATATAAATCCAGCCTCATACGCTTGGATTTAGACTTCATCTCTTTCCAATGGCTCTTTTGCAAAAGAATAGGGCCACAGAAGCCTTCTGATAGGGCCACAGAAGCTTTCTGATTCACTTGGCTTCTATCTTTAGATTTAAACGGATTCCATTCGGTTCCGGCGGAATTACCTCCTGCACTTTATATTTCCTAGTAAAGAGTACCAGCTCCACTTTTTCAGAGTTGATGCTGAGACCACATCGCGTGGACCAGTTCCCTACATCGCGTCGTGTCCCGTGCAACAAATCACACTACGTCTCCGGGAACTTGCCCATATATTCTATGGCGATGTCATTTGCATATAATTTAGCTTTTAAAACTAAATACATCATTACTGCTGTAGTTAGACTTTCAATAATTGCAGCCAGTTATCGGTAAAGTAAGCGAAAATCCGATATCAATCGCTTCGTTATGCATTAATTATTTGGATTGTTCAGATATCGACTAGCTCATAGTAATAAATAATAACCACCAAGCACTTATGTATTTCATTAATTTTTGTGTTTAGAAAATTGGGTGCAGTGGATACAAATTTGGCGGCCTTATCAGCTAACTCGTTGCCCGGAATACCAATATGGGCCGGTATCCACATTATTTTCAGCTTTCGAAAATGTTTTATAATTCCGTTTCATATTTTTGAATCATTTCGCGTTTGTTATGAATGTTGAGTATAGTCTTCACTACCGAGAGAGGGTCCGAGCATATAAGGTGCTTGCCAAATGTACCTTTGCAGATGTTTACCACTTCAAGTACTGCCTCCGCTTCTGCTATACAAATATAGTTATCTGCGGTGAATTGTGCTAGTTTTGTTAGTTGCAGGTCGTGCTAATGATTGCATAAGCATGGACCGATTTAAAACCATTTGTATAAACTAAATTCCTATTCTGTTTCTTACATTTGTCTACCGTCTCATAAAAACCTGGTTGTTGGATGAATGTTTTGGTAGGTGAATCAGATTGGAAATTATGCAATTTGTATCGAATTGCCAGGGTGGTCTAATTGGAAAATAGAGTTTGTATTGCCTAATATCTAAGCCGATTTCCTGCGCGCTTCTAACCATACTGCAGACAAAGCATCTCTCACTTGTTGCAATAAGTTTTATATCTGCTCCGAGTATAAAATAATTTTAGGAATTTCTTTAGACGTCCATCATTTTAACCCTATGATCAAAACCGGGCAGTCCGATTTCCGTGTAAATATTTCTTACAAGTGTGGTTCGGAAAGCTCCAATGCTATACCTTAGCGCTGCGTCGTAAATAATCTTTATTTTGTTAAGTTGTGCTTTCGAGGTATTACCATAAATTGCTATGCCATAATAAATTTTAGAGAGCATTATAGCCTTGATGACATTTATAATGCTATTGGGATGAGCCTAGCTGTGCTATACAGTTAATTAGATTTAGACGGTTAAATAACGGTTACTTTTTATAATCTTATTGAGGTGTTCTGTCGCAATGTGAAACAATACGACGGAGAGCGGTGACCCCTTGCGGTGTTCCATTGTCTAGAGGGTAAGTTAAGGAATGTACTATATTTATTCTAACGCGAAATTTCCGATGTGAATGAATGTAATTAATTAAGTCAACAGATATAATGGAAATATAACTCCGTTTAGATAGCGTATAAGCTTTTTAGTGATCAATAAACACCAGTGCGTCTAGGGTGCTTTTTTTAGTCTTATATGTGATTTGTTTGGGACTTATTAGTTTACGTTTTGTTAGAATCCAGCTCAAACGTGTAGCTATAATTTTTTCCAGTATTTTTGCAGGGCAAGAGAGAAGAGAAATAGGTCGGTAGCCATTGATCTCGGTTTAGGATTTTTTTCGATTTTAGTAAAGGATGGACCACTTAATTAACTGTTTGTCCAAGGGACATCAATTATCGAACTTCGCATTGATGCATAAATGAAGAGTTTGCTCTCGTCAACACCATAGTTTGTTGTACCGGTCCACGCCCGATTCATCGAACTCTACTTTGCCATCCGCCGTTCACACGCACATGAACAACTCATTGTCGGACCACATCATTCTCGCCACTGCTATGGCTTTAGTTCGCAACGTTTCCGGAAATTATCGTCTTGGCCGAACTTTGCCGGATTCCTGCTCACAGGTGAATTTTATTAGTGACGAGCTTTCATAGAAACTTATGCTTCCTAACCGTAAATACAACATCGAGAACCAAAGTATTGGTGAGTCTTCCACCAATATGAAATATAAAACTTCAACAAATATTAAGTTGTAAGCAAGAGGGTTTGAGCTTCATCTCACTTCTTGCATTACGTGGCATATCGCCTATCAACCAAAACCAGAGGCAGATACATCTTCTTGGCATATTCCATCAAATATTGTACATGCTGATGATTAACTCAACAAATCTAAAAAAAATCAACTTGCTTTTGGGAACAGAGAGCTGCTTCAGTTTAGTTTCTGTAGGACAAATTTAACCAGGTGATAATCTTCCTATTTTACAGAAAGCACTTTTAGGATGGGCCGTGTCTAAACGCTATCGTGCGAGCTCTAAAGCGCTCATGACCAAATGCTTACTTGTTTGTGAGGAGTCTATAGATTCAAGGTTGAAAAAACTATGGCACATTGAATGAGGTTTCAACCAAGGCGGACGTGTGAACCCGCGAGTAGCATAGCTGCGAAAATTACTATAATGATACCGTTAGTCGGAGCCTTAATGGTCGGAAAATAGGCAAACTCCCTTCCAAAGACGATCCTGCCGCTTAAGTGAATCATACATAACTGATTTGCGAAAATTTAATGCGATAGAACGTCAATTACAACGCTCCTGTATCCTCAGGACACGAGGGTCTAGTTCACATGCAAGCAGGGCTGAACTCAAAATTAAACAAACCTCACTATACCCAAATAGTTTCAGAGGCGAAACCACTGACAGGGATTTTGATCTCTACACCTCTCTCATCAGTACATTTGGTATTAAATGGGATATGAATCATGACAATTTTCTTTTTTTTTTCATGTTCGCCTTCTTAACGCAAAATCGCGTGTGGTCCCAACTAAACGCCGTCACTACCAAAGCTAAAGCTTTGCAATGCTCTAACTTACTTATTGCCCAACTCTTTACTAAAACTAAATCCATATTCTATTTTTTTGGGGTCAATGTAAATTTCCTATTATGATATTTGCGATATATGCGGCCGGTAATTTTAAATAAAGTAAACAAAAGTTTCTTTTATCCTCCTACGCGTTACGGCGTCATCCGCGCCTTCTTCAGGGAGTCTGCATTTTATTTGTACATAGAACATAAAAGCAATAAAATATAAAAAATATAAAATTATAACAATAAGATTTACGTTCCCAACAAATATGACGCTTACATTTCAATCACATTAAACAGCAAAAGTAGATAAAAATAACTAAAAACAACATTCAAACAATACGAAATTTATCAAATACATCTCTAATCAGTTTGTTTATAATATGTTATTGCAGTTTTTACTGTCAACATCTTCCTTATAGTTTATTGCGTTACGTATATTTTGTTGTATGCGAAAGCTTTCTAATGTTAATCTTGTCGTCTCTTTTTTTCTCTATGTCTAATATTCTTATGTTTTCGAAGTCTGCTGAGTGCCCATTACTTGTAAGATATTGTGCCAGTGCTGTTGTTGTCTTATTTCATTTCGCATCTATGATGTTTTGTGTTCGTTGATTCGGATTCCCAGTGCCCGTTTTGTAGTGCCAATGTAAATTTTGTCGCAGTTTTCGCCCGATTTTCCATTGCATTTAATTTCGTAAGCAACATTGTGTTTTTGTTCTTTGTCAACTTTGTCGTTTGTCTTCGTAAATATTGTGTTAAGTTTGTTTTGTAGGTTTTTTCTTAATATTTTTGTGTCCATTAGTCCTTTTATGTATGTGACACCTGTGTATTTCGTAATTTCGTTGTTCCTTTCTAAACGTTTGTTCGTCGAACCCTGTTTATTGTTCGCAGTTGCTAAGGATTGGGCTATAGTTACATTAGGGTTTTTAATTTTTTGCAATATATTTTTGATTACCTTTGTATTCTCATTTCTGAACTCTTGGTCACTGAGCGAATACATTTTATTGATAAAGTTCATTGTTGTATTTATTTTTTGAGACCAAGGGTGATTCGAGGTTTAATTAATAAACCTGGATGACTATATGAACTTTTTGATCCAATTAGTTTTCATTTTGTTCTTTGTTCTATGTATCGGCATAGGAAGGCCAGTTTTTTCTCGCTCTCTGCTTCAGTAGTGTATTTTCTTTTAGTATGCTGTGCGTTATTAATATGTCTTCCACGGCCTTTGTTGTTTTGAAGGGATTGGATCAGGTGGAAGGAATTGAAGTGGCCATTGCACCACTTCATGGGAACCAACCTGTAGATCACCTTGCACGAGTGCAGATAGCTCTCAAAGAGGCAGAAAGACCCTGAGCCTGGAGGGATGGGGATACAAAATATATAAGCTAAATTTGGTTTCGGCTTTTCATTAAGATTGGGAACGATTTCTATAGACAGGCTTTTGGTTTGCTTGCGTTAGTTTTCCCTGCCTGGTTCTGATATTTGACCATGCAAACACTTAAATTATTTAAACGTGTTTTCATATAGCTTGAATTTATCAGAGATTTTTACCGAATTCAATAAATCCATTTCTAGTTTGTCTAAAAAATTTAAAAAGTTCAACCCCAGTTGATCTGTGTTTTAAACAAGACCAACGAATGCGTCTTTATATTCTACCACAAATGGAGGGACCTACAGTTTTATGCTGACTCCGAAAGGCAGATGTATTTTATGAGAAACTTTTTCATGTCAGAAATGCTCTCGGAGGTTTGCCATTGCATTCCGAGGGGTGAGCGCTATTAGAAAAAAAACTTTTCTATGATTAAGATTTTACACTTAACCACTCGACCACAGCGGCCACGAATGCCTTTGCTTTCATTAATTAAGTTTAAGACTCTGCCAATCAATCCGGCACACTTAATATGGGCAACTCCATCGCACAACGAGCATGCAACATAGTGTATCTCATTATCAGTTTTTTTTATTTTCCATATGTCGAAAATACACGACATAATTAAATAAGATTAAATTAAAAAATGAAAAATGAACGATTCTTCGTCATCCCTTGTCAAATTTGGGTTCGTTCTCAAAAATGGCACTGAAGATGGCACAACGCCGAAACGTTTGTCTGCAGACCAAACTTGACAAGGGATGACGGAAAATTCTGCCAAAATTCACTAAAGTCCGCAGCGTCTGTTCACCAGGAAGTGCGGCTGCAAGCGGCTCGCTATATAAATGAAATCATAACTTTTTACCCCCAGCAATGGCTTATGCGTTGGGCTTGGGAAATGAAAATACCAAAACGGTCTGCGATAATAACCTTCCCACTCGTTGACGACCCCCGCAAACGAAACAAAGACTACGATTAACGGATCTGCACCTTTAATATCCGGACCCTCTATCGGGAAGGTGCCTCTATCTAATTGCGTCCTGAATAAATATAAGGCTGACTTCACTGCAGTTCAGGAAATGCGATGGACGCAAGAAGTATGCATCATGAGACGTCTACTACAGCTGGCATGCGATGGCGCCATGCCGCGGCGCAGAATTTTGGTGAAGGATTTGTGTTGGGCGCAGTCTCCGAGACCTTGTAAAAATTGTGATTGGTCCAACAGTCCAACAGTCGGAACATGCAGCCTTCATGAGAATAACTCTGGAATCGAAGAGAGGCTGATCGACTTCGACGCGGCACGAAACATGGTAGTAAGTAGCACCAGATTCCAACATCCAAGCATCCACCAAGCCACCTGTGATCGACGCAAGACGCTTCTAGCGTGATTAATGTTCGTTTTATCCGAAGAGCAAGCGTAAACTGTTATTATTACCTTGTTGCAGAAGGTTCGAAAGCGCCTATCTGCACTGAAGAGCGCTTATCAAGTGTCGCGACGAAAGTTCGACGCTACGGACAGCTGAGAATTATCAATATCGACTCTCAATCCTGATAAACCAAGCAACTGCTCACCGCCCTGATATAAACGAGTAATGGGATAATATCTCCCGATCTCTAGGCACCGCTGCGAAGGAACAGTTGGTATGACGACGAGTGTTGCGTTGCTGCTGCAGAGAAATACGCAGCATACAAAGCCACCCTGCAGCCATACCGGAAGAACAGAGACGTATTTTCAAGAAGAAGGAAAGGCCATCAGAAAATAAGGCAGCAAACAAGTGGTTTCAAGACCGGGACTGGTTCCTGCAAAGACTAGTATAAAAATATGGTGACGGACGTACAGAGCACACTAGAGGTATGGAGGGACCACTTCTCAACGTTACTAAATGCAAACTCTGGTGAAGAAGAGGAGCAGGGGACAATCTTAAGGAATGAACACAAATTTCTCCACTCTACCAAGGCGAGGTGAGAACAGCACTATGACGGCTCAAGAACAAAGCGCCTGGAGCAGACGGTACACCGGCTGAGCTATTCAAGGTAGGGGTGGGCGATATACATCAATATTTTGAAATCACCCAATGTATTGTGTCTATGCATCGAACTGAACCGATGCAATGTTTAGGCTTCGATGTACTCGATGTATCGATGTAATGAATTTTTTCAGTATTAGTCGAAATCACTAACAACAGAATCGCGAAGTTGCAACTCAACGAAATTTTAAATCGAGCGTGGTTATTAATATTTGAAGCGTAATTACACTGTTGACATTAAGAATACTGAGTGCTCTATTGCAAATAAGGTAAAATTAAGTTATTTTATTCAATTGTGTCAGAAGTGGAATGATTTTATTATCATTAGTTTCAGTTTGGCAGTTTTTTTTCCAAAACCGACGACAAGACAGCCAAATGTAAATTATGTCAAAAGAGCATCAAGTCCTACGGAAACACCACTAACTTGATTGGGCACATAAGAAATTGTCACAAGCCTTGTTTTTTCGAACATTTTTACTTGCAAAAAACTACGATGGAAGATGAAAAACGTGCAGAATGCATTTTGCTGACACCTTCATCCTCTAAGGAGTCAGGTTACGAAGAAGTAATAGTTGATAGTGCAATGGATCTTCGATCAAATGCTTCACAAGACTCACCTCAAGATGTTGCAAGTAAGACTTCGAATGGATTGGAAACTCTAGACTCGTATTTTGGCGTAGCCCCTATAAAACGGCAAAATACCATAGCTTCGTCTTTTCGCGATGTGTCAGCTTTCTCAGAAACAGGGATGAAAACAAGAAAAGTTAACAATTTACTGTTGTATATGATTTGTAAGGACAACCAGGGTTTTTCAATCGTTGAGAATGAAGGATTTAGAAATCTCATGAAGACGCTTGCGCCGCAATATAAAATTCCGAGTAGGACAACCCTCAGGCGTTGGCTTGACCAAAAATATGAATATATTTCAGAAATATTTAAAAAGAAACTGTGCACTACCGAATATATAACCTTAACAACAGATATTTGGTCTGACACTCTGAATATGAAAAGTTATTTGGGAGTGACTGCACACTTTGGTAGTGGCATTGAACTATGTTCAGTTTCTCTCGGCGTGTACGAGCTAGACGAAAGACATGTGTCCGAGTACATTTCCGATATGCTTTTAAAAACTTGTGAAGAGTGGGGTATTGACAAAGAGCGTTTGACAGCTGTGGTAATGCAGCCAACATGGTAAAGGCAATAGATTTAGCGATCGGGAAAAAAAAACACTTAGCGTGTTTCGCGCACACACTGAATTTGGTGGCTGAGAACACAATGGCATGCGTTGAGTGGCAATATATAATTTCTAAAATAAAAGCAATATTGACATGGTTTAAAAAAAGTTACATTGCTAGTGACGAGCTTCGCAAAGCAACCACGGCGGAAACGAAATTGATACAAAGCGTGCCTACTCGGTGGAACAGCACGTACTATGTACATGGTTCAACGATTTTTGGAATTGTGGACAGTTGTCAATGATATTATTTTTCGATACCCAACACGCCTCCAATGCTTACTAATATTGCGGCCTATAGAAGCTGCCACAAAAAAAGCATCTGGTGAAAAATATTGCACAAGTAGCAAAATAATACCGCTTGTGCGTTGCATGATTTCAAAAATGAATGTGGTTGCCGCTGATACGATTGTTGCAAGAGAGGTCAAGAAACTTGCGCTTATGGCAATTCATAGGAAAATGAGTGCCATAGAATATGTTTCACCACTTGCTATTTTGAATATTCTTGATCCGCGCTTTAAAAAAATACATTTTAAAGACCCATTAGCTTGTTTAAAAGCTATTGCAAAGATAAAAGATTAAATGGAATTTCAGTTGAACCAGACTGATGAAACTGATTCTGACTCTTCGTCGGGACAGCTTCTACAGAAGTCGTACAGTCTCAGCCCTAATTGAAAGGCGTGTTTACCTATAAGACAGTGTCCTATTATGACCGATATTATCATGCTCAAGTCGTGTTTATTCATGTTTAGTAATTACCCTGTGCGTTTTGCGCTGAGAGCCGGCCACAGTTGCTTCGATATTTTCCAGGTTGTTTTCTGCCGCGATCTATCGTTCGATAATTTTGTAAACCTTTCGTCTATACGAAGCTTGCAAGTTTGCAAGGGTATTCCTAGTTCATCACATATATCTTCGGTCGAGAGCCTAGTACCGATTCGGGCTAGCTCGTCGGCCTTACAATTTTCCTCTATTCCGCTGTGACCTGGGACCCATGTCACCCTCAGGCGAAATGACTCAGCCATCTCGTTAAGAGATGCGCGGTATTTCATAGCCACAATGGAGGTCGTTGATTGTTTGGTGAGAGATATTATTGCCGCCTGGCTGTCAGTGAAATTGTAGATACCAATCACGGGTATCGTATCACACTTTACCAGTTGTGTGGCCTTATATATCTCCATCAGTTCCGCCTGAAAGACGCTACAGTGGTCTAGAAGACGGAAGCTATAGGAGATCCCCAGGAATATACACTTTCACCCACCTTTCCCTCAAGCTTTGATCCATCTGTGTATACATGGATGGACTCGCTATTTCCAACTGCGTTCAGTTTCCACTCTTACTTTGAAGGTAGGAGGGTCGTAAACGCCGTGGTGAGGGTAGCGGCCGGAAGCGCATAATCCACCAGACCAGGAAGCTCCGAGAATTCCGCTAGTATCTTGCCGTGACCGTAGGTACTGTTTGACCATTTCTTTATGATGTTTAAGCGTATCGCCGTAGCACTTGCTACCTGTTTGGCATGCAGGTCTATCGGAAGTAGATTTAGTACGGTATATAGTGACTTCGATGCTTTTGTTTTCATCGCACCAGTTATGATAATGGACGCCAGTCTCTGAAGTTTATCCATCATTTTAAAGTTTACACCTGTCTGGAGGGAGTCCCACCATACTACTATGACGTAACATAGGATCGGCCTGATCACCGCTGTGTATAGCCAGTATATAATTCTTTGTTGCATTCCCCACCTTTTCCCAGTGGTCCTGTTGCAGGAGTAGAGAGCTCTTGTCGCTTTACGCACTCTGTCGGGATGTTTGGCTTCCAGTTAATCTTCCTGTCCAAAATGAGTCCCAGATACTTGGTCTGTTCCTTTACTACGAGGGTGTTTCCGCCTAGAGTTATTTGTACGAGATCTGGTGTCTTGTGCTTCCTAGAAAAGAGCACCAGGTCCGTCTTTGATGCATTTACTCCAAGTCCTCGGCTACTGCACCACAGAGTTAAGCTATTTTACGATCTTTGAAGCAGGTCCGTTATTGTGGAGAGGTGTTTGCCTGAGATTGCTATGACGATGTCATCAGCGTATGCAAGTACTTTGCCACCCGCCTCTTCGAGTTTTTGGAGGAGCCCGTTTACGGCTACATTCCAGAGGAGTGGTGAGATTACTCCTCCTTGAGGCGTTCCTCGGACTGGGTACCTCCTAAGGGAAGACCCACCTAGGTTAGGTTAGGTGGTAGCCCCAAGGATGGGGCTCACTTAGACTAGATTTAAAGTCCATTGTGGTACCACTGGTATAATTATACCCTATTTTATTTTAACCTGAACAGAGACGATACCCACCGTAAGATGCATATATATATTAAAAGAAGCGCCGGGAGCTCGCAATGAAGGTGCGCAACCTACCTATGTTTACCCCACAGAGCCTCTCTGAAGCATCGAAGAAGTGCGATCCCAGGTGCTTAAATCTGAGCCTTGCGAAGGCAGGGCAGCTGAGAAGGTAGTGTTGAGAAGATTCCACCTCATCATCCTCCATGCAGCTGCCGCACCTCGGGTTCGAGACAATGCCCAGCCTTACAGCGTGAATTCCCATTGCGCAGTGTACGGTCGGTACGCCGATCAAAGCCGAGAGCAGTGGCCTGGTTGTGCTCAGTAACTCCGCAGACCGCCTGCGGTCCAGCACCGGCCAAAAGGACCTTATAATAATAATCGCAACGGATTTATCCCTCCATACCCGCCCGACCGACGCCGAGTCATGAAAGGCAGAGGTTTGTTAAGTGTCGAGATCTAAAACTGTTCAGCTACTTTGCAAGTCGGTGTTTCCGCCCAGCGTTTGCTGAGCCGACCGAAGGCCCATTTTTCCAGGAGCAGACCACAAGTGGAAAGGGGAATCCCAATGCCCTTCCTCAACGGAGCGATATCCTCTGTTGTACCCTGTCGGGCCAGCTCATCAGCGCGGCAGTTTCCGGCTATGTCACTGTGTCCTGGGACCCAGATTAGCCGGATGTGGAAATCCTCTGACGCGGCCGAAAGGGCGCTTCTCTGTACCCGTTCTAAGATCTAAGCTAGCGTAGATCTGTCTAGTGCGTTCCACCAGATGAAGACTCCATATAACATAATTGGTTTTATGACTGTTTCATACAGCCAGAGGACCACTTTTGGAGAGAGACCCCATCTCTTTCGGATGGCTCCCCTACAGCAGTATAACGCGACCGACGCCTTCTTGACCCTATCCTCGATGTTCGGCCTCCTGTTCAGCTTTCTGTCCAGAATAACCCCCAAATACCTGACTCTGTCAAAAAGCACAAGAGGAGTGCCATCGATGGAGGGTAATTGTGCATCCGGGACCTTATGATTCCTTGTGAACAAGACCAGCTCCGTCTTGTTGGAATTTATAGCTAACCCACAACTTGTGGACCACTTTGTCACCAAATTAAGGTAACCTTGCATGAGGTCATACAGCGTAGTTAGGAACTTTCCTCTCACTATAAGCGCCACGTCATCAGCGTAGGCAACAACCTGACATCCTCTTCCCTCCAACTTTTTCAGGACCTCGTTAATAACGACTATCCAGAGAAAGGGAGAGTGAACCCCTCCTTGTGGAGTGCTCCTGCTCACCTTTTGATGAGCCGACGTACTCCCCCATTCCGTCACGACAGTTCTGTCGCAAAGGATGTTGGAGATAAACCTAATTAAATTGGACTCGACCCCGAGCCGACCTAGGGCCAGCATTACCGCCTTTGGGAGAACATGGTTAAAAGCTCCTTCAATGTCAATAAACGCTCCCACTGCATAATCTTTACGCTCGAAGGACTCTTCGTTTATTTTGACTGTGGAGTGCAAAGCAGACTCCACAGATCTACCTTTCATATAGGTATGTTGAGAGAGGCTTAATTTCTCGCGTGGAATTCTATTTCTGATGTATAGGTCTATCAGTCTCTCAAGGGTCTTCAGGAGGAAAGACGAGAGGCTGATTGACCTGAAGTCCTTGGGGGACACGTGAGAGCTCTTCCCCGCCTTGGGAATAAAAGTCACCCTCACCCGCCTCCAAGCCCTCGGGACATACCCCCTATCCACGCAGTTCGCGTAGATGGGGGCAAGTCACTGACATGAGACATCTTTCGCCCTCTGTAGTTGCGCGGGTATAATACCATCCGGTCCCGGCGACTTGAAGGGTTTAAAAGAGTCCAGGGCCCAGAGCAGGCGGCATCCCCCCAGTAGTTCACTAGAGGGGACCGAGATGCCAATGACATCCATGTCGGTTGCTATATTCGGAGCGGGGTTCTCAGAAAAGTGGACTCCCAGAAGCAGCCTGAGAGATTCCTCACTACTAGTCGCCCATTCTCCCGATTCAGCTCTCAGGTATCCCATTGGGACAGGATTGCTAGATATGATGCGTCTAAAACGCGAAGCCTCATGGCAACCTTCCACGGTCTCGCAGAAGTTTCTCCATGATGTGCGTTTAGACTTCCAATTTCGTATTTATAAATTGAGAGGCTAGCTTTGTAGAGTTCCCAGTGCTGCTGGAGGTTACTCTTTTTAGCCTTATTGAAGAGACGTCTACTCGCCGTCCGAAGTTCAGACAGCTCCGCTGTCCACCAGGTCGGTTTTACCCTTCGTGAACCTCTGCTCAAGGGGCACGAGCTTTTAATTGCATCATTGCATGCTCAGGTAAATTTCTCTACCATATCGTCGATGGAACGTACCGAAAGATCTGAGGTCCCAACCGGGGGTTCAGTCAGCTTTTCCTGCAGTTTCTTGCAGTATATATCCCGCCTAGTTCTCTTTAGATTCCTAAAGGGTTTGTTTTTGGGACAGACAATCCTCGTTCAAGGTGAATTCAATGTACCTATGGTCTGAATAGGAATGAGTCTCTAGAACTCTCCAGTCAGAT
Source organism: Philophylla caesio (assembly GCA_963971545.1). Taxonomy (NCBI): domain Eukaryota; kingdom Metazoa; phylum Arthropoda; class Insecta; order Diptera; family Tephritidae; genus Philophylla; species Philophylla caesio. Next base: position 43,375,409 of record OZ020606.1, on the reverse strand, counting down.
ATAAGTGGTATTAAGGAAGGAGAGGCCAGGGTGATGTCTAGTACCTCACGCCTGACCGCAGTTATAAAAGTAGGCTCAAAGCCTCTGTTGCATATAGCTAAATTCTCGCTAACAATAAAGTCAAAAAGTAACTCACCTCTTTTGTTTATGTCCGAGCTTCCCCAGCACGTGTGCCATGAGTTCGCATCAGATCCAATGATGATAGCGACAACTCGCCGTTTCGCCTCGGCAGTGACTTCCCGAAGTAGGGTTGGTGGTGGTTCCACCACGTCATCGTGCGCCATGTATGCCGATATAAGCCAGAGTTTACCAGCGCCGCCCTCCAGGCTTACTGTGACAATATCATTATTGCTGAAATTGGGCAAAATAAATGCTTTTAGTTCCTTTCTTAAAAGCATGCAAGATCTAGGTTTACATACTTGCTTCTGAATAATCAGGTTATAGTTAGGCGTCCTGATACCAGAGATTCCGGTACTACTCAGCCACGGCTCTTGAATCAGGATTATATCAGCTCCACCTTGCTTCAGGTGGATTTTTAGGAGGCCGCTTTAGAGTGCTGGAGATTTATTTGTAGGATCTTCATCCAGTAATTCCTCCATCCACGCCAACTCGGCACCCTCGTCAACCGCGGAAAGTAACCTGTTCTCCTCTGCTCTGTCAAAAAGACGTCCGATGCTAATTACCGAACCCGCCGTAGAGGGAACATCACCAGCGCTTTCCGCCTCTGACATCTCAGATTCCACCTCCATACTCATGGAGTCCGCTTTCGAAGGCTCTTCCGCCCACCTAGCTCAGCGCTTAATTCTCTTCCAACAGGCATACGCCCAATTAGCGAGGCCAGTGAGTTATTCACCCCAAGGTTGACCAGTGATGAGGTGATCGCCACAGGAGAAATGTTATTAAAAGCACCCTCGAAGTCTAGAAAGGCAGCTAGGGTATATTCCTTGTAATGCAGTTCTCTTAATCGTATTGACTAGGGAGTGTAGCGCTGTTTCCACTGACCTTCCTTTGCTGTAGGCATGATGCGCGGTGGTAAGTCCACTGCCAATATTATCTCTAATATGCTCGTCTAGTAGCCGCTCAAACGATTTAAGTAAGAAGGACGATAGACTAAATGGTCTAAAGTCTTTCGGTTTCGTATGGGTTGTTCTTCCTCCTTTAGGATTGAAGACTACTTTTACCTCTTCCCATCTCCGGGGTATGCAGCTATACCGTAACACCGCCTCGTAGACGTGTACGAGTATAGGCGCAATTAGCTCCGAAGTGTTCTGAATATCGGCAGGAATGATCCCGTCTAGTCCAGGGGATTTAAAGGGCTGAAAGTTGCCAAAGGCTCGTTTTATTTTCCCTTCGGCTATAATGAGCATGGAGAAATCATTGTTGCTCTCAGATCGAGTACAAGCTATGTTGTTTCACCGCTGTTTGTTGTCCAATCTCTGTCATATTTTATGAGATAGCTTATATTGCTTGGACTCATCGACAGTACTTTCCTTAGTCTGCTAGCTTCCGAAGTGCTTTCTATCTTCTGACAGAAGTCTCTCCAGGAGGATTGTTTAGCGCTTCTTACTGCATACTGAAAGCGCCGTTGACTATCCTTAAATTCATTCCATGAGTTTGTTAACTTGGCCCGGTTGAATTTTGTTCTGCATTCTTTTCGAAGAGTGGCAATTACAGTCGACCACCATGGAGGTTTCGATTTCTTACTCGCTGTCCTTATCGGACAGGCTTCCTTAACGGCCCTTTGGAAGGCTTTAGTTACATCGTCTACGACTTTGTCTAGTTCATGCTCTGAGTCTATTTGGCAATTTAGACCATTGATATTGTTGGGAAAGGTTGCTTTAAACTTTTTCCACTTGGGTTTTCTTCGGTTTAGGAACGGTTTTCGCTCTTTTACCGGTATAGCTAAATTATAGGTCACATACATATGATCCGAGAGTGAAGACTCTTTCGCGACTTTCCTGTCATGCAGAAGTTCTGCCCCCTCCCCATTGGCACATGTAATGTCTAGGATTTCCCTCCTATTAGAAGTCACGAAAGTGGTAGTATTTCCTACAGTGCTAACCTGTAAGTTATTACACATAATGAATTCAAAGATTGACTCACCCCGTTCATTTGTGTCTGAGCTGCGCCAGATATGATGATGTGAATTTGCATCAGCTCCAATGATTAGCGGGGTGCCGCGCTTGTGCGCTTCTGTTACCGCATCTCGTAGTGGCTGAGGTAGGGGTGGTGTTTCCGCGTCGTGCGCCATGTACGAGGACGCCAGCCAAACTGTCCTACCGCCAGACTCCACTGCCACGCCAACATTGTCCGCATCACTGAACTGTATTAAAAGAAACACATTACAGTGTCGGAGAGGTCAGAGAAGTCTCCCAGCTCTTCCTCCAAACTAACTCTTCTAATCCCTGCTAAACTAACACGGCTATTTAGAGGGAAGTTGATCACATCTTTTAGCTCCGTCCAAGTTGGGAAGGACGTCTCCGGGCCGTTGAAGACTAAACGAGGTTCAAGACTATTCTAATGCTGGAATCCGTTATAAGAACTGCCAATCTGAATCGCAGTGGCACTATTTATAACAAATGTACGATGCTACTGGCATATGCGGAAGATATTGACATGGTTGGTCTTAACGGCATGGACGTCAGTGCAGCATTTTTCAGTCTATAGAAGGAGGCAAAAGAGGACAAAGAAAGTTCCTTGTGGCAAAAAGCAAAGAATCCTCGCATATTGGGACCCACGTCACTGTTGGTTGCTACAACTTTGAAGTAGTCAAGGAATTTGTATACTTTGGATCCAGCATTAACACCACCAATGATGTCAGCTTCGAAATCAAGCGAAGAATAACACTTACTTGCAGGTGGTACTTTGGGCTCGGTAGGCGTGACCTAGCGAAGGAGATTGAACTGGCGAATATTTTTGGTCCCGGCGCAAACCGAAAAACGGTTGTAGCGCCTTAAAAGAAGACGAAACAGCAGTTTTAAGTATATAAAAACGTAATGTAATATAAAAAAGTAAAGAAAAATTTGCACAAGCAAAAACCCAAAATTAAAAGCAAGTTAGCAACAATAGCAATGTTAAACTAATGACTCGACAAAAGATGTATAGAGATGTTTAATTATAATTAAATAAAATCTATACGAAAACACAACCAATATGTGCGCATTTAAAGCACAATGAAGTATCCGGAATTTTTAATCACAAATTTGATGAACTATATGTCAAAATTTAATGAAACTAGGCACACAGTAAACACACAACTTAACAGCTTGACGTTGGCGTAAATCAATGGTACAGAGAAATATGCATTAAAATGTTCCGTAATTTAGTTGACGATAATAATGATTAAAAATATTTTAAGATTTCTAGAAAACCTTTTGATTGAGGAAGCCTAATGGTGACAACACTGTTTTTCCTTAAAATTGGGGGATCACAGGGTAATTTAATAAACTCGACCTAAATTTGGAGAAAATCGAAGCTTTTCTAGGAGAACTCCCCGAAATAAAATTTAATCAATTACACAAGTCTGCAAAAAAAAAATTGAGAGCTGTTTTTGTTTTTTTGTGTAATTCTTTTGTTTTTGGGTGTGCTGAATCCGAAAATAACTTTAATTTTGTCATAGAACGTCACGTTTTCTGATAATGTATGTAGGTGTCTATGTTAAGTAGTAGGAGTTTATATTTAACAATTTTACTATTTTATAACAATAAATAAGAATTTATAATTACAATTTGGAACTTAACTATAATTTTCTTTAACAAATTCAATTACTTTTCTTTTGAAACTATACATATTTGATTCAGTTTTTATTCCTATCGATAGAGAATTGAATAAGTTAGTTCCTTTATAAAATAATATATTTTGTGCCACATTTGTCATTAAAGGCGGTCTTCTAAAATCTTTATTATTCCTATGTGGATATGGCTGTACATCGGCCACATAGCATATCTCACATAGCATATCTTGGCATATTATTATTTTTGATTTTAAATACAAAGCATAATACATTTAAAATAACACGCTGATTTACAGACATCCATTTCAAAGTATCAAGGAGAACTTTTATTGGTGTTAAGGCATTGCATTTGAGAACAATTCTCATGGCTTTATTTTGCAGTTTTTGCATTCTGCTTATATTTAATTGGTAACTTAAAAAAAGGATTGTTGAACAATATTCAAAATGCGGTTTCACTATAGTATTGTAAATATTTATTGCACAAATAGTTCATATTTTTTTACGAATCCTTCTAAAAAAATTTATCTTTTTTGCTATTATTAAAATCAATATGCAAATCGAATATCAATGATAACTCCTAAATACTTAATTTTTTCTAGGTTTTCTATAGGCTCTTTGTTCAGCACAATACTTTTGTTAGATCTACCAATTATCATCATAAATTTGGTTTTCTTAACATTAAGCTTCAACTTATTCATTTGCAAATAGCCTTCAATTCTTACAAGGTCTTATTTTCAAATCATCTGCAAATAAGCATACTTTTGAATTTTTCAAAATTTTTCAATATCGTTTATATATATTATAAATAGCAATGTTAAACAAGTTATCATCTTAAAATAAAATATAAAAGATTAAAAAAAAAATTTTTAATTTATAATTGCGTACCAAAACTAATTTATTTAGGTAAAATACATTAATTAGTAAGCACTTAACACATTTCTTTTTCTCAGTGAGACTCCTTTTGGTACATTTTCGCTTGTGGGAAGCATCGGGAAGGTATCTTTGAAGCGTCCAACAGTAGTCTGGCATCATTGAAACGCTCCATCTTCCTGGTATCTTTTTTCCATCTCCTTAATATCTTGGTGAAATTGTTCACCTTGCTCTTCACTCACGTGTCCTAAGTTTTCTGGAAAGTAGTCGAGGTGGAAATGAAGAAAATGTACTTTTAAACTCATCAAGCAAACTAAAGCTTGAAATGCTTTTAACATTCTTTTGACGATTTGTTTGTAGTTAGGATCTTCGTTATTGCCTAAAAATTTATTTATGACCTCTTTAAAGGCAATACACTCTTCTCTTTGAGAATCCATCATGGTTGTGACGAATAGTGGATCAGCCATAAGCCGTCTAATACCTGGTCCAACGAAAACACCTTCCTTCAACTTTGCCTTCGAGAGGCCTGGAAACTTTGATATTAAGTATTTAAGGCAATTTCCATCTCTTGGAAGTGACTTTACAAATTGCTTCATCAATCCCAGCTTTATGTGAATCAGTGGTAGAAGAACTTTATGAGGAGCCACCAAAGTTTCATGCAGGACATTCTTTTCGGCAACTTTAAGCTCCCTCGGAGGCCAACACTTTTTGGTTCAGGGATTTGTTCGGTCTCTACTATCCCATAGACCAACCGTGGTCTTTATATTTTAATTTGCAAAGAATCAATGCCAAGTTCTTGTAGGTTTCCTTGAGGTGTACGGAATGACTGAAAGGAATGGAAGTATAGAAACCGCCATTGTGAAGCAGAACTGCTTTAAGACTTCTTTTTGAAGAATCTATGAAAATACGCCACTCTGCTGAGTCGTATGAGATCTTAAATGTATCCATCAAACCTTTAATATTGGTACAATAAACCAACTCGTCCTCTTGGGCAAAGTAGGAAGTAAACTGCTTCTCAAGATATCTAAACCAGGAGCAAGACACTGCCGGCAAAAGTAAGTTCCGCTTTTGAGCTTTGATCCAAGTAACTGAGCAGCGTTTTCAAATTCAAAACTTGACATGTCATCGGGTTCAGGTACAGCACCATCTTCGTTAGAACTTGGAATCTCTTCCAAGGTAGCTGGGACCTTGGGCACTGGTATTTCGGTCCAATGAGGGATGGGACGAGTAGCTGATTTCAGATCGGGGTATGAAATTGAATGCTTCCGTTGGAAATATCCAGAAAGCGTTTTTGTTACAGACCTGTGTTATTGTTGCAAGGGGCTTGTAACTCACTGGTTGGAAAGGGGTCAGACGGTTGTATGCAAATTCAGCAGATTACGAGATCAACTCAGCCTCTGATCATAGCAGATACACCACATATGTCTGCTTTGAGCGACATAATAGTGTGTTCGATATTTTTGTTAATGAAAAGTGCGCAGGGGCAGACCCAGCAGCAATTCTTGGGGGGGGGAGATATTTTTCCAACATATATAGTGCATAACATACTAAAATAGTATGTACTGAGTTAGACAAAGCAATAAATAAATATCAGTAAAAAACTGTTTTCCGATTAGCAAACTACTTCATAAATAAAACATTATCTACAACTTAAATAATGTAAAATATTATAATATATATATGTCATTACAGTCAATAATTATTTTGTATGATACGTTTGTTGATAAGAAAAATTTTTTATAAAACAAGACGACGTGGGCCTACTTTTGCAAATCTGTCAATGACTTCTTCAGCCGTGACTTCAATGTCGTGATGCGTATGTAACAATGCCAAACATGTCTTTATACGGCGAAGAGTGGAAAAGAAGCGTTCAGAACTCGCGTTTGTCACAAGAAATGTGCAGAATATGCGAAGATAAGTATTTATTGTCGGGTATATGTATACATCGCATTGCTCCAATGCTTCTGATCCAGAGGTCGGCAACTTATTTGTTTTCAACTTTTGCTGGTGCTGCCAATGACTTTGCCATTGATTTAATTCGCCTTTGAGCCTTAAACGTTGAACGACGTTGTCATTGTTCAGAAAACCACTGGAACTTGTAATCACACAGTTGATTAGATTTTCCATTTCATTTGTCTTCAAGGTACAGACTTTTCCCGGAAGCATCAAACTTGATTGAAATCCATCCAAAACTTATTTTGCAAATCGAGTCTTCAGATCTTCGCTGATACTGTCCAACAGAGGAATATACACCGAGACCTTGTAGTAATATTCGCAAGTAATTATCGCATCTTGTTTGTCGGCCGCATGTTCTTGGTTTTTCCTAGTTGACATCAAGTTTTTATGTCGATTTCTCGTACGGTACTACAAACCATTTCAATTATACGTACTTTGGTAGATTTGGAAATGCGGCTTTTGAGTTTGTAAGATAAACAAGGATTCACTATAGCATTTTCTGCTTCTTTTCTGATTTATTCGACGACTCCGCGATCTGACAGCAAGACGGCACATACATCGGTCTCTATGGAGGTGCACAATTTAAAGTCGAGTCCCATTTTCTTCATTTCTCTTATAACTATTTGTCCAAGGGCGACTCCCGTAAGAGATAATTCCTTCCCCAGTTTCTTTGTCCTCTACAGTATCCTCAGACGACAAATTTTCATTTTCTGCTTCAGAGTAATCAGCTTCAACAGTATTAAATATTTTTGCAGAGTTCACCAAAAGAAATTTTTTAAAGTTTAATACTAGCTGTGATTTGAAACAAAGAAGCCGGAATTTTATGAAATCATGGTCACCGATCATACAAATATATATCGCGAGAGTATATAAAAATCGGTTTCGCCAGAATTTAGCTTTTCTTACTTGTTTACAGTTAAAAATTATGTAAATACATGTTACACAGCTCTTGAGGGGCGGGGGGTGGCTGAATTTCCCCAATTTCCGCCCCTTGGGTCCGCCACTGAAATTGCGGAGCCACCTTTTGAGTTGGCTTGCGCAGGTGTGTTACGAAGAATATGATTATAATTGTTTAAGTTAATGGAATGTGTACTGAGGTGAGTTTCTTGGAGTGCAATTACGTCGGGTGGGTATTTATTGATTATAAGTTGGAGCTCGTGTATATTATTAGGGTAGCTATTCAAATTTCATTGGAGAACTTTCAGAACCATGAGTATACAAGAGGGAGAGCAAGAATGAGTCAATCTCAGAGAGTATATAATCAGTATATACTCGAGAGATTCCGCAAAATTAATTCTATGCTTATGTGGGTTTGAGAAAGAAGTAGAGTCGTTTGTTTTTGTATTGGATATTGTGTGGATATTGTGCATATGGATTGAAGAGGAGTTTTTGTTTGATTTTGTGTTTGTAAAGTCTGCTGGAGTTACATTTTGAGTGATTTGTCTGTGGGAGGTGAGGCGCTTCTGTCTTTGTTCAATGGCGGTGTCAAGAGTTCCAATCGGAGTGTCGTAAATTTTTTGTTGGGGTTTTATTTTCTATTGTTGTTTTATAATTACATTTTGTAAGCGTTTTAATTTTAATTGTTTCTGCTCTTTGCTGAATGGACGGAGAACTTTTGTTGTTAGCTCTGTGAGCAAGATTACAATTGATGCATTTCACTTCCTTAAACGTGATAGGGTCGTGAATAGAAAAATCGCATACTTCACACTTTTCCTCGATTTTGGGGTATTTCTTGGTATGACCTAGTTTTAAACAATTTTTGCATTGTATTGGGGTATGTATGTATTGCTCGACTTTTTTTGGAAGTTCATATTTATTGAAAGAAATTATGTGGAGAGAAGAGTTCACAAGTTCGCCATTTAGAAATTTTTTTATTTTTTGACAACTAGTTACAGCTTGATTAACGTAAAGAGGGAGCAAATACGCCTTTAATTTTGTTTAATGTGGGATACAATTTAGTTGTTATCGGACAGACATTCACTAAGTTCTTCGCTTTAAGAAATTTATTTGTTTGTACCTCATTTTTAGTTAAGATTTGCTGCGGAGGTCCTAAGCAAATATTTTCTAGAGCTTTCAATACAAGAAAAATTTTGTAGCTGGTAATTGGTTTTTCAGGCACTTTGCTTTTTATAATTACATATTTTGGGCACTGCAATTTGCTTTGTTCGTGGCCGATCACTGGAATGTCAGGTGCGTTCCTGAGGTTCAATTCACTTTTCTTACATTTTTGTAGGAGATACTTGTGGGGTGGGGTCCCTGGATCTAGCAATGCATAATAGTGCCCTCCAGAGGAGAACGCTAACGTTACCAAAATAAATCTTTTACCCAATTAGTAAACACGCGCACAAGCTGATAACTAGGTAAGAGAACACGTGAAAAGTTAAAGTTTTGAAACGCAAAGGAAGGAAAACTAGCAGTTGATCTACTGATACGAAAGCGGTCGACTATGACTGTTCTTCTACAATTTGTGGCGTACGTTTTTATGTTGTCCCTCAAATAAAGGGACATAAAGTTTTGTACCGACTCCAAACGGCAGAAGCGTTTTATGAGAAGCTTTTTATAGCCGAAATACACTCGGAGTAATGCCATTGTATGCTGAGGGGTGACCATTTAAAAAAAAAAAATGTTCTATGACTTAGATTTATTCTTGGCCTGGCTGAGATGTGATCCCCGAAGTCAAGGTCAGAGCGTGTTGTGGCAGGCACCGCTACACACTCGACTCAAGAATAAAACTTAAAACAAGATAGATGGTGAAAGGAAACAGGCGATGAAGGAAAATTAAAAATTACTGATGAGGAGTTACTGTTGCTGTTGTTCTAAATAAAAAACGTTCATAAAGTGACCTCGACCTCAATAACAGAGAATGATAAAGCATTACTAAGGACAAAAAATCGTATGTAACAACATATGTATATACATACATATACTATTTGCTAAAACTTAAAAACCATAAGTTCCATTATATTTAAATTTGACAGAGAGACTTTCATATCCTTGGAACTTACATTCAACTATAACTTGAGAGCCACACACCCATTGAAATTTTTATATACGAATATGTATGTATACGATATGAACATACATACATATATGTATATATGTAGGTGTTCATAGTAGGTTAGGTTAGGTTAAGTTAGGGTGGCTGCCACCGCACAGGAGCACGGTGGCACACTTAGGCCGTAAGAAGCCCGTTGTGATACCACTGGCATAAGCCATGCATTCCCTCCCTCCCTTCTTTCAAAAATTGAACCAGCCTGTGCGCTTAATGTAGAGTAGAAAGTTGGAGATGTTTGCTGAGTTCAAGTCAGCTAGACAGTCCAGAAAGTAACTTTTAAAAGCTTTACTGCGCGTCTTGGCCAAGCCGGGGCAGTGGCAGAGGTAGTGCTCAATACTCTCCACCTCCTCCTCGTTTCGGCAACTGCGGCAAAAATCATTTGTTGCGTAGCCCAGCCTTTCCCCATGCGTGCCCATGAGGCAGTGCCCGGTTATCACCCCAACTACTAATCTGAGAGAGGAGCGGCCAATCATAGTGAGAGCTTTAGAACGCTTCTCATCGGCTTCTGGCCAGATTTGTCTGGTAATGTGGCAGGTGGGCTCCGATGCCCACCTTACATTTACCTTACCCATAAGCTAAGATCTTAATCTGTATTTATAGGATGCCAAGGGTAAACCCGCCTCTTGAGCAGAGTTTATCATAGTTAGTTCCGTCCCTTTTCTTGCTACTTCATCAGCCAGGCAGTTGCCTGGAATGTCCTTATGGCCAGGGACCCATGCAACACATACGGAGCACATATCTGCCAGCTGGTTTAGAGCTGCTCTGCATTCAAAGGCTACCTTGGAGGTTGTACCGTAGGATGTCAGAGATTTGATAGCAGCATGGCTGTCAGAATAAATGGTAATGCCTCGTTCTAAAGAGGTGCACGTTGAAAGGCCACGAGCTGCTTCCATTATTGCATTTAGTTCGGCCTGGAAAACACTGCAGTGGTCCGGTAAACGAAGACTGAGGTTTAGATCGAGTTCACTAGAGTAAATCCCGCTGCCTACTTGTTCGTTTAACTTGGAACCATCTGTGTATATAGCTGTCGATCCTGGATCCAGGTCTACGATACCTGTCCATTCGCTCCTCTATGGGATTCTTGTGGAGAATCTATTTCCAGAGAATGGAGGGTGTATAATATAATCCAACCTTATCGGGTTGTCGGGCAGAGTTTCCAAGACCATTGCGTGCCCATGGTTAAGATTTCTCCACGGAAGGATCGCATTTAGCCTGGCCGCACTGCAGGCCGCCAGAAAATTGCCGTAGAGATCCACCGGTGGGAGATTCAACATTATTTCCAGAGATTTGGTGGGAGTAGAAGGCAGTGCTCCCGTGGTGAGCATTGCGGCAGCCCTCTGGACCCGTTCTTGCTTGGCTCTGGTACGAGTCCTGCTCAATGCCGGCCACCATACGACGATCCCGTAGAAGAGAATGGGTCTTATCACAGCTGTGTACATCCAGTGTATAATGTGTGGCTTTATACCCCACTTCTTCCCCACGGCCGTCTTACAGGCGTATAGAGCAACAATAGCTTTCTGGGAGCGGTCTTCAATATTCCGCCTCCAGTCGAGTTTTTTATCTAGTACAATTCCGAGATATTTGACCTCGGTTGAGAGATTGAGAACCACTCCGTTTACGGATGGTAGTTTGAAAACGGGAATTTTGTATTTCCTTGTAAAGAGCACTGCTTCGGTCTTGGCGGGATTGACGTTAAGTCCACATTCCACCGACCAGCGAGCTACGGTATGTAGAGCGTTTTGCAGTAAATCGCTTATGACCTGAAGATGTTTGCCCGTTGCTGTGATTGCCAAATCGTCAGCATATGCCACGACCTTGCAGCCGGTGCTCTTGAGGTTTAAGAGTAAGTCGTTTACAGTAAGGTTCCAGAGTAAAGGTGACAGAACACCTCCCTGGGGTGTGCCTCTAGCCACATGTTTGGATTTAGAGCTGTCCCCTACTGTTGAGAATATCGATCTTTTCCTGAGAAGGAGCCCCAGTCCCTGCTGTATCCCCACCATACAAAGTGATTTGATAACAGCTTCGGGATAGACATTGTTGAAAGCTCCCTCGATGTCTAAAAAGAGCCCCAGCGTGAACTCCTTTATGGCCAACCCTTTCTCAATCGTTGAGACGATGTCATGGAGAGCAGTCTCCACGGATTTGCCTTTTGAGTATGCATGCTGGTTGGGGGAGAGTTTGTCTTTCCTTATATTTCGCCGAAAGTGCTCATCTATGAGCCTCTCAAGGGTTTTGATAAGGAACGAGGTGAGGCTTATGGGCCTGAAGTCCTTGGGTTATCGTACCTCACTATGTCCCTTGTGGTATTCCCTAAGAGTGAGTTGGCTTGCAGACCTGGCGCGATATTGGAGTCATCAGAGCACCCAGGGAAGTGGGTGGTCATTAGTAGCTCCAGCATTTCGTCGGTTGTAGATGTCCATTCTCCGTTTGGTTTTTGAATAGAGTTTATCGTTGGGGCACTTTTCGAGAGAACCTTCTTCAGCCTGTTGGCTTCGGAGTTTTCTTCTATGTTGTTTTGCCAAGATTTGCGTTGTGCTGTCTTAATGGCCTTCTTGAAAGTTTTAAGAGCGTCTTTGTATGGTTGCCAAAGACCTGTCCTCTTGGCTAGGTTAAAGAGGCGCCTGCTCTCTTTCCTGAGTGCTGAAATCTCTAGATTTCACCACTGGGGTTTCTTTTTACCCTTCGGGAGGGTGTTAGGACAGGAGACTCTAAAAGCAGAATTGCATGCGTTTGTTATAAGGTCTACCGCTTCATCTATTTTTGACGATGAGTCAAGCTCACTGAGAGAAACGACCTTCGTGTTTGAGGGACTCGCTTGTGATGTCCAGCACTTCTCTTCTGACAGAGGTCATGAAGGTGGGATCGTTCCCCCGGTTGCATATATATAAATTATTTGCTAATATAAAATCAAGTAAACACTCACCTCGAGGGTTGGTATCGCTTGAGACCCATATCTCATGATGTGAGTTCGAATCGGCTCCAATTATGACCGGGAGTTTTCCTTTTTCAGCCCCTATGATGGCTTCCTTCAGTCTTATTGGAGGGAGAGATTGGCTGTCGTGGGCCATATAGCTCGTCAGGAACCAGACGACGCTCTCTTTAAGCTGGACGCTTACGCATACTGTGTCTTCGTCGCTGTATTGAGAGAGGAGAATATAAGAAAGTGCTTTTTTAATAAGAATACATGCTCTGATCCTACCTGCTACTGGGGTTGTTACCGTTTGGTAGGCATCAGAGTTCAGTCCACAAACCCTGTTTCTGACGATCCACGGCTCTTGGACGAGAATGATGTCCTCAGCCCTTTCGCTGAGTCGCAGAAGGAGGGCAGCCGAAGCTGCCTTGGAGTGGTGCAGATTAGTTTGTAGAATCCGCACCATCACTAGAATCACCGACCTCCATTACCTCTGGCTCTTCTCTTTGGGTGACGGCCCTGACTGTGATGTCAAGGTCCGCCCTCCTCAGATTCCGAAGCCAGAAGCTGGTCCTCATCATCAGGCGCTACCCATCGGCTGTATATCGACCCGACGTATGCGGATACTGAGGCCGTTTCGCTCTCAGCATCCGTCGCGACGTCCGATACCCCCGGTGGGATGTCCTCCGTTGCGCTCAAGGCGCTCGGTTTTAATTTGCTGTTTGAGTCTGGCTCCGGGGCCTTGGGGACGCTCGAGGTGTCTCCCGGTTTGTTGGTCCCCTCGCCAGTGAGAGTAGTAACGGAGTCGGGTGCGCTCGAGGCGTTGCCCGTCTGGTCCGTCTGTCTGGCTCCCTCCGCCCTCTTGTGGACCTTAATGGTGATGGAGTAGAAGCCGTAGCTTATTACCCCACCACAGTCCGCGAGCACTGGGATAGAAGCATCGTTGATGACAAGATCAACGTAGCGCTGCTTCTCCTTGGTCTCGCCAACACGGACTATCCTCCAATCATTGGTGGGTAGATCTCCGTTGCCAAGGCGGATGAGCTCGAGGATCTCCTGCGGTTTAGATGGTTCCGCTGGGACCCAAGCCCAGGCTCGAGGCCGCTTAGGAATCTCGTTTCTGTGGACTGCACGTTTGTCCGCGCACGCGACCAGCTTGATTCGCCCTTGATACCAGCCGGCGTCGCGGACGACTGGTGCAGGGCCGGGATACTTCAGGAGTATGCCCTTATAGACCCTGCAGTGACCCATCAAGACGGACTTCCAATTGTCCGTGCTGATGTTCCCGTCAGGATGGCTCTTATCGAGCACAGCCAGCGTCAGGTGCTCCTTCGCAGCCTCGCTAAAAGCCTTGGCTGATATAGCCATCGACCGACGGTTCGGGGGGGAGGAAGTCTTGTGCCTCTTCGATCCACTGGGGGTATCGTCTTGAGATCGCTGTCTCTTAGAGGCCAGGTCCTTCTTCTGGTCCGTGCGAGTGGGAGGTTTGTCCTTCTCGCCGTTCCCTGAGAGGCGCTTTCCGCTGGCGTTAAGGACTCCCTTAGACCACTCGAGGGAGGATTTCTGTGCCTCCGTCAGTTGGGCGTACGGTATAGCCTCCAGCCGTTTGATGACCTTGGGGCTGCCCTTCGGTCGCGCTGGGCCCTGACGTGAGGCTTAATGGCTTTGCCAGTGTTTTGCGCAGCGGTGGTTGGTTTTTTGTCCGTAGAGGACCCCTGTTTGACCACCAAACTGTGCAGGGTAGGAGAGACCTTGGTGGGCCTGGGGGGATTGATCGTCCTCAGCCTTTCCACCGGAAGCGACTTTCCCTCGAAGGGCTTAGTACTTCCGGCTTCCCCGGAGTATGGCTTTCCCTCAAGGGGTGGGGCCATATCTCCAGTCGCTGCGGAGGACCGAAGAAGGGTTTTGGGCCGTGTAGGCCCTTTCGGCACCGTCGTTGCGGTTCCCGAGACAAGGTTGGACGTACCTTCGCGTGTCCGTCGGCGGCACTACCCGTGCAGGGTTCCGAGGCTGGTTGATTTGTTGAATTCATTTTTCTGGTTCTTTGGCCACCTATTGAGCCGAGACCGTTCGGTGGCCGGAAGTAAAAAGGAAGGGGAAGGGAACGGTCGACTACGGCAGAGCCCCATGCCGCAGCAAGTCCACCGTTACTCCCTGAGGCGGACCGGTGTCCGGGAGGCGCCGTTAGAATACAGTCGGAAAAGCCCCCTGACTGCAAACCATCCATGGGCACGGTGACGCATGACACCCTTGATTAGGGGGGAAGGGTAGTTTCGACACCCTCCGGGTCTAGATCCGTAGTGTTCAGTGGAAACAGGGTCACCTCTGGAAGGGTACGATTCCTTATCGTGCACTACGGTCTTGTTGTGGGATTGGCTAGGTGTCTAGGGTAACTTGGACACTATATTGCGCTTCATCCACACCCTGCTTTCGCTCGACCCCAGGTGTTCATAGTAGGTATGTGGAGATGTATTTTTAATATGTTAAAATATTTGTACGGTCGCAGCTGAAGGGTAACAATAATATGACGCATACGTCATGTACGTGCATACATCTGTTGCTCGATGTTTGGCCGAAGTTCCCATGCCATTTATGTTATGAATTTTATATATATTAATGTAATATGTATGTCCTTGTCCCGCCATTTTGAAATATTGCCTTATTAAATTTCCTATTTTATGACTGAGAATAATACTTAAAGTAATTGATCAAATTTTAAATTTATTACTTTGTAGGGAAGCAAACCAGGAGCAATATAAGTATGTCGACAGCTTGCCAAACAGCCATAAGTTGACAATAAATGGATTAAAAACAAACACATTATACCTCTTCTCCGTAATGGCGTACAATGATTTGGGAAACAGCAAATACTTACCCGATTTACAACGAGCACAAACAAAAGGTAATATATATACTGTACTCAACAGATGTTTGTGTTTTCTTATAACGATTGGAACGAAAGTGACATATTCGCACAATCATTTAAAAAACTGAGTTCATATATGCGAGTATAAAGTGAATCTTTCTACAATATTCACAACTGAAATAATGATAAAAATATAGCGAATTAAAACTGCTGAGGACAAATATCAGGCCTTTCCAAGCAATCCAATTTTAAAAGTGAAAATGCAAGCACACACA
Organism: Philophylla caesio; assembly: GCA_963971545.1. Taxonomy (NCBI): domain Eukaryota; kingdom Metazoa; phylum Arthropoda; class Insecta; order Diptera; family Tephritidae; genus Philophylla; species Philophylla caesio. The sequence continues at coordinate 43,359,743 of OZ020606.1, read as the reverse complement.
CATATATAAAATTAGTTTCATTTGGATAGGTACAGTGATTGTGATAAAAAAAGGCAAAATGAGGCAGTAAAAGAGAGAGTTAAAGCCGCTAAAAAAGGCAATAAAAAGGAAAGATAGGTCATAGAGAAAATGAAAAACCAAAACAACAAAAAAATAAATGTATCATTAAATTTTCATTTGATTATCGCAAAGAAATACTGTCGATTCGACGTAAAATTTAAATACGAAACGTTAGAGGTTTTCAAATTATCAGAGCCTCTACTTTATTATATTAACAGTTCTTACTGTTTCTAAGCCTCGCTGGCTAAAGATGACTTCGATTTCTTCTAACACCACTTTGGAAGAAGGTCCCCGCGCTTATAAAAGCCACTTCAATATGCGCTATTATTTTTTAGAAAAATGGGAACTACCATTTAATTACGAATATCAGACTAATACGGCAAATATTTTGGAAACACAAAAGAGCATATATAAAATGAGAAACTTTGGAATCAGGAAAAACTATATATATATAGTGGTATTTTTTTAAATTAAAATCAATCTGTTGTTAAACGAAAGAGACACCGCGATTAGCTACCAATACTTCACATCTTCGAGCCATACTTTGTGATAATTTTTGCGCAAGTAGTGCCCTTGCTTACTGTAAGTTCGGCTTTGTCACAAAGAAATCAATGATCTTCTGATCAGTAAACACTTGCACTCATTTATTTATTAACTTCTTCAGATATTTGGCTGCCGATGCACGTGACAGTTTTTGAAACTTTAGATCTATCAAATCAGTCTAATGAAAACAAAAGTTGAAAATTCACAAATTCTTACTTACTTACTTAATTGGCGCATTGACCGCCTAAGCGATTTTGGCCGAGGTCAACAAAGCACGCCAGCTGTCCCTATCTCGTGCTAACTGGCGCCAATTCGAAATCCCGAATATAGCCAAGTCTTTTTCCACTTGGTCTTTCCAACGCAGAGGAGGTCTTCCTTTTCCTCTGCTACCACCCGCGGGTACCGCGTCAAAAACCTTCAGGGCTGGAGCTATTTCATCGATTCGAACGACGTGACCTAGCCAGCGGAGCCGCTGATTCTTAATCCGCAGCACTATATCTGCGTCATTGTACAGCTCGTACAGCTCATCGTTCCATCGAACGCGGTATTCGCCGTCGCAAAGACGCAAAGGTCCATAAATCTTTCGAAGTATCTTTCTCTCGAATACTCCAAGACCCTCTCATCCGATGTTGTCATCGTCCATGCTTCTACGCCATACAATAGGACGGGCATGATGAGAGACTTATAGATTATGGTTTTTGTCCGTCGAGAGAGGACTTTACTGTGCAATTGCCTACTCAGTCCGAAGTAGCACTTGTTGGCAAGAGAGATTCTCCGTTGGATTTCAAGGCTGACGCTGTTATTGGTGTTAATTCTGGTTCCTAAGTAAACGAAGTTCTCAACTTTTTCAAAGCTATAACTGTCAACAGTGATTTGTGATCCCAGTCGTGAATGTGCCGAATGTCTATTTGATGACAGGAGATACTTCGTCTTGCCCTTATTCAGCTCCAGACCCATTCGCTTCGCTTCTCTATCCAGTTTGGAGAAGCAGAACTAACTGCGCGGTTGTTAAGGCCGATGATGTCAATGTCATCGGCGTACCCCAGCAATTGCACACTCTTATAAAAGATGGTACCTGACCGATTTAGTTCTGCGGCTCGAATTATTTTCTCCAGCATCAGGTTAAAGAAATCGCACGACAGAGAGTCACCTTGTCTGAAACCTCGTTTGGTATCAAACGGCTCGGAGAGGTCCTTCCCAATCCTGACGGAGCTGGTGGTGTTGCTCAACGTCATTTTACATAGCCATATAAGTTTTGCGGGAATACCAAATTCAGACATTGCGGCATAAAGGCAACTTCTTTTCGTGCTGTCGAAGGCGGCTTTGAAGTCGACAAAAAGATGGTGTGTGTCGATTCTTCTTTCTCGGGTCTTTTCCAAGATCTGGCGTATTGTGAATATCTGGTCGGTGGTGGATTTACCAGGTCTAAAGCCATACTGATAAGGTATAATCAGTTCGTTGACGATGGGCTTAAGTCTTTCGCACAATACACTTGACAGAACCTTATACGCGATGTTAAGAAGGCTAATCCCGCGATAATTGGCACAGACTGCAGGATCACTCTTTTTGCGGATTGGGCAGAGCACACTTAAGTTCCAATCAGTAGGCATGCGTTCTTCCGACCATATTCTAGAGATGAGCTCGTGCATGCACTTAACCAGCTCCTCTCCGCCGTACTTAAATAACTCAGCTGGTCACCCGTCAGCCCCGGGGGCTTTGTTGTTCTTTAGGCGTGCTTTCGCTTTCCGAATTTCGTCATGGTTGGGTGATGGTACATCACGTCCATCATCATTGATTGGGGATTCAGGTTCAACATCTTCTCCAACGTTGTTACACCTTCTTCCATTAAGCAGTGTGAAGAAGTCCTCCCTCCATAATTTAAGTATGTTGTGGACATCAGTCACCAGGTCGCCGTTGTCATTCTTACAGGAATTCGCCCCGGTCTTGAAACCTTCTGTTAGCCGCTTTACTTTCTGAAAAAATTTACGGGCGCTTTTCCTGCCGGCCAGCATCTCTAGCTCCTCGCACTCACGCATTTCGGCCTCTCTCTTTTTCTCAAGAAAAATGCGTCTTGCTTCCTTCTTCAACTCACCATAACGCAGTGTGGCCCTGTAGGCAGCGTCTTTACGTTCCGTAGCGGCGCGGCATTCCTCGTCATACCAGTTGTTCTTTCGGACTCGCTAAAATCCGATGGATTCTTCAGCGGCGGTATGTAGACAGCGAGAAATATGGTTTCACTGCTCGGAAATATCGTTCTGTTGATTATTGCTCTCAGAGAGCAGGAGTGCAAGTCGAGTGGCGACGTCGAGCTTTCCTTGTGTCCGTTTGCGTGCGCTTTTTGCTGCACAGAGGCGCGTGCGGATCTTAGCAGCCACAAGAAAATGATCCGAGTCGATGTTGGCTCCTCGGATCGTGCGAACATTTAGGACACTGGAAGCATGCTTTCCGTCTATCACAACGTGGTCGATTTGGTTTCGTGTCTTACCATCTGGAGACAGCCACGTAGCTTGGTGAATCTTTTTATGCTGGAACCTGGTACTACAGACTACCATGTTTCGGGCCCCGGCGAAGTCAATCAGTCTCATTCCGTCATCGGACGTTTCGTTGTGGAGACTGAATTTTCCGACTGTAGAACCAAAGATTACCTCCTTGCCCACCTTGGCATTGAAATCGCTAAGCATGATTTTTATATCGTGGTGGGGGCACCGCTCATACGTGCGGCCAAGGAGATCGTAGAAGCGCTCTTTGGTCCTATCGTCCTTCTCTTCCGTCGGGGCGTGGGCGCAAATCAGGGAGATGTTGAAGAATCTCGCCTTGATGCGGATTGTGGCGAGACGTTCGTCCACCGGAGTGAACGACAGTACTTTACGGCGCAGTCTCTCTCCCACCACAAATCCGACACCAAATTTGCGCTCCTTTACATGGCAGCTGTAGTAGATGTCGCAAGGGCCTATCGATTTTTTCCCTTGCCCCGTCCATCGCATCTCTTGGATGGCGGTGCTTTTTACGTGGCGTGTCCAAGCCCTGCGCACAACCCATTGCTGGGGGTGAACAATTTTAAGTTTGTTTATATAGCGAGCCGCTTGCTCCAAGACAGACACTTGCTTGCAGCCGCACCTCCTGGTGAACAGACGCTGCGGATTTCAGTGGACCCTTAAACCGAATATATCGGAGTGGCTCCACTAAAGCTCCCTCTCTATTAGCCGTGACCCATGGCTCCACACGGGTTGGTTACCGTATCTCGCACATGGGTTGCTCACGTTGCCCAGGGTGCACGAACGTGGACGTTAGAGTAGGGATTGAGTACAGCCGTGCAACTGTAACCGCATACCCAGAAGCACCACTGTACCCCATTGCACCCCATTCACAAATTCAATTTACCAAAATAAATAAATACAAAATGTACATGTTTATTTTGGAACATTATGCTTGTCCCTTGGGCATCAAGTGTACGCGTTTTGCGCCAGCAACCAATTCACAGCTCGCGAAATGATCTATGGACACCACATTGTTTCCTTTAACGTGGTGCCACAAGTTCTCTGCCAAAAAATTATTAGGTGTGGCTCTTGCGGCACTTTTTTTTTAAACTCCGCAAACTACACAACGCAAATATACAAAATATTCATGTATTTAATGAGCAAAATGCACAATAAATTTTTTTACTACAAACCCCGAATCAGATGTAAACAATTTTTTTTGTTTTTATCGAATGAAAACAAAGTTTGACAATTAGGATAAATGAAAAAAATTAAATTATTAGTTCTACTGAGGTTACCAGTGCCTTGAGTGGAACTCATTTTTTAAAACAACGTATACGCTTTCTAAATTTCTCACGAAGCTGACAAATTCCGCAATGTGTACTACGAAAATGATATGCTTACTTTGCAGCATTAAATTTTTTTTGTCTTAATTCGCTTTTTGCTCTCTTGGAAAATTGTGTTTTTTCGGTACAGCAAATATTACACTAAGTAACAAAAAAAAAAAATTTCTCAGTCCTTGGGATGTAATTGTTATTTCCTAGTCTGTTATGCCTTAAAAGTATGGAAACCACCTAATATTCCTCGGAAACTTTGCTTTTGTGACCAGGACAATGTGATTCATTAAAATATGCTAAAATTATGAGAAAAACGTGTTTGAGTCTTTCACTACAGAGAAAATCATACAGAACAGCACATAAACTAAATTTTATTAAAACTTCAGAAAACCAAAAACATAAAAGTAAATCAGAAGCGGGTGGTTTTTCGACATTTGCGTTTTTGCTGCGAGTCGCTTTCTCTAATCAATCCCCAAATGTAATCTCCCATCATGTTCTCATTGTATTGTCCTTGGTATCGCCGCTCAAATTCCATTATATCCTGATGGAAGCGCTCGCCTTGCTCCTCTGAATATGCTCCCATGTTGTGCTTGAATTTGTTAAGATGTGCATCCAGAATATGGAGTTTGAGAGACATCCTGCAGCCCATTTTGCCGTAGTTCTCCACCAGACTTTCGACCAGCTCCACGTAGTTTGCGGCTTTGTGATTGCCTAGGAATCCCTGTACCACTGACATAAAACTCATCCAAGCAGCTTTCTCAACACGAGTGAGCTTCTTGGGGAATTCCTCACACTCGAAGATTTTCTTTATTTGTGGTCCAACGAAGATACCGGCTGTAACTTTCGCCTCAGAGAGCTTAGGGAACAAGTCTTGTAGGTACTTGAACGCTGAAGAATTTTTGTCGAGGGCTTTGACGAATTGCTTTATAAGACCCAGTTTGATGTGGAGTGGTGGCATCAGTACCTTCTGGGGGTCCACCAAGGGCTCCCACTTGACGTTGTTCCTCCCCACTGTGAATTCAGTTCGTTGTGGCCATTCACGCTTACTGTAGTGTGCACTGTCGTTTCTGCTGTCCCACAGGCATAGAAAGCAAGGAAACATGGTGTAACCGCCTTGCAGGCCCATTAAGAATGTCACTATTTTGAAATCTCCGATCACTTCCCAGCCATATTGCTCATACTTCAATGCGTTCAGCACTTTCTTGACATTGTCGTAGTTCTCTTTGAGAGATACTGAATGCGCCAGAGGAAGAGACGGATACTTGTTGCCATTGTGAAGCAACACGGCTTTGAGACTCTTGCATGAGCTGTCAATGAAGAGGCGCCACTCTTTTGGTTCGAAATCAATTCCGATTTCCTCGAACAGACCGGTCACGTCGTGACAGAAGCAGAGCCCATCTTCGCTGATGAAGAAGTTGGAAAAAAGTTCGTGACGCTTCCTCTGACATGAGACTTTAACTCTAGGATCCAGCAAATTCCACTGCATCAGTATGGACGTCAAAAGTTCAGCATTGGACTTGGTTAGACCAAGATCTCTGATCAAATCATTCATGTCCTTTTGGTTGGGATAGTATGGGTTTTTGTTATCAGCTAGTAAATTAAATCCTTCACCTTCATTGTCTTCCACACTCATGGAATCAGGGCTCTCACAGGAAGACACCTGCTCTTTCTCTGGAGGAGTAGGAACGGGGAGGCCAGAGTTGTGTGGAACTGGAGCCATGGATGAAGGAATGTCAGGATACATGATTTGACTTGCTTTTTTGCCAGTCCGACGTTTGGAAGGGTCCACCATGCAGAAAAAAGCAGTTGCTTGAATGGTCAGTGGGTTCTCTCCAAACTCTTGGCACAGCAAACTTCATAGCTCTCTTTTCCCCTCTGTACCATCCTGAAAAAAAAATTAGAAAAGAAAAGTACTGTCTAATAAAAAAGTTAATAGAAACATTTATTTTACCCATAACAAAGCAATATAGTTTTAAAATGTCTTACCTTCCAAAGTCCTTTTGCAGTTTTCACACGCGAAATGAGGTGCCCAGGATTTGTCTTGATCACCCACAGGCATGCCGAAATAAGCATTGTAAGCTTCGCACATTTTAAAACCTGTTTCCAAAGAGTACTTATTCGCTCTTGTTTTGATAAAATATCCGCAGACATAACAAAATGCATCTGCAGGATACTTGCAGCCTCGTGAAGCCATGTTTGAACGAATTTATCTGTAATAAAATAAGAAACAACTCTCAATAAATCACAAAAATGTTGCAAAATTTATTGCGACGACTTTGTTGTTTTAACACACACAAATGTAGAGAAAACAAGTTGTATGCGCTCGTGTATCAGTTTTCAACAAACAAGCATAAAAATAAACGCAGATAAGCGCTGCCATGGTCACAAAAGAAAAGTTATCTTGCGACAATAGCTGTTTTCTATACTTTTGGGACCTAACTGACTAGGAAATAACAATTACAACCCAGGGTCAAAAACCTTGTTACATAGTGTTATCTAACCTTTAGGGGATACAAAGAAGATAAAACCAAATTTAAAGAAAAAAAAAATAAGAAAGTTTTTCGTAGGGCTCGATATTAAGAACAAAAATCGAAAACCTCGCTTTTATCCCTTCACGAGAGCTCAGAGGCCTAAAAAGAGTATTGCGTCAGGTTCCATTAAATATAAGGGTAAACTTTTCAAAGATATTATTTTACTCGTAAATATACATGACATAATTACGTGTGTTTAATAAAACACTCTCAATTTTTTAATGTAATATACACTTTATACGTAACATTAAGCACAAGCATTTGGAGTTTTTAACTGCGAGATACAGATTATCTGGCAAATTATTACATGGGAGCAATTTCGTCTTCAGTTTAAGTTTGTTGTATTAGGTTCAATGCTCACGGACTATTTTAATGCCTAACGAATACAAATATTTTAAACAATAAATATTGAACTACTGAACTTTTTTCTACTATCTACTTTCTCGCTATTCTTCATGACAAACTAGACAAATTAAGTACATGTAGAAAGAGAACACACAGATCACAAGAAATGCTGTAATAGTTATTGGGATTTTTTTACCAAATATAAAAGAAAAATGGCTTTTTGTCTTATTTTTGAGACAAACACGAAAAAAACGCTGTCAAATCACTACGAAGTTGTAAACTGCTACAACTAGCTCATCAAAAGTGCCGCGCTGGTTATTTAAGTTTATAAAAGTGTTCGACCCTATGTTGAAATCTGTTTGTAAGTAGTTAGTGTTGTAAAATCCATTCGTATCTTTTAACCGCGTTGCCAACCAAAAATAAATTAATAGTTTAGCTTACAAATCTACAATACGTGAAAAAATCTAACGTACGACGGATTTCAGCATAAGGGTGATTACTTGTCATAGCATTATGAACTCTCTTTTTAATCTGCGTGCAATTATAGATACATATGTACATAAATTTCAGCATTTTAAAATACCAATATATACCATTATCGAACAGAAACATTAATGGAACTCCTTTTTCTAATTACATTTTACTTGATATTTCTATATACTTATTTATTGCTGCTCCTGGATTTCTGCTGCAATTACGTGTGGCAACCGCTTTAATCTCAAATATTTCATGTTAACGATTGAAAACCTTTTAGAGGCTCCGCCACCCTCCCAGCCAGCCTCATCGCTGGGTGGACCACCGACGACCACTTCGACGCCATTAGGAGGAACCTCCGGTTTACTATTACTAGTCGGCGTTGTTTCTGGTGTCACGGTAGTTCTTTTAAATGTTTTTATCATCGGATGTTGTCTACATAAACGAAACCAAAAAAGACTTAAAAGAGGTATTCTTCTCTGATAAAAAAATTAGCTTTTTTAGGTTAAAAATTATATTCATCCGTTTAATCCTATCGTTACCAACCAAATATTTTAACACTAATGTCCAACCTAGGCACCCGGTGACTTATACAAATATTTGTAATTAAAAAGTAATTGCAACACAAAGTAAATGTCTTCATTGGATGTTGATAAAATAAAAAAAAAAATTAAAAATGGGTTTGAGCATCAAAAACTTCACTCAGACATTTTCTTGTGTTAAAAGTTACTATTTATCTTTGTATACAAGTGCTAAGGTACCTGGTTGGTATACTCGTATGTGTGTACTTTTTCAAATGCAACGACTTTCTTAGTTACAAAAGTTGAACGGAACTTTTAATGATTCGAAAGAAAACTAAAATCCTGGAGATCCCGCTGGCAAGTATTTAATTAACTTTTTAAGGAAAGAAGTTGTTTAAAAAATACGCGTGAAAAGTTGAACAAGTTCTTTGTTCGTAACACTGCTTAACTCTGCTATCGAACCGAAAGTATGTCAAAGAGGTATTAATAAGACATTTTTTTATGAAGAAAAAATATCGAAAGCTCTAAACCGATTGGTATGGCACTTAAACCCGAACTAAACTCACTTCTGTTTATGTACATAACCCCCAGTGCAACCGTAAAGTATTTCGTCGAGTAGCGGTTCGAGCACTTATCATGCACGTACAAAGCAGGGGGCTAACAAAAAATCGCTTAGTTGACCAAAAAAACCAAATAATCATTTTGAATTTATTCTTGCCTTTTTTATCTTCTCTACATATTCGCCATTTATTTCAAGGCACTTCTTAAGTCTATAAATCCACTTCGAAAACATTCTTTAAAAATCAGCATTAACCACATCAATTATCTCCGTGTCGACCCTCGTTTTTATTTCCATTTTTGGGACCAAGATTTCCTCGCTTTCGCTTGACGTTCTAGGAATAAAATTATATTGAAAATATAAGTTGTTACTGTATGACAGGCCGATCGTGATAGAAAAGACAAGTATCCGAGCCACCCATTATTAATATTGGACATGCAACCTAAAAATTTTATTTTTTTATATTTCCGGTTTAATAACCAAGCCAAAAAAAATTGAAGTTGTTAAGAGAAATAGCGATTAATTAGTATTTTTAATCCGCTGTGGTCTAGTGGTGCGTGCTATAACTCGATATGCCGTACAAACATACATACATACTAGACTCCTGCAACGAATCACTTATATTGAGTTCGAAGGCACACTGTTAAAACTCAGCGGCATGATCAGCGCAACACTATCGCAGTGTTTGAACAGAATAGCATGAAAACAAAGAGAGAGAATGTCGCTCATTGCCCTGTAGTAACACATTCCGCAGGCTATTGATTCGAATGGGAGTTGATTTGAAAGGCAGTTGATTCGAAACGCAATTGATTTTAATTTGGCTTTGAAGTGTTCAACAGATAAAATTTGTCTATGTACATATTTGAAAGTATTGAAGAAGTAAATTTTTCAAATTAATTTAATGAAATATCATTTAACAAACGAAAATTATAAAAAGGAGTTTGGAGCCTGAACATCAAATAGTTATGGTTTCATTACTTACTATCAAAAGTCTCTGATTTTGTGGCAACTACTCCTTTCTACATATTCTAAGTAAAACGTTATGAAGATTTGTTGTTGTGTATTTTCCATCAATATTATTTTCATAGAATAATGATTGTTACTGGGCGGTTTACTCGCACAGAAATATTAATGGAAATATAGTATAAGACGCTTATTGTTTTTCGTTTCTTGCCATCGTGATCATATAAATTTTTTTGCGAATATCCTTAAATGAATACTAAAACGGGATTCATTGTGAACTTATTCGTTATAAACAATAGCAGGTAGTGAGTTTTTTCTACGAAATGCTTGTAGACTTACCATGAGCATAAAACGGAATTAAAACTAATCTGCAATATTATAGGAACATGTATATGTATATGGTGCATATCACATTTTTACTTCAATATTGTCATAACTTAAAAACTATACAACCGAGAAAAACGGCTTTAAAGTTTTAAATTGGCATATACACCCATAGAAAAAACGAATACATATTTTGTTCTAGTGAGCTACTGGTAATCGGTATAAACTTTTTACACAACATAGAAGAACTGTAATTTCTGCATGCTTAACTCAATTTTCATGTTTTTTTTATTAAGATACTTTTGAAGTAAATGAGCGATATGTCTGCCATTTTTCTGTATTCACTCGCTCTAATTTATCTGGAATATTTTTAACTAAACTTCATTTCACCAACCCGAGTGTACTGATCTAAACTTCTACGCTTAGATTATGACCTGATATATTAGTATATACTATGCTAAATACGTACGAAAATTACAATATACGCTAGCCATAAACAAAGGCCTAGGATTAGTTGAAGTGAGCTACAGATATATGTACATATGTAAGTGGTATTGACGGACCGGAAAAGGTATACTAAGACTGGACGAAACTTTCAAACTACACTACTACTGCACATGTAATGACCTTTATTACAGGCAACCCTGACCGAACGAAGAGAGCATCGAACAATATTCAAAACGAACGGACGGGACACTAAAATAAAAAGCACGGAACTGATCGGACGTCATCCACTTCCTATTAAATAATAAATTATTGTAAAAACATATTAAACCGAGTTTAATTTCGCGCGACGGAAAATAAGAATACCACAAATTGGGGGCTCAACCGGGATCATCGTATATTTGCGAAATACAGTAAAACACAAGAAAAGGTAATTCGGTGGTCGGTTCGATCGCGCGCAGCGCAGCAAAGTGCGTATTTCTATGGCGTACATCAACCTAGCGAGCAGATTTCCGTGTTTTTATGTGCAAAAAGCGTCAACTGTTTGCATAAGAAATTTGAGTCGATTTGGTAGCAGAATGTGAGTATTTTTTACTCTTGCGCAATACAACAGCTAGCGGCTTAGATATACATATTTTAACGTGCACTTACTTTCCACAAGGCAAGGAGAAAACGGTAAACCGCTAGAGTAAAGGTTCAATTAGAGGTACCATACCATAACGCCATAACCATAATCGTAGTCATACCCATAACCATATTTAAGCAATCGATTAGTGATGCCATAACCATTGCAACAAATTGAAAGTAAATAAAAATTTAGTAATGCAAAATATAAATTAAAACTCACCAAAACAAAATAAACTGCACACGAAGAACACAAATATCACAATAAACAAGGCGAATCAGCAATCAGCTGTTTATGGTTACGGCGAAAACCAAAATTCAGTTGGTCGCTATGGTTATGGTTATGGTTATGCCGCAATGGTATGGCACCATTAATCTATTACAGTGTAACCCATAAGGTTGGTTGGATCAGCTCTTTTCTATGGTTATGATTATGGCACCTCTAATTGAACCTTAAAGCGGTACCAGTAGAATTAACGGAACTAGCAGACCGGTAGACTACCAAATAACAGAGTGCAGTCGTATATAACAGCGTACACAGTAGCAGAGCGCAGTCCTACATAACAGCGTACACAGTAGCAGAGCACAGTCGTATATACAGCGTACACAGTAGCAAAGCGCAGTCCTACATAACAGCGTACACAGTAGCAGACCGCAGTCATACATTGTAATGTACGCAGTGGCAGAGCGCAGTCGTACACAGTAGCAGAGCGCTGTCGTAAAGTATATCGCGCGCAGTAGCCGGTGCAATAGCAAAGCAGCGAAGTAAAAGGCCTGCCGGATAGAATACGTTGAGTCCGCTCCAACGAGGCCTTCAACTGACAAGGCGTACGAAACGCAGAGGTACGCCACATTAAAAGCGTTGTCGCATGTAAACAAATTAGTTGTTTTGAATTGGCGGTTAATTTTTTTTTGTATGCAAATCAAATATATCTTAAAGTTGTGCTGTTATTTACTTTTGTGTAAAGATTCTAAAAAAATGGAAAGAACTGAAAAAAAACAATCAGCTGACACTAGTGACGGATTTGAGTGCGTCAAAAGTAGAGAGTAGGGCTACTGTTGTACGTTGCGGCATCGCATGCGTTGCGAATGTGGCATTCTGCATTCAAATACACATAATATACTTAGCTGTCAGTCGAATGCTTCGCCGGAACGCACGTAACGTGCTCTATCTGGCAGGCCTTTAACACCAGACGGCGTAGAGTACAGCGAAATAGGTAGATTGCAAATATAGTGCATAGGCGACAACAGCGAAGGCTTTCATCAGCAATAGAAGGCAGCAATAAGGAGCGCCATACAATTTAAGGCTGAACAACTATAAACGTGTTGCAGTGAATTCATCGGACTACAATCGTAAGAAGTATATGTATCGAGAAGGAATTCAACAGCGTATTGCGTTTGCTGAACTGAGTGGCAACAAGTTCGAAGTGTTGTGAATCGGAGTTGGATGAACTGCGGTTAATAGCGCAGTTACCCACCGACGTAGAGACGGCCAAACGTGTAAGCTGACATGACCTATCTTATGGGAGCGCCTTGCAAATGAAAACTCACCACCGTAACACTTTCGTGTTGACGGAGAACTTGCGTAGGAAATCCAAGCGAATTTGATTTTTTTCCGTAAAAACGTATCAGCTGATTGTTCTCTCACCCACCATTCTCGTACAATGTTGCCACCGCGTACGTTTAGAAAACTTTAAAAATTTAGTTTACAAATACTTGAAATATTCTTAAATTATTAGAAAAATACTACCGAATATAGCAGAAAATAGCATAATATATTATTTAAATAGATCAGCATTTCGATTCGATCATTTACATTATAAAAAATGTTAACTAAAATTGTAATTTTATGAAAAAACATATGTTTATATAAATCAATGGCAACATTGTAAAATGTTGAGCGAACAAAACAAAATAAACAAAAAGAAGCGAGTTGGTGTGCAATGAGAGAACAGCTGATTTCTACGCTAAGGCTACGGTAATGAGTTTTTGTAAAAACGAGATTCTAACGCCGTCTACGCTATGCAACGTACACGTTCGTGGGTAACTGCGCTATAAGCGTAATGCGAAGTTGAAGGCGAAGGCGCATATGAAGGCTAGCATACGAATGCGTTGGCAGATAAGTATTGTAGTTGTAGTTGGTATAACTTACACTGTTTGACATTTCTGGTTCTTGCAACGCTGTATGCGAAATTAAATAAGTTCGAGTTGAAGTTCGACTTCGTCGTTTGGGTGTTTTGACTAAGTTTGAGTTGATTAAGAGTTGCCAAACTTGTAACTAATAAAGTTTTGCCTTGGTAAAATAGTCCAAGCTGCGGTGAAAATTTAAATACATTTTTATAAATTAAATACAATTAGAAGCAGCGTTAATTCGGCTAAGCCATAGGTGTCAATCAGTTTTAATTTAATCGGAAATAAATCATTGAATTCGTTATTTAAATTGTTCTCTCGTAAATTGAATTACTTTTTTACAAATTGTTGAAAATTGTTAAACATCAAATCGGAAGTTTACGTTCGTTGGCAAGGAAATAACTTTAAACTATAAGAGCCTACTGGTTTAGCATATCTTACCATAAACATACTAAAACATTGTAATTACCTATAAGAAACTTAAAAGATTTTTACTATTTTGTATACATTGTCTATTATATTGTAAACGACATGGACATGAACGTGAACGACATTTTGAACGCCCTTAGGGAAAAACTTACTGCTTTAGGGTCATCGACTAGGGGACGGAAACACGAGCTGAAGGATGCTCTTTGGAACATTTCAGCCATTCTAGAGAAGGCCATGTCAGTCCAGACACAGATGAAGATTTCCCGAATGGAGCAACTAGTGTACATACGTCAGTTCAGAATCACTTTAGCCTTCGCGATATCGAAGATGCGTTGTCATAGTTTTCGGGGTGTGGGCAACCTGATGTTACTTAGTGGTTAGAGGAGTTTGAAGATAAGGCAGCTGTATTTAACTGGAACAATGTACAGAAGTTTATGTATGGGAAGCAGTTTCTTAGATGATGAGAGTATAATCGAGTATTTTATAGAGAGTATTCCTGATACACGTTCAAATAGCAGATCCTCTACCAAGCTCTCACCATAGAGGACCTCAAGGAAACCCTGCGTGTTTACGAGAAGTATCACGGACAACATCAAGATATGGGGAGAGAGATGCTCATTCCACAGCCAATCCGATAGAAAAATATCGTCAAGAACGACACGCGTAGTACTAAGTCATCTTTCCAGTGTGGAAAAGCGGGGCATCTGGGCAGGCAGTGTATGCAATCTACAATTCGCTGCTTTAGGTGTAGTCAGATCGGGCACAAGGCAAACGAATGCACACAGGCAATTTCGCGAGTGAAAAGGAATAATGAAAATAAAATGGTACATGTAGCTAATGATGGCAAAGAACAACCAAAAGTGAAATCGGTTTCAGGGAATGTGTTTTTATTCTGAGACTTAGAAATCAACGGGCATACGTTTTCCGCATTATTAGATACGGGTATGCGCTATCAGGTATGACGCCTTAGTGAATATTTGGTACTTTGATTTGCAACCAAAGATTAAAACGCTGTATAGTATTGGTAACAAAGCGATCAAAACTGTTGGATGTTTTACCGTGCTCATGAACCTAGATGGCGTCGAGGTCGATATTGAGTTTCACATCGCTAGATAATGTGATATTTTGTACGATGCCATATTGGGCAAAGATATTATGAGGCAGGTGGATGTTGTCATTGATGGTGAAGGTGTCAAATTTCAGAAAAAGGGAGTTACTGACCGGGAGCCGGAGAAACACCATATGCTTATTGAGAACCTCGAAGCAAATGATGAGGTGAGTTGTACTAGCGACTTGGATAGGGAGTTCGGACATCTTTTAAATTCTGTAGTACAGCAAAACGCTCTAAGCCTGATTACAAACTACAGTGGTGAGAAGAAAAAGCCAGCACCAATTGAAATGAAAATTATCCTGTCGGATTAGGTGCCCGTATATCAAAGATCGCGTCGACTATCGTATGTAGATCAGAGCCTGGTCGAGAATCAGGTATCACATCTGAGTATGCATCGCAATGGATTTTTCCACGTTCCGTTAGAACCCCCTTCGCGTAAATACACAGCTTTAGTGACACACAACGGGCAATTCGAGTTTTTGTATGCTCCGTTCGGCATCTGTAATTCTCTAGTGATTTCTACGAAATACATGAATGCGGTGTTAGGAGAATTTATCAGGAATAAAACAATAATTGTTTATATGGACGATATAATTATTCCGTCAAAGAGCGTAGAGGAAGGGTTAGCTAGGTTGAGGAACATGTTAGTGACATCAGATTCGTACGGACTACGAATAAAATGGGAAAAGTGCCAATTCTTAAAAAGTCGGGCTACGTTGCTGAGGCGTCAACCATATCACCATCGCGAGAGAAGACAGTAAACGATTTTCCTGTCCCAACCGACAAAAATATGTTGCAACGCTTTTTAGGCTTTACATCATATTTTAGACGGTTTATTCTGAGTTATTCATTGGTAGCTTAACCATTGCCCGATCTCATAAGAAAGAATGCAGAGTTTCGAATGAGAGACGAGCAAATAGCTGCGTTCCAACAGTTCGCTTTGGCGAAACCACCCGTACTCCAACTTTTTAATCAAGCACTGCAGACAGAGGTACATACTGATGCATCCATGTTTGGGTATGGCGGAGTATTGATGCCATGAGGTTCGCAGGATAGACAACTGCATCCTATTGAATATATGAGTAGGAAGACTAGGCCGGTGGAGCAAAAGTACCACTCGTACGAGCTGGAAGTGTTAGCGATCATTTCTACGCTAAAGAAATGAGAGTATAGGTTATGGGGATCAAATTTAAAATAATAACCGACGGCAATGGTTTTGCGCTCACTATAAAAAAGCAGGACAAACCTTTACGAGTATCACGGTGGGCGATGTATCTTCAAGATTACGAATACGAGATCCAGCACCGTTCAGGAAGTCAAATGAGACACGTGGATGCATTAAGTCGCATACATTGTTTGATGATGGCAGATACATTACGACAGAGGATTCAAGAATAACAAATGCAAGACGATAAATTAGCAGCACTACGTAAGGTTTTAGAGCACGATAGTTACCAAGATTTTTATATCAAGCACGGAGTTCTCCATAAGGATCTCGCTAAAGAATTTATGGTAGTTCCAACGTCTATGGAGCGACAAATCTCTCATCACGTATCATTTGGACCACGTAGGCCCCATGGAAGAAACGAAGAAGCGGTATAAATAATTACATATTACTAATTGTCGATGCGTTTTCCAAATTCGCTTGGTTGCACCCTACTAGAAGCACGGGCAGCGATGAAATTTTGGAGCGGTTAGATAAGCATGCAGCTACGTTTGGGAACCCATCCAGGATTATAACGGAGAGAGGAACTGGTTTCACTTCGAATGTATTTGAGGATTACTGCAAAAGAGAAACTATACAGCACTTGGTCATAGCGACTGGAGTGCCGCGTGGTAACGGACAAGTAGAGAGAGTACACAAAGTGTCATGCCAATGTTGACGAAACTATGCATCGAGAATCCGAAACTGTGGTATAAACACGTGGACAAAGTGCAAAAGGTAATAAATTATACTCCAACACGTAGTACAAGTTACTCTCCGTTCAGACTTTTGACTGGTGTTAATATGCGCGTTAACGCAAACCCGGACATTCTCAGGCTGTAGGAAAAGTCCGCTGTAGAAGAGCTAGAGGAAGAGAGAAGTAAATTACATGAGGAAGCTCGAGACAACATTAGCCGAATTCAAGAGGAAAACATTCGAACTTTTAATAAAAATCGTAGAATAGAAACCACGTGGCCGCTGTGGTCGATTTGGTAGCGGTGCGTGCTACAACTTGATATGCCGGTGAGTTCAAGGTTCGAATCTCAGTCAGGGCAAGCAAAATCTTAATAATAGAAAACGTTTTTTCTAATAGCGGTCCCCCTCGGCAGGCAATGGCAAACCTCCGAGGGTATTTCTGCCATGAAAAAGCTTCTCATTAAATACATCTGCCGTTCAGAGTCGGCACAAAACTGTAGGTTTCATTTCGGGCGACGGAAAATAAGAATCCCACATGTACTTACGTATACATATGTATATACTTATACGCATGCAACATTTTTATTAATTCAATGCAAGGCACATCAAATACATAGGTAGCCGCAGCAAACTTTTTTTTACCTTTTTTCATATTTTATTTTAATTTGAATTGTCAAATTTTGAATTTCGTTGTGATAAGAATGCATGATTCAATGTACTTACTGACAGCTAAATTCTGACACTCCTTAATCTATAGTTGTATTTTAGAAGTACGCAGAAAGAGGGAACAATGTGATCCCTTTTTGCGAAAAAGTATTAGAAAAATACTTAGTAAAATACGTGTTAAACTAGTATTTTTTAAGTAATTATTTCATTTTTGTACTAACTATCTTATATCTGCGGAATTTTACCCTTCCACTTTATACAAATAAATATGTGGAGATTTAACTCTATTTTAATTGGCAAATAATAAAAATATAGGATCAAACCTTGAGCCAGCAAAAGAACTAAATTTAAAATGGAAAGGTCGCCAAAATCAATATTATCAATAAAAATTTTAATTAAAAAAACTCAATCGTCGTGGTTGTGTATAAAAACACAATGCCAGTTTTCTATCGCTCATATATATTTTCCGATAAATGCGGTATTAAAAATTCAGAGGTGGTACGGCCACTCTTCCAATAATTTATATTTTTCTCCATGACGATGCAACTGATTATATATAGAAGCCTCAGTCTATCTCATCCCCATGTATCGAAATTTTTTTTTCAATTCCTATCTTTTAATGCAGGCTATAAACTGTATTCCTGCTAAATCTCATTATATTTCGGTGATCCCTTTTTACATGATTGAATTACCAACATAAAAACTTTCAAATTTAAAATATTTGGATTATACAGGCCTATTCTGTATTTAGATATTGAAAATTTGGTCGGAATCGGAATGAATAGCATCGCTATACATCGAAAGCAATCATTTTTAGTTGCTTTTAAAGTCTTCTCTCTAATTCTCTGAAAAGAAATATAATTAAATTCTGATCCTCTTAGAACTGAAGAAACTAATAACAGATTGAGTGGAAAGGATTTATATATTCTGATTTTCACAACGGGCCGGTAAATTTTTGAAATGAAAATAAAACCACATAATTATTATAGAAACTGTTATGATATACCCCATTTTTATATTTATTTACTCAAAAACGAAATCTTAAATAATTTGGTATCGAAATACCAAGGAAATACCAAGTGTTAGAAGGAACCTGTAAACAAAGTGGTTCCATTATTATAATTTCTATATTATTATATTGCTATATTAGAGCGCAGTTACCCACCGACGTGTACGTACCGTTCTGCGGTGATTAATTTAAATAACAATGCTTATAAAATAAGTCGGCCGTTTCTACGCCGGTGGACAACTGCAAAATTTAACTTACGTGTGAGTATGTTTTTGCACTTGGGCATCTATACACCAAACGGTCGAAGAAACCTTTAAATGAAAAGGTCTAATTATAAGAACTTCCTTTAATAAATGCAGTTGGTATACCATTTAACTTACGTGTGCGTGCCTTCAAAAAGTGCTATAGATCGGCAGCAGGAAGACGCTCCAGTCGACCGACGATGGACACTGTTGGGAAAATATATGTACATTCACAATTATAATCCGTGTGATGAGTGGGGAACGATGTTCTGCAAATAAATATGTACATATGTTTGTTAGATGTATCATTGGTGTAAACAAAACTGGTATTTACTCCCGAGCTTCTCGGCCACCAATGTTCAAATAATATCCCACTGAAGGGATCGCATTCTAAGTATTGTGGGTAATTACACTGGAAATAAGATATGTATGTATGTGATGTTTCAATTGAAAAATTGTTATATTGTTATGAAATAACATTAATTTTTGCAAAACTCACCCAAATTCTTGCAATCACAAAATCAATAACAACATTAAAAAAATTATAAATAAGACAAACGAGTCAGTAATGCCAACGCTTTTTTAGTATGAAGATGTTTTCAATATACTACTATAACAAGTGAAAACTGTAGAATATGCAACATTCTTCATGAGTTAAGGAGCCGATTTGTCATGCGGGAAAGAGTGAGCTGCTTTATTACAGAACCTTTTATTATTGAATCATGATAAGAATGCTTTTAGTATAATTCAAGGTAGTTAATAAAATATTTTTGAAATTTTTGCTTTTAAAAGCAAAAACAAAATATACAGAGCTCACATTTTTTTTTTCAATTTTTCTACTGCTGCTACCAAGGCGAATTGATTAAAGGTGGTGGCAAAGCGAATTCATCAAAATTTGTCAAATTAAGAATGTCATAATCGAAAAGAATTGAAGAATGGAAGTTATTGTTTTTTGTTGTCAGATGAAAGAAAACTTATTTTGGTAAGTTGAATTCTTTGTACATATTTACATTTATTGATTAAAACTTAAATATTCTTTGCAGTACGTGCATTTCTGTAGATCCTAGAAGCAAGAAGGTCGATATTTTACTATTGCTGCACCAACACAATTTATCAATCCTGCAGCAGATGTGGGTGGTGATTGGCTTGAAGATGCTTCCAGGTAAATATCATTAAATGTTTATTTGTTCCCTTTTTTGAAATCATTTTTATTGTACATTCATTGTGCTATCCAACCACCTAATTAGCGCCCCTCGCGTCGGTCGGGCGGGTATGGAGGGATAAAACCGTTGGGATTATTATTATTATTATTATAAAATAGATGAAGATTGGGAAGCGAATATGATGATAATTGAAACTGCAACAAAGCAACACATCCGATCGCAGTGCCAACAATTACCTTGTCTGGACACATCGCATGCCGGTGACGCAAAAGGACAGTGAAAAATTTCTCAATAGTTTTAAGTGTGCAAATTTAAGTGCAGTATAAGCCGAATGGGCTTGAAAAATTGCAGAATACTTGGTGTCTACATTATACAAAACTATGCTATAAGCACTTTTATTTGCCTCTTAATTTCTTTTTGTTGTAAATAGTTAAATACTAACTGAATTATTACAATTTCATTTTACAGGCGTTTGTTAGCAAGCAAGAAATTTTAGACTGGAATGGCGAAAACAAATAGAGTTGAGAAACACCAAAATGAAGGTTGTTAACGCGAGTGTATAAAAGTCCAATCGAAGCGACTTGGTAACAAAAAGCCAAGCGACACATAAATACGAAACGAAAGTTTTATGGTTTAAATCAATTTACATATAACTTATTATAGCAATATTATTATTTGTAAAATTTCTTAAAATTTTGTATATACCAATTAAGTTAATATTAGTTAACTTTAATGTTTATCACCTTTCGAAATAAAGTTTACCTCCAATCTCAAAACAGTTTTTAATACAAGTTAGAAATCTGAAAAATAAAAATATATAAAGATATATTCCTCCTATCCAATAAAACTCGGATATAAAAAGTAACCATATTTTGTTTGCTGCAATAAATTTAAAGTTTTATTTTTTCGATACAATGTGTAATATTAATATATAATATATATGTATATTTATATACTATGTCTTGGCAAAATTGGTGTTGGTAGGCAGCTTCACTACCGCCTGCGGGATTTTTAGGCTGCTTCACTAGCGCCTGCGTTTCGCTCCAAGCTCCGTACGGCAGGATCTCAACCACATCAGCCGCTTATTGGATCAAGGTCCCTTCCCACTTTCTATTTTTTTAGACACACCGCGCACTTTCCCATTTTTTTATATTTGGAAATGTCTTTATTTTTCACAAAATTTCAAAAGTTTTGAAATCACGAGCTATAAAATATCAAAATATGTAAACAAAATTATTCGTCATTACCTTTTACTGACATCCTTAATTTTATAAAAAAAGAAGAACAAGCAACCACCTGATTGATTACCACCACCTTATATGAATTCGCCTTGGCTGCTACCTATTGAATGTGCCTGATAATTCAATGTCAAAATAATTTTTATGAAGAAAATAAACATACGTCTCCTTCCATTACGAAGTCTTATTTATTTGGTTTCACATCAAAGAATGAATAAAACGTAAAGCAAGGCAACGGAAGGAGCAAAACATCCGAATGATTCGGTAGAGAGGAGCTGATCGACTTCGCCGCGTCACGAAACATTGTAGTTAGTCAAGAATGATAGAGAACAAGGGCCTACCCAAATGCGTGACGTACGCATAGTGAGTGAGCGAAAGAGGGGATAAAGCAGGGTAAAAGTGGAAAAGCGACCGCGGAACTGCATTGGCACTTTGGATTTTTTTCACACAAACTAGAAATTTTCTTTTATATTAGAAAAGATTTGGTAAATATTTTTCAGTTTGGAATTTTTTTTTAATGTATTTTCTTTTAAGTTTCAAAAACTTAGTTATTACTAATACAAATTTTTATCTTTTACCCTTTTTACAATTGCACAAGAAATTTGAAATTTTTACATATCATAGAAGAAAGGAAACGGATATTTCTGAATACTCAAGTCAATTATAGTATTTTTTGAGTTATGACAGCCTTTTACGGCCGGTTTTTCTGCAGATTAAACTAAGTTTAGTTATTCTCAGTTTAAATTTAAACTTAATTTCCTTGCGCTCAATTAAGTTTGTTGCGACCAAAACAAAGTATTCAGCTAACAGTTTATATGTTAGACTAAGTTTAACCCTGTAATATTGGCCGTTCAAACTTAGTTTAAACCTATATTGTATTCTTCTTTTTCTTGTCCGACAAGGTGGAATGTTGATATTTGTTGGAACGATTTTCCGAAAAATTTGACGATTTGGTATTAAATTAAAATCTTTGTGGCAACGCTGCCACTAAATTGATGCCACTCAACAGTCAAATCCGAAAAATTTTAAGTAACGGTTCCCCGAAAGGCGTCATCTCTACTCGCTGCTCCGTGGTAGTTAGTAGGACCAAAATTTAACATCGAAGCTTCCAACTAGGTAATTGCGATTCTATTCCGCATGCGGCTCTCTAGACTGAAGAATCTTCGTCAAGCATCGTGACGAAAGTTCGGCGTCGCTAAGCTGCAATCGCAACGGGCAGCTGAGAATTTTCAATCTCGACTCTCTATCCTGCTAAAACAAGCAACTCCCCAAAGAAAAAATTTCATAAAAACTTTCGAGAGATTAAGAAAGTATACTCTAGGAAGTATAGCCGTTCAAAAGTTTCCACTTGAAGCAAAACATGTATTTTTTGTTGCGGATTAAGTACGGTCGCAAGGCCGCTTTCTGTTGTTGGAATTAAAAAAAAACCCATGTGTTTGGTTATGAAATTCATCATATACCTTTAAAAAAATTCTTCTTTCTCTCATTTTATTCGCTAAATGTACATCAAGTATGAGTAGTAAAGTTTCCTTTGTATATTTTATTAGCAGTGAATAGTATTTTTAAATATAATATACGATTAACTTTTATTTTATTTTATTTATTTATTTTAGAGTTTTGAAAACTCCAAAGTATATGAGATGTTTAAAACTTCAGAGATTAGCTTCGATGGGGCTATTATTAAATAATTAAGAATATGGCGAGGACATAAATAATACCAGTGCTTATCAATAGAATTGTTTGAACAAGCTCATTAATCTAACATCAATACAAAAGATATAATGGTATCAACACTTGCAGAATAAATCGCGAGTGTAACAAAACAAAGACTATTTTAACATGGTAGCGACCTCTTCTGGTCCAGTCATATCATCCATGAGGTGTATAAGATCACAACAAGATATTAAAAATACTTATAGTTAAGAAATGCTTTCTTAATTAGCTATATTTTCCAGTGTAGATAACCATGTTGAAAAAGACTAAACTACCTACACCTGTTTTATCGTATTAACAGAAAAAATAATGAAATAATTATACTTATTATTTTATTGAAAAAGAAAATTAATACAAGTTCATTTTTTAATGCAAATAAAAAATTATTTTAATTTCAGCCAAAAGTGTTTGCATTACATTAAGTATATAATATGGCAATGAGTTTCAAATAACCATGTTATTGTTAATTAAAATTATTAACTCATATTTTCTTATGCTTAAATACACACGGTTATAGCACCATAAAATAATAAGAAGAAGATCTCGAGTGTTCCCCCCAGTCTTCGTTCCTGCGTCGGTCTTGAGCAAGCATTTCACGACGACACGAACTGAGCAGGCAGAAACTTCCTAAGTCTATAGCAATTACATACATGTAGATTCCATAGCACTGTTGGTGTCCTCATCACTGAGTTAAGTAAGAAACGACATTTTTTAATTGCTCTACTTACAAATCGGAACCGCAAAATTCTTTCTCTACTACCGAATGCTCCTGAATAAGAGCGATGTCCGCTGTTCCCCTTCCGCCAGTTGGAACAATAGGGCAGTGGACGCTGCTTTACTAATGCGATACTTATGATTAGGTGGCCAAATCGTTAACGTCACACATCAGTATACTTACGGAAGGTAAATTTAACCCCCAGCGAGGATATCCTGTTAGGTCATTCACTGCATTAACGTAGCCGAATTCTTCGTAAATCTCCCCCACTGCTTTGACCTTTTGCAGTTCAACTTCAACCACTGGGACTCTCACCGCGTTTACTTCGGTCGAATAAACCCCAACTCGAAGAGTTTCGAAGAGCGTAATGAACTCCAGGATTTTCTCTGGGGCCACTAGTCTAGTCCAGGAACGGAAACTGACGTTAGTTCTGTCTTCCTCACCACAGTTTTAAGTCCTATTTAATATATTTTTCTTTTCGTTTTTAATTTTCTTCTGAAAAAAATCTTTTTCTGTTGATGAATTGAAAAGTTATTTAATTTTAATTGATTTGAGGACAAGATAATTGTTTATCTAAATTGTTGTTAAAATGAATTTAAAAATAATTACACCAACACCACATCGGAAATTACCACATTTCCTCATCAGACTTCTTTCTTCATGGCTTCACGGGAGTCTAACCCGCGCCACCACGTAACACTTAAGCTACTTTTGTACTTGGTTGAGTACAAATTAAACAATTTGGTTTGTTTTCAAATTATTATATTTTATTCCTCCTACTACTTATGTAAGAGTAGCCGGTGTGATCAACAGTTAAAGTCGCTTGTCTGCCAAAGAATGATATTTTGTGGTTGTGAAATAATGAGGCTAACCAAATTATCTAAAACTATTACATGTTTTTTCTTATTGCTATTGTAGGGCAACACAGCTTACTACTACCCTATTCTTTTACTCTTGTTGTCATTGCGCTGCCGCTACAGTTGCTGCTAACGTCTCTGCCACCGCCGCAGTTGGTATGTTGCTATCTCATGTGAACTGTTGGTTGCTTTGTTATTGTTATTGTCATGCTCCAAACAGCAGACTTTCCGTCAGCATTTCTTGTGGGAAATATGTTTAAGCAGCTGTCTTTGCAATTGATGCAACAGGTGAACTTCTCGTTACATGTTGATCCTTGAAAATTAGCTGGAATGAAGAGGGTCAATTTTGCGTGGGATTGCAAACTCAGGCAAATGAGCACGTAGTTGGTGTTAACTACTCTCCCTTTTAAAAGCGACCGTCCTCGGGTGCCTTTTAGATGTCGGGTGGGGTGAAGGTGTCTGTATTTCTTATCACTTCAATGATGGCCAATCTTCTCTGCTTCTTGGACCAAAGGTAAACTACCAGAATAACTATCACGACGGAAACTATTATGCCCAATGAACTGACTGATATTAAATGTTAAGTCGCAATTTCCTGTTTTAGCGAAGCGATATGCTTTAAGTTTCTCGCATGAATCTCCTCCAGAGACGGCAATGATAGAGTTTTTATATGCTCAGTAAACTTCATCATTGTTGCAATAGGGGCTTCGGGGTGGGATTGAACAACTTTTTTCCAGTTGACATAATTAGTTCTGTTTATGGTGATATTACCTTGAAACATAACTAGGAAGGTGCCGTTTATGGTAACTGCTGATCGTGTTCCCTCTGTGACCTCTACGCGCTGATCGTTCACCACTATTAGTCCGTCGTCAATTTCTTCAATAGGGATGATGTGTTCTGCAGAGGTTGTTTTGCATTGCGCTGAGTTATGGTTCAACAGCTGTTCTACGCAGGAGGTTTAAGCAAGTGGCTGGCAAAATGTATGAGTTGTAGCATTTTTACAGTTTGCAAGAGGTTGGTAGTCGGGAACGCAATGTGCTGCTATATCTGTTTCTAATATAATTATCTTTTTATTATGAATTACAGGTAAAAGAATAACCTTTTCACAAATTTTGCTTATTTTAGGATATTTAATTACAAAACAAATATTATCTCTGTAATATTCTTAGCTTAGAGGCTGTTAAAATATCACTTATAGTAATATTGGCAAAGTGTTCGGCAAATAGCAAAATTTTAGCATCACCGCTATCCAAAATTATGGGATCAATTATGTTATGCTTTCCTAGTGTTACTGAATGAATTATGTTTGTAAGGTCTGCCAGTACTGCCCTGTTTCTTGCTGTAACCAACCCAAAAAAATGCCCTGTATCCACAATTGTTTCTTTTGTAACTCTAAGGAGGTCATTCATCGTTCGTGTCAGATTGTTTATTCTTGCCTGAAGCTGAGTGTTGATTGTAATCTGACGTTCATTAGCCTCATTCAGCTCGCGTTCTTTGGTTGCGACCTCATTAAAATCGTCGAAGTCGGGAGTACCGGCGATGTATTTCAGTGCAGTACCTATGATGTTGAAATCACGTGAATGCCGATGATGGATCCTTAGAGTCTCTAATAAAACGAGGATTTGATCAGCATCTGCTTGGAGCAACTTCCTTGCATGAGAATGTGGAAACTGTTCAAGCAGTCCTTCCGTATCTGTCGCTATGGCTTCATAATTCGTCAAGTTAGTTTTGTTTCGCAAAATACCGTATTGGTCATGAATAGCAACTTTTCCAGTTGAAATCATCATATAGTGTGAGTTGGTGTAGTTAAATAATTTCGCCTGCGTCCAGTAAATAACCATGGAAAGCAAGTATCTGAGAAAAATGAAAGGAAAAAACTGTGTTACCTCAAGTTTGATTTGAATCCTTTTCCCATTTATCATCACTGTAGTTCCCAAGTCCTGTTCAATAATATTTTCTACGTATAATTTTCTAAATTTGTTACCAATTCTTTTGTTGGTCTTTACAAACACCTTGTCTCCGGGTTGGTTCAATTTCCGAGACCTGTTCAAACGCTCCAACTCAAGTGCTTGCGCCTTGGTAATTTTGTATATGATGTCTTCTCGTAATTGCCGAGGAATTGAATGGACTACATCTATAGGTATTTGCCATATGACAGAGTGAACCGACCTATTATATTTGGACGTGGCAAGCAGTATTAAGTCCACCGTATCGTTCAGTCCTTGGGTTAGTTTAGTGCACCTTGCGATCTCTGTTAATGTGCTGTGAAACCTCTCGACTTGGCCATTAGTAGTACTATGGTGCGAAGGGGTTGTAAAAATTTTTACCGAAAAATAGTCTCTCAACAGTGACTTTATCGTTTGTGAATTGAAGGACTTTTCATTGTCGCAAACTATGGTCTTTGTGTTTTTTAAAAAATTTAGAAATTGTATGATAGGTTCTTTTACAGGTTCTTGTCTCCGGGTTGGTTCAATTTCGGAGACCTGTTCAAACGCTCCAACTCAAGTGCTTGCGCCTTGGTAATTTTGTATATGATGTCTTCTCGTAATTGCCGAGGAATTGAATGGACTACATCTATTGGTCTTTGCCCTATGACAGAGTGAACCGACCTATTATATTTGGACGTGGCAAGCAGTATTAAGTCCACCGTATCGTTCAGTCCTTGGGTTAGTTTAGTGCACCTTGCGATCTCTGTTAATGTGCTGTGAAACCTCTCGACTTGGCCATTAGTAGTACTATGGTGCGAAGGGGTTGTAAAAATTGTTACCGGAAAATAGTCTCTCAACAGTGACTTTATCGTTTGTGAATTGAAGGACTTCATTGTCGCAAACTATGGTCTTTGTGTTTTTTAAAAAATTTAGAAATTGTATGATAGGTTCTTTTATGTCAACTATTGACCTAGAAGCAATCGGGGAAACTATTGCGAATTTCGAAAATTTATCAACGCAAGTTAAGAAATGTTTTTTGTCTGTTGAGTAAATGTCCAGGTGGAGAATCTCTCCAGGATACTGTGGTATAGGAGTTTTGCCTACCGTTGGAGTTGGCGGATGGCGTTGGTATTTGGCTTCTCGGCAAATTTTGCAGTTATGTACTAATTCTTTCAGTTTCGTTTTTTTTTTTTTGGGAAGTAATATTCTTTTAGAACCTGTTGTAGGTTTTGCTCTCAAAGAACGATGAGCCTTATTATGTTATGTTTCCAGTATCTCTTTCTGATCGTTCTCATTGGTATCTAACGTCTATCGTTTGTTTGGTTGTGTGGCGAAATTTTACGGATGGGAATCTTGTTAAAACTTCGTCTTGAATTGCTGCCAGTGTTGTAAGGTCACATAGTATTCCATTAACAACATTAGGATTCATACTGTCCCCTATGATTTTCAGTAGATTATTCCTGTCATTAAAGACGAAGTGGTGTCTCATCTGCGTTCTAAAAATAATTTTTGAAGTCTTCGAAGGCGAATTACCTTCTTCAAGAATTATTTGGTTTTTAAAACAGTTGATAGGGTTATTTATCGTGGGAATGGTTTTAGTGGTTGATTCCTCACTATGTGCCATGGCATCCGTAGAGGAGCTTGAATCTTCCAAACCATTAATATGCTGTCGGGACAACGCGTCCGCTACAACATTATCTTTCCTGGTTTGTAAAAAAAATTGGGGGGAAATTCCTCAACAAATGCTCTCCATCGCTGTAATTTCGAGTTAGGGTTCTTATCAGATATAACCAACGTAAGGGGTTGATGATCTGTGTAAATGTTAAGCCGTTTGACACCATAAAGGTAATTTCTCAATTTTTGCAGAGCCCATACTATTGACAAGAGCTCGCGCTCATTTGTAGCATAATTTTCCTCAGTGGCCGTCAATGTTCGGGAAATCATTGTTATGGGTCGACTTCCTTGTGACAAAACCGCACCCAATGCGTGTGAGGACGCATCAGTTGTTAAGTCGATAGACTTTTCAAAATCAGGGTATAATAAGAGGACATCCTCTGAAAACAAAATTTCTTTAATTTTTCCAAAGGCTCGTAACGCCTCTTCGTCTAACTGAATATGTATATTTTTGGAACGATTGGCACCCACATTCCCATTTTCACCGCGGAGATATTTAGTTAGTAGCTTAGTGATAGACGCGTAGTCCTTCACAAATCGTCTGTAGTACCCTGAGAGTCCGAGGAACGACCGCAGAGCTCGAAGTGTTTTGGGAGTTTCATATTTGACAATGTCTTGAACTTTGTCTGGGCAAGTTTTAATTCCATCCCCAGAAACAATGAATCCAAGAAATTCGACTTCATCTCTCAGGAACCTAGTTTTCTCAAGCGACACTCTCATGTTTGCTTCATAGAGTTTTACGAGAATACGCTTAACGTCCGTAACATGCTGATCTTCATTATTTGAAAAATAATGACGTCATCGACGTAAACGTGGCAACACTTGCCAATCTCGTCTTGGAGAACGTCATCGATTGCCCGCTGGAAGATGCTAGGCGCGTTTTTAAGACCGAACGAAAGTCGACAAAACTCGTATTTTCCGTTATTAACGGAGAATGCTGTCTTTGCTCTATCTCGTTCGGCCAATTTAATCTGATGGAATTCAGATTTATGGTCAAGGGTGGTAAAGAGAGATGATTTCCCTAGATTAGCCAAGATGACTGAAGTTTTGGGAATTGGATATCTGTCGCTAATCCTTTTCTCGTTCAGCTTCCTAAAATCAACAACCAGACGCATCTTCTTCTCTCCCGTTTCTGTAAGTCCCTTTTTGGAAACAACCCATATCGGATTATTATACGGTGACCGTGAAGGTCTAATTATGCCATTACGGAGAAGATCAGAGATTTCTCCGTTTACGAAGTTAGCTGAAGCCATTGTCTTGGAATAGACTGGTTCATCATTAATTGTTCTGATGGTCCCCACAATATTTGTGTTAAAAGGCAGTCATTCATTTGGTGTAGCAAATACTCCTGAATGTTATTTAATGAGTGTAGAAATTTGTGTTTCGCGATCACTAGTGGGCAGAATGGCATTCACGTCGCGACAAGGGAAATGCCTGAGGTTTTCCTTTTTGCCATTATAGTGAATTATCCCATTTTTCATGTCTATTTCCGTACATATTTCTCTAAGGAAGTCAAATCCTATGATGCCGTCAAATGTCTGCAGAGATCTCAAAATATAAAATTCTGCATTTTTGTCAAAGAAATGAATTTTTCATTTATGTTTGATTTTATCTGCTCCATGAATTGAGTTGACAAGGAAAGGCTTTTCGATTTATTTTATCCCTTAAGGAACTCAAATTCTTTAACATAATTTCTCGCGGCACCAGTGTCTATTAAAAATTTTAATTCCCTTCCTGCGAACGATCTGCTGACGTATGGCAGGAGGGACTTTGTTATAAAAAATTGATTTCATCAGTAGGTTGGTCCAAGTATTCGTCCTCGTATTGTGAGTCGCCGTTATTATTGATATCCTTCATACCCTTGCTTTTTGTCGGCATATCCTTGCACTCCTAGATGGTTTATGCGCTGCAACTTCGGCACTGTCTGTCTATCGCTTTCTACTCGTCTTTTTTGAGCACCCTCCCTGTCATTTTCCGTCCCTTGGGATCGATAGGTGTTGAAAGGATTCCTCTGAGGAAGGGGAATTACGGCGGGTTTTGGTTGACTTGCCTGACTCTGACTATTCTGCTGACGCGGTGGTGGTCTGTTATGTCGATAGTAGTTTTGCAACGTTTGTGCGTCCATAGTTAAGTAATAATTATTCACACACAAGTAAACACTATTAAGAAGGAGAAAATATAAAATTTGGCGCAACTATAAAAAATTGATAAAATGCTGGTAATGCTCCTGACAAGGACTTCACAGGACAGTAATGGCGTCGCCTCTTTATTAAGACAATGTCAAATGGTCACAATTTCATTCACCAACACTTTTAATTAAATTATTTAATTAATCCAAAGTAAAAATTAAAAAATGGAACAATATAATTCACTGTCACATTTTATTTATATAAAGGCGTGAAAATTTAAAATTTTTACAAGTCAGTAGTATTTGCCAAACACTTTACTTACATGCTGGAAACCTGCATCTTATATGGTATAACTATAATTATTTTCCGGTCCCTCGCTGGCTACACCTCGGCGTGGTGTGCAAAGCCTTTTTTATAGATTTAAATTGTAGATTTATTCGAGTTGACCACTTTGGCTGGACTTGCGCTGCCGAAATTTTTCACTACCCGTTTTTTTTCGTGGGGATCGAACCCTCGGCCACGTCACTCACGTATCTTCTTATGAAGACTTTCCTGCGTAAATTATTATTCTTTTATAAGGACCTTTTTCGCGATATATCGTTATCCTTCTATAAGGACTTTTTATCGCGTGGCCCCACGTTGGGCGCCAATTAAACAATTTGGTTTGTTTTCAAATTATTATATTTTATTCCTCCTACTACTTATGTAAGAGTAGCCGGTGTGATCA
Organism: Philophylla caesio; assembly: GCA_963971545.1. Lineage (NCBI taxonomy): Eukaryota > Metazoa > Arthropoda > Insecta > Diptera > Tephritidae > Philophylla > Philophylla caesio. Next base: position 43,328,910 of record OZ020606.1, on the reverse strand, counting down.
ACAGTTAAAGTCGCTTGTCCGCCAAAGAGTGATATTTTGTGGTTGTGAAATAATGAGGCTAACCAAAATTATCTAAAACTATTACATGTTTTTTCTTATTGCTATTGTAGGACAACACAGCTTACAACTACCCTATTCTTTTACTCTTGTTGTCATTGCGCTGCCGCTACAGTTGCTGCTAACGTCTCTGCCACCGCCGCAGTTGGTATGTTGCTATCTCATGTGAACTGTTGGTTGCTTTGTTATTGTTATTGTCATGCTCCAAATAGCAGACTTTCCGTCAGCATTTCTTGTGGGAAAATATGTTAAAGCAGCTGCCTTTGCAATTGACGCAGCAAGTGCGCTTCTCGTTACATGTTGATACTTGAAAATTAGCTGGAATGAAGAGCGTCAATTTTGCGTGGGATTGCAAGCTCAGGCAAATGAGCACGTAGTTGGTGTTAACTTACACTCAAAGATTTTATAATGGAAAAGAAGGAAACATTTAGAGAATTGAAACTCATTGAATTAGTCACACACTGAACACGAAAACGATATCCATTTTTTTTCAAGAAAAGTTTCAAACAATTTGTTTTTCTTTTTCAGCGAAATTTAGTTTACTGCTCATTGACATTTTATTAAAATATCTAACTATATATTTAAAAATGTGTTAGTTTCATGTGTCAAAAGATTACGGTTGATTTGCAAATTTATTTATCGTACATACAAAAATCTCGATCACGCGTCTAATGAAAGTAATTTCATATATCAGTAAATTGGAAATATCATGGTATACATAAATTAGCTTTACAACTGCATATTTGAAAAAGTTTAAAAAGAAAAAAAAGATAAATTTTAAAAGTTTTTGTTACAAACAAATTGGTATTGAAAATTGGAAATAAATTGTGGAAGCATGCAATTTTTAAGTACATTTTTATACCTTTCATGGAAATGGTATATTAAGTATTGTCCGACGTTTGTAAGTACCAGATGGATAGGAGTTAAACCCATCTAAAAGTATACCGAAATGAGCAGGATGATGAGCTGAGTCGATTTATATATGTCCGTCTGTTTGAACGTTAACATTTAGACATTTGTCGGAATCGGCAAGATCGGACGACTATAACGTACATAGGAGCCGATTGGTCAGATAATATATTTTGCTTCTTAACTCCTGCATTTAAGCACCAACAACCCGCTATTGTTGCCTCTATATAAGCAGTGAAAACCATATAGCTCTCAACAACCGATTGTTCAGATATTCCATTTTATTATTAAAACTATTTTAGCATTGAAAATCCCATACAACCGATAGTTCAGATATAACATATTCGCCATAACTCCTTCATTTAATCGTCTAAAGACTTGAAATTTCACACAAATATTAATTATAATTGGGACTATTACAGCAGTCAAAATCATTAATATCGAATAAATATGACATATGGCTCCTATACAATTCATCCATTCATGAAAGGTTTGAAGACCTCAGCATAGCCGAAGACAGCCTTATTTACTTTTTCTATTTTAAGAAATTGGAGTCATCATTTTTAGTTATGTACATATGTATGTATGTCTAGACATGTTGTTTGAACCTTTTTTTCTGCATATACATTTACACATATTTATAATACTTTTTGGATTTTGTTTGTTTTTATTTTTTATGTGGTTTTGTTTGCACAAGGATTGGATATGTCGACTGAGGAGTTAATTGAAGATTCGAGTACGCCTCATCTCGTTATACTTGGAATTTCTATGGCAGCCTTTGGCTTTTTGGTGGTCAACGCTGCTTTAGTCGCTTGGTTTTTTGTACATACTCGTCGAAAAAAAGGTTTGTTTTATTTTTTCTCCTTAATTATAATTTCATTTAAGTTTTTTAATTCTTCGGTTTCTCCTTTTAATTTGGATATAAGTATGTACATTAGGGTGACAATTAAATGTATGGAGTATTTTTTTTTCTTTATTGTTTTGGTCTCAGTGTTTTTTTGTGTGTAGTTTTATTTAAAAAAAATTCTAGTAAAATTTCAAGGTCGTAGGAAGAGGATTAGGGGGCGCGTCGGCCCCCCAAAGTTACACGAAATACGTTTTTTCACGCAAATTCTTACTTTGACTGCTTGTAACTTTCTCTGTGTTTTTTTTTTTTAAACATTACTGGCGAAAGATGTTCATTAATATGTCTACAATAACATCTGTCAATAACATTTTTGTCTAATGTTAATATTTAATGAAAAAAACTTAAATATAGGAGAAAAAGTACGCCTCCATGTCGATTTATTATACTTAAATAAAACTACTTATATGATTCAAATTTTGGATTTTGTTCAGGTTTATTTAATTAAAGATTCATATAGAAAATTCCTTATGATTTACGTAAGAGTAGCTTCAACAATTATATACAGTAAGACCTCGCTAGTCCGAACTTCAGACTTTTTTTGTTTACTTTTGTTTTCAAGTGTAAGAATTGTCTTTAAAAGTTTGCTTCAAATTTTTTTTGCCTGTATGCTGAAGATATCTATAATATTGACAATTGTGACCGAGAATATTCCCGTTACAACCTCAGCAATATTATTCTCAATGCTTGCGTAAGCTACCGACAAAAAATCAGCACCAATGTTTCTCGGAAAATAGATTCTTATTTTACAGTTATATGCAGCAGCCGCAAACATTTTTTAATAGCATTAAATTTGCAAAAAAATCATTCGAAGTGAATATTTGAATGTGAAAAGTCGAAAATGTCTGCTAGAAATTTACGTGAACGCATATATTTAATTGGTTATTGTACCAACTCATTAACGGGAAGTAAACTACCCTCCAATATAGAAGTGTTGAAAGTTTTGTTTTTCAATTTACGTGTAGTAAAAAAAAATTTACGGGAAAGTTCAGATTTAGTTGTAAAAGAACTATTCGTGTTCTGGGAAAAAGCCCGCATTCCGGTCAAGGATAAACAACACTGCATTACAAATGTAGAGAAATTGTATAAAGAATGGCAAAGCTTTCAAAAAGATTCAAAGAAGACTTCTAATTTCCATAAGAGCAAAGTAAACACGTGGAAAGAAAAATTGGATATGCTTTTTGACGTGGCGCATGCAAGTGCATTAAAAATAATGTCGAATCAAGAAGATATTGATTTCTTGATAAGTCAACGAAAAACGGGGCGCCCAGGCTTTATGTATGGTATCGATTACGAAGAAGTACGCCGAGAGTGCCGACTTGAAGAACGCAACAACAATTTATTACAATAAGTGGAGCGGAATAATCGTGAAATTGCATTAATTGGTTCGTTGTATGTTATTGTTTATTTTTTATTTTCTTTAAATTAAGTCGTTTTTATTAGATGAAACTGCAGAGTTGCTGTCATCTGAATCTTCAGAGAATGATAACAGTTTTCCAGATATGGAATGTGACCCACGTTGTAGTCAACCTCCAGCCAAAAAATGTAGGGGAACAAATAAAATACTAACACCAAAACTGGCGGCCGCACTCGATGTCTGTAAAATCAGTGACAGACATGCGGTTCATCTAATAAGCGCAGTCGTTGAAGCTCTGGGTAATAATGTTGAAGATTATATTTTAAACCGAACGTCTGTACACCAGGAAAGGGAACAAATCCGTGAAGAAAGAATTTCAGCATTAAAAAATAAATTAAAATTAAATGAGCTCGACGCTATCTGGCTTCATTGGGATGGTAAACTTTTGCCGGCGCTGACGGGAAATGATAAAGTTGATAGGTTGCCTATAATAATATCGAGCGGCAAAGTTGAACAGCTTCTTGAAATACCTGCACTTGATTCCGGTACTGGAAAAGAACAGGCATCCGCTGTATGCGATGCTATTTATGAATATGGTCTGCAAAATCACATCAAAGCTTTAGTGTTTGATACAACAGCGGTCAATACTGGGCGTTTCAATGGTACCTGTACGTTAATTGAAAATAATTTACAAAGACAACTTTTATGGTTACCATGCCGTCATCATATATACGAGATTGTTTTAAGATGCGTTTTCGAAGAAAAAATAAGCTGTTATGGAAGTCCAAACGTTAAAATGTTTGAGAAATTTAAAAATGCTTGGGCTAAGATTGATGCTAAAAACTATGAGTATGGCATCAACGATCCAACTGTCAAGACGTACATGAAAGAGTCTGCTGTTCGCATTATCGGTGCAGTAAATAATATCTTGGAAGAAAAACAACCCAGGGAAGACTATAAAGAATTCTTGGAACTCACTTTGCTCTTCCTGGGTCAAAAACCAGAAAAGACACATCCAAACAGCCTAATGTTTCGATCGCCAGGAGCTGTTCACCATGCAAGGTGGATGGCAAAAGCGATTTACTGTCTAAAAATATTTTTATTCCGTAACGAGTTCCAGCTTTCAGCAACTGAATTAAATGGGCTTCGTCAAATTTGTGTTTTTATTGCTGAAGTCTATGTCGAAGCGTGGTTTTCTGCTCCTTTGGCCATTAAAGCGCCATATCAAGATTTTTTATTTTTACAAAAACTTGAAAACTTCAAAAAAATTTATGCTGCTATATCTTATGTTGCTCTTAAAAAGTTCAGGAACCACTTGTGGTATTTAAGCCCTGAGGCGGTTGGTCTTGCATTTTTTGACAGCAACGTATCCCTTTTTTCAAAACAAAAAATGGTGGCGGCTTTGGAAAATGATTTTGAACAAGAGCAAAACACAAAGCGAGCTACAATAAATGATAGAGAAATCGTTGAAATATTCCATGACGGAATTGAACAGTTCGTCTCTGCCGAAACAAAAGCATTATTTGAAAGATTTCAAATAAATACTGATTTTTTTTTAATTAAACCCAGACAAATGGGAGCAGGACCAATCTTATTGTAAAGCGGCTGAACTGATGAAAAAATTAAATGTTACAAATGACACTGTCGAAAGGGGGGTTAAATTGATGGAAGAGTATAATAAACTATTTACCAAAAATGAACGCCAAAAACAATTTGTTTTAAAAATTGTTAGCGATTACCGCCATCGGTTTCCGGACTGTAATAAAAAGACATTGTCTCAAGTGCTTTAAACAATATTAATAAAAAGAGAAATCATATACATACATAAGTAGTTTTATTTAAGTATAATAAATCGACATTGAGGCGTACTTTTTCTCCTATATTTAAGTTTTTTTCATTAAATATTAACATTAGACAAAAATGTTATTGACAGATGTTATTGTAGACATATTAATGAACATCTTTCGCCAGTAATGTTTAAAAAAAAAAAACACAGAGAAAGTTACAAGCAGTCAAAGTAAGAATTTGCGTGAAAAAACGTATTTTGTGTAACTTTGGGGGGCCGACGCGCCCCCTAATCCTCTTCCTACGACCTTGAAATTTTACTAGAATTTTTTTCAAATAAAACTACACACAAAAAAATACTGAGACCAAAGAAAATATCACTTTCGAAATTAACTGTCACCCTAATGTATGTACATACAATAAATAAATTTAAAAAAAAGTGACATAATTCAGCCTAATGCCAGAAAAAGGAATTTGTAAACATGAGAATGTTGAGATATCAAGTTTGATTAATTTTTCTAGTACTCTTACAAACATGGTATTCTGGATCTTGTTTTATCAGAGAACATCTAGAGGTTTTTTTTGTTGGAATCAGACACGAAACAAGCGTGCAGAAAACAGCACTCAGACTACATGCCGTCCATTGTACTGTTTTAAAGTTCCTTTTAAACTGTTTTAAATCTTAGCAGATTTTGGGGTGTCAAAGAGCTCGGGTGTTCTCGTCTCGTCGCGACCAAATGCCTCATACCTAGTTCTTGCAAAGCCGGGGCAGAAAGTGTTCCGCTGTCTCTTCCTCTTTAAAACAGGATGTGCATATGGCATTGTCATGTACGCCTATCATTGTCAGCTGACTATGCCACGTGAAGTGATCGGCCAGCAGTTCAACAAGTTGCCCGCAGTCTCGCCTGTTAAGCGATAGCAAGAGTTTTGATAATCCTTCTAAGATTAAAGGTAACATGAGTTTTGCCCATCTGCAACCTCTCGACGCCTCCCAGTTATTGCTGAGCGAAGTATTCACCCAGTTTCTGATGGTGGCATCAATGGGCGAAGGAAGGAGTGCTATAGCTGGTTGCGGACCGAGGAACACCTGTTCCGAGCCAATTATGGCCAAATGGTCAGACGTCTTATTACCAGGTACTCCCGAGTGACCAGACACCCAGAGTGAAGCTAGTTCATTATGTTTACCAACATAACTTAGTCGGGACTTGCATTGCCGAACAAGTTTGGAAGTAGTTAGAGTGCTGGCCAATGCCCTGGGTGCCGCTTGGCCGTCATTACAGACACGTATACTCCTCCCCTTCCACCTATATTCTACCACGTAGAATATAACATAGCCTTGAGAATTGCAAATACTTCGGTCTGGAAGACCGTGGCATATTTCCCAAGAGAAAAGTGAAGATTATCCTCATTATCTTTAAAAACTCCAGATCCTGACCCAGAGTCAATTTTGGAGCCATCAGTAATGATTCGACAACGTGTAAGACTGGGCTCAGTGTTGACATTGAGCCAGCACTCAGCCTCAGGGAACTCAAAGTTATAGAGTCTCATCGGCAAAAGTGGTATTGATCCCCTTGCGCCTGAATCCTGATAATCCGCTGCGCCAGCATTGAACGAATCCAATTTAACAGCAAAGGATCTACCACAAACTACAGGCAAAAAAAATTTGAAGCAAACTTTTAAAGACAATTCTTACACTTGAAAACAAAAGTAAACAAAAAAAGTCTGAAGTTCGCACTAGCGAGGTCTTACTGTATATAATTGTTGAAGCTACTCTTACGTAAATCATAAGGAATTTTCTATATGAATCTTTAATTAAATAAACCTGAACAAAATCCAAAATTTGAATCATATAAGTAGTCTTATTTAAGTATAATAAATCGACATGGAGGCGTACTTTTTCTCCTATATTTAAGTTTTTTTCATTAAATATTAACATTAGACAAAAATGTTATTGACAGATGTTATTGTAGACATATTAATGAACATCTTTCGCCAGTAATGTTTAAAAAAAAAAAACACAGAGAAAGTTACAAGCAGTCAAAGTAAGAATTTGCGTGAAAAAACGTATTTTGTGTAACTTTGGGGGGCCGACGCGCCCCCTAATCCTCTTCCTACGACCTTGAAATTTTACTAGAATTTTTTTTAAATAAAACTACACACAAAAAAACACTGAGACCAAAGAAAATATCACTTTCGAAATTAACTGTCACCCTAATGTACATGCCTATGTTTGTACATTCAAATGTAACTAATCGGTTGTATTTAATGTAGGCAGGAATTTATACTCCATTTCTTTATTATTTCGCCCTGTTTAAAATATACATACAATTCAATATACTACCTTAGTAAAGTGGCTATATGTGCAAATAATGTTGTCGATAGTATTGATATTACAACAACATCTAGCCGCTCTTGGGTATACACGGTGCTCCATTGATAAGTTGTATGTTTTCTACTCCTTTACTTTTACTTAACACTTCATTTAAGTTACCATGAACTTTGCTTATCTCAAAAAAACACAAGTTTAATAGAAAATAGCTATGTACAAGGTGGCGCAAAAGTAATCCTCCTATCAGAAAATGCTATAAATTTTGCGATTGGCCCCTAATGTCAGTTCTGTTTTGACATTTGTGTAGTAAACACATGCGAAATACACGTTAATAAACAATGTTACGCTACACTGCTCCAGAACGCGGAATATTGCTGACTATTTATTTGACCAATAATCGGTCGGTGATTTCGTCGCAGATTTTCTGGCCGTCCAACGCCTACTGGTGAAACACTGCGACTTTTAGCCGCTCGCCTCGAAGATAGCGGCACAACACGAGATGCTGCTAGGCGTGGCAGACCCCGGAGTAGCCGTTCTGCAGAGAATATTGCTGCTGTAGCCGAGGATGTCATGGAAGCGCCGTCGACATCTACCAGACGGCGTGCCACGCAAATGGGTATCAGTCGACGGTCTTTACAGCGAATTTTGGTACAAGATTTGAAGATGTTTCCGTACAAAGTCCAGACGGTGCATTAGCTGTTAGTTGCTGACCGCCAATCGCGTCTAACATACGCTCAAGCCAACATCGTGATCTGTGAGAACATTGGCGAAGGCATCGTAGCAAGGCGAAATCATAGAAGGTGGTATATTCCCATCAGCTGGTTGCTTGTTCTACCTTCGCCTTGCGCGGTGAAAGTGCCAAAATTACAATTCTATTTAAATTTTCCATTTCTATTTACATTCGTGATAGGAAATTCCATGCGTTTGCATAATATTACGAAGACATTTAATTATAAAATTGTACTATACATAAATCCTTAGTACGTTTGCATTTTGTGCCAAACTTGGAATTCCGACCAGTGTTTTTCTAAGTTTCTCTGACATTTTTATCGCAAAATAAACCAAATTTTTACTTATATGTGGAGTATACCACCTTGAATGAATTCGCCTTGCATCGTAGCAAGCAAAAAAATCGTATGTCACCGGTAAAAGCAAGGCGAATCTATAAGGTGGTGTCGAACCGACAATACCAAAAACAACGTGTATTTTGTTTTTGCTTTTGGTACATATTTATCAAAATCAAGGCGAATTGAATGAATTCGCTTTTGTTAAAATAAGTTCAGGCGAATTGTAATTGACATTTAATCACCATTGATGAAAACAAAAAACCAAAAATTGTTTAATTGCACGCTGGCAAAAACAAATACAATGGTGAGCGCTTAAATAAAAAAAGCTTGAGTGCAAGTATTTTTGCATTTAAAACTGATTCGTAAAATGGCAAACTGTTCAGCCATCAAATGTAAGGACACCATCCAATCTGCCTCCAGCGCAGAAAGTTGTATGAACAACACCACATAAGTTTGGAACAGCGTCAGGCAACAAATTCCTCTTTCTTCATAAATTGTATAGGTATATCGGAAGGGCGAAAGTGATCCGCACATATCCTGTCCTTCAACCTTAGTTCTATAGCACATGCTTTGGCAAACTGCATCCTCTTTCCCTCCTCTTTCGGCACTTAAAAAAATGGACCTTTTTTCCCTTCCAATCTTCATGCAACTATCACTCATTTGCCCATCTTTTTTGAATTCTTTTTATTTTTTTCACTTAGGAATATCGCACAACCCGCACAACAATATAAAATTAATTATTTTCTCAGCTTACAATACACAATTAGTTTGTATAAAAATTGTAAACAAATATAAAAATGTCATCAACACATTGTTTTGACAACAGTTTACCAAACAAATTCAGCCAATCAGAAAACACATCAATTTGGCATTTATGTACCGCGGCGAAAAAGAGAACGAATCAGCTGTTCTAAAAATGTCACCTGTATAATTCCGCCATGTGTAAAAGTTTGAAAACTGTGAAAATAGTAAATTCAAAACATTTTTTTTTTAAATGCCGCATGGTAATGAGTTATCGGATGCGAATTGGTGATATAGCTTTTGCTATAAATCGCCGCCCAACACCATTACCAATTTTTTAGGTAGTCCACAGAACAATGCAATATGCCCAATATCTACCATTGACGAGCGGACAAAACTTGGGGTTCGGCAATTTGCTACTTAGGAATAACTGACCTGCAACAAAATTAAAGCTAAACTAAGGTTGACTATTTTGAGAGAAGATTTGCAACTTAAATACCAGTGTAAAGGACCTCAACCTCGTCTAACTAAGCGGCACAAGGGTGCGCAAAATGCCTTCTACAAAAAATAAAAGTTTTGGGAAGTGGAGTTTGAAAACGTTATATTTAGTCACGGAAAGAAGTTCAATGTGGACGGTCCAGATGGTCACACACAAATATTGGAGGGATATGCGACATCCACGGCAGACTTGTTTCAATCGCAACCACGGTGGCGGGTCACACATGGTATGGGCTGCCTTCAGTCCCCTATATGCTTCGTACCAAGCCGATTTTCGTAGATTCTACGAAGAAGGCATCACTGAGTTCGAATGACTACGTCGTAGATTCGATATTCGGAGAGTGGCATCAGTGAGCTCATTCGCAGAGCCATTTCTTAGATTTTTATATGAATTTGTTGTTTTTGTTTAAAGCAATTTTCTTGTTTGTTGTTTTCTATTTGAGGTCAAACATTTTAACAACGCGCTCGCAATGCGCTCGGTTGTTAGAATTGTTGCAGGAAAATCAAGAATTTGGAGAATGTTGCACCAAATCCCAAAATACAATATTACACCCGGGAACCTGGATTTTGCATAGAAATCCATTTTCAGCTTAATCAATATAGTTAGCCTTGACTGCAATGTATTCAAAACTTCAACTGCTAGTAACCACCTTCCGCAAAAATCTTAGCACCGAAACCGGTTAATGGAACGCATTTATTGGCCACGGTCTTTTTAGCACCTCAACCACATTCATTAATTCTGATTTATTTAATAAGAAATTCTTCACAAATCTGTAATTTAAAACTGGTTAAATGATATATACTTATTTTAAATATTTTTGAGCTTTAAGGCCGATTGGTTTATTGGAAAATTATTAGGAAAAAAACAACAATACTCAAAGCGGTAGAAGTTATAGTACTATTTCGGAAATCACCACATTTCCTCATCAGACTTCTTTCTTCTTATCTTCTGCGGGAATCGGCCTTAAAGCTCAAAAATATTTAAAATAAATAGTGAAATGGCCAAACAATAACAAATAAGATATATACTTATGTATAAACAACCGAAACTTTTTGAAACAAAGTGCCATCTCATTCCAAAGGATTAAAGCATTTCTTAAAATTTTCATCTACATTTTAACTATTTTGCCACCATTCTTAATTGAAAAATATTATTCCCGTACTCCCAAGGAAAGTGTTTTCTTACTTTGGGCTAACTTCAAAAATTTGCAGCACTTTTTTCGAGTTCACGCGGATTCAGCGATAGCAAATTTTTCATATATGTACGTAGCGAAGAGTTGCATTTGTAACTTTTCTTCGACGGACTCTGCGATAGGGCTCATTAATATTTTATTAAATATCAATGACATTCTTCTTGTTCAACCTACTTAATCTTAATTATGTAAAAATCAAAGATAATTCTAGAAAATAAAGTCGTGCTTTTTAACATGGTAATCAAACCGTGCTGGACATTTGTCACACGTCTTTGGGAATAGCCGATAATGCCAATATATGTAGATAAAAATCAGAGATTGAAAGTAAATACTAATACGAGGTGCTATTCTTATTAGAACGTATACCTTTCAGAACTGATTATGCTGCTAATGCTGCTTTGTACATTTTGATATTTATTAAGCATTCAATGCATTGCATAGTGAAATTAAGCTCATGTAAAATACTAAGTTCTTCTTCAAATCTAAAATCGATAAATTAAGAAGTCACTGATTCTCGTTTCGAAGTTTTCTCCCGGAAGGGCATGCAATGTTAAAAAAGCAATAAAGCTTGGAGGTTTGCGGAATTATACGAGACTGGAGTTATTCAACATATATTGTTTGTAAAAGAGCGATCTTAGATTAATATTTGAATGAAATGGTTGACACAACATATGAATGTGTACGCACCAGAGAGGGGCATGTAAAAAATATAAAGGAAATTCTCAATGTATTCCAAAATATAGCTCTCAATAAAGCGACCAGACCCGGTGGGAAAATCTTGAGTTTTCCGGTATACCTTCAACCCCAATCCGAGCCAAGTTCATTTTTGCTATTTGCGAGTATTGCAGTGTTATAATCTCCACAAATTTTTGAAAATTTTGCCAATATTATAAGGATCATCTAAACCATCTATAAAAGTTATATATAAAAATTTAAGGTACAAATATCGCCACTATTTCAGGTTATCTGGCAAAAAAGTTTGGAAGCTGCAGAAGTTTTTTGGTCTTGGCCCAATCTGATGCACGGTTGTAGTGCCATATAAGAAGAAGATTTCAGATTATGTAATATATCATCCAGAATCTAAATATGTCGCTTGATTTTCTCCATTACACAAAGATTTTGTGAGACGTCATTAACGATTTTTACCATCTTAAATACAAAATTCAAGCGCTAAAAAAATGTATATCTTATTTATTAGCTGACCTTACTTTTGATATTTGTCATGACCATTGACATGTGATTCAACTAAGTTTGGTGAAAGTCAAAAAACAATGTGCGATAGTGAAAGACTTGTCTTAATTCGATTTAATAAATGGATTTCAAACTAATTTTTCATCCAAATACCAATTTTTATTAGCCAATGGTTTTTAATTGCATAAATATTGTTACTTATTTCAATTTCTCTTCATGAATAATTTAATTAAAAATATAATTCCTTTTGTTCAATCAGCGGGAAGTGACAACCAGCCAGGCAAAACTGCAACTATTGAAATGTATGCGCCGAGTTCGTACAATGATACTGTTACAGGCGAGACTTTATCCAGTGTTTCTGAAAAGAGCGAGTCGTACTCAAATGAAGGCAGTCAAGCTGAATACACTGTAAGTATTTGATTAATAATTTTTATATATACCGTGTGAAATGAACTTGGGTACAAACAAACCGACAATTTCATAATTAATGTTTACCTATTCCATGGAATCTCTAAAATGAAATAATTTACTTAATGCTATCATATCTTTTATTAGGTTTGTAAGAGACTACAACTTTCCCGGTTTAAACCATTGGGCAAAGTTATTTTTAAGAAATACCTTGAAACTGCCTGCAAAATTATCGTGGTTACATCACGAAGTTAAAAAGTATATAATGTATGTGGGTCGTGCGATAGCCGCATATATTAATTTCAGTATTTTATAAATACATTTTCTGACGGAATCTTATAAATGTTGTATTCAGAGATATTTTTGGTCTAGTTGACACCTATACATTTTACTAGTTTCATCTAATCGACTTTGGACTTTCAAGTAAGGGATGCTCTCCCAGGATACCTGTGTTTTTTAGGTGGATAGATACAGATAGAAACAGCATTTTCGAAATGTAAGGGTTTTTAAAATTAAAAATGAGTCTTACCCAAATGAAAAATATCAAAATCGTATATCACAAAAATTCATATGAGAGTTTTACCTAATAGACAACGGATTTTGATAAAGTTTTCAGTAGACCTTAATGAATGATTAGTAAATATTTCATTAGGTTGGACGGTTTTATTTGACTGAATTGGCACTTTCAGTACATAGCTAAATGTTTAGGCCAGCTTCCCCAACCATTTGTGGTGTGCGCCTTTATGTTTTTCGACAAAAGTTTGGGCCTTCGATTTGGTACCGATGCGGAACGGCAGATGCATTTTATGAGAAGCTTTCTCATGGCAGAAATACACTCAGCGGTTCGCCAATGCCTGCCGAGGGGTAGATTTTATTTGCCCAGGCTCATTTTCGATCCACGAACTCAATGTCATAGCGTGTTATAGCACGCACCGGAACACAAGTCGATCACATCGCAAACTACTCCGCCCAAAAACTTTTTAAGTACTAAAGTGAATAATTAACACTATCAGGCCTGTTCTATTTTGAACAATATAAAATTAAATTTACATAGGTGTAAATTCAGTCAAACCGGTATCGGGATTGTGCTATCTTCAGCATCACTTGTCCTTTTGTTAAGTTAAGGTCTAGTGTGCCGTATTTGTTTCGATCTTTTGGTGTATTAAGTGGCGGTGCAAAAATCGATTGTGAGTGAAATGCATTGAGTGCAAAGACCTGAAGTTTCGCGCAGTTATAATCCAATATAGTATGTTTTATATAGAAATCTGTACTTTTAATCCCATTTGGTATATTTGTTATGTTTTGTATATGAGTATATGTTGTTTTAACTTAGTATTTACTAAGTTTTCTGTAAGAGAGCCTTAATTATGCAGATTTTTTTAAATTTATTTTTATTTTATAATCATTTATACAATAAAATATTTATTATATAAATACATGAAATCGCAGCACTGGCTACTAGGCCTTCAGACGCCTTATTATTAGTTTAGGTAATTGGGTTAGTTAGTTGTTAGTAGCTTAGATGTATTTTAGTAAATTTCTATCTTTTAAAAATGTATATGTAATCATTACGTTTTTATCTGAGTGATTTTTTAACGCTTGTGTTAAATCAATGTTGTCAGAGCAGTGTGTTGTTGAGTGGATTACTGGGCAGTCTGCTAGTAGTTATGTGTTGAATTAATACGCGGTTGTCGCAAAAAGGACAATTGGAACGGGATTTTCCCATAAGTAAATGCGAGTGAGTTAGGATGGTATATCCGATCCTGAGGCGAGTGTATGCTTTGATGGCGCTTATTTTCGTGGTGGGCCCATACCAGGTTGGTATACTATCTGGGTTGATGATGGCGTAACTATGGGTGTGTAGTTTCCAAGCATTTAGGTTTTCTTCGAGCCTTTTGTGTTTTATGAAGTTGCGTATGTCTTGTTTCGAAAGATAGTTGTAAGTAAGAGCCGGTATGTTTTTAACACTTTTGGCAGCGGCGTCAGCAAAGTGATTGCTAGTTATTCCAATATGGCCAGGAATCCACAATATTTTGATTTTTCTCGGATCATGACGTCTCTGATTTTGCTTATTATTGGGTTGTAATTTGATAATGAGTTAATGGCTGAGATGCATGACTTGCTGTCGGTGCAAATGAGGTATTTACCATTGTGTTTTTTTGCATGATCGACCGCCTTCAATATGGCAGATGCCTCTGCTGAGAAAATCGATCACATATGAGAGCAGCCAGTTGGAGATTGTATTACCTGTGTTCGGGACAACGGAAAAGGAAGTGTACTCGGATGACTTAGATCCGTCTGTGAAGATCAACTTCCAACCATTTTCTTTGTATTCGTGCTCCATTTCAACAAATGTTTTTTTGAAAACATCGTTTGGCGTGTTCTGTTTGGACAGCATGGATAGTTTGTTGGGTCTTCATTTTATTCCCCACAGACAGTGGAACAGCATTTTTCTTGGCAAAGATAACGCATTTTGTTATTGCTGACTGAAATCTTGGTAGCCTGGTACATTTCAACGAAGCGGTGAAGGCATTGTTTAGCAATGAGTTTGTGCCTTCAACCGCTTTTGATTGCAGTCGGTGGGTTGCGTCTTCAATCCTATTATGTACACTTGGTAAACCTGACTCCGCGAGGATGTTTTCAACTGCCGACGTTGGAAAAGCTCTGAGGCTACGGCGTATCGCGCAGTGGTATGGGTCACATATAAGCTTGATGTTGTTCTTCGAACTTCGTCCGTACAGCGGAAGCGCATAGTCGATCTTTGAAAGTAGAAGCGATCTGACAATACTGATGAGCGTATTTGGATGAATTAACGAGTATTTTGACGAAAGATATTTTACAATGTTTAATCTTGATTGCAAAGAGTTTCTAATGTATTTACAATGCGAATTAAAATTATACTTAGAGTCAAAAACTAATCCTAGAATTTTTAATTGTTTTGTACATTCAATGTTAGTGTTGTCAAAGGAAAGTTTTATTCTGCTGCAATTTGTTTTTCGGCATATATGGAGGATATGTCTAATGATAGCTGTGCACCGGAAACTAGCGACCATTCAGAGATTTCATTCAGGATATTGGAAAATGTATGTTCGGTCGTATATAGATCGTAACGTTTGGTGTAAATTACGACATCGTCTGCATACATTTGGTGCTCAATTTCTTTGAGCGTGTTTATTATTCGACTTATCTCATCAAAGGCAGTGATGAAGAGGAATGCTGAAAGTGGCGAACCTGCGGCGTGCCGTTTGAGAGTGGAAGTCTGGAGAAGAATAATCCATTAATATTTACTTTCAATTCACGGTTAGTGAGAAAGCTTTTAACAAAATTCAAAATTTTCGGACCGATCTTCCATTTTTTTAATTGCCGCAGCACGCCGATTTTATCAAAGGCTTTGTGAAAATCTAAGGATAATATAGATAAGTGATTCCTACTGGACAGGGCGTTGCAGATGGAGTGGTCGAGGTGGAGTAATACATATAACGTGCCTTGACTTCTTTTATAACCGACTTGCTTGGGTGTCATCAACTCATTCCGCTGGGCGTACCACGACAGCCGGTTCGCAATGATTTTTTCGAAAAGTTTGCCTAAGCATGGTAGGAGGGAAATTGGTCTATAGCTGTCGATAACTGTTGAATCTTTATTGGGTTTAAGAATAGGTATTACGCACGATGTCTTCCAAAATTGGTTATAAATATCTGTGTACAGTATTTTGTTGTAAAGTTTGACGATTCGTTGCTTGAGCTCAATTGGCATGTTTTTGATCATAGTGTAAGGTATTTTATCTAAACCGGGGGTTTTGCCACTTACTCCGGATAGAGCATACTCAAACTCAGCTAATTGAATACTGGAATCGATTTGTTTTGCTGAGTGTGACGTAGATAAAGGCATTTAGGCGTTTTCTGAAAGTGTGGATGATTTGAGGGCTTGGAACTGCGTACTGAAATTGTTGTCAGAACTGTTGTTGGAAAAATGATTGACGAATTCTTCTGCGATATCTATTGGATTGTTTAAGTAACCTGAAGGCAAATTTAAGCATCTGATTGCTGTCGTGGTGGGCGTTCCAGCTAACTTTTTGAGATCGGCCCAGATTTGTCTCGGATTGGAAGAAGGGTTAATTTTGAGCGTAAAATCTTCCAGACATTTGCGCTTGGCGTGTTTGACGGATCGACGAAAGTAGGCGTTGGCTTTTTTGAAGCAAATGAGGTTTTCTAGTGTACGGCATCGTTTGTAGTCATACCACGCAGTTTGTTTCTTTGTTCTTAAAGAAGCTAATTGTTTATTCCACCAAAGGATATTTTTAGAAATTCTTGAGTGATTAGTTTGTGGAATAGAATCGTTTGCTGCTGAGCGAATAATTTTCGTTATTCGAGCACTTTCCTGGTTGGGATTTACTGCTGGTGGATTTTTATGACATTTAACTCTACAAAGAGTTTGGAATTTCACCCAGTCAGCGTGATCGGTTTTGAAAATATTTTTGGGTTTATAGCATTTACTTATTGGTCCCATGTGTACTTTTAGTATTATGGGGAAGTGATCATTTCCGTGTAAGTTGTCTAGAATGTTCCATTCACATTTGGCGGCGAGCGTATCTGTACATAAAGTAATGTCAACATGAGAAAAGGTGGAGAAAGTTGAAAAGTGGGTGGCTGCGCCATTGTTTAAGGAAATTAGGTTTGAGGAAAGAATTACGTTTTCTATATGTTTTCCTCTGGTGTTTACTGTCGTTGAACCCCATATCGGGCTCCATGCTTTCAAGTCGCCAGCCAAGATCATTGGGGAAGGAAATTGACTGGTTATTTGCATGATATCGTTTGTGGTGAAGTGTTGGTCAGGTGGAATGTATACGCATATTACGTGAATTCTTTGTGTTAGAACTATTTCAATCGATAGCACAGCCAAATTTGACTGGATATGTTTCACTTTGTGTGGAATTGTTTGGGAGTATGAACAGCCTGTTTGTAAGCGATATGTGTTTCATTTAAGAGTGTTATTGATGGTGCGTAATCTTTTATTAGGAGCTGGAGTTCGTTGTAATTGTTAATGTAGCCATTTAGGTTCCATTGAATTATTGTACACATGTTAGGAGAGTACTTTATTAAGCAGTTAGATTAAAGATTACTAGAAAGATTGAAAAAGGGAGAAGATAAGAAAGCTTAAGAAAGAATGAGATAACAACTAAAATCAGTAGTCAGCTTAGCTGAGTGTCACCTGTTGAATGCTCACTCAAGTGATTATTGAGAGTCTTTGTTGTATTCAACTTCGTTATTTCCGGTTTTATTTTGTTGTTTTTGTTTGGAATATTGGTGTATTGTGGATGTGTCAGAATCATTTATATAGCTATTGTGGAATTCCATTGAGTTAAGTGGATTATTGTTTGCGGTTGGATATTTATTGATGGAATTTAGAGTGCTGAAAATTAGAGAAGATGTAAAAGGAGTTGTTTTCAACAACAATTTGAGGCTAGGTTGTGCTATTGCAAGTTTTATACTATGTTCTGACTGCGCAGTAAACTCGAGTTTGTGGTTTTGAGTTTATGAACAACTGTCAAGCGTTCTCAATGAGGTGTTTAAGAAACTTTGAGTTTAATTCACATTTCTTTATTTACTTTCAAATACAAATTTTGTTTTGTTTATGAAAATACATTTGTACTTACATTTACAAATATAATAAGATAATGCTTGCGATGGCATGGACCACTGAGTAATGGTGAATGCGAAGGCAACTCCATGGTATACGGAGATTTGTGTTACGATGGTTTTTGCATCATTATTTGAAATTTTTGTTTGTGAAATTTAGTTCATTTTGTTTACAAATAATTAACGAAGGCGGTTTGATAAATCATTGTCTATTGAATAAAACATATGTATGTAAGTATTTTATCGGCAAATAAGTGTTCTATTTCTCAACATAATCTGCTTGCAACTTTATACCCCATTTTTTATTCCTTCCAAATTATAGCTTTTCTCAAGGCTTTTAAAATAAGCGTTTGTTTTTGTGATATGCTCTTAATTTCACCAAACCTCTGACCACCCAGCCATATCTTCAAGTTTGGAAATAGGAAAAAGTCGCATTGGGCTAAATCTGGAGAATATACTGGATGGCGTAGCAAGTCGTAGTACAATATATGGATTTTTGCCATGGTTTTGAAGAGATCAAGCGGTTACGCTTATGGTCGAGTGTGAGCATTTGCGGCACCCATCGCGCGGAAGTTTTTTTATATGCAAATATTCGTGTTAAATGTCATGTTCCCGCTCAGTTGGTTGCCTACAACCTTTCATAGTAGTTTATTATAAGATGGCAGTTAAAAGCAGCAATGATGAATTTAAATTTTCTGTGAAGGAAATTCCAAAAGTCGATGACCTATCAAACCGCCCTCTTATTTACAATAATGAACTGTCAAACCACTAAACAGTGCAGCAAAACTTTTGAACAATGATGCCAAAATTTTTCGTCAATGCTGCCTAATATTGGGGCAAATAAGGGTTGCACGTCTATAAACACCGAATAAAAGTGGTGTTTAAAGCGAGTTAGACAAAACACTTTTGTAAGATAAACTCCTAGTTTATGAGAAGTGTTTGACGTTAAACTCCGAAATTGCGCATAAACTCGAGCTAACGGCGCAGTCAGAACATATTATTAGCCCTCTATGGTATGAAAATACCTTCATTTATGTCTACAAGGCTGTGAAAAAAAAAACAGCTAAACAGCATTGAAAGACGCAAATAGAATAATTTGTTTCCAAATGTGCTACTTCAATTTCACATTACATTCACTAAATTTATTTTATATAAAATCGCTTAATATTATCCCTACAAGACAGCAGATAATCAAATATGTTCTCATATCATCATTATAAATAATTATTATGCTTAGCAGAGTAGTCATTTTTGTTCAAGGCATGGAAAAAAACTGAGTAGTTTCCCCTACAATAATTTCCTATAGGTGAAGAATCTATCTAATTTGCTCTAACATATAAGGCAACTAATCATTTTTATGCTTATAATGTAATAAGCGCTGGCTACCACACTACTCATTGTTGTCATCACAAACTCATTAGCACAAATAATCAAACTACTCATTTTCGTAACCACAAAGTCCTCAGAGATGTTCGAGCATCAATCACTGCTGCAACACTGCAAATAAAAGTCGTCGTTAACACTAAAAAAGATTGGAAGGCCTGGTTTTCATTATTAATTCGGCCTTTGATCATACTTACGCAAACTATGTAGATAATTCAATTCATTACACTGTCCAACAAATGAAGACTTTTTGAATGGAACAGAATAGCGACCCCATAATTCTGAAAGGGTATGTTGAGTAGATAATTTTTGTAGAACAAACTTATGGTCCAGCACGTCTGCATTTTTTTTACAGTGGGTCAAAATTTTAATTTTTTCGTCGAAGGGAGCATTATACTATATGAAAAAAATGTTGTAAGTTAATGTCTGAGAGAATTTTTATGGTCAGAGTTGTATTGTGGAATTGTATGAGGATTATTTTTGTGGAAGATCTTAACCCTCTAACTGGTCTCTTTATTTGACCCTTTTTTCGAGAAAATCAAAAAATATTCTTTAAAAAAGGACATGTAAGGATTAAAATATTCTACAAAAATGTTTGGCGGAAAATTTCAGTGGGGGTCACCAAAGACACCATTCTTGTAAATAAAGCACTTTACGATTAATTGGCAAAATTACACGCCAACTTCTATAAAAAAATTATAATTTTGTTTTAATAGTGGTTTATTATAGTATGTACATATTTATTTTTTTGCTTCAGCAGTAGTATGACAATGGATTAAAGATTAAACTTAATATGCTTTCCTGTATTTAGCTTGACGTGAATGTTCCGATGTGTCAAAGTTTCTGTACAAGTCCCATACGTATTCAATCTTTCTTCCAATACCTTTATATCCTGATGAAACCTTTCACCGTGTTCATCTGAAACCGCTCCAAGGTTTTCTTTAAAAAAATTGAGATGAGAGTGCAGAAAATGCTGCTTTAGTGACATCTTAACGCCAATATTGTTAAAACCGATTAGCATGCTTTCAATATTTTCTGCATAGTTTTGTGCTTTTGAGTTTCCAAGGAATTCTGATATAACCAGCTGCATAAAGTCAAATGCTGTCTTTTGCATATCCGACAGATGACCGTAAAATTCTTCATCTTGTAATAATTTTCTTATATCGGGTCCAACGAGCATTCCTAGAAAAGGTAATTTACATTAAATGAAATAAATTATTTCTTAAAACCGTATTTTACCTTCTTTTAATTTTGCTGCAGATAATCTGGGGAAAATTGTTTGAATGCTATTGCTATTCTGTTCCAAAAATTACCGATTATTCATAGCCTACTTTGATAAAAATGTGTCTTATATTTTTCTATCTTTCTCCTTCTAATACATACGATTATTATTGGAGTACGGCATTACTGCTCTAACATATGGAAATTTTTGACAGTTCGAATACAAAATTTGTAAATGTGTGGGTGAAATGGGTAAAAGTTGTGAATGTTTATGTAAATTTTTTGAATTTCAGAGGAAACTGCTTAGTCTTGGCTTGCAGGGATTGAATTTAAACACACAAAATTCTCTGCTTTCACACATATAAACATTAAGGATTGTAGTAGAGAATGTGCTTTTAAATTTACTGAGAGCGGTTTGTTTTAAATACCGAACCTACATATTTTGATATTTTTTTGTAAAATTTTGCTAGTTTCGTTTTTCCTGTATAACTATTTTTCGCCCAAGCCTCTCCGTCTTTCTCTCTGTCTTCTCCATTTTGGATTCCATGACTTCTTCTGTATTTATCCACGAGCTATTTTGTATACCCGCAGCTTGAAGCTATATCGTATATTGTGTTTAATTCCTTTCTGTATGATTCTTGCTATGTAAAAGCCAGCGAAGATCAAGGAACAAGAACTTATCTTATTTTTTAAATATTTTTTTTTATTGCTTTTAGCAACTGTCGTAGCGTGCAGACGTGTTTTTCGAACGCTCTCTGTCGATGTTTGTAAATTCATAAAGTTTTTCTTCCCTACTTTAATCGTTAATCAAGTGATAACACACATATATGTATGTATCTGCGCTTTACTTACAACAATTTTTTTAAATTGTGTGGCTTTGCACATGAGACAGTGACTCTAACAGCCCAGCCTAATATAAACGCACTGGGCCTAATATAAATGCACTGCGCAAAAGTTTTTTTGTAACTGAACCGAAATTGTTTTGCGTGCGCGTGCAGCTCAGAGTTGCACAGCTGCCAAATTCGTATGAAAGCAATACAAGGTGGAAATTTTCAGCATTGGTTCAATTTATTTATTTGGTTTAAAGACTCGCTTTACCTTTTGTTACATATTAACTTTTATTTAAACATTAAATATAATCTTGTTTTATACGCCAAGCTTCAAAACGGGAACTTATTAACAAGTTTGGCAAT
The DNA here is from genome assembly GCA_963971545.1 of Philophylla caesio. Classification (NCBI taxonomy): domain Eukaryota; kingdom Metazoa; phylum Arthropoda; class Insecta; order Diptera; family Tephritidae; genus Philophylla; species Philophylla caesio. Next base: position 43,307,038 of record OZ020606.1, on the reverse strand, counting down.
TGATTTGTTACGTCTCTTATATTATAGAAGCAATAATAATTAAAAAAATCGTAAAACCAAGTTCCAAACAATGTACAAATTTACAAAAAGTTTGCTAATCCAAACAAAAAAATACAATATTCGTTATATTGAAAACAATGCGCATCACCCTCAACGGTGAAATTTGAAATCGAGTTAGCTTTTTGCGCACGGCGTTCAATTTCGGTTGCTCCCATACAAGTTGTATGAGCATGAGACATTTTTAACAGTAAATTTGCGCCGTGCGTTTATATTAGGTTTGGCTGTAATAGTTAATACTTAACTATACCTTCAACTTTGTGAACAAACAATGCCGTGTGTGGGTGATAATAAGGTTGAATGATCACAACCTAAAGTGCAGTGTGAAAAGTGCAATGAACTTTTTCACCTAGACTTCGTTAACCTTCAGCCAGCTGTTCTTGAATTTTGCTTAAAACGGGTAAGCAATTTCTCTGTTATTTGTGTCCAGCTGTTCGTCGTCGCTTCCTTCGTTCCCATCCACCTCCCTTTAACCATAATGAAGGTAATGCTTGTAATGTGGAGCTGAGAGAGTTAGTCAAATTCGTCAAACAACACTTATCTAAACACACAACAGCCTTAGAGTCAGTTTTAATAGAATATTCGCTCTGAAGGAAGAGAACACTCCCATGGTTGCTGCAGTCAGTGCTCTGCGTGAAGATAATAGTGCGCTTGTCAAACAGACAGAATCGCTGCAAGCTGAAGTGCACTCTTCGCAAAATAAGCGCCTCGCGACACCAACAAATGTGCCGATGCTAAGCTCCAAACTACCAACACTTTGCAAAGTATTGCTCATTCATTTCGCTCACCCGCTGTTTCTCTTTGTGAGAGTGTACCATTCCGTGAGTAGATTAACGACTTCAGCTTTTAAGAGCATAGCTTTCTCTGATGGTGTTGGTAGAAGAGTTGGTAAAGCGCATGCACCAGCTTATCTGCAGAGTATGGTCGGACGAATGCATGCCTACTGATTATAACCTAAGTGTACTTTGCCCAATCCACTAGAAGGGTGATACTGCAATTCGCGCCAACTATTGCGGTATCAGCCTTCTTAACATCGCATATAATATTCTGTCGAGCGTATTGTGCGAGAGACTAAAGCCCACCGTCAATGAACTTAATTGGACCTTATCAGTGTGACTTTAGACCAGACCTGTTAAGTAATGATTACTAATCGTAATGAGTAGTAATTTAAATACTTTGGTTTTAGTGTAAAGTAATCAATTCTTTTCAAGTACAATTACGTTTTATCAATTAGTACTCGAGTACAACTACTTGTCATTGAATAGTAATTGGAATTACCATCAATTACCAAAAGTAATTGAAAGGAGTTGAAAGTAGTTGACAAAGTAGTTGAAGTACTTTTGACAATTACTTTCATTTACTTTCAATTCCTTTCGAGTACTTGATACCATTTTTATGTATTTCAAATATTTTTGTCTTTTTATTTATTTAATTTCATTTTATATAAATAAAGCGGAATAATTTAACGCTTATTTTAAAAATAAACTAGGTAAATATAAATAACTAATAGGTTGTTCAAACTCAATTTTTATTTTTACGAACAATATTTATAGTTAGCCTTCACAATGACCAACTTCTCGAATGAGAAGTCAGTCATGGACTGTCTGCTGGGGCAAAATACATTCATTTTCGAACTGAGGCAGGTCATTATCGATGTCGTCCATGTCTGGGGAAACCCCGTGCTCCTTGAACGCCTTCACAAAATTTGAACCGTTGTCAGTGACAGTCATGACGACATTTGAACTGTTTAGTCCAAAGGAGCTGTTTATGTCGCTAATGACCTGCGTCAGTTTTTCGGATGTATGTATACCAGTCAGTCTCCTGCAAGCTAAAGCAGCTGACCTTCTCTCCAATTTGTCATCCAACCAGTGGCACGTGTACCCGAAGAAGCTACGGTGATTACCCGACCATATGTCAGCCATTGTACAAAAATACTTAGCTTATGAGATATCAGCTCGTATTTTTTCCAACATATTATTATATTGGCCCTCCAATATCATCATGGCTGTCTGCCGGCTGGGAACTTTAAGTCCAGTCATTTCATATGACTCTCGGAAAGAGCGACGTTCAAAAAGTGAAACAGGCAGACTGCAATCCACAATAGCGAAACGAAGTTTTTTTCAAACTTCTGTTGTGCGGTTTGAATATCGGATTTGTCAGTCTGAAATATTGATTGTTATTAAATATTGCTTTATAAATTTTATTTCTGTATAATATTTACCTTCACAACCTTATATTTCTCAAATAATTCGCTATGTTTTCGTCTCAAATGTATGATGAAATTGGAGGTAACTCCCCCGGCCCCCTTTATGATACGTCCACAACCAGAACACTTCGCTTCCACTGAGACCTTGCCAGAAATTTCAACCTTTAATAGTTTTATCTAATTAATTTGTGAATTTTGTTTCTATTTAAATTATTGTACACAACATTGTTATTACCTCTACCAAAAAATTATTTTGTTATTAAAAATACATAAACGCAACATGCAATACAGCACTTCACAAACATAAGAACAAACTTGTTTCACATCCGTATAAAATTCTGAGCAAAAAATGCTGCTGGACGGTATGGCGTGTACCCGTGCCACTTTGGATGGAGAAGGTTCGTCCAAACGCAATCTTCGCTTACGCGATGGCTTTTCCGGTATAAAGTCGGGATCCGCAACGTTGTCATCAGCCGAAAAGTTATCCTCATCAAAAATATTACTCATTTTACTATATGGAGAAGAAAACGTTCGATTTTAGTAATGTGTTTTAGTATGAATATACATATATGCTTTACATATACACATCTCTGACAGTTGAATATATGTATGTATGTACTTTACATATGATCATTAAAAAACAGAAATAACCACAAAAAATCTGTGCACGTAAAATTATTTTCCTGCCTGTATGACGAAATTCATTCACACAATACTGTTGTGTTATTAGTAATTGCAATAACAAAACACATGTACACATATGTGTATAACTCCCGCCAAAAAACGAACTATATTCTATTATATATAAAATCAAATTATGTACTTACCAATATATGTATGTATATATATTAACACTGCAATTAATAACAAAAATTAATAATATTATACAAATAAATCAAACCGGATAATTAACAAAAACACAACAAATTCACTTGCACCTGTACGACCACGTAGCCTTTTTTATCATTTGTACTTTGTGCAAAAACAAAATTGATCAGCTGTTTATTATTTAGCAAAGAGCTATATTACGGTAGATGGCGCTATATAATAGTAGATTTATTGTCATTTATTTGCGATTCCAACAGCTGTATTTGAAATACATAAAAATGGTATCAAGTACTTGAAAGGAATTGAAAGTAATTAAAAGTAATTGGCAAAAGTACTTCAACTACTTTGTCAACTACTTTCAACTCCTTTCAATTACTTTTGGTAATTGATGGCAATTCCAATTACTATTCAATTACAAGTAGTTGTACTCGAGTACTAATTGAATCTCAGCTGAAAAGCAATTACTATTTAATTACAAATACTTTATGAAGTAATTGTATTGAGTAGTAATTGTACTCGAAATTTAACAGGTCTGCTTTAGACCAGGTAAATCTACCATTGGCCAGATATTCGACAGCACGAGAAGAAGTTGCCTTTATGATGCAATCTCTATACGGCTATGTAAAATGACGTTGATCAGTACCAACAGTACCAAATCGTGCGATTTTTTTAACCTGTTGCTGGAGAAGATAATTCGAGCCGCAGAACTAAATCGGTCAGGCACCATCTTTTATAAGAGTGTGCAGCTCCTGGCGTACGCCGATGTCATTGACATCATCGGTCTTAACAACCGCGCAGTTAGTTTTGCCATCTCCAAACTGGATAGAGAAGCAAAGCGAATCGGTCTGGAGGTAAACGAGGTCAAGACGAAGTATCTCCTGTCATCAAATGGACAGTCGGCACACATTCACGACTGGGATCAAACATCACTGTTGACAGTTATAACTTTGAAAAAGTAGAGAACTTCGTTTACTTAGGAACCAGCATTAACATCGATAATAATGTCAGCCTCGAAATCCAACTTGCCAACAAGTGCTACCTCGGACTGAGTAGGCAACGGAGCAGTAAAGTCCTTTTTTGACGGACAAAAACCACACTTTATAAATCTCTCATTATGCCCGTCTTATTGTATGACGCAGCAGCATACATAGACGATGAAGATATCTGATGAGAGGCCCCTTGGAGTGTTCGAGAGAAAGATTTATGGGCAATGGTGCCTTCGCAAGGACGTAGACATAGTGCTGCGGATTCGTACGAATGGATGAAATAGCTCCAGCCCTGAAGGTTTTTGACGCGGTGCCCGCGGGTAGTAGCAGAGGAAATGGAAGGCCTCCTTTCCGTTGGAAAGACCAGGTGGAAAAAGACTTGACTATACTTGGGATTTCCAACTGGCGCCAGTTAGCAAAAGATAGGGACAGCTGGCGTGCTTTGTTGACCTCGGCCAAAATCGCTTAGGCGGTTGATGCGCCAATTAAGTAAGTAAGTAAGTGCCTTTGCGGTCGCGAATACCGTAGAAGATGGAACGATCAGCTGTACGAGCTTTATAACGACATAGACATAGTGCAGCGAAATAAGATCCCGCGCTTCGCTATCTCGGTTATGGCGTTCGAATGGATGAAAGCGCTACAGCTCTAAAAGTATTCGACGCGGTACCCGCTGGTGGTAGCAGAGGAAAAGGAAGGCGTTGGAAAGATCAAGTGGTAAAGGACTTGGGTACTCTAGGTATTTCCAACTGGCGCCAGTTAGCGAAAGAGAGAAAAAACTTGCGTGCTATTCTAAGCTCTGCCCAAATCGCATAGGCGGTTTTCGAGCTAATGAAGTAAGTAAGTATGCACTTGGTGGGAGTGTGCTAGCTGCGGTTCAACGGAGACTACGTGCTTTTTCAGTATATCTTAGCAATTCTGATACCATCTTTGATCAGTTTTGTATTTTTTTAATTGGATCACTTGGTTATGGCTCCTTATATCTTATTTCATCATATATTCCGCCCATTAGCAATTACGACATCTATAAAGAACACACAGATAATATTGTTCATATAGTTCTTAACAACATAGGTGATAATCAACTGTGTGTTTTTGGAGATTTCAACCTTCCCAATATCTCGTGGTCTGGAAGGTTCTCCAACCAATATTACAGCTGCGCATGAGTCGTATTGCATAGATAATATCTGAAGTCTAGATTAAGCTCAAATTAAGTATTTTACCAATAAGCTTAATCGATTTCTTGATCTCGTTTTCTTCAGTCCGAATATTAATGCCACTATTTCCCAATGTTTTTCCCCATTTTGTCCAACAGACAAACATCATGTTTCCTTATCTCTTAAGGTTGAATTTTATGAATTCTCTCACATTAACTACGTAGATAAAGTTACTTTCAAATTTGGTTGTTGTGATTTTGCTAAACTTAACTTTTGCTTTCTTGAAACCAACTGGGAGAACTTGTTTCTGGCTTAGATGTTGCTAGTTTATCTGCGGTCAAATATATAATAAGTTCAGGAAATCTAAGACTCAATCTCATTTTACTCAGTACCAGCAATTTTGAAAAAATTCAACTGCTGAAATAAGTTTCTCTACAGAAACAACATCCTTAGTGTAGAATCGAACATCAAATCGAATCCAAAAACTTGCTAGTATTCCTTGAGCCTTATGTCTTGCAGAAAAATTTGCTAGTACACCTTCAGAAGTCGCCAATTTATTTATTTTTATTTATTTATTTGTTTATAATTGGAAAACATTAGTACACTATGATAATAAGATATTTTATAGTACAACAAGATAAAATAACCTGTACATTTTCAGAACTTAGTAGAATTTTCACTTAAGGATTAACATTAAGTAAACTTAACGAATTAAACTAGTAACTACAGAAATAATCAAAAAATAATTACATAGGGATTTGAAACAAATAATAGTAAAGATAGATACATGGTCAGTGTGTCCTATATTAGGTCACTAAAATAATTAAAGATGGATTTCTTAAAGTTGCTCTTGCTTAGTTTGTTTCTTACATTAGCAGGAATAGAATTCCAAAAACGGATAGCGCTGACAAAAAACAGTCTCGCCGATGCTAAAGTGCTAAAGTAAGGGACTATAAGATCTGTTACTCGAACTGACTTAGTAAATAATAGCTCTTCGTACAGGTAGTTAGGAGATTTTTGGGTGATAATCCTATATAAAAATATGCAGTTACGGGCTTTTAGATATGCCGATATTTCGCATCCCACGATACTTCTTTTCCACGGCGAGATGTGCTCAAGTCTTGATAGCCCGTAGACGTAGCGAGTTACATCATTAAATAATACCTCAACTTTACGCATCGAGTCACCATCAAGCCTACTATAAACTACCTCAGCGTATGTAATTTGAGGCATAATGACTTGTAAAGCTAGCCGACGCACTATGGTCGGAAACATCACTTTTCTTGGCCAAAACTATTAAAACTTAAAATAACGGAATTTTTAACTGGAATTTGAATTTGCAGTATAATTTAAGTGTTTTTGTATAAAATAATTAACTTTTTTTTTAAATTATCAACATTTAGAATTAAAATTAAAAAAAAAAATTTTACATAGAATTTTTTTTTCTTTTCTTTTTTTAGTTCTAAATGAGAAAATATACGATACTAACGAGTAAATATGTTGTTGAAAATATGATTTACACACGTATTTACGAAAATATTAAAATTTTATTAATTATATTGAGAATGACCAGAGCTGCTGTCAAAACCGGAGCTAAATATGTATAATTTCCGTTGATATGAAGTTACCCGTAATTGTCGCAAATACTACATCTCTACAATTCTTTTAGCCGTATGGTTTAAAAGCATTTGTAAAGGAACCTTTGCATATTTGTCGTCTACAAGTACACCATCGGGTCTGCACTTACTTTTTATTGCTAATATATTATCATAGGGTGGATAAATATTAGCGTTACGTTCCTTGCTAGAAGTCCGGATGGAACAGTATTGGCTCTTCGAAAAACTGTTTTCGAGAAGAAATGCTAACGCTTCCTCATCAGACATTACAATAGGTGCTTTTACATCATCGAAATATTGCTTCCTAATCTTGGATGGTCTTGATGGACTTTCGATGGTTTCTTTTAAAACAACTGCCAAATCTACTTGTCCTTCTTTTCTAGCCGAAAATGATGCTGCTTGAACTACCATATTTGTTTCGTTGTGTTCTGACATCGAGAGATTTGCTAATTGTCTGCTCTTACTTCGTTCAGAATTCTCAGAGTACTTAAGTTGCGGACGTCCTGTTAGTGATAAAATTTTTTCATCTGGGCTTAGTTCTACTGTGCATTGAGTCTCTGTGGAAGCGATTTCTAAATTTATTTGCCTGTTTATTACAGTTTCTGAACAAAGCCAGCCAAAATATTTAATTTTAAAATCATCTAATCTTCTATAACACTTTTCCAACTTTGCAGACAAATTGTTGTTAAGCATGCGTGCTTTTTTGTTAAATAAAATAGCATTCATCTGAAATGTTATCGGCTCCACATTTTTGTATAAAATAATTTATTAGTGCGTCCTTATTTTTTCCTTTCTTCTGCTTGGTCAACCAAATATCAAAAACTGCTGAATTCTGTAAACAAATGACGACTGAAAAAAAAATTTACTCAAAAACCGCAAAAACCCGCAAATCGAGATAAACATTTTCAAAAACTAAACACTTCAAAATAATTTTGGTTTTTAATCTTATGCTTAACACTCCTAAACAAAATGTGTTAAGCTTACTCAAACTTAAAAAATAAAATAAATTCCAAAATGTTAAAGACTTTTGGAAAAAGTTATTTTATTTTTTAGAGTATCCAATTTTTGAGTATTATATTTTACAAAAGTAATAAACTTACCATCACCTTCGTTTTCCATTTAAACTTTTATTTAACACGCTTTGTTTTCAGCTTTAACAAGCAATTGAAGTAAGCACTATAAAACACCGAAAGCAATTCTGTTTACAAATGAAGCAAACAAATTAAACTTCGATGACTCACCGAATAACGGTCAATTGCATATTACAACAACAAAATTCTCTTTTGGTTGTTTTGGAGTGTTGACTACTAGATTTCAAAAACAACCACATATTTCGTGAGTGTAAACATTTTGACTTTTGGCCAACGAAATGAAATTTCCGACCATAGTGCGACGTCTAGTTCTTAGTCGAGTATAATACCCAGACATCTTTATATTTCGCAGAGTGGAATACACTTTTCCAACAAATGCATTGACATGATCTTTGCATGTTAAGTTAGAGTTTATAACAAATCCAAGATTTGTTACTTTAGTAACAATCTTCAGTGGACTGTTGTCAATGTGAATCGGAGGTAGGAAATTTGTGTTTTTGAATTTTTTGTTTATAATAGGCAAGATCAATGACTTACTAGAGTTAAGATCTAAACCATTGGCATTCGTCCAAAAAAAGATATTAGATAGCTCCGTGTTAACATCATAACACAAACGATCCACCTGCAATAGAGGTGCGGACAAGTAAAGCTAAATGTCATCAGCATATGCATGAAGATTTGCAGACTGGCAAACAAGAAACACGTCATTAACAAATAAGCTGAATAAAAGCGGACCAAGCATAGACCCCTGCGGAACCCCAGCGGGTACTAACTTCAATTGCGAAACCACAGACCCAATTCGTACCCGTTGAAGTCGACCTGATAGGTATCTAGTCATTAGTTGCAGAGCACTTTTGCTGAAACCGAAGTAATGTTTTTTTTTTTTGCATAATAGTACATGATTAACAGAATCAAAAGCTTTTGAGAAGTCTAGTAGACAGAGCAAAGTCAAATGGTTCCTATCAAAGGGTTGTCGAATATCGTCCAGTATTTTTAATACAGCAGTATTACAACTATGGTGTTTTCGAAAACCGGATTGGAAAACTGAGAGAAGATTACAAGTCTGTATATGTATTGTAATCTGCTCAGCCATAATTTTCTCAAAGACTTTGGAAAGGGCAGACAAGATACTAATTGGACAGAAATCATTCAGACAACACGCGGAATTCTTTTTTGCGACAGGCAAGACACTAGCAATTTTCCATTGATGAGGAAAACAAGAAGTTGCAATACAATGGTTTATGATGTGGGTAAGTGTTCCTATGATAAGAGGCAGCACAACCTTTATGAATTTAATAGGAAGTCCATCTTCACCCACAGCATTAGAACTTAAATCGAGAACACACCTCCCTACATCAAATTCATTAGCAGCAGAAAACTCAAATAGTGCACTATCAACACACAAATTATAACATGGAACAAGCGGGAGAACGACTTCACTTGAACGACATGTACCAAGAAAGGCATCGTTAATGGTGTCAGGAGGTAACGTACACAAAACATCCGGTGGCAGATTAGGATCAAGTTTAGTTTCAAAATATGCCCACTTTTGATAAGGTCCGATTTTACTTACATCTACTGTGCAATTTATTCCTCAGCTTAATAGCGAACTGGACTTTTTGCTGAATTTTTTAGTTTTAGTTTTTCTAATGATGACATTGAAGATTCATTCTCTGTGTGTCATTATAACCTGCCTTCAGCACTAAGTTTTCGTTCACCAAGTTGATTGTATATACACGGACTTCTTCAAAGTCTTCAAGTCTTCAAGTCTTTGGTTTTCACTCTATATTTCTTGAGTGGCTAAAATCCTATTTAAGTAATAGCTGCTTCGTGGTCTCGATCGAAGGGGTAACCTCTACTCCCTTTATTTCATCATCTGATGTACCTTAGGGAAGTATCCTAGGACCTTTGTTCTTCGTTATTTTTATAAATGATATAGGCAGCTGTTTTTCGTTCTCGAGATTCCTACTTTATGCGGACGACCTAACAGTTGTTTCTTAGATAAAGACCCCTGAAGATGCTTCTTGGGTTCAAAATGAAATTAATAGCCTATACTTATGGTGTTGTCGGTCTCACCTCCATCTCAATATCAACAAGTGCTATCATGTTTCGTTCTCGAAAATACGAAACATTGTTCGAACGTCATATGGTATCTCTGGTACTTCCCATCAGTCTGTTGACGAGACCAAAGACCTTGGGGTAATTTTCGATGCCTCTTTTTTATTCAATAACTATATAAATTCTATCATATCAAAATCATATGCACTGATGGGTTTTGTACGTCGGAATAGTTCTATCTTTATTGATCCATACACTCTGAAATTACTTTACACGTCTTTTGTTCGTCCAAAACTTGAATAAGCTGCATTCATTTGGAGACCTCATAATAGATTTGCTATTTAAATAATTGAACGTATTGAAAAGATTTTTCTTCAATATGCTTTATCTTCCCTTAATTTTTCCACTCTCGTCCCTCCCTACAATTCCCGAATCCTCTTGATAGATCTTAAGACCCTAGCATGCAAAGGGACTATTCTTCCTTTGTCTTTCGTGCATGGATTGATAAGTGGTGAAATCGATTGCCACCCATTAATGCTTTATATTCAATTTCTTATTCCGGCGAGGACACTTCGTTTTAGCTTTCTATTTTACCTCAAGAGCCTTGGAACGAATTATGCAAGAAATGCCCCATTAACGCGTTCACTTCGAGAACTCAACGAGATTTCGAATTCTACCCTGCTTGATTTTTCCTTGCCCAAGAATGTGTTTTCTAAATTATTGAATTCTATTTTGTTTTAGTGCTTCCATAAGAACCTCTGCAGTATCCTCCAAGTTTGCGTTTTAGTCAGTAAGAACTTGTAGTTTATTTGACTTTTGAAATAAGGAAAAAAAGTGAGGTTATGTTTATCAGGCTGGCTAAGCGCCACACATATCCTGATTGGTTCCTAGTGATCCCAAATGGAGATATCCTTAAGTGAATCGGTAGTAGACATCATCTAGGATGCCAACGCTTTTGGCGAAATTAAAAAGAGATTGAAGGCTGTTTTAGCGCCTTCAAGCTGATTAAACTGCGGAGCTCCGAAATAGTTAAGGCGTGATCTTGCTACAGCTGAACCTATACTAAGATGTGCTCCAAGGTCTCCCTTGATCCTACGTCCCTGCACTTTCTGCATACACCAATAATCGTAATCGTATTTTGACCGCGTGTGTCGCTAATAGACAATGCCCTGTCAGAATACCTATAAAGATTTATCAGTCTCTTCGTGACAGCGATAGTACCCATCGAGCTTTCGTGTTTTCTTTAGGCTTGGATATGGATTGTTCAATTTTGCAGGAGGTTAATGCATTCCACCTACTAATTGTTCGACTTTTCGTCTCCTCGGCTATTTCATTGTATATAGTTTGTACAGGTTTCTTTCTGCATACAATTTTTTTGTTCGAGTCCTGAGTTAATCGCCCAATAGATATACCGTTGCCTGTTTGCTGCTGCCCTGTCTTTGGATTCCCTGCTTGGAATAATCTGCAGTGGTCCGGCAGCTTAACCGCCTGCCGGATGTCAAGTTCCACGCAGTACATCCCCGCTCCTACATCGTCTTTCATTTAAGAGCCCTCCGTAAATATGTTGAAAGTCTTCTGATTTAGCTTCATGCCTTTACGCCAACCATCTTACTCGATAGTAGTCCGACCACACCTCTTTTAGTTACTGAACTATGTCCGAAGGTTTTCTATGTAAACTCGCCTGCCGCCAACAGCCTTCCCGCAGATTATCTGCGAGGTCTTCCGCGGCAAGGTGGATTGGCGACATTCTGAGTATATTTTCTACCGCGGCCGTTAAAGTAGTTTTCAGTGTACCCGTTATACATAGTTAGGCGCTGAATCCTTTCCATTTGTTTGAGATATGTGGATTATTTTGTTACGGCCCACCACACCAGCATTCCGTAGGGTGAGATTGGCATCACTATTGCTGTGGTGTACCAATGCATTAGGGTGGGGACAGACACCAAGTAACATCCAGCAACTGTTTGCATGTGTATAGCGCATTACTGTCCTTTTTTGCCTTATTCTCAACATTGCGTTTCCCCACCAATTTACTGTCCAAAATCAGTCCATGCTTGCGTTGGGGTTTAGATTTTAGTTCCGTGCCGTTAAGTTTCGGCAGCCTCCAGGTGGGAAATTGTTACCTCCTCGTGAAGAGTATCATGCCAGTTTTTTTCGAATTCGGTCCCAGTCCTATTTAAGTAGCCTATGGGTGAATTTCTTCGGGATTTTCGTTCATTATGTAACTTTCGGTATCTAGGAACTTTTCTGAAACTATTTTTGCAATGGTATCCGCAAATACGCAGCTAGTTTGGGTGCCTTTCATTCAAATTTAATCTGTAACTCGATTCAAAATAACAATTGTCTCGAATTCGAACTTTTTTCTACTCGAGTTTCATATCAGCCTTCCATTCACTTTTATTCAACATTTGATTTTCCATAGCAAACAAAACAATTACAAAAAACTAAAAACTTATCTAAACTTACAAATTTTATTGTCCCTTTAACAGGAATAATGTATGACTGTTCGCGAAACGTATGTAAGTGTAAAAAACCAAACAAATGCTGTAGAATTAAAGTTAGCAGATTTCATTTTCCAACAAAGGTGGAAGGGTAAGCCCAATAAAGTCGCAACTTCTGATTTCTACCAAAAAACAATTAAATCATTATTTTTTAATTCAGGAGTGTAGGTGACAATATGATCAATCGTTATTTCTGATCGTTCAAAATTCAACTATCAATGACAATTTATATTTACAATAATATGAACATATCGACAGTTTGACATCTCTACTATCTAGATTATTGTGCTAAAGTAGGTGAATTGGTGGGGCGAACGGTGGATGATTGATCTTCAATTCATATGACTTATGCCAAACATTTTGAGCTACCCCTTTGCGGGCGACATAACCCTGATTCCAATACAGTGGTATAGCAGGAGATAATTTTAGATCTTCAATTTGCTTATTAGGTGGCGCGAATCACGACGCACATCAGCTGGTACGAGTATTCAATTAAACTGTTTCAGTTTCCTTGTAGGTTTGAAATAATTGTTTGATAATACGCAGAGAAGTTAACCGTGAACCAGAAAACTCCCTGGAGTCATGTATTTATAATATTACAATTTTTAAACCGATTGTGTTCAAATTCAAATTTTGTTATACCTGCATGATGAAAACGAAAAATCAAGGAGTTGGCCGTATAGTAAAACACTCGCTAGGTGGAGCTTCAGTCGATTTATTTTTATTTATATATTTATTTAATTATTTATTTTTTTAATCAGCTACGGAATACATCATTCGAATATATGTTTACTAACTACGGCTTAATATAATCATTATTGGCAAATGTAAACACTTTTTTATTATAAAACTTTTTATTTTTCTGTTGGCCTAGTAAATGTTTATATTTTATAATTTTATTGAGCTCAAGGCCAGTTTATGGAAGATTTGTTTGTGAAAAAACAACAACAGTTTTTAATGGTTGAAGTTATAGTACTATTTCGGAAATCACCACATTTCCTCATCAGACTTCTTTTTTGATTATTAAATTAAATTATTTTTAATTTTAATTTTTCATAACCACTTCTCTCAGGCTTTGAACCCGGGAGCTCGGAGTTGCAGAGCCAATACGCTACCTATCGTGCTACGCTAGCCGAGTTGGCTGTTGTGTTTATTTCATCTTCCTTAAACAAACCAACTACAAACAAGAGCAACTGATCTGCCGCTATTTAACTTGTTTGTGTGGTTGTTGTTTGTGTTTTTATTTTGCAAATTCTGTTTTACTTTACATTATATGCATTTTTAAGGCGTGCTCATCCTTGTCTACAAATGTTTGTTCTTTTTTCTGTTGGCCTAAAGTGGTTATGAAAAATTAAAATTAAAAATAATTTAACGCTTATTTTAAAAATAAACTAGGTAAATATAAATAATTAATAGGTTGTTCAAACTCAATTTTTATTTTTACGAACAATATTTATAGTTAGCCTTCACAATGACCAACTTCTCGAATGAGAAGTCAGTCATGGACTGTCTGCTGGGGCAAAATACATTCATTTTCGAACTGAGGCAGGTCATTATCGATGTCGTCCATGTCTGGGGAAACCCCGTGCTCCTGGAACGCCTTCACAAAATTTGAACCGTTGTCAGTGACAGTCATGACGACATTTGAACTGTTTAGTCCAAAGGAGCTGTTTATGTCGCTAATAACCTGCGTCAGTTTTTCGGATGGATGTGTACCAGTCAGTCTCCTGCAAGCTAAAGCAGCTGACCTTCTCTCCAATTTGTCATCTAACCAGTGGCACGTGTACCCGAAGAAGCTACGGTGATTACCCGACCATATGTCAGCCGTTGTACAAAAATACTTAGCTGATGGGATATCAGCTCGTATTTTTTCCAACATATTATTATATTGGCCCTCCAATATCATCATGGCTGTCTGCCGGCTGGGAACTTTAAGTCCAGTCATTTCATATGACTCTCGAAAAGAGCGACGTTCAAAAAGTGAAACAGGCAGACTGCAATCAACAATAGCGAAAAGAAGTTTTTTTCAAACTTCTGTTGTGCGGTTTGAATATCGGATTTGTCAGTCTGAAATATTGATTGTTATTAAATATTGCTTTATAAATTTTATTTCTGTATAATATTTACCTTCACAACCTTATATTTCTCAAATAATTCGCTATGTTTTCGTCTCAAATGTATGATGAAATTGGAGGTAACTCCCCCGGCCCCCTTTATGATACGTCCACAACCAGAACACTTCGCTTCCACTGAGACCTTGCCAGAAATTTCAACCTTTAATAGTTTTATCTAATTAATTTGTGAATTTTGTTTCTATTTAAATTATTGTACACAACATTGTTATTACCTCTACCAAAAAATTATTTTGTTATTAAAAATACATAAACGCAACATGCAATACAGCACTTCACAAACATAAGAACAAACTTGTTTCACATCCGTATAAAATTCTGAGCAAAAAATGCTGCTGGACGGTATGGCGTGTACCCGTGCCACTTTGGATGGAGAAGGTTCGTCCAAACGCAATCTTCGCTTACGCGATGGCTTTTCCGGTATAAAGTCGGGATCCGCAACGTTGTCATCAGCCGAAAAGTTATCCTCATCAAAAATATTACTCATTTTACTATATGGAGAAGAAAACGTTCGATTTTAGTAATGTGTTTTAGTATGAATATACATATATGCTTTACATATACACATCTCTGACAGTTGAATATATGTATGTATGTACTTTACATATGATCATTAAAAAACAGAAATAACCACAAAAAATCTGTGCACGTAAAATTATTTTCCTGCCTGTATGACGAAATTCATTCACACAATACTGTTGTGTTATTAGTAATTGCAATAACAAAACACATGTACACATATGTGTATAACTCCCGCCAAAAAACGAACTATATTCTATTATATATAAAATCAAATTATGTACTTACCAATATATGTATGTATATATATTAACACTGCAATTAATAACAAAAATTAATAATATTATACAAATAAATCAAACCGGATAATTAACAAAAACACAACAAATTCACTTGCACCTGTACGACCACGTAGCCTTTTTTATCATTTGTACTTTGTGCAAAAACAAAATTGATCAGCTGTTTATTATTTAGCAAAGAGCTATATTACGGTAGATGGCGCTATATAATAGTAGATTTATTGCCATTTATTTGCGATTCTAACAGCTGTATATGAAATACATAAAAATGGTATCAAGTACTTGAAAGGAATTGAAAGTAATTGAAAGTAATTGGCAAAAGTACTTCAACTACTTTGTCAACTACTTTCAACTCCTTTCAATTACTTTTGGTAATTGATGGCAATTCCAATTACTATTCAATTGCAAGTAGTTGTACTCGAGTACTAATTGAATCTCAGCTGAAAAGCAATTACTATTTAATTACAAATACTTTATGAAGTAATTGTATTGAGTAGTAATTGTACTCGAAATTTAACAGGTCTGCTTACATATTTTCTCAAAAACAAGCACAATAAACTCGCCAACTAGTTCTTATAATTTTCACTAAATAAAATCCTCTTTGTTTGTAACGGCTTCTAGGTTTTTTTACTTGCACTTGATTGAAAGAATGTAGAGTAAGTGTAGGCTACATTATACATTGCTTGCTTAGACGAAAAAAAAAATTAACAGTAGTATTTAGGTCGGTGAAACGGTTTGTTGCCTGCAGTCTACCATACGTTAAAGACGGTTATAACCACTCCAGGTAGTGAGATATCTATATACTGAAATTCATTCGTGTAGATGGTGGACCAACCTTAAAAACTATCTTAATTATAACAGGTGATTTTGATTATAAGTTTGTCGGGATATGTCCGATCAACTGTGTCATTGGCCGTCGAATTCGGAACCAACAAAGTGGCACTCATGCCGGACTTATCCAGCTGTATTTTCAGCCATATATGTAGGTTAATATATATGTAGTTTTAATTTGCTTTAAAAAAAAAAAAAAATAATAAAAAACACCTAAATCATGCGTCTTAATTTTAAATATTCGTTAATCTTTTTTGCAGGATGAGGCGCGTAAGAGAGCAGCTTCAACGTATTTGGTGGAAAGTACAGATATGCCTCCTCCTCGTTATCAAAAGGATGGCACCATGCCAGTCGTATACTCCAGTAATATAGGTAAATAATTAATAGACATACCTACATATTTATTCATTGTTATTCTGAATAATAGGGTAGATAAATTGTTTTCAAATGCGTTAAGCATAAACTCAATCAAAAGTTTCAAATTTACTTTGTAAGAACTACTTGGCCATAATTATAGTCAAGTTGAAGTCGACTCTAAAGTTAGTAGTTTTTCGACATACTTTTCGATGAGATATCTGACAAAAAAGCTGATGCTAACTTTAGAGCCGGCTTCAACTTGACTATAATTATGGCCCATTATTTTTTACCTTGTGCGGCTTAAACATTATATACATATAAAATAGTGACTAACGCCCTCAAATTAATTTGGTTTGTTACAAGCAACCCTGCAACAACAATGCGCTTCAACCATTTGTACTTTTGCATATGTCATAATAACGTTCCTTATAAATGCACCTCTGCAATTCGCAATCGGCTTATGGAAAAGTTGGTACAGTTGTCAATTGACTCTAATTAGAAGCTCATTTTAACTCAAGCTACCAATAGCATACTATATGTATTTACCCCCATTTTTTGGACATCGGAACATGAGCCTGGTGATCCGTATGACTTACAGTCATGCGAAAGTGTATTCTATGGGATTGCGACATGCCTTAATCGCCTGCTGTAATTTCGAAAATCTGCCTTCATTCGGAGCCCATGAATAAATCACTATGCTCATTGCCCTTAAAGCATTACCCCGCTCTTTCAAAGTAGAGCATACTATGTGGTGGTTATGCATACTTCGCACAACTTTCGCATAACATTTGAGAGCTTCGCACAACCTTATGTACCTAATGCTGGTTATGCTTTTCACAATAAAACTTATCAGCCCTGTCAGCCGCCAAATAACAATAAATGGCTATTAACGTAGTAAAGTCATTCACGGTATGCTCACCAAAACAGCTGATCTTTGTGAAGTATATGGAAACGCATCTTGATACAAAATTTTAAAGCAGGCTGAGTTATTTTTTACAATGAATTAGCAAATATAATATTTCCTCAAACGCAAGGCGAAATAGTCCATGAACACCACATTGTTTCCGTTAACGTGACGTCACAAGATCTCTTGCTAACAATCCTTCGGTGTGGCTCTTGGGGCACTTTTAAGGAAGAAACTCCGCCTTTTGCGATAACGCACTTTCCCAACTCTGTTCTAATTAGGCACAAAATAAATAACACCAATATGCAATACATTTATTCATTTCATGAGCAACTATACAAAATATTCTTTCAATAAAAAGCACAAACCAAATGCGACATGCTGAGTATATTTTTAGTGCACCCGAAATACATAGTAAGGCGAGGCGCTGAATCCTTTCCATTGGCTTGACATAAGTGGATTTTCTTGTTGCGGTCCACTACACCAGCGTTCCGTAGAGTGGTGTTTAGGTTTTAATTCCGTGCCTTTCAGCTTCGGCAGCGTCCAGGTGGGAATTTCATACCTTCTCATGAAGAGTATCAGTATTCACATAGACAAGCAATTTGAGCAGTCCATTGGTGAATTACTTCAAGAGTTTCGTTTATTATGTTACTTACAGTGTCTAGGAACTTTCCTGAAATTATCATTGCAATGTCATCCGCATTTACAACTAGTTTAATAGGTCATTTACCACTAGAAGCCATCGGAGCTACGATAGTACACCTACTTCCGATGTCCTTCGATCACTTACTTGGTCAGTCTAGCTTAGTTCCACTGCACTCTGATTTTCCTACAGCTTAGTAGGCTTTCAAACCATAGGTAATCAGCGAGTTCTACCTTAGTCGTTTCTAAGCTATTTAAAACATCCCCTTTGACACTTTATTAAAAGCTCCACTTAGATCCAAGAAAACTCCCAGAGAATATTCCTTGTACTCCTGGGCTCTCTACGTTTAGTACCAGCTAATGAAGCGCTTCTCTGTCAATAGTCCGTTAGTCGTTAAGCGTATGTTTTAAGTTATGTTCGCTTTGTTCTCAAATATCCTGTAGGTGTCGCGTCACTGTCGTCAGCTGGTTAGGCAAACTCAGAGATAGGTGTCGTCCCACAATCGGCCATCCTGCGATCAATGGAGGATTCCACCTGAACTCGGCAAACGTAACAGTACGCCCAGGTCCTTCGTGGTCCCCTACCTTCTCGATTTCATAACGACCGTGTTCCAGTTTCTTGACAATTTTATACGGCCCCAAGAACTTCGGCCTCAGCCTCCAGTTCGTTCCATACTGAGTCGGTTGTATGGCCACTAGCTCGTTGACGTCGTAGTAGGCTTCTGCTTTACGTCGAACATTGAATGTTCGCTTGTTCTCTTGCTGGATGATAGCGATAATATCTTGTGCTTGCTGGCGAGTGCTCTCCCTCTCAGCTTCAAGTTCATTCGACGGCCTCTACTTCGAGTAAGTTCTGCAACTCGGGTAACCGCTTTTGGTGCCTTTCGGAGGTGTGCTATTTAGGATCTGCTGCCATCGATCCACATGCTTATACCAATTATTGGGATCTTCGTGACACGGCTTGGATAACATGCGCACGATGATACAATGCATACGCTCCACCTGGCCGTTGATCCGTGGAACACCCGTTGCTACCAGCAAATGTTGAATCTTTTCAGCTTCACAGTAACCTTTGAAGAGGTGTGAGGTGAAAGCCGCGCCTCTATCGGTGATTATACGCGCAGGATTCCCTAACACCGATGTCTGCTTTTGGAGGCGGTCAACTAATGCTTCTGCGCCCGTGTTCCGCGTAGGGTATAGCCACACAAACTTCTACCACCATTTGGTCGCCTCCATCGGCCCGACGTGGTCGATGTGAAAGGTTGTCAGTGGTTTATCCTCCTTACAGATAGTATTGAGATAGCCTTCCTTCTTCCCAGATTTTGCATCCGTAATCAGGCACTCCACGCAACTCTGTACCACTCTTTCTGCCTTCTTGCTTAGCTGTGGAATATAAAACGTCTTCGCAACCGTCTCTTTGGTTCTCTTAACGGAGAAGTGCCCCTGTTCTATCGTGATGATCTCGTTCTCCATAAGTGTTGGTACAACTATGAGTTCCTTTGTCGTATTCAATCATCGCATAATTGAGCTTATTTTACTCGGTGACTTAGCGAATGCTTTAACATGAAGCATGACACCCTGCTCAACACATCGACATGACGCATCTTTGTTCCGCTGCGGTGTTCGATCTCGTAATTGAAGTCCTGCAAGAACATAGCCCTACTGGTTACTCTTCATGGAATATCTCGCTTCCTCATTGTCATGGTGAACGCATTTTTCGAGGGCTTCCACGATGCTAACACCTCCAATTCATACGAATGGTATCTCTCTTCACTCGGCTTGGCCTTACGGCTCATGTATTGAATGGGGTGGAGTTCTTGGTCATCGGCATATTTCTGCAACATTACGTCTCCGTAGCCGTACATACTGGCGTCCGTGTGGACTTCGGTCACTGCATACAGTTACAGTTACAGTTATACAGTTTCAAAACTGGCGCACGTGTCAAGGCCGATTTCAGTTGCTGAATTGCCGCTAGCCGCTCATCTTTTATCTCGAACTTCACATCTTTCCTCGACAAGTCTGATAATGGCCTGTCGATAGTGTTGAAATATATATGAACAATTAAATATTAAATGAGCATAAATTTTATTCTTAAAAAGTTAAATTTAATAGTATGAATAAAATAAGTAATACAGAAAACTTCACTGCGTTAACGATCGATCTGTTTTAACTTCAGAATGTTTTTACAAAAAATGTCTTTTTAAGTTTTTGTTACATTAATATAACGCCTCGCTATTCGCACAAATAAAATCGCTGTATTTGTCTACAAATTCACCAAAATTCAAAACGGAGAAAAAGTCCCGACTGGTCGCATTGTACTAACATTTTATCTTTTCAAAGTCCCTATTGATATTGACATTGCTTGGTACTCAATAATAGTAGAAGAGGATTTCCCCACACCCATACGTTGCCGGAACTGCCAACTGCTCGAACATACCTCAAAAAAATGCAACAATAATCCCACTTGCGAGACTTGTAATTTTCCCCCATACCAACCTGAAAAATGTTTACGCACAATGTGCGCAAACTGCTTAGCCGCTCACTCAGCATTCTTCAAAGATTGTCCACTGTACGTACAACAAAAGCAAATAGTCAAAATAAAAACACAAAACAAATGTAGTTTTAACGAAGCCAGACGTTTGTACAAAATACAAAACTCAATAAGCGGTAATCTGAAACAAACTTACTCTTCGGTCACGAATTCCACCCAACCTACTCACAAAACTCAAATGGTGACGCACTCACAAATAATGTCAATATCTCTGCAGAATCACCGCAAAATAAAAACGAAACAAACCATAGCCCAGCCGATCTACAAACTTCACTCTCTTCCTATATAACTTCTTTCGGCGCTCTTCCATGCACAAATACCGTACCCATTGCTAACACAAACAAGAATCTGACGACAGCCAACACTCAAGCACCCACAACCACTTTGCCCACTCAAACCGCATCATCTGTTTCTACTCAAAGCTTCCATCCCATTACAAGCCAAAATATCTCAGGTAACACTCAAAACATCTTCACCACCACAAATGGCTCTCAGTACTCCGTTTCTCTTTCCGAACAACATTTTTTAACAGAAGATCATCCTCTCACTCCCATATCCCAGTATGACATTGAACATGTCAACACAGACAATAACAGCAGGAAGAACAATATTAACAGCGATCGCCCGGACCGCATACTAGATATAGGTTATTTTTGTTTAAAATAACCTATTAGTACTAAGACTTCGTTTATACAGTTAGTTGATGATCCTCAATATTCTTCAATGGAATATGAAAGGATGTCTTAACAACAACATAGAATTGGAAACCCTAATAAAAGATCGCCACCCTCAAGTAATTTGTCTCCAAGAAACCCATCTGAAACATAATTTTACACCTTACACCCAAAAACAATACTAAGCCTACCTACACAACTTTCCTCAGTTTAATCATTGTAAACAGGGCTGTGGATTGCTCATCCGTAAAAGCCTTTCTCATAAAAGCAATATTACTCTGTGGTGATTTTAATAGCTGGAGCCCACTATGGGGCTCACCAAACGCCAATCGCAGAGGCATGGTAATTGACAGAGCTGTAAAAATTTGCAATCAACTTTTTTAGCAATCAATGATTGAACTACTAGTTCGATTGCAAATGAAAGTTTATTGCTTTTTTGTGATTGAAAAAAATTACAATCTGCAATCAATTATAAATCATGATTGCAATAACTTTGATTGTAAGAAGTTTTGATTGCAATGATTGCTATTGCAATCAAATCACTGATTCAATCAAACATGTTTATTGCAATCTCAAAAATGCAATAATTTATTTACGTTTATTACGTTTTACAATATTTGCTATGAAGTCATCTTATTTGTTTTACAAGCTTACGCTTGACATCTGCAGAAATGCTCTCGTCTATGGAAAAAAGTAAATAGGCCTAGTACATCGGAAAAGTTAAGGGCTGTAGTGGGATGCCTATTGAAATATCCTGTGGCTACAAGATGGAACTCCATGCACGATTCAATAAAGGACCTGCTAAAGCATAAATTTTAGGTGAATGACGTGATGCAGATATTTCACGAAGAATTATTTACCGAGTCAGAATTTAGTTACTTGCAAGAATATCTGGATTTGTTAAATCCGATCGCAGAAGCCATTGACTTTCTGCAAAGAAGTCAAGGTATGGTATATGGATTTCTCCGCCCGACCTTTGCCAGAACACGCGCTAAGTACGCGCATATCATAGCAACTGAAGCCAATAAAAGTTGTTCGGATTTGACTATGTCTGTAATGAAGGCCATAGAGAATAGGTTTTCGAATTATTTTACCTTGACTAAGAGTGTGCATGATGCCATCATAGCATCAGTACTCTGTCCACAAGCGAAATTTCTGTTTGGCAAAATCCTAAGCTAAGTTTAGCAAAAACGAGCTGTTGCTTACTTATTAAAATAACTTTTCTTAAACAACTTTTAAAAAGTGTTGATTGAGGCAGACTCCAATTAGCAATTTTGATACAATAATGATTGCAATCAAAAATTAACTGCAATCAATTTCTTCTAAATGATTGCAAAATTGTGATTTTGGCAATCAAAATATAAGCAATCAATGTTAATTGCAATTAGAAAAGAATGCAATATTTGGTATAATATGCGATTGCAATCCAATTTGAATGCAATTTTTTACAGCTCTGGTAATTGAAGACTTCGTACTTAGTTCACACCTATCTATACTTAATGACAATAGCCCAACTAATTTCTCCACGCACAAAACCTTTACCCTCATAGACTTAACCTTATGTTCACCCCAACTACTTCCGCTTTCCTCATGGTTTACTCTTAACGATTTACGCAACAGCGATCACTTCCCTATAATATGTATGCTCTATCTCACTGTTTACCACAAATACTACCAGTTACTATAAAACTTTCAATTATAACACTGCCAAGGCCGACTGGGTTAAATACCAGGATACTTTGTTTTCAAGTGTCCTACCAGAATTCGAAGTACACAACACCAACAAAGAGGCGGCTAGGATACAAAAAGCCATACGAAATGCTGGTAATTTTTCTATTCCACATACTTCCATCCGTCCCCCCGCAAGAAAAGTACCCTGGTGGACTCCAGAACTTAATAATCTCCGTAATGAAAAAGTCCTTGCTTGGAAAAAATATCGTAAGTCGCTGTGTTCTTCCAATCTTATTGCCTACAAAAAATGCAATGCTTTATTTAATAAAGCGAAAAAACTAGCAAAACGGAATAGCTTTGAGAAGTTTACAACAAAGCTTAAGCCCAACTCGTCAGTTGAAAACATCTGGAAGGGTGTTAAAACTTTAACAGGAATATTTACACCAAAATCCCTCCGAGCTATAACTGTCAACAATCAAGTCTTCACCAGTGCGTGTGACATTTCGACAGAATTCACTTAACACATCTCTAAAGCATCAGAATCATCTAATTTCTCACCCCAATTCATACATTTGTCAGAAAATATACAGGATATGACTGCCACCGATAGCCCAGATCGTTTAGCCCTACAACTTGAAAGTGATATAAATGCTAACGAACTAGAAGCTGCTCTTAAAACGGCTAAGGGTACCACCCCAGGGTTCGACAAAATAAATTATCAAATGCTGCGTCATACCCCTGAACCAATCAAACATCGGATGCTCAAACTTTATAACGCAATTTTAACCACTGGCA
Organism: Philophylla caesio; assembly: GCA_963971545.1. NCBI lineage: Eukaryota > Metazoa > Arthropoda > Insecta > Diptera > Tephritidae > Philophylla > Philophylla caesio. Next base: position 43,283,166 of record OZ020606.1, on the reverse strand, counting down.
CGATCCCACAAAGTTTTAAGACAGCAGTCGTAGTACCAATACCCAAACCAAAAACCGACCCTAGTAATAATATAATATAATGTTGGCGCGTACACTATTTAGCTCAGTGTTTGGCCGAGCTTCTCCTTACATTTGTGGTGTGCGTCTTTATATTATACCACAAATGGAGGGACCTACAGTTTTGTGCCGACTCCGAACGGCAGATGTATTTTTATGAGAAGCTTTTTCAAGGCAGAAATACCCTGGGAGGTTTGCCATTGCCTGCCGAGGGGTGACCGCTATTAGAAAAAACTTTTTCTATTATTAAGATTTTGCTTGCCTTGACTGAGATTCGAACCTCGAACTCACAGGCATATCAAGTTATAGCACGCACCGCTACCAACTCGACCACAGCGGCCACCAAAAAAAACCGACCCTAGTACCATTGAAAATTACAGGCCAATCTCTCTTATATTTACCATGCCTGAGCAAAGTCATGGAGAAAATCGCCTCCAAAAAATTAATATGGTATTTAAAGAAGAAAAACCTATTATCTCCATTTCAAGTCGGATTCCGATCCGGTACAAGCACTTTAGATGCCCAGATCTTCTTGGACCACCACATCTCAAAAAATCTTTCAACATACCTCCATACCTCCATACTCTCAATAGACTTTAAAAAAGCTTTTGATAAAATTGGCTGCCACGTTGTGTTGAAAAGATTGCAAGAATGGAAACTAGGCCCGACAATTTTCAACTATGTTAAATCTTTCCTGAGCAACAGGAAATTTCGATGCAAAATAAATGGAGTTTTTTCGCCTACATTTCCATTACACAATGGCATTCCGCAAGGATCACCCCTTTCGGTGACCCTATTCCTCATAGCATTTGAAGATCTAAGCAAACTTATAATTGAACAAAGTAATATTAGACATTGCCTATATGCAGGTGACCTTTATTTAATATGCAATAAGAAAATCACATCAGACATCCTAAATAGTTTTAACGGCGCTCTAGGTGTAATTGAGAATTGGTCGAAACATTCGGGTGCTCGCATTTCACTTGAGAAATGCAAGCATATGCATGTTTGTAAGAAACGTAACTGCAATAAATTAGATATTAAACACACCAACTTCACAATTTCAAACGTGGAGTCCACAAATATACTAGGCGTTATATTTGATAATAAACATAGCTTTAAGTACCACTGTATTAGTCTAAGAAATGCACTAACTATCAGGCTCAACGTAATAAAGTATTTAAGTTCACGAAGAAGCTATGTTCATACTAACACTCTGCTAAGCATCACTAAACTTACTATTCAAAGCAAAATAGACTACGGACTACAGATATACGGTAATTGTAGCAAGACCTCTCTTAACAAAATCAAAGCGCCGTTGAATGCCGCAGTAAGGCGAAGCTTAAGAGCCTTCAAGACTACTCCTATAAAAAATCTACTTTCTGAAGGAGGTTTTCATTCAATCGAAGATCGCCTGCAACATTTACGGAGTCGCATTATCTATAAACTATACTGCAACAGGAATCATATTCTACACCACGATATTTACCTTCTGAAGCAAAGGAAAACTAGTATGTCGCACAAATCGGCGTTGTACGAAGTTTATGAGCTCTCCAGACACTTGAATTAGGATGTTTCGACAATGAAATTCGCCTCAACCAAATATCCACCTTGGACCATTGAACAAAATACCTTCATTAATGATTTAACTTTTTTACGGAAAGAAGCAACCAATAATACCGAATACCAAAAATCATTCGACAACATAGCGAACCCTTTAAAGGGATGCGGATGGTCGTTTATTTTTACGGACGGGTCCAAACAAAACGAAGCAGTTTCATTTGCAGTGACTGACAACAGCGGAAGTACTCTATCCTGTGGCCATCTTCCACACTTTGCCAACGTATTTGACGCCGAACTGCAGGCACTCTTATCTGGCGTACTGATTGCCAAAAACTCCAACAGAAAATTCGTTATATGTACTGATAGCTTATCCGTATTCAATGCTGTGAAAACCATATACTATGACGAATACCCTATGTATCACATACAACAAATGCTTATAAGGCTTTCACCGAATATAAAGCTGATGTTGGTTCCCGGCCACGCTCGTATCACCGGCAACGAGTACGCCGACAAAGCTGCGAAACATGCTTTAAAATTATGCTTACACCTTCACATGCCATTCGGATCAAAATCTATTAAAAATATGTATTCCACCGCGTTAAAATCTCGTTTTGCTAATAACTGGTCCAACTACCAACACCAATATAAAGAAGTAAATCCTAATGGGCATGGGATAATTCTGCCCTCAAATACATCAACATGGATGAACAAATGTTTTGTACGCCTTCGGCTGGGACATTCCCTTTTAACTCAAGAGCATCTTTTAAAAGCCACACGCCAACCCTCGTGTATGTTCTGCAACGATTCCGATGTAACCATCAACCATATCTTGCTTTATTGCCCTGCCCTTCTCTCCACACGCGCTCAATGCTTTGAGGACAAAGGCCCAATAAACCTCCTTTCCAACCCTTCAGAAAATAACGTAAAAACAATTTTCAACTTTCTTAAAAACGTTAACATTGCACATCTAATTTAAAATAATATTTCAATTTCATATACTGACTAAGCCGATAGCCCTGGTAGCTAGTGCTAATATATTAATTTGTAATTTTAATTATGATTAATAAAAATAATAATAATAATAATAATATTTAACACATAAATTACACAGTGTGACACTCAAAAATACCTGGGAAGTGATGTTATTTGCATTGTAGGTCTTATCGAGTAGAACGAGAATCCAATTTTGGAATTTGTCAAACACCCCCAAAATCTCGACTCAACCTTAAAAAACCGATTTTTCGTGATTTTGCGCACTTCTTAGCCCGATTTTCATTCTAAGAACGGTTTAAGAAAGAAGAAACTCAGACCTTTTGAAAGATATATGCGTCTTAATAAAGCTGAAGAAACTTACTTGTTTTTGCACAACAAACTGAAATTTTGCTACCCTTTTTCTTTTTTTTTTGACTTTGGCGATATTTTCACACACTATTTTATAAAAACACAAAATGAGTTTTGATTAGATTCAAAGAGTACGGTTAATACCGCGCTCAACGAATTTTTCTTTTAAAAAAATCGGGCAAAAAGTGACTGAGTTATTTTACTTTTTATAAGAAAGAAATGCGGTGGTAAGATAACATCCTCAGATTTTACCAATGGGAGGCTTAAAACGTTTTTCCTACCTATCTGATGTGACTCTCGAGATGGCCATGCTTTGCGATCATAGCGATTGGATGCCCGACTATCCCATTCACAAAGGTAGCAAGGATATTTTGTGTAGCCACCTTGCATGCCAAATAAAATTGTCAACACTTTTAAGTCAGCGATGACTTTCCATTTATGCGTGGCATAGTCGATCAACCATACAAATTTTTCCATCATTTCATACGTTTCTTTCTTGTTAACTCCATACCCGATTGGAACTGATGGTAAGAGATTTTCATTGTGTAATAACACAGCTTTTAAACCTAAGGGTGACATTACAGACTTCATTAAGGGAACACGAATGTATTTTTTTTGTTTAGGGTACATACTTTTACACGATCCATCAATGAAAATTCGCCATTCATCTGCATTATAATTATAATTTAAAGCCGAAAATAATTTGGGTACATTTACACAATGTACTAGATCATAGTTATTGCCATCAGTTTTAAAACTTTCTCTAAGTATCAAAGTGCGGTCGCTTTTTCTACCCGAAGTTATTTCAAAATATTTTTCCACTAAATTGCACTGCTTTAGTCATGAACCGAGGACTTCAGTTTCTCGTTTCGATAAATGCAAATCACGCACGAGGTGGGCGAAATCAGAATTTGAAACCAAAGCCTTTCTGTTGATTTTGATTTACAAGGAAGGAATTCTTCCTCTTCTAAATTGTTTCACCAGCATCAATTGACTCACTTTTTGTAGACACTTCGGCATTTAAGTATTTTGGTTTTGTATCCGTAACAACATTCGCATACTTTACGTTTTTCCGCGATTTAAAATTGCAATTGCAAATTTGCAAAAATAGCAATCCTCTCGTTTATGATATGCCTGATGATGCCAAGTCATAGGCACAGAAAAGGGCAAAGTAATTGATTGTTGAACTTTACTTTTTTTAATGTTGTGCAGCAATATTCACAAATAAATTCTGGCTCGTACCAGCGACTCGCACTATAAAACCTTTCGAAAATCTTGTTATATATTTTTACAACACCAATATTATTTTTAAAATCACAACGATGACTTGTATCCGTAAATAAGCCACAAATATAGCAAAACTTATTACGCTTGTCGCACATTTTAGTTTTACTTTACCCCGATTTTTATCCAATTTAACAGCAAACACAACAAAAGATAAACAACACGTGCACTTCAGTATAACGGAAATTTATAAAGACTTCAAAATTGAGTAAAAATCAAAAATTAAGTGATAATTGCCTTGGGAACAACAGAAGCAAATTTTTGCAAAAATTTCGTTCTTATAAAAAGTAAAATAACTCAGTCACTTTTAGACCGATTTTTTAAAAGAAACATTCGTTGAACTCGGTATTAAACGTACTCTTTGAATCTAATCAAAACTCATTTTGTGTTTTTATAAAATAGTGTGCGAAAATATCGCCAAAGTCAAAAAAAGAAGAAAAAGGGTAGACAAATTTGTGTTTGTTGTGCAAAAACAAGTATATTTTCTTCAGCTTTATTAAGACGTCTATATATTTTTCAAAAGGTCTGAGTTTTTTCTTTCTTAAACCGTTCTTAGAATGAAAATCGGTTTTTTATTAGATATGGGCTAAGAAGTGCGCGAAAGCACGAAAAATCGGGTTTTTAAGGTTATGTCGAGATTTTAGGAGGGTTTGACAAATTCCAAAATTGGATTCTCGTTCTACTCGATAAGACCTACAAGGAAAATAACATCACTTCCCAGGTATTGCGACTTCATTTTTTTTTGTAGCACTGTGTTATGCAAGGAATAGTTTTGTCAAACGCTGATGGAAAAATTAAAATCGAAATGTGTACATAAAAATCGCATTAATTTGGAACCGCACTTAGCTACAAATATATATTTGCTTATTTAGTTTAATTTCTTATTCGGTTATCGCCATATTTGTTTTGAACATACATTTTAATTATCATTTATTCTCTTTCGTATGAACGAAGATCGAATTTACTGCAAATTCGTGTATAGGAATATACAAATTACCAGCGCTATGTCTCTGCTGAATACGCTAACTGCTGTGCTGCTCATGCTGTCGTTGCTATCCTACGCCGCTGCCTCTGCTTCGTCTACCGCCTGCGTACACGATGAGCTGACTGCGAAGTCTATGCAACAATGTGTATGCTTTGCCAACGAACGTTAATTAATCTCGCCTTTGCTTGCACTCCCAACTGTTGATGCCGTTGAAAGTGTAAATGATGCTGCTGTTCTTATGCCATCGTATGTGCTGATTCTGCCGTCGGTATCGCTGCTCATGGTTGCGGTCAAAGGGAAAAATGCACGGTTTTAACGGCCTTTGTATGGCGTGGTACCACTTGTGGGCCTGTACCAAAAGTTCCACACGTAATTTCCCATGCGAAGTATAAAGTAAATTCTTCAGTTTCGCTACTGAAAAATTATCAGTCTTTTCTACACCGCGCCGCGCTTTGCACACACTCGCGCTGCCTATGTAATCTATTACTGACAGGTTTGACGTCTAGCCCACCTCTTCTGGCCAAAGTGAAGTGGAACGTTCCCTCCCGAATTTCCAGGCATTTCCGGCCTCTTTTTCTGAAACCTTGCAAAATAAATTTCGAATTAAACAAGCCACTCCGTGGTTTATGCCAGGACTTTAACTTTCATTCCGGTTCCTTTGATATTTCCCACTCACTTTTTTTCATAAAGAATACTATACTTTGTTCTCTCAATAGATGATGGATTACATACACAATTACGTTTTAAAACAATTTCTACTATCTAAAATAATTTAAATTTAAAATCAGCTGATGAACTTTAATTCTGTAGCTGAATAGTTTTAGAGGCTCGACACCCAACAAACTCCTGCCTTTCGGATGCGCCCCTCGCGTCGGTCAGGCGGGAATGGAGGGTAAAAACCGTTGGAATTATTATTATTATTATTACTATTATTAATAATTTACAATTTTATTGAGCTCAAAGCCAGTTTAGGGAAGATTTTTGTAAAAACACAACAACAGTTTTTAATGGTAGAAGTGATAGTACTATTTTGGAAATCACCACATTTCCTCATCCGACTTCTTTTTATTAAATTAATTTAATTTATTTTTCATAAATAACTTAAATAGGGAAATAGATACAAACAACAACCACGCAAACAAGTTAAATAGCGGCAGAGCAGTTGCTCTTGTTTGTAGTTTAAAAGTTAATAAAAAGAAGTCTGATGAGGAAATGTGGTGATTTCCGAAATAGTACTATAATTTTCGCATTAAAAAACTGTTGTTGTTTTTTCACAAAAATCTTCCGTAAACTGGCCTTAAGCTCAATAAAATTGTAAATTATTAACATTTACTAGGCCAACAGAAAAATAACAAACATTTGTAATTTATTATAATTTTTTTTTCGTGAGTCTTTCCACTCTGACACCAATTTGTGGGAATGACACCGAATGCTTCGCTATTCACAGAAATAAATACGCAACTGTTTATCATTTAAACATTTATTCACAACGTTTGTCCTAAACTCATAAAATTACAAGATACTAAGTGCGCTTAGCGGCAGAACAATACTTATAGATGATGTGCGCTTGACGGCGGTTTTCAATCCAATGTCAATGGTATCGTTTGTTAATCGTAAAGCGTATGTTTTAAGGTATGTTCGTTTTGTTCTCATTAAACGTTCCTGTAAATATCCTGTAGGTGTGGCCTAACTATTGTCTGCTGATTAGGCAAACTCAAAGATAGGTGTCGTCCCACATATATGCGTCCAGAATCTTCCCAAGCCCTATCAGGAAAAATGTTACATTAACCTGCTTTGGGTATACACACAACCTTGCTTCTCTCCATCGAACAGCCGCACAGTTCAACCTCATACATCATCTATTGATTCATTTAGAGGCCAGAAAAAAGTCGAAACGTTTAGACAATTCGTTTAAAGAGTGTATTTTAGACTAATTCTTAACTGTAACAGTAAATATAAATATCTTGTTAATTCGAATACTTTTTTTTCTCTATATGAACCTCAGAAAACAGAAAATTAGTAATTTTTTCCTGTTTGAACTTTGAATTTTCAACGTTAAATTTGTGCATATTTTCATTTATTAAAATTACAAAAATCAATATAATTACACAGTGCATATATACATACATATATATTACATATATTTGGTTCATATAGAACAGTTTTCCATACTTTACAAAATAGAAGTTGAATCAGATTGATAGGTGAGATTTTTTTCGCGCAATCGTTTATGCCAATTGCAAGAGTATGGTTTTTAGAAACCGCGCTTCAAAGTTTTGATAAAGTGCAACGAAAGAAGAATTTTCGTCGATGCACTTGTCTATTACCTTAAAAATATCTTTCGAACCACTTCGAAATTAAAGCTAATATTTTAAACATATGTTTTAAGATAGTTTTGGAAGAGATTAAGCAAAAAAAAAGTAGATTTTTCTTCGATTTAAATGATCCGACCTCCTTAACTCATTTTCTTATTTAACATTTTGAATTTTTTTCCTGATACTAAGTAAAGCAATGTTCCTTTTAATAGAGTCGAGTAAACAATTATTTCCAATTTTCGTCGCAGTTTAACAAATACAATTTTTCAAATGAGTATTATTATCTACCATAAAAATTAAATAAATTACGCAAAGAAGTACGTCGAATTTGGCATCATAACCAACATTTTAAACATATATAAAATCAAATTCATTTAAGCTTAGCCTAGCTTAGTTTAATTATCTAAAAATTCCGAAAGTTGACACATCAAAGCCAACTTTGTTCATATTCTTGTAAAAAATATCAAAATTGTCGTTTGTAAACATTTAGTAGATAAACGTTAATGCTTCCCTAACGTTTACTAAAATACATATACCTACATGTTTATATATCAAATTAAATTATAGCTTCAAATTATATTTTTTACAGTTAATGCACGAACTTTACCACATCCGCGCCACCATAGTAATGTTGCAAATGTTTTGGATCATCGGGCACATGATGATCAAATTCTAATCAATAAAGGAGTATATATTCCGTCCCCCTCGCCAGCGCCCCCGCCCGATGGTTCATATTACAATATGAATAGTGACAGATATTTTTCGTATCCGCCAATGGTGAGTATCTACATACGTAAGGAAAGAGAGTTTTCAAATAGTCTGTATTACTTAGGATTCTTTTTCATTACGCCAAAATCACTGCCACCAAAAAACTTCCTCAACAGATAACGTTATTTCAGTGACAAATTGAGTTATCAGCACCAGGGCATTGAAAAATCTTGTCAAACTTTTACATCATATCACAACTCAGTTTCATTGAACTAACGTCCAAAAATTAAACTTGACCTAATGGAAATTAGGCAGTATTTTTACAAAGAAGCTGCACATAAATATTTTCCATTAAAATTAATTATGTCGAGTACTTTTATAAATGTTTCTCAGCAGAACCCCATCGCCAAAGTACCTTATAGTCCCGAATATTGTTCATCAACCCCTTAACTTGATTTTTTTTTATTTGACTTTTCCGATATTTGTCGCGTTGGGCGAGTAATAGGAAAGAGGTTCTCTGAGCCAAATAAAACTGTAAAAATAGCATTTTTGGTAAAATTTCAATTAAACTTGATGATGAAAATTAACACTGGAGATGACACAATACCGAAACCGGTTTGAATTCGAACCAAACTTGGCAAGGGATGACGGAAAATCGTTCCAACAAATGTCAACATTCCACCCTGTCGGACAAGAAAAAGAAGAAAACAATATATTTATACATTCTTATTCTCAAATGCAAAGCGGACCTGTGAATTTTTCCAAGTAAAAATAATAATAAAACAGTATGATTATATTGGAAATTGTAACGAGAAAGCCCACTTTTATTTGCTCAGAGAAACAGCAAACATTTAAAGGAACCTGTAAACGAAAAGGTTTAATTATTAGAATTTCTCCATATACATATGTAGTTGCAGTTGCTATAACATTAAACTTACGTGTGTGTAAGTGCGTCTGTGGCGAAATCGGTGGCTTTGCAGTTGGGCAGGGAAACAACAAACGTACGAAGAAGCCAGTAAATAAAAAGGTTTAATTATTAGAATACCTCTTTATAGTTGCAGTGATATATTACATTTTATTACGTTTGTATGTTATGCCTATGTTTACACACATATCTGCTGCAGGAAAAAGCACCAGTCGATCGGCGGTGGAAATATATTCATATGAATAAGCAATTATGATGTGATCAAATAAAAACAAAACAGGTATTTACTCACCAGCTTCACCGCCAGAAAGTGCCAATATTAAAGTAATAGGGCACAGAAGGGTTCGCTTTCTAATTACACTGCAAATATGAAATTCATACATTTTTGCAAAACTTACACAAATTCACACAATCACAAAATCAAATGTCAGTTAATGAAAAATAATAAATTAGACAAACGAGTCAGTGATGCCGACTTTTTTTTTTTAGTACGAAGAAGTTTACAATATACTACAATTTTAAATGGAAATTGTAGAATAAGCAACATTCTTTATGAGTTAAGAAGCCGATATGTCATGCGGGAACGAGTAAGCTGCTATATTACAAAACCTTTTATTATTGAATCATGATATACGAATATGTTTGCATATTTAAAAACGAACTCCCTATGACGTTAAGCACTTATTTTCACTACTTTGTGTTAAAAACCAAGTAATTTTTTGTTTTTGTTTGGCCCTATAACTTTTTTATCATTAATCGCTTTTGAGCTTTAAGACTGATTAATTATGGGACAAATTATAAGTAAATAACAAACAACACCAAAAGCGGTAGGAGTTGTAGCTACTATTTCGGAGATCACCACATCTGCTTATCATATTGTTTCCCTTTTATTTGGAATTGGTATCCTTTACATAAATTCGATATGCACTAACATAAATATTTTTTACTTCAGAAACTCAATAATAAAATATATGTTTATATATATTATTTTTGTTATTCAGGATTATCCTGCACAACTGGATTTTGGAACGCCTCCGCTACCCATGGCTCACCTTCAACCTATATCACAAGCGTCTATAATTAGTGGCAATGCCATGATTGGATCTGTTAGTGGTGGTACTCTTCGTCGAGGTATCATACGTGGCCTTGTAGGTATGCCCCCTCCCGATGTTACCCAACTTACAAATACGAGCTTGGCTGGCACAAGTAACATACAAATGCTACATGATTTGAATCCAATAAATGTTTCCAATAATTCATGTTCTACACAAACCACAAGCATAACAGGCAATGGAAGCATGATGTCAACGATCCCAAGTAGTACATCTAAGCAGCCTCAGAGCATTCTTAAGGATCCGAATAGGACTAAACCGCAACAACAGTTATTAAGTGCTAACCTTGTTGGTGTGGGGGTACCTACAGCGTCTGGTAGCCTTCAAATTTTAAATATTCCCACATCTGCAGGCATCAGCGGTAATCTACTGATGACCGCGAGCGGAACATATGATCCGACGAACCTTAGTACTTTTAACGCTACAGGTGCGACATTGGCTTACACCGATGCCGATGGTCACTTAGTATAGCTGTAGGAGAGCACGGGATCACCGATGGAATCTGCGATAACCGTAAGCCAAGCCTCTTCGGTCCCCGCTGCTGACACAATCAGCTGTAATAGTACACGCTACTGATAAACAAATAATACTCGTACAATTTCACAGGTCAAAGTGAGAAAATATTTCAAAAATTAGTTTAAATAGACGTGAGAAAAAGATACTGAATTTAGAATTAAGATTAGACGTAAATTTAATTTAAATTTAAAATTAGTACGTATCAACCTAAACGACCTGATACTGATATCGTTACATTTAAATTGCAGAGTGAATTGCAAGTGCCCAACTTAACTTTTATTACCTGTGTGCGGTCACCAAGGCAAAATACCAGTTTAAGGCTATCGCGGTATGAAAATTGTGATTAGAAAAAGTTCTATTTATTGTTAAAATAATTTTTCCCCACTGTGGATATCTTTATTGCTGTTATTACTTTGCTTATATTAAGTTAATAGGATAAAATAAGGCATGGGTTGGTGTAGCATGACTTTCGGGTAACATTTCCAATTGTACTGTTAAGCCATAGACCAAGTACTATATTTGTACCGTACGTAGTAACTGTACAATTGAAAAGAATGATGATTTTGTCACTGAATGCTCATTTTGTCACTTTCCTGTAAGTCCAGGTGGGATGTGATACCTATCATACATTCATTTTTCAATATACATTCAAACATAACATTAGATATTTACCTTTTTTGTTATATACACTTTAAGAGCCACTTTCATCAACAACTTTTGTTTTACTTTGTTTAATGAAAAAGTTTAAAGTACTTTTCCTTAAACTTAAATTCTTTCAAACACTCAGTTCATATCGATCGGTCTCGGATGATAATTGAAACATTTGAAATATATATTTCTTATTTGGGAAAGGATTATAGGGGCCTAATTTTTGCACAGCACACATCATACCAAAGAAACTGGGCTTACCACTTGCAATTTTCATTTCTACAACTTCTAGTGAAATATGTAAGGCTATGTCAACAAATAAATATATGTACGAGTATGCATATATCGCAATTTCATATAGCCATTGCTCATGAATAAAATCATCACAGTGTTCGAAAATTAATCTTACCGTAGATATTTTTTCTGAGTTTAAGTGTAGATGCATAAAAGTTATCAACAACTTAAGTTAAAAATAGCCCAGACTGGTTTCTACCCAATTTTTTGAAGGCCACATGCAAGTACTGGTAAAAACAGTTTTAGTGATTTCTTGTAATTAAGAAGATTTTGGAATAGAAATGTTATGATGATTTTCTTTAAACTTATACACACCGCTTGCTTAGGTCTTCCACCTTTAGGTTTATTAAGTTTGTTAGCATTTTTATAGAATTATTTATCCAAAAGTAGGAAAAGAAAAAAATTTTAAAAAGAAGAAAAAATATTATATTTGCCTCATGATTTAGCGGTTTTCCTCTTCAAGCAAGCAATCCAAATCATTTGATCCAATGTAAGCACAAGATTGGTATTTGCAAAAGCCTAAAGAAATGTTATTCTTTGGTTTAAGAGAAACCCAAAACAAACAAATGAAAAGACAACAAAATTTTTCAAATGCTAGCATACGTCAAAATTTCGAAAGACAGCCCTCATATTTGTATCATGCTAGAAAATTACCCTGAAGAAAAATATATAATGTAAACAGAAGATTTTATTGTCATACAACTGGATATTTTTATTTAACTGAATACAAAAACCTAAGTAGTCCGTTCTTAAATGCTATCCAATTACAAGGCAAGCCACGGAATGGCGTCTTTGTTTTATTTCTCGTATATTTTTTGTCCTTCGTTTACAATTGTGACAGGGCTGTACGAGTATTTCTTTTTTTAAATAAAGTTTAGGTGTAGTATAATGGCAACTTAAAATATAACATGCTATGCTATTGGCGATATTCAATACCATTCCATGTATGGCAGCTTATGCTATTGGCAATACTTGAAACTACATCAATACGAATGTGCATATGTATTTGACCCTAGATCCCGAATATTATTCTTAGCTGAAGAAATATTAATATTTCTAAAATTTTCAAAGATTAAGACAGTTTTGGTTATTTTTAATAACATATCTGCCTATATATTACTGAATTTATTTATTTTTGGAACTTCGTTAACATCTAATGTTATCAAATTCAGTCTTGTACAACTGTAACGGTGAAAATGTTGCAGCTGGTGTTAGAAGATCGGCTATGCACTTGTTAAATGTGCATCTAAATTTTATGTACGTATATTTACAATGAGTCTCATGCATACACAATTAGCTGCAGAGTTAAAGGTTTAGCTTAAGATCAATATCAGTTTATAGTCCTCTTATTCGTTTAAACGTACATATGTTATATTGAAATTCCCTTATAAAATGATTGACTTTTTATCATGCGTTTTTGTCAGTTATTATTTTTATTTTAGTCCGTGCTAATTCTACAGTTGAAGTGTCGGCCCTAGGACCGATGTGTAGTAATTTGTCCAGCTATATTTCTTATAGACATATGTATATCATTGTGCGGTGAAAACAAATGCGCCGTAAAAACTCTCATTCCCACATATTTTCCAGCTTTAGCAACACAAAGAAATTGTCAATTTAGTATGCTGTTTCTTTACTATGTAGAGAAAATGTTAGCTTTAATAGAGTCATAAAAGAGATCCCAAAGGGCTTCACGCCTTTCTCTTACAACTCCATATTATTGCTTATTTTATACTCGATTTACCTTCATTTCAATTTAAGTTTCGATGATAGTGGTTTGTTACCGGATTGAGTTGATGAGAAAAATAATGAAAATAAAACCAAATTTATACTTCGTACGAACATAACATAAGCAAAAAGGCAGTTTTTTCAATTTCGCCCAATTTCAGCTTCAAAAGCAATAACTTCTGACAGTTTTTTCTCTGGCCAAATTAAAAATAATAATAATAATACATAATAAATAAAATCATAACGTTTTAAAATCGTGGAAATGCAATATACATTTTATGAGTTATACAAAGACAGTAAACTTGAATTATAAGCTCATATTTAATGCATGAGACGCAGTATGTACATATGTATCTATACTTGAAGCAATTGATGTGAAAGCAAAGTCCGACTGAAGTTTAATAAACTTTTTTTGCATTTATCAAACAATGTGTATTTAAACCTAGACAATTAATGCATAGCACATAGTGTATATATCTAATAACTTACAATCCTACAAAACTACTCTCTTGTTGGTATACATATGTATGTTTATACATAAATACAAGAGAAAATCTTAATTATTAGCATAGAAAAAGAATTTCCCGGCAATGAAAAACAACCGAATCGTGTTAATTAATAATAAGTATGTATGTTTACAAAATAAGAATCGGTACAATAGATATTTCAACCCAAATTGTTTATGCATGAATATGTTATGGAAAACTTGCATCATACTATTTGGTGTACTTACGTTCAAGTAAATACATTTTAAAGTTAATGAAAGAGTCAATTTTTATATGAATTTAGACTGAATATTTCCGTTGATACTCCTTTAAAAATGTTTTTTAAAATAAAGTGATTGACACAAAAACAAAAGTTCAGAATGTACATATGTACATACATATGTTACTATGCATGTACATATGTATGAATGTATACTTTGCAAGTGACATAAGTTCTTATTCATATACTTATGTCTTCGAAAATTTAGTTTTGTGTTGAAATCTTAAGGTGGACGAAACTGTGGGAAAGATTAAAAAAAAAACTACACTTATCTTACCGCTTTTGCAAAAATAAAAAATATATTTATTCATTTGTACATATGTAAATGTAGAAGAAAAATTTATTTATATCCGATTTATTTACCTAAGCACAATATGTATATGTACACATAGTTCCCTGTTGGCGAAAGCGGGATCTTTTTATTTTGAAATATTTATTTGTATCTTAAATTTTTACAATTGAGATTATGTATCGAAATATTTTTTTTTTGTTGGAATCAGACACGAAACAACGCGTGCAGAAAACAGCACTCTGACTACATGCCATCCATTGTACTGTTTTCATGTTCCTTTGAATCTGTTTTAAATCTGTAGGATTTACGAATAAATTTTAGCAGATTTTGGGGTGTCAAAGAGCTCAGGTGTCGTCTCTCAACACCTCGCGACCAAATGCCTCATACCAAGTTCTTGCAAAGGCGGGGCAGAAGCACAGAAAGTGTTCCGCCGTCTCTTCCTCTTCAAAACAGGATGGGCATATGTAGTTGTCATGTACGCCTATCATTGTCAGGTGTCTATGCCACGTGAAGTGACCGGTCCGCAGTCCAACAAGTGAAGTGGCGTACTATGCTGTGGTTGCGGCGATTTTTCTCTGAAGTTTATCAAGCAGGTCTCCCACGATATTAACTGAGAGTCTGCTCCACCATACCACTGAAGCATAGCTGATTATGGGTCTGATCATAGAGGTATATATCCAGAGGATACCCTTTGGTGGTAGACCCCACGTTTTGCCGAAGACCCGTTTACACTGCCAGAAGGCTGCCAATGCTTTAAAGGTCTTGTGCTCAACGTGAGATTTGCACGATAGTTTTGCATCCAGAATTACTGCTAGATACTTCACTTCGGGAGAGTCTGAATTGTGACTCCTTAACATTCTCCGCCTAGTAAAGACCACAACACTAGTTTTGGTTAGGTTTGCGGATAGCCCATTATCGTCACAACAAGTGTCAATCTTATTCAGTATTGTCTGCGCTTTCCTGCAAACAGCCGACAGAGATGGGCCCTGACTAGACAGGCCTGAACGTAGATATTCGATTCGTCAAGAGTGACAAGAAGAGAGTCAATTACCAAGCACCAGAGCAAAGGGGAAATCACACCGCCCTGAGTACAACCCTTATTTACTCCGCACCTTAGGTATTGATTCCCTTCCGCCGAATCCTGATAATCCGCTGCGCCAGCATTGAACAATTCCAATTTACCAGCGAAGGATCTACCCCATGTCGTAGAGCAGCAGTGCACATGCCATCGAAGGTGGCATTGTCAAAAGCACGCTCAATGTCTACAAAGATGCCCAAGGCGAACTGTTTGCTATCGACGACTTCGCCAACTCTGGCAACTCTGGCCGTCTCACAGGATTTTCTCGCCTGATAGGCATGTTGCTGCAAAGACAGAGGATGTGATAAAAGCGCCTCCCTGCGAATGCATAGCTCCACTAATCTTTCCAGACGTTTTAGCATGAATGATGTCATGCTAATAGGTCTGCAGCTTCTGGGGCTAGCGTAGTCGTCTTTGCCAACCTTTGGTATAAAGGAGACATTTACCAGCCTCCAAGATTGTGGTATAGAAGCAAGTGCGAGCGACGCTGTGAAAATATTTTTCAAGGTCGCCAACACGAGCTCGACACCTTCTTTTAGTACAATAGGTGAGATGCCATCCGGACCGGGCGATTTGAAACTGTCAAAAGACTCAATAGCATATCTCATGGACCCTGTCGAGGGAAAAGAAGGCGTAACCATCACCAGATTTCCAGGAAAATGTGTCTCTAGAAGAAGAGAATAAGTATCAGTCCTGTTCTCTGTGAAAGAGCCATCAGGCCTCTTGAGCGAACCCAGCTTTACGGATTGGTCCTTTTTCAGAACTTTTACCAGTCTAGCTGTTTCACCCAAAGTTTAAATCCCGCTGCAGTATTCTTTAAAATAGTTCCTTTTCGCAGAGCGAATTAGCCTCTTATACTCTCTTTGCGTGCAGCGATATTGTTCCCAGTCCATCTCAAGATTAGTTTCGAGGGCCCGGATAAGATATTTTCTCGATTCACCTCTCATCTTCTGCAGCTGCTTGTTCCAGCAGGGAACAGGCGTGCGGTTTTGAAGTGTTCGAAACATGTAGAATTCAGTTTACTTTCATGTTGTGAGCTTCACTTTGATGTAGTCACCACGCCACATTTCGTATTGCATCACTGAGTAGGTTGAATATGGACATAAATTTAAAAGATAATACAAAATTGCGCTTACTTATGCTTCTGACGTCACAGGCAACTGCGGCGTTGAAGATCGAAGAAGTGGAGAATGGCAAAACAGTGAACTAAGCGGTTTATATTTAGGTCAAGTAGTTTCAAGTATGTTTGCTTGAATTAATTATGGGAAAGAAGAACATAAAAATTAAACCGAAAACACAAGCGGCGAATAATTTTAAATACATTTTCTTGTATCAACGAGTTGTGTGTACAGAGTTTGACAGCTAATGTGTCTAGTCAATCAGATAGTAAAACGCATCGCTCACCGACCGGCCCGACGAGAGGGGATTTCAAGAACTCAATCTATGAATTTTGTGTGTTCACTATATAAATTCTCATTATTAATTTTGATATTTTTACAATAATCTATGTAACAAACTTATTCTCTTTCTTATTTATTAGAATAGTTTACCTATTTTAAAATATGTATATGAGTCATTGTAACAATAAATATTGTTTTATGCATTTATCCGATTTGTACAACAGATACTTTGTAAGTATGATTATGAGTATTTCTGTTCGTTACATTTCACTCAGACTCAATATATAGGGAGATAGATGGCGGCCGTGCTCACCGATCAATGATTTTTCGCCAACGTTGCGCACAACTTCGAGTATTACACCTTCTGATGTGCCCTATATTGTAAAAGTATTAACCATACATAAACTCGTAAGTGTTTCTCGTTCATGCTATCACTGAAATATGTATATACATATAGTGACTTTGCGCCGTTTCCACATTTGAAATCACAAAAGCTTTTTAAGCCCTCAAAGTCAAGTATGCTTTTCTGAAGGTTTGTACAAAAGCCCATAGTTTGATACGCCATGTTTTCAAAACTAAAACTTGATATGGCGTTAATATACGAATATTAACTTAACTTACAATTTTCAAATAAACATCTACATAAATACATATATTACGGTTTATCTAATATTTATGTATCTATGGACATATATATACATACATGTTGTTATGTATGTACATAAAACTCTCAACTTATATACTTTCAAGGAACGAAAGTACGAAATACTATGCTGGAAAATTATGTAATTATATATTGTTATAGTCATTAATATTACGGAAAACTTATTAATTCGCGTTAAGTATTTTTACTTTCTTACTTACACACATACATATGTATGCATGTGTATAATATGACGATATGGAATTATGTATTACGAGAATACGAGTATATATCTACAAATAATGATTTGATACTTACATGTGCTTGTAAGTTAATCAATATTAATTTTCAAAATATGACAAAGTCTCAAATAGTACGTAGTTTTTTAATGAAAATATGTTATTCGCTGAGAAAAAGCAGAAACAGAACTATAGTTATGACTTTATATTAAGGGTATGGTTATTTTTAATTCAATCAAATCGCCTCAAACGAGGAGTAGAAAGGTTGCAGGCCGCTGTATCAAACACTACAAAACACAAACAGAACATTTGAATCAGTTACGCGAATTAAACACGCTCTAACGCCTGGATATATGTTAATGTGGTGACAACAATTATTTTTTCACAGAATAGATTATGTTATTGAATTCTTTAATACTCGAATTTTTAACATTGTCATACTTAGCTGTAAGTTAGAATAAAATTAAAAGAGTAATCGTTGCATATGTCTTCCCGTCTAAATTACCACGCAGCAGACGTAAACTCATTCATTAGAAAATATTGCAACCAATTATTAATATAAAAAGTTGTCATGAAAACAGAATAACAAGTAAGAAAAGCTAAATTCGGGCGAAGCCGATTTTTATATACCCTCGCGATGTATTTTTGCATGGGCGGTGCCCATAGTTTCATAAAAACCCCGTTTCTTTGTTTCAAATCGCAGCTAGTATTAAACTTTACTCAATTTCTTCCAATAAATACTGAAAAACGAAGTTTTTTGCATTTTTCAAAACTGCCGTTATATGGAAGTTAAGCGTGGTTATGGTCCGATTTCAAAAATTATTGACGGTGATGCTAGTGATATCAAGGATAATATGTCCACCAAATTTTGTGACGATATCATTACTGGGCGTGGTTATGGGCCGATCTTGGTAATTTTCAATACCAACCAACCCTGTCTAAAAGCAATCTATTTACCGAATTTCAATTTTTAGTCAAGTTATTGTAACCACGGACAGACGGACGGACAGACAGTCAGGGCTAAATCGATTCCT
This sequence comes from Philophylla caesio, assembly GCA_963971545.1. Classification (NCBI taxonomy): domain Eukaryota; kingdom Metazoa; phylum Arthropoda; class Insecta; order Diptera; family Tephritidae; genus Philophylla; species Philophylla caesio. The sequence goes on along the minus strand of OZ020606.1, from coordinate 43,264,239 downwards.
CTTTTCATTCTGATCATTTTAGTATATATATGTCTATATCTATCTCGAATATTTTTTGCTGTTACAAACAACCGTTATGCGAACAAAGTTATAATACACTTGTGTACAAGAACGCTCGGGTATAAAAATATGGTTGAACACCAATTACTTTCGAATTAATATATCCATGCCAATACACATACCTTCATACATACATACATACATAACAAATAGGACACCTTGAAATTGAACATACATGAGTATATAAAAATTTCGGGTACCAACGGCATTAATACAATGTCTCGGTATTTTGCGCACACTCCTTTTTTGCGTGCTTTTTTCATATACATATGTACATTAATTCGGGTTTAAATCGGAAGTGCGTAATTGCATACTATATACATATAAGTGAGTGTAAATTTTAGATATTGAGGTGATGTTAACACAGAAAATAGTGAATTTGCACAAACCTCCAAGTTTGGATCAAGAACAATTCGCCACTGCAACTTTAAATTTTTTTCATACGAATGTGAATTTCTCCTGTCAAACCGAAACGAACACTACCAAGATAATTCTGGTTAATAATCACAATTTTTCACACACACAATCGGCAAATCACAAGTACTTAGTGCGTGTCAGGGGTGCCTTATTTAGGAATTTCTACTCATTTTGGAAATATAATTTTTTGTTTGCGAATTTGATATAGAGTTTTGTTAGGATTCATATTCTCTTATCAAAATTCCAATGTTAATATATTTTAATAGTTCCATTTTACCATCCGTTTATAAAGTGACCATTAAACCACTATTCAGCGTAAATGTCTTTGTTGATTGGCTTTTACTGAACAAACATATTCACCCTAATCGTGAGTTTCGCCCGAAAATCATTCACGCGAAATTTTTTCATTCGCTCGGATTGAATCCGCCAATTGTGAGTTTCACCCGGAATAAATTTCGCTTCGAAAATTCGAACATGGAAATTACAACTCTGAAATGTGTATACTGGAAGTGTAAAATTATCAAATAATTAAAATTCAATAGTAATTTGACAAAATTTATCGACTTTCCAGATCTTTGAAATATAACAGGCAATAAAGAATCATTCAAATATATATTAGATCTGTGGTAACCTCTTCAATACCACCAGCGCGACTACAATTTGCTATTCCGCCAGTTGGGAAACGTGCCTGCAATTTTTCGCTGAAGGTAGATACTAAAAATGTGTAGGTAACAGATTTGAAATTGGGCTGGCGCAATCGTCTTTTAGTCAGATTATGTAAGAAATGTCAAAAGAAACGAGTCTATATTATTCCCTTAGTGGAAACAACGTTCTACACTTGAAGACATACCGCTTTTGGCCAGTCCAAGTCTATTTCGCATACAATTTTTTTTATTTTTGTGCACATTTAAATATAAATTGTTTACATTCCGACTAATTTTTCAGGCCCCAAACTATGCAGCTTCATCCTTAGCTCATTACATTTTCCTTATTTTCTTTGACAAATCCTCTTACAATAACCGACTTTTCCTGAATTCTACCTAATATTATTCCTCCTTGATCTTTGTTTGATGTTTGGTTCCTGGAATAGGCGATCTTATGTAAAAAAATTTTAATTAAATTGCTAATATTTTGGATACGCGAAATTCTTCGCCTCTCATGAATAGTGAACAAACTGAAATAATGCGCCAACTATTTCCGCCCGAAATAAGTGTTGCCGATAAGACGAACAATGATCGAAAATGGAAAATTTTTGCCCCTGATTTATAATAAGCGAACAGTGAAAAGTGAACTATTTCGGGCGAAAACGAAACTCACAATAAGGGCGATTCTCTCACTTCATGACTAAACAAACTTCTTTGCGCTTACATCGTCTTTCTTCATTTTATTTAAAGCTTCTAATTCACTTGTACGTCGTGCGGTTTTGCAATTAATCTTTAACCCACTTCTACTGAAGCCAATTCTCATGGCAATTCTAAATAAAAGCTTTTTTTAGTATTCATTTCGTAAACTGTTTATGAGAGAATTTGGTAATATATTTTTGTTAATAGCCGGTGCCGTATGCAATCCTTATTTCAAAAGCTCTCCTGATAGATGAACGAGTACTATAAAGAAAAGCACGCATTTACCTTACAGGCTAAGAAGCACCTTACAGGCTATTAAGCAAAATTATAAGAAGATAGAAAGTAAATGTTTTGAATATAGACTTTTTAAATATTTTAAGGTGATAGTGAAGTATGTTTGTCTGCGTGTTTTGTTGGATCAGTCATGGAATGGTACATTTTGGTAAATTCCTTTAACTTAAACCTCAAAAATTATAAACACTTCGATTCTTTCTGATTTGGTAACTGCAATTAATGAACTAATTTAAGAAGCTTCATACATAACTACTGTTCGTTTACTGATATTAGTATTGCTCGTATTTTGGTTGTTGTTTCCTGACAACTCGATGCTATTACGAGTATACAGCTTGATAAGAAACAAGTTTATTTGTTAACAATATCATAATAAAAATAAAAAATTTTAACAAAGCATGTACAAAAATTTAAATGGCATGTATTCAATGAGTCGTTGAAATTGAAATTTCAAATTAATAAGACAAGATATTTAAAAAATATTTAAAAATAAATTCAAAGCAACATAAATAATTTTTTTTTGGTGCAGGGGTAGCTAAATGTAATTTGTAACCGTAAATGGCTTCTCTCTACAGCAATGCCGATTAAATCATTTTCTTGCTTAAAATTTATGTAATTATAGTATTGAAATAGGATACTATTTTTCCAATTTTCGGTCCATAACATTATGTATATTAAATCATACAAGAAATTGTTAATTTTTTTAAGTTTTTATGTACATACATATATTGTCCTAGCGAAAATAAGGCTACATTACTTTGTTAACACTCACATACTTACGTACATTTACTTACCTATTTATGTATATTAAAAATGTATCTCCTCGTACAACTACTTATACTTCAACAATATAAAGTTAAACAAAAAATTAAAATTAATGTAAAACAATGAGCTAAGAAACGAATTAAGAATAAGTAGAATGTCAAGATTTTTATTATAAAAATTGCCAAAGAGTTTTTAAAAAAGTTTCTTAGGTAATGTATATTCACAATTTAACATATAAAATAATTTTTTTACTAAGACATTAAGTTTCATGATTAAAATTATCAACAGTTTTGAATATACAAGCATACAATTGTATGTAGGAATAATTACAAATATTAATGCTATGTGTATGAAAGACATTCTTATCATTATGTAATGAAATGTGCTATGGTTTTTAAATAAAATTATATAAAAAAATTTATTTTGTTTCTCTCCATTATTTAAGAATCCACGATCCATTCATGCCTTCAGGGCCGGCCGAACGATTTCCTTTTGGGGGGTTTTTATGTTAAATCATTCATAAGAACCAATAATATCTTGGTTTTTTAGAGAATTCAGCATATTGTAATCACATTTACTTCTGGATTAAATTCAGTACAACTAATTAACTAAATTATTCTCCTTTCAATAATGCAATTTTTCTTTCGTAAAATTTACACATGGTTAGCATTCCAGGGTTAAATAGGAGGTCCTCAATAACCGCTAAATCCACAATACCCTGCGTTCCCCTAATTGTAAGGAAAAGCAATGTTGTCACTATTAGGCTTCCTCAATCAAAAGTTTTTATAGTAATCTTAAAATATTTTTTATCATAATTATCGTAAACTAAATTACGGAACATTTAATGCATATTTCTCTGTACCATTGATTTACGCAGACGTCAAGCTGTTAAGTTGAGTGTTTACTGTGTGCCTAGTTTCATTTAATATATGATAGTTTATTTGAAATACAATTCATCAAATTTGTGATTAAAAATTCCGGAGACTTCATTGTGCGCATTTAAAGCTTAGCGCAATATTGGTTGTGTTTTCGTATAGATTTTATTTAATTATAATTAAACATCTCTATACATCTTTTGTCGAGTCATTAGTTTAACATTGCTATTGTTGCTAACTTGCTTTTAATTTTGGGTATTTGTTTTTGCTTGTGCAAATTTTTCTTTACTTTCGTCTTCTTTTAAGGCGCTACAACCATTTTTCGGTTTGCGCCGAGACCAAAAATCCTCGCCAGTTCCCTCTCTCCTTCGCTAGGTCACGCATATTATTCACACCAAGTGAAGACAGGTCCTTCTGCACTTGGTCCTTCCAATGTGTTCGTGGGCGCCCTTGCCTTCGTTGTCGAACCATCGCAGTCGCTTGACTATGTCCATATCATTATACAGTTCGTACAGTTCATCATTCCATCTCCTTCGTTACCCATCGGCACGCGAACAGGATCATAAATCTTGCGAAAATATTTCTCCCGAATGCCCCCAAAGCCTTCTCATTATTAATCAACATCGTCCATGTTACTGCGCCATGCACAAGGACGAGCATGATGAGTGATTTGTAGAGCGAAATTTCCGTTCGCTTTTTAATTGCCTACCGTGCCCAAAGTACCACCTGTAATTAAGTGTTATTCTTCGCTTGATTTCTAAGCTGACATCATTGGTGGTGTTAATGCTGTATACAAAGTATACAAAATCCTTGACTACTTCAAAGTTGTAGCTACCAACAGTGACGTGGATCCCAATATGCGAGGATTCTTTGTTTTTTGCCACAAGGTACTTTGTTTTGTCCTTGTTCACTGCAAGACCAACCTCTTTTGCCTCCTTCTTTAGACTGGAAAATGCTGCACTGTAGTCCCTGCTGTTAAGACCGACGATGTCAATAAGTTTAAGTTTAAGTCTAGTCCAAATTAACAGCTTTGTAAACATACTTGGCAGAATTCTAGATCTTGTATTTGTTAGTGACAATATCAGTGTAACTATTTCCCAATGTATTTTGCCGATTTCAACTCCAGACAAGCACCAACTTCTAAGCTTGAGGAGAGGCTTACTTTCAATTTTGCAGCTTGTGATTTTTCAAAAATTAATGACCTTTTACTCGATTTTAATTGGAAAGATTTATTTTTGAATGGAAATGTTGCGGATTGTTATTCTATTTTTAAATGTCATGTCCTGGAAGTTTTTCATAATAATATCCCAGTATTTAAAAATAAGCAGTATAAGCTCCCCTGGTACACAAGGGAATTGAAATCGGTTAAAAATAAAAGAAATAAATTTTATAAGAAATTTAAGAAAACATCAATATGTACTATCAAAAACGCTTCAACTGTTTGGAAAATTTTTTTATAAAAACTATATATTTAGAATTGAATCGAATATCAAGTTAAATCCCAAGAGTTTTTGGCATTATATTAAGTCAAAAAAATCTTGTTCTGAGGTACCATCCGCTGTCTGCTTAGTGGATGAATTCGTAAGTACACCGAGTGAGGTAGCTAATCTGTTTGCTAAGTTTTTTTAATTTAATTTCGTTCTGGACCAAGTTTTGTCTGTTGAGCCCAACAACAATAGTTCATTAAATTTTCCCTCTTCAATTAACTTTGGTAATTTGAATCTCACTTTGGAGTTGAATTTCACCTAAACAGCATGGTTTTGTTCCTGGTCGTTCCACGGTTACTAATCTAGCAGAGTTCAGTGAATATTGCATAAATTCTTTTTCAGTGGGATCCCAAGTTGATTGCATTTATACTGATCTTTCAAAATCATTCGATAAAGTTCCACACAATACTTTATTGTTTAAACTTGCTAGTTTAGGTTTTCATTCTGTGTTCCTGTGCTGGTTGAAATCGTACCTAAGCAATAGACGTTGCGTCGTAACAGTCGATGGTGTTTCCTCTGAACCTTTCATTGCCACGTCAGGTGTACCACAAGGAAGTATCTTAGGGTCGTTGCTCTTCGGTTTATTCATCAATGATATTGGCGAGTGTTTTTCATTTAGCAGATATCTGTTATATGCAGATGACTTGAAAATATTTTCAGTAGTAAATAGTGCAACCGATGTGACAAACCTCCAAGCTGATTTGGATAATTTGTATCTTTGGTGTCAACAGTCACATCTATCTCTTAATATTAAAAATGTTTTCATATGACTCTTGCTAAAGCTCGATACATCAGGCACACATCTTACTCTGAACAAACTGTCGCAAATTCCAGTGTTCTCGTGGACAGTCCGTTTAAATGAAAAGAAGAAGGAACTCGTGTTAGACGAATTGTCAAATATGTATACGTATTGCTTTATTAACAAATTATATGTACATAGGTATATTGCAACAGAAAATCGTAAAGTCTAAAACAATATAACTTACACTTATTAGGGAGTTCCTGGTGTTGGCTGGCGGTCGCTGGTGATCAAAAAATTGGTGTTCGCTGCTGGATGGTCCAAAAGAGAAGAGCTCGCGCAAAAATTTCTATTTGTCGCCGGACCGGCTGTTTTGCCATAGCAAAATAGTCGGTTCGGCGAACAAAAGGATATCCCGTTAAATCGGGTGTAAAATTATAGCCAATGACTAGTAAGTCCGAATACCAGTATTTTTGTGTTCAGGCTACTACCCAGCAGTAAACCAGACTGGGAAAAAGTTGAAAATTACCCGGCAGTAAACGGATTCAGGCTACTCGCCTGAACATGCCGGGCCCTTTGCCATGGGCAACATAAAAAAGGAAAAACAGTAGGCCGCGCCAGCCAACACTAAGACCACCCCGAGCAGGTACATAAAAAACCACACTTTATTGCTGATGGGCTCCTGAGACCACCAACATGAAGATGGTCGCCTGGACTAGCAGTCCGTCCCCTGAAGCTGTGGGTGTTGTAGTCACCATCACTTTTGAAAGTACGTCGATTAGGGCACGCACCAGGTGAAGACGGCCGCCAGATTCGATTTTGATTATCGCAGTTGGAGCGATAGCCTGGAACACTCGCAGTATTGGCACGGTCGTATTACCAGCTACTCGACCCGTTCGGAAGCCCGCTGGATTCACTCGTCGAATGGACCGGGAGGGCAACTTGTCCAACTCGTTTTCCCGACGATATGGAGTTTCCCGTCTCCGGTTTTGTCGGCGAGCATCGCTTGAAGACGGTCGGAAAGGACGAGATTCGGAGCCGCCTTGTCGCCTCTGGTTACGGTGTTGCGATGGTCGGAACGGACGTGATTCCGAGCCACCCTGTCTCCAATTATCGTATTGAGGGCGTGATCGGAACGGACGCGGTTCCGAGCCACGCTCTCGCCTCTCGTGTTGCAGGAGCGGTCGGAACGGACGAGGTTCCGAACCGCCAGTAGTAGAGGCGCGTTCTCTTACACAGGAGGTGGACGGTTGGAACGGACGCGGTTCCAAGCCGCTCACCCGCTCTGCCGAAGTTCTGCGGTTCGATGACGGCGTAGTTTCGGTTACGGTCATCTCCTCTTCGGCAAGTTCTGCCTCTTCCACCTGCTGAGCCCAGGACTTGTACGTCTCCGTTGGATGGATGGAGAGCACGTCATCCGAGCTGTCGTCTTCGGGCCTAGTGCTAACGCGCCCCGTCTCGGCGCCAGGTTGCACCCAGTCGCTCTCATCTGCGAGATGCAGTGACGTATGGTGCTTTTCGCGGCACCTGTGGCAGCGGCCCTTACTTCCGCAGATTTCCAATCGGTGGAATGGCGATAGGCAATTCGGGCAGTACCGGTGTATGAGGATCACTCGGAGTCTCTCCTCGGCAATCTTCCCGCGGTATTGGGGACAGAGCCTTATCGCATGGTTGCCTCCGCATAGTCGGCAGGCTATGGTAAACTCCTCGGAGCTCTGTTCGGGCTTTATACGTCGCGCAGTATAGCGAGTCATCTTTCCTGTAATGGGATAAATGCTAAACGTAAACACAATAGGGTTTAATGGTTACCGCTGATTGTTGGGGTTTGGTTGGGTGGCGAGCGTGGCGCAAACTGGAGCTTCTTAAGAGGTGCTGGTCCTCTCCGATGGTAACAAGACCAATTTGACGATTGGTCTCGTAACGACTCCCTTCTCGGTGCGAATTTCTGCAACTCTGACTCGTTTGTCGGTGCCGTGGTGAACGTTGACGACTCGTCCTAGTCGCCATTCGTTTGGAGGAAGGTTGTGCTCTCGAATAATAACCAGGTCGTCCACCTGTAAGTCTGGTTGCTGTCGCTTCCACTTCGTCCGCTTTTGAAGCTCGTTCAAGTACTCGTTCTTCCACCGTTGACAGAACGAATGATGCAGCGCCTTCATCTTGTGCCATCGGTTGACCACCGAGGCTGGATTCTCCGTGATCTCAATCTCAGGCGGATTTAGGATGGGACTGCCGACGAGGAAATGTCCAGGAGTCAATGGTTCCAAGCTAGTGGCGACAGTGGATGCTGCATTAAGCGGTCTTGAATTGAGACACGCTTCAATCCTACATAGTAATGTGGAAAACTCTTCGAACGTATATTTACAATTAGATGCAATTTTTCGAAAATGAGACTTGAAACTCTTTACACCTGCTTCCCATAAGCCACCCATGTGCGGAGCAGATGCTGGGATGAAATGCCAAGAGAGCTGCTGATGAAAGTATTTGGACGTTACATCAGACTTCGAATGAGCAAGAAACGCTTTAAATTCTGTTTTTAAAGCTCTAGATCCTCCGACGAAATTGGTTCCATTGTCGGAGTATATATTTTTTGGGCACCCCCTCCGTGATATGAACCTTGAAAAGGCAGCCAAGAAGGTGGGAGTGCTCAAGTCGTTTGCGGCTTCCAAGTGGATAGCCTTTGTTGCGAAGCAAACGAACAGGCATACGTAACCCTTCGTGATTACGCAGCCTCGCCCTCTATAACTTTTGATCTCAAATGGACCAGCGAAATCTACGCCCGTTTTAGTAAAAGGGCGCGTGAAGGTAGTACGTTCTGATGGGAGGGCCGCCATGATTTGACTTTGCGCCGCTCCCCCTCCGTGATATGAACCTTGAAAAGGCAGCCAAGAAGGTGGGAGTGCTCAAGTCGTTTGCGGCTTCCAAGTGGATAGCCTTTGTTGCGAAGCAAACGAACAGGCATACGTAACCCTTCGTGATTACGCAGCCTCGCCCTCTATAACTTTTGATCTCAAATGGACCAGCGAAATCTACGCCCGTTTTAGTAAAAGGGCGCGTGAAGGTAGTACGTTCTGATGGGAGGGCCGCCATGATTTGACTTTGCGCCCGCTTCCTATAGATTGCACAAACCTTGCAGTTATGTATGATCGATTTGATCATTACTTTGACCCGAGGGATCCAATATTGCGCTCGAATAAGCCGCAACATTAACTGGTTTTCCCCATGTAAGGAGATCTCGTGAATAAATTGACTTACCAGTCGCGAAAAATGAGAATTGTAGGGGAGAATTATAGGATGACGTTCGCTATAATTTAAGTCTTTCGACGCCCCAAGTCATCCCCCCGCTCGAAGTAGACTATTTGAATCTATGAACGGATTAAGTTGGAGGATTTCACTCTTGGAACTTATTCTCTGTCCCTTCTTTAAGTCAGAACACTCACTCGGAAAGTGTTGTTCTTGACAGAGTGTTATCAGTCGTTGAGTGGTGGCTTTGATTTCCTCAGAGGAAATCGCGGCAGACGGAGCTGTAAATTTAGCTTTCCGAATAGGGTGCGTACTTTGAAGAAATCGCAAGACATACGACAGCACTCGCAAAGCTCTCGGAAGTGACGAGAATCTTTGAAGAATGTCGTACATCTCTACAACTTTTGTCGCGTGCGACAGCACCCGCTTCTCTTCTTGGTCGGTCTGGAACACCGAGTCCTGAGAAGGCCATTCCGTTCTACTTTCTTGGAGCCAAGAAGGACCCTGCCACCACAACGAGTTTCCAACCAAGTCGGGAGCTTCGACTCCACGGCTGCCTAGGTCGGCTGGGTTCGAGGACGAATCCACATGATACCAACTCCGTTGGCCAACCTTCTCTACAATTTTGGTTACCCTATGCGAGACAAATGTCGACCAAGAACATGGTGGCTTCCGTAACCAAGCCAGAACGATGGTGGAATCAGTCCATAAGAAAATCTGTAAGGATCGAAGATCGAAGTTAGGAATAACTGATTCCACCATTTCCGCCAGAAGTACCGCGCCACACAACTCGAAACGAGGCAGTGATATGGTTTTTACCGGTGCCACCCTCGTTTTTGCTAATAGGAGATTGACCGCAACTCTGTCTCTCCTTTCGACGCGCATGTAGATAGCCGCCGCATACGCCTTCTCCGATGCATCACAGAAACCATGAAGCTCCATCTTTTCCATCGGTGAGAATTGTACCCATCGTGGAATTTGGATTTCTCCTATTGCCGAGTACTCCATGGCAAACTTTGACCAGCGCTCAAGTGTTGTTGAAGTTACCTGTTCATCCCAATCCGTTCCTTCCAACCAGATGTTCTGCATTAACATCTTCGCCACTATGATGATCGGTGCGAGCCACCCTAGTGGATCGAACAATTTAGCGATGGCTGACAAAATCTTGCGTTTTGTCACTAGTTGAAATTGATCTAATTCCTTCGCAGCGAAGTAGAATTGATCCGAACGTGCATTCCATCGTATGCCGAGAGCCTTAACGCTGCTCGTATCTTCGAAGTCCAAGAAGTCTTGGCTGAGCAAATGAGAAACCGGAATATCGCGCAAGACTTCTTTGCTATTGGCAGTCCACTTACGAAGTGGGAAACCTGCCGAACTTAAGGCCTCGGTGATTTGATCCCGGGCCTTAATGGTGGACTCTAAGTCGTGTCCACCTGCGAGCACGTCGTCGACGTACATGTGTTGCTTGAGGACTATCGAAGCGATAGGAAGCGATTCGTGAACGTCGTCGGCTAGTTGCAGAAGCGTCCTTATTGCGAGATAAGGAGCGCAGTTTACCCCGAAAGTGACAGTATTCAATTGAAATTGACGAACTGGTTCACTTGTAGAATCGCGAAAGAGTATTCTCTGAAATTTCCTCTGTTGAGGGTGAACTAGGATCTGACGATACATTTTCTCTATGTCACTACTGAAGACGAATTTGAATAACCTCCAGCGGAGGATCAGTATCGTCAGATCACTTTGTAAAATTGGTCCAGGCAGTAGCACATCATTGAGGCTTACTCCATTGTCCGATGGACAGGACGCATTAAACACCACCCGAACCTTCGTAGAAGTGCTTTCGCATGAGACGCATGATGTTGTCGGCTTGGGTGATGTCGTCCTTCCCGTCAGAATCCATCCGAAGACTGTCTCCTGAGCCAGCAGCGAGCCAAGAACGTCCTTCCGTAGACCGCCGAGCATTATTTGCGGATAAACGTCGCCTCCCAAAACAAGATCGACTTGTTCGTTCGCGAAGAACCGTTTATCCGCCAAAGTCAGCCCCGGGAACGAATGTTGTATAGCAGCATCAATATCGCAGGTCGGCAGATTTCCCGTCAGTTGAGGTAGCACTAGCGCCGTTGTCTGAATCACCACCAAAGGATCGACCGGGGATCCTAAGGTTATGGAACACGCCTGGCTGGTTTGCGCCGAAAGCGTGTTGTTGATTCCAGACACCCGTGCATTCACTTTCCCCGTTGGCAGCTTAATCCGACGTCGAAGTCGTTCCGTCATGAACGAACACTCAGATCCAGAATCTATGAGCGCTCTGGCCGAAAAAATAGACCCACGATGTCTAATGTTGACTTGAGCTGTTCCCAGTAGAACCCCTTTGTTCGTGTTCGTAAAACTCGACTGTACTTGGGTGGGAGGCTCAGTATTACCACTGGAGGAACTGGTACCAGAAGTGGTCCGGTTGGAACTAGTTTCGGACCCACTTGCAGAAGAATTCGAGAAACCGCTTTTTCTCGAAGTAGTTTGCTGAACTGGGTTCAAATGCAACAGTGAGTGATGCCTGGAGTGGCATACTGAGCAATTAAACGCGCTGGTGCACTTCGCGACCCCATGTCCGGAAGACAGGCAGTTCAGTAATTCTCTTCGAGAAAAAGCGGTTTCTCGAATTCTTCTGCAAGTGGGTCCGGAACTAGTTCCAACCGGACCACTTCTGGTACCAGTTCCTCCAGTGGTAATACTGAGCCTCCCACCCAAGTACAGTCGTGTATGTCAAATATGTATACGTATTGCTTTATTAACAAATTATATGTACATAGGTATATTGCAACAGAAAATCGTAAAGTCTAAAACAATATAACTTACACTTATTAGGGAGTTCCTGGTGTTGGCTGGCGGTCGCTGGTGATCAAAAAATTGGTGTTCGCTGCTGGACGGTCCAAAAGAGAAGAGCTCGCGCAAAAATTTCTAAAGGATATCCCTTTAAATCGGGTGTAAAATTATAGCCAATGACTAGTAAGTCCGAATACCAGTATTTTTGTGTTCAGGCTACTACCCAGCAGTAAACCAGACTGGGAAAAAGTTGAAAATTACCCGGCAGTAAACGGATTCAGGCTACTCGCCTGAACATACTCTATTTCGAATACAATACTCAAGACTGTCGATGAAATCAAAGATCTTGGAGTTATATTTGATTCCAAATTCTCTTTTAATAATCACATCAATTTTATTATATCTAATGCTTACTCAGTTTTAGGCTTTGTACGGCGGCACAGTACAAATTTTACTGACTCATATACTCTAAAACTACTTTTTTCGTCTTATGTTAGATCTCGACTGGAATATGCAGTGTTTATTTGGAGACCTTATTCACAGTTTTTTATAGATAGACTTGAACGTGTGCAAAAGGTTTTTTTTTAATTTGCTCTACGTTCTTTGAAATTTTCGGATCCCTTACCTTCTTACAATTCGCGTTTGCTTCTTATAAGTCTTAAATCGCTCGAGAAGAGAAGGACAGTTCTTTCACTTTCTTTTGTGTATGGTATAATTAATCGCACTGTTGATTGTCCGTATTTGCTCCAAAGTATTAATTTCCTTGTGCCAGTTAGGACTTTACGTAATTTCAATCCATTCTATCCGGATAAACTCAAAACCAATTATGCAAGAATTCAACGAGATCTCGAATTCTGTCTTCCTCGATTTTTCTTTATGTAAAGTTGAGTTTCTCTCATTATTATATTTTGCCTTGTGAAATTTGTTATAGTTAATTTATTTTCTGTTATCGTAAAGTTGTAGCTCTAAGTAGTCAGTAAGAACTTTGTTCATTGACTTATGAAATAAATAAATAAATAAATAAAATATCATCCGCATACGCCAGTGGCATCGTACATTTGTTATAAATAGTGCCACTGCGATTGAGATTGGCAGCTCTTATAACGGATTCCAGCATTAGATTAGTGTTGAACCTCGTTTGGTCTTGAACGACAGCTTCTGTTTGTGCTGTCAAAAGCGGCTTTAAAATCGACAAAGAGATGGTGTGTGTCGACTTTTTTATCTAGGGTTTTTTTTTTTTTTTTTTTTTTCGGTTACGACCCAACCCCCTTCGTACACTGGGACTGTGGCACCCCTGCGGGACAATCAATTCCGATATTACTTCGCAGGGCAGGCACTGGACGTTATCCTTCGTCTTCACTCAGCGTGCGTTATTACACTGCGCGATTTGCATTTCGCTCGTCTATTCTAAGACGTTTCATTTCTAACGTGATTATGTCTGCACACTTTTTCCATACGTCGTCTTCGGACAACATGGCCTTCATCAAACCTTCGGGGACACGGCTTCTCCTATATATTGTTCCAGGTGGTTGCGTTCATTATTAAATCTGTGGCAGTCCATTAGTATGTGCTCTGCACTTTCAACTTTCCCGTCGCAATGTAGGCAGTAGGGACTATCGGCATGTTTGTACTTATGTAAGTATTGGCGGAGACAGCCATGCCCGGTGAGGAACTGCGTGAGGTAGAAATCCGTCTCTCCGTGTTTCCTTTTTATCTAATTATCTACCTTTGGGATCAGTTTATTGGTCCATCGTCCTTTCAAGGAGGTGTCCCACCTTTTTTGCCACTCGTCGATACTCTGTTGCAATATTTTGCTGCGATCACTTGGGCTGCGCTTGATTTCTGCTGCCGCTCTGGCAGCTATGTCTATCGGACATCTTCCAGCTAGCAAATTTGCGGCCTCGTCTGACGCTGTCACGAACGCACAACATACCCTTAGTGACGCTGGTCTGTGTACTGAAGCTGGTGCTCTCATGTTGCGAGCAGTTTCCTCCTTTGTTTTTTTGGACCTATCTTTGGCATGAGTCTTGCCAGAGCCGTGCTGACTTTTCTCGCCTTCTCGCTAGCATAATTCAGATGTTCTTTGAAGCTCAGACGGCGGTCGAGTATGACACCAAGGTATTTGATAGTTGGGCTGGATTCTACGGTGTGACCTCCTATTCGTATCTGAACGTTTTCAACTTTTTTTCGGCTGGTCATTAGCAGCTCTTCGGTCTTATGTTTTGCTAACCCTAATCCTGCTGTTTGTAGCCAAGTTTTGGCAGACTCTTTGGTTTCAGTGCTCATGCGCGCCACGTCCACTAAGTGTTTTGGGTATCCTATAATCGACACTCCTTCCGCTTTTTCTATTCTCATGATGCCATCAAACATAATGTTCCAAAGGAGTGGTCCAAGGACTGACCCCTGGGGCACACCTCCAGTAACATGGTGCTTTTTTGGTCCTTCGTTGGTGTCATAGAAGAGCTCTCTTTCGCTGAAATAGCTATTCATTATCCGAATTAAATAGTGGGGTATATTAATTGCCATCATCGCATTTATTATTCGGGTCCAGTTTGCAGAATTGAAAGCGTTTTCACGTCCAACGTGATTACGGCACAGTACTGCTCTGTTCCTTCAAACCATCGCTTACCCTCGAGGGCTTTGCGCGCAATCTCACAAATGGCCGATATCGCATCGACGGTTGAACGCTTCTTCCGAAAGCCATATTGCCACCTTGAGAGGCCCTGATCACCTTCCGCGCGCAGATTATTGCCTCAAGTATTTTTCCTGCACTGTCCAGCATGCATAAGGGCCTATATGATGATGGCTCTTCCGGTGGCTTGTTGCCTTTGGGCAGTAGTACTAGCCGTTGTCGCTTCCATTTCTTTGGGAAAATGCCTTCCTGAATACACTTCGTGTATAATCGGCAAAAAAGTGTATAGCTTTTCGTAGTGCCTGTCGCTTGCTTTTGTATGCGGTTTGGAGGCGTTGGTATTCCGTGGAATTCCTGGTTCTCTGTCTTTGGTGTTTACGTCGCAGTTTAAGGCATTGAGAGCGCAGTTTCGCGATTTCTTCGTTCCACCAGTAGGCTGGGTTCTTCTGTTTCCACTTTTTTTCCGAGACATCGATGCGTCGCAGATATCACTGACCATTTCCATTATTTTGTTAGCGCAGGTATCGGTATTTTCATTTCTTCCGTCTAGCGCGTCTGGCAGCAACTCTGTCATGTATTCTACCATACTGATATCCAACAATTTAGTTTTCCATCCGATATTCTGCACTTTCAGAGTATTCTGTTTCCGTGCGCTGCTTCGCAGCGGGAGGATCTCAAAGGGTATCGTAAAGTAATCACTATAGGTGCAGTTCTCTGAGACTTTTTATTAAATTCTATTTAATAACGCCGTACTGTAGAAGGTCAGGTCAATAATTGATCCTGCGGTTCCTTTCTGATATGTATTTTTGCTTCCATTATTTAGCAGTATGACGTCTAGATTGGCGAAGGCTTCGAGTAAGGCCTGGCCTCGGGGGGTTGTTTTTGAGCTGCCCCATTCCACTGCCCATGCGTTGAAATCTCCTGCGATGATGACTGGTGTTTTGCCGGTAGCATCGGATGCCAAACGCTTCAGCATATTCTTATAGCTTTCAAGCGGTTCACTTGGGGGCGCGTAGCAGCTATAGAAGTGGATTCCCCCCAATTTTGCATAGATGCATCGCTCCTCTTGGTTGTTGCCTATAGCTTCGAAGGGCAGAGCCCCGCATGCCCAGACCGCAGCTTTCTTTCTCTTGTTCCTTCTATAGGCGACGCTCTATATTGCTCGCTGATGAGTGCGACGTCAATGTCTTGTTCGAAAACTGACTGTTTTAGCAGGTCCTGTGCCGCTCGCAGTGGTTTAGATTAATCTGTAGGTATTTAATAATTTCTTCATTTGTATTACTGTGTTTTTATACGCCGGGCACCTGAAGCTTCCTGTGGGATGGTTCTGTGTGACGCTGGTCCCTGGTTTACAAATGGCGCATTTAAGGGCTGCCGTACACTGCTTGGCAAGGTGGCCTTTCTCTCCGCAGCGAAGACCTGAGAAACTACGGTCCCCCGTTGATTTACAATTCCTCGCGATGTGTCCAAAATCAAGGCATCGGAAGCATCTGAGGGGACTGACCTGCTCCCTGTTTATCTAGGGTATTTGCCAGGATTTGAGGAGCTGTGAATATCTGGTGAATGGTGGATTTACCAGGCCTGAAGCCACACTGATAAGGCCCAATGCGATATTTAGAAATCTTAAACCACGGTAGTTTGCGCAAAGAGCAGGTTCACCCTTCTTTGGGCAAAGTACACTGAGATTCCAATCCTCCGGCATGTACTGTGCTTAACAGGTGGTACATGTTTCCTACCAGCTTTCGCCGCCGTCTTTGAACCGCTCAGCCGGTATACTGTCTGCTCCAGGCGCTTTTTTCTTGAGCCGTCATAGTGCTGTTCGCACCTCGCCTTGGTCGAATGGAGAGATTTGTGTTCATCCCTAAAGATTGTTCCGGGCTCCTCTTCTTCAAACGCGTCACCAGAGTTCTCATTTAGTAACGTTGAGAAGTGGTCCCTCCATATCTCTAGTGTGCTCTGTACGTCCGTCACCATATTTTTATACTAGTTTTTGCAGGAACCAGTCCCGGTTTTGAAACCACTTGTTTGCTGCCTTACTTTCTGATAGAATTTTTGGGCCACATTCCTGCTTGCTTGCTTCTCAAGCTCTTCGCACTTACGCCTTTCCGCCTCCCGTTCCTTCTTCTTGAAAATACGTCTCTCTTCCCTCCTCTTCTTTCGGTATCGCTTGACTGTTGCACGCGTAGTAATTGGCTGCAGGGTGGCTTTGTATGCTGCGTATTTCTCTGCAGCAGCAATGCAACACTCGTCGTCATGCCAACTGTTCCTCCGCAGCGGTGCGTAGACATCGGGAAATCTTATCTTATTACTCGTTTATATCAGGGCGGTGAGCAGTTGCTTGGTTTAACAGGATTGAGAGTCGATATTGATAGTTCTCAGCTGTCCGTAGCGTCGAACTTTCGTCGCCACACTTGATAAGCGCTCTTCAGTGCAGATAGGCGCTTTCGAACTTTCTGCAACAAGGTAATGATTACAGTTTACGCTTGCTCTTCGGATAAAATGAATATCAAGCACGCTAGAAGCGTCTCGCGTCGATCACAAGTGGCTTGGTGGATGCTTCGATGTTGGAATCTGGTGCTACTTACTACCATGTTTCGTGGCGCGTCGAAGTCGATCAGCCTCTCTTCGTTTCCAGAGTTATTCTCATGAAGGCTGCATGTTCCGACTGTTGGACCAAAAACGCCTTCTTTGCCAACCTTAGCATTCAAGTCGCCAATCACAATTTTTAAAAGGTCTCGGAGTCTGCGCCCAACACAAATCCTTCACCAGATGTAGTAGACGTCGCATGATGTATACTTCTTGCGTCCATCGCATCTCCTGAACTGCAGTGAAGTCAGCCTTATATTTATTCAGAATGGCAATTGGATAGAGGCACCCTACCTATAGACAGTCCGGATATTAAAGGTGTAGATCCGTTAATCGTAGTCTTTGTTTCGTTTGCGGGGGTCGTCAACGAGTGGGAAGGTTATTATCCCAGACCGTTTTGGTATTTTCATTTCCCAAGCCCAACGCATAAGCCATTGCTGGGGGTAAAAAGTTATGATTTCATTTATATAGCGAGCCGCTAGCTCCAAGATAGATGGTCGCTTGCAGCCGCACCTCCTGGTGAACAGACGCTGCGGACTTTAGTGAATTTTGGCACAATTTTCCGTCATCCCTTGTCAAGTTTGGTCTGCAGACAAACGTTTCAGCGTTGTGCCATCTTCAGTGCCATTTTTGAGAACGAACTTAAATTTGACAAGGGATGACGGAGAATCGTTCCAAAATATATCTAATTTACTTTACTTTATTTCATTTTTTAATTTAATCTTATTTAATTATGTCGTGTATTTTCGACATTTGGAAAATAAAAAAAACTGATAATGAGATACACTATGTTGCATGCTCGTTGTGCGATGGAGTTGCCCATATTAAGTGTGCCGGATTGATTGGCAGAGTCTTAAACTTAATTAATGAAAGCAAAGGCATTCGTGGCCGCTGTGGTCGAGTGGTTAAGTGTAAAATCTTAATCATAGAAAAGTTTTTTTTCTAATAGCGCTCACCCCTCGGAAGGCAATGGCAAACCTCCGAGAGCATTTCTGACATGAAAAAGTTTCTCATAAAATACATCTGCCGTTCGGAGTCGGCATAAAACTGTAGGTCCCTCCATTTGTGGTAGAATATAAAGACGCACATCACAAATGGTAGGAGAAGCTCGGCCAAACACTGAGCTTTACAGTATAAGCGCCAAAGTATTATTATTATAAAGGCATTCATTGGTCTTGTTTAAAACACAGATCAACTGGGGTTGAACTTTTTAAATTTTTTAGACAAACTAGAAATGGATTTATTGAATTCGGTAAAAATCTCTGATAAATTCATGCTATATGAAAACACGTTTAAATAATTTAAGTGTTTGCATGGTCAAATATCAGAACCAGGCAGGGAAAACTAACGCAAGCAAACCAAAAGCCCGTCTATAGAAATCGTTCCCAATCTTAATGAAAAGCCGGAACCAAATTTATTTTATATATTTTGTATCCCCATCCCTCCAGGCTCAGGGTCTCTCTGCCTCTTTGAGAGCTATCTGCACTCGTGCAAGGTGATCTACAGGTTGGTTCCCATGAAGTGGTGCAATCGCCACTTCAATTCCTTCCACCTGATCCAATCCCTTCAAAACAACAAAGGCCGTGGAAGACATATTAATAACGCACAGCATACTAAATGAAAATACACTACTGAAGCAGAGAGCGAGAAAAAACTGGCCTTCCTAGCCATGCCGATACATAGAACAGAGAACAAAATAAAAACTAATTGGATCAAAAAGT
This sequence comes from Philophylla caesio, assembly GCA_963971545.1. NCBI lineage: Eukaryota > Metazoa > Arthropoda > Insecta > Diptera > Tephritidae > Philophylla > Philophylla caesio. The sequence continues at coordinate 43,245,260 of OZ020606.1, read as the reverse complement.
TCATAGCGTCATCCAGGTTTATTAATTAAACCTCGAATCACCCATGGTCTCAAAAAAGAAATACAACAATGAACTTTATCAATAAAATTTATTCGCTCAGTGACCAAGAGTTCAGAAATGAAAATACAAAGATAATCAAAAATATATTGCAAAAAATTAAAAACCCTAATGTAACTATAGACCAATCCTTAGCAACTGCGAATAACAAACAGAGTTCGACGAAAAAACGTTTAGAAAGGAACAACTAAATTACGAAATACACAGGTGTCACATACATAACAGGACTAATGGACACAAAAATATTAAGAAAAAACCTATAAAACACACTTAACACAATATTTACGAAGACAAACGACAAAGTTGACAAAGAACAAAAACACAATATTGCTTACGAAATTAACCCTCTCATGCCCGAATTAAAATGGGCGCGGCTAAAATTTTTTTGAGTAGACATATAAGATAGAGTTGACCTCAATATCAACTGACAAAAATTTCAATGTCCTAGATGTTCTAGTCAAAGATAATATGATACGAAACTATTTGTTTCGAGAGAGCGCTGTCAAAAGGCGCATTTTTTATAACATTTTCCAAAGAGCCACTCTGTAGAAATAGTATCTGGGGCTTTTTATTTCATTTTTTGGAGATTTTGCAGTAGCTTCGCCATAGTTGAGGTTTGCAAACAGAATGAATGAAAATGCAATAAAAATAAGAGCAAATAAGAGATGTTATTTACCTTAATGCCAGAAGATAATATATATAAAATCAAAACAATGAAAATAATTAAAATATCGCAGAAATTCTATTTCGCAAAAACTGCTTTTATATATGCATTAAACTAAAATTTAAGATATAGCGTGTTTTCTTATAAACATACATGTTTATTCATGTATATTAAAATGCAATATTTACCCAGTTCGCTTTGAAAAAATAGTTTTGATATATATTTTTAAAATAAAATACAATATTTGTATGTAAATCAAAACCTTCATAGTTTGCTAAAACTTATATATTAAATTTAACTCTTAATTTAGAGATTTCAAGACACATTCTATAAAAAAAATAACATTTACTCGCTTTTTTTATCCAAATAAAAATTGTAGCTATTTCCACGCATTTGCCTCTGGTAGCCCACCTTTTTGCGTGCCAGCTGTTCAGTAGCCCATGATTCGGCTTTGTTGCCAGCCCAAAATGTGAGATCATGGGCTCTCGCAGCAAGCGAAAGAGAGAAGTTTCGTATCATATTATCTTTGGTTCTTGTTCAAGAGCTACAGAATGTTGCGTATATGCAACATTGGGCAATGGTGTTATATTTTTAAAGTCAAGTTGATTTTTTTTAAATGCCGTTTATTTATATTTATGTATGAAAGGAAAGGAAACAATTTTTTTGGGGATTAGAGCATAAGTGCACATTACATTTGCTGCATTTATAGCTTGAAAACCCAGTGCTGCATACTATACACCTTCCTCTTGTTCCTCATTCCGGCCAATGATTATAACCATCAAGTCGTAGTGATTTTGCTGGGTCTGCAAGATAAGCTCTTTTATAGGGGTTGGATTCAGAGCCCGTAGAAGGAGCTGGTGATAATGGAGCTGATGATGATGGAGCTGGTGATGATCGGGAAGATGATGCAGTTCCTGAATTCATTGTCAAAAGGACTGATGATGGACGAACTCTCTTTTTGGCGACAACCGTAGTTTGACTTGCGTTTAAAAGCTCTGAAGCAACATCCAAATGGAAATTTATGGGCGGCATATGCTTCAATTCGCCGTCTGTATGTGGGATGTCTGTGCGGTACAACAACCAACTGTTTACTAAACTTGAATTTATGCACCAGTATACTATGCGCATGTACCATTTATTTGACCGGTGGTTGATTTTGTATAATTCAAGCAGCATGTCCGCAAGATCAACCCCTCCAATGTGTTTGTTGTAACATTCAACTATACCTGGACGAGGTATAGTTTTAAACTTCTTCTCTTTGCGGCACCATCTGTTGCATTCACTCATGGGGTTCTTACCTGCATAATTAGAAACTAATTGTACGCGCTTATTATCATACCCACGACAAGCAAACAAGTTGTGCGTTGCTTCATATTTGAAATCGCTTGATCCTCGTCCCTGTTTTTGAAGGTCTTTCTCCCTTATTAGAGCACAATTTTTCAATCGGTTGCTTCTAATTGTACCGACGGCCAATATGCCTTTTTCTTTCAGAGCAATCATCAAGCTGTCCATAAACTCTGCACTCCTCCACTTCAAACTCTTCAAATCAATTTTTTCCATCACCACCTGTACAACATTTTCATTTTCATTCAAATCTCCATCATTTTCGCTTCTAATAAATTGGTCAATCAAACCAACTTCCACATTTTCAGCTCTGTTATCCAAATGTTTCAAAGTTTCTTCTATAATTTCGTCTATATTTTGATCTTCTTCTTCTTCATTTTTCTCGTCAGCCGAATCATCCCAATCAAAGTTGGCAAATTTTTTAATCTCAGCTTGAGTCAGACCTTTTGGGCGCATCTTAGAATGTGCATACAAAAATAAGTTTTATTTTTCGAAAATTACCACAATAGACCAATGTTGCATATACGCAACACTACATTTACAAAATTATTACAGACAAACTAAATAATATTTTCATGCGGGGTTTTTTTTTTTAAATACTCACTCACCTTTCTTTATTTAGTTGTTGAACTTGGTTTGAGATTGAAGTAATTATTTTAATGTTTTTTAACACTTTTTTAAAACCACGTTTTTTTGCACAATGAATTTGTCAACTACGCTCTCGGGAGAATACCTACTAACTGAACGCGTGTGCAGCTGACTACCGAACAATTAGCCGTAAGCTCGCTCAACACATGCAGCTATATTTCTGCGAAACGTTCAAAACAAAAAATTGAAAACAACGGTAGTTAGAGCCTTATAAACACAATGTTGCATATACGCAACATTGGGCATGAGAGGGTTAAATGCAATGGAAAATCGGGCGAAAACTGCGACAAAATTTACATAGGCACAACAAAACGGGCACTGGGAATCTGAATCAACGAACACAAAACATCATAGATGCGAAATTAAATAAGACAACAACAGCACTGGCACAACATCTTACAAGTAATGGGCACTCAGCAGACTTCGAAAACATAAGAATATTAGACATAGAGAAAAAAAGAGACGATAAGATTAACATTAGAAGGCTTTCGTATACAACAAAATATACGTAACGCAATAAACTATAAGGAAGATGTTGACAATAAAAACTGCAATAATATATTATAAACAAACTGATTTGGGATGTATTTGATAAATTTCGTATTGTTTGAATGTTGTTTTTAGTTACTTTTATCTACTTTTGCTGTTTAATGTGATCGAAATATAAGCGTCACATTAGTTGTGAAAGTAATTCTTATTGTTATAATTTTATATTTTTTATATTTTATTGCTGTTATGTTCTATGTACAAATAAAATGCAGACTCTCTGAAGAAGGCGCGGATGACGCCGAAACGCGTAGGAGGACAAAATAAACCTTTGTTTACCTTATTTAAAATTACCGGCCGAAAAAATTCGCAAATATCATAATAGGAAATTTACATTGACCCGAAAAAAATAGGATATGGATTTTGTTTTAGTAAAGTGTTGGGCAGTAAGTAAGTTAGAGCATCGCAAAGCTTTAGCTTTGGTAGTGACGGCGTTTGGTTGGGACCACTCGCGATTTTGCGGTAAGAAGGCGAACGTGAAAAGAAAAAATGTACTGATGAGAGAGGTGTAGAGATCAAAATCCCTGTCAGTGGTTTCGCCTCTGAAACTATTTGGGTATAGTGAGGTTTGTTTAAATTTGAGTTCAGCCCTGCTTGCATGTGAACTAGACCTTCGTGTTCTGAGGATACTGGAGCGTTGTAATTGACGCTCTATCGCATTAAATCTTCGCAAGGCAGTTATGTATGATTCACCTAAGCGGCAGGATCGTCTTTGGAAGGGAGTTTGACTATTTTCCGACCATTAAGGCTCCGACTAACGGTATCATTATAGTAATTTTCGCAGCTATGCTACTCGCGGGTTCACACGTCCGCCTTGGTTTAAACCTTATTCAATGTGCCAGAGTTTTTCAACCTTGAATCTATAGACTCCTCACAAACAAGTAATCATTTGGTCTTGAGCGCGTTAGAGCTCGCACGATAGCGTTCAGAAACGGCCCATCCTAAAGGCGCTTTCTGTAAAATAGGAAGATTATCACCTGGTTTAATTTGTCCTACAGAAAATAAACTGAAGAAGCTCTCTGTTCCCAAAAGCAAGTTGATTTTTTTTAGATTTGTTGAGTTAATCATCAGCATGTACAATATTTGATGGAATATGCCAAGAAGATGTATCTGCCTCTGGTTTTGGTTGATAGGCGATATGCCACGTAATGCAAGAAGTTAGATGAAGCTCAAACCCTCTTGCTTACAACTTAATATTTGTTGAAGTTTTATATTTCATATTGGTGGAAGACTCACCAATGCTTTGGTTCTCGATGTTGCATTTACGGGGAGGAAGCATAAGTTTCTATAAAAGCTCGTCACAAATAAATTTCACCTGTGAGCGGGAATCCAGCAAAGTTCGGCCAAGACGATAATTTCCGGAAGCGTTGCGAACTAAAACCATAGCAGTGGCGAGAATGATGTGGTCCGACAATGAGTTGTTCATGTGCGTGTGAACGGCTGATGGCAAAGTAGAGTTCGATGAATCTGGCGTGGACCGATGCAACAAACTATGGTGTTAACGAGAGCAAACTCTTCATTTATGCAACAATGCGCAGTTCGATAATTGATGTCCCTTGGACAAACAGTTAATTAAGTAGTGCATCCTTTTCGCATGGTCAAAGCGCTGCGACACACTTATAGCCTTGAAACTGTTGCAATTTTGAATTTTGTGGAGGATGCTGGATCATACCGAACAAGATGAACTTGATCAAGCAAACGAATATGTAGATTTCTTGCCTTTGGTGCTTGAGCGCTCTGCCCAGCTCTGGTGCAATATTCTGAGCTCGGTATCATTTTAAAGTCCAAAGACTCCATCTATTTACGGTTAGTCTCCTGCCTTCTGTAAAACTAAATGAATGAGCATGGCTTGTGATAATGGCTCTCATTTCCCAATGACAACAACGAGGCGAAAATTGCAGACGCTTTGTCAATTAGACTTCTCAACTGACCACAATTCGGCTTAGAATTGACGGAAACTCAAATAAAGAAGAAATATTTTCAAAAAATATAAGAGTTGGGTTGTCATACCGAGTCTGAAAACTCTCCAATGCCTTCGAATAATTCTCGTTCGAGACTGGAAATACGTCGGAATATGGAGACACTTGCGTAACAGATTAAATTTCTCTATGTAAGATAAGTGTTGAGTCGCACGTTTGCGGCTAATAAAACAAGCCTTCCAATAAAAATCCAATTGTCGCTGATGGTTATGCTGAAATCTTTATTAAATTCATTTGCAAAAATAGGTCATATTAAATAAGCTTTTAAATTATCTTACATTTGTGCCTTCTATGTAATACACGCGCTCAACCTTCAAGATCCCAAGTTCAAATAATTTGATCAAGTAGGCGAGCATACATTTTAACTAAAAAATAAAGAGTTTTACCTAATGGAAAGGATTAACGGCTACACTTGCTGGCGAATAGGCTGGAGCGCAGAGTCGATGCTCTGCATGCAAGTAAATAGGCAAAAACTGCGATTATGCATGCGTAGGGCTGCACATATACATATGTGTACAAGTTATCGTCAGCTATCTGAGGTAGCTAGCTTAGCCAGCTAGCAGTCACAACGGTTCTCACAAGTCGTGGGAATCCGTTATGCTGAACACCTGCACCTGGAATCGAAGGTAGTGAGCAATGTTGCGAGCAACACAGTGGACAGCGGCTACGTCAGCCGAGTTGGCTCAATACAGAATTTGCAAAATAAAAACACAAACAACAACCACACAAACAAGTTAAATAGCGGCAGATCGGTTGCTCTTGTTTGTAGTTGGTTTGTTTAAGGAAGATGAAATAAACACAACAGCCAACTCGGCTAGCGTAGCACAATAGGTAGCGTATTGGCTCGGCAACTCCGAGCTCCCGGGTTCAAAGCCTGAGAGAAGTGGTTATGAAAAATTAAATTAAAAATTAATTTAATTTAATAATCAAAAAGAAGTCTGATGAGGAAATGTGGTGATTTCCGAAATAGTACTATAACTTCAACCATTAAAAACTGTTGTTGTTTTTTCACAAAAAAATCTTCCATAAACTGGCCTTGAGCTCAATTAAATTGTAAAATATAAACATTTACTAGGCTAACAGAAATATGAACAAACATTTGTATACAAGGATGAGCACACCTTAAAAATGCATTATAATATAAAGTAAAATACTTATACAGAATTTGCAAAATAAAAACACAAACAACAACCACACAAACAAGTTAAATAGCGGCAGATCAGTTGCTCTTGTTTGTAGTTGGTTTGTTTAAGGAAGATGAAATAAACACAACAGGCAGCTCGGCTAGCGTAGCACAATAGATGGCGTATTGGCTCTGCAACTCCGAGCTCCCGGGTTCAAAGCCTGAGAGAAGTGATTATGAAAAATTAAATTAAAAATTAATTTAATTTAATAATCAAAAAGAAGTCTGATGAGGAAATGTGGTGATTTCCGAAATAGTACAATAACTTCAACCATTAAAAACTGTTGTTGTTTTTTCACAAAAAAATCTTCCATAAACTGGCCTTGAGCTCAATTAAATGGTAAAATAGAAGTAATAAAACTTTAAACCGCAAATGCGAACAAATTAAAGTATTTTTACTGTAAACCGATTGATTGGACTATTGGAAGTCACCAAGGAACAAATTTTCCTTGGGCCGCGCGAGAACGCGAATTAAAAATTTGAACTTAGAAGCAGCCAACAAGTACCTCCAGCAACTCTTCTGGAACTGAGAAGCAATCATCAAGAACCCTAAATTCAACTGTATTTTGGAAGCAGTCACCAAGAGCGGGGAACAACATCCTAATTATCTTTAACATGATGTAAGTGATTGCTTGTTTATTTTTGTGAAAAAATTTATTGTGTCAAAAAGGTTATTTAATAAAAACTGCCAAAAAAGATAAAGTGATCATTAGTAAATTTTGATGAGTAATATCGATAGGGAGCTAAAGCAGAAAATAGAGAATTTCGAAGAGTTACAAATAAGTGCTATACAAAGGACTTTAAACATGAACGCCTCAGATTTGCAAGCTTTAATACAAGCTACAGTGGGCCCAGCGTGAGACGTACAAAGGAACGAATTTGACACGGGTGGTAACGCAGAAAAATTTCTGCTGTATGTACAACCGAACTTAAGACATACGAGGATGCTACAATAGTTGAAGGTATTAAATGTGATTAGCCTCTTGACACTGTAAAATCTATACCCGAATTTGATGGAAAACAGGAACAATATGTGTCGTGGCGGCAGGCCGCCCATTCTGCTTATAAACTATTTCAAAAATACGGTGGTTGTTCACGGCACTATCAAGCTTTATGGATAATCAGAAACAAAGTTAGAGGTGCTGCCGATGCAGTATTAGCTTCCTTTAATATGGCGCTAAATTTTAAAGCCATAGTAGCGACTCAAAAGTCCTTACTATACCAGGCGACAGGACTTATACAACTTACAACCGGTAGAGAAAATGGATGTTGATCCCACGTCGTCACGTTTCCGACGGTCGACATATTATGCCCAACAAAACACCGGTAATAATAACAATAACTCAGGCCAAGCACACAAAAGACCAGATGGTTCTGGAAGAAATTCAGGACAAAGACGACAGAGAATTAATAAAATTTCACAGGAAAGTTATAAAAGTAAAGAAGAAAATTCGGACTACGAAAAGTTAGCCGAGTCAGAGGTAGCTGAAGCAGAAGCCTCCGATGTAGAATCCATAAATTTTTTAGAGGAAGTTCCCTGCTGCCGTTCATAAGATGAACAATAGCAGGGAGATCTTTTAAATTTTTAGTAGATACTGGGGCTTCTAAGAATTACATTAAGCCTTTAAAGGGAATAGGAAACGTCGTCCCAGTTGACGAGCCTTTCCAAGTGAAATCCATACATGGATGCAATAATATTAAATATAAATGTTACATAACTTTTTTCGGAATAAGTACTCTATTTTTTATTTTGCCGGGTCTTACGACCTTTGATGGTATTATTGGCCTTGATCTGCTAACGCAGGTAAGCGCTATCAATCTAAAAGAAAGACTAATTCGATTCGCCACTGGATTTGAAAACATTCAATTTTATAAATGCGAGGACGTGAATTTTACGAAACCAGAGGACATAAAAGTGCCTCAATCGGTAGAAGCCGAATTTAATAGAATATTAAAAAATAGGGCTAAAGCTTTTGCAGATCCTGACGAAGCACTGCCCTTTAACACAAACATTGTTGCTACTATTCGCACCGAAGATAGCAACCCAGTATATTCAAAATTGTACCCATATCCAATGGGAGTGTCTGACTTCGTTAACAGCGAGATAAAAAATCTGTTAAAAAACGAAATAATCCGCATATCTACGTCCCCTTTTAATAACCCCATATGGGTTGTTGATAAAAAAGGTACCGACGAGTTGGGCAACAAGAAAAAACGCCTGGTGATAGACTTTCGAAAGCTCAATCAAAAGACAATCGATGATAAATACCCTATTCCCAATGTTACAATAATACTGTCGAACTTGGGTAAGTCGAAATATTTTACAACCCTTGATTTAAAGTCAGGTTTTCATCAAATCGAACTCGCGGAGCGGGATAGCGAAAAAACCGCATTTTCAGTAAATAATGGGAAGTACGAGTTTTGTCGGCTACCATTTGGATTGAAAAATGCGCCAACATGTTTCAGAGGGCCATCGCCGATGTCCTTCGTGAACAAATAGGCAAAACTTGTTATGTCTACGTCGATTACGTAATAGTCTATTCGGAAAACGAGGCCGATCATGTGAAACACATCGACTGGGTTCTGCGCAATTTCTATGAAGCAAATAAGAGGGTTTCACGCGAAAAGTCAAAATTTTTTGAAACAAGTGTAGAATACCTTGGCTTCACAGTATAAGAGGGGAAATCAAAGCAAGTCCGACTAAGGTGGAAGCCATCCGAGACTATAGTGAACCCTCCACTTTGTTCGGAGTAAGATCCTTTTTGGGCTTCATTAAGGATTTTTCTTCAATAGCGAAACTACTATCTGACATCCTAAAAGGTGAAAACGGTAGGGTTAGTGATCAACAGTCAAAAAGAAACTAAAGTTAAACTTGACAAGGCAGGCAATTACAAGCCTTTAACAAATTGAGAGAAATATTGATATCGGAAGATGTAATGTTGCTTTATCCGGACTTTGGAAAGCCTTTCGATCTAACGACGGATGCTTCGTCACATGGTCTGGGAGCAGTTTCGTCTCAGAATGGAAAGCCAATAACAACACTGATTTCCAGAACACTGAAAGATAGAGAGTTGCACTTCGCAATCAATGAAAGAGAACTGTTGGCCATAGTGTGGGCCTTAAAAAATCTCCGTAACTACCTTTACGGGGTAAAAAATCTCAATATTTATACCGACCATCAGACGGAAACCCAAACGCGAAAATTAAACGCTGGAAAACGTTTATTGACGAGCATAATGCTAAAATATTCTATAAACCAGGAAAAGAAAACTTTGTTGCTGACGCACTGTCACGACAGAAGATTCATGCTCTTGAAGACCAACCTGAATCGGACGCTGCTACAGTTCATAGTGAGGTTTTGTCGACTTATACGATAGAATAGAACAAATAAACCAATAAACTATTATAGAAACCAAATGTTTTTAGAAGAAGCGCAATTTCCTTCAATGCGCACTTTCATAATATTTGGAAAAAAGACGCGCCATTTTATATATTTTTCAAACAGAAATTCGATTAGTGAATCAATCCAAAAAGTAGTCAAACTGAACGTTGTTAATGCAATCAACTGTGAATTACCGGTATTAGCGCATATCCGGCATAATCATGTTGAGTTGTTTCCAACAACAAAATTCTGGTATGCTAAGAAATTCGTAACGGATATTTCTGATAAAAATGAACAAAAAGAAATTGTAATTATAGAAAATAACCGAGCGCATAGAGCTGCTCAAGAAAATACCAAACAAATTTTGGGTGACTATTCCTTTCCAAAAATGACAAAGCTAGCAAACGAAATTGTCACAAATTGTAAAATATGTTCAAGGGCGAAATACGATCGTCATCCGAAAAAGCAACTAATCGGAAAAACACCGATCCCTTCATATGCCGGCGAAATTTTGCACATTGACATATTCCCAACAGATAAAAAATATTTTCTCACTTGCGTTGATAATAGATGTAAAATTGCCCATTCTACAATTAATGAACATATTTCCTGAAACAAAAACTATTTTTTGTGACAACGAGGCTTCCATAAATTCCGAAACCATAAGATCAATTTTACTAAACCGCTTCGATGTACACATAGTAAACGCCCCATCTCTCCATAGCACTTCAAACGGACAGGTAGAGAGACTACACAGTACTTTGTTGGAAATTGCAAGGTGTGTCAAGCTTGAAAGAAAATTGAGGACACAGTTGAACTAATAGTGCATGCGACAATGGAATACAATAGGACAATTCATTCGGTCACGGACAAGAAACCGGTTGATAAAATCCACTCTGCCACGGAGGAGTTTAAAGAACAAATAAAAAATAAAATTAAAAGGGCTCAAGAAGTTCAATTACAGAAACACAATGAGTCAAGACAGGATAGAGTTTTTAAAGTGGGAGAAAAGGTATTAGTAAAAACAAATAGAAGATTAGGAAATAAGCTTTCACCCCTGTGCGTGGAGGAAAAAGTAGAAGCTGACTTAGGGACAGCCGTTTTCATAAAAGGGAGGGTGGTCCACAAGGACAACTTAAAATAGAAGAAGTTTGAATTTCCTAGGAACGGCTTTAAAGGTAATTGCAAGTACTCCTGATTTCGATGATTTCGAACATGCTAAGTTCAAGCAGAGTCAACTCATCGAGTCAAACAATAGGCAGATATTAATAAATACAAAAATTCAAGAGCAAATTAAAAAATTAACAGGGTGAATATTTTCCTTGCAAACATGAAAGAGGAACAAAATCATAACTCTGACCTTTACGAAATTTTAATGACGCGAAATAGAATTTTAATAACTGAAATACAAAATTTAATGCTGTCGATATCACTTGCCAAAACCAATGTTATAAATTCGGCAATTCTTGACGATAATGATTTAAAGTCAATAATAAACGAGTAATCACAAATATCAGTATAACAGAACTAATGGATGTATCTAGTGTTAAGATTTTACAAAATGAAAATATACTGCATTTCATTATACAATATCCTAGACCTAAATTACCATGTAAGAAGATTAGTATTTTCCCCGTCTCGCTTAATGGCATTATTCTTTACCTTGCTGAGAACAACATAGTAGCAGAGTGTGATAGTCGCTTAACGGCAGTTAGTGATTGCAGAATAACAGAAACAACAACCTTCTGTAGGGAGTCATTTAATGAGACGTGCGCACAACAGTTACATTCGGGAATAAGAGCGCACTGCAGTACTCAGCCTGATCACCGAGGCCCCGTAATAGTAATCGATGAAGGCATCGTTGTAACTAATGACCGACCAGCAAGAGTAAAGGAGTCAGAGGGTACCGAAAAGATCATATCTGGCACTTGATCACATTCGACAACAAGGATTGGGTGAATGGAACCGTGTTTGTGAATCGTAAAGCCTTTCCAAATAGACAACCAGGCATAGCAACTTCAGCTCTAATTAACATTACTGGTCATCAGAAGATAATTAGCCTGCCGTTTTTGCATAGGCTGAACGTAGAAAATTTGCGCTACATAAATGAAGTAGAAGCAAAAGTAGCAACACACCCGGCACTGTCTTGTGGTATAATTTTCACAATCATTACCATTTGCTATGTCATTATGAAACTGAAGCAACACTTCCAGAGAAAACGAAAACAGCGTGATCTTCAAAATGTCATCGAAAACTTAAGAAGGACCGAGGACGGCCCTCACTTACGCAGGGAGGCGTTATCGTCAGCTGTCTGAGGTAGCTAGCTTAGCCAGCTAGCAGTCACAACGGTTCTCACAAGTCGTGGGAATCCGTTTATGCTGACGCAGCGTCTGGTTGAACACCTGCACCTGACATCGAAGGTAGTGAGCAATGTTGCGAGCAGCGCAGTAGACAGCGGCTACAGCAGCTAGTACGGGACGTTAGGGCTAGATTTAAGTTGCTGTTAGTTTTTGAGTTTTAGTTTTCATACGGAACTCACCTAATAAAGTATAATTTGAAAATTTACATAAATAAGTGCATACCTAACTGCATTTTCTGTCGTGCTCTTGGCAAACGTAAAGCAATACACTCTGCTGTTTAAGAAAAATTGCAAGTACACTGCTTGGCCGCTTAACATTCCCCACCCCGTAATTCACTAGCATTACTGCGCTGTATTTTACCATATCCTTTAATGTCTAATTTAGCGAGCTTAACTAATGGTCGAGTAACAAGGCCATATGATGTGCGGACGATAGCACTGCGTACTTGTCCATCCTTAGCGCAATGTATGTCTATTACTATACCTTTTGGCCATGAGCAGCGTTTGTTATTTTCGTCTACGATGACGACTACGTCGTTAACGGCGATGGGTTCAATGGGCGGTTGGAACCATTTTGTAAGTCTGGTTAGGGTAGGTAAATACTCACGCAGCCATCTCTTCCAAAACGCGTCAGCTATTTGACCAGATATACGAAAATCTTTTGCTAATCTGGCACTGGCTGGGCTCTCCTCCCCTCGCTCGCGTAACCCACTGGAGCTACCAACTAAAAAGTGTTTTGGTGTCAGCGCTGTAGCATCGCTTGACTCCAAAGGTACGTATGTAAGTGGGCATCGCCGTCCATCTCAGCACGCAGAAAAGTCACAGCAGCGTAGGCGTCGATGCTAGCGTCCACAAACGTGTGCAGCTGGTTTGACGTTGCACAACCTCCAAATGGCATACATCGCGGCACACGCACGACATTTAGCTTCGGTGCTAGTTGAAGCCAATGCTGCCAATGTTCTTCGCCGTCATCTCTAAGGAGTTCATCCCATCCAACTCTGGATCGCCATATGTTCTGAATAATAATTTTAGCTCCTGACGTTTCGTTGATTTGGTTGTGGCGGCTTTAGCAATTAGCGCAGATTTAACGACGAATGTTAGCGAGTCATCTAGCGGCATCCACCACATGCCGAGGATTTTCTGTTTCGGCTCGTTAGACAACGCAATATTTTTAGTCAGCATCTCGTTTTCTTTGTCCATTATTTGAACGACACTCTTGGGGCTTGATCTCTAGCCCATCTCTTCTTAGCGAAATAAAACTAAACGTTCCCTCCAGAATTTCAAGAAATTTCCGGCCTCTCTTTCTGAAGCCATGTAAAAGCAATTTTGAGTTAAATGAGCCACTCCGTAGTTTGGGTCAGGATTTTAACACTCACTCCGGTTCTTTTGATATTTCAGACTCACTTTTTTACATAAAGAAAACTATACTCAATTCTCTCAATAATGAATACATACATACATATACATATATTACTATTCGATCAGCTGATGAGCATTTGTTCTGTAGCTGAACAGTTTTAGATCTCGACACTTAACAAACCTCTGCCTTTCATGACTCGGCGCAACATATATGAAAAAACAAAATTTTTTTTTTTATATATCCGTGCGTCATGCGGATGCGCCCCTCGCGTCGGTCGGGCGGGTATGGAGGGATAAAACCGTTGGGATTATTATTATTATTATTATTAATGTCTCATTTCAAACCCCCCGTCTGCGTGGATGTGTTTGACGGTAGCCGCTAGTTCTAGCATCTGCTCTTCAGAGTTCATGGATTGCAGCCAATCTTCGACAAAGGTGTTTTTTCGAATCGCGTTGACAGCTACTGGGTATTTATCTGCAAAGCGGTCTGCGTTTCGATTTCTAATATAATTAGCAAGTACAAGAGAACACGATGCGCTAAAAATCATCACCTGCATGATGCATATATGAGGAGAGCGCGTTCTATTGCCGTCTCTCCATAAACATTTCGGAGAAGCTAGGTCTTCTTTTCGCACTTTGATCTGGTGGAACATTTCTCTTATGTCGCCTATAATCGCAAATCTTCGCTCTCGGAAACGCAAAAGCACGCCCATCAGTGAAGCCAATAGATCGGGACCTTTTAGCAGTATGTCGTTCAGAGACATATATAGCTTTGCTTTGTATTCGCTATAAATGAGCTCAGCTGGGGATTTTTAATCATTTTCGCTTCAAGGCAGTTAAGCCGTTTGAGAGCCATCTCGTAGGAGTCAGGTAACTTGATGCTATCAAATTTCCACAGCAAACCTGTCTCCCAGCGTTTTTCATTTGAGAGATATTTGGATGTGCTCTCAATAATTTGCAACGAGCGTTCGTCTTCTTTGGATCTAAGGGGTTTGGCCGGAATACTCACGCCTATTAATTCCACTGAAAAGTACGACTTCATAGCTTCATCCAACATGGGAGTCATTTCAGCTGCACTCGCATATGTGCACTATACGAGGAGTCGAATCATCTCTGTGGTTGTGCCGACCGTACACTGTCCAGCCAAGTCCGCAGCGAACAGCAATTACATCATCGCCCTACGCTTCACGTCTACACTTTGCACGGCAAAATCGAAGTTAGCAACCGTACGAACACCTTTCAGCGAATACTTCGTTCCTCTTTGCCTGTCGCCGAAACGTTCAGGTTAATTGATTTAGAGTTATGCTCAGTTTGTGTCACATCTCCGCTCCATCTTAAGCATAACTGCTCTGAGGGACCATCGTAGAAGAGCTGCTACATTCGTTTTGACGTTGGGTATGAACACTGCTTTCTTCGACCACCGCAGTCGAGTGTAATAATATGCTGTGAGTTGATGTGCACCCATCCACCCCACGTCGTTTCTTCGCCCTGCAATGCCGCACGAGATGTCGCATAAAACAATAAAAGCAAAGCCGTTCACTTTTGACGAATTCCCAATGCTGTTTCATGTTCAGGGCCCGAAATTCCTCACAGTCTGCTAATCGATGCTGTCCCTTTCACTTTGGGCACGAATTCGCGTTTGATGTTCGCAACTTCTTACAATGTTCAGTAACGGCATGCTCCTCCACTACATCGTGTACCAGTACGCGCTCCTTGCTTCCCCCATTTCCCGAACTTTTTGAAGGTTGTGGTTCGTATGCAGTTACCATAGTTGCCCACATAGCCACGTTGAACAGCCATTGATCACATGTAGCCAAGTTGGCACCCCCAGCATCCAATCTATGTTCACCCCAGCCTAGTTTCAGGTCGCCAGGCATCATGCTAACGAGATGGTTCAACAGTATAGGGTCATTCAGATAGTCGTTGAGGCCAACTACCGACATTGTAGCGCAGTAGTTCTGGACGGCAAGGGCTAATCGTATTACGGAGTCTAAGTTGTTCGGTTTTATAGCAGGTTCTTCTCTTAACTTTCGTTGTAAGGCTGAATGCACTATTTCAGGACGTCCAAACAAGATTTTTAGGGTTCCGATCGCATACGGAACAGTTGCAGGAAATACAAGCTTTCCGCGTACTGCCTCCAGAGCTGGTCCTTGTAAGCATTTTTGTAACCGGATCAGATTTTCTTCATTACTGAATCCGCATTTCTCCTTTGATTGTTCCTAGTTGCTTATAAATTAAAGCCATTCCTCGGGCTTACCAGAGAACGGAGGTAAATCTTTAGAGATAACGTGGCGAGCTGCTACTTGTGATGATGACCAGGCGCTAGTTTACATTAGGTGGTTGCGCACCCACCTCTAACTGTCCGCTATGACCGCTGAGTAGCGCTGCCGGCAGAGCAGTCGACGTAGTTACCGTTTGGCCCGCAAATGCGCTACCGCATGGCTGAGAATAACTGTAGTCTTCTGCGTTCAGCCGAAGCGGTAAACTTTGTCGTGGCCCTGTTGTCGCCGATTTGCCGGGAATAGCCCATGCGTTAGTTTCATCTGCGGCAGATGATCGCCGCTTGTCACCAGTGATATCAGGGCGTGCGAAAAACGAGTCATCTAAAATCTGGCTCAAAACTTCGTTTGAGTGCATTTTGTTGCGACCAACGTTGGCATTCTGCGTTGGCGTGGATGAATGAGTAGACAAAGCACGTCCACTTCTATATTGACTTGCCCACCTTTGCCAGCTAAGGCCTCAGAGTAACTTTCTCTTCTGGGCAACCCACCACCGTTAACTTTGGGTTTTGGTCGAGCGTCCGCCCCCGCAGGAGCTGTTGCGGCCAACTGGCAACCACTTGTCGCTTCTCCATCACCTCCTTTGTCCTCCATTTCTTACGCTGATCAGTACATTCGCAAAAAAGGGATGTCTATTCTGGCCAACCAAATATTTCAGAATGTTGAGTCGCGCGTTTGCGGCAAATAAAAAAGCCTTCCAATAAAAATCTAATTGTCGCTGATGGTTATGCTGAAATCTTTATTAAATTCATTTACAAAAATAGGTCATATTAAATAAGCTTTTAAATTATCTTACATTTGTGAATTCTATGTAATACACGCGCTCAACCTTCAAGATCCCAAGTTCAAATAATTTGATCAAGTAGGCGAGCATACATTTTAACTGAAAAATAAAGAGTTTTACCTAACGGAAAGAACTAACGGCTACACTTGCTGGCGAATAGGCTGGAGCGCAAAGTCGATGCTCTGCATGCAAGTAAAAGTCAAAAACGTAAATATGTATATACCACTGCAATTATGCGTGCGAAGGGCTGCACATATATGTGTACATCAATAAGTGCATTTTCAGTCGTGCTCTTGGCAAACGTACAGTAATACACTCTGCTGTTTAAGAGAAATTGCAAGTACACTGCTTGGCCGCTTAACAATAAGCTTTATTCTCGGTCGATAATTTGCTTGAAATAAAAATTTTGATATTCCGAGTACTTTCCTCGAAATGAGGGAAGTTTGAGCTTAGGTAACTTTGAAACTGCTTGCATAATACAAGTTGTGCCTGACAGGGGCGCGTAGTTATCCTCGGAGAGATGCGACTGAAAAATTTATTTTTTTGTTATATACTGCTTCTCCAAACATTCTTGAAGTAAGATTCGAGAATGCCAAGTCGCATTTGTACTCGGCTATTGAAAGTAATTTACCACCTGGTCGTAAACTGCCCTCAACAATGTTTTTTATACGAGATATATTCCACTTGATATTAATAATAATCCGTTTGTGCTTGAGCTCCTCTAAAGACATTGTAAAAAATTTCGATAACTGAATTCTTATAAATTGTATGTGCGTTTCAATACAATATGTTGACATGATTTACATACTATGCAACGGCGAGTAATAAGTCAAAATTGGACTAGTTGAACCAAGCACGCGGTTGTCAAGTACACTCGATAAATACTGGTTTTTCGATTACCATCGATGCGACAAAAACTTAGAGCAATGACAAATGGCAGTAAACGGGGCAACAATATACGCAATACGTAATTGAAATTAAAGTCGAGGGTACGTCGGCATATTTGCAAGTGTGCGCATTAGAGTTTCAGCGAAGTAGTTAGTGGTAGCGTATTAGCTAGCGTAGGAAATATGTATGCGCAATGAAGTGTCAGCGTGGCAGAATTGCAAATAAGGTGGCAACGACAAGTGTATGCAGTGGCAATGATTTAATTTTGCGCAAGCGGCAAAATAATTTTTTAACTGCACTGGCCCCACGTTGGGCGCCAAAAATTGTGAAGGTAAAGGAGCGTTTTCCTAAACCAGCAAGAAAATTATTTTTAATGTGTAGTAGGGCTGTGCAAATAAATATACGAATTTATTTTATGTTCTCAACTCCTAATATACATACGTATATAATTCTAATTCAATGTAAATATATTGTATGTACGTTCATGTAACAGGAGTTTGCGGTGGCATGATTTAGCAGTGAAATTCCATTGAGATTTAATATCTAAGTACATAGGTATATCAGCATGCGTCCGTATATATGTATATACGAATAGTTGCGAAAAAGTGGTAGGTATGTAAGTGTGTGATTATGTATATCTACATATTTGTATAAATGAGTGTGCAGCTCATCATCGGCCAAGGCAACTTGCAGGGTGCTTTGTTAGGAGGCCCACATGTCTAATTGGTGTGAAGTAAATGACATGCCACTAAACCTTAGAAAATGTAAATTAATGTGCTTTTCTCGAAGGGCGGTTCAACGGGCTGCTTATAATATATGTATGTAATTATAGCCTGGAACAGCTCTTGAATTTTATTGACCTAGGAATCAGAATGGACTCAAAAGCTTAACTTCACTCTTCATTTCAATGCCATAGTCAAAAAAGCTAAGGGTATTTTTGCGATTGTAAAACGATGGTCAAAATAATTCAGTGTCCCCTACAGCACGAAGGCTTTTTTCACAACGTTGGTAAAGCCAGTACTAGAATATGGCTCCATCGTTTTATTGAGTATATTCAAAAGCAATTCATGATTTTTGCCCTAAGGGAGTGTCGCTGGGATTCCCAGTATAACCTGCAACCCTACATTAATCGTTTAAAACTTATTAATCTTCCTACGCTTGCTAATCGCAGAGAAATGTTAGGCATAATATTTTTGTCCAAGTTACTGACAGGCATGTCAAGCCCAACTCTTCTGGCCAAAGTGAAGTGGAACGTTTCCTCCCGAGTTTCCAGGCATTTCCGGCCTCTTTTTCTGAAACCTTGCAAAAATAATTTTGAATTAAACGAGCCACTTCGTAGTTTTTAACTTTCACTCCGGTTCTTTTGATATTTCAGACTCACTTTTTTACATAAAGAATACTATACTTTGTACTCTTCATAAATGATGGATTACATACACAATTACGCTTTAGTACAACTTTCACTATCCAAAATAATTTAAATTTAAACCCAGCTGATGAACTTTTTATTCTGTAGCTGAACAGTTTAAGAATCTCGACACCCAACAAACTCCTGCCTCTTATGACTCGGCACTGCAAATGCAAAAATTAATTCGTGCGTTATATGGAGGCTCCCCTCGGGTCGGTTGACCGGGAATGGAGGGTAAGAACGGTTGGAATTATTATTATTATTATGGGGGTGAATTAAGTCCCAATATATGCTATAATAAATTATAAAAAGGCACCTGACTGACAAGTTTCATTCAAATAGCTTAAAAACTGAGGGACTAGATTGCGAGCAAACAGACGGGCAGACAGACAGACGAGCAGACAGACGAACATGGCTAAATCGACTCAGCTCTTTATCCTTATCCATCTGGTACTTACAAACATCGGGCCAAACTTAATATACCATTTCTATGAAAGTTATATCAATGCATAACAATAATAATAAATTCGAAATTTGTTTGATACCAGCCTGCAAAACAGACCTAAAATACCCAAATAGACTAAAATTACAGACTATCTTTCTTCTATCAGGTACCTTTACTCAGGACACTTAACATTTGTTTACATTGACGATTATGCACCAATACCTGTTTGGCCCAAAAATAAACTAAATACGGAAATACAGACTTAGACTGAAGACAACAAAAATTGACAATGAAGATAGCACAACGCCGAAACCGGTTTGTCTTCAAACCAAACATGGAAAGGGATGACGGAAAATCGTTCCAAGAAATATTAACATTTCAACCTGTCGGACAAGAAAAATAAGAAAATAATATAATAATAATTTCAAGCTTTTACTTTATAGTTCAAACTTCTACCATTTGTTGTTGGATGATTTCTATGTGTTTCTTGTTCATATACATACAGAACTTCGTCCTCAGTCCAAACGATTTCATTGTGAATATTTAAAGAACAAATTTATTGAGACGCTCTTGTCTCTTTGGGCATTTTAGATAACTTTCCGTTTTGGAAGAGCTTTTGAGGCAAGCTATAAAATTTCAAATCGTGTTGAAATTCACAAATGCAGAGTGCTTGGTGATTTCAATGCCAAGGTGGGCAAGGAGGGCATCTTTGGTTCCACTGTCGGAAAATTCAGTCTCCACGACGAAACGTCCGATAACGAATTGAGACTGATCGACTTCGCCTGGGCCCGAAACATGGTAGCCTGCAGTACCAGGTTCCAGCATAGCAGAATACATCAGGCTACGTGGCTGTCTTCAGATGGTAAGACACGAAACCAAATCGACCATGTTGTGATAGACGGATCGACTCGGATCATTTTCTTGTGGCAGCTAAGATCCGCACGCGCATCTGTGATGCAAAAGGCGCACGCAAATGGACACAAGGAAAGCTCGACGTCGGAAAGCTGCAATCGCAACAGACAGCCACCCACTTCGCCACTCGACTTGCACTCCAGCTCTCTGAGAGCAATAATCAACAGAACGATATTTCCGAGCAGTGGAACCATATTTCTTGCTGTCTACATACCGCCTACGAAAGAACAACTGGTAAGACGGAGCCACACTGCGATCGGGCACAACGTGAGCTGTGCAGGAGCGTTATCGTGAGTTGAAGAAGAAAGCAAGACGCATTTTTTGCGAGAAAAAGAGAGAGGAGGATGGAGGGAGCACTTCTTCACACTGCTTAATGGAAGCAGCTGCAACAACGATGGAGAAGATGTTGAACCCGAATCCCCAATCAATGATGATGGACGTGATGTACCATCACCCGACTATGACGAAATTCGGAAAGCGATAACACGGCTGAAGAACAACAAAGCGCCCGGGGCTGACGGGTTACCAGCTGAGTTATTTAAGTACGGCGGAAAGGAGCTGGTTAAATGCATGCACGAGCTCATCTCTAGAATATGGTCGGAAAATCGCATGCCTGCTGATTGGAACTCAAGTGTGCTCTGCCCAATCCACAAAAATGGTGATCCTGCAGTCTGTGCCAATTATCGCGGGATTAGTCTTCTTAACATTGCCTATAAGGTTCTGTCAAGTGTATTGTGTGAAAGACTTAAGCCCACCGTCAATGAACTGATTGTACCTTATCAGTGTGGCTTTAGACCTGGTAAATCTACCACCGACCAGATATTCACAATACGCCAGATCTTTGAAAAGACCCGAGAAAGATGAATCGACACACACAACCTTTTTGTCGACTTCAAAGCCGCCTTCGAAAGTACGAAAAGAAGTTTCCTATATGCCGCAATGTCTGAATTTGGGATCCCGGCAAAACTTATACGGCTATGTAAAATGACGTTGAGCAACACCACCAGCTCCGTCAGAATTGGGAAGAACCTCTCCGAGTCGTTTGATACCAAACGAGGTTTCAGACAGGGTGACTCTTTGTCGTGCGATTTCTTTAACCTGATGCTGGAGAAGATAATTCGAGCCGCAGAACTAAATCGGCCAGGCACCATATTTTATAAGAGTGTGCAATTGCTGGCGTACGCCGATGACATTAACATCATCGGCCTTAACAACCGCGCAGTTAGTTCTGCCGTCTCCAAACTGGATAGAAAAGCGAAGCGAATGGGTCTGGAGGTGAACGAGGACAATACGAAGTATCTCCTGTCATCAAATAAACAGTTGGCGCATTCACGACTGGGATCTAATATCACTGGTGACAGCTATAACTTTGAAAAAGTAGAGGACTTCGCTTATTTAGGAACCAGCATTAACACCAATAACAGCGTCAGCCTTGAAATCCAACGCAGAATCTCTCTTCATATATATTCATCTATGAGCCTCTCAAGAGTTTTGAGGAGGAAAGAGGTAAGGCTTATAGGCCTGAAATCGTTCGGTTTTGCATGGCTGGCCCTGCCTCCTTTTGGTAGAAAAACCACTTTTGCCTTTGTCCATGAGTGGGATGTGGGTGTATGTAAGGCAGGCAGTATAGATTTGGGTGAGAAGAGGACATAAAAGGTGCCTGGCCGTTTGTAACTGTGTGGGAAAGATTCCGTATAGTCCTGAGATTTGTATGGATGGAAGGACATTATTGCCCACTCCACCTTATCAGAACTCACTATGTCCCGTACGGATTTTATTTGGAGAGAGTTAATGATGTCGCCACGTGGGATGTTAGGCTCGTCAGAACAACCGGGAAATTGTAGACATTAGTAGCTCCAACATTTTACTACACGTGGATGTACAGTTCCCGTTTGGTTTGTGACTAGAGTTCATGCTTGGAGCATTTTTCGAAAGAACCTTTCTCAGCCTATTGACTTCGGAGTTCTCTTCTATATTATTGCAGAAATTTTGCCATGACTCTCGTTGTGCCTTCTTTATGACCTTCTTGAAAGTTCTAAGATCGTCTTTGTACGATTGCCAGAGACCTGCCCTCTTGGCTTGATAGAAGAGTTTCCTGCTATCCTTCCAATGAGATGAAATCACCGGATTCCATCACCGAGGTTTCTTTTGCAGAGTCACTAGATGAGTCCAGCTCACCGAGAAAAAAACAAACCTTCGTGCTGGAGGGGCTCGCTTAGCGGTAGGCCTGGCCTATCGTGAGAATCATGTCTAAACAAATAGGTTTTGAGGACATTGTTATATTTAAACCAGTCCGTTCGCGTTTTGTTCCTATACGCCGTTAAAGGAGTAGGATTTAGAGTAATACTAAATAATATATAAAGATATTATCAGAGAAGGAGTGCTCTTTGGACACTTGCCAGTCGCTTATCAAGTCAGAAAGACTGTTTGATGCGAGAGTGAGGTCCAGCACATCGTTCTTTACAGAAGTTACAAATGTAGAGTCGTTGCCCCGCTTGGTGTCAGTAGAGCCCCATATTTCATGATGGGAGTTGAAGTCAGTTGCCAAGAGTCTTTTTCTGCAAGCCTCCTTCACTGCTTCCTGCAGTCTTGTCGGTGGGGGAAATTGGCTGTCGTAGGCCATATAGCTTGCCGAAAACCAAACAACAAAGAAAAAGATTTTTTGATAAGAATCCGAGTTTGTATAGGAATCAGAGTTGAGTCCGCAAACCCTGTTTCTTGCGATCACAATGGTTCTTTGACTAAAATTACGTCCTCAGCATTTTTGTTAAGACGAAGAAGCAGGGCCGAGGCTGCCTTGGAAGGTTGAAGATTAATTTTCAGAAGCCGGAACATCCCTAGATTCTGCAAAGTCCATTGCGTCTGGCTCTTCCTTCTCGGCGGCTGGTATGACTGTGATGTCATGATCCGCCTCTTTGGATTCTGAAGCCAGAAACTGGTCCTCTTCTATCGATGTGATCCACTGGCCGTAAATAGTCCCGACAAAAGCTGATGTCGAGCCCGTATCGCTATGAGCGTATGTTGCGGTATCTGATACGTCCAGTGGGACGCCTTCAGTAGCGTCCTGTGGGGTGTGCGAGTGGAAGATTTGTCAGTGCCACCATTCCCGGAGGAGCGTTTTCCGCTGGCGGCAATGACTGCCTTTTACCACTCTAGAGAGGCGTTTTGTAACTCTGTCAGTTGGTCATGAGGTATGACCGCCTGCTTTTTAATGACCTTCGGGGCTGCCCTACGGTCACGTTGGGCTCTGACACGGGGTCTAATGGCTTGCGAGGGGCCGGGACGCTGGTAAAATGCCTCGGTCGTTTCCCTCCTACCAGTGGTCTGCTTAGCAGTGTCCCCATTTTTGTCCGTGGAGGACTCTGCTTTGGCCACTACGCTTAGTAGGGGTGACATTCCCTCAGAGGGTTTAGTACTTCCGGTTTCTTCCCGGATTAGCTTACCCTCTAGGGACGTGGCTACACCTTCGGCTGCTGCGGAGGACCGAAACTGTGTTGTTGGCCGTCAAGGTCATCTAGGCACGGTCGATGCGGTTCCCGCGACTGGTTTGGACTTGTCATCGCCGTGTCCAGCTGCGACAATACCCGTGCAGGGTTCCGAGGCTACTCGTATTTTTCCATAAAAACATCTGCTAAGTGGAAACCTTTCGGTAGTCGGCAAAAAAGGGGAGGGGAAAAAGGAACTGGCGACTACGGCAGAGCCCAATGCCGCTGCAAGTCCACCGTTACTCCCGGAGGCGGACCAGTGTCCGGGAGGTGCCGTTCGAATACAGTCGGAAAGCCCCTTGACTGCAAATCATCCATAGGCACTGTGATGCATCCTGTATTAGGGAAGGGGGGGGAAAGCGGTGGATACCCTTCAGGTCTAGATCCATAGTGTTCGGTGGAAACAGGGTCACCTCATGAAGGATACGATTCTTCATTGTGCACTATGGTCCTGGTGTGGGATAGGCTGTGCACACGGGATAACCAGTGCGCTGTGTTGCGCTTGATATACAACCTGCTTTCGCTTGTTGTGGGTATCTTATACCGTCTGGTGAAAAGCATTAGCCCTGTTTTTTCTGGGTTAGCTTCAAGACCGCACTGTTAAGTCCAGGTGCCAAGTGAGGTGAGGGATATCGCATAACGTCCGAGAAAATTTACCCCGTACGGCTACAGCAACGTCATCAGTGTAAGCGATCACTTCGAGTCCATCTCCCTTCATACGACTCAAAAGCGGTTTTGCTGTTACTACACCTAAAATAAGAGAATAAACTGCTAACGTTGCTTTCCCCCAGTTCCGAGCACACCACCGTGCTGAGGTTTATCCTCTCGCAGAGCCTAAGTAATCGCATGAAGGACACCACCATGCTGGTGGGAATTTGTGTTTGAGCCCAACTAGGGATTTATCCTTCCATAACGCGGGAAAGTAGATGAGTCTTAAGTAGCTGGAAAATATGGTTTTCAACCAAGGTTATGTGCGTTCCGTTGTATGTTGTAACTGGGCTGCGTAGATGCCGTCTGACACCGGAACTTTGTAGGGGCTAAATTTGAATATAGCCCAGCACATGCTTCTATCGCTTATAATCTCATTATTGGTGCTCTCTGGGAAATGGATATCTAGAAGCAGATTACTATTTCGGTACTGGAGTCGGTCCATCCTGCTTTGGAGAAGCTGCGTGGAGTCGGTAACATTACAAGAACCTTCGTAACCCAAAAGTTTTAGATGTATCCTCTATCCCGACGAGAAATTGTCTATATTCTAAATGGAGGTGATAGTCGCTCGCCAAGGTCTAAAAGTCTGAGTTCACTTAAACGCGGGCGTCCACACAGTATATGCTCAAATGCCTCGTCATCCAGGCCACAGTACCTGCAGTCCGCAACCTACGAGAGCCCAGTTTTGTGAAGATGCTATCTTAGTCTACAGTGACCTGTGAAGTCAGAGCTGTAAAAATTTGCAATCAACTTTTTTAGCAATCAATGATTGAACTACTAGTTCGATTGCAAATGAAAATTTATTGCTTTTTTGTGATTGAAAAAAATTACAATCTGCAATCAATTATAAATCATGATTGCAATAACTTTGATTGTAAGAAGTTTTGATTGCAATGATTGCTATTGCAATCAAATCACTGATTCAATCAAACATGTTTATTGCAATCTCAAAAATGCAATAATTTATTTACGTTTATTACGTTATACAATATTTGCTATGAAGTCATCTTATTTGTTTTACAAGCTTACGCTTGACATCTGCAGAAATGCTCTCGTCTATGGAAAAAAGTAAATAGGCCTAGTACATCGGAAAAGTTAAGGGCTGTAGTGGGATGCCTATTGAAATATCCTGTGGCTACAAGATGGAACTCCATGCACGATTCAATAAAGGACCTGCTAAAGCATAAATTTTAGGTGAATGACGTGATGCAGATATTTCACGAAGAATTATTTACCGAGTCAGAATTTAGTTACTTGCAAGAATATCTGGATTTGTTAAATCCGATCGCAGAAGCCATTGACTTTCTGCAAAGAAGTCAAGGTATGGTATATGGATTTCTCCGCCCGACCTTTGCCAGAACACGCGCTAAGTACGCGCATATCATAGCAACTGAAGCCAATAAAAGTTGTTCGGATTTGACTATGTCTGTAATGAAGGCCATAGAGAATAGGTTTTCGAATTATTTTACCTTGACTAAGAGTGTGCATGATGCCATCATAGCATCAGTACTCTGTCCACAAGCGAAATTTCTGTTTGGCAAAATCCTAAGCTAAGTTTAGCAAAAACGAGCTGTTGCTTACTTATTAAAATAACTTTTCTTAAACAACTTTTAAAAAGTGTTGATTGAGGCAGACTCCAATTAGCAATTTTGATACAATAATGATTGCAATCAAAAATTAACTGCAATCAATTTCTTCTAAATGATTGCAAAATTGTGATTTTGGCAATCAAAATATAAGCAATCAATGTTAATTGTAATTAGAAAAGAATGCAATATTTGGTATAATATGCGATTGCAATCCAATTTGAATGCAATTTTTTACAGCTCTGTGTGAAGTAGCCGGTGACAGTTCTTAGATCCTCTGTTCTGAGTTAGAGAAGTTTTTCAGAGGCGTCATGTGATGGAAATATGAACCTCTTGGATTGTCTATTACCGTTTGCCGATCGCCATTGGCCTTCGATTATTGAGTCCTCCCATTGTTTAGAAGCTATGCCGTATATCCCTTGTTAGGACCAGAGAACGGCTGAGGTCCATAAAAATTCCATTGGTCCCCTCTTTTAACAAGATAAGTACCGTTTTGCAAATGTCTACTCGCTTTGACTCCGTCTTGAATAAGTTTAGTGCTTTTATGGCTGCCTGGCTGTCTTACATGATATTAATTGTGGCTCCATTAATCCTTTTGCAAAGACAGTTTTGGGAGCAAAGAGCATGTGAGTTTGACGATTGAATCAGCACTGAGTGGTTGTAAGATACCATTTGGGTGTCCTGGGTTCCCTGTAAAGTCTCCACTTTTCAGGCTACTAAGATTCGGCAGTCTTAGAGTGCTCAGACATGCCTCCTTTCCAATGAGTGAGGCCAATGGCGAGATTCCTGAAATTATTCCAAGCGCATCTGTTGGACATATTCGCATGGCCCCGGTAATGGTCCACAAACGAGGCGATGAAGCTTACTGCCAGCAGAGCCGGAGCTCAGCAATTTGGCTTTAGGCCACCATACCATTGCTAAATAGGTAAGAATTGTATTTGACAAGCATAGAAGGCCCGTGACGCTTTATTGTTAGTTGCTGTCTATTATCTAGTATGATATCTAGGTACTTCGCCTCTTTTGAGAACTCGATCTCAGTACCTCCCAACATTGGTTTTGTCAGGTTCATCTTCCTTGTTATGGGGAATGGGATGGTGGTGGACTTCATTGGATTGATAGACAATCCTTTTTCCGAACACCATTTGAGGGTTAGATTTAGGCCTGTTTAAACTTGAGTCTACAACTATCCTGTTCGGCTATTAAGGCTCTGGATTTCAGCGTGCTTATTGTCTTATTTCTTGCAATAGCTACGGAAATTGCCTCATAATTTGTATTGCCGAAAGCAGCTGATATATCAAGAATACCTAACTTAGCTGAATAATATGTGTCGGGTCATCTCCTGCGCATTGCGTTTGGCAGCGTTAAAAACTTTCCTAGTGCCTTTTTGGTAGTTTATCTGAGTCCAAGACACCAGGGTGGCTTACATGTCTCTTTTCCTTTCTTTTCAGGGTGGTGCCGACGGTAGACTTTTGAATATCAGTTTTCTATAATAAGCCCAGCTAGTTTTTCTGATATTTTGTATCGAGTAGCGAGTCTAATATCGATAACTTTGTGAACCTGTGGTTCGAAAGAGACTGCTCATGTCAAGGACGGATTTGTATTTAGCAGGCAGTTGTAGAGCGACTTACCTCGTTCGTTGATGACCAGATAGAAGGAAGTCAGCCTGTACTTGTATACCCTAGTTCTAGGATGACTGTGGTTATGTCTTCATTACTAAACTGGTGGAATAAAATAGTTTATATTAGGTTTTAGTAAAATACAAGTACAGGGCTTCCCCTTACCTTGGGCTCCGAATAGATCACTTACCGGAACCAGCAAGCCACCGATCCTATATCCATGGCTCTTAGATAACTGCTATACCTACTTCGCCTGAAAACACATGGAGCAGAAGTACAGCAGATGCTACCTAGCTGTGGCTAAGATATATTTGTATAACCTTCATCACGTGATACTACCTTTTCCACTATTGTGCGACTTAGGTTAAAGCGGCGAACTCATTTCCACTGGTATCGAAAAATCATGTTTTTTCATTGTTTCTATCGATGATGCCTATATACTGCAGGTCCATAGCAATTTCAGCGAAGGGTCGCAAAAAGCGTAGGTGTAAGGGGTTTTGGAGGGGTCGCCGCTCGAACTAACCGCCAGATTACCAGGTGTCACCGCAGGAGGCCACAAGCGTAAGGGGGCTACCAGCTACAATATGATTGGGCACGTACAAGTCGATGTTTAGAGAGTCGCGTATGTGCAAGTCGAACAACTCCAAGTTCAGTGAGAGAAGTGCGTAATTTGGGCGAATCATGTTTCTAGCTAGGGATGTAGCGGATGCATTTTTTCACATCCGCGGATGCGGATGCTGTTGCGGATCTGTACAAAAAACTTAAGAGTGGGTTTGGTAGGTTAGAGAAACAGTAATATTTATCCTTTCTTTATTTAATAATAAAGTAGTGAATGAATTACTATTACAACTGAATTATTTTAGTAATTAAATTTGAATAAAGGAGAATTATATTTAATGAAAAGTAGAATTGCCGCCTTTTCGGACTCCAGTCTGTTTCGCAAGGGTTCGTATATTCATCCTGCGCTACTAAATATCTTGGAGCACTGGCTGGTGGAGCTGATACGAATTTTTGCAACATCCCTATTTCTAACGATGGTTTGACGATGCCCTCAAAAGCTATTTTTTATCACGTGAGAAAGCTTAAAATATATTTTCTAAAGTTAACGGAGTTAACTAAATATTCGGCTGCAAGACAATGGACCTTATTTTTATGTACATGCTTCGAAGCTGCGTCACGTGCGCCTAACGACATTATTGACGGTTTGCAAAACCTTATACACCATCAAGGCATCATATTTTTTTTAATCGTTAAATGCTGGAAAAGTGTAGTTTTGCGAAAATTCAAGTCTTGCGCAAATATGTAATGTGAATAATGCATGAAATAATTTAATATTCAATACGCAAACCTTAAGCTGTATGTGCTACTTTTTTCATTGATATTGTGTGATTATTACATACATATGTATATAAATCATTATTTATTTATTTATTTTAAATTATTTGAACAATACTTAATATTCTACAAATAAATATCTAGCAGCACTGGCAGCAGAGGCCTTCGGCTGAGGTATATAAATCAATAATTTAGTGTTACAAAGTTTTGGAGACTTATCTGTGCGCATTTAGAGCAAAGTATAATATTAGTTGAGCGTTTTTGTATTGATTTTAATAAATTTTCATTTAGTTTATGAATTGCCGCGCCTTCAAAACTACTTTTTTGATTTATTATTTATGAAGATGGAATAAACACAACAGTCTACTCGGCAAGCGTAGCACAGCATGTAGCATGTTGGCTCTGCAACTCCGAGGTCCCTAGTTCAAAGCCTGGGAAAGTGATGATGAAGAATAAAATATAACCAATTAAATAAAAGAAGTCTGATAAGAAAATGTGGCGATTTCCTAAATAGTACTATAACTTTTACCATTCAAAAGCTGTTGTTGTTTTTCCAAATAAAATTCTTCTAAAAACTGGTCTCGAGCTAATAAAATTGTGAATTATAATTTGTTCAATTATGTCTTCTATTTTTGACATTTGCAAAATTAAAGAAAACCGATGGTGAGAAATGATATGCTGCATGCTGGTTGTGCGATGGTATTCGATGGTCTTGTTTAAAATACAGATCAACTGAGGTTTAACTTTATCGAATTCGGTAAAGACCTTCGAACACCTTCGTATAAATTTAAACTATATGAAAACGCGTTTAAGTCATTTAAGTGCTTAGATAGTGCAAATTCGCAAGCTGGTCGGGAGAGTTAACGCAAAAGAACTTACAGTCCGTCCAAGGAAAGAATTTCCGCTCCTCTTGCAATACTTCAAAATCATATAGTGGCTCAACCAAAATCAATTGAGCTTAATAATCTTTTGTCGCCTTTCCCTCCGGCTCAGGGGACCTCTTAAATATCTTCTTCAAGAGCTATCTCCACTCGAGCTTCTTCTTCTATAAAAGGCAGTACTGACAAGGGATGTCATTTTTTGGTATTTTAAAAAAATGGCTTTATGAATCACTCATACAAATTTTAGCTTCGAATTCATTAAAATCATTGCCAATGAATTGCAGACTCACACTCAATGTGGGCGTTTGGTGCTCAACAGGATGATACGTATGAATTATATCCTTAGCAAAAACCCGTCACCACAGAGTTCATGTACTTTGGTTTGAATGAACATTGTAGAAAATGTGTGTGGAATGAATGGAACTTGTGCGCAGAGGAAGTTGAATGATGTTTGAGATTACTAATAAATATTCTAGTACAGTGGGTTATTCGAATGATTGAACTGCTACCATATTTTCGATAAAAAACGATGTAGGGGTACAAAATATCTCGACTGTAAAACCAATTGGCTGGAAGCTGCATACATTAGATGAAGAAGGTCTTAAGGTGATGGTAACTCATATAATCCTCCCAGAAGGAGCGATAAATTTGGCACACCAACTAATAAATGGTATTAAAGTAGCATGCGACGCCTCGATGAGGAGAAAATCTGCATCTTCCCGACGCTCACCAGTGTATTGGTGGAACGAAGAGATTGCGCACTTACGCCGACAATGTAACAGCGCACGGCGAAACTACCAGAGAGCCAGAAATCGAAGCGCAAATTTTGCGGTGCAGCAAAGAGAATATAAAGAAAAGCGCACGTCGCTGAATCGGGCTATAAAAGCCAACAAAACGAAATGTTTTCGAAGTCTATGTGACAGCGCAGATAAAGATCCCTGGGGTTTAGCATTCAAAGTCGTGACCAAAAAGATACAAAAGTCATTACAACCGAAAATTTCATGCCCTAGAGAGTTGGCGAAAATAGTAAGCGCACTTTTTCCAGCCCAACCACCCTTTGACCGGGAAACATTCCCTCCTACAGAAAACGAAACACCCCCAGTTACGACAGAAGAAGTTTTAATAGCCGTTAAAAGCCTAAAAGAAAAAAACTGTTCGAACGAATTTTAAGCAATAGGCTGATTACAGAAATAGAAGCAGGGGGAAACCTCTCAGAAACGCAGTTCGGCTTTAGAAAAAAGCGATCAACAGTAGGCGCGGCTATGCTTGTTAAGAAGCTGGCAGAAGAAGCGATAAGTGGAGTAAGATGGAAAGGCGGATAATATATCCGGAGGAGTTTCTCAAGGATCCGTCCTTGGACCATTGCTCTGGAACATTATGTACGACGGCATTCTGCGCTTACAAGTACCTACAGGGTCAAAAATTGTTGGTTTTGCGGACGATATTGCGGTGGTTATTATTGCCAAGCATATAAAAGACGTTGAGCGAGAGGCAAACTTAATGACTGCGCAAAGACAGAATTGGCTTGAAGAAAATGGCCTGCAGTTAGCCGAGCAGAAAACCGAGGCAGTGTTAATTAGCAATAGAAAAATACTAGAGTTTGTTAAAATTAAAGTTGGAGGACATGAAATTGTTTCGAAAACTGTACTGAAATATCTAGGCATTATGTTTGACGCTAGATTGGTATTTAAGACCCACCTAGAATACGCAGTCGAGAAAGCTGAGAAAGTTGCAGCAGCGCTCTCGAGGCTAATGGTAAATATAGGAGGACCTAAGCAACAAAGTAGACAACTGTACGCTAGCGTAATACGGTCTGTTCTTCTATACGGGGCATCAATCTGGTCGGCGGCGCTGGGCTCTGCCCAATTGAGATGCTGGTAAAAGAGGCTGCGATAACCCCATCGAACATTGCAGAACGTGAGGCGGTGAGGCGCAACTGTTTGCAGTTATGGCAGAGGCGGTGGAGCGCTACGGGTAAGGGACGCTGGACACGTAGACTTATTCCTTCGTTAGATAAATGGTTAGAGAGGCAGCACGGTGAAGTGGATTACCACCTTACCCAAATATTGACAGGGTATGGCTGCTTTAAGTCCTATTTATATAAGTTTAAACATGATGATGACCCTTACTGCACCTTCTGTGCAAATCACTTGGTTCAAGACGCTGAACACTGTTTTTTTGTCTGTCCGCGGTTTGCAATTGAAAGGGATGACTCGAGCACGAAGTTGGGGAAATCGCTTTCGGTTAAAAACCTGGTGGATACTATGCTCGAGTCTAAAGAAAATTGGTCCGTTGTCTGCAATATGGCGAAGAAAATCTTAACTAAACTGCGTCAAGCGGAGCAACTTCACAGAAATTCATTGAAATGCAATAGGCCGCCCCCCCCCCCTTCGCGAAGTAATACCTAACGGTAGTTCCACGGAGCGTGGGAAACGGAGCGGGGGTGGGTTTTTAGTGCGGTGAGTCGAAAGGCAAGTCCCACACTTCGGCTTTCAATGCAAAAAAACATATGGGGTATGTAGCATATGCCTGACAGTATAGGGATAAGGGCAACATACGGTAGCTGGAAAACATATATAAAAGTATATACAATGTATATTTTATATATGTACATATACATACATATATTATACATACTTAGGCAAGATCTTGTTGCATGTGTATGTAAAAAAAATGTTAAGAACAATGTTCAAATTTGCAGCACTAACCACTACATTGTCACGCGAAAAATTTGAGGTGTTTCTGAATTTGAGCGGTATAGTTGAAAGCGGTCTTACGTACTTGTGTTTGCATAATGCATGTATGAATGCATGTGTATAGAAGAAACCAGTTGCGTGCACAGGATAAGAAACTGCAATAAGGTACATGTACGCACTTACATATTAATATCTACATATTTTTAGCATGTTGCCCGTTATGACGCGATGTATGTATGCATGTGTGTATACATATACATACATAGATCACGATGTAGCAAAAAAGAGTATTCTACAATTCTTGTACATATCATATGCATGTACATACATATGTATGTATGTATGAATTTAGTCATATGAAGCGCCACTTCGTCAATCGTATTATATAGCTTTTGTTTAATCGACACATGCATAAAACCTTTCACTGTCCTATTGCATGAATTTATTAAATAAGCATTTGATTATTTTTTTATTGATCACAATTCATAAATCTAGTCCACTGACTTTTTCAAATTCACGCAAACAATGATTTTTGGTGGGTATTTTTAATGTATTTTACTTATAAACATGAAATGCGTTTTTTAAGAATTATTGACATTTTTAATAATAATAATAATTTGGCGCTTACACTATATAGCTCAGTGTTTGGCCGAGCTTCTCCTACCATTTGTGTGTGCGTCTTTATATAATACCACAAATGGAGGGACCTACAATTTTGTGCCGACTCCGAACGGCAGATGTATTGTGTGAGAAGCTTTTTCATGGCAGAAATACCCTCGGAGGTTTGCCATTGCCTGCCGAGGGGTGGCCGCTATTAGAAAACAACTTTTTCTATGATTAATATTTTGCTTGCCCTGACTGAGATTCGAACCTCGAACTCACCGGCATATCGAGTTATAGCACGCTCCGCTACCAACTCGACCACAGCGGCCACGACATTTTTACTTTTGTTTATTTTATATTCATTAATATTTAGTAAAAAAAAATTAAGTTTATTTTATAAAAAAAAACTATGCAAATCTGAGTTTTGAACAAACAACAAAGTGAAAACCTTGAAAGTTTAAAAATTGATGTAGATTTTAAATTTTTTTTCGACAAAAGGGCAATTGTTTACTAGTACCGTTAAATTGTTTGCCTACCACCTCTAAATTATTTTAAACTCCACGTTAATAATAATATAATGTTTAATAAAAAGGCACTTGGATTTCGATTTTAAATATAAATTATTAGAAACGTGCGTCTCCATTAAAATTTAATAATTCAAAAGAAAATTGTCAATACTGAGCCGCCTCCGTATGTACATACATATTATGTTATTAAAATATATGTATATATGTTACTAAATAATGAATTTGAAAAAAAAAAACAGAAATAAATGTGTTTTTTTAAAAAAATAATTTAAAAACTGTATTTCAGTGGTGGTTTAAACTTAGTCTAAAATAGTTTAAGTTAGTTCCTTGCGCTTAATTAAATTTGTTGCAACTAAAAAAAAGTATTCAGATATCAGCTGACAAGTTAAACTAAGTTCAACCCAGATATATCGGTCGTTTAAGGTTGACTGAAAAACTGCAAACAGAGTTTAAACTTAGTTTAAACGACAAACTATCAAAAACGAGTTTCAAAAGTATACACCAAACCCTAAATAATTTATACATATGTAGTGTATTTGCTTAGGCGGTAGTTGAACGACTTACTCGTTAGAACTGAGTTCTCTCGCTATTTCCTGTATTGGCATATACATACATACCAGATAACAGTGCTGTCTCTTAGCCAGCGTATTTTTGGCCGTATGCATGCATAAGAGTCAGAGTGTTGCTTCTTGATTTGCATCTAGATATTTACTACACATTCCCCCCTTAGTCGTTCAACCTCTACCTTCTTTTATTGAGTATTCCATTACAATTTTCTTCATAAAACTCATCTTACGAACTAACAATGTACTTAATACAATACTTAATAGCTATTTGAATTATTAATCCATACATATCTCAATGTTCTTTTTTTTATATCTTGTATTTCACAATTTTCCTTCTCTTAAATTATATGTTGATTCCTTTTCTAGCTCTTCTACTTCACACGTTTTATTTTCGATTTCTCTGTTTTCGTCTTCCCTTTCATTTTCTACATTTGCAATTTCCCTGTTCACACTCGAATTTGCATTTTTATTGCTATTTTCTAATTTTATTGAGGGTTCTTCTAGTTGCTGATAATCCAACGTGATTTCTTTACATTTAATCATTTGGTTCGCATGTCTTTTCCAGAGCTTATTTGTATATGTTTCGATTAAAAATGTTTGTTTGCCTAATACCTTTTTTATTAAAGCTTTTGACCAGGAAATTTTCCCTGGGATTGAATAATCTTTGAGCATTACCAAGTTATTTACTTCAAAATCATTTGTTTTGCTACCCTTATAATAGTGTTTCTGTCTGTTTTGATTTTTTGCAACAATTTCTCGCATATTATCTTCGTTTTGGATTTCCACATTTCTCTTAGGATTAATTAGGTCTAAACGTGATCTCAATTGACGGGTAAACATAAGCATCGATGGCGATACACCGGTGCATAGGTGCTTTGTGTTTCTGTAATCGAATAAAAACCTCACTAAAACGGTGTTAAATTGTGTAATGCTAACTTGATGCAGATTTTTCTTCAGAGCACTTTTAATAGTTTTAACAGTGTTTTCGGCTTGACTATTGGTGGCGGGATGCCCGACCGGACTAGTAATATGCCGTATAGCGTTGCGTTCAAGAAAACTTTTAAATTCACACGAGGTGAATGACGAAC
Source organism: Philophylla caesio (assembly GCA_963971545.1). Classification (NCBI taxonomy): domain Eukaryota; kingdom Metazoa; phylum Arthropoda; class Insecta; order Diptera; family Tephritidae; genus Philophylla; species Philophylla caesio. Next base: position 43,209,932 of record OZ020606.1, on the reverse strand, counting down.
CGTTATCGGAAACAACTATCCGTGGTAGTCCAAAACGTGCAAACAGGTATCTTAAAATGTTGATCGTCGCGCCTCTTGGAGCGAAGTCCGCATAGTAAAGTTTAATTTAAAACAACGCAAAAAGTTCCTCCCAAGTAGCGGTGGACCACCATTTTTTATAACCATAGTTGAAATAAGCTTGCACTGTGCTTTGTATTCTATGGACACATTACAAAGTCCCACTGGTGTAATTGCCGCACCATCATAGGTTCTCAAAGTTATGTATGTTGGCTCAAGTCTACAATTTGCAAAATACTTTTGATATGTGTCTAATGATATTACACTATACTCCGAGCCTGTTTCTAATTGCATTAACAACCGTCTATTATTTATACACACTTCTAATTGAAGAGGCCCTTCGCCATCGCTAACTAAGGTGAACATATTAACATCAGAATTATCAATATAGTGTATACTTCTACTATTGTTTGTGCACATTTTTTTCAAGTGACCTTTCTCATTGCATTTATTACATCTATAATTTTTAAATCTACAATTTCTGCTTTCATGATTTGTGAACCCACATACCGTTCATTGTTGCTTATGTTGTCTTTGCTGCTGTCTTTCCGCGGTGCTATGCTGTCCAATTCGTGCGCCCGTCTGCTGCCGCTGCTCTGACCTACCACCGTTTCGCTGCTCTCGCTGTCTGCCTTGCTGTAATTCATTGTTGTTGCCTTGCATGTATAACAAAGAGTCGTTCGCTTCTTGTTTTATTTCAGCGGTACCGTTTTGATGACAAATGTATTCCGCTGCACTAGCAATTTCAATGACCTTATTGAGGGTCGTTGTAGTTACTTTTTCCAAAAATATTTTATCGCGTGCCGGGCCTCTCTCCAGCCCTATTACAAACTTGTCTTTTACTGCAGTTTCCAAAAACTCGCCAAACTTACAATGCAGTGCCAACGACCGCACGCGCACACTCCAATCATTTATAGACTCCGCTGGCTGTTTGACTGCGTTGTAAAACTTAAAACGCTCCGCAAATCCCGATGCCGCCGGTTTAAAATGCCTTTGCATAACTTCAACGCATTTACTACAGCTTGTGCTCGGTTCTTCAATTTTTAGTGGATTTAACAAATTGTGTAATAACACGTACGATTGCTGTGTTAATGCAGTGAGCAAAATAGCCTTCTTCTTTGGCTCATCATTAATCTCGTTCGCGATGAAAAATTGATTCATCTGGGTGTTGAATACACTCCAAACACCATCGGTTTGGTCAAACTGAGGCATCGATCCAAAAATTTGCGCCATTTTGACATCCAATTTGTCCTCGTCGCCACTGTAGTGTATTTGCTTAGGCGGTAGTTGAACGACTAACTCGTTAGAACTGAGTTCTCTCGCTATTTCCTGTATTGGCATATACATACATACCAGATAACAGTGCTGTCTCTTAGCCGGCGTATTTTTGGCCGTATGCATGCATAAGAGTCAGAGTGTTGCTTCTTGATTTGCATCTAGATATTTACTGCAACATATCTTAAGTCTCTCATGTACTCGTACGGTACTTTGCTTAAGTATGTATGTACATACATATGTGAGCACATATGTACGTACATCCACATCAATATCATCGCAAAAATCTTCCTGAAAAAAATTGCTATTGCGTTTTCGCATATCACATTTTCGAGTTCATTTGAATTATGGTGAATTTTTATGAGTTTTGATAAATTATACAACGTTAAGCCGCTCGTGTCTCATTGTGCTCGCATTCATAGGTTCGGCGCCATGGCTTCGTTTTACTTATGAAACGAACGAATTGTGTCTTCGGCAATAGCAAAGCCACCAACTGCCGCACAACTTCGCCGCCTGCATTCATAGGGACCATGTATCATATCATCTTTGACCTCGCCTTGGCCGAGTGGAGAAATTTTTTGTTCATCCCTAAAGATTGTTCTGGATTCCTCTTCTTCAAACGCGTCACCAGAGTTCGCAATTAGTAGCGTTGAGAAGTGGTCCCTCCATACCACAAGTGTGCTCTGAACATCCGTCATCATATTTCCATACTCGTCTTTGCAGGAACCAGTCGCGGTTTTGAAACCACTTGTTTGCTGCCTTACTTTCTGATAGAATTTTTGGGCAACATTCCTGCTTGCTTACATCTCAAGCTCTTTGCACTCACGCCTTTCCGTCTCTCGTTTCTTTCTTTTGAAAATACGTCTCTCTTCCCTCCTCCCTCCCACTTCCTGCGTTGAGGTACGAAGAGATTGGGAGATGTGATACCATTGCACGTTATTGTCGGGGCGATGAGGTGTTTCTTGCCTTAGCAGGATTGAGAGTCGATATTGATAATTATCAGCTGTCCGTAGCGTCGAACTTTCGTCGCGACACTTGATAAGCGCTCTTCAGTGCAGATAGGCGCTTTCGAACTTTCTGCAACAAGGTAATGATTACAGTTTACGCTTGCTCTTCGGATAAAACGAACATCAAGCACGCTAGAAGCGTCTCGCGTCGATCACAAGTGGCTTGATGGATGCTTCGCTGTTGGAATCTGGTGCTACTTACTACCATGTTTCGTGGCGCGTCGAAGTCGATCAGCCTCTCTTCGTTTCCAGAGTTATTCTCATGAAGGCTGCATGTTTCGACTGTTGGACCAAAAACGCCTTCTTTGCCAACCTTAGCATTCAAGTCGCCAATCACAATTTTTAAAAGGTCTCGGAGTCTGCGCCCAACACAAATCCTTCACCAGCTGTAGTAGACGTCACATGATGCATACTTCTTGCGTCCATCACATCTCCTGAACTGCAGTGAAGTCAGCCTTATATTTATTCAGGGCCACAATTGGAAAGAGGCACCTTCCCTATAGAGGGTCCGGATATTAAAGGGGAAGATCCGTTAATCGTAGCCTTTGTTTCGTTTGCGGGGGTCGTCAACGAGTGGGAAGGTTATTATCCCAGACCGTTTTGGTATTTTCATTTCCCAAGCCCAACGCTATATAGCTCAAAGGGGGGACCTACAGTTTTATGCCGACTCCGAACGGCAGGTGTATTTAATGAGAAGCTTTTTCACGGCAGAAATACCCTCGGAGGTTTGCCATTGCCTGCCGAAGGGTGAACGCTATAAGAAAAAACTTTTTCAATTATTAAGATTTTGCTTGCCCTGACTGAGATTCGAACCTCGAACTCACCGGCATATCAAGTTATAGCACGCATCGCTACCAACTCGACCGCAGGGGACCCATTGCTGGGGGTAAAAAGTTATGAGTTCATTTATATAGCGAGCAGTTTGCTCCAAGATAGACGCCCGCTTGAAGCCGCACCTCCTGGTGAACAGACGCTAAGGACTTTAGTGGACACTTAAACCGAATATGTCGGAGTTGCTTCACTTCAGCTCCCACTCTATTAGCCGTGGCCCAAGGCTCCAAGTAAAACTTAAACACATCAATGCAATCTTGAAGACATTAAAGCGATAAGTGTGTGTTAAAATAAGCAGTGGAGAAGGACCGCTCCGACTCAACAATTTTTGGTTGGATTGTCGACAAAAAGTTAAATGCTCTCTGTAGGACATAGTATTTATCGCCTGAATACAAAAACTATCAATTTCTTTTACCAAACATTCAGATACATTTTTTGCCTTTCAATTATTGGACAATTATCTTTTAACCTTTCTGCCTTATCAGCTTCAAGCACCTCGTCGTTAGTTGTATTAACTTCGCTTTCATAGTAAGGCTAATTTACTACTCGAAGAGGATATTCTACAGCTCACTGTTAATGGCAAGAACAAAACAAAGCCTTAAGGGAGTTTACAAGCTGTGTTATTTGTCGATTGTGAACTCTTTAAAGGCTTTTTTTACCCTTGAACGGAGAATTTTTAAGAATGATTCAAAATTTGAAAAATAAATGGCGAGGGACGCATCCGCATGACGTACGGATTTAAAAAAAAAATTTTTTTTGTATATCGAGTCATAAAAGGCAGGAATTTGTTGGCTGTCGAGACTCTGCAACTGTTCAGCTACAGAGTAAAAGTTCATCCGCTGATTTTAAATTTAAATTATTTTTGATAGTAAAAATGGTTTAAAGCGTAATTGTGTATGTAACCCATCATCTATTGAGAGTATAAAGTATAGAATTCTTTATGTAAAAAAGTGAGTCGAAAATATCAAAGGAACCGGTGTGAAAGTTAAAGTCCTGGCATAAGCTACCGAGTGGCTCGTTTAATTCGAAATTATTTTTGCAAGGTTTCAGAAAAAGAGGGCGGAAATGCCTGGAAAATCGGGAGGAAACGTTCCACTTCACTTCGGCCAGAAGAGTTGGGCTAGACATCAAGCCTGTTAGTAACTTGGCCATAAATATTATGCCTAACATTTCTCTGCGACTAGCAAGCGTAGGAAGATTAATAAGTTTTAAACGATTAATATAGGGTGGCAGGTGATATTGGGAATCCCAGCGAAAATTTCTTAAAGCAAAAAGCAGCAACTGTTTTTGAATTGACTCTATCCGGTCAGAATTAACTTGATAGTGCGGGTTCCAAACGACCATGTTCTAGTATTGGCCTCACTAATGTTGTGAAAAGAGCCTTCGTAAAGTAGGGGTCACTGAATTATTTTGAAATTAAATTCTTTGTTTTTTTCAGTTCCGGGATTTGAATAGACTTATCTCGGATATTCGGGAGCTAAAAAAGCCGGGATGCTGGGATTGACATGCCTATGGCAACGTATTTAGAGGTTGTTGAGCGCAGTGCCCAGCATTTTAGTAATGCTCTATACAGCTTATTTTAAAAGATTGTACATAAACGTGTTTACAAAAGAACTTAAGAATTTATAAAATAAAAAGGCGCGATCTTTACAGTTGTATAAAAGAACTGGTTTGCGCACTGACTATGTAAAATACTTACTTTTCCGACACGCTTATTTTTAATTAAATAAAAAGTGATACAGAACTTATTTATGTAAAGTTAAAAGGAATTTAATATAAAACCTCTGCTATTATTCCGGCAATATCTTCCGAAGAAGTATTTTATCATTAAAGCAATTTAAAGGAATCTTTATTGGCAGGCCCCGTTTCGATTCCGACTTGTTTCCGTAAAAACTGTGCTGAACAGTGAAAGTTTTCAGGATATAGCAAAGCTTTCTTCTATTCAGAAACTATTTGAAGCTATTGTTATTGACTGTTTAACGTTTTATTATATCCTCTACAATTTCTAGCACACAACATGGGTTCTCTAAAGGAAAATCTACTGTTACAAGCTTACTTGGGTTTACAACTCATGTTTCAAATGGGTATTGATAAATTTTGCATAGCAATGTTATATGCAACGAGTCCTTTTTAACAATATTTGCTTGAGCATTATTCATGTATCTTAAGGGATTCCGCAAGGAAGTCACCTTGGTCCGATTCTGTTTTTACTTTTAATAATAAATTAAATATTGAAAAGTTTTATTATTTGCTGATGATGTAAAACATTTTAGATCGTATTATTCTGTTGAATAAAGGTCCTTACTACGAGCAGATTTAAATAGCATGGCTAACTTGCGTGAAATAAATTACATAAATTACTAAACCTTAAAAAATTTAAAGTGCGGTTCAACCGGCTTCTTATGACATATGTAACCATAACCTCGAACAAGTGTTTAACTTTGTTGATCTTGGAATTAAAATGGACCCAAAATTCAATTTCAATCTTCACATCAATGTTACAGTTAACAAAACCATAAGTATTTTTGCATTTGTAAAATGATGGTCAAAAGAATTCAGTGATCCTCTACGAAGGCTCTTTTCACAACGTTGGTGGGGCCAATACTAGAATATAGAGCTGTTGTTTGGAATTCGCGCTATGAAGTTTATTCTGAACGGGTTCAGTCAATTCAAAGCCAATTTCTGCTCTTTGCTCGAAGAAATTTTTGCTGGGATTCTCAGTAAATATAACATTCGACTAAATATTAGTCGCTTAAAACTCACTAATCTTCCTAGACCTTTTGAACTAAACGAGTAAGTCCTTAGTTTATATCAGTATTTTAACACATACTCCGGTGCTTCTGATATTTCAGACTCACTTTTTTACGTAAAGAAGACTATACTCAATACTCTCAATAATTAATACATACCTTATTTTAATATCTAATCAGCTGATGAGCAATTTTTCTGTAGCTGAACAGTTTTAGATACCGACATTATATCCGTGCGTCATGCGTCCCTCGCGTCGGTCGGGCGGGTATGGAGGGAAAACCTTTTGGAATTATTATTATTATATTCTCAGAAGTTTTTTTTATTTAATTTTACCGTATATATTCCCAGTGCCTTTTATTTTATTTTATTTGATTATATTGTAATCAACCACAGTGTTTAAGCTTAAATCTTAAATCATAAAATTAATCTTTACAATAGAGGTGTTTTAGGGGTAAAGATTTACCAAAGGGAAACAGAAGAATGTAAAAATCTGGAAGTGAGAGGCGAAGAACATAAACATTTTTGTAGTGTAAATATTCCCTACCAATTAAATATTTAATAGTGAATAAAATATGTATTAAAAAGTGAGTATGGCTTATCTGCAGAAATATACAATTAATTTTTTAGTCTTGTATGTTTTGCAAATCAAAAATATTTTGTAGCAAAATAGCAAAAGGTAGATTTTGGAGAAAAACACTTGCATGAGAAAGATTACGGATTTTCAGAAGATGCATGCACTGCATTCAAACAAATAAGGTTTTGAGAAGAAGGATGAGCATCATTTGATTAATTTTTTGTCAAAGAAAGAAGTTGGTCTGTAGTATTATCTATATTTTCCATAATCCACCGTGTGTTTTAATTACTAAAATTGATACTATATTGTCTATGTGCGGCAAAGATATCCGAGTGTTTCGGTTTCTTTGCAACTTTAAGTCACCTGTTTGTGTATTTGCGAATTAAAATCCTCAAGAATTTGGTAAAGTAACCAGCAACGAAAGAAGAGAACCTAACAAGCAGTTTCTCTTATCTGAATCAAGTGCTTGCGGTAAAATTTAACACATTGCGTTCTGCCTTCAGACTGCGAAAAAGCAGTGGCAAACCACCGCAAAGAAAAGAGACGGCCTACTTCTCCTTGCGATATAGGATTTCATGCTGAAGGCAAAATATTTGTCCATGAGTGCTTAACTTAGAGAAACCGCGAATTAATGCGCTTTGCTACACAGCTTAAAAAGCAAAGCGTTTAGCGTCTGCATTCTCAATTCGTGGACGAGTATTAGTTAATAATATATAGTGGAATGTTGCAACAGGCTAACAAAGATCATGTTAAAGGGATTATCAATGGTAAGACTGGCTTTAAATATATATAGTGGAATGTTGCAACAGGCTAACAAAGATCATGTTAAAGGAATTCTCAATGGTAAGACTGGCTTTAATGTGTAGCTTAAATGCTAGAAGTTTAAATTCAGAAAAAATTGACTATTTAAACTATATTTTCGATGCAAGTCTTATGGTTTATGCGACTATACGATAGTGAATTGTAATAGGACTGCTAAGAAACAAGGTGGGGGCATTGCTATTTATTTCAAAAGTTATATTAATTGGAAAGAAATAAGCAGATCAAAATCTGCTGATGAAGTAGAATATCTTTTTATTGAGTTTTATACTAACAACTTAAAGTGTCTTCTCGCATGAATTTACAACCCAAACAAAAGAAATGATATTACAGTAATTTTTGAAAAACTGTCAAAACTTACGATTTCCTATGATCATATTATCGTATGTGGCGATTTATACATAGACGTTCTTTGCTGTGATTCGTCTGCTAAAAGTATGATAGACAACTTTCAATCGCTAAGTGTTACTATCACTAATTAGCGATGTAGCAACGTGGTGGCCGCGACTTTGAGGGAACTTTACACTCGTACCTCTATTTTTATTTTGTTTGATTTCTTTTTCTCGCAAATAAGTTTGTTATATTTGTCTCACAACATTTGTTCTTATGTATGGATATGTATTTCTCTCTATTATACTAAGAGTCTTATGACAGGAAAAATATAGGATAACGCCTGTTGATAATAAAATAAATTACAAAGAAAATCTTTTTGTTTTGCGATAGCCTGCATACAAAAATTAAAAAAAGATGAAAGCTTTCTGTCCAATATAATGATAAAACTTTTAAATTTGACCATGCTCTATGATAATTTTAATTTTTTATAAAAATATTCTCATTAAAATATCTATCAAGAAAATTACCAAGGTACGAGGTGCGGAAAATTTCTTTTATTGTCGTAAGTTACTCTTTGAACAAATATTAACCATTTATTCTCACAATTTATTGCGGTAACGATGTTAAATTATTCTCAGTATTTTAGTTAGTTTAATGGCGGCGTAAGTTGTTTCTAAAAAAAATTGCGAATTTCAGAAGAAACAACTTTGAAGTCATATTCACCCCGAAACACCACTTCAAAGTAATTTATACTTGACCTATAGTAACTGGAACTTAAACTCTGGAACTTTAAAGTTATATTTACTTCGAAGTACCAAATGGTACTATTACGTCACTTAAAAGTTACGGCAAAGTTGCCAGTACTATAAAGTTCAGTTTAAAATTGCCGTTGTCACTTTATAGTTCCATCTGGAACTTTAACATCGCTCGGGATAGCAACAATAAATAAAACGAGCAGAGCCGATGTCATGCGATTGTCTTTGCAACTGCGTTAGTGGCTTCAGTAATAAAATAAAGGTGTGAGTAAGCGCATCGCTTGTGTATAAACATTTATGGTTTTCGAGCTCGCATTTATTGCAAAAATATATATGTAAGCATTTGTGCTAATTTATTGATAAAAATATACTGATTAAAATAGTAAATTTTCTTACATTTACCGGAAGGCACAATAAATTCTTTTACAATTGTTTCAACGTGGGGAAAAAAGGAATATATTATTCTGTTGTTCCACATCGATGGGAAAACAATAGTATTATGTTGTGGCCGGAACATTTAAGCCATTTATCCAGAAAAATCTTGCGATCGAATGCTACTAGTGTGCCGGAAGAAGGATGCTCGGGAATCTCTTCATTCGAAAAAGCCTTAGTAATAGAAAAACAGTTATCGCAGTGCATTGACACGGACGCGGGGGAAATGTTTGTGATTCACCCAGTTTACATAGTACATACATATGTATATATCATATTTGTCATTTTTAAGATTGTTTCTGGAACAGACGCAAATATAAAGGTGTAGTTACAAAAAAAAAAGCATATTTCAACAACTGCCAGACAGAAACGATTTGTTTGTTGAAAATCTGATAAATCAACAAACATTGGAATCCACCCCATTACCACTTAAACGTTGTGATTCAAAAAGACAGAAGCTGGTTTTTAGCCCAATAATTTTACAACCTGACGAAGAAGACACTTTTGTAGGAAATGTGTTGAAGGAAGGTGAATAAATTATTTGGTCTCCAGCAACTCCAGTACCCAACCTCGGGGAAAAAATATTTATAAATGAAATAACGAATCTCAAAAATGAGTTTTATAAACTGAGGAATGAGTTTTCTACATTTAAAGCAGAGATAAAAGAACAAATAAGAGGCGATTATTCCAAAATTAATCTGAGCTTGGACACAATTTTCAGGGTTCTTTTTAGTCAAGATCCGTCTAGTAAAAAAACAGCAGTACTTAACCCGAAACCAGATTTGCTTCAATGTGTGAAATTTCCCTTATCTTCATGTGAAGAAATATTTCAACTAGAAGAGCGAATTCGAAAAAATGTAGAGTTTCGAAAGCAACTGGTAAACCATAGCTGGGGGTTACTATGTACATACATATATAACTTGACTCAAAAAAAATTTGGTAGAATTCGAATTTTTTTTTATTTTCCAGGTACAAAAAATTCGAATTCGACCAAATACTTTTTTAACCGAGTAACATAAGTAGTCTTCCCTATTTGCTAATTCTCGTTTATCGTTAAAGATTGGATTTTTATCAAAAATTGGAGGTCGTACTGGAGTCGAAGATGGTATAAAGATTGCTTACCAAGTTGTTGATGTTGTATTCAACTCCGAGATTTTGATGCAATACTCATAGACTGGGGTATCCAGGGGACCAACTGGAGAGAAAAAATCATTTCAAACATTGGACGGAATACTTGGAACTTTTTTTGAAGTAATTTCGCTTGCCGACAATAGACATACCCAGAAAAAGAATTGTGACATTTTTAAAGATGGTATATTAAAGCATGCGAAGAAAAGGGCTTCACGAAAACGGTTAGTATTCATATACCGCGACACATTAATTTATTTTTAAGTTTGTATACTTACATTATTTTTTCAGGACATGACCTGTGGAGAATACCAAAACTAATGCTTTACCTGCTGATAGATTAGTGCCCAATGAAAACGAAAGCATGCCTGATAATGATACAAATTTGTATAATATCGATAATGATACAGAAAATACAGAGTGAGAACTTTTATTTTTATTTAATGATTGCTTGCTGATAACTATTTTATACTTTTAGTCAAATGAATTTTATTTGTGTTTAGCATTCCTAAATTCAAATATATGGTAATAAGATTTTCATTTAATTTTTGATATTCCCTAAAATATTATATTAAATTAGTTCTGTATCTAGAGTATGAACCAAAGGCAAAAATACAAATTTGTGTTTATATTTAAGAGATACAAGTTTACATTTAAGTTCCTTTAACGAATACAGCTTTGGCAAAACCTGGATGCCATCGGATTCATATATGTTTAAATATGATTATTTAATAGGCAAGTTAAAAAACTCAGATTTAGTGTTTATTGCAGAGCTATAAATGTGAATGTTCCCTTCAAAATAAGTAGCATTTACCATAGATACAATTTCGTTTATTTTAGTCAAAAACCAATTATTTTGAATGTCGTTAGATAGGGTCAAATCTTTAGATATACAAACACATTTAAAATTTTTAAAACAACCTTTTAACTGATGGCTTTGAGCTTGATTTTCATTTTTAACGAAAGGGATTTTAATTTTTACTAAAACCGAGTGTGTGGCTGTATTAAATAGAGACAATTCGGTTGCTCTTTTTGCTATCTGTGCAAGTGGTCGGTTGCCGGAGCGGATTATTGATTTTAGGTCGCCAAGAAATTATCATTAATTACGTGAATTGCATTGTGGATATTGCTACTTATTGATTCTATTCCATAAATTTCTATGAACTGTTCAATGTAGTTTTGAATAAATAGTCAGCTACATTAATGTATTTCATTAAATAGCTCTTACAGGAAATAATTGTAACTGCATAAAACAATGTTAGAAAGTTGTGGTAGGCTTCAGCGCATTAAAAGTCCTTAAGTAACACAAGCCCAAGATAAAGCAGGAAAGTGCGATATTCAGTGCCCTTCCAAAACTTTAAATATTTGAGACTTCTTATAGCGCGATGAATTTCTGCAGGCCTTCTGACGTTACATTCGTCTTACATTTCGGATAATAAGTCAATTTCATCTGCGGACCATTTTGTTCGGAAATTATAGCTCCCATTCACCCATCCATATAAACATTTTCGCATTATACCTTTATTATTGTTAGATATGTATGTTAAATACTTACGAGTGGAAACGTGTTTCAGCTACATATGTACCTAAATCAAAGAGATGTAAGGAGTCCGAAATAATAATATCTTCCACAATATTAATTCTCAAATCCAGCAAGGGTGAATCTTCCTTGTGGTGATCTATATCAGTTTTATTACGAGAACTCTCATCCGTCCTAAGAGCGCAGTCAATTCTTGGAAAGCTCATGTGCCTTCCTTTTTTATCAAATTCACCAATGACTGTATATTTTATACAACCATGAGCTGCATTAAATCCAAGTGTACCTAAAAATATGCATAAGTAATAACGTCAATTAGCTTACTCAAAGATCAAAAAAAAAAAAAGAAGGAGGCTGTGTCAGAGACACGGCCATTAAGTTTAACGTAGAATACGCCATCCGATAAGACAGAAAACATATGTATAATGATAATTTATAATGATAAATAATACAAGCAAATGAATTTCTTTATTTGATAGTTACTTTTGATGATATACATAAGCTTATGATAGGAAATAGGATAAAAATGTTTTTAAATTATCAATTAAATTTCTCGCAAAAACGAAGTCAATGGTAGTTATCAATAGTAAAGATAAATGATAAATAACAGACCCAAATCTATTTGATTATTTGAAAGTTACTTTTGAGAATATAGGCTTATGATAGGAAAAATAGGATAAATATGTTTTTAAATCATAATCATGTTGGATTAGTAAATGTGACTCGCGAAGAAATTGAAAACCCTACGTTCTTGACTGAGTGTGCCGAAAAAAACTTTGCATTCCTGAAATCTCTTCCCAATTCTGTGGCATATTGGCAAATGAAACGGAATGATCTCAGTAATGAAGCGTGATTTATATTTTTTAATATACTAAACGTCAACTTTCAGCTGTTGTCAAACAGCATCAATCACCATTGTTATTTTGCAGTAGTTGGCAGCGCTTTCTCTGCCTTTACTCTATTTAAATTTTCCCGCCTAAAATTATGCAATAAAATGAACGTCTATTCCCGCTACAAACTAGTGGTGCTGCACTGTGTTACCCACCACTACTACACACTCTTCCAAACACCACACACATATTTGTTTGGATGTGTTTATAAAATTTTCATTTGAGAAATTTAAATATTAGGAAGATATCAACCAATATGAAATGTATGTCAAACGAATGCTAACATCTTCATTTGACTACAAACAAATTTTTAAAAAAATTTATCTCGCCGTTTCCTTATAATTAAAGAAATAGAGATTACAACAATAACAATCTGACATGGGTGCCCATACCTTAAGGTAAGACGTATTCTACGCCAAAACAGAACAAATTTATCTTTAATAAAACTTCTGGCTGGGTATCACATACGAAATATCTTATAACAATTTTTATCTGGTGTCCATTAATGCAAATACCATGTTGCACAATATCATTTAATTCATCAACAAATTGTTTGAATAATTCTTTCAAAGGTGGCTTGGTGTCTCCACAGTAAATTGCTCTAGTCATTGGTTTTAAACACGGCATATTCTCAATTCCAATCAAAATTGGCCAAAATTGTAATGGTGAAGCTTTAAAAGGCGGAAGGCCATCTACGTTGAAAACTCATGGAAGTATTACGGATCTATCAATGTCAGAAAACACTGTATCCAAACATTTTTTTATTCCATTATACCATAACTGTCCATTTCCAATATTTTCGATGTGTACTAATCTTGGCGTTTTTAATAATGTTCTGCTATCAATAGGTAAGCATTTCATGCCATTTGATTTTAATACACACAGCAGGTGATTTAATGAGCTATGAGTTATTCCATGACAATGGTACCATGTCCTTAATTCTTTCAGTAGTGAAATTTGTGAAATAAGGTATATTTCTCCATCGTTATCACAAAGATAAGTGTCTAATTCATCTTCTGGCATGCATGATTCATCAAAGTCTTTGGCACAGTCGTCAAACGAATTTATTTTGTCTTCAACTCCTGAATAGTTTTCGGAGCTGCTCGCCTCATTTACTTGTTCTGTTGTAGCAAGGGAATTCCTTTTTTCCTAAGCGAGTTAAAAGACGGCATTATTTTTGGGAGCCACACTGCCGAATGCTTCACTTCTTGACACACAATTCCGTACAAAATGAAAGTTTATAAATACTCATACTAGGAACTAAATGATGCACTTTTCTTCTTCTTCTTTCATTGGCTCGATAACGGCCTATGCGATTTTGGCCGAGCTTAGCACAGCACGCCAGTTATTTCTCTCTTTCGCTAACTGGCGCCAGTTGGAAATACCAAGCGTACCCAAGTCCTTTACCGCCTCCCTTTTCCTCTACTACCACCGGCGGGTACCCCGTCGAATACTATCAGAGCTGGCGCGCATTCATCCATTCGAACGACATGACCAAGCCACCGAAGCCGCTGGATCTTAATTCGCTGCACCTTATCTATGTCGTTATAAAGCTCGTACAGCTCATAAAGGCCCATAAATCTTTCGGAGAATATTTCTCTCGAACACTCCCAGAGCCTTCTCATCAGATATTTTCATCGTCCATGCTTCTACGCCATATATTAGGACGGGCATAATGAGAGACTTATAGAGCGTGACTTTTGTCCGTCCAGAGAGGACTTTACTGCTCAGTTGCCTACTCAGTCCGAAGTAGCACTTGTTGGCAAGAGTTATCCTCCTTTGGATTTCGAGGCTGACATTATTATTAATGTCAACAGTGATGTTTGATCCTAGTCGTGAATGTGCCGACTGTTTATTTGATGACAGGAGATACTTCGTCTTGCCCCCGTTCACCTCCAGACCCATTCGTTGTGCTTCTCTATCCAGTTTGGAGAAGGCAGAACTAACTGCGCGGTTTTTAAGGCCGATGATGTCAATGTCATCGGCGTACGCCAGCAGCTGCACACTCTTATAAAAGATAGTGCCTGACCGATTTAGTTCTACGGCTCGAATTATCTTCTCCAGCATGAAGTTAAAAAAGTCACACGACATAGAGTCACCCTGTCTGAAACCTCGTTTGGTATCAAACGGCTCGGAGAGAACCTTCCCAATCCTGACGGAGCAGGTGGTGTTGCTCAACGTCATTTTACATAGCCGTATAAGTTTTGCGGGGATAGCAAATTCAGACATTGCGGCATAAAGGCAACTTCTTTTTGTGCTGTCGAAAGCGGCTTTGAAGCCGACAAAAAGATGGTGTGTGTCGATTCTTCTTTCTTGGGTCTTTTCCAAGATCTGGCGCACTGTGAATATCTGGTCGGTGGTAGATTTACCAGGTCTAAAGCCACACTGATAAGGTCTAATCAGTTCATTGACGGTGGGCTTTAGTCTCTCACACAATACGCTCGACAGAACCTTATATGCAATGTTAAGAAGGCTTATACCACGATAGTTGGCGCGAATTGCAGTATCACCCTTCTTATGGATTGGGCAAAGTACACTTAGATTCTAATCAGTAGGCATGCATTCGTCCGACCATACTCTACAGATTAGCTGGTGCATGCGCGTTACCAACTCTTCTCCACCGTATTTGAATAACTCAGCTGGCAGCCCGTCAACTCCGGGCGCTTTATTGTTCTTTAGCCGTGCTATTGCTATAAGGATTTCATCGCAGTCGGGTAACGGAACATGAATTCCGTCGTCATTGATTGGGGTTTCTGGATCATCATCTTCTCCAAGGTGGTCTCTGTCACTACCACTAAGTAGTGGGGAGTGTGGAGAAGTTACCAGGTCGCCGTTGTCGTTCTTTCAAGAATTTGCCCCGATCTTATAACCTTCTGTTAGCCGTCGTACTTTTTGAAAGAATTTTCGGGCGCTTTTCCTGTTGGCTGGCATTTCAAGCTCTTCGCACTCACGCATTTCGGCCTTTCTCTTCTTCTCTCAAAAAATGCGTCTCGCTTCCTTCTTCAACTCACGATATCTCTCCCGCAAGGCTCGCGTGGCGCCCGATCGCTACGTGGCCCTGTTGGCAGCATCTTTCCGTTCCGTGGCAACGCGACATTCCTCATCGTACCAGTCAATTTTCCGGGCTAGCTGAAAACCAATAGATTGTTCAGCGGCGGTACGTTGTGTTGATCAGAGCTCTCAGAGGGCAGGAGTGCGAGTCGACTAGCGAAGTGCGTGGCTGTCTGTTGTGATTGCAACTTTCCGACGTCGGGCTTTCCTTGTGTGCCTTTCCGCACGCTTTTTGACGCACAGAGGCGCGTGCGTATCTTGCCTGCGACAAGATAATGGTCCGAGTCGATGTTGACTCCTCAGATCGTGCGTACATCTAGGAAACTAGAAGCGTGCCTTCCGTCTATCACAACATGGTCGATTTGGTTTCGTGTCTTACCATCTGGAGACAGCCACGTAGCCTGATGTATGCTCCTATGCTGGAACCTGGTACTACAGACTACCATGTTTCGGCCCCGGCGAAGTCGATCAGTCTCAATCCGTTATCAGACGTTTCCTCGTGGAGACTGAATTTTCAGACTGTGGAACCAAAGATGCCCTCCTTGCCCACCTTGGCATTAAAATCGCCAAACACGATTTTTATATCGAGTTGAGGGCAGCGTTCGAACGTGCGCTCCAGGAGTTCGTAGAAGCAATCTTTGGTCCCATCGTCCTTCTCTTCCGTCGGGGCATGGGCGCAAATCAGGGAGATGGTGAAAAATCTCGCCTTTATGCGGATTGTGGCCGTTCGTCCACCGGAGTGAATGACAGTACTTTACGGCGAAGTCTCTCTCCCACCACATGGCAGCTGTGGTATACGTCGCAAGGGCCTACCGTTTTCCTCCCTTGCCCCGTCCATCGCATTTCTTGGATGGCGGTGATGTCAGCCTTCGCTCTGCCGAGGACATCTACCAGCCGTGCAGAGGCACCTTCCCAATTAAGGGTTCGGACATTCCAGGTGCCTGCCCTCAAATCATGGTCCTTAAAACGTTTGCCGTGGTCGTCATCTAAAAAGGGGGGTCTTGTCCGAGGCTTTGCTTTGCTTTTCATTGGAAGTGGTTTTTTTACGTGGCGGGTTCTAAGCCCTGCGCACAACCCATTGCTAGGGGTTGAAATTTTAAATTCGTTTATATAGCGAGCCGCTTGGTCCAAGACAGACGCCCGCTTGCAGCCGCACCTCCTG
Source organism: Philophylla caesio (assembly GCA_963971545.1). NCBI lineage: Eukaryota > Metazoa > Arthropoda > Insecta > Diptera > Tephritidae > Philophylla > Philophylla caesio. Next base: position 43,193,330 of record OZ020606.1, on the reverse strand, counting down.
GTGAACAGACGCTGGAGACTTTTGTGAACCCTTAAACCGAATATGTCGGAGTGACTCCACTAAAGCGCCCTCTCTATTACCCGTGACCCAAGGCTCCACACGGGTTGGTTACCGCATCTCGCACGTGGGTTGCTCACGTTGCCCAGGGTGCACGAACGTGGACGTAAGAGTAGGAATTCAGTATAGCCGCGCAACTGTAACTGCATACCCAGAAACACCGCTGTACACCATTACACCCCCTGTACCCCATTACACGCACTCTGTAGTAGCCTATGACATTAACCTTTTACTTCCGCAGGTAAGGAAAACCTTATTTTCACTGCTATAGTTACTCAAAAGTTCCACGACCTGAAATCGGCAATGAGGGACCCGAAAACGTCACGGAAACTGTCAAACCTACTTTAAAGGAGCTGCTACTTTGAAGTTGTATTTCAATAACATGAGCTAGTTGCTATTACCATGCTTTGTCGCTTTCAAGTTTTGAAAACTACAAGGTTTTCTAACTGGTAACAAAGACGTCCGCATTTCTGGTAATGTTACTTATAAGCCACATAGCTTTAAAGTAGCCAATATTGATAAAATTTACCACTCAGCGACTTCAAATTTGTCAAATAGAGTTAGTTATGCACCAAAGTAGTGAATTTTGTGGTGATTACGTAAAAGTTTCTAGCTAAAGGTTCCTGTCTTTGTTACTGCTACTTTGGTGCTAGTGGGTACAAATTCAATTTGCACAGTAGTGGCGGCGCAAAAAAGGAAAGCGTTTGAAATTTACAGCGGCACACTAGTGGCCATTAAAAAGTGTCTAGTTATTTTATAACTTTTATAAAAGCATTTCAATTTAATATTTTATACTTTCGCAACGTTAACTATATTTATTAGTTTAACGTGATAGCGGGTGCTACATAAACATTTATTCAATTATAATTATTAATTTCAAATGCATACAAAATATTTGAAAACAATTTTATAAATTTTGCGAGGGAGAACTTATGAAGACTTGGTTTACCAAATAGGGTACGCAAAGCTATACTGCAGGACAGGTTGATGGCTCATTACGGCCTGATCGTTAGCGAAGAGGAATATGCAGCATTTGATGATGCAGGTAGTGGTCGCAGTGTACATGTTCCAGCTATTGAACCTTCGGTGTTCACACTTCGTGACATCGAAGACTCCTTAACTCCATTCAGCGGATCAGGTCAACCCAGTTTCGAGCAATGGGTACAAGACTTTGAAGACAACGCCGTCGCCGTCCAGTGGAACGATCTGCGGAAATATATTTACGCAAAACAGATGTTAAAGGGAGCAGCAAAAATATGTGTACGTTGCCAGGCAGGTGCATATAACTGGAGTTCGCTCAAGTCAGCGTTGAAAGAAGAGTTCGGCACAGCGGTATCATACATCGAGGTTCACCGTACAATGAGAAATCGTCGTAAGCGCCCAAGCGAAGATATGCGCGAATACTTATATAATCTGATGGAAATCGGATAGTCGATAAACTGGGATGACCACTATCTAATTGAGTACTTCATTGACGGTATACCGGACACCAAAGCAAACAAATCCAACTTGTACCGGGCGAGTTCCATCAGCGGTCTCAAGGAACGAATCAATATCTACGAGAGAATTATAAATGGGAAACCTCAAACCTCAGCGGTAAGCTCGATGCAGCAATCGTCTTCAAACCAGGCAGCAACGAGATCCACTTTTCGGGAGAGGAAGTGCTACCGGTGTGGTGATAGTTCACATATCGCCAGGAATTGTTCACGAAGCAAAATCAAATGCTGCAGTTGCGGTGTATGATGCCTCAAACGGTGTCAGCACTGATCGATACGGGTTGAGATCTATGCCTAATACGGTGGGACACTTTAATGATGTTACGGCTTGACATCGAGTTGAGCAAAAAAAAGCGACGATTAGTGGGTATAGGTAACAGCGAACTAGTTACAAAGGGTAGCTTCACAGCAAGTATGGTAATAAACGGTATACCTCTGGATATAACTTTCCATGTAACAAACGAAAGCGATTCAAGATATAATGTTGTAGTAGGCAACGATGTTCTGAAGCAGGTCCACATGGTCGTGACAGAAGAGGGTGTCAAGTTCCAGGAGAAGAAATTAAGGCGCGAGGTACATTCGAAATCTTCAGCTATGCAGTCACAGGAAACCATAAAGCGAATTCCTGAAGTTGGTGCCGGTACTTTCGGTGGGTCATGCAGAATGGAGTTGGCAGGTGTCGCCGTAGGGCACGACGAGGGCGCAACTGAATGCGCGAATACAGTCATGAGTATGCGTGGACAAAATGAGGTGTTGAGTGGTGCTGTGAAGAAATACAGTACGAGCGTTGCAGAGAGCGGAATTGCGAAAGTAGGAGGTGCTAAGCCAGCACAGCGAACAGTCAGCATGACTCGTAGAAGAGTGTTACCGTCATCGTACAATGATTTTGGCCTACTTAAAGCTACTGGCAGTAAATACGACGATATTGTAGATGCGAATGAAGTCGATCATAATCGAGTTGCAGAACTGGTCAACGAATTCGGCGACTTGTGTTTGGAAGCGAACACGAGCGATTGCGAGGCAATGGAAGTCGAGCTATTTCACCTTAATAGCAGGTAGGCAGAGAAGGTTAAAAAGCTGATAGACGAATACAGACCGATGAAGAACGAGAGCCCACTGGTTGAAATTAAGATAGTAATGAATAACGAAGAGCCAGTTTATGAAGGGCCAAGGCGAATGTCTTACGCGGACAAATGTATTTCTTTATTCACAACAAACACAACAACCAGATATTTATATATCTAGTATTTGATTCTTAATTAATATAACATATAAAATTGAACTTAAAAGATATATCTTACATTGCTATTATATTTACATGACATTATTACTATTTCTTTATAAGCATTAAAGTTTTAGTAAAAAAAAGTTTAATAATAGAAATTAAGAAAGAGGTAAAGGTAAATGAGGGATGAGAAAGAGGATAGTATATAAGGTAACAAATGACTAAGTACTTTCATGAGTGCTTATTCTTGATAGAACCGAATTAGCATCCTTCTGAATTGCAATGTGCTTCCAATGCTCCTAATCTCCAGAGGCAAATTGTTCCAAAGACAGACTGCATACACGAAAAACTGATGCTCAGATATTTTGTAATTAAAAGTTGTGTGAAGCAATTGGATGGAACGCGAAGATCGATTTGCGTTAAGTCGTTCGAATAGATAATCTGGATCCTGGTTTATCAATAATTTATTTACTTGTATAAGAACCTTGAGATTAAAATAATTGTTGACGGAAATCGTATATATTTTAAGAGCATGGTCAGAAATACGGTCTTTGCGTTTAATACCATAAATATAACGGGCAATATTGTTAAATAGGACATTGAGTTTCCTATTGCACGCGCTGTCGCAGTTAGCATAGAGTTCGCAACCGTAGAGCATCTTTGGAAGCAAATAGCTTTTGGCTAGGAGCAGTCTTATTTTTATCGGCGTGAAGTGCTGGGTAGTCCATAAGGATCGTAACATACCATACACTTTCCCTATAGTGGTAGAGATATGATCTTTCCATGTCAAGGTTCTGTTAAATGTTATACCCAGGTTTTTAACGCAGTCAACGAATTTTATAATCGAATATATAATTGCACGTCATCTGCATAAACATGTTCTTGACAATGTTTCAGAACTTCCGGTTGATCATTCACATATAAAACAAACAACAACGGACCAAGTATTGAACCCTGAGGTACACCTTCAATGACAGACAAAAAGTTCGATAAAGAGCTACCAACGCATACCGCTTGCGATCTCCCTAGGAGATAAGATCTTACCAGGTTAACAGCTGCATAAGAAAAATTAAAAATGTTAGAAAGATTTAAGCAAAGTAGTGGGTGATCCACGGAATCAAATGCCTTGGAGTGGTCAAGTAATGTTAAAAATAATAGTAATACAGCTTCTATTCGCCTTGAAGCCCGATTGATGTGTACTTAATAAGTAGTTTTTGTTCACGTAGATGTTGATTTGGCGATGCATTATTCGCCCAGAACCTTAGAGATAAATGGCAATATAGCAATAGGTCTGTAGTCGCCATTTGGCTTCAAAAGGGGAATAAATTTAGCTCTTTTGCAACAGTTTGGAAAAACGGACGTTGTCAATATATTATTGAAAGTGTAAGTAAGGTAAGGATGAATTCCGTCGACACCAACGGCATTCGATTTCACAGAAAGTATGGTTTCCACAACATCACAGTCATTGAAGCATTGGAAACAAAACCCATCAAAGGAATTATTAATTCCGACATTGTAAAGATCATAATTTATATTGCTGTGAAGACGAGATGTGGTTACAAACTTTGCATTTAATTCGTTAACATCTACGGAGTCCGGTGCGGTTGAAGCTTTACTGCCGATGCCAATTTCACGAATCCGTTTCCATGTGCATTTCGAGCTTACAGCTGTACTAAACTGGTGCTCATAGAATTTGTTTTTTGAACATTTTGTAACGATCCTTCTTCTAGACTTATAATCGTTGTAGGTTGTGTCGGACTTCAGTACCTTCCAGGTTTAATACGCTTTATTTCTGTCATCCATTAATTTCTTTATATAGCTGTTAAACCAAGGACGACTATTGCGTCTACTCGATCTTGTAATTAAAGGCACACATATCTCAATTAGTGTGATTATATTTGTTTGGATAAAATTAATTTATTCGTTGGCAGATGGCATGTTGCGTACAAGTCCCCAGTTGATCAAATTATTGCTTTCATTGAGTTCTTTGAAATCTATTTTATTAAAATCACGGTACGAGTAGGAAGACTGGTTGCTTAAAAACTGAAAGTCGAAAGTAAGGAAAATAAGATCATGTTTCGAAAAATTTGGAGCTACTAGTTGATCGTACAAAAGAACATTAGACAAATCATTGACAAGGAAAACGTCCAGTAACGTGCTAGAGGTACGTGTAAAGTGCGTGGGTCTTGTTTGATTTACAAATGGGAGTTCAAGATTTTGCATGAGAAGCGGGAAATCGCTTTCTTTGAGAATATCGGCATTAAAATCTCCGTTTATAATGATTTTGTTGTCGCCTATAGTAAGATTCTCGAGATAGTCAACGCAGTCTTTATAACAAATTTGTCTGTTGGGTCTGTTTACATAGCCAATAAGTATTTTGTCCAATTTGGTAAAAATTTCTAAAAATAGGCACTCTATAGAGCTGGAAGGTGGTGATGAGCAATTCATTTTGTACGAAAGACCGTTTTTTATATAAATAGCTACACCTCCTCCGTGGCGGACTCTGTCCAAGCGAATGAGCTTATATCCTTTAACGTGAAACAAGTTTTCGTTATAACTCGAAGAAAACCAAGTCTCCGAAACACACACCACGTCCACAGAAGAGTTTTTAAAGAGATAAATAAATTCATCGATTTTCTTAGTAAGGCTTTGGGCGTTGATGTGACAAATTTTTAAACCATTCTTACGTTTACTCAGTACGCGAATCATCTTGAATGTAGCGTCTTTGGAACATAAATGATTATCAGTAATCATGAGCATTAAACACGAAATTTCAACATTGCATCTCAGAAAGGCATATCGGAAAGTAAAGTTTGTTAGTGATATGAAAGTAAGTAAAACACTTGATAAGGTAGCAGGAAGGGAAGTAAAGAGGGACAAAGGAAATTGGAACAAGTACGGTAAAAGGAAGATGATGACAAAAGTAAAAATTAAACTTACAAACTATAATCATACAATTGAATTCAGTTTTGAAATTAAAAGAGTAATATAAGCTCATACTTAAATTCATTAAGACGTGCTGGATATTGATAGTGCACGGACATCATTAATGCTGGTCACCTTTACTGCGTTGCATTTAGGCTTAACTCGAACATAAACCCACCCGCGAAAAGAGAATACAGATGCTTATTGTTGTTTTCTTTTGAGCTGTGTTGCGAAAAGCATAACTTCACGATTTTGTTTGGTGAGGCTCTCATGCACGTCTACTCTCCCATCTGACTCAAACCCGAAATCCCGCAGAGCAATTGGTTTCTTATTCTGCTTACAGAAGCGCGCTACGGCGGAGAGAAGTCGACATCTGTCGCTTGCAGAGCCTAACTTAACTATGACTGCTGCAGACTTATTGTTATTGTCGGAGTTAGGAACGCGGAAAACATCACGTACTGGTGGAGCGTTGATGCTGACAATACTAAACAGCTTGGTAAAGGTATATTTTAAATTCTCTTCACTCATTTGCGGAATACCTCTTATAATGGCATCGGGCGAGATAAAAGAATTTTGACAGTCGTCAAGTTGTGCTTTGAGTTCTTGCACCTCAGAGCTCAACTGCATTACACGCTGACTCTCATTCTCGTTCTCGTTCTTTCGTTGGCACTTAACCCTCTAATGCCTTATTTTTTGATTGGCCTCAAAAAAATATTTTAGACTAATTTTGGGGTGCAGAAAACGAATCTGAAGTCCGTTTGTGAATATGAGCATTAGTTTACCTGGTACAGGTAAAAACGTGTAGACCGCCTTGAGGCGGACCTGGGCATTTGCACGTCAAATGAAACAATATATACGAATGTTATTATGCGTGTAATTTATTGAAAGAATTCGTGCCTGTATACAATAAAAAATTAATTAAGGGTTGTGAAAATTAAAAAAAAACATTTGTTTGTTGCTGTGTTGCATAAATTAACTTTGCATTTCTCGCAAAAACACTGAGTTTCGGATTTGCAAACAGCCATTTTGCACATTTCTTTACCTGTTCTCTCCAAAACAGTACAACAGTGGCCCATTTGGTCGTACCGAATATTATCGGTTGGGAGATACGCTCTTTTTGGCTTTGGAGGAGGAGTAGCAGATTTAGGTCGTCCACGTTTCCCTGGTGCTGGTTTGCTCAGTAAGCACAGTGTTTCTGCTACTTCTGTTCTAAAATCAGGTAGTGGACATTTGATTTGATTATGAGGCAGACGATGATATAGAATATAGGCATTGACCATAGCGACATCCAACAGGTGAAAAAAAACTCGATTTGTCCATTTTCTTGTTTTCATTGGAATTTTGTACCTTCCAATCAAACCATCAAGCAAGTCAACACACCCATATGTTTATTGTATTCTCGTATAATAGTAGGACAACTAATTTCAACATTTTGTTTCTTCTTCTTGTCCCAACGTGATACAGTCGATACTGAATTTTCAATATTGTTTGATAAAAAGTAGCCAATGCCAACGTAGGAGGAAACAAGACGTACAGTCTTTGTATCGCGCCACAAGACATTTACAAGGTCGACACCAAAGGCTGTTCCAACATACTCCTCTGAATACCCTCTCTCAACTTTTTTTGCATCAAGGACCGCATCAACCGACAATTTTATATTAGGGACTCTATTTGGTCTAACAGTTCCCAAGCTACATATGTATACCGCGACTTTTCAAATAAACCACTAGGCCAAGAGATGTGTAAAAGTTATCAAAATAAAAATGTGATTTAGGTCATCTGAAATGCGTTTTGCTAGTCGGACTACAACATTCGAAGCTGCTCCGAGATCTGGACAATTATCAAAAATAACATTATCTCCTGCTCCAGAATAAATTTCGAATGAGTAGCAAAATCCCGACCAATCCCACAAAGCAAACAGTTTTGTTCCCCATTTATGAGGCTTTGCTGGCATATATTGCCGCGTTGGGTTGCCTTGCATTTTGGTCCGGCACATCTGCTCATCAACACAAAGACGTTGTTGCATGGGTATGGTTAAAAATCTCTCGTTGAAATGTTTGATTATAGGTCTGATTTTATACAAAACATCGTATCCAATTTCACCTCTTTTGCACAAGTTCGAATTGTCATTGAAATGTAGCTTGCTTCTAACTTCTTCATATCTATTACGAGTCATAGCTTCTCTCACTGGAGCAAATGCATGTCTGCCCCAATAAGCGCGAACATTCGGATAACGATATACTGACATGAAAAATAAAATACCAATGAATGTGCGCAATTCCATTTCATCGGTTGTAAACGTGCTAGAAATATCCAGCTGCCGTGCGTACAAATTCATCTGAGTAGCCAAATTCTATAAAATAGAAAAAAAAACAACACAACGAGGATAATGAACAATGAAGATGAGAATTAGTTACCTTCAAGAAATCATCAGTAATAAAATAGGTTAGACAATCATACGGAGTTTTCAATGAATGAAACTGTGCTGGTAAACACTTCTCACCGCGAAAAACTATTTCATTTACATAAAGTTGGAAAGGTTTCTGTCTCCATATAATGCTTTTTAATTCTTTTGAATCATTTCTTATTTCACTGGAAATCCCAGTAAAAGTGCGAGATGTTGAACATGATGGACCGTCAGGTTCTTCTCCAAGATCAGTTTCTTTTTGTCGAGTTTTTGATTTATAACGTCTTATTGCTGGCAACACAGGTTCAGCAGACGTAGAAGGAAGACTTGGTTCAAATTCCGAAACGTTAGATAAATTAATTGACAAATTGATAGCATTTGTCAGCACTTCCGTCGAATCGAGCAAACGATCAATTTCTCTTTCATCTGCGGGGCAAACAAAATCTGGATCATCAAACTTATCGCCGTCAAAATCCCCTTCACTTTCATCGGCACTGTTTTCATCATCCTCAACAATGTTCTCCAAAAAGCCAGCAATATCCTCATCTGTCATATTAGAGAGCTTCTTAGGGTTTCTCTTCTCCATTTTCACTTGTTTTTTGTAAACACTGTAATATAGCTTGCAAATATATTTTACTCCGTAAATGTCCAAGTCCGCCTGTAGACGGGTTTAGCAAAAAGCTCATTACAATCATACACAAGAATATTTCTTAGATATTTTAACGCACACTTCTAAAACATATAATCCATTACTTACCAATATTTTTTTCAACTTGATAGAAGCCTTCAAAACACCTTTTTTATGAAAACAAAAATCACACAACTTGCAAAAACATTAATTTTCGCGAAATGCACTCAATTTCAACTTTGATCAACTTTATCTGTCAAACCAATGAGAGTGTTGCCATCTGACTTGTACTAAGTTTTTAGACAATGCCCTAATTTATGCTTTAAATTAAAGATCATGTAAATATTACAGGAATTATATATTTAAAAGCAGTTTTCGTGAAGCCCGTCTTGAGGCAGGCATGGGCATTAGAGGGTTAAGAGTTTGGACATCAGCACAAAGCTGCTCAACTTGAGCACACGCGGCTTCTGCTTTGATAGCAGATTTCAAGTTATGGAGATCAGCTGTGAACTCACCAAATCGCTGCATCACACGCTCTTCAGATTTCCGCATGCAAGAGGACAGCTCTTCGATGATACTCTTTTTCTGCTGGTTCATCTTTGCTTCGATTTACGATAACCAGCTGTTCGGCTGCGGGCTCTCACTTAAGTTGTTGGGTAGAGGAGAGGCGACTGCAACAACATGCCGAGTTTTTTTTTTTGCTTTTCTTTTTGCTTGTTTACTAAGCTAAATTTGATTGGCGAAACCAAAGCGCGGATTAGGGTGCTATATACTTTGGGTTGAGTTAATTTTATTATTAATTAGCTATGGAAAAACGCGTTAAATATGCACAAATATTGCAGCACGGTCAAAAGTACGTCTACGCAGCACGCATTCTCTTACTTCTTCGCGAGAAAGTCGCACAATGGTTGGAAGAAGGGGTAATTACATCCAGCACTTTAGCGTACGCTTCACCGATTGTCCTTGTACCTAAAAAGAATGGTGAGAAGAGACTTTGTAGTCGCACTACAGGAAGCTGAACGCAAAGATCGTTAGGAACAATTTCCCGATGCCAGTGATGGATGACGTAACCCAACGATTGCAAGGAGCCAATGTGTTCACGACACTCGATTTGACAAACGGGTTCTTTCATGTACCTGTTAATGCTGAATCACAGAAATACACGGCATTTGTTAATTGGAATGGCCAGTACGAGTTTTTGTACGTACCGTTCGGTATTTGCAATTCACCAGCAGCGTTTTCAAGGTTCATGTCTGCGGTACTAAGAGATTTGATATTTGTTTGGATAAAATTAATTTATTCGTTGGCAGATGGCATGTTGCGTACAAGTCCCCAGTTGATCAAATTATTGCTTTCATTGAGTTTTTTGAAATCTATTTTATTAAAATCACGGTACGAGTAGGAAGACTGGTTGCTTAAAAACTGAAAGTCGAAAGTAAGGAAAATAAGATCATGTTTCGAAAAATTTGGAGCTATTAGTTGATCGTACAAAAGAACATTAGACAAATCATTGACAAGGAAAATGTCCAGTAACGTGCTAGAGGTACGTGTAAAGTGCGTGGGTCTTGTTTGATTTACAAATCGGAGTACAAGATTTTGCATGAGAAGCGGGAAATCGCTTTCTTTAAAATCTCCGTTTATAATGATTTTGTTGTCGCCTATAGTAAGATTCTCGAGATAGTCAACGCAGTCTTTATAACAAATTTGTCCGTTGGGTCTGTTTACATAGCCAATAAGTATTTTGTCCAATTTGGTAAAAATTTCTAAAAATAGGCACTCTATAGAGCTGGAAGGTGGTGATGAGCAATTCATTTTGTACGAAAGACCGTTTTTTATATAAATAGCTACACCTCCTCCGTGGCGGACTCTGTCCAAGCGAATGAGCTTATATCCTTTAACGTGAAACAAGTTTTCGTTATAACTCGAAGAAAACCAAGTCTCCGAAACACACACCACGTCCACAGAAGAGTTTTTAAAGAGATAAATAAATTCATCGATTTTCTTAGTAAGGCTTTGGGCGTTGATGTGACAAATTTTTAAACCATTCTTACGTTTACTCAGTACGCGAATCATCTTGAATGTAGCGTCTTTGGAACATAAATGATTATCAGTAATCATGAGCATTAAACACGAAATTTCAACATTGCATCTCAGAAAGGCATATCGGAAAGTAAAGTTTGTTAGTGATATGAAAGTAAGTAAAACACTTGATAAGGTAGCAGGAAGGGAAGTAAAGAGGGACAAAGGAAATTGGAACAAGTACGGTAAAAGGAAGATGATGACAAAAGTAAAAATTAAACTTACAAACTATAATCTTACAATTGAATTCAGTTTTGAAATTAAAAGAGTAATATAAGCTCATACTTAAATTCATTAAGACGTGCTGGATATTGATAGTGCACGGACATCATTAATGCTGGTCACCTTTACTGCGTTGCATTTAGGCTTAACTCGAACATAAACCCACCCGCGAAAAGAGAATACAGATGCTTATTGTTGTTTTCTTTTGAGCTGTGTTGCGAAAAGCATAACTTCACGATTTTGTTTGGTGAGGCTCTCATGCACGTCTACTCTCCCATCTGACTCAAACCCGAAATCCCGCAGAGCAATTGGTTTCTTATTCTGCTTACAGAAGCGCGCTACGGCGGAGAGAAGTCGACATCTGTCGCTTGCAGAGCCTAACTTAACTATGACTGCTGCAGACTTATTGTTATTGTCGGAGTTAGGAACGCGGAAAACATCACGTACTGGTGGAGCGTTGATGCTGACAATACTAAACAACTTGGTAAAGGTATATTTTAAATTCTCTTCACTCATTTGCGGAATACCTCTTATAATGGCATCGGGCGAGATAAAAGAATTTTGACAGTCGTCAAGTTGTGCTTTGAGTTCTTGCACCTCAGAGCTCAACTGCATTACACGCTGACTCTCATTCTCGTTCTCGTTCTTTCGTTGGCACTTAACCCTCAAATGCCTTATTTTTTGATTGGCCTCAAAAAAAATATTTTAGACTAATTTTGGGGTGCAGAAAACGAATCTGAAGTCCGTTTGTGAATATGAGCATTAGTTTACCTGATACAGGTAAAAACGTGTAGACCGCCTTGAGGCGGACCTGGGCATTTGCACGTCAAATGAAACAATATATACGAATGTTATTATGCGTGTAATTTATTGAAAGAATTCGTGCCTGTATACAATAAAAAATTAATTAAGGGTTGTGAAAATTAAAAAAAACATTTGTTTGTTGCTGTGTTGCATAAATTAACTTTGCATTTCTCGCAAAAACACTGAGTTTCGGATTTGCAAACAGCCATTTTGCACATTTTTTTACCTGTTCTCTCCAAAACAGTACACCAGTGGCCCATTTGGTCGTACCGAATGTTATCGGTTGGGAGATACGCTCTTTTTGGCTTTGGAGGAGGAGTAGCAGATTTAGGTCGTCCACGTTTCCCTGATGCTGGTTTGCTCAGTAAGCACAGTGTTTCTGCTACTTCTGTTCTAAAATCAGGTAGTGGACATTTGATTTGATTATGAGGCAGACGATGATATAGAATATAGGCATTGACCATAGCGACATCCAACAGGTGAAAAAAACTCGATTTGTCCATTTTCTTGTTTTCATTGGAATTTTGTACCTTCCAATCAAACCATCAAGCAAGTCAACACCCCCATATGTTTATTGTATTCTCGTATAATAGTAGGACAACTAATTTCAACATTTTGTTTCTTCTTCTTGTCCCAACGTGATACAGTCGATACTGAATTTTCAATATTGTTTGATAAAAAGTAGCCAATGCCAACGTAGGAGGAAACAAGACGTACAGTCTTTGTATCGCGCCACAAGACATTTACAAGGTCGACACCAAAGGCTGTTCCAACATACTCCTCTGAATACCCTCTCTCAACTTTTTTTGCATCAAGGACCGCATCAACCGACAATTTTATATTAGGGACTCTATTTGGTCTAACAGTTCCCAAGCTATGTATACCGCGACTTTTCAAATAAACCACTAGGCCAAGAGATGTGTAAAAGTTATCAAAATAAAAATGTGATTTAGGTCATCTGAAATGCGTTTTGCTAGTCGGACTACAACATTCGAAGCTGCTCCGAGATCTGGACAATTATCAAAAATAACATTATCTCCTGCTCCAGAATAAATTTCGAATGAGTAGCAAAATCCCGACCAATCCCACAAAGCAAACAGTTTTGTTCCCCATTTATGAGGCTTTGCTGGCATATATTGCCGCGTTGGGTTGCCTTGCATTTTGGTCCGGCACATCTGCTCATCAACACAAAGACGTTGTTGCATGGGTATGGTTAAAAATCTCTCGTTGAAATGTTTGATTATAGGTCTGATTTTATACAAAACATCGTATCCAATTTCACCTCTTTTGCACAAGTTCGAATTGTCATTGAAATGTAGCTTGCTTCTAACTTCTTCATATCTATTACGAGTCATAGCTTCTCTCACTGGAGCAAATGCATGTCTGCCCCAATAAGCGCGAACATTCGGATAACGATATACTGACATGAAAAATAAAATACCAATGAATGTGCGCAATTCCATTTCATCGGTTGTAAACGTGCTAGAAATATCCAGCTGCCGTGCGTACAAATTCATCTGAGTAGCCAAATTCTATAAAATAGAAAAAAAACAACACAACGAGGATAATGAACAATGAAGATGAGAATAAGTTACCTTCAAGAAATCATCAGTAATAAAATAGGTTAGACAATCATACGGAGTTTTCAATGAATGAAACTGTGCTGGTAAACACTTCTCACCGCGAAAAACTATTTCATTTACATAAAGTTGGAAAGGTTTCTGTCTCCATATAATGCTTTTTAATTCTTTTGAATCATTTCTTATTTCACTGGAAATCCCAGTAAAAGTGCGAGATGTTGAACATGATGGACCGTCAGGTTCTTCTCCAAGATCAGTTTCTTTTTGTCGAGTTTTTGATTTATAACGTCTTATTGCTGGCAACACAGGTTCAGCAGACGTAGAAGGAAGACTTGGTTCAAATTCCGAAACGTTAGATAAATTAATTGACAAATTGATAGCATTTGTCAGCACTTCCGTCGAATCGAGCAAACGATCAATTTCTCTTTCATCTGCGGGGCAAACAAAATCTGGATCATCAAACTTATCGCCGTCAAAATCCCCTTCACTTTCATCGGCACTGTTTTCATCATCCTCAACAATGTTCTCCAAAAAGCCAGCAATATCCTCATCTGTCATATTAGAGAGCTTCTTAGGGTTTCTCTTCTCCATTTCCACTTGTTTTTTGTAAACACTGTAATATAGCTTGCAAATATATTTTACTCCGTAAATGTCCAAGTCCGCCTGTAGACGGGTTTAGCAAGAAGCTCATTACAATCATACACAAGAATATTTCTTAGATATTTTAACGCACACTTCTAAAACATATAATCCATTACTTACCAATATTTTTTTCAACTTGATAGAAGCCTTCAAAACACCTTTTTTATGAAAACAAAAATCACACAACTTGCAAAAACATTAATTTTCGCGAAATGCACTCAATTTCAACTTTGATCAACTTTATCTGTCAAACCAATGAGAGTGTTGCCATCTGACTTGTACTAAGTTTTTAGACAATGCCCTAATTTATGCTTTAAATTAAAGATCATGTAAATATTACAGGAATTATATATTTAAAAGCAGTTTTCGTGAAGCCCGTCTTGAGGCAGGCATGGGCATTAGAGGGTTAAGAGTTTGGACATCAGCACAAAGCTGCTCAACTTGAGCACACGCGGCTTCTGCTTTGATAGCAGATTTCAAGTTATGGAGATCAGCTGTGAACTCACCAAATCGCTGCATCACACGCTCTTCAGATTTCCGCATGCAAGAGGACAGCTCTTCGATGATACTCTTTTTCTGCTGGTTCATCTTTGCTTCGATTTACGATAACCAGCTGTTCGGCTGCGGGCTCTCACTTAAGTTGTTGGGTAGAGGAGAGGCGACTGCAACAACATGCCGAGTTTTTTTTTTTGCTTTTCTTTTTGCTTGTTTACTAAGCTAAATTTGATTGGCGAAACCAAAGCGCGGATTAGGGTGCTATATACTTTGGGTTGAGTTAATTTTATTATTAATTAGCTATGGAAAAACGCGATAAATATGCACAAATATTGCAGCACGGTCAAAAGTACGTCTACTCAGCACGCATTCTCTTACTTCTTCGCGAGAAAGTCGCACAATGGTTAGAAGAAGGGGTAATTACATCCAGCACTTTAGCGTACGCTTCACCGATTGTCCTTGTACCTAAAAAGAATGGTGAGAAGAGACTTTGTAGTCGCACTACAGGAAGCTGAACGCAAAGATCGTTAGGAACAATTTCCCGATGCCAGTGATGGATGACGTAACCCAACGATTGCAAGGAGCCAATGTGTTCACGACACTCGATTTGACAAACGGGTTCTTTCATGTACCTGTTAATGCTGAATCACAGAAATACACGGCATTTGTTAATTGGAATGGCCAGTACGAGTTTTTGTACGTACCGTTCGGTATTTGCAATTCACCAGCAGCGTTTTCAAGGTTCATGTCTGCGGTACTAAGAGATTTGATATTTGTTTGGATAAAATTAATTTATTCGTTGGCAGATGGCATGTTGCGTACAAGTCCCCAGTTGATCAAATTATTGCTTTCATTGAGTTTTTTGAAATCTATTTTATTAAAATCACGGTACGAGTAGGAAGACTGGTTGCTTAAAAACTGAAAGTCGAAAGTAAGGAAAATAAGATCATGTTTCGAAAAATTTGGAGCTATTAGTTGATCGTACAAAAGAACATTAGACAAATCATTGACAAGAAAAATGTCCAGTAACGTGCTAGAGGTACGTGTAAAGTGCGTGGGTCTTGTTTGATTTACAAATCGGAGTACAAGATTTTGCATGAGAAGCGGGAAATCGCTTTCTTTGAGAATATCGGCATTAAAATCTCCGTTTATAATGATTTTGTTGTCGCCTATAGTAAGATTCTCGAGATAGTCAACGCAGTCTTTATAACAAATTTGTCCGTTGGGTCTGTTTACATAGCCAATAAGTATTTTGTCCAATTTGGTAAAAATTTCTAAAAATAGGCACTCTATAGAGCTGGAAGGTGGTGATGAGCAATTCATTTTGTACGAAAGACCGTTTTTTATATAAATAGCTACACCTCCTCCGTGGCGGACTCTGTCCAAGCGAATGAGCTTATATCCTTTAACGTGAAACAAGTTTTCGTTATAACTCGAAGAAAACCAAGTCTCCGAAACACACACCACGTCCACAGAAGAGTTTTTAAAGAGATAAATAAATTCATCGATTTTCTTAGTAAGGCTTTGGGCGTTGATGTGACAAATTTTTAAACCATTCTTACGTTTACTCAGTACGCGAATCATCTTGAATGTAGCGTCTTTGGAACATAAATGATTATCAGTAATCATGAGCATTAAACACGATATTTCAACATTGCATCTCAGAAAGGCATATCGGAAAGTAAAGTTTGTTAGTGATATGAAAGTAAGTAAAACACTTGATAAGTTGCATTTAGGCTTAACTCGAACATAAACCCACCCGCGAAAAGAGAATACAGATGCTTATTGTTGTTTTCTTTTGAGCTGTGTTGCGAAAAGCATAACTTCACGATTTTGTTTGGTGAGGCTCTCATGCACGTCTACTCTCCCATCTGACTCAAACCCGATATCCCGCAGAGCAATTGGTTTCTTATTCTGCTTACAGAAGCGCGCTACGGCGGAGAGAAGTCGACATCTGTCGCTTGCAGAGCCTAACTTAACTATGACTGCTGCAGACTTATTGTTATTGTCGGAGTTAGGAACGCGGAAAACATCACGTACTGGTGGAGCGTTGATGCTGACAATACTAAACAGCTTGGTAAAGGTATATTTTAAATTCTCTTCACTCATTTGCGGAATACCTCTTATAATGGCATCGGGCGAGATAAAAGAATTTTGACAGTCGTCAAGTTGTGCTTTGAGTTCTTGCACCTCAGAGCTCAACTGCATTACACGCTGACTCTCATTCTCGTTCTCGTTCTTTCGTTGGCACTTAACCCTCTAATGCCTTATTTTTTGATTGGCCTCAAAAAAATATTTTAGACTAATTTTGGGGTGCAGAAAACGAATCTGAAGTCCGTTTGTGAATATGAGCATTAGTTTACCTGGTACAGGTAAAAACGTGTAGACCGCCTTGAGGCGGACCTGGGCATTTGCACGTCAAATGAAACCATATATACGAATGTTATTATGCGTGTAATTTATTGAAAGAATTCGTGCCTGTATACAATAAAAAATTAATTAAGGGTTGTGAAAATTAAAAAAAACATTTGTTTGTTGCTGTGTTGCATAAATTAACTTTGCATTTCTCGCAAAAACACTGAGTTTCGGATTTGCAAACAGCCATTTTGCACATTTCTTTACCTGTTCTCTCCAAAACAGTACAACAGTGGCCCATTTGGTCGTACCGAATATTATCGGTTGGGAGATACGCTCTTTTTGGCTTTGGAGGAGGAGTAGCAGATTTAGGTCGTCCACGTTTCCCTGGTGCTGGTTTGCTCAGTAAGCACAGTGTTTCTGCTACTTCTGTTCTAAAATCAGGTAGTGGACATTTGATTTGATTATGAGGCAGACGATGATATAGAATATAGGCATTGACCATAGCGACATCCAACAGGTGAAAAAAAACTCGATTTGTCCATTTTCTTGTTTTCATTGGAATTTTGTACCTTCCAATCAAACCATCAAGCAAGTCAACACACCCATATGTTTATTGTATTCTCGTATAATAGTAGGACAACTAATTTCAACATTTTGTTTCTTCTTCTTGTCCCAACGTGATACAGTCGATACTGAATTTTCAATATTGTTTGATAAAAAGTAGCCAATGCCAACGTAGGAGGAAACAAGACGTACAGTCTTTGTATCGCGCCACAAGACATTTACAAGGTCGACACCAAAGGCTGTTCCAACATACTCCTCTGAATACCCTCTCTCAACTTTTTTTGCATCAAGGACCGCATCAACCGACAATTTTATATTAGGGACTCTATTTGGTCTAACAGTTCCCAAGCTATGTATACCGCGACTTTTCAAATAAACCACTAGGCCAAGAGATGTGTAAAAGTTATCAAAATAAAAATGTGATTTAGGTCATCTGAAATGCGTTTTGCTAGTCGGACTACAACATTCGAAGCTGCTCGGAGATCTGGACAATTATCAAAAATAACATTATCTCCTGCTCCAGAATAAATTTCGAATGAGTAGCAAAATCCCGACCAATCCCACAAAGCAAACAGTTTTGTTCCCCATTTATGAGGCTTTGCTGGCATATATTGCCGCGTTGGGTTGCCTTGCATTTTGGTCCGGCACATCTGCTCATCAACACAAAGACGTTGTTGCATGGGTATGGTTAAAAATCTCTCGTTGAAATGTTTGATTATAGGTCTGATCTTATACAAAACATCGTATCCAATTTCACCTCTTTTGCACAAGTTCGAATTGTCATTGAAATGTAGCTTGCTTCTAACTTCTTCAAATCTATTACGAGTCATAGCTTCTCTCACTGGAGCAAATGCATGTCTGCCCCAATAAGCGCGAACATTCGGATAACGATATACTGACATGAAAAATAAAATACCAATGAATGTGCGCAATTCCATTTCATCGGTTGTAAACGTGCTAGAAATATCCAGCTGCCGTGCGTACAAATTCATCTGAGTAGCCAAATTCTATAAAATAGAAAAAAAACAACACAACGAGGATAATGAACAATGAAGATGAGAATAAGTTACCTTCAAGAAATCATCAGTAATAAAATAGGTTAGACAATCATACGGAGTTTTCAATGAATGAAACTGTGCTGGTAAACACTTCTCACCGCGAAAAACTATTTCATTTACATAAAGTTGGAAAGGTTTCTGTCTCCATATAATGCTTTTTAATTCCTTTGAATCATTTCTTATTTCACAGGAAATCCCAGTAAAAGTGCAAGATGTTGAACATGATGGACCGTCAGGTTCTTCTCCAAGATCAGTTTCTTTTTGTCGAGTTTTTGATTTATGACGTCTTATTGGTGGCAACACAGGTTCAGCAGACGTAGAAGGAAGACTTGGTTCAAATTCCGAAACGTTAGATAAATTAATTGACAAATTGATAGCATTTGTCAGCACTTCCGTCGAATCGAGCAAACGATCAATTTCTCTTTCATCTGCGGGGCAAACAAAATCTGGATCATCAAACTTATCGCCGTCAAAATCCCCTTCACTTTCATCGGCACTGTTTTCATCATCCTCAACAATGTTCTCCAAAAAGCCAGCAATATCCTCATCTGTCATATTAGAGAGCTTCTTAGGGTTTCTCTTCTCCATTTTCACTTTTTTTTTGTAAACACTGTAATATAGCTTGCAGACGGGTTTAGCAAAAAGCTCATTACAATCATACACAAGAATATTTCTTAGATATTTTAACGCACACTTCTAAAACATATAATCCATTACTTACCAATATTTTTTTCAACTTGATAGAAGCCTTCAAAACACCTTTTTTATGAAAACAAAAATCACACAACTTGCAAAAACATTAATTTTCGCGAAATGCACTCAATTTCAACTTTGATCAACTTTATCTGTCAAACCAATGAGAGTGTTGCCATCTGACTTGTACTAAGTTTTTAGACAATGCCCTAATTTATGCTTTAAATTAAAGATCATGTAAATATTACAGGAATTATATATTTAAAAGCAGTTTTCGTGAAGCCCGTCTTGAGGCAGGCATGGGCATTAGAGGGTTAAGAGTTTGGACATCAGCACAAAGCTGCTCAACTTGAGCACACGCGGCTTCTGCTTTGATAGCAGATTTCAAGTTATGGAGATCAGCTGTGAACTCACCAAATCGCTGCATCACACGCTCTTCAGATTTCCGCATGCAAGAGGACAGCTCTTCGATGATACTCTTTTTCTGCTGGTTCATCTTTGCTTCGATTTACGATAACCAGCTGTTCGGCTGCGGGCTCTCACTTAAGTTGTTGGGTAGAGGAGAGGCGACAGCAACAACATGCCGAGTTTTTTTTTTTTGCTTTTGTTTTTGCTTGTTTACTAAGCTAAATTTGATTTGCGAAACCAAAGCGCGGATTAGGGTGCTATATACTTTGGGTTGAGTTAATTTTATTATTATATCTACGCAGCACGCATTCTCTTACTTCTTCGCGAGAAAGTCGCACAATGGTTAGAAGAAGGGGTAATTACATCCAGCACTTTAGCGTACGCTTCACCGATTGTCCTTGTACCTAAAAAGAATGGTGAGAAGAGACTTTGTAGTCGCACTACAGGAAGCTGAACGCAAAGATCGTTAGGAACAATTTCCCGATGCCAGTGATGGATGACGTAATCCAACGATTGCAAGGAGCCAATGTGTTCACGACACTCGATTTGACAAACGGGTTCTTTCATGTACTTGTTAATGCTGAATCACAGAAATACACGGCATTTGTTAATTGGAATGGCCAGTACGAGTTTTTGTACGTACCGTTCGGTATTTGCAATTCACCAGCAGCGTTTTCAAGGTTCATGTCTGCGGTACTAAGAGATTTGATATTTCCCTCCAAGGACGAGTCTGAAGGCATCCAAAAGCTAGAGGTCGTACTGAGAACTGCTGCAACAAGCGGTTCACGTTTCAGATGGAGCAAATGACAGTTTCTCTTAAGAAGAGTTGATTTTTTAGGATACGTCGTCGAAAACAATTCAATAAATCCCAAAGACGAACGCTATGAAGCACTTTCCCTTACCTCGCGACAGGAAATCTATGCAACGGTTCCTCGGGTTGACTTCTTATTTTAGAAGGTTCATCGAAGGTTACGCAACTATCGCTAGAACGTTGTCAGATACCCTGAGACAAGACGTGAAGTATGACTTAAGAGACAAACAGGTTGCAGCATTCCAACAGGTTAAAGCCGCGTTAACGAATGCGCCAGTATTAATGTTGTATGACCCGAAAGCGTTGACCGAGATGCATACATACGCTTCTAAATTCGGATACGGTGCAGTTCTACTACAGAAGAACGCCGACGATCAATCGCTCCATCCTGTCCAGTACATGAGCAGAAAAACGAAGCCGAACGAAGAAAACTATCACTCGTATGAACTCGAGGCCTTAGCCATCGCAGAAGCATTGAGGAAGTGGCGTGTGTACTTAATGGGTATTAAGTTCAAAATCATCACCGACTGTAACGCGTTCACCCGCCATGCCGATGGGAAAACGAGACGTACCCGTAAGTGTGTCCCGCTGGGCGATGTACTTGCAGGATTTCGATTATGAAATTGAACATCGTAGCGGAACAAAGATGAGACACGTAGACGCCTTGAGCAGAGTTTCGTGTTTGCTTATGGAAGATTCATTGCACCACCGATTGAGACAAGCCCAAGAACAGGACGACTTGGCAAGAGCCGTGCGAAAAGTTCCCGAAAAGGGCGAGTATGAAGATTACTACATGAAACATGGCGTATTACACAAGAATCAAGTCAACGAGCTGATTGTGGTCCCATCGCTCATGGAAGAAGAAATAGTTAGAACAGCGCACCGCCAAGGACATTTTTCCAGCAAAAAGACTCAAGCATCGTCGGGAAATCCTTTTTCTTTCCGAAATTGAAGTCGAAAGCAGCACGTCTGGTGGAAAGTTGTATTGACTGCATCGTAACTGAGGCCAAAACGGGGAAAAGGGAAAGTTTTCTTAACTCAATCAATAAAGAAGATAAACCCTTGGGTACCTTCCACATCGATCATGTCAGACTGATTGAGTCAACGAACAAGTCCTACAACTATATACTAGCAGTTGTAGACGCATTTGCAAAGTTTGTTTGGCTGTATCCGACGAAGAACACAGGAGCAGAAGCCGTGATTGACAGACTTGGGAAACAGTCGGCCGTATTCGGAAACGCGAGGCGGATAATAACAGATAGGGGTGAAGCTTTTACGTCAACTCTCTTCAAAGAGTACTGTGAAAGCGAAGGCGTGCAGCATCTGACCATCGGCACTGGTGTAGAGCGAGGAAATGGTCAAGTCGAGCGGATTCACAAAATCGTAATACCAATGGTGTCATAGCTCTGTGGTGACAATCCTAGTACTTGTTATAAAAACGTGGATCGAGCACAGGAAACGATAAAAAACACCCCACCATGCAGTACAGAAATATCGCCCTTCAAAATACTCACCGGACTAGACAGGCGAGTAACCGCAATACCTGACTTAAACGATTTATTACACTATGTCGCAATAGAGGAGATCGATTCGGAGCGTGAAAGAACTCGCCACGAAGCGAAAGAGAGCATAGCGAAGACACAGGAAGAAAATCGCAGTACTTTCAATTCTCGTCGTAAAGCAGAGGTTGAGTATAATGTGAACGAACTTGTAGTAATTAAACTTACGCAATACGGTTCCAACCTGAAGCTTAAGCCGAAATATCTTGGATCCTACAAGGTTTTACGTAAGTTGAAGCATGGCAGGTATGAAGTCGCTAAAGTGGGAGATCACGAGGGACCTGGACGAACCACTATAGTCGCAGAATTCATGAAAAGATGGAACCCTTCATCGGGGAAGAATGAAAGCGCAGGGTGGCCGAGTGTTAGAATCGACACCCGGACAACACGAAGCGGACAACACGCAGCGGACAGATTTACTACTACCCAACGTACCAACTGCACTGCCATGCCTACTGGACCAAAACATTCCTGACCTACGACACACGCAACACTGACATAGAAGACAAACGAACGAACACAGAAAGTCAGTCATTAAACGACCGCCACATACGAACAACCTAAAACCGCAATATCGCTTATTAGTTTCAATAAAATACCATTGTTTGAGTTAAAACGAAAGCTTAGAGTTTAAATTGCTTATATACAATGGGCACATCCTACATGTATATGTGTATGTATAGTTTTAAATTTTTGTTGTGACAGGCTCACAACTGCATGATGGTACCATCATCGCTGGAGACCAAGGTGAGTACGCAAATTTTATTCATTATTTTTGCTATATATATTAGGGCGGGTCGAATTTTTTTCGCATAAAACGGCTAGCAAAAACGAAACTACAGAAAATTCTAAGAAAGTTTTGCCAAGAAACCATGGGTCTAAAATTAATTCCCAGTTCGCGCAGAGCGACTTTAGATTTTGAGGTCATACTTATTAAATTGTACTTAAAAAACCTATAGTTTTAAAAATAACAGCATGCCATGCAATTAATGCAATAATAACAGGCTTTTGTAACTTATTTGTTTTTTCACGTGGCTGAGCAAAAAACAACAAAAAAAAAAGCAATCGTACGGTACTCTTACCACACAAGTGGTCTGCGTTGAATAAACAATAGTGTGTTCTAAATAATTTTTTTTTATGTTTTAAATAGTTTTCGATTAATACATTATAATGGAAACGTCTGCAATGTTAGTTGATTCCACCAATTCAGAAATTGATGCAATTTCAATGAACTCCGGGTCTTGTGTTATTCCCAGTCTGAATATTGGCTTGCCAAGAGATTTAAGTGATCTAAATCTACCAAGTAATCGTGACGTATTAAATGACTATTTATTTTTACGCGTGGCTGAGCAAAAAACAACAACAAAAAGCAATCGTACGGTTATCTTAACACACAAGTGGCAAAAAAAATTTGGGAAATTTGGAATAAACTAAACATTCCGTTAATCAATGAAAAAACTGCCTTGAAAAAACTGAAAACATTGCCAAATAAATATCATAATGAAATAAAATTTAAAAGTAGACCAAGTAAGTCTTCAACGTTTCTGGAAACAATTGATCAAGTGTTTTATATTGGAAAATGTTAGTGCGCAAAAACATTGCCTTGCTGCTGTGGTTTAATACCCATTGAACTCCAAGAGTTTATGATTGATCAGCACAGTAAAAGGAAGCTAACCATTCCCGAATTCGAGGCGATTGCTTTTGACCAACAATCAACACTGGCGCCAACTAGTCTTGATCCAACTTTTTTCCTGGCTCAACAAATATGGATGTTGAATCAGAGGTAATGTTTGCCATGCCAACAGCAAGAGAGCCAAGTTCGTCGAAAAAAAAATTAATACCAAAAGGTACGATACACCTCATTTCGCTATGGCGTGCGATAGGTTTGGCATCGGGAATAGGGTTGCTTCTTTTTTGGCCACATTGCTTTTCAAAGATATTGACTTTAAAGATGAAAATGAGGAACCAATAATTATGGACAAATCTAAAGTTTCACGTGAAAGAAAGAAATGTAGGGATTCTCTTCGAAGAAAGCAACGCAATGACTGTGCTCTGGTAGCCTTCTCCTTTGATGGCAGAAAAAACAACTCTCTGACGAGCGAAGAAGAAAATGGTAGATATCATCCGAGAATAGTAAAAGAATCACATTTAGTGGTTCTTAAAGAGCCTGAGAGCGGATTGTTGGGTTGCGTAAAAGTCGACGCCGAGGACGCTAAAACAAAACAGAGGCAATTGTGCGAGTTCCTTATAGAAAAAAATATGTCCCTTGAGAGACTGATAGGAATTTGCTGTGATGGAGAAGCAACAAACACAGGTTATGAAAATGGAATTTTAAGGAGATTCGAAGTCATGTTGAATAGACCATTGCACTGGTTTGTTTGTATATTACACTTTAATGAACTTTCACTTCGTCACTTGTTCTCCGCATTGGAAAAGTCCACTACAAGCGGACCGCGCACAGCTAGTGGGATAATAACAAAGCAAATCGAAACATGCGAGCAGATGGCGGTAAGCAAACAATTGTTTTAAAGAGCCTAACATGTATATTTTGATCTGAGCTAAATAAATAAAATGTGAAATATTTAAATAAAATCTTTCTGTAGGCTGTACCCGACTTTGAGGCCATTTCGTTGGGAGATATGCCTCCACCCATTCATGAAAAAATGCTCCCGACTGACGTTCAGTCTTGTATCGAATGGCAAATGTAGTTTGTGATGGTTTCTGCCCCGAAAATTTAGCCAGTATGAAACCGGGACAAATTGTGCACTCTCGATGGCTAACAAAGGCAAGCAGACTCTTACGTTTATACGTGACAACTAGTTCACCATCAGCGAATTTAAAAACTTTGGCAACTTACATAATGAATGTTTACGTATGTACCGATGTACTTTAACATTAAGTTCTACAACTCAGTTGTATACGGCAGTCTCTTGTTTTTTAAATTTATACAGTCCACGCGATATTAACCACCAACGCTGTGAGAAATTGTTAACACTGTAATCCAAAATAATGCATACTTCGCTCATCCTGAAAATATCTTACTGGCAATGCTTTATGATAAGAGAAAAGATGTTCGCGAAAGAGCCATAAAAAAGATACTGCATTATCGTGATAAAGTTTGTGATCCGACTAATCTAAGCGTTTATGATAAAAAGCACGCAATAAATTTTGAATGCTCAGGCTACTTTGATCCGGTTGACCTAGATGATGACAGTGTTTTGTCTGAGCCTCCATTCTCAGCAAACATTCCATACGAACATGAGTATGACCTCAACCTCTAAAGTCGCTCTGCGCGAACTGGGAATTAATTTTAGACCCATGGTTTCTTGGCAAAACTTTCTTAGAATTTTCTGTAGTTTTCGTTTTTGCTAGCCGCTTTGTTGGTTTTTTTCCACCCATACAAATCGACCCGGCCTAATATATATACATATATGTATATATATTCATACATATCGACATATATATTATATACCCTTTACGGACAGCTACACGCTTTGTAAATACCTTTTCTGGTATAGCTAACTATAACGATCAATTACAAATAAGAATTTTTTTGTTACTGTAATGCTGAATGATAGGTTAAAATTGCGATCCGAAAGGTCGAAAGGTATTAGATTAGGTTATTCGTTAAAAGTATGCAAATTTTTATTAGAGAATTTCAATATTTTTTGTTAATGACAGCATTATAACGTTTGAACTTATGGTGCATCAAATGAGAGTTATCTCCAGTGGGCACCAGTGTTTAATCGCAGTGAAAGTAAATAATGAAAAGCCAAGAATTAGTTTGGTTGTTAATTCAATATATATATTTAGTATAATAGTTTTATTACAATATTACCTTGATGATTTACGTTGGGTGGTAGCTGAACCGTGTGGTCTCTAGAATGTCCAAAAAACGAGTGCCTTAACAGAAATTTTCAAAGCCGGACTGAACCCGCGAACCCAGTTTTGTAAACCGTTTCAAGGGGAAACTGCCCGAAATTATTTCCCCGGAAAACTGTAAGTTTTCCAGCATTGCACATGTGTGTGCACAATTAAATACTTAACACGTGCATGTGTGTGTGCAAAGCTACTTTACACATGCACGTGAGTATGTGTACAAGAAATAAAACTTTACATTAGGGTGGCCAATTCCGAATAGATAATTTGTAAATATTTAGGCTGGAGGCCTAAACATACCGGCCCCCTTGCTATAAGCAACATCTGATTGACGATTCAGCTACCACGAATGTATATATAAGAAAAGAACTACACAAGAGAAAAAACTAAATTACAAATTTTTAGTTTTTTTGATAGTTCAACAGGATCGGATCCTACCATCCTATGGTCCACACTGAAGGGAAAGAGATAGAACGGGTTAATAAAAAGCGTGGTTGATTATTTCATTTGCACTTCAGTATGGTTTTATTTGATTTTTTTTTTTTTTTAATAGTCTATGCTAAGTGTATGTATTTATGAGTTTACAGAGATTAATTTCTGGAGGATCCTGACAAGGTCCATCCAAAGATGGTGCTTTGGGCGACGAGTGGGCCGAATGTGCTAGGTAGCGTGCCTGGCAAGATGATGGCATGGTAAACGTCGGCTCCAAGTACCAATCTAATTGGGGCCGATGTATGGAAGCTTGGGTCCGCGAGTCGTATGTGAACACAGTTCGTCGCGATGGACGGGTCGATGCTGCTGGCGGGACTTATACGCATGTAGTTTTGCCTTACTACTGCATGTGACGTTACCCTTGTGTTTGTCCCATATTTTCCACGTAAGCGGAGAATGCAACCACGATGGTCACCAAAGGTCGTCTCCTCTAACCTTAAATCTCGCACTAAGTCTGATGAGACTATCGACATTGGTGCACATACGTCTATAAGCGCCCGAATTAAGTGCAGTCGCCCTCGTGCCTCAATTTTAATAACAGCGGTCGGAGCGATCGACGTCATCGGCTGTAATGCATAGGCAGCACGACAGCTTCGGAAGGACGCCGGTAGCTGGCGATTTGGTGGTGCGCGTGGTTGTAGAGACCGTGGGTGGAAAGGCCTAGATTCCACTCTACGGCGAAGTTGTGCTGGTGGCCGTGGGCGGAAAGTCCGAGATTCCGCTCCACGTCTGTTTTGTGTTGGGGGGAGTGGGCGGAAAGTCCTAGATTCCGCTCCACTCTGATGGCGTCTTTCATGCGTTAGCAAAGGGCGGAAAATCCGGGATTCTAATCTTCTCTGAGCAGCCGGGCGGAAAGTCCGAGATTCCGCTCCGGACACCAATTCACCTTCTTCGGGTTCCGGGCGGGTTGACCGCGTCTCCATACCGGAGTCGGATGCATGGATCGACAAATCATTGTCAGAATCCATTTCGCTTGCGACTTGCTCGCTCCATGGCCTGGTGTCGTCCTGATGATATTCATCGATTTCCTCGTCCAGATGCAACATTGAATGATGCTTTCCATTGCACTGACGGCATCTAGCTGTGCTCGAACATGCTTCGGCTCGATGCGCTACTGACAGACAATTGGAGCAATATTTGCCAAGGAGGGACTCTCGGAGCCTTTCTTCTGCGGTTTTTGCCCGAAACATGGGGCAAAGCCTTATGGGATGTTTGCCTTCGCATAGACGGCACGGTTGTGGGTAGCGGTGAATCTGTTGCTCAGCCTTCTTTAAGAGAGCAGCGAAACGAGTCATTTGCTGAAATTGTATTTCTTCAACGTATGCCCGTAACAAAATGTATAGTTTTGTAGCGTATATGTTTATAGTGGGTGGCGAGTAGTCTGCTAATGAATTATATATCGTTCGTGAACCCAAACGCATGCGCTATACATAAAATTGAACGTGTACACATTGCATTACGTACATTACTAATTTATTTATTGTAACCTAGGCAGTATATTCCTTTATTATAATTCTAAAAACCATGGATTAGGTAACCCTGGAAAGTTAGCTTCCACACTCAGTGATGTGCATACAAATGAGTTTGTGTAAAATACTTTTTGGGTAAATGTACACATACATACATATTTTGTTATTCGACTATAATTGTGAAAAAGGGTGTCCGTGAGGTATTTATGTGAGAACAATTCTGGTTGATTTTCTAAACAGTCTTAATTAGGTGTCGTGAACTTGCGACACCTATCCTGCCACCCACAGAAATAGCAAAATTGTGAGCAATGATCATGTTTTCGCTAGCGGACAACAGATGTCGCCAGCGATAGCCATAAAGTCTCTTGCGTTGGTAAACGAGTTTTGATACGTAAGAATTTTTTAGGTACAAATGAGTTGTTTTAAAATTAATATTTTAAATTCTATTTCTCATTTATGTATTATATGTACATCTGCTTTTATTTTATTTTTTGAAAGTGGTGTATTTGTAATGGAAACAAATTACAAACTGCAACCCTACCTAATAAGATAATTAATTTAGTACTAACCTTATAAAATACAACTCTAAATATAAAATCTATTACTTTTAGTACTAGTTTGTAATTACAGCTAAGTTTAGGATCTAAGTGAAAAATAAAAAGAACGCCACTCTTTTGCGCGCACTTAAACCGTCTAGACAAGTTTATTTAAATTTTTATTTGGTCCGCTTTTCCCGAGATACCGGCAACTGGCCGAGGTACCAGCAGTACATTTTTTAAATTTTAAAAGCGTCGACTTGCGTCAGCAGCAACAACACTAGCGAGTGTCAGCGGAGCCCTGGCGCTCCACATGGCGGCAGTAGCCGTAGCAGCAGCAGCAGCACCACCAACAACAGCAGTGAGTGTCAGCGGAGCCCTGGCGCTCCACATGGCGACCGTGACAGCGAAGCCGGCAGGAGCCAGGCGATTGCGTGGCCCTCGAGAAAAATTTAAGGGCAGAGCCAATTAAACAAAAAAAAAAAAAAAAAAAAAAAAAAATGTGAAAAAAATTTTAATTATAAAATCCAAAAATATATATAAAAATTACAAAAACAAAAAAATTACAAAAAAAAAATGTTATTTAATTGAATTTAAACACAAAAAAAAAAAATTTAAAAAAATAACCCCTGAACTGAACTAAAACTTTTTTTCAAAAAAAAAACCTTTTCAAATGTAAACTAACAAAAAAAATAAAAAAAAAAAAAAAAATTTCAATGGAACTTTCCTGCACAAAAATAAGCGCATAGTGGCTAGGTGGTGGTGCTAAAAAAAAAAAAAAAAAAAAAAACCCTAAAATCATTTGACATCTTGAAACTAAAATTTAATGATTTTTAAATTGAAACCAAATTCAAAAAATTTTAAATTTTTGAATAAAATTACTTTAAAATGAACTAACAAAATTTTAAACATACAAACATGAACTGAATTTAAAAGAAAAAAAAAATTTTTTTTCCAAAATTAATAAAAATGAACAATTTTTAAACGGTAAATATAAAACCAAAAAAAAAAAAATATACAAAAAAAAAAGCGGTGGTACCAAATTTTCAAACGAACACATTTACAATTTTCGACAAAACTACAAAAAAAAAAAACATTTTAAAATACAAAAAAAGCGGTGGTACCAAATTTTCAAAAAAAAACAGTTAAATAAATTGCCAAACAATAACAAATTTTACATATGGCAAACCACGCCATAACAAAGCGCCGTTATTAACCGACAAACGGATTTTCTGGCTTCGGTACAGCCAACATCGATGAAAAAGCAGCGGTACAACAACATCTGCAAGGGTTCACCAGCGCGGGATAACAGCAGTGTTCCAGTATATATGTACATACATACATACATCAAGCAAGTAGCGGCTTTTGCAGCGTTGGGTATGGCGCACAGTGTGCGGAAAATTATATAACGACACATGTACATATTTTGTATTAAAATTAAATTTTTTCACTTTCGCGTACTACTGTACAATTTGCATTATATAACGTAACTGTTAACTTTTTAAACTACTGTACTTTTGGAAAAATACTTTTATATTATATTCATACATACATATATACCAATACCTTTTCACTTTTGCGTACAACCGTACAATTTGCATTATATACCGTAACTTTTTAGTTTTTCAACTACTGTACTTTTTACTATATACCTTTACATTATATACTACATACATACAGGTATTCTTACTTTTTTTGTATTTTTGCTTACTGTACTTT
Source organism: Philophylla caesio (assembly GCA_963971545.1). Lineage (NCBI taxonomy): Eukaryota > Metazoa > Arthropoda > Insecta > Diptera > Tephritidae > Philophylla > Philophylla caesio. Next base: position 43,163,224 of record OZ020606.1, on the reverse strand, counting down.
TCATCTAATCATACGTTTATATTACCTACATAGCCAACCCAATACATGCTTAATTACCTACATATATACATTTGTGTTACTGTTTTTTCATCGGAATTTCAGCTTTGCATACAGTAGTGTGCAAACACTTACTAATATTTCTTCAAATATTAATTTTTGCAATAATTTAAAAATAATTTTCTCAATAAAAACTTTTCGGTGGTGCCTTCCAGTGTTAGTCGTGAGTCAGACTTTAAAACAAATTTTTTTTTTTTTTTTTTTTTTTTCGAAAATACAAATAATTAATTTGCAACCTCAATACAATTTTTGATCTGTGCATTGTCGTACTATGCCTACGTTGAACTTTATAACATTTTTCAAATAAATATTTCACATTAAGTCGAAATTTCAAAATTATTTTTTTTCATAAATTCTGCCATACAGTGTTAGTTAAACTAAAAATTTGCAATACGATACAATAGCACTTAGCAACAATTCAACGTTCAGATAAATAAATTGTTTTTATTAGATTTTTAAAGCTTCATCAAATGTCAAATACTGACACAGGTCAGCCAGATTTTTCAATCAGTGAAGACCTTTTAGGATTCGAATCATTAGCAAATATAAATTTAAATTTGAGTACTGACGATACAAAAATGGCAACTCCGGAACAGAAAAAATCTTTTATTAGCCTTTGTGCATCAATCATTAGGGAAAATTTCAACGGTGATCCGCTAGCTCTTGAATCATTTATAGATAAAATTAATTTAATTGAAGATCTCTCAGAAGAAAACCTACAAAGTACATTTATAGCATTTTTAAAATCAAAGCTTGAAGGCAAGGCACGCGAAGCAATTCCAACTGATATTAGTTCCATTGTTCAGATTAAAGACGCGTTACGTAGTAGAATAAAACCGGACAACTCAAAAGTTGTAGCTGGAAAAATTGCAACTTTGACCATTGTGAACAACAATTATACAGAATTTGCCAAACGTGTCGAGGAGCTATCCAATGCACTGCGACGTTCTTTAATCACTGAAGGTATGACACAAGCTAAAGCCCAAGAAATGGCAGTTGAACAAACTATAAATGTATGCAGATTAAATACGCGTTCTGACCTAGTTAAGTCAATTTTAGCATCAACAACCTTCAATGATTCAAAGGACGTAGTAGCAAAAATGATCGTAGAACAAAATAACCAAGCAAAAGAGAGACAAGTATTAGCGTTCCAATTAAACAATAACAGAGCAAATAATTTTCGAAGTAATTTTCAAAATTTTAATAGATATAACAATAATGGCAACAACTTTGGGTACAACAATAACGCAAACAACTTTAGGTACAGCAATAACGCAAACAACTTTAGGTACAACAATAACGCAAACAATTTTAGGTACAACAATAATAACAACAACTTTAGGTACAACAATAATGGCAACAACTATAGATACAACGACAACGGCAATAATTACAGGTCAAACAACAATGGCAACAATACTAGGTACAATAACAACAGTACTAGGGGTAACGTAAACAATTTTAACAACAATACGCAAAACAGAAACAACAATACCAACGGAACTAACAATAATAGTGGAAATTTTTCTAATGTGCGGACTTTAAACGCCCTGGCCCCTCAGGCGCGAACACTGGGGGAGCAAGAAACGGACATCTAACCGATCTGTCTAGAACAATAGGCATTTACTGTCTTAACTTAAATTATTCTGACTTTATCCAATTAAACTTTACCGGATGTAACAAATTACGTACGTTTTTAGTCGATACGCAAGCCGACATTTCTTTAATCAAAATTTCAAGTTTAAACAATCATTTTTCCATCAATACAGACGATGTTATCCGCATTACTGGTGTCACTTCTAATAGTGTTTCTACTTTAGGTAAAATAACCGCAAATTTAAATTTTTCGAACTTTTCTATAAAACATAATTTACACGTAGTGAATGACGATTTTAATATTCCATCTGATGGTATACTGGGTAAAGATTTTCTAAAAACAAACAAGTGTGTTATTAGCTATGCAAACAACCGTATTTCCTTCTGGGTAGGCAATGAAAATGTCGCGATTCCGATTCTTCACGGGACAGAAAGCGATAACTGTGTTATACCTCCCAGATGCGAAGTTTTTCGACTCTTTGATTTAGGCAAGCAACCGGAGTCACTCTTCGTAGACTCACAAGAAATTGATAATGGTGTATTTACAGCTAGATGCATTGTTAATGCCAGCAACCCAATCATCAAGATTATAAATACCACAGACGATGTAAAATACGTAAAGAATTGTAACATTCGGACAGATAAACTTTCTAATTACCATATTTATTCCATCAAAAAGACGACGAAAGACGATAACCGGACAAATGAACTTAGTAAAATTTTAAAGAAACAAATCCAAAGCAATAACGCAAGCAATTTACTCGACTTATGTCTAGAATATGCAGATATATTCGCCCTGCCTGACGACAAAATGACATTAAATAACTTTTACGAACAAAAATTAAGACTGACAGACACAAACCCCGTTTACATAAAAAATTACAGATTACCATATTCTCAGCGTGAGGAAATAAATAGCCAAGTGAATAAATTGTTAAACAATGACCTTATCGAACCAAGTTACTCAAATTACAACAGTCCTTTAATTATAGTTCCAAAAAAAGACAATGATGGGCGAAAAGCATATCGTATGTGCGTAGACTTTCGTGCAGTCAATAAAAAACTAATTGCAGACAAGTTCCCTTTGGCACGTGTTGATGACATTTTAGATAACCTTGGTCGAGCAAAATATTTTTCGACACTAGACCTGTTCTCTGGATTTCATCAAATCCCCTTGCATACAGATTCACGCCATATAACTTCTTTTAGCACCGAACGTGGAGCATTTAGATGGAAAGTTTTGCCTTTTGGCTTGAATGTAGCACCAAATTCGTTTACACGAATGATGACAATCGCTTTTTCAGGTATTCCGGCTAATGTAGCATTTTTGTACGTCGACGATATCATCGTCATAGGCTGTAGTGACGCACATCACATTAAAAACCTTTCAAAAGTTTTCGATACATGTCGATCTTTTAACCTAAAACTTAATCCAAATAAGTGCAATTTTCTAAGGCCAGAAGTAACATTTTTAGGCCACAAATGTTCGGCAACGGGTTTGTTGCCAGACGATTCCAAAATTAACGCAATTAAAAAATATACAAAACCGACTGACAAAGACGCAGTACGACGATTCGTTGCATTTGCAAATTACTACCGAAGGTTTATACCTAACTTTGCGTCTCTAGCCGCACCCTTGAATCGTTTAAACAGAAAAAAAGTAGAATTTATTTGGGACAGCGAGTGCGAGAAAGCTTTCGAATCACTAAAATCAGCGCTAATGTCACCTAAATTGTTACAATATCCAGACTTTTCCAAACAATTTATTATTACAGTTGATGCTTCAAAAACCGGATGTGGCGCTATTCTTAGCCAGGAACAGCAAGGTAGCGATCTACCAAATTTGTTTCGCTTCTAAAGCATTTAATAAAGCGGAACAGAAAAAACCAATTATAGAGTTGGAACTTTTAGCCATTTACTTTGCCATAAAACAATTTCGTCCATACATTTTCGGAACTAACTTCCTTGTTAAATCAGATCACAGACCACTAGTTTTTCTTTTCAATATGAAGGATTCATCTTCAAAACTTGCGAGAATTCGTCTCGAATTAGCCGAATATAATTTCATTATAGAGTACATTAAAAATAAATCAAACGTCAGTGCCGACGCACTTTCACGCATTTCCATTGACGAGATTAGGGAATCAACGAAACACGTTCTTGCAATTAAAACTAGAGCGATGACTAAGAAATGTAACGAAACAGAAATACAAAACAGCGACATAGACGATTCAACGCAGACTTTAAACGTTTATGACAAATTTGCATTTAATTTTTCAAAAAAATTACCGCGTATTAGATCAACAATGAATCACGATAAAAATTACAAAATTTCAAATTTACAAATATGTGCACATATAAAACACAAAAAAATGGAGTTGCTTAATGTCAAGGTTGTTAACGAAATAACGAATTTAGATGACTTACTTTCGAGGCTCGAAAACAAAGCCGGCAATCGCAACATTAAACATTTTGAATGGCCAAAAAACGATAAATTTTTCAAATATTTTTCTATATCAGAATTAAAAAACAGCGGAAACAAAATTTTAAAGAATTTACAAATTATACTAACAGATCCAGTAGAGACTGTAGACAACGACGATCAGAAACAAAAACTAATGACAATTTACCATACTGACCCGCTTGCAGGAGGACATTGCGGAAACAAAAAACTTTATGCCAAAATACGTACAAAATACTATTGGAAAAACATGACTCGTGACATTTCTAAATTTGTAAAAAGTTGCGAAAAATGTTTATTAAACAAAGTTAAGCCTAAAAATAAAGAAAATCTTGTTCTTACACCAACACCTTGCAAACCATTCGACATTGTAGTTATTGATACAATAGGACCCTTACCTGAGTCGAATAATGGTAATAAGTTCGCACTTACCATTATATGCGACTTAACTAAATATTTAGTAACAATTGCTATTCCAGACAAAAGTGCTAAAACAATTGCATCTGCCATTTTTGAGAGTTTCGTGTTAACATATGGTATTATGAATTCTATTAAATCCGATTTAGGTACAGAATTCAAAAACGATATTTTTCAAGAATTTTTTTTCAAAATTTAAAAATCGAACATAATTTTTCAACCGCATACCATCATGAAACCGTTGGTACAATTGAACGGAACCATAGGGTATTTAACGAATATTTGCGTGCGTACTTAGAAGAAACATATTCCGATTGGGACGTATATCTAAAATATTTTACATTTCTGCATAACACAACAACAAACACAGTTTTTGATTACAAATTTACTCCATTCGAATTAGTATTTGGAAGAAAAGTCATTTTGCCAAATGAATTACAAAAAGAAAAAATCGATCCAATATATAACGTTGAAAATTATGCAAAGGAAGTAAAATATAGAATGCAAAACTCACACATACTCGCAAAAGAACTTATTAACAAACATAAAACGCGAAATAAAAATCTATATGATAAAACCGCGCGTCCTTTATCAGTTAACATAAATGATTTGGTTTTAATTCAAAAAGAACCACGAGATAAACATGCAAACATATACCAAGGCCCGTACGTTATAACAAAAATTGACGGTGTAAACGTAACAATTTTTGATAGAGAGAAAAAGAAAGAAAAGACAGTACACAAAAACCGTATACACAAAATAAGTTAAATAAAATTTGATAGATATAAAGACTAATACTATACTTTATTAGTAATATATGAAAAAATATAAACCATACCTGTACAAAACAAAAAGAAAAATCAAAACTTTTTTAAGTCGTATATAAAAATTGGCTACAAAAACTTTAATTATATTAAAATCAAAATACAATGAAAATTAAAATATGTATGAAAAAAAATATATTCAAAATATAAATTTAAATTTACACTTACCCTAAGAATGGTAATGTAAAACTGAATAAACTTCATCCTTTTAACTTAAGCCTATATAATTCTAAAGTATAGGTAAACATACAATATAAAAATCTACTTACATTTATATATAATATTATGGCTATTAAAATTAGAATAATTACCTAATTTTAAAATATCTTTTAAAAACTTAACTTATAAGACTAAAATTATTGTAAATTTTAAGTTTATTATTTTCTATTAATTACATATGTGCAGAAGGATATAGCAAGGCTGATCATCCTTCTTTTTCAAAGGAGGGTGATGTAATGGAAACAAATTACAAATTGCAACCCTACCTAATAAGATAATTAATTTAGTACTAACCTTATAAAATACAACTCTAAATATAAGATCTATTACTTTTAGTACTAGTTTGTAATTACAGCTAAGTTTAGGATCTAAGTGAAAAATAAAAAGAACGCCACTCTTTTGCGCGCACTTAAACCGTCTAGACAAGTTTATTTAAATTTTTATTTGGTCCGCTTTTCCCGAGATACCGGCAACTGGCCGAGGTACCAGCAGTACATTTTTTAAATTTTAAAAGCGTCGACTTGCGTCAGCAGCAACAACACTAGCGAGTGTCAGCGGAGCCCTGGCGCTCCACATGGCGGCAGTAGCCGTAGCAGCAGCAGCAGCACCACCAACAACAGCAGTGAGTGTCAGCGGAGCCCTGGCGCTCCACATGGCGACCGTGACAGCGAAGCCGGCAGGAGCCAGGCGATTGCGTGGCCCTCGAGAAAAATTTAAGGGCAGAGCCAATTAAACAAAAAAAAAAAAAAAATGTGAAAAAAATTTTAATTATAAAATCCAAAAATATATATAAAAATTACAAAAAAAAAAAATTTACAATAAAAAAATTTTATTTAATTGAATTTAAACACAAAAAAAAAATTTAAAAAAATAACCCCTGAACTGAACTAAAACTTTTTTTCAAAAAAAAAACCTTTTCAAATGTAAACTAACAAAAAAAAAAAAAAAAAAAAAAAAAAAATTTCAATGGAACTTTCCTGCACAAAAATAAGCGCATAGTGGCTGTAGCTAGGTGGTGGTGTTAAAAAAAAAAAAAAAAAAAAAAAAACCCTAAAATCATTTGACATCTTGAAACTAAAATTTAATGATTTTTAAATTGAAACCAAATTCAAAAAATTTTAAATTTTTGAATAAAATTACTTTAAAATGAACTAACAAAATTTTAAACATACAAACATGAACTGAATTTAAAAGAAAAAAAAAATTTTTTTTTCCAAAATTAATAAAAATGAACAATTTTTAAACGGTAAATATAAAACCAAAAAAAAAAAATATACAAAAAAAAAGCGGTGGTACCAAATTTTCAAACGAACACATTTACAATTTTCGACAAAACTACAAAAAAAAAAAACATTTTAAAATACAAAAAAAGCGGTGGTACCAAATTTTCAAAAAAAAACAGTTAAATAAATTGCCAAACAATAACAAATTTTACATATGGCAAACCACGCCATAACAAAGCGCCGTTATTAACCGACAAACGGATTTTCTGGCTTCGGTACAGCCAACATCGATGAAAAAGCAGCGGTACAACAACATCTGCAAGGGTTCACCAGCGCGGGATAACAGCAGTGTTCCAGTATATATGTACATACATACATACATCAAGCAAGTAGCGGCTTTTGCAGCGTTGGGTATGGCGCACAGTGTGCGGAAAATTATATAACGACACATGTACATATTTTGTATTAAAATTAAATTTTTTCACTTTCGCGTACTACTGTACAATTTGCATTATATAACGTAACTGTTAACTTTTTAAACTACTGTACTTTTGGAAAAATACTTTTATATTATATTCATACATACATATATACCAATACCTTTTCACTTTTGCGTACAACCGTACAATTTGCATTATATACCGTAACTTTTTAGTTTTTCAACTACTGTACTTTTTACTATATACCTTTACATTATATACTACATACATACAGGTATTCTTACTTTTTTTGTATTTTTGCTTACTGTACTTTTCATCTAATCATACGTTTATATTACCTACATAGCCAACCCAATACATGCTTAATTACCTACATATATACATTTGTGCTACTGTTTTTTCATCGGAATTTCAGCTTTGCATACAGTAGTGTGCAAACACTTACTAATATTTCTTCAAATATTAATTTTTGCAATAATTTAAAAATAATTTTCTCAATAAAAACTTTTCGGTGGTGCCTTCCAGTGTTAGTCGTGAGTCAGACTTTAAAACAAATTTTTTTTTTTTTTTTTTTTTTTCGAAAATACAAATAATTGATTTGCAACCTCAATACAATTTTTGATCTGTGCATTGTCGTACTATGCCTACGTTGAACTTTATAACATTTTTCAAATAAATATTTCACATTAAGTCGAAATTTCAAAATTATTTTTTTTCATAAATTCTGCCATACAGTGTTAGTTAAACTAAAAATTTGCAATACGATACAATAGCACTTAGCAACAATTCAACGTTCAGATAAATAAATTGTTTTTATTAGATTTTTAAAGCTTCATCAAATGTCAGATACTGACACAGGTCAGCCAGATTTTTCAATCAGTGAAGACCTTTTAGGATTCGAATCATTAGCAAATATAAATTTAAATTTGAGTACTGACGATACAAAAATGGCAACTCCGGAACAGAAAAAATCTTTTATTAGCCTTTGTGCATCAATCATTAGGGAAAATTTCAACGGTGATCCGCTAGCTCTTGAATCATTTATAGATAAAATTAATTTAATTGAAGATCTCTCAGAAGAAAACCTACAAAGTACATTTATAGCATTTTTAAAATCAAAGCTTGAAGGCAAGGCACGCGAAGCAATTCCAACTGATATTAGTTCCATTGTTCAGATTAAAGACGCGTTACGTAGTAGAATAAAACCGGACAACTCAAAAGTTGTAGCTGAAAAAATTATACAGAATTTGCCAAACGTGTCGAGGAGCTATCCAATGCACTGCGACGTTCTTTAATCACTGAAGGTATGACACAAGCTAAAGCCCAAGAAATGGCAGTTGAACAAACTATAAATGTATGCAGATTAAATACGCGTTCTGACCTAGTTAAGTCAATTTTAGCATCAACAACCTTCAATGATTCAAAGGACGTAGTAGCAAAAATGATCGTAGAACAAAATAACCAAGCAAAAGAGAGACAAGTATTAGCGTTCCAATTAAACAATAACAGAGCAAATAATTTTCGAAGTAATTTTCAAAATTTTAATAGATATAACAATAATGGCAACAACTTTGGGTACAACAATAACGCAAACAACTTTAGGTACAGCAATAACGCAAACAACTTTATGTACAACAATAACGCAAACAATTTTAGGTAAAACAATAATAACAACAACTTTAGGTACAACAATAATGGCAACAACTATAGATACAACGACAACGGCAATAATTACAGGTCAAACAACAATGGCAACAATACTAGGTACAATAACAACAGTACTAGGGGTAACGTAAACAATTTTAACAACAATACGCAAAACAGAAACAACAATACCAACGGAACTAACAATAATAGTGGAAATTTTTCTAATGTGCGGACTTTAAACGCCCTGGCCCCTCAGGCGCGAACACTGGGGGAGCAAGAAACGGACATCTAACCGATCTGTCTAGAACAATAGGCATTTACTGTCTTAACTTAAATTATTCTGACTTTATCCAATTAAACTTTACCGGATGTAACAACGTACGTTTTTAGTCGATACGCAAGCCGACATTTCTTTAATCAAAATTTCAAGTTTAAACAATGATTTTTCCATCAATACAGACGATGTTATCCGCATTACTGGTGTCACTTCTAATAGTGTTTCTACTTTAGGTAAAATAACCGCAAATTTAAATTTTTCGAACTTTTCTATAAAACATAATTTACACGTAGTGAATGACGATTTTAATATTCCATCTGATGGTATACTGGGTAAAGATTTTCTAAAAACAAACAAGTGTGTTATTAGCTATGCAAACAACCGTATTTCCTTCTGGGTAGGCAATGAAAATGTCGCGATTCCGATTCTTCACGGGACAGAAAGCGATAACTGTGTTATACCTCCCAGATGCGAAGTTTTTCGACTCTTTGATTTAGGCAAGCAACCGGAGTCACTCTTCGTAGACTCACAAGAAATTGATAATGGTGTATTTACAGCTAGATGCATTGTTAATGCCAGCAACCCAATCATCAAGATTATAAATACCACAGACGATGTAAAATACGTAAAGAATTGTAACATTCGGACAGATAAACTTTCTAATTACCATATTTATTCCATCAAAAAGACGACGAAAGACGATAACCGGACAAATGAACTTAGTAAAATTTTAAAGAAACAAATCCAAAGCAATAACGCAAGTAATTTACTCGACTTATGTCTAGAATATGCAGATATATTCGCCCTGCCTGACGACAAAATGACATTAAATAACTTTAACGAACAAAAATTAAGACTGACAGACACAAACCCCGTTTACATAAAAAATTACAGATTACCATATTCTCAGCGTGAGGAAATAAATAGCCAAGTGAATAAATTGTTAAACAATGACCTTATCGAACCAAGTTACTCAAATTACAACAGTCCTTTAATTATAGTTCCAAAAAAAGACAATGATGGGCGAAAAGCATATCGTATGTGCGTAGACTTTCGTGCAGTCAATAAAAAACTAATTGCAGACAAGTTCCCTTTGGCACGTGTTGATGACATTTTAGATAACCTTGGTCGAGCAAAATATTTTTCGACACTAGACCTGTTCTCTGGATTTCATCAAATCCCCTTGCATACAGATTCACGCGATATAACTTCTTTTAGCACCGAACGTGGAGCATTTAGATGGAAAGTTTTGCCTTTTGGCTTGAATGTAGCACCAAATTCGTTTACACGAATGATGACAATCGCTTTTTCAGGTATTCCGGCTAATGTAGCATTTTTGTACGTCGACGATATCATCGTCATAGGCTGTAGTGACGCACATCACATTAAAAACCTTTCAAAAGTTTTCGATACATGTCGATCTTTTAACCTAAAACTTAATCCAAATAAGTGCAATTTTCTAAGGCCAGAAGTAACATTTTTAGGCCACAAATGTTCGGCAACGGGTTTGTTGCCAGACGATTCCAAAATTAACGCAATTAAAAAATATACAAAACCGACTGACAAAGACGCAGTACGACGATTCGTTGCATTTGCAAATTACTACCGAAGGTTTATACCTAACTTTGCGTCTCTAGCCGCACCCTTGAATCGTTTAAACAGAAAAAAAGTAGAATTTATTTGGGACAGCGAGTGCGAGAAAGCTTTCGAATCACTAAAATCAGCGCTAATGTCACCTAAATTGTTACAATATCCAGACTTATCCAAACAATTTATTATTACAGTTGATGCTTCAAAAACCGGATGTGGCGCTATTCTTAGCCAGGAACAGCAAGGTAGCGATCTACCAATTTGTTTCGCTTCTAAAGCATTTAATAAAGCGGAACAGAAAAAACCAATTATAGAGTTGGAACTTTTAGCCATTTACTTTGCCATAAAACAATTTCGTCCATACATTTACGGAACTAACTTCCTTGTTAAATCAGATCACAGACCACTAGTTTTTCTTTTCAATATGAAGGATCCATCTTCAAAACTTGCGAGAATTCGTCTCGAATTAGCCGAATATAATTTCATTATAGAGTACATTAAAAATAAATCAAACGTCAGTGCCGACGCACTTTCACGCATTTCCATTGACGAGATTAGGGAATCAACGAAACACGTTCTTGCAATTAAAACTAGAGCGATGACTAAGAAATGTAACGAAACAGAAATACAAAACAGCGACATAGACGATTCAACGCAGACTTTTAACGTTTATGACAAATTTGCATTTAATTTTTCAAAAAAATTACCGCGTATTAGATCAACAATGAATCACGATAAAAATTACAAAATTTCAAATTTACAAATATGTGCACATATAAAACACAAAAAAATGGAGTTGCTTAATGTCAAGGTTGTTAACGAAATAACGAATTTAGATGACTTACTTTCGAGGCTCGAAAACAAAGCCGGCAATCGCAACATTAAACATTTTGAATGGCCAAAAAACGATACATTTTTCAAATATTTTTCTATATCAGAATTAAAAAACAGCGGAAACAAAATTTTAAAGAATTTACAAATTATACTAACAGATCCAGTAGAGACTGTAGACAACGACGATCAGAAACAAAAACTAATGACAATTTACCATACTGACCCGCTTGCAGGAGGACATTGCGGAAACAAAAAACTTTATGCCAAAATACGTACAAAATACTATTGGAAAAACATGACTCGTGACATTTCTAAATTTGTAAAAAGTTGCGAAAAATGTTTATTAAACAAAGTTAAGCCTAAAAATAAAGAAAATCTTGTTCTTACACCAACACCTTGCAAACCATTCGACATTGTAGTTATTGATACAATAGGACCCTTACCTGAGTCGAATAATGGTAATAAGTTCGCACTTACCATTATATGCGACTTAACTAAATATTTAGTAACAATTGCTATTCCAGACAAAAGTGCTAAAACAATTGCATCTGCCATTTTTGAGAGTTTCGTGTTAACATATGGTATTATGAATTCTATTAAATCCGATTTAGGTACAGAATTCAAAAACGATATTTTTCAAGAATTAACGAAAATTTTAAAAATCGAACATAATTTTTCAACCGCATACCATCATGAAACCGTTGGTACAATTGAACGGAACCATAGGGTATTTAACGAATATTTGCGTGCGTACTTAGAAGAAACATATTCCGATTGGGACGTATATCTAAAATATTTTACATTTCTGCATAACACAACAACAAACACAGTTTTTGATTACAAATTTACTCCATTCGAATTAGTATTTGGAAGAAAAGTCATTTTGCCAAATGAATTACAAAAAGAAAAAATCGATCCAATATATAACGTTGAAAATTATGCAAAGGAAGTAAAATATAGAATGCAAAAATCACACATACTCGCAAAAGAACCTATTAACAAACATAAAACGCGAAATAAAAATCTATATGATAAAACCGCGCGTCCTTTATCAGTTAACATAAATGATTTGGTTTTAATTCAAAAAGAACCACGAGATAAACATGCAAACATATACCAAGGCCCGTACGTTATAACAAAAATTGACGGTGTAAACGTAACAATTTTTGATAGAGAGAAAAAGAAAGAAAAGACAGTACACAAAAACCGTATACACAAAATAAGTTAAATAAAATTTGATAGATATAAAGACTAATACTATACTTTATTAGTAATATATGAAAAAATATAAACCATACCTGTACAAAACAAAAAGAAAAATCAAAACTTTTTTAAGTCGTATATAAAAATTGGCTACAAAAACTTTAATTATATTAAAATCAAAATACAATGAAAATTAAAATATGTATGAAAAAAAATATATTCAAAATATAAATTTAAATTTACACTTACCCTAAGAATGGTAATGTAAAACTGAATAAACTTCATCCTTTTAACTTAAGCCTATATAATTCTAAAGTATAGGTAAACATACAATATAAAAATCTACTTACATTTATATATAATATTATGGGTATTAAAATTAGAATAATTACCTAATTTTAAAATATCTTTTAAAAACTTAACTTATAAGACTAAAATTATTGTAAATTTTAAGTTTATTATTTTCTATTAATTACATATGTGCAGAAGGATATAGCAAGACTGATCACCTTGCTACATCCTTCTTTTTCAAAGGAGGGTGATGTAATGGAAATAAATTACAAATTGCAACCCTACCTAATAAGATAATTAATTTAGTACTAACCTTATAAAATACAACTCTAAATATAAGATCTATTACTTTTAGTACTAGTTTGTAATTACAGCTAAGTTTAGGATCTAAGTGAAAAATAAAAAGAACGCCACTCTTTTGCGCGCACTTAAACCGTCTAGACAAGTTTATTTAAATTTTTATTTGGTCCGCTTTTCCCGAGATACCGGCAACTGGCCGAGGTACCAGCAGTACATTTTTTAAATTTTAAAAGCGTCGACTTGCGTCAGCAGCAACAACACTAGCGAGTGTCAGCGGAGCCCTGGCGCTCCACATGGCGGCAGTAGCCGTAGCAGCAGCAGCAGCACCACCAACAACAGCAGTGAGTGTCAGCGGAGCCCTGGCGCTCCACATATTCACCTCTTTACAGTGGTTCCATATTATTTTTAAGATTCGTGTACCTTATTTGTGACCAATTGTGTACCCGATACGTTGGGGTACCATTGCATTGCGTACCGACAAAATATCACATCACCGCATACTACACTACAATCTTTCCACATGAGCAGGGTTCTAATTTGAATGATATTTGTTCATTCACTAAAACACGAGGCAGCGGTAAGATGGGTAAAATCAAGCAAACTCCCAATTAACAATGGCAATTGACGTTCTGCAAGGAGTGTATATTGTAAAGCACACAATTCCTAATCCGGCATAAATTGTGCACGCCACCGGAATGGTTTGAAAAAACGCGGCCGGCTATCTACAAATTTTACATTACTACAAATTGAAGTACCTAGTTCCGGCATTTCAACACATGATCAGTGAAGCGCAGGTAGAAACTTAATTTTATATATGTAATATTGCAAATACTTAAAAATTAGAAATATATTAAGTTATACTTTAGGGAAAAAGGGGTTTTATCAATTATTGCAAAGTAGTGAAATTATTTCTAAGGAATTCAGATATCTGGCTACATAAACATACATATGTACATATATCTACATATACATATATAGTTAATAATCCCGTGTTAATATTATGTGCAAAAATGAGTGATTCAGGAGACATTCATAGGTTACGTGAACACGAGACGAGGCCAGAATTTAGAGACTTTATTTTAAGATCAATCAACGCAAATGGTCTAAAATTGTGATTTTTGTCTTAATAAGAGGGTTGGCATTCAACCACATTTTACTTTCAAAGACGTACCCCATAAAAATAATTGCATCTAATTTCATGTATGTATGGTACTTCGATTAGGAACCGGATAGTTCGAAAAACCGGTTATATGTACATATAAAAAGAACCTGCTTTTCGTAGCTCAAACTGCAATGTTTACTAAGCCGTGCGGCCACCTCAAATCGTATCTCTCCAAGGTACAACGCGTAATTGTTAAAAGGAGATTACCTGCTCTTCCCATTACCAGGTTCAAAAACCATAAACATATGAGAAGATTCGATTACGGCCATGATAGTTAGCATACATCAGCAATTAGAAAACACATTCCGAATCAGAGCTGCACGCTGCACTTGGTGCTTGCGCTCAGTTATAAGAGTTATTAGAATAGACTTTAAGTCGTTGCGGGGTCTGTGTGATCCGTTTGATATGCGCATTCAGATCCTGTAAAGTTTATTAACAATTGCATAACAATATTGTATTTTTTTTTTGTTTTTTAAAGTATATTAAGGTATTTGGCATAAAGTCGGGTGAGAGCTGCGATGCGCGAATTCGTGCCTCTAAATGTATACGATGACAACAGTTTCGTTTAAACCTTTGAAATGGAATATATATCCACTTAATAAATCAAGTTGAAATTACCGATGTAATACGAGTTATCGAACATCCTAAATACATGGTACCTATGTATGTATCTACCTATATCTCTTGAAGAAGCAAAATGTATTGATTACTTTACCGCAAATTTCATATAAATGTAAATTTATTTGGGTTTGAAATTTGTAATACTCTTCGTTATCCAATTATGAAAAACTTAGCATAAGCATAGGTGAAAATTACTCCAATTTTGAAAACACTTTGTAGCGTACACTCGAAGCGACTCATAGATAAGGCGCCGCCCACTTGAGCGGCGATTACTGGTCCCGCGATTGGCCACATCGGTGTTTTCTGTGTTGGCATCCGCTTTAATATCGCCGCCCCTGCTGTCGAGCGGTAGCGCGCGCGGACACCTACAAGCAAACGTTTCACGTCCGTCCCGCGCACAGCCGCGCAACGTGCGGTAATTATGAGTTTCAAAAACGGGCACACGCGAGCTGCCGCACGTTTCAGGCGGAACACACGCAAGGCGGCGCACACTCGCCGGAGCACGGATGACCGGTCACACACACACGGGCGGTACACTTGAGGCAGCGTGCAGAAGAAGCGAGGCGGCGCACGGCGCCCACGCGGAAGCGCACGCATGAGGCAAAAAATACACACGGCAGAGCCCACTTGGGGCCGCATATACATGATGCGGCGCATTCCCGAGGCAGTGCATACATGAGGTAAGGTCCAATTTTACGTCTGAATTGTAAATTAAGCCACTTCAATTCTGCAGCTGGCCTCTAAACCCAAAATGCGCCTCTGGTCCACCAAGATACGAGGACACATATTCGTTTCATCATATTCACAGTGGATAAATGCGTCTCTCTTGGTCTGCACGCTATTTTGCTGACATCAATAAGGTTCAGGGGTAAGTCCCACACAAAAAATTTCCTAATTGCAAAAGCATCCCTTGGAGCGGTTGGCATGTTTTATTAGACCCTTTTGCCGCATTATTGACCTCTCGCTTGGTGTACTATTGATTTACTCATGCCATCTAAGTTTGGTCCTTATGTTCTGTTGCAATTCCACTTGTGCCGCCTTACTGCTTTCAAAGCTGCACTTTTCTTTATAACGGGTTTTCCTATTCATGCAAGTAAATTCATTGCTAAAGTCTATGTGATTGGCTTGCATACAACTTTCACTTGCGTTTCCTATACTTTGAACCGTAGATAAAATTAGTTTGAAAATGTTTTAAATTTTTGAATAAAAGATCTGACGATGGTCGGTTTCATATTACCAGATCAACCCGGGGAGACCTGGTAAAGAACCATCACCTGAAATTGACCTGCAGGTTAAAGGGATTCTGGTTGATGTTCAATGATTAGCAAGGGAGTGGAATTCTGCGGATATCAAGGAAGGGAAATTTTGTGGTTAGCCAGGAAGTGGAATAACTGGAAGGGTAAGGTTCCTTTTTTGTTTTAGTGGATCGAGTGGGTAATAGGGGGAGAGGAAGGATCAGAAGTGCTCGTTGGTTCATCTCTCTCCTTGTGCGATGGGAGCAGGATTAGTTTCACTAGCGGTCTTATCACCTGTCCTCTTTCTGTGGCAATGTCTACCACACGTACTCGGTTGTCTGAACCCGGGTGCAGTCCTGTTACTCGACCCATTCTCCATTCGTTTGAGGCAAGATTGTCTTCTTTAATTACTACTAAATCCCCGATTTCTATATTCTGCTTTGGGTGTTTCCACTTAACTCGCTTTTGTAGTTCTGATAGATATTCCGCCTTCCATCGCCTGCAAAAGGTTTGATGCAAGGCTTGTAGTTTCTGCCACCTATTTATTATGGAGGCTGGGGTTTCATGATTTTCTAATTCCGGTGGCGCGAGCAGATGGCCGCCCACCAGAAAATGACCAGGAGTCAGCGGCTCCAAATCAGTCGGCTCATTTGATGAGGGACTAAGCGGTCTAGAGTTGAGGCAAGACTCAACTCGGCATAATAGGGTTGTAAATTCCTCAAATGTATACTTGTGATTACAAGCGACCTTTTTGAAGTGGTTCTTGAAACTCTTGACTCCCGCTTCCCATAATCCCCCCATGTGTGGGGCAGAAGCGGGAATAAAATGCCATGTAAGTATTTGCTGGGCATATTTTGATAAGGTGCTATTGCGAGAATCAGTTATAAAGGCTTTTATTTCGGTTTTTAATGCGCGCGAAGCACCGACAAAGTTCGTTCCGTTGTCGGAATACATGTTTTTTGGGCAACCTCGCCTTCCTACAAATCTAGCAAAAGCTGCTAGGAACGATTGTGTGCTCAAATCGGAGGTGGCTTCCAAATGGATCGCCTTGGTTGCGAAGCACACAAACAGGCAGACGTATCCTTTGGATACTCGACAACCGCGTCCATTGTAGGTCTTTATATCGAACGGACCCGTGAAGTCGACACCTGTATTCGTAAATGCGCGTGAAAATGTAGTACGTTCTGTAGGAAGCATACCCATAAGCTGTGATTGCGAACGTTTTCGGTAGATCGTGCAGACTTTGCAGTTGTAAATTGTTGACCTGATCAAATTTTGAACTCGCGGTATCCAATACTGGGTTCTAATCAGGCGCAACATCAATTGATTTTCACCATGCAATGATACAGTGTGGATAAACTGAACTATAAGACGAGACAATCTACTATTATATGGAAGTATAATTGGGTGTCGCTCGTTAAATGAGAGATCAAGGGATTTCCCTAATCGACCACCCGTCCTTATTATGTTTTCCTTGTCGATATATGGGTTAAGTGGCAATATTTCACTTTTTGAATTTATTGGTTTGTTCGATTTCAATGCTAAGTATTCTTGACCATAATATTTCTTCTGTGAGATGATTATTAAGCGTTGCGTCGTTGCTTCAATTTCATGGGCTGAAATTGAGCAAGACTCCGCGTGAAAGAAAGTTTCTGCATTTGGACGAGTTCTCCGTGAGAACCTTAATACGTAGGATAAGACTCTCAAAGCCCTCGATAGATCGGAAAATCTATCAAGAATCTCATCACCGATATCGATTGTAGTTGTTGCACAGACTTGAACCCTTTTTTGTTCTACGTCAGTGCTATAGTTCGTTTCTTGTGTGGGCCAGTTTTCTCTATCTTCTTGCAAACAAGAAGGACCCTGCCACCACAAGGAACTGTCGGCCAGTTCCCACACAGTGATTCCTCTACTAGCCAAATCCGATGGATTTGAAGCTGATTCTACGTGAAGCCAATTTCGACTTCCAACTTTCTCTACAATTTTTGTAACTCGATGGGCAACAAAGGTTGACCACGAGCAGGGAGGTTTAAGAATCCAGGCAAGGACAATGGTCGAATCTGTCCAAAGATGCCTTGTAAACTGGCCTAAGTTAAGATTTTTAGTGACTGACTCCATTAGTTCAGCCAGCAACACAGCACCACAGAGTTCCAAGCGTGGCAACGAAATTGTTTTAACAGGCGCTACTTTGGACTTAGCAAGCAGGAGACTGACATAAACTGTCTCTGCCTTCTGAACGCGAAGGAAAATAGTAGCGGCATATGCCTTCTCCGAGGCGTCGCAGAATCCATGCAGTTTAATTTTATCTGTTGGGGAAAAATACACCCAACGAGGAATACGAATTGTGCCGATATGACTATAGTTTTCAACAAAGCTTTGCCATCGGTTTATTGATGTAGGGGACACCGTTTCGTCCCAATCTGTCCCTTCTAACCAAATATTCTGCATTAAAATTTTTGCAGTAACCAGGAATGGCGCAAGCCATCCTAGTGGGTCGAACAATTTGGCGATTTCGGACAGTATTATCCTTTTTGTGAATCGTACCTGAGTTTCGAATGTTTTAGCATTAAAATAAAAATGATCGGAATGGGCGTTCCATCTGATGCCCAGAGCTTTGACTGTGCTGGTGTCCTCAAATTCCAGAAAATTTTCGTTTAGCAGGTGGGCTTTCGGTATTCCATCAAGTATTTTCTCACAATTTAAAGTCCATTTTCGTAGTGGGAAACCAGCCGATTGTAGCACCTTTACCACCTCTTCTTTAGCTCTGATGGCCAAGTCGATGGAATGTCCTCCAGCCAAAACATCATCAACGTACATGCATTTTCTTAAAATGTCAGAAGCCAGCGGGTATGAGCTCTCTACATCGTCAGCCAACTGAAACAGAGTCCTAATCGCGAGGTATGGTGCACAATTAACACCGAATGTAACTGTCTTCAATTCATACAGACTGATTGGTTCACTAGGATTTTTCCGAAAAACTATACGTTGGTATTTCATTTCATTTGGGTTTAGCAAAATTTGGCGATACATCTTTTCGATGTCGCTATTAAACACGTATTTAAAGAGCCTCCAACGTAGTATTACCATCGTCAGGTCGCTTTGAAGTACTGGACCAGGATGGAGGACATCATTAAGGCTAGTTCCATTCGCAGTCGGACACGATGCGTTGAAAACGACGCGTACTTTGGTGGTAGTACTGTCCTCCTTCTTTACAGCATGATGCGGCAGGAAATAATTCGCACATTCGTCGCCTGAAACATATTCTTCAATTCGAGTCATGTGTCCCAAAGTTTCGTATTCGGACAAAACCCTATTGTATTCAGTTTGCAATGGTAGATTCTTTGCCAAACGCGTTTCGTTTCGAAAGAATTGTGAGCAAGCGATTTTTAACGAAGGTCCCAGGCCGACACTCTTTGGGAAATCCTTTTTGAACGGCAATGATACAACGTATTTGCCATCTTTGTTTCTTTTTGTAGTGCTTCTATAGAGTTTTTCGCAATAAATCTCATCTTCGTTATATATTCTGTCTTTAGAAACTTCTTCCAGTTCCCAAAAGGACTTAAGGCGCTTGTCTAATGAGACTTCATTAAAAAATGATACACATTTATTGTTTGGAGTAGCCGAGTCGGTTTGACCGGTTATTATCCAACCGAATACAGTTTCCTGGGCGAGAAGAGTTCCCAGGACATTCTTTCTTATTCCGTGTAATATTATTTGAGCGTAAATGTCGCCGCCTAGGACAAGGTCAACTTGCTCGTTAACGAAGAATCTTTTGTCCGCCAATACTAGATCCGGGAACGCTTGTTTAGTCAAGACATCTATCCTGCATGTTGGAAGATTCCCTGTAAGTTGAGGTAACACCAAAGCTGTGGTGTGGATCTTGATTAAAGGGTCAATGGGTGACCGCAGTTGAATAAGGCAGGCTTCTGTTACTTGCGCTGAAATGGTATTATTTATGCCTGATACCTGGGCATTCAGCTTTTTTGTGGGTAAATCGATTCTGCGTTTGAGGCCTTGTGTTATAAACGAACACTCAGAACCAGAATCAGTTAAGGCTCTTGCAGAAAACTCAGTACCATTGTAAAATATATTAACACGAGCTGTTCCGAGTAAAACTCCTTTATTTGTGTCGGCGAAACAGTTGAAGTTATTAACCGAATTGTTATTTGCCCTTGCAGAATTGTGTCTAATACGAGCCTGAGCAGAGGTGGATGGAGTATCAACTTCGGAACTCGATATTGGCGATTGGCCAGTTGCTTTTGGCTGAAAAGCCTGTATATGAAGGAGCGTATGATGTCTCAGGTGGCAAGTGCTGCAATTAAATGAGCTTGTACACCGTGAGACCGTATGTCCTGAAGAAAGGCAGTTCAAGCAACTGTTATTATTCTTTAAAATTGCAATTCGATCGGTCGTCGTTAGTTTACGAAACCGTGGGCAATTTTGTAATTTGTGCTCATGGCATTTGCACAATTGGCAAGTAACTTTTGCTACACTGGCCTAGAAAACGCCAAGTCTTTTTTGTGGAGGTTCAGACGGGAATTTTGAGAATTGTGGCTTTGAAGTTCGAGGATGTTGAACACCCTTTAAGCCGGAGACGGTTTCCAAAGTCTGAAACCTATTGGAAAGGAATCTATCCATATCCTCCCATTTTGATATCTCTGTTTTGTTCTCTATTGTCTGTTCCCACAATGCCAATGTGCTCTCTGGCAATTTAGTCGAACAAAGATAAGTTATTATTGCATCCCAATTTGAAATGTCAATTTGATGACTCTTTAAGGACGATATGCAATTGTTGATGTCCCGCTGCAATTTTTTGATTGAGCTACCGCACTCGCTATATACCATATCAAGGCTGAAAAGTATCTTGAGTTGTGAATTTACTAAGATACGTTTATTTTCATATCTATCACTTAAGTTTTTCCACGCTGTTGTGAAACCTTCATTTGTAAGCGGACACTTTCTCACAATATCTTTAGCTTCTCCCTGCGTTTTATTGTTTAAATGGAACAGTTTTTCAACAGGTGTAAGGCGCTTATTGAGAATATAAATAGCCGTAAACATATCTCGGAATGTTGGCCAAGAAAGGTAGTCGCCTTTAAACACTTCTGTATCACAGGGGGGGAGATGTATGTTGTGCTCACGAACTGACTGCTCTTTAATGTCTTTTTTTTCGTCTGCAAGCACTTCCAATTGAGTAGCCATTGCTGACATACATTTAACATAACTAGCGAAGCTCACTTTATGTTTTTTCCTAATGGCCCTAATGTCCTCTTTAGTTAACCCATCTGAGTTGCTGAGCATATCGTATGCTACCTTTGTTTTGTCCCACATAGCCTTTAATTCGTCTTGCTGTATAGCAAGTCCGTGTTTGTTTTGTTCTGAAACTGGCGTGTTGCTGTAATCAGATTCGAATTCGATTACAGCTTCTGCCATGCGAATGAATGATTCCATGATTGGGATAAACAACAAAGAAAAAACTCAAATAGGAAAAGGAACGTTTTCCACAAATATCTGTGCAACGAAAATCTAAACAAGCCTTCAATCCAAAAATTTTAACACCAGAATTTCAATTTGTATTCACTTGTACAAAACTTGTTTTATTAGAGATGCAATGTATGTATATATGTATATATATCTGTATTTTTGTATATTATATGTATTATGTATGTTATACTTATGTATGTATATTATATGTATGTTTGTTATATGTATGTATGTGCACACGTTAATGCAAATTTTAGGTTAACAAAAATGCTGAAGCTCGCCACCCAACTTTCGCTGATAAATGCAGATATTGTTTCAAAGTGCTTAATTATGTGAAATATAAAACTACCCGCAGTGATTTTGTGTATGCGAGATGACAAATACAAAAATAGAGAATCTTATTAGAGCAAAGAACTCACAAATGTGATTGAAAAAATGAGGTTAAGAATCCTCAGAACTAAGTGTGGTGTTGTTAGTGTAATGCTGCTGCAATTTGAATAAGTTTAAAAGGAAACAACACGAAAAATCGGAAAATTTATGAAAGCCGATAACTGAATTAATAAACTTAAACGTGCTTTGCAAATTTGGATATTAATTAAAAATTACACCAACGACACTAGTGTTATTTTAATGCAAATCGCCGCGCGTTTGTGTGTGCACCAACAACAGTGTGTCAATTACTTCACTAAGGGTTGTTTTAAATCACTCAACTCTTCCTCCACAAGATCACTAGAAAATTTTTATATAATTTTTTTTCTTCTCTTTTTTTTTTTAATTTAATTCGAATAACAAATTTCTATATGTGCAGTGTGTGCAAGGAAATATCAACCACGTACCTTCGTTATATTTTAGTGCGGTTATACGGTGAAACAAACAATGACGTTGCAACGTTATATCGGGCAAGTGCTTTTGTTGCTGAAAATCCTGTGGTGGCAAATAGAGCTGTGGCAAACTTTGATGCTGCGATGAACAGTGGACTGTATGTTTTGTTGAAGTGCTTTTTCGGCAGCAAATCTGGAAAAATTCGGACTGGTTCATAAATTCTCGGCGTAAAGGACCATGACCTTATGGTGCATCAAATGAGAGTTATCTCCAGTGGGCACCAGTGTTTAATCGCAGTGAAAGGAAATAATGAAAAGCCAAGAATTAGTTTGGTTGTTAATTCAATATATATATTTGGTATAATAGTTTTATTACAATATTACCTTGATGATTTACGTTGGGTGGTAGCTGAACCGTGTGGTCTCTAGAATGTCCAAAAAACGAGTGCCTTAACAGAAATTTTCAAAGCCGGACTGAACCCGCGAACCCAGTTTTGTAAACCGTTTCAAGGGGAAACTGCCCGAAATTATTTCCCCGGAAAACTGTAAGTTTTCCAGCATTGCACATGTGTGTGCACAATTAAATACTTAACACGTGCATGTGTGTGTGCAAAGCTACTTTACACATGCATGTGAGTATGTGTACAAGAAATAAAACTTTACATTAGGGTGGCCAATTCCGAATAGATAATTTGTAAATATTTCGGCTGGAGGCCTAAACATACCGGCCCCCTTGCTATAAGCAACATCTGATTGACGATTCAGCTACCACGAATGTATATATAAGAAAAGAACTACACAGAGAAAAAACTAAATTACAAATTTTTAGTTTTTTTGATAGTTCAACAGGATCGGATCCTACCATCCTATGGTCCACACTGAAGGTTACCTAGCTATAGGGAAAGAGATAGAACGGGTTAATAAAAAGCGTGGTTGATTATTTCATTTGCACTTCAGTATGGTTTTATTTGATTTTTTTTTTTTTTTAATAGTCTATGCTAAGTGTATGTATTTATGAGTTTACAGAGATTAATTTCTGGAGGATCCTGACAAGGTCCATCCAAAGATGGTGCTTTGGGCGACGAGTGGGCCGAATGTGCTAGGTAGCGTGCCTGGCAAGATGATGGCATGGTAAACGTCGGCTCCAAGTACCAATCTAATTGGGGCCGATGTATGGAAGCTTGGGTCCGCGAGTCGTATGTGAACACAGTTCGTCGCGATGGACGGGTCGATGCTGCTGGCGGGACTTATACGCATGTAGTTTTGCCTTACTACTGCATGTGACGTTACCCTTGTGTTTGTCCCATATTTTCCACGTAAGCGGAGAATGCAACCACGATGGTCACCAAAGGTCGTCTCCTCTAACCTTAAATCTCGCACTAAGTCTGATGAGACTATCGACATTGGTGCACATACGTCTATAAGCGCCCGAATTAAGTGCAGTCGCCCTCGTGCCTCAATTTTAATAACAGCGGTCGGAGCGATCGACGTCATCGGCTGTAATGCATAGGCAGCACGACAGCTTCGGAAGGACGCCGGTAGCTGGCGATTTGGTGGTGCGCGTGGTTGTAGAGACCGTGGGTGGAAAGGCCTAGATTCCACTCTACGGCGAAGTTGTGCTGGTGGCCGTGGGCGGAAAGTCCGAGATTCCGCTCCACGTCTGTTTTGTGTTGGGGGGAGTGGGCGGAAAGTCCTAGATTCCGCTCCACTCTGATGGCGTCTTTCATGCGTTAGCAAAGGGCGGAAAATCCGGGATTCTAATCTTCTCTGAGCAGCCGGGCGGAAAGTCCGAGATTCCGCTCCGGACACCAATTCACCTTCTTCGGGTTCCGGGCGGGTTGACCGCGTCTCCATACCGGAGTCGGATGCATGGATCGACAAATCATTGTCAGAATCCATTTCGCTTGCGACTTGCTCGCTCCATGGCCTGGTGTCGTCCTGATGATATTCATCGATTTCCTCGTCCAGATGCAACATTGAATGATGCTTTCCATTGCACTGACGGCATCTAGCTGTGCTCGAACATGCTTCGGCTCGATGCGCTACTGACAGACAATTGGAGCAATATTTGCCAAGGAGGGACTCTCGGAGCCTTTCTTCTGCGGTTTTTGCCCGAAACGGCACGGTTGTGGGTAGCGGTGAATCTGTTGCTCAGCCTTCTTTAAGAGAGCAGCGAAACGAGTCATTTGCTGAAATTGTATTTCTTCAACGTATGCCCGTAACAAAATGTATAGTTTTGTAGCGTATATGTTTATAGTGGGTGGCGAGTAGTCTGCTAATGAATTATATATCGTTCGTGAACCCAAACGCATGCGCTATACATAAAATTGAACGTGTACACATTGCATTACGTACATTACTAATTTATTTATTGTAACCTAGGCAGTATATTCCTTTATTATAATTCTAAAAACCATGGATTAGGTAACCCTGGAAAGTTAGCTTCCACACTCAGTGATGTGCATACAAATGAGTTTGTGTAAAATACTTTTTGGGTAAATGTACACATACATACATATTTTGTTATTCGACTATAATTGTGAAAAAAGGGTGTCCGTGAGGTATTTATGTGAGAACAATTCTGGTTGATTTTCTAAACAGTCTTAATTAGGTGTCGTGAACTTGCGACACCTATCCTGCCACCCACAGAAATAGCAAAATTGTGAGCAATGATCATGTTTTCGCTAGCGGACAACAGATGTCGCCAGCGATAGCCATAAAGTCTCTTGCGTTGGTAAACGAGTTTTGATACGTAAGAATTTTTTAGGTACAAATGAGTTGTTTTAAAATTAATATTTTAAATTCTATTTCTCATTTATGTATTATATGTACATCTGCTTTTATTTTACTTTTTGAAAGTGGTGTATTTGTAATGGAAACAAATTACAAACTGCAACCCTACCTAATAAGATAATTAATTTAGTACTAACCTTATAAAATACAACTCTAAATATAAAATCTATTACTTTTAGTACTAGTTTGTAATTACAGCTAAGTTTAGGATCTAAGTGAAAAATAAAAAGAACGCCACTCTTTTGCGCGCACTTAAACCGTCTAGACAAGTTTATTTAAATTTTTATTTGGTCCGCTTTTCCCGAGATACCGGCAACTGGCCGAGGTACCAGCAGTACATTTTTTAAATTTTAAAAGCGTCGACTTGCGTCAGCAGCAACAACACTAGCGAGTGTCAGCGGAGCCCTGGCGCTCCACATGGCGGCAGTAGCCGTAGCAGCAGCAGCAGCACCACCAACAACAGCAGTGAGTGTCAGCGGAGCCCTGGCGCTCCACATGGCGACCGTGACAGCGAAGCCGGCAGGAGCCAGGCGATTGCGTGGCCCTCGAGAAAAATTTAAGGGCAGAGCCAATTAAACAAAAAAAAAAAAAATGTGAAAAAAAATTTTAATTATAAAATCCAAAAATATATATAAAAATTACAAAAAAAAAAAAATTACAAAAAAAAAATGTTATTTAATTGAATTTAAACACAAAAAAAAAAATTTAAAAAAATAACCCCTGAACTGAACTAAAACTTTTTTTAAAAAAAAAACCTTTTCAAATGTAAACTAACAAAAAAAAAAAAAAAAAAAAAAAAAAAAAAAAAATTCAATGGAACTTTCCTGCACAAAAATAAGCGCATAGTGGCTGTAGCTAGGTGGTGGTGTTAAAAAAAAACAAAAAAAAAAAAAACCCTAAAATCATTTGACATCTTGAAACTAAAATTTAATGATTTTTAAATTGAAACCAAATTCAAAAAATTTGAAATTTTTGAATAAAATTACTTTAAAATGAACTAACAAAATTTTAAACATACAAACATGAACTGAATTTAAAAGAAAAAAAAAATTTTTTTTTCCAAAATTAATAAAAATGAACAATTTTTAAACGGTAAATATAAAACCAAAAAAAAAAAATATACAAAAAAAAAAGCGGTGGTACCAAATTTTCAAACGAACACATTTACAATTTTCGACAAAACTACAAAAAAAAAAAACATTTTAAAATACAAAAAAAGCGGTGGTACCAAATTTTCAAAAAAAAACAGTTAAATAAATTGCCAAACAATAACAAATTTTACATATGGCAAACCACGCCATAACAAAGCGCCGTTATTAACCGACAAACGGATTTTCTGGGTTCGGTACAGCCAACATCGATGAAAAAGCAGCGGTACAACAACATCTGCAAGGGTTCACCAGCGCGGGATAACAGCAGTGTTCCAGTATATATGTACATACATACATACATCAAGCAAGTAGCGGCTTTTGCAGCGTTGGGTATGGCGCACAGTGTGCGGAAAATTATATAACGACACATGTACATATTTTGTATTAAAATTAAATTTTTTCACTTTCGCGTACTACTGTACAATTTGCATTATATAACGTAACTGTTAACTTTTTAAACTACTGTACTTTTGGAAAAATACTTTTATATTATATTCATACATACATATATACCAATACCTTTTCACTTTTGCGTACAATCGTACAATTTGCATTATATACCGTAACTTTTTAGTTTTTCAACTACTGTACTTTTTACTATATACCTTTACATTATATACTACATACATACAGGTATTCTTACTTTTTTTGTATTTTTGCTTACTGTACTTTTCATCTAATCATACGTTTATATTACCTACATAGCCAACCCAATACATGCTTAATTACCTATATACATTTGTGTTACTGTTTTTTCATCGGAATTTCAGCTTTGCATACAGTAGTGTGCAAACACTTACTAATATTTCTTCAAATATTAATTTTTGCAATAATTTAAAAATAATTTTCTCAATAAAAACTTTTCGGTGGTGCCTTCCAGTGTTAGTCGTGAGTCAGACTTTAAAACAAATTTTTTTTTTTTTTTTTTTTTCGAAAATACAAATAATTAATTTGCAACCTTAATACAATTTTTGATCTGTGCATTGTCGTACTATGCCTACGTTGAACTTTATAACATTTTTCAAATAAATATTTCACATTAAGTCGAAATTTCAAAATTATTTTTTTTCATAAATTCTGCCATACAGTGTTAGTTAAACTAAAAATTTGCAATACGATACAATAGCACTTAGCAACAATTCAACGTTCAGATAAATAAATTGTTTTTATTAGATTTTTAAAGCTTCACTAAATGTCAGATACTGACACAGGTCAGCCAGATTTTTCAATCAGTGAAGACCTTTTAGGATTCGAATCATTAGCAAATATAAATTTAAATTTGAGTACTGACGATACAAAAATGGCAAATCCGGAACAGAAAAAATCTTTTATTAGCCTTTGTGCATCAATCATTAGGGAAAATTTCAACGGTGATCCGCTAGCTCTTGAATCATTTATAGATAAAATTAATTTAATTGAAGATCTCTCAGAAGAAAACCTACAAAGTACATTTATAGCATTTTTAAAATCAAAGCTTGAAGGCAAGGCACGCGAAGCAATTCCAACTGATATTAGTTCCATTGTTCAGATTAAAGACGCGTTACGTAGTAGAATAAAACCGGACAACTCAAAAGTTGTAGCTGGAAAAATTGCAACTTTGACCATTGTGAACAACAATTATACAGAATTTGCCAAACGTGTCGAGGAGCTATCCAATGCACTGCGACGTTCTTTAATCACTGAAGGTATGACACAAGCTAAAGCCCAAGAAATGGCAGTTGAACAAACTATAAATGTATGCAGATTAAATACGCGTTCTGACCTAGTTAAGTCAATTTTAGCATCAACAACCTTCAATGATTCAAAGGACGTAGTAGCAAAAATGATCGTAGAACAAAATAACCAAGCAAAAGAGAGACAAGTATTAGCGTTCCAATTAAACAATAACAGAGCAAATAATTTTCGAAGTAATTTTCAAAATTTTAATAGATATAACAATAATGGCAACAACTTTGGGTACAACAATAACGCAAACAACTTTAGGTACAGCAATAACGCAAACAACTTTAGGTACAACAATAACGCAAACAATTTTAGGTACAACAATAATAACAACAACTTTAGGTACAACAATAATGGCAACAACTATAGATACAACGACAACGGCAATAATTACAGGTCAAACAACAATGGCAACAATACTAGGTACAATAACAACAGTACTAGGGGTAACGTAAACAATTTTAACAACAATACGCAAAACAGAAACAACAATACCAACGGAACTAACAATAATAGTGGAAATTTTTCTAATGTGCGGACTTTAAACGCCCTGGCCCCTCAGGCGCGAACACTGGGGGAGCAAGAAACGGACATCTAACCGATCTGTCTAGAACAATAGGCATTTACTGTCTTAACTTAAATTATTCTGACTTTATCCAATTAAACTTTACCGGATGTAACAAATTACGTACGTTTTTAGTCGATACGCAAGCCGACATTTCTTTAATCAAAATTTCAAGTTTAAACAATCATTTTTCCATCAATACAGACGATGTTATCCGCATTACTGGTGTCACTTCTAATAGTGTTTCTACTTTAGGTAAAATAACCGCAAATTTAAATTTTTCGAACTTTTCTATAAAACATAATTTACACGTAGTGAATGACGATTTTAATATTCCATCTGATGGTATACTGGGTAAAGATTTTCTAAAAACAAACAAGTGTGTTATTAGCTATGCAAACAACCGTATTTCCTTCTGGGTAGGCAATGAAAATGTCGCGATTCCGATTCTTCACGGGACAGAAAGCGATAACTGTGTTATACCTCCCAGATGCGAAGTTTTTCGACTCTTTGATTTAGGCAAGCAACCGGAGTCACTCTTCGTAGACTCACAAGAAATTGATAATGGTGTATTTACAGCTAGATGCATTGTTAATGCCAGCAACCCAATCATCAAGATTATAAATACCACAGACGATGTAAAATACGTAAAGAATTGTAACATTCGGACAGATAAACTTTCTAATTACCATATTTATTCCATCAAAAAGACGACGAAAGACGATAACCGGACAAATGAACTTAGTAAAATTTTAAAGAAACAAATCCAAAGCAATAACGCAAGCAATTTACTCGACTTATGTCTAGAATATGCAGATATATTCGCCCTGCCTGACGACAAAATGACATTAAATAACTTTTACGAACAAAAATTAAGACTGACAGACACAAACCCCGTTTACATAAAAAATTACAGATTACCATATTCTCAGCGTGAGGAAATAAATAGCCAAGTGAATAAATTGTTAAACAATGACCTTATCGAACCAAGTTACTCAAATTACAACAGTCCTTTAATTATAGTTCCAAAAAAAGACAATGATGGGCGAAAAGCATATCGTATGTGCGTAGACTTTCGTGCAGTCAATAAAAAACTAATTGCAGACAAGTTCCCTTTGGCACGTGTTGATGACATTTTAGATAACCTTGGTCGAGCAAAATATTTTTCGACACTAGACCTGTTCTCTGGATTTCATCAAATCCCCTTGCATACAGATTCACGCGATATAACTTCTTTTAGCACCGAACGTGGAGCATTTAGATGGAAAGTTTTGCCTTTTGGCTTGAATGTAGCACCAAATTCGTTTACACGAATGATGACAATCGCTTTTTCAGGTATTCCGGCTAATGTAGCATTTTTGTACGTCGACGATATCATCGTCATAGGCTGTAGTGAAGCACATCACATTAAAAACCTTTCAAAAGTTTTCGATACATGTCGATCTTTTAACCTAAAACTTAATCCAAATAAGTGCAATTTTCTAAGGCCAGAAGTAACATTTTTAGGACACAAATGTTCGGCAACGGGTTTGTTGCCAGACGATTCCAAAATTAACGCAATTAAAAAATATACAAAACCGACTGACAAAGACGCAGTACGACGATTCGTTGCATTTGCAAATTACTACCGAAGGTTTATACCTAACTTTGCGTCTCTAGCCGCACCCTTGAATCGTTTAAACAGAAAAAAGTAGAATTTATTTGGGACAGCGAGTGCGAGAAAGCTTTCGAATCACTAAAATCAGCGCTAATGTCACCTAAATTGTTACAATATCCAGACTTTTCCAAACTATTTATTATTACAGTTGATGCTTCAAAAACCGGATGTGGCGCTATTCTTAGCCAGGAACAGCAAGGTAGCGATCTACCAATTTGTTTCGCTTCTAAAGCATTTAATAAAGCGGAACAGAAAAAACCAATTATAGAGTTGGAACTTTTAGCCATTTACTTTGCCATAAAACAATTTCGTCCATACATTTACGGAACTAACTTCCTTGTTAAATCAGATCACAGACCACTAGTTTTTCTTTTCAATATGAAGGATCCATCTTCAAAACTTGTGAGAATTCGTCTCGAATTAGCCGAATATAATTTCATTATAGAGTACATTAAAAATAAATCAAACGTCAGTGCCGACGCACTTTCACGCATTTCCATTGACGAGATTAGGGAATCAACGAAACACGTTCTTGCAATTAAAACTAGAGCGATGACTAAGAAATGTAACGAAACAGAAATACAAAACAGCGACATAGACGATTCAACGCAGACTTTAAACGTTTATGACAAATTTGCATTTAATTTTTCAAAAAAATTACCGCGTATTAGATCAACAATGAATCACGATAAAAATTACAAAATTTCAAATTTACAAATATGTGCACATATAAAACACAAAAAAATGGAGTTGCTTAATGTCAAGGTTGTTAACGAAATAACGAATTTAGATGACTTACTTTCGAGGCTCGAAAACGAAGCCGGCAATCGCAACATTAAACATTTTGAATGGCCAAAAAACGATACATTTTTCAAATATTTTTCTATATCAGAATTAAAAAACAGCGGAAACAAAATTTTAAAGAATTTACAAATTATACTAACAGATCCAGTAGAGACTGTAGACAACGACGATCAGAAACAAAAACTAATGACAATTTACCATACTGACCCGCTTGCAGGAGGACATTGCGGAAACAAAAAACTTTATGCCAAAATACGTACAAAATACTATTGGAAAAACATGACTCGTGACATTTCTAAATTTGTAAAAAGTTGCGAAAAATGTTTATTAAACAAAGTTAAGCCTAAAAATAAAGAAAATCTTGTTCTTACACCAACACCTTGCAAACCATTCGACATTGTAGTTATTGATACAATAGGACCCTTACCTGAGTCGAATAATGGTAATAAGTTCGCACTTACCATTATATGCGACTTAACTAAATATTTAGTAACAATTGCTATTCCAGACGAAAGTGCTAAAACAATTGCATCTGCCATTTTTGAGAGTTTCGTGTTAACATATGGTATTATGAATTCTATTAAATCCGATTTAGGTACAGAATTCAAAAACGATATTATTCAAGAATTAACGAAAATTTTAAAAATCGAACATAATTTTTCAACCGCATACCATCATGAAACCGTTGGTACAATTGAACGGAACCATAGGGTATTTAACGAATATTTGCGTGCGTACTTAGAAGAAACATATTCCGATTGGGACGTATATCTAAAATATTTTACATTTCTGCATAACACAACAACAAACACAGTTTTTGATTACAAATTAACTCCATTCGAATTAGTATTTGGAAGAAAAGTCATTTTGCCAAATGAACTACAAAAAGAAAAAATCGATCCAATATATAACGTTGAAAATTATGCAAAGGAAGTAAAATATAGAATGCAAAAATCACACATACTCGCAAAAGAACTTATTAACAAACATAAAACGCGAAATAAAAATCTATATGATAAAACCGCGCGTCCTTTATCAGTTAACATAAATGATTTGGTTTTAATTCAAAAAGAACCACGAGATAAACATGCAAACATATACCAAGGCCCGTACGTTATAACAAAAATTGACGGTGTAAACGTAACAATTTTTGATAGAGAGAAAAAGAAAGAAAAGACAGTACACAAAAACCGTATACACAAAATAAGTTAAATAAAATTTGATAGATATAAAGACTAATACTATACTTTATTAGTAATATATGAAAAAATATAAACCATACCTGTACAAAACAAAAAGAAAAATCAAAACTTTTTTAAGTCGTATATAAAAATTGGCTACAAAAACTTTAATTATATTAAAATCAAAATACAATGAAAATTAAAATATGTATGAAAAAAAATATATTCAAAATATAAATTTAAATTTACACTTACCCTAAGAATGGTAATGTAAAACTGAATAAACTTCATCCTTTTAACTTAAGCCTATATAATTCTAAAGTATAGGTAAACATACAATATAAAAATCTACTTACATTTATATATAATATTATGGCTATTAAAATTAGAATAATTACCTAATTTTAAAATATCTTTTAAAAACTTAACTTATAAGACTAAAATTATTGTAAATTTTAAGTTTATTATTTTCTATTAATTACATATGTGCAGAAGGATATAGCAAGACTGGTCACCTTGCTACATCCTTCTTTTTCAAAGGAGGGTGATGTAATGGAAACAAATTCCTGGTGTTGGCTGGCGGTCGCTGGTGATCAAAAAATTGGTGTTCGCTGCTGGACGGTCCAAAAGAGAAGAGCTCGCGCAAAACAGCCGGTCCGGCGAACAAAAGGATATCCCGTTAAATCGGTTGTAAAATTATAGTCAATGACTAGTAAGTCCGAATACCAGTATTTTTGTGTTCAGGCTACTACCCAGCAGTAAACCAGACTGGGAAAAAGTTGAAAATTACCCGGCAGTAAACGGATTCAGGCTACTCGCCTGAACATGCCGGGCCCTTTGCCATGGGCAACATAAAAAAGGAAAAACAGTAGGCCGCGCCAGCCAACACTAAGACCACCCCGAGCAGGTACAGAAAAAACCACACTTCATTGCTGATGGGCTCCTGAGACCACCAACATGAAGATGGTCGCCTGGACTAGCAGTCCGTCCCCTGAAGCTGTGGGTGTTGTAGTCACCATCACTTTTGAAAGTACGTCGATTAGGGCACGCACCAGGTGAAGACGGCCGCCAGATTCGATTTTGATTATCGCAGTTGGAGCGATAGCCTGGAACACTCGCAGTATTGGCACGGTCGTATTACCAGCTACTCGACCCGTTCGGAAGCCCACTGGATTCACTCGTCGAATGGACCGGGAGGGCAACTTGTCCAACTCGTTTTCCCGACGATATGGAGTTTCCCGTCTCCGGTTTTGTCGGCGAGCATCGCTTGAAGACGGTCGGAAAGGACGAGATTCCGAGCCGCCTTGTCGCCTCTGGTTACAGTGTTGCGATGGTCGGAACGGACGTGATTCCGAGCCACCCTGTCTCCAATTATCGTATTGAGGGCGTGATCGGAACGGACGCGGTTCCGAGCCACGCTCTCGCCTCTCGTGTTGCAGGAGCGGTCGGAACGGACGAGGTTCCGAACCGCCAGTAGTAGAGGCGCGTTCTCTTACACAGGAGGTGGACGGTTGGAACGGACGCGGTTCCAAGCCGCTCACCCGCTCTGCCGAAGTTCTGCGGTTCGATGACGGCGTAGTTTCGGTTACGGTCATCTCCTCTTCGGCAAGTTCTGCCTCTTCCACCTGCTGAGCCCAGGACTTGTACGTCTCCGTTGGATGGATGGAGAGCACGTCATCCGAGCTGTCGTCTTCGGGCCTAGTGCTAACGCGCCCCGTCTCGGCGCCAGGTTGCACCCAGTCGCTCTCATCTGCGAGATGCAGTGACGTATGGTGCTTTTCGCGGCACCTGTGGCAGCGGCCCTTACTTCCGCAGATTTCCAATCGGTGGAATGGCGATAGGCAATTCGGGCAGTACCGGTGTATGAGGATCACTCGGAGTCTCTCCTCGGCAATCTTCCCGCGGTATTGGGGACAGAGCCTTATCGCATGGTTGCCTCCGCATAGTCGGCAGGCTATGGTAAACGCCTCGGAGCTCTGCTCGGGCTTTATACGTCGCGCAGTATAGCGAGTCATCTTTCCTGTAATGGGATAAATGCTAAACGTAAACACAATAGGGTTTAATGGTTACCGCTGATTGTTGGGGTTTGGTTGGGTGGCGAGCGTGGCGTAAACTGGAGCTTCTTAAGAGGTGCTGGTCCTCTCCGATGGTAACAAGACCAATTTGACGATTGGTCTCGTAACGACTCCCTTCTCGGTGCGAATTTCTGCAACTCTGACTCGTTTGTCGGTGCCGTGGTGAACGTTGACGACTCGTCCTAGTCGCCATTCGTTTGGAGGAAGGTTGTGCTCTCGAATAACAACCAGGTCGTCCACCTGTAAGTCTGGTTGCTGTCGCTTCCACTTCGTCCGCTTTTGAAGCTCGTTCAAGTACTCGTTCTTCCACCGTTGACAGAACGAATGATGCAGCACCTTCATCTTGTGCCATCGGTTGACCACCGAGGCTGGATTCTCCGTGATCTCAATCTCAGGCGGATTTAGGATGGGACTGCCGACGAGGAAATGTCCAGGAGTCAATGGTTCCAAGCTAGTGGCGACAGTGGATGCTGCATTAAGCGGTCTTGAATTGAGACACGCTTCAATCCTACATAGTAATGTGGAAAACTCTTCGAACGTATATTTACAATTAGATGCAATTTTTCGAAAATGAGACTTGAAACTCTTTACACCTGCTTCCCATAAGCCACCCATGTGCGGAGCAGATGCTGGGATGAAATGCCAAGAGAGCTGCTGATGAAAGTATTTGGACGTTACATCAGACTTCGAATGAGCAAGAAACGCTTTAAATTATAGGATGACGTTCGCTATAATTTAAGTCTTTCGACGCCCCAAGTCATCCCCCCGCTCGAAGTAGACTATTTGAATCTATGAACGGATTTAGTTGGAGGATTTCACTCTTGGAACTTATTCTCTGTCCCTTCTTTAAGTCAGAACACTCACACGGAAAGTGTTGTTCTTGACAGAGTGTTATCAGTCGTTGAGTGGTGGCTTTGATTTCCTCAGAGGAAATCGCGGCAGACGGAGCTGTAAATTTAGCTTTCCGAATAGGGTGCGTACTTTGAAGAAATCGCAAGACATACGACAGCACTCGCAAAGCTCTCGGAAGTGACGAGAATCTTTGAAGAATGTCGTACATCTCTACAACTTTTGTCGCGTGCGACAGCACCCGCTTCTCTTCTTGGTCGGTCTGGAACACCGAGTCCTGAGAAGGCCATTCCGTTCTACTTTCTTGGAGCCAAGAAGGGCCCTGCCACCACAACGAGTTTCCAACCAAGTCGGGAGCTTCGACTCCACGGCTGCCTAGGTCGGCTGGGTTCGAGGACGAATCCACATGATACCAACTCCGTTGGCCAACCTTCTCTACGATTTTGGTTACCCTATGTGAAACAAATGTCGACCAAGAACATGGTGGCTTACGTAGCCAAGCCAGAACGATGATGGAATCAGTCCATAAGAAAAACTATAAGGATCGAAAATCCAAGTTAGAAATCACTGAGTCCACCATTTCCGTCAGAAGTACCGCGCCACACAACTCCAAACGAGGTAGTGAGATAGTTTTTACCGGTGCAGTCCTCGTTTTGCTAAGAGGAGATTGACCGCAACACTGTCTCTCCTTTCGACGCGCAGGTAGATAGATAGTATGCGGCGCCTTCTCCGAAGCATCGCAGAATCGATGAAGCTCCATCTTTTCCGTCGGTGAGAATTGTACCCGTCATGGAATTTGGATTTCTCCTATTGCCGAGTACTCCATGGCAAACTTTGACCAGCATTAAAGTGTTGTTGAAGATACCTGCTCATCCCAATCCGTTCCTTCCAACCAGATGTTCTGCATTAACATCTCCGCCACTATGATGATCGGTGCGAGCCACCCTAGTGGATGGAATAATTTACCGATGGCTGACAAAATCTTGCGTTTTGTCACTACTTGAAATTTATCTAATTTTTTCGGAATGAAGTAGAATTGATCCGAACGCGCATTCCATCGTATACCGAGAGCTTTAACGATGCTCGTATCTTCAAAATCTACGAAGTCTTGGCTGAGCAAATGAGGGATAGGAATATCGCGCAAGACTTCTTTACTATTGGCAGTCCGCTTTCGAAGTGGGAAGTGCCGAACATAAGGCCTCGGTGATTTGATCCCGGGCTTTAATGGTGGACTCTAAGTCGTGCCCACCTGCGAGCACGTCGTCGAAGTACATGTGTTGCTTGAGGACCTTCGAAGCGATAGGAAGCGATTCGTGAACGTCGTCGGCTAGTTGCAGAAGCGTCCTTATTGCGAGATAAGGAGCGCAGTTTACCCCGAAAGTGACAGTATTCAATTGAAATTGACGAACTGGTTCACTTATGAAATCGCGAAATACAATTTTTTTAAATTTCCTCTATTGAGGCTGAACTAGGATCTGACGATACATTTTCTCTATGTCGCTGCTGAAAACGAATTGGAATAACCTCCATCGGAGGATTAGGAGTGTCAGATCGCTTTGTAGAATAGGTCCAGGCAGTAGCACATCATTGAGGCTTACTCCATTGTCAGACTGACAGGACGCATTAATCACCACCCGAACCTTCGTAGAAGTGCTTTCGGGTTTGGTAACTATCGGCCCGGCCCTCATCCGGGAAACTGGACACCTCAGTCATGTGACCCAGTTGCTGATACTCCTTGAGTACCCTAGTATATTCCTCTCGTAAAGAGGGATTTTTTGCCAGACGACCTTCACTGCGAAAGAATTGCGAGAAAGCTATATTTCGCGAACACCCTAGGGAAATCTCTGTCGGAACGTTCCGACGAAATGGCATCGAAACTATATAGTTCCCTGAATCGTCTCGCTTGGTAGTAGCTTGCATAAATCTCAAGACATACGACAGCACTCGCAAAGCTCTTGGCAGTGAAGAGAATCTTTGAAGGATGTCGGACATCTCTACAACCTTTGTCGCGTGAAACCCCGAGTCCTGAGAAGGCCATTCAGTTCTACCTTCTTGAAGCCATGTAAAGGAGCGCAAATTTGCTTTCGGATTTACTTCGCCGTAAAGTACTGTTGTTCACTCCGGTGGGCAAACGTCTCGCCACAGTCCGCATAAAGGCGAGATTCTTTAACATCTCCCTGATTTACGCCCACGCCCCGACGGAAGAGAACCAAAGATCGCTTCTACGATATGTTTGGCATGTATGAACGATACCCCCGCCCGGCGATTTCAATGCCAAGGTGACAAGGAGAGCATTTTTGGTTCAACAGTCGGAAAATTCAGTCTCCACGACGAAATCTGATAACGTATTGGGACTGATTGACTTCGTCGGGGCCCGAAACACGGTAGTCTGTAATTCCAGCATAAGAATATTAACCAGGCTACCTGGCTGTCTCCAGATTCTAAGAAACAAAACCAAATTGACCATTTTGTCATAGACGTAAGGCACTCTTCTAGTGTCCTAAATGTGCGCACGATCTGAAGAGCCAACACCGATTCGAATCATTTTTTTGTGGCAGCTAAGATCCACACGCTCCTATGTGCAGCAAACCAAGCGCGCAGATTGACACAAGGAAAGCTCTGAGAGAAATAATCAACAAAACGATTTAACTGAGCAGTCGAACCATCTTTCTCTCTATCTTCATACCGCCGCTGAGGAATCCATCGGTTTTCAGCGAGCACGAAAAAAAACTGACGCTGCCTACAAAGTTGCACTGTGATCGTGCTTAACGCGAGCTGTGCGGGAGCGTTTTCGTGAGTTGAAGAAGGAAGCAAGACGCATTTTTTTGTGAGAAAAGAGAGAGGCCGAAATGCGTGAGTGCGAAGAGCTTGAGATGCTGGCCAAAAGGAAAAGCGCCCGAAATTTGTTTAAGAAAGTACGGCGGCTAACAGAAGTTTTCAAGACCAGGGCAAATTTCTGTAAGAATGACAACGGCGGCCTGGTTACTGATGTCCACAGCTTACTTAAATTATTGTAGGAGCACATCTCCACACTTCTTTATGGAAGCAGAAGCAACAACCATGGAGAAGATGTTGAACCCGAATCTCCAATCAGTGATGATGGACGTGATGTACCATCACCCGAGATTGACGAAATTCGGAAAGCGATAGCACGGCTGAAGAACAACAAAGCCCTGTGGCCGACGCGTTACCAGATAAATTATTCAAGCACGAGCTTATTTCTAGAATATGGTCGGAAGAACGCATGCCTGCTGATTGGAACTTAAATGTGCTCTGCCCAATCCAAAAAAGGGTGATCCTGCAGTTTGCGCCATTTATAAGGGGACTAGTCTTCTTAACATAGCGTATAAGGTTATGTCGAGCGTATTGTCGGAAAGACTTAATGCCACCGTCGATGAACAGATTGCACCTTGTTAGTGTGGCTTTAGACCTGGTAAATCTACCATCAACAAGATACTCACCATGCGCCATATCTTGGAAAAGACCCGAGAAAGAAGAATCGACACACACCATCTTTTGGTCGAACTCAAAGCCCCTTCGACAGAACAAGAAGAAGTTTCCTATAGCCGCAATGTCTGAATTTGGTATCCCCGCAAAACTTATATGGCTATGTAAAATGGCGTTGAGCAACAACACCAGCTCCTTCAGGATTGGGAAGGATCTCTACGAGCCGTTTGATACCAAACGAGGTTTCAGACAGTGACTCTTTGTCGTGCGATTTTTTTAATCTGATGCTGGAGAAGATAATTCGAGCCGCAGATCTAAATCGGTCAGGCACCATCTTTTATAAGAGTGTGCAATTGCTGGCGTACGCCGATGGCATTGACATCAGCCCTCTTAACAACCGCGCAGTTAGTTCTGCCGTCTCCAAACTGGATAGAGAAGCGAAGCGAATTGGTCTGGGGGTGAACAATAACGTCCTCTGTCGACGGACAAAACCAAACTATATAAGTCTCTCATCATGCCCGTCCTATTGTATGGCGCAGAAGCATTGACGATGACAACATCAGATGAGAGGGCTCTTGGAGTGTTCAAGTTCATACTAAACAATAGGAGACAACAGCAATAGATGCGGACGAGGTAGCTTTGAAAGTAACCTTCTGAGTTCTTACTTGTGGTAGCCGGTCATAAGTTTTACAGAACTATCAGAGAATAATATTTAAGCTTTTTGCGAAGAAGGTCGTGATTTATCATATCAAAGGCTTTAGAAAAATCCGGAAGGCAGAAAACTGTTAGAGTACCATTGTTCGAGCGGCCAAAACCCATCATACGGTACGGGTAACAGGACTCGAGAAAAGGGAGAGAAAGTAAGGAGCCGGCCAGGTGGGAGACGCTGCCATCAGTCTCGGACGCAGGATTATAGCATAGACCTCTGCTCCCAATATTAGCTTTTTTTTAGCGGTGGAAGTTGGGGTCTGCGAGGCGCATGTTCTCAAACACGTTGACTATGCGTGCGTCGAGTGTGCGCTGGGGGGTAATGCGGAACAGGTCTGTCTCTAATTTTGCACTGATCTCCAGCCTTTCATGCAAGCCTTTCAGCGTGTACTTTGTAATGAGGTCCTGACTTTGGGGTTCAATGCCGTAGCCGAGCTGTGCATGCTAGTCTTAGCCTGGTTCTAAGCTCGTCGTATTTGGGTGGTTCGTGCTCACTACTTTATAGCAAAGCTCCAGACATTACAAAAATATATCTCATGCACTTAAACCAAAACGGACCAATGATATATTCAATGTTCCAATAATACTCATATTTTATGAAACAGACGGACAAAAAAAGGAAAACTCTCCACCGATCAAACCCAGGAGCCATAAAGCCGCTTCTCTGCTCTCCCCTACCCAACCATCGAGGGATACTTTTGCAACGCCAACCCAACCATTATATTAGGTCTAAGGTTCAATCATATCCCAAAATTAAAATTTCTAAAATTTCATATTTGTACAACTCTTAAAAGTAACAATTCATTTATTAAGTAATTCTAAATACATAATAATTTTCATTAAACCTTATTTTTATGATAAATAAAACTGTGATATTCAGATTAGTTAGTAAACAATTATTCCCGTTCTTTTTCTTTCTTTAATATTCCATTTACTTTTCCTTCTTTTTTATATATGTATATAGGTACATATTTTAAGACTCACCCTAATGCATAATTATCCAAGCCACCCCTTCGCTCACTTAATTGTTGTAACGCTTCCGAAGTATTATATATGTACGAAATCTAATCTCTATATGTAGGTATAAATATATCTACAGTAAATACCTACAAATATATACGCAGTCATTAGTACTTAAGTATGTAGCGTCTATGCAATTTACATAATAATATATATATATTTACATAGGTATATGTGTATATTTGTACGTGCGAAAAGAAAAATTTAATTGCTCACTAAAACAAAAAAAAAACGGTAGGAGAGTTGCATGATCCCAAACTTAAAATTAAATGCTTCAAACAAAGCCATAGAGCTGCTCTCTACTCTACTACTAAAGACGACAAAATTAATATTTATAACAGGAATATAATGCACTTACATGTTCTCCGCGCGATGTTCAGCAGGCGCCCGATGAGCCGCGTCGATGAGCTGCATGGTTTAGGTTAGGATAAGGCCCAAAGGCTCGAAACGAAGCAACAATCTAGGGAAAAAATTACAGGTGGAAGATACCAGGCGAAAGATACATATCAGGTAAAAAATCCACATTTGAATAGGCAGCAGAGTTTTGGTAACAGGCCTGCTCAGAAGTTAGAACCAGCCGAACCGATGGAGGTAGACCCTTCGCAGCGATTTAAGCAGACGACGCAGTATCAATCCAACAGCAACCTGCAATCCCGAAACTCAGTACAGCAACGTACAAATCAAAGCCAGGCATATGGTCAGACAGCAAAAAGGCCGAATAATAGCTCTGGTCGTTTTACAGGGCCAAAACAACAAACCACTTATCCAACGAGAAGAGTCCTTCTAACCAGCAGAGTGACGACTATCAGGCCGTTGCAAATTCAGAATACACGGCAATGGATGACGAGTTGTCTGATTCAGATCAAATAAATTTTTTAGACAAGACTCCCTGCTACTTTTCATTGAAAGGACAATTGCAGGGAGAAAGATAAAATTACTCATCGTTATAGGGGCATCCAAAAACTATATTAAGCCTGTGAAAGAACTTAAATATATAATACCAGTAGATAATCGTTTCTTAGTAAAGTCAATTCATGGCTTCAATGTCATTAAAGAAAAATGCACAATTAGCTTGTTTGACACAAACAGCACCTTCTTTATACTCCCCACTCTCTCAACCTTCGATGCAATAGTAGGGCTGGATCTGTTAACACAGACAAATGCCACGTTAGATTTTAAAAACAAAAAAGTCACAACCAACTCCGGGTCTGAGGAGTTAAAATTTTTAAAGTGTGGAAATGTTAACTTTACGCAGGTAGAAGACATAGAAGTACCACAGGTGGTGAGGAGTAAATTCCAAAAACTTATCAAAAATTAAATGGGCGTTTCCTCGGATCCTAATAAGAGACTCCCATATAATACGAATATTGTCGCCACTATTCGCACCGAAAGTGATAACGCTGTATATTCCAAGCTATATCCTTATCCTATGGGTGTGGCAGATTTTGTAAATGCCGAAATTCGGGATTTATTAAAAAACAACATAATACGGCCATCTAGGTCGCCATATAACAACCCGATTTGGGTTGTAGATAGAAAGGGACGAGACGAACAAGGTAACATGAAAAAACGTCTTGTTATCGATTTAAGAAGTTAAATCACGTAACTATCGATGATAAGTACCCTATCCCGAACGTAACGGTTATATTGTCAAATTTAGGAAAGGCCAGGTATATTACGACGCTCGACCTCAAATCCGGCTTCCACCAAATAATACTCGCGGAGCGAGACAGAGAAAAAACAGCCTTTTCAGTAGCCAATGGGAAGTATGAATTTTGTAGACTTCCTTTTGGTCTGAAAAATGCACCCAGCATTTTTCAGAAAGCCATCGACGACGTGTTAAGGGAACATATAGGAAAATCCTGCTACGTCTACGTCGATGATGTAATTATCTTCTCAGAAACTGAAGACAAACATGTCGAGCATATTGAATGGG
Source organism: Philophylla caesio (assembly GCA_963971545.1). Classification (NCBI taxonomy): domain Eukaryota; kingdom Metazoa; phylum Arthropoda; class Insecta; order Diptera; family Tephritidae; genus Philophylla; species Philophylla caesio. The sequence goes on along the minus strand of OZ020606.1, from coordinate 43,120,614 downwards.
TTTTGAGAAAGCTATACGTGGCCAATCTGAGAGTCTCCCGCGAAAAATCGCACTTTAAAGAAAACGTCGAATACTTAGGTTTCGTTGTAAGTAGGGATGGTATTGAAACGAACCCTAGTAAAATTGAAGCGCTTCGTAATTACGAACAGCCCTCTACTTTGTTCAATGTTATGTCCTTTTTGGGTCTGGCAAGTTACTACAGATGTTTCATTAAGGATTTTGCATCAATCGCGAAGCCTTTAACAGACATATTAAAGGGCGAAAACGGTAAGGTTAGATCCTCACAATCAAAGAAGATTAAAATAGTTCTTGACGAAAAACAGTTAAATGCCTTTAACAAACTAAAGGAGGTCCTGGCATCAGAGGACGTTACGTTACCGTACCCAGACTTCAAGAAGCCATTTGATCTTATGACCGATGCTTCATCGTTGGGTATAGGAGCTGTATTGTCTCAGGGTGGGAAACCAATCACCATGATTTCTAGAACCCTGAAAGACCGCGAACAGAAATTCGCTACTAATGAACGCGAATTGCTTGCAATCGTCTGGGCTCAAAAAAGCCTTAGAAATTAGCTTTATGGTGTCAAAAACCTTAATATTTTCACAGACCACCAGCCACTTACGTTTGCGGTTTCAGACCGAAGCCCAAACGCCAAAATTAAGCGCTAGAAGGCCTTTATAGATGAACACAATGCTCTAATATTATATAAACCGGGCAAGGAAAACTATGTTGCTGATGCATTAATCGCGACAGAACATCCATGCTCTTGAAGAAGAAGCACAGTTCGACCTTGCTACAATAACATATACGATTGAAACAACCGAAAACTGCTAAATTGTTTCAGAAACCAAATAGTTTTGGAGGAAGCAAACTCCACTTTAAAGCGGAATTTCATATATTTCGGCGAAAAGACTCGCCACATAATCAAATTCATGGATAAGAATACACTTATAGATGAGATTAAACTAGTTGTTAACCCGAAAGTTGTAAATGCGATATATTACGACATATCAATACTTGCCAGGATTCAACATGAACTGGTCAGGTGTTTTCCGTCAACGAAGTTTTGGCATTGTAAAAATATGGTATCAGATATCACCAACAAAGAAAAGCAAAGGGAAATAGTTACTGCCGAGCACAATCGTGCCCACAGAGCGGCCCAGGAAAATGTAAAACAAATCCTCTGTGATTACTATTTTCTAAAAATGACTAAAGTAGCAAACGAAGTTGTCGGAAATTGTAAAATTTGTAACAAGACCAAATTTGACGATAATACAATTGATAAACTTATTTCCAAATACAAATACCATGTATTGCGATAACGAGGCATCGTTCAACTCTGAAACTATAACGTCATTATTAAAAAATCAATTTGAGGTCGATGTGTTAAATGCATCTCCACTGCATAGTACATCGAATGGGCAAGTGGAGCGCCTACATAGCACGATCCTTGAGATCGCAAGATGCTTAAAACTAGAGGGAAAGACTACCGAAACAACTGAACTCATATTACTGGCTACAGTCGAATACAATCGGACAATTCATTCCGTTACCAACAAGAAACCGATTGACGTAATTCATGCCACTCCATTGGAGATGAGGAAAGAGATAATTAGCAAAATAATGACGTTTAGCTTAGAATTAAAATTAATTTTCAGTTTTCCATTGTGAGCTCACTGACACAGCCAGCGCTTGTCATTAAATAAAGTTTTAATAACAACACAACTACAAGTGTATCATTTGTATAATTTACATACTTAGGTAATGTGATTTGTCCTTCCTTTAATTCTAATGTTATAACATTCGTCTCGTAATCAATTTTACACTTATATTTTATTAGGAAGTCTCTGCCTAAAACTTCATCTGCTTCTAGGTTATTTATTTGTTTTAAAATATAGAAGTTGTTCTTTATTTTACTGTCTTGGCAATTAATGTCAATTTCCACAGATTTGTATGCAGTTATATGCAGATACGATTCACAATGCCATTTATTTTGCAATTTGTGTTTACTTTTTTGGAATTTACTGGTACTGCTTTTTCTTTTACTATTGAGATATCGGCTTCTGAATCTACCAGCAGAGTTACTATTTTCGTTTCTAGTTTTGCTTTTATGAAATTTGTAGAGTTACCTTCTCCTAAGAATCCTATCGTCTTTGGTTTTGTTGTCCCGAGTCTTGTCGGCTCCGGATGTATGCGTTTCCCTGAACATATTGTCTATTTTGATTGTTCCTGTAATTGTTGGTTCTTGGTTGGTTGTTTTGTCTGTCTCTAACGTAGCTATGATTATTGTTATTATTGTTTTGTCTGTTAAAATTACTGTAATTTCTGTTATTAGTGAATTTCTGTCTATCGCTAGTGTTATTGAAGCGCATACCCCTATTTGCTTGATACGGAGTTACTTCACTTGCAATGTGAATGGCTTCTACCGTTTTTTTGGTCTCGCTGCTGTTGTTATTGATTTATATGGTTCAGATAAGCCATTTTTGAATGCGGTTAAACCAATTTGGTCGTTCAATCTAGCAATTATTTCCCTGCTTTCGTTCCCTTCTTCAGCTATTTGTAACTCATTTAGAGAAGCTATTAGGTTTTGTATACGGGAAGCAAAAGTGAAGACCGATTGAAAACTTTGCGAACTTTTAGCAATTTCTGCATGAACGCTCGAAGCTGTTTTGTTCGATCGGAATGCGTATTTTAATGCTGATTCTAGTGTCTCAAAGCTGTCCGGTGTAGCTTCCGTTACAATTTTATTTTTTACGTTTTCTGACAATTTTGTTGCTAAAATAAATTTGATTAGTGTAGTCTTCTGTATATCTTGTGTAAGAGTGTCATGGTAGAACTTAATTAGCCCTAGGAAATTGTTGAGTTCCTTATATTCCCTTTTGAAGGTTGGGATTACCTTCGCAGCTGTTACTAAATCAGAAGTTGACATTGTTTTAGAGCTTGTTTCCTCGGATATTTGTGACCCTTCTTTCACAATACAGTACTTTTCTATTTTTGTTTTTAATTCATGAAATTTTTCATTCAGAATTGTCAAGTCTTTGGAGTGTGCGGTTTGCACAATGATGTTCCAGCTATTTGCTATTAATGCTTGCGTATTATTTACGTAAGCTTGTGTGTAACTTCTATTAGGACTTTTTTTAGTTTAGTTAGTAGTTTATCTAGTAAGTTAAATTCCATTTATTTTTTAATTTAATATATATATATATATATTCATTCATTTTAAGTTGTGCTTTTATTACGATATGCTTGTTTTTTTAGGTACTTCTTTTAATTCTTAATATAATAAGAATGAATTTTTGCTAATAATAAAATTATTAAAATTTGTGTCCTCATTGTCGCACCTGCTGCTGCTGCGTTATTGTTGTTGTTAATTATTTCTTCTTTCGATGGAGTTCCACCCATCCTGACGCAATTTCTCTATTTCTTTAATCAGGTTTCGTTTTTGTTGGCCTTGGCTAATATTTATTACTCTTTGTAGATCGGCACACTTCTTTTGATGTCGCATTTTCTTTCCACCACGTTTTTTTGGCTTAAATATTGTTGGCTGTGCAAATTATTGCAGTTTTAGGCTTTGGAATTGTTGCCTTTGCCGGTACTGCTCTAAAGTAATTGATTTGGCTCCAGCTGACTTCGGAGTTGGTATATACTCTGGATATTCTTTTATCGGAGTTTTTACAATATATTCTTCGTCTACCATCGTCCTAAACTATCAGTGGTACCTACCTAAGATCGGTTTGTAGAATTGCCATGTAGTGTTTGAGGGTGCAGCGACCTCTCAATGTTTAAAGCAGGTTTGAGTATTCACTTAGCTCTCCAGCCGCATTTCTCCGAGCTTTAAAATGCACGATGATTCTCATCAATAAAACTCGCGTATTGAATCTTAGGATAAGAATGCTTTATTATGACTCAACGCCGTCTTTTATATGCTTACTGTTCACGAATTAAATGATCACGAGTTGCCTTAGATTCATTACTTTATACTTTTGAGAATTGTTAATCTCTATTAACTTTCTATGCATATGTAAACGTGCTATTATTATAAGTTTTGACAGAGGGAAAGACTACCGAAACAACTGAACTCATATTACTGGCTACAGTCGAATACAATCGGACAATTCATTCCGTTACCAACAAGAAACCGATTGACGTAATTCATGCCACTCCATTGGAGATGAGGAAAGAGATAATTAGCAAAATAATGACGTTTAGCTTAGAATTAAAATTAATTTTCAGTTTTCCATTGTGAGCTCACTGACACAGCCAGCGCTTGTCATTAAATAAAGTTTTAATAACAACACAACTACAAGTGTATCATTTGTATAATTTACATACTTAGGTAATGTGATTTGTCCTTCCTTTAATTCTAATGTTATAACATTCGTCTCGTAATCAATTTTACACTTATATTTTATTAGGAAGTCTCTGCCTAAAACTTCATCTGCTTCTAGGTTATTTATTTGTTTTAAAATATAGAAGTTGTTCTTTATTTTACTGTCTTGGCAATTAATGTCAATTTCCACAGATTTGTATGCAGTTATATGCAGATACGATTCACAATGCCATTTATTTTGCAATTTGTGTTTACTTTTTTGGAATTTACTGGTACTGCTTTTTCTTTTACTATTGAGATATCGGCTTCTGAATCTACCAGCAGAGTTACTATTTTCGTTTCTAGTTTTGCTTTTATGAAATTTGTAGAGTTACCTTCTCCTAAGAATCCTATCGTCTTTGGTTTTGTTGTCCCGAGTCTTGTCGGCTCCGGATGTATGCGTTTCCCTGAACATATTGTCTATTTTGATTGTTCCTGTAATTGTTGGTTCTTGGTTGGTTGTTTTGTCTGTCTCTAACGTAGCTATGATTATTGTTATTATTGTTTTGTCTGTTAAAATTACTGTAATTTCTGTTATTAGTGAAATTCTGTCTATCGCTAGTGTTATTGAAGCGCATACCCCTATTTGCTTGATACGGAGTTACTTCACTTGCAATGTGAATGGCTTCTACCAGTTTTTTTGGTCTCGCTGCTGTTGTTATTGATTTATATGGTTCAGATAAGCCATTTTTGAATGCGGTTAAACCAATTTGGTCGTTCAATCTAGCAATTATTTCCCTGCTTTCGTTCCCTTCTTCAGCTATTTGTAACTCATTTAGAGAAGCTATTAGGTTTTGTATACGGGAAGCAAAAGTGAAGACCGATTGAAAACTTTGCGAACTTTTAGCAATTTCTGCATGAACGCTCGAAGCTGTTTTGTTCGATCGGAATGCGTATTTTAATGCTGATTCTAGTGTCTCAAAGCTGTCCGGTGTAGCTTCCGTTACAATTTTATTTTTTACGTTTTCTGACAATTTTGTTGCTAAAATAAATTTGATTAGTGTAGTCTTCTGTATATCTTGTGTAAGAGTGTCATGGTAGAACTTAATTAGCCCTAGGAAATTGTTGAGTTCCTTATATTCCCTTTTGAAGGTTGGGATTACCTTCGCAGCTGTTACTAAATCAGAAGTTGACATTGTTTTAGAGCTTGTTCCCTCGAAAATTTGTGACCCTTCTTTCACAATACAGTACTTTTCTATTTTTGTTTTTAATTCATGAAATTTTTCATTCAGAATTGTCAAGTCTTTGGAGTGTGCGGTTTGCACAATGATGTTCCAGCTATTTGCTATTAATGCTTGCGTATTATTTACGTAAGCTTGTGTGTAACTTCTATTAGGACTTTTTTTAGTTTAGTTAGTAGTTTATCTAGTAAGTTAAATTCCATTTATTTTTTAATTTAATATATATATATATATATTCATTCATTTTAAGTTGTGCTTTTATTACGATATGCTTGTTTTTTTAGGTACTTCTTTTAATTCTTAATATAATAAGAATGAATTTTTGCTAATAATAAAATTATTAAAATTTGTGTCCTCATTGTCGCACCTGCTGCTGCTGCGTTATTGTTGTTGTTAATTATTTCTTCTTTCGATGGAGTTCCACCCATCCTGACGCAATTTCTCTATTTCTTTAATCAGGTCTCGTTTTTGTTGGCCTTGGCTAATATTTATTACTCTTTGTAGATCGGCACACTTCTTTTGATGTCGCATTTTCTTTCCACCACGTTTTTTTGGCTTAAATATTGTTGGCTGTCTAAATTATTGCAGTTTTAGGCTTTGGAATTGTTGCCTTTGCCGGTACTGCTCTAAAGTAATTGATTTGGCTCCAGCTGACTTCGGAGTTGGTATATACTCTGGATATTCTTTTATCGGAGTTTTTACAATATATTCTTCGTCTACCATCGTCCTAAACTATCAGTGGTACCTACCTAAGTTCGGTTTGTAGGATCGCCATGTAGTGTTTGAGGGTGCAGCGACCTCTCAATGTTTAAAGCAGGTTTGAGTATTCACTTAGCTCTCCAGCCGCATTTCTCCGAGCTTTAAAATGCACGATGATTCTCATCAATAAAACTCGCGTATTGAATCTTAGGATAAGAATGCTTTATTATGACTCAACGCCGTCTTTTATATGCTTACTGTTCACGAATTAAATGATCACGAGTTGCCTTAGATTCATTACTTTATACTTTTGAGAATTGTTAATCTCTATTAACTTTCTATGCATATGTAAACGTGCTATTATTATAAGTTTTGACAGAGGGAAAGACTACCGAAACAACTGAACTCATATTACTGGCTACAGTCGAATACAATCGGACAATTCATTCCGTTACCAACAAGAAACCGATTGACGTAATTCATGCCACTCCATTGGAGATGAGGAAAGAGATAATTAGCAAAATAATGACAGCCCAGCAGGAACAACTAGAGAGAAATAACCGATCTAGGCAGAACACAGTATTTGACGTTGGGGAACGTGTTTTAGTAAAAACCAACAGAAGGCTAGGCAACAAATTATCCCCCTTATATGTCGAAGAAAAAGTCCAAGCAGACCTAGGAACCACGGTTCTCATTAAAGGGAGGGTGGTCCACAAGAACAATTTGAAATAAAATCGCTTTGCCTTCTGCCAAATATTTTTAACAATTTTCTTTATTATCGTACAGCATGGTACTAAGCGTTATTTCTACTTACCAATTTTTAGGATTTTGATTGCGATACTTCTTTTTCGGACGGCGACGCCTAAGCTAACGGACTACTCGAACTGTGACGGAGATGTTACTGTTTGGAGAGACTTTGACTATCTGCAACATACCACTAACCTTACTACCTTCATGGAAATAACCAAGGAAACGAAAGGACTTATGACACACTTCCCCTTATCTCATATGAGAATGTTACTGGACTGCGCGCATAGAGGTACTTTTGGCAACTTTGGACACCCATCATAGACAGGATAGGAGCTTCAACATTTTAGGAACTGCTTTAAAAGTTATCGCAGGGCACCGGACTTCGAAGACTTTGAAAAATTAAAATTCCAACAACAGGAGCTCATAAACTCAGAAAACCAGCAGATCGTCATAAATACGGAAGTGCAGGAAAGGATAAATAAATTAACAGAAAAAAGCAACCTATTTATTAAGGACTCAAATGCTAAGCAGATTGATACCAGTAATTTATACGAAACATTGCTTGCTAGAAACAGAATTGTAATTTCGGAAATCGAAAACCTAATCTCAACCATTACCCTTGCAAAGATAGGTGTAATAAACCCACTGATACTGAACACTGATGATGCAAAAAATTGTATCGATATGCGCTCTACTAATACAACTATAACAAATTTAATGGAGGTATCATTTATCAAGGTCCTATTAGACAGTAATTTTTTACATTTTATTATTAAGTATCCTAAACCTACATTAGTCTGTAAGAAAATTATTATTTTCCCTGTTCAACATAATGGAACAATCCTGCACCTTGCAAACGACAACAATATCGCTGACTGTAACAATCAAATCCTGGCGATTGGAAATTGTAGCGTGACACTTACATCGACATTTTGCAAGAGACTTCAACATCCAACGTGCGCGCAACAACTTCATTCTGGTAGCGTCGCCCACTGCAGCACACGTCCCAGCCACCTTGAACCTATTGTAACGGTGGAGGAAGGTATCGTTATTATTAACGACGATACCGTGGTGATCAAGACTAGCGAAGACTCTGAAAAAACGGTTACCGGGACTTATTTACTTACCTTCGAAAATGAGGTCCAAATCAATGGGACTTCTTTTAAAAACCATAAGGGCATGCTGAAGAAATTGCCGGGTTCAGCGACGGCGACACTTCTCAATATAACTAACCACCACGTTATATTGAGCATGCCATACCTTCGGAGAATGAGAATTAAAAACCTGCGCTTTATTGGGGAAATTGAAAGCAAAGTTATGACAGGACCAACACTTTCAAGTCTTGGTACCATAACCATTCTTATCAGCTGTTACGTTCTCCTTAAGCTCTATCGGAGGCGAAATAAGAGGCGACAACATCATTACCTACAGGCTGTCATTGACAGTTTTAAGAAGCCCGATGACGGCCTTCACTTAGAAGGGGAGGAGTTAACGCGATCAGCTCACATACCGGACAAAAGTCCGCGCGTGGCCTAAGTCAGCAAATTTACATTCTCACGCTGACCACGGGTAACTCGCTGTGCTAACCGAAAAGTTGCAAACGTAAGCGTCTACAGCGCATCCGGGCGCAATAGCTGGTGCAGCGCAGCTATTATCTTACGCTAACAGAAAATCCAGAAATGCAAAGGTGCAGGTGACTTCGTTTAGCTTAGAATTAAAATTAATTCTCAGTTTTCCATTGTGAGCTCACTGACACAGCCAGCGCTTGTCATTAAATAAAGTTTTAATAACAACACAACTACAAGTGTATCATTTGTATAATTTACGTACTTAGGTAATGTGATTTGTCCTTCCTTTAATTCTAATGTTATAACATTCGTCTCGTAATCAATTTTACACTTATATTTTATTAGGAAGTCTCTGCCTAAAACTTCATCTGCTTCTATGTTATTTATTTGTTTAAAAATATAGAAGTTGTTCTTTATTTTACTGTCTTGGCAATTAATGTCAATTTCCACAGATTTGTATGCAGTTATATGCAGATACGATTCACAATGCCATTTATTTTGCAATTTGTGTTTACTTTTTTGGAATTTACTGGTACTGCTTTTTCTTTTACTATTGAGATATCGGCTTCAGAATCTACCAGCAGAGTTACTATTTTCGTTTCTAGTTTTGCTTTTATGAAATTTGTAGAGTTACCTTCTCCTAAGAATCCTATCGTCTTTGGTTTTGTTGTCCCGAGTCTTGTCGGCTCCGGATGTATGCGTTTCCCTGAACATATTGTCTATTTTGATTGTTCCTGTAATTGTTGGTTCTTGGTTGGTTGTTTTGTCTGTCTCTAACGTAGCTATGATTATTGTTATTATTGTTTTGTCTGTTAAAATTACTGTAATTTCTGTTATTAGTGAAATTCTGTCTATCGCTAGTGTTATTGAAGCGCATACCCCTATTTGCTTGATACGGAGTTACTTCACTTGCAATGTGAATGGCTTCTACCAGTTTTTTTGGTCTCGCAGCTGTTATTATTGATTTATATGGTTCAGATAAGCCATTTTTGAATGCGGTTAAACCAATTTGGTCGTTCAATCTAGCAATTATTTCCCTGCTTTCGTTCCCTTCTTCAGCTATTTGTAACTCATATAGAGAAGCTATTAGATTTTGTATACGGGAAGCAAAAGTGAAGACCGATTGAAAACTTTGCGAACTTTTAGCAATTTCTGCATGAACCCTCGAAACTGTTTTGTTCGATCGGAATGCGTATTTTAATGCTGATTCTAGTGTCTCAAAGCTGTCCGGTGTAGCTTCCGTTACAATTTTATTTTTTACGTTTTCTGACAATTTTGTTGCTAAAATAAATTTGATTAGTGTAGTCTTCTGTATATCTTGTGTAAGAGTGTCATGGTAGAACTTAATTAGCCCTAGGAAATTGTTGAGTTCCTTATATTCCCTTTTGAAGGTTGGGATTACCTTCGCAGCTGTTACTAAATCAGAAGTTGACATTGTTTTAGAGCTTGTTTCCTCGGATATTTGTGACCCTTCTTTCACAATACAGTACTTTTCTATTTTTGTTTTTAATTCATGAAATTTTTCATTCAGAATTGTCAAGTCTTTGGAGTGTGCGGTTTGCACAATGATGTTCCAGCTATTTGCTATTAATGCTTGCGTATTATTTACGTAAGCTTGTGTGTAACTTCTATTAGGACTTTTTTTAGTTTAGTTAGTAGTTTATCTAGTACGTTAAATTCCATTTATTTTTTAATTTAATATATATATATATATATTCATTCATTTTAAGTTGTGCTTTTATTACGATATGCTTGTTTTTTTAGGTACTTCTTTTAATTCTTAATATAATAAGAATGAATTTTTGCTAATAATAAAATTATTAAAATTTGTGTCCTCATTGTCGCACCTGCTGCTGCTGCGTTATTGTTGTTGTTAATTATTTCTTCTTTCGATGGAGTTCCACCCATCCTGACGCAATTTCTCTATTTCTTTAATCAGGTTTCGTTTTTGTTGGCCTTGGCTAATATTTATTACTCTTTGTAGATCGGCACACTTCTTTTGATGTCGCATTTTCTTTCCACCACGTTTTTTTGGCTTAAATATTGTTGGCTGTCTAAATTATTGCAGTTTTAGGCTTTGGAATTGTTGCCTTTGCCGGTACTGCTCTAAAGTAATTGATTTGGCTCCAGCTGACTTCGGAGTTGGTATATACTCTGGATATTCTTTTATCGGAGTTTTTACAATATATTCTTCGTCTACCATCGTCCTAAACTATCAGTGGTACCTAAGTTCGGTTTGTAGGATCGCCATGTAGTGTTTGAGGGTGCAGCGACCTCTCAATGTTTAAAGCAGGTTTGAGTATTCACTTAGCTCTCCAGCCGCATTTCTCCGAGCTTTAAAATGCACGATGATTCTCATCAATAAAACTCGCGTATTGAATCTTAGGATAAGAATGCTTTATTATGACTCAACGCCGTCTTTTATATGCTTACTGTTCACGAATTAAATGATCACGAGTTGCCTTAGATTCATTACTTTATACTTTTGAGAATTGTTAATCTCTATTAACTTTCTATGCATATGTAAACGTGCTATTATTATAAGTTTTGACAGACAAATGCATAATGCAGTAAAAGATCAAAAATAGCTCAATAACTTCATATGTGCTCATTTTTTTGGTTTTTCTTACTGCTCTATGCATTTGATTTACCGCTTAAGTTTGATCGTCCACTTGGACTCCGACGACGTAGGAATAAACACGTTTGCTAAAACTGAAAATAAATCCCTTTACATACATATAATAAATAATATGTACATACGTACTGCTATGTAAGTATATCTCTACGGTAAATACACGCACACACGGTAGCGCGTTAAATAAATTCACTTAAAATAACTTGCAGCTTAACAAACGTATTACAATTTACGTAAGTAGAAAATTATAAAAAATTTTTGGTGCCGAAACCCGGGACCACGGCAGTCCCACTATATTTAGGTAGACATTTGCGTTCTATGCAATTCGAAGAGCTTCGCAAAACGTGATGGTGCCTGTCAAAATTTAGTTCATATTCCCAAGTGAATCCGTGCAAGTTATTTAGTTCTTTATCACTATGAGCGATAAACTTATAGACCGTCAGCGTAATTATCTAAAGCGTATTTCAGATATGTACGATCGCTACATAGCGAAACCTCCTATGGAAAAAACATGTGGGCTTTTAAAGTCCATGTTACAAGAGCTGGAAAGCCAGCAGAAGCGTTTTCACGAAAAACATGAAAAAATTCTAGATTTCGTATCCGAAAATTCTCTTTTCGTCTGATGTGCTATACCTATCGGAAGGTTGCTTAGAGCAATTCGACGAAATATTTTTTACATTTAAAGGCAAGGTTTTCGATGACTTACAAGGCATTCCTGTAGCTGGTTCGGATATGCTTGCCAGCACTTTCGTGGGATCTCACAGCCGCTCAGAGACAGTGGAAGCTAAGTTGCCCAAAATTTCATTGCCCAAGTTTTCAGGCGACTATATGGAATGGGTTCCTTTCAAGGATGTCTACAAATCATTGGTACATGATGTACTCTTACTTTCTAAAATACAAAAATTCCATTAGTTGAAGGGAACTTTGTCAGGCGAAGCCCTTAATTTAATTAAAGCCATGGCGATTACTGAATCTAATTACGATTCCGCCTGGTTTATGCTTGAAAAAAGGTATAACAACAAGCGATTAATTGTTGAGACCTTAATTAAAAATATCTTTTCTATTCCTGATTCAGACGGAAGTGTCAAAAGCATTAAACTTAAACTCGACACTTCCGAAGAATGCCGTTGAAAAACATGATTCTATTCATGGATGTACACCATGCCACGACAAAAGCAAAAGTCCAAACCTGAATTCATCTAAATCTAAACGACTAGGTTTTAAAGCTAATCACGCTTCTCAGCAATACAGCTGCGCATTTTGCGAGAAGCCGCATTCATTACCAAAATGTTTCAGGTTTCTGGCACTATCCTACAAAGATAATGCTGACTTTTTAACGTCTAAACATATTTGCTTTCATTGCTCTGTGAGCGGCCATCATTCACGTGAATGCAAATCAACATACAAATGCAACGTTTCTAGAAAAGCTCATCATACTCTTTTACATACAGACAATAATGCTATGTACCACAGTAGCAGTCGCGTAAGCTCTGCAAATGCTTGTGCCGAGAGCCCAACATCATCTTTTATAGCCGCCGCCAATAGCGCTGTATTGTTTCCCAACGTTCATACGAGTTCTAGTCAAATCAGTACAGAGATTCAACTCAGAGCTCTTCTGGACCAGGGCTCACAAGCAACCCTTATCTCAGAGCATGCAGCTCAACTGCTTAAACTGACAAAGCATTAAATGTACTGTGAAATTACTGGGGTAGGTAATAGTCACAATATTTGCCGCAGTGCGGTTTTAATATATCTTTGGTCAGTAAAAAATAAACATATAGTAACATGTAATGCGCTAGTTCTACAGCGCTTATCATCTTATAAGCCAAAAGCAACTAGCGTTTCGAGAAATCTTCGAGATTTGCAAATTGATGCATTTGCTGATCCTGCTTTCGATAGTGACGATAAAATATACCTCATTCTAGGAGCAGACATTTTCAGTCAGATCGTTGTTCCTGGTGAAGCATGTGTGCAGAAAAATTTGTTCTTTCAAAATACAGTCTTTGGCTGGGTTATCGCTGGACCTACTAAGAGTTTTGACAATACTATTGCTGTATATAACATAAATTTAGAAAACCTTTAACGTTCCTTTTGGGAGCAAGAAGAGCTACCTCAGAAAAGAGAGTTTACCGACGAAGATAAAGCCTGCGAAGACTATTTCGTGACCACAACTCAGCGTAGCGAGTGTGGTCGATATATAGTGGATCTACCGTTTAAGTCAATACTTAATTCTGTTTCGGTGCCAATAATAAAAAATAATCACCTTAAAGCGTTAAAGCGTTTTAAACAGTTAGAAAAACTATTCAGAAGGCGGCCGCTGTACTGTCAGCAGTACAAGAATTTAATGCAAGACGATGAAGACATGCACCACGTGTCTAAAATAGGCATATACCCAACAGATATTCGGTTCAATTCTTACTTTATGCCTCACCATGGCGTTGTTCGTGAGAGTAGCTCTACCACTAAATTATGTACGAGTGGTTTTTGACGGCAGTAGTAAGTCAAAAGAAATAACGTCCCTCAATGAGGAATTATTTCCCGGACCTATTCTTCAAAACAATTTGTTTCAAATTTTGTCATGCTGGCGAATGCATCGATATGCATTTACAGCAGATATCGAAAAAATGTGTCGCCAAATTGAAGTGAATCCCGATCAGCGCAAATACCAACAAATTTTATGGCGTAATAATCAAAATGACGAAGTCGCAATTTTCGAATTGAATACCGTAACTTACGGTACGACTCCAGCTCCCTATCTCTCAATTCGAGTTCTGCGTCAGCTTGCAGAAGATCATAGGCACGAATATGAACACGCATCCGCTGTATTGGACGCAGACACCTACGTCATTACATAAAGACCTATGTGCTCTTCTTAATAAAGGCGGATTTGTACTTAGAAAATGGATTTCTAATTCAGCAGAATTGCTTAACGAAGTTGAACCCGTTTTGAGGGAGACATCTGTCACTTTTAATATAAATAGAGATAGTGTGGTTAAAGCACTTGGTATTCAGTGGAACACCACACTCGATTCCTTTCTTTTTAAAACTTTTTTTGAGTCTGACATCAAGCCAACTAAACGATCCATACTGGCAGACAGTGCACGTCTCTTCGACCCTTTAGGATGGCTCGCTCCGTCTACTATTGTTGCGAAATTACTTTTCTAAAAGTTGTGGCTGGCTGGAGTGGATTGGGACGAAGAAGTCCCTACTGATATTAAATCGGTATGGTTTAAATATAAAACTGCTTTAATTGCGCTTCATGATATAAAAATTCCGAGATGGATAGGCTACTCACCGGGATGCAAATTTGATTTGCATTGCTTTTGCGATGCTTCACAAGCCGCGTATGCCGCTGTAGTTTACGCTCGCATTTCAAGTGAGGAAAACACAACTTTAACCTCCCTTCTTCAAGCAAAGTCAAAGGTAGCACCAATCAAAACGGTATCCATACCTAGATTGGAACTATGTGCAGCTGCTCTTTTAGTAAAACTGCCTGCTAATGTTATTAATTCTTTCACTCAAAATTCTCCATCTTTCATTCGCTCTGCAATATACTGGAGCGACAGCACAACGGTGTTGAGTTGGATTAGGAAGCATCCATCTCATTGGAGTGTATACGTAGCAAATCGCGTAGGCGAAATTCAGCGATAAACAAATGTTACTCAATGGCGATATGTTCCATTGGCGGACAACCTGGCCGATTGTGCATCGAGGGGCTTGCTTCCACAAGAATTAAAATCTCAAGAAATCTGGTGGCTTGGGCCCAAGTTTTTATTCCAGTCCGAAGATTATTGGCCCAAACTTCCTAAATCGCTCCAGTCAAATTTATAAGAGCGAAAGTTGAAGGTAGCCAATCACATTGTTGGAGCTCAATATGCTAATTTCTTCTATAAATTTTCCAAGTTAAATAAATTATTACGTGTTATTTATTGGTGCTTCCGCTTCATGGAAAACTGCAGGTGTGGCATAGAATTGCGCCGCTTTGGAATCTTGACGACCAGAGACACGCAATTTCCTGCGATTTTAGCAAAATTTAATCCCTTGTCTAGCCTTATAATTTCAGATGCCTATGAGCGTACTTTGCATGGCGGGATAACGTTGACAATGTCTTATGTCAGTCGCGAAATATGGATTTTATCTGGCGTCCGCCTTGCTAAAGGAGCTATGCTGCTAAAGGAGCTCAACAAGTCGTGGGTGATCTTCCCTCTGTTCGCGTAAATTTAACTAGGCCTTTCAAACATAGTGGCGTTGATTACGCTGGGATACGTTTGCCTGTTTGTGTGTATGGCAACTAAAGCCATACACTTAGAAGCGGTGTCGGACTTAACAACGAGCGCCTTTCTAGCCGCATTCCGTCGATTTGTGGCGAGACGAGGGGCATGTACTGACTTATATTCCGACTGCGGCACAAATTTTGTAGGTGCTTCAAAGGAATTAAAAGTTTTGTTACATCGGAGTCAACTTTCAATGCCCATAGACTTACGAGAAAGTCTGTCGAGCTTGGGAACTGAGTGGCACTTTAATCCTCCTGCTTCCCCAAATTTTGGTGGTCTGTGGTCGGCAGGAGTTAAGTCCATGAAACACCATCTAAAACGCGTTATGCATGATCGAATTTTAAGTTTTGAAGAACTAACCACTCTACTTTCACAAATTGAAGGATGCCTGAATTCCAGGCCTCTTTGCTCTTTATCATCTGACCCACGAGACGTCAGCGCATTGACCCCCGGTCGTTTTTTGATAGGGGAACCCACAGTTTGTGTGCAAGAAGAGACCCTTTTGGATACCAACATCAATCGAATTTGTCGCTGGAAAGCAATTGAAAAGATCAAGCAGCATTTCTGGAAACGCTGGTACAACGAATACATTAATCGTTTGCTCGTCCTAAGTGGCTTCGACGCCAAGCTGATGCGAAAATCAATGACGTAGTTCTTATAGCCGACGAGCGATGTAGCCCTGGTCAGTGGTGCCTTGGACGAATTCAGGAAGTACATCCCGGCAAGGATGGACGAGTGCGCGTTGTATCAATTTATACTAAAGCAAAAATATTAAAAAGGGCCCATTTCTAAAATTTGTTTTTTACCCGTAGATAACCCCGTCGACTACTCTGAATTTTTACCCACTCGACTAAGTCGTGAAGTGATGGAGCCTGAATCTGAAGACGCTGTGAGTCGGAGCATAGCGGAGTAATAATACTCGAATAAAACACTCCCAACTATAGGCCGCCCTTCCTCTTCGGTCTACCTGGATTAAGAACAGTTGTTCTTGGAGGGGAGAATGTTCCCGAATTAAATGATCACGAGTTGCCTTAGATTAATTACTTTATACTTTTGAGAATTGTTAATCTCTATTACCTTTCTATGCATATGTAAACGTGCTATTATTATAAGTTTTGACAGACAAATGCATAATGCAGTAAAAGATAAAAAATAGCTCAATAACTTCATATGTGCTCATTTTTTTGGTTTTTCTTACTGCTCTATGCATTAAGTTTGATCGTCCACTTGGATTCCGACGACGTAGGAATAAACACGTTTGCTAAAACTGAAAATAAATCTCTTTACATATAATAAAGAATATGTATGTACATACATACTGCTATGTAAGTACATACATATATCTCTACGGGAAAGACACGCACACACGGTAGCGCGTTAATTAAATTCACTTAAAATAACTTGCAGCTTAACAAACGTATTACAATTTATGTAAGTAGAAAATTATAAACACTTACAATCTAAATGTTTTTTTCTATGGGCAACCATTCAAATCATTGATTGCTATCCATTTCCCCTATTTGTATATTTCTTACATCTAATTGCTTACTTGCTATATCTACTATATCATAAGTGTCATGTGCACTGACCCACATCTGCTCGGTAACCTGATCTTGCGTTTCTAATAGCAAGCATCGAGTGTACCTCATGTGGTGCCGTACGATGAACCGTCGTGTGTGCGGTCACATGTGCTTTGCATGTGTCATCACTGCTTGTGATTGCAAACGCGCCGACTCAGCAATATGCAGCCCATGTGCTGAAGTGGTTGGGCACACTACACGAGCATCTATGCCAGTGCTTTGAAAGAGTGGACTCGAATTGTGTTCCCTGATCGGTGGTCATAGTCTTAGGACAGCCAAATTTGGAAACCTAATTTGTACAGAATGCGTTGATTACTGTTGTTGCAGAGATATCTTGAAGTGGAACGGCCTCTGTCGTAGTTGAGTTAGTGTAGCTCTACCACTGAGATGCGATAAACCGAGCACTGATGCAAAGCCTCGAAACCACAGTTCTGCAGGTATGTACGGACGCACATGCCCAGTAGAGACGTCGCAGTAAATGATTTTGTCGTCGAGATGTACTACTTGCAGCTTCAGTGATGTACTTCCCTGTAGAAGTGTTGGTAACTCCCTGTCCTTTGATTGCGCTTCAGCAAGCGTTGCATAGTTTACGTTGGCAGGCATCGGTATGGCGTTTACGGGCGACAGAATATCGGCTACAGTGTTGGTGTTACCGGGTACATGTACAATCGCGGTGGAAAACTGGGATATGAAGTCTAAACGTCGTAACGGACGCGGAGAGGCTTTCTCTCGCATCTGTGAAAAGGCATGTATGAGCGGCTTACTGTCTGTTTTGATAACGAATGCTCGAGCTTCCAACATGTGTTTGAAATAACGTATGGAATCGTAGATTGCTAAAAGCTCGCGATCGTACGTGCTGTAGTTTTTCTCAGCGGGGTTAAGATTTCGCAAGTAAAACCCTAATGGCTGCCATGTGTCGTCGTAAAATTGTTCTAATGCTGCACCGATTGCGGTGTCGGATGCGTCACACCCCGATGCCAGCTTAGCATCAGGAGCCGGGTGTGCAGGCATCTTAGCATTTGCTTAACTGCGTTTGCAATCCTCAAATAACTGAAGTGTCTCGGAGGACCAGTTAACTTTGCGTCTGTCGTTTTTTCGCTACTGCGTGTGTATTCATTTAACTGAGACTGTAGCTCCAAATCGTGAGGGATGCATCTTCGGTAATAATTAATAAACACCTCGTGTTTGCCACTTGTTGGCATTGGTAGTAAAACCGTGTTGCTGAAGAATTGAAAAAATTTTACAAAGATGTTCTTCGTGTTCGTTTTCTGAGTTAGACATAACGAGAATGTCGTCTATGTATATATAAACAAAGTCGATTTCTTTAAATATGCTGTTCATAAATCGCTGGAATGTCTGCGTCGCATTTTTTAACCCAAAAGACATATTTTTGTTTCTTTGTTTCCAAAGTTGTTTATTGTATCTTTCTATGAGAAACTAACAACAGTTTTTAAATTCTTATACCTTAAAAATAATAGATAAACTCTTTGCTGCCACTGTATCAAATTAGCATTTAGTGAATTTATTTATAAGGTTAACATAAGGGATATCATACAAAAGTACTTCATTAATGGACATCATAAGGGACATCATACAAATGTATGCATTAATGGGCATCGTAAGGGATGTCATGCTATAAATTATAGTCAATATCTTGAAGGATATGAGCATGAAATACATACATATGTTACAAAATATCTAAAAATAACTTCCATATTATGTAAATAAGTGGAACAAAGCCTTTAAGTACAACTTAATCCAATATCCTTTCTCTTTAGTCGCCTATTGTAGTTCTGTTTGAGTAAATTTTTAGCAAGCTTATTCGGATGATTAAATAATCTTAGCGAATATTTTTTTTGCATTATCTCTATCTCATCCATCAACGTATTAATCATAAGGTCGCTGTGAATAGTGGAGTTTTTGACATACCAGGAGGCTCCGCATATTGCCCTCAAGGTTTTAGACTGCAGCCTTTGAATTCTATCTAAGTTAGATTTAGACGCTGAACCCCAAGCTTGGATCCCATATGTCTAAGATGGTTGTACCACCGTATTAAAAAGTAGTTACTTTGTTTTCTAAATTAATTTGGATTTAGGGCCTATAATCCAATGTAAATTGGCGATTGTTAATTTATCATATGTAATCTTTTTGTCTATGTGATTTTTCCAGGTGAGCCTTCTATCTAACGTAACCCCAAATTAAGTAACGAAATCTTTCTGCGGAATAATTCTGTCGTTGATTGAAATCGAAGGACAAGTCTCTTGTTTAAGTGTAAACGTTACCTGTATACTCTTAGACTTATTGACTTTAATTCTCCAAATTTTAAGCCACTCTTCTACTACTTTTAAATGTTTAAGTATTGTCGTATCATCCGAAAAAGTTTAAGTGACTAGATTAAGTTTGTGGGCAGATCATTTGTATAAATTAAATATAAGATTGGCCCTAAAACGCTACCTTGTGGGGACTCCAGCAGCAATGGTATAACTTTCAGTTGTGTCACTTTTTTGTTTAACATGAAATTTTCTGCCATCAAGGAAGCTTTTCAATACCGCACAAATATTTTCGGGAAGTGAACCTCGTACTTATGTAATAGTCCTTCTAGCCAAACCTTATCGAATGCTTGTGCAATATCTAAGAATACTGCAGTGCAATACTGTTTGTTTTCAAAAGCCGACCGTATGTGTGAAACTATTCTGTACTGTACTGTCAATTGTACTGTGCTTTTCCCTAAAGCCGAATTGCTGGTATGGTATATACGAGCTAACCATGGTAGGATCTTTACCAGGTTTAGGAATCATAATGATCTCGGAGAGGTTAAAGGAGTTAGGAAAGTACTACAATCGTAATATGCTGTTGAAAATATAAAGTAAGTACTTGATTGCAACGGATGGAAGCTCTTTTATCATTTCTCCTGTTATCCTCTCATAACCGGGTGATTTGTTTTTCTGAATATCTTTGGTAATAGTTTCAATAAGGGATTTAATATTAAATTGAATTGCGGCTGCAGGTAAATGTACACAAATTTCTGGAAGGGAATTTGCACCTTGATTAGGTTTAAATACGTTGGAAAGATTAGAGGCAAAATATATACCTTTTTCATAGTCACTTTGAGCTCATTCACCATTTGGAGCTCGCAGTGGAGGATCGGGAAGGACTGGTTTTTTGAAACTTTTAACTGACCGCCACAAGGAATAATTAGTGTTAGGTGTTGGGGACAAGGATTGGAGTTTACTTTAAAAATTAATTTCTCTTTTTTCAGCTGAGATGCAGTGAACCTCTTTTGTACACTTGTTGAGTTCATGCTTCAAAGTTGCCTTTTCATATTTACTAATTTGATGATGTCTTTACGTCGTAGACCGTTTAAACTTTGTCTATGTTTATGCGTAGGCAATGCAGGCGTTGAAGTTGCTGCTGTATGAAGCAATTCATTAAAGGTTGTAACTGCATGGTCCACGTCTGTAAATGATTTAAGAGGTGTGTTTCGATTTACATGCGTGCTTGTATACTTTTTATATTTAAGCCAATCCGTAAATCTATTGGTTTAACTTGGGAAAGATTCATTAAAAGTCGGGATTAAGTTAAGAGTTAGTAAACAAGTTGAATGATCGGAAGATAGATCGAAAAGGGATTTTATCTGATTTTGTGCCCGATCGAGGCCACTTGTTACTCCGTAGTCAATAAGAGCAGGTGTCTTACTACGATCGGCTGGCCAGTATGTTGGCTGTCCGGTGGAAATAACATCAAATCTGTTATTTTTGATGGCTTTATATAAGTTCCTTCCCTTTGGAGATATTAATCTAGATCCCCAGAAAGAATGTTTTGCGCTAGAAATCTCTTACCCAACTTAAAAAAATATTGAGTGAATTGAGCTTCAGATATGTTGTGACGGGGAGGGCCGTATATAGCGGATATATTTATTCCTCCAGAGCTATCATATATGTATATATACTGAAGTAGAGTGAATGTAGTTTTTACAATACTCTTTTAGTGGATAGTGTTTAATTTTTTTTCTTATAAGTATTCCTGTTCCCCCGCGAGCTTTTCTTTCTGGATGTTTGGTGTCATAAAAGACGAAATCTTCAATATTAAAATAGTTAAATTTTGTCAAGTGAGTTTCGGATATTAGCATAACATCTACTGCCTGGCTTTATAAGAAGACTTGAATATAATTTTTATGTTGACTTAAGCCGTTAGCATTCCAAAAACATATATTAAGACTGTTCATGGTTTCGACAAAATTGTTTGTAGCAGAAGATTTTGATTTCTAATTAATTCTTGCATCATGTTTTGCATTGACGTCATATGGTCTTGCATCATGCGTATAAAATTATTGAGTGTATTTTCGAGAAGATTGGCGGACGGAGCGGAATCTTCTTGCGTTGGGGGCCTCGTTTCTAAAATAATTTTCATGTTGACTTAAGCCGTTAGCATTCCAAAAACATATATTAAGACTGTCCATGGTTTCGACAAAATTGTTTGTAGCAGAAGATTTTGATTTATAATTAATTCTTGCATCATGCTTTGCATTGACGTCATATGGTCTTGCATCATGCGTATAAAATTATTGAGTGTATTTTCGAGAAAATTGGCGGACGGAGCGGAATCTTCTTGCGTTGGGGGCGTGCACGGCCGTTTTAGAACCTGGAAATAGGTTAAAAGAGTGGTCTGGGCAGGAATGTTGTCAGTTGTATTTACAGTTGGTTGAGGTTGAGTGACCGGGGTATTGTAAGTGCCTTTTTTGTTAACTTTTTCCTTCAACGACATGAATACTGCGCAACCCCTATAATTTGCGGTGTGATTTCCACCACAGTTACTGCATTTTTTATATTCAGAAATTCTTTTCGGTTTTACATATTCTTTTGAACTGTGTAAATCCCCACAAATCACGCATACAATAACGCTTCGTGTGACCAAATTCTTGGCAATTATGTTCAATACCCTTCAGCACAACAGACAAGCTAAGACTGCTTTTAAGTTGATATGTATAAAATTACTTTTTGTTTTTTTCGAAGTCTTTTGCAACTTTGCGATAGCAATCCTCGCCGTAGGTTTGGATTTTAACCTCCTGAATGTTTCCTTTTTTAATAGGTACTACATGGAAGTTATTTTGCCCTATTAACTCTATCATGTTATTTACAAGACTGCTAGAACTCTGTTCCCTAAGATTTATCGGTAGAGGTTTAATTTTTTTCTGCACATTATTCTTATCACAAGTGCCAGCAAGTAAATCAAATCGATTTTCCTTTAGCTTTTCCTTTGGTAAATTGACACACACATTATTCTTATCACAAGTGCCAGCAAGTAAATCAAATCGATTTTCCTTTAGCTTTTCCTTTGGTAAATTGACTTTTGAAACTTTATTTGGATTAAGTTTACCATTTTTTTCAGGAGTACGCTTCCTTTTGACTAGAATGCACCGATCAATTCCAGTCTGCACTGTTGCTTGCTTTCCGTTACCATTTGTACGCTGAGTTTTATTTTGCATACCTTCATTATTTATAGGCTTTGGTGTTAGCTGTCCACTCTTTTCTGATGCGACTGCTGACGCTGCTGGCTGCATGTTTGTTGTTGTGAGAACTGCTTTAGGCGCTGTAGATGTTGAAGGCTCGCTATTATCACATTGGATTCCTGGAGAGCAAGAGCGTGGTCTTTGCGCGGCAATCGTTTGTAGAGTTGTAGTGGGCTTAGTGTTGTTGTTGTTGTTCGACGTTGAAGAACTGTAAGCTTTTATTGTGAAGTATGCATTTCTCCTATTATCACTTTGTGTTAAGTGCCTGCGCTCGTTAGAAAGAGCGCCTTGAGCACTCTTAATAAGCTAAATGCACAATTTGCTGTCTATTTGGTGATGTTGTTGTTTGCACGTTTGCCTAATTTTATATTATTTTTTTTTCAATGTTTATGTATTTTTTGTTTTTAATTGTTTTGTCCTGAATTGTACCGCTTTAGTAGATATTAACGTCACTAATATTGAACTCTGATTTTATGTGCAAATTATTTAATTTTTATTTGTTTTAAGGTGCTAAAAGGGTATTGAAGTGCAACATGACGGCTGATCTTCGGATGTGACGCCCTTCCACCTTTCACTATCAATCTCCTTCATTTTCCTTCACGCTGGTAGCACTGTTAACCTAAGCCTCGGCAGGGGAACAAATAAATAAAGGTGAGAACACCCCCTTGCTTCGTCCTTTGACTTATCTACGCTTCATTTAAAGATTTGTTGTTACCGAGCTGGTGGTTGCGGTATTCTTTTGCCTGAGTATGTAGTGGTGAAACCCTGTAGAAATGGCTTTCAGGCTAATGCCGTGACTGCCCCCGTCCGGTAAAACCTTGGAAGGCCTCGATCTCGTCGTCATTTAGTTGGTGGTTGTAGGTAACGATTAGGGCGACCCTCCCGTTTTTGCGCTGGAGCTGGATCTGAGCACCCATCTCATAACGGTGGGTGCCAACCCTCGCATGGCCTCCCTGATCCTCTTTTTCATACAAAACCATGGGATCCTAGAGCGACTACAATGATGAGTGAGGATATCGGCTTCGAGTGGAAATCCAATAATTAATGGAAAGTCCAACTTTAAAAAACAAAAACAAAGCTTCGTCTTCCCTCCACGGGGTAAGTCAGTGCCGGCGCATGCGCCAAAGGCACCCTTTCGCCGCTTAGCGGCCATTTACGGGTCTGCAACGATCAAATTCAGGCATGGCTGCAAAGCCTGTACCTATGCGGGCAAAGGTCTCACGACCTGGCACAAATGGGGAAGGGCGATAAACAGCCACTCTAAAGAGCAACCAGGAAATCGTCGCGATGGAAACTACAGGCGTTTCCACCCATGGTTGGTCGAGCGTGCGGCCCCCATACGCCGAAAAGCGTAGGGTCGCTAGAACGCTCAAGAAATATGAGGGCGCTTCAATGGAAACGCTACCTAAAAGTGCAAAGGATGCGGTAGAGAGAGCGACAGCTCTACTACCAAATTACCAACCTACGGCTGAGGCGTCGGTTGAAGGTGGCGCACTCGCATCCAAAAGACAAAGGTCGATCGAGGAGCAGCAACCAGTTCCGAAAAAGAACTGTACTTGTTCCGGGGCGGCAACGAACTCGGGTCAATTCCCAGACACCAATGGAGGTGGGTAAAGGCGGCTCTAACAAACATCATCCTGGACATCTTGCTGGAGAATCCTGGAGCTCCTCCCCCGTGCAGAGATGCCGGCTGGTACCAGTGCCACATAAAAGTAGTGGCCTGTGACGACACAAGGTCGGCGGCGCTGTACAAGGCCGTCGTTGCAAAGGTCGGAGCTGTTTAGCCCGTGGCAAAACTTGAGGTGGTCGACAGGAAGGACATTCCAGTCAGACCTAGAGCAAAGGCATGGGTGCCCGTAACGCCGCCAGCGCCTGAGAGCATCCTTGAAATGCTTCAGGTAATGACCCCCTCAATCCTGACAGGAGGGGAGGCAAGGCCGCATCTACTACGGCCTAGACGAAGTGACTCTTAGAGTGTATGTATGTTGAGGAGGAGCTGATTTCCAGCGCGGAAGAAGACAGCGCTGACGTCAATGTCGTTGCGGTGGAGGAGATAGCAGGGGTCCCAAATGAGGGTTATGCAGCTCTGCAGATAAACCTCTATCACTCTAGGGCAGCGTCTGCTACTCTCCACAGTCGCCTATTAGGCGGCGACGGGGACATCGCCCTTATCCAGGAGCCCTGGGTCAACAACTCGGAGGTCTCTGGGCTAGGGGCGGTGGGCTATATGTTGCTCGTTGAGCGCACTAAAGTAAAATCAGAAAATATTTTTCTTTTACCCTGCTGGAGATGAGAGGGGGATCTTTGCTGTTGGCCTCCGCGTATATGGCGTACGAGGCGGAGGATCCCCCTCAAAGTCGACTCCGGGAATTGGTGAACGACCACTGAGAGGG
Organism: Philophylla caesio; assembly: GCA_963971545.1. NCBI lineage: Eukaryota > Metazoa > Arthropoda > Insecta > Diptera > Tephritidae > Philophylla > Philophylla caesio. The sequence continues at coordinate 43,095,656 of OZ020606.1, read as the reverse complement.
ATTAGTTCTGATCGGTTGCGATTCCAACGCCCACCACGTTCAGTGGGGTAGCACCGACATCAACAGTCGAGGTGAGTCTCTTTTTAACTACATTTTAACAACTAACCTAGGGAATGTAATAGGTGCACCGAGCCGACTTTTATTGTCAAAAACCGACAGGAGGTCATAGACTTTACTTAACTAATGCAAATGGCATGACATGTTAACGAACTGGAGGGTTCTGGATGAACATTCTCTTTCTGCCCATAGCTATATTGAAACGATTTTAGATCTGTCCCGCAAATTAACAGAGCGAAAAGGCTGAGTCAGGAGTGTGAGTGGCAGACTTAAAAGCAGCTCTTGCGTGTGTAGAAGAGAAATGTACGTGAAGCAAAAATATCTTCATGGAAAAATGTGTTTACCGGCGTTGAGGGCGTTACCGAAAGAGCCAGACTAAGGATAATCTTATCGGGCGCAGCAAACCCGATCGGTTCTCTACAAAGACAGGATGGCTCCTGGACAACAACGGGTAAATAAACGGTCGAATTACTTCAAGGCACGCACTTTCATGCGAGCTCACAAACAAGGGAAGCGGACTGCCCATCTTCGCGTGACATTATTATATTGGCTTTTAAAAGTTTTAAACAGGACCAGACGGTATTATACCGGCGCAGTTGGTTGCCACTATTGATACTTCTGCAAATTGGCTACTAAACATGTTTAGGGCCTGCGGCAAGCTAAATTATGTACCCAAGGCATGGAGGTCAGTTTCGATGGTCTTTATACCTAAGGCAGGTAAAGCTTCACATACTAATCCAAAGGATCTCAGACTCATAAGTCTGTCATCCTTTGTTCTTAAAACCCCAGAAAGATTAATCAGTAATTATCTCTCTCTTTCCATCGACAAAAGCCTATTGTCTAACAATCAACATGCTTACCTTAAGGAAAGGTCCACAGACACTGCACTGCATTCCTTGGTCAGCTATATTGAAAACTCTTTCAGCTACAAAGAATTCTGTCTTGTGGCCTTTCTCGACATTGAGGGTGCTTTTAACAAGCCATAACGCAAGCTTTAAGAGGACTAGAAGGGGAAAACTCTTTGGTAGATTTTATCGAGCAAATGCTCTTGAGAAGGAAGATAGCAGCAGAAATCGGTGAAACCCATTTTCAAGGCATGTATCTAGGGGACCCCGCAAGGCGGAGTGCATTGACCCCTCCTCTGGAATCTCACTGTGAACTGTCTCATGCTTACGACGGAAGGACGGAAGGGAGGGCCGCCAGAGTTGTCGACAGAGTTGGGCAAGTTCCCGCAAACCCTGTGCGATTTGATGCGACGTAGATGGGTGGTCCGCGCGATGTGGTCTCAGTGTTAACTCGGGAAAGGCAGAACTTGTACTCTTTACTAGGAAATATAAGATGCCGGAGGTAACCCCGCCGGAACTGAATGGAATCCGACTGAGTCTAAAGCATGAAGCCAAGTTTCTTGGCGTTACCTTAGACACGAAACTTAGCTGGAAGAATAATATTATCCAACGACATCAGAAGGCCTCCGTGGCCCTATGCTCTTGCAAAAGAGCCATTGGAAAGAAATGATATCTCAACCCCTGCGTATGCCGCTGGATCTATACGGCGGTAGTTAGACCGATTCTCTTCTAAGGAGTTATTGTATGGTGGCCTGTCTTGAGCAGAGCTACAAATATAAAACTAGCAAAGTGCAGAGGGCTAGTATGATCTGCAATAGTGGAGCGTTACCAACAACACCAAACGACGCCTGGAATGTCTTTCTAGACCTTCTACCACTGGAATCAGAGGGTCAGCAAGCGACGGCCTGGTCGGAATTCACGGATCGCTGTGTTGATACTGTGGTCCCGGACAGAAAATTCGCGATGAGAATCCCAGGAAGACAGGAGTGGTTCAGAAAGTTCCACACTCCGCTTGGAAGTCTCACGGTATTCATGTATTAATTGGAACTTCTTTTCTTTTAGTATGTTTAATTCGACTTATAAATAATCATTTTTCTAAAATCCATTATTTCGGATTTTAAGCAGCTGCACGATACTGACATTTTGTTGATATTGTTTGATTATTCTTTTATGTATCAATTTATTGATGAGGTGGTTAATTAATTATTTATATAGTATATTAGTGTATTTGACTTCCAATCATAAGTAGTATAGATAATTGTTTCAATCAGTATTATAAAATTAATTTAAATTTTAATTTCAAATATTGTGATTATTTTAGCATCTATTTTATCAAAAAGAACTTTAACAGATCAAGAAAAGTGTTCACCATTTGAATGTGGATTTAATCCTAAGTCATCTTCAAGGTATACTGAACTGGTCTAATTAATAGGGTTGTACTTAATTATAACATTTAATTTGTATTCAAAAAGTATTGATATTCAATCTACCTTGAATACGAAGCGATTTATTGCAATTAGTTTCGACCTAATTTTAGGTAATTTTACCCTTATTCTCAACAATAATGATAAAATTGAATAAAAATTCTAATTAGGCAAGTATGAAGATCAAGAAAAGATTAAATTCCATTTATACTTTTACATTTATATAATTTAACTTAAAACATTACATTTTCATTGTAGAAATAAATATCTTTTTTTTTTATAAATTACTAAATTAAATTCACTATATTCAAAAATTGTATAATTACCCTAACATCTTCAATGTTATGCTCTAAATTTAAGCTATTTGAATAAAATAAAAAAAATTAAATAAAAAAATAAAACATAATACAAATTTATCATGAAAAAGGGAGACTGCCCCAGTGTCAGCTTTAACCAAACAGTTATTCCAAAATGTAGCAGTACTAAATACCTCGGTATGCATATGTAGAAATATAAGGTATAAATCACATAGACCCAAAAAATAAATTGTTAAATAATTATTTAATGACTTGTTTAAATAAAATAAAGAAAAAATTAAAAATTAAACAACCTAAAAATCCTCCTAAAATACATACTATTAATGTTAATAATTTTATATAACTTGGTAAACAAATTACATAAGGAGTTGGAAAAATTAATCATCTTAAAATTCTACCACCAAAAATTCTTATAAATAATAATCCTCTTATACCACGAAGTATTATTCATCTTTCATCATTTAATATATTTAAAGATCTACAATTTAATTCACCTGTTATTGAATAACAAATTAATCGAAAAGAATAACAAACTGTTAAACCAGTAGAAATAAAAAATAAAAATCATCTAAAAATATTTAAATAACTTAAACAAACAATTTCTAAAATTATATCCTTAGAATAAAACCCAGGTAAAAAAGGTGTCCCACATAAAGCCAAATTTGCTACATTAAAACAAGCTCTTGTTAAAGGTATAAAAATTCCTAACCCACCTTCGTATCTTCAGAATTATTTATATTATGAACAATTGCTCCAGCACATATAAATAATAAAGCCTTGAGTTAATAAATGAAAAAATGACAATTTATAATAACCTATAGATAAAATTCTTATTATTAAACCCAAATGTCTTAAAGTAGAAAGAGCAATATTTTTTTTAAATCAAATTCAAAATTAGCTCCCAACTCAGCTATAAATATTGTTAATCCAGATAATAATAAAATAATTTGTCTTAATCAACAATCACATAATAAAATATTAAATCGAATTAACAAATAATGAACTAATGCTGAAACTGGAGTAGGAGCCGCTATTGCAGCAGGTAATCAAAATTAAAAAGGAATTTGAGCACTTTTAGTTATTGCCGCTAAACCTCAAATAATTTCTACCTAAAATCTATTTTTAACTAATTCCAAATAAAAAATATAATTTCAAATTCCGAAATTTAATATTCAAGCAATAGCAAGTAAAAAAGCAACATATCCAATACGATTAGATAAAGCAGTAAATATTCCTGCATTGTTTGGCTTTACATTTTGAATATAAATTACTGAACAATAAGAGATTAAACCTTATCCATCTCAACCTAATAAAATTCTAATTAAATTAGAACTAATAATTAATAATATTATTGATATAACAAATATAAGAACTAATATAATAAAACGATTAGTATTTAAATCACCTATTATATATTATTTTCTGTAATAAATTACTAAAGAAGAAATTAATAAAACAAAAGGTATAAATAATAAACTTTTTCAATCAAACAAAAAAGTTATTACAATTATTATAGAATTCAATCTAATAACTTCTCATTCAAAAAAATAAACTCAATCATTTATTAAAAAAAGGGACGAAAACAAAATTTATCTAAATATAATTAAAATTAAAAATTTAATTCTACAAATTGATACATTATTTTTCACAATTTAAAATGACAAAAATCATATCATTGACAAATCAATATCTATATATATAAAAGAAAGTGTCCGAAGCGATGTAATCCCATAACTCGAGAGTGGCCGAACCGATTTTGATGATTTGTTCTTTGATGGAAAGGTATTTTCTTAGTACGGGTTTAAAAAAAAAAACAAAAGAAAAAAAATCGAAAAAAGGTCAAAATATCATAATTTAAAAATGTTTTATTTTGACCAATTTTTTTTCATAAATACAAAGTTTATTTATTTTGGCAACAACCAAAAAATAATCAAATTTGAAGGTAACATATCGTATCACAATTGAACTATCAGATAGACACGAAAACTAACGCCATCTGTTATCGATCAATGGAGAAGCCAATTTTGTTTCATGTGTGGTGGCGCTGTCCACGTTGACCAAAAAACTGTTGACGTTGACGTTGTTGTCCATTTTACAAGGACTTGACGTTTCGTTTCCCCTCTATTTTATTCATACCTCTACTGTGGCATTTGATTCAGTTGCGCAGTTTGTTCATTCATTGCTGTTTCACCGTCCATATTGCACTTTGCGAATTCGTGTTTTGTTCGATCGATTAACGTTTGCTGGCGATTGCGCATTACAGATTCGGATTTTTTCATTGCGATTTGGTGAGTTTTTGTGAATTAAAATTGATAACGAGAATATATAGAAGAATAGAAATGAATGCCAAATTTGCTAAAAGCTCTAAATAATTCTTTGATATACCTATTTCATTCTATAAATCCATCAAAACACTTTTGATTTTGAATTTAAGAATTAATTCCTTAGTTTTTCAAATGTTTTCTTCAACACTGTGGGTTGAAATAAACAAAGCATGATTTGCTAAATCAGATAATATATTTCTATGACTGAAAATCATACAAAACATTCATTGAAATCGGATACAACATTGGTGATATCAACAAATGTTTTTTTTGTGTGTGTGTTGCATTGTTGGTTGGGTATTGTGATTTGTCTGTAAGAAGTTGTACGTTTCTATTGTTGTTTCATTGTTTTAAAATTTTCTATTCGGGATTTCATTGTATTGCAGTTGTTCTTCATAATGCCACCAACGAGAAGATCTAATTTAGGCCCACGTTCTGCTGGTGCACGAGCAGTGTCGACTCATCGTGCGAATATGAGTCAAGAAGATAGAAACTTTGCGCAACAACGAAGAAATGCAAACCACGTCGAAATTCGTGCGCAACAAACAGAAGAACAACAGCAGGCTGTAATCGATTCACGTAGATTGGCACAACAAAGTCGTCGAGTAAATCAATGTGGAAATGTATCGGTGCAAAGTCGACGAATAAATACTGAAAATAGACAACAAAGAAGAAGTGCTAGCATTGTTAATTTGCTTCGAGTAGCATTCCGATATGATTGTGCATTCGATTATATCTCTTCCTGTCGTTCAAATGGGATCAATGGTTGTAGTATCTCCACAATACAACGCATTGAAATTTCCACGATAAACACCTGGATTGTGTTGCCTTAGTGGCATTGTTAGAATTGCATTGTTTTGCAATAGTTTCGTTGTATTTTTGTGTGGGACGAAGTCCGCCGGGGCTGCTAGTTTTATAATAAACTATTTAAATTAAAGCCAAAATATACAAATATCTCTTTTTAAAATTAATAAATTTTAAGGAAATCAATGTAGAAATAATAAAAAAAAATTTCGAATTTTTTCTCTTCTAAATGAATAAATTCCAGAAAATATTTTTCCATGTTGTCTATAGGCATACAAATATAAAGTATAAGCTGCACTAAAAAAAGACAAAAAAGATAAAGAAATTATAGTTAATCAAGATCAATTTACAATTCTATTTAATAAGGAAACTTCTCTTAATAAATTTAATGGAGGTGGAGCCGCTATATTACAAGAACTTAATAAAAATCATCATAAGGTTATAGAAGGTATACAATTAAATAAACCTTTATAAATTAATAAACTACGACTTCCTAATCGTTCATATGTAATATTAGCTAAACAAAATAAACCAAAAGAACATAATCCATGAGCAATTATAAAAACGTATCAACCACAAAATCCTCAATAAGTTAAAGTTATTAAACCTCTTAAAATAATTCCTATATGAGCAACAGAAGAATAAGCAATTAAAACCTTTAAATCAGTTTGAAGTAAACAAACTAGTCTAATTAAAACACCTCCAATTAATATAATTATAACTCAAATATAATTATATTTTAAACCACTAAATTGTAAAAATGAAAAAATTCTTACTAATCCATATCCACCTAACTTTAATATGATACCCGCTAAAATTATAGATCCAGAAACAGGTGCTTCAACATGAGCTTTAGGTAATCATAAATGAACTAAAAATATAGGTATTTTAACTAAAAAACCTAAAATTATTGGTAAATATAATACATCATATTTTATTATATAATTACTTATTAAAAAATAATTTAATGTTATAAAATTATTATATAAATAAAAAAATCCTAATATTATAGGTAAAGAAATCAATAATGTATAAAATAATAAATAAACACCCGCCTGTAAACGTTCAGGTTGATAACCTCAACCTAAAATTAAAAATAATGTAGGAATTAATCTACCTTCAAAAAATAAATTAAATATAAATAAATTTATTTTACTAAAACTTAAAATTAAAAATAATAAAAGTATTAAAACATTAAATAAATTACTATAATTATTAAATTTATTAATAGATTATCTAGCATTAATTATAAGAGTACAAATTATTAATCTTAATAAAAATAATCCATATGATATTAAATCATAACCTAAAAAATAAGAAATATTTACAAAATAATTAGTACAAAAATTTCATAAAATAAAACTTAATTTTACAAGGCCAGTTTATGGAAGATTTTTGTGAAAAAACAACAACAGTTTTTTAAAGGTAGAAATTATAGTACTATTTCGGAAATCACCATATTTCCTCATCAGACTTCTTTTTATTAAATTAATTAAATTTAATTTTTCATAACCACTTCTCTCAGGCTTTGAGCCCGGGAGTTCGGAGTTGCAGAGCCAATATTTTGCCACGCTAGCCGAGTTGGCTGTTGTGTTTATTTCATCTTCCTTAAACAAACTATCTACAAACAAGAGCAACTGATCTGCCGCTATTTAACTTGTTTGTGTGGTTGTTGTTTGTGTTTTATTTGCAAAATTCTGTATTCAATAAAAAGAAGTCGGATGAGGAAATGTGATGATTTCCGAAATAGTACTATAACTTCTACCATTAAAAACTGTTGCTTTTTTTCACAAAAATCATCCATAAACTGGCCTTGAGCTCAATAAAATTGTAAAATATTAACTTTTACTAGGCCAACAGAAAAATAAACAAACATTTTATAAATAAATAATAAAAAAAAGATGTAATACAATATATTCTAATCTTAAAAGTATAGAAAATAAATGTTTCCGACTTGATACAAAAACAAAACTTCCTATTAAAAATAAAAAACAAGGTAATCCTCAATATAAAATTATTATCATTAGTTTTAATAGTTTAACAAAAACATTGGTCTTGTTAAGCAAAAATAAGAATTTATCTTTTCAAAGTTCAAGAGAAAAGAATAACTTTATCATTAATCTCCAAAATTAATATTTTAAATAAACTAGATATAAAAGATTAAATTTTTTTTTTAAATTTATAATTGCGTAACAAAACTAATTTATTTACTTAAAATACATTAATTAGTAAGCACTAAACACATTTCTTTTTCTCAGTGAGACTCCTTTTGGTACATTTTCGCTTGTGGGAAGCATCGGGAAGGTATATTTGAAGCGTCCAACAGTAGTCTGCCATCATTGAAACGCTCCATCTTCCCTGGTATCTTTTTCCATCTCCTTAATAACTTGGTGAAATCGTTCACCTTACTTTTCACTCACGTCTCCTAAATTTTCTGGAAAGTAGTCGAGGTGGGAATGAAGAAGAGCTTGAAATGATTTTAACGAATTGACGATTTTTTTGTAGTTAGGATCTTTGTTATTGCCTAAAAATGTCTTTATGACCTCTTTAAAGGCAATCCACCCTTCTCTTTGATGATCCGTCATGGTTGCGAAAAATAGTGGATCAGCCATAAGCCGTCTAATGTCTGGTCCAATTAAAACACCTTACTTCAACTACAAATTGCTTCATCAATCCCAGATTTATGTGAAGCATTCGTAGGAGAACTTTATGAGGAGGCAGCAAAGTTTCATGCAGGATGTTATTTTCGCCAACTTTAAGCTCGCTCGGAGGCCAACACTTTTTGGTTCAGTAATTTGTTCGGTCTCTACTATCCCATAGACACAAAAAGCAAGGGAGATTGTTGTCCGAGCGCTATGCCTAAGATGTTGAAATCACCGCACACTTGCCAACCGTGGTCTTTATATTTTAATTTGCAAATTATCAATTCCAAGTTCTTGTACTTTTCCGTGTGGTGTACGGAATGACCGACAGGAATGGAAATATAGAAAGAAACTGTTGTGAAGCAGAACTGCTTTAAGGCTTCTTTTTGAAGAACCTTCAATATTAGTACAATAAACCAACTCGTCCTCTTGAGCACTATCTACACTATCGGAGCGCGCACGTTCAGGTTACAACATGTTTATGTTTGTTAATGCACCTCACACAGGGTGCTCCTTATTTAGAAATTATGATAGTTAATGTAAACATTTAAAAACGGTAATCAAAATTGAATTATACCTATTATTAATGACTACAAGTTAGCCAAAAGAAACCATTTTTTATAATAAAATTTTGCGTTTTGTAAAATAACCTTACGTTCTGGAATTTTTTGGGGATTTTTTTTAGTTTTCGAAACACCTAAATACATAGAAATCAGTTGGAAATATCCAGACAAAATATTTGTTGCAGACCTGTGTTATCCAACAAACCTAATAATTTTTTTCCGACTGTATTCTAACGGCGCCTCCCGGACACCGGTCCGCCTCCGGGATTAACGGTAGACTTGCTGTGGCATGGGGCTCTGCCGTAGTCGACCGTTCCCTTTCCCTTACATTTACTTCCGGCCACCAAACGGTCTCGACTCAATAGGTGGCCAACGAACCAGAACCATGGAAACAAATAAACAAAAAACCTCCGAACCCTGCACGGGTAATGCCACCGACGGACACGGCGAAGCAAAGTCCAACCATATCTCGGGAACCGCACTGACGGTGCCGAAAGTGCCTGCACGGCCCAAAACCCAACTTCGATCCTCCGCAGCGACTGGATATATGGCCCCACCCCTTGAGGGAAAGACATCCTCCGGAGGAGCCGGAAGTACTGAGCCTCCGAGGGAAAGTCGCTTCCGGTAGAAAAGCTGAGGACAATCAATCCCCCCAGGCCCACCAAGGCCTCTCCTACCCTGCACTGTTTGGTGGTCAAACAAGGGTCCTCTACGGACAAAAAACCAACCACCGCTGCGCAAAACACTGGCAAAGCCACTAACCGAAGGTCATCAACCGGCTGGAGGCTATACCGTACGCCCAACTGACGGAGGCACAGAAAGCCTCTCTCGAGTGGGCCAAGGGAGTCCTGAAGGCCAGCGAAAAGCGCTCCATAGGGAACGGCGGGAAGGACAAACCTCCCACTCGCAAGGACCAGAGAAAGGACCAGGCCTGCAAGAGAGTGCGATCTCAAGACGATACTCCGAGTGAATCAAAGAGGCACACGACTTCCTCCCTCCCGAACCATCGGTCGACGGCCATATCAGCTAAGCCCTTTAGCGAGTCTGCAAAAGAGCACCTGACGCTGGCTTTGCTCGACAAGAGCCATCGAGACGAAAATATCGGAAATATGGAAGTACGTCTTGATGGGTCTCTGCAGGGTCTATAAGGGCATACTCCTGAAGTATCCCGGCCCTGCACCAGTCGTCCGCGACGCTGGCTGGTATCAAGGGCGAATTAAGCTGGTCGCGTGCGCAGACGAGCGCGCATTCCGGCTGTATAAAGAGGCAATCTCCTCGGTGGGACAGCTGTGGCCCGGGGCAGACTTGAACGCTGTCCACAGGGACGAGATCCCTATCGGCCTCGAGCCTGGGCGTGGGTCCCAGCGGAACGATCTAAACCGCAGGAGATCCTCGAGGTCATCCGCCTTGGCAACGGAGATCTACCCGCCATTGATTGGAGGATAGTCCGAGTTGGCGAGACCAAGGAGAAGCAGCGTTACGTTGACCTCGTCATAAACGATGCTTCCACCCCAGTGCTCGCGGACTGTGGTGGGGTAATAAGCTACGGCTTCTACTCCATCACCATTAAGGTCCACAAGAGGACGGAAGGAGCCCGACAGATGGATCACCCGATTCCGATACCACTCTCACTGGCGAGGGGGCCAACAAACCGGGAGACACCTCGAGCGTCCCTAAGGCTCCGGAGCCAGAGCCACGTATAAACTTAAAAATGAGCGCCCTGAGCGCAACTGAGGACATCCAAGGCAGCTTCGGCTGCCCTTCTCTGCGACTTAGCGAAAGGGCTGAGGACATCATTCTCGTCCAAGAGCCGTGGATCGTCAGAAACAGGGTTTGCGGACTGAACTCCCATGCCTACCAAATGGTAACAGCCCCAGTAGCTGGTAGGATCAGGGCATGTATTCTTATTAAAAATGCACTTTCTTATATTCTCCTCTCTCAATACAGCGACGAAGACACAGTAAGCAAAAGCGCCCAGTTGAAAGAGAGCGTCGTCTGGTTCCTGACGAGCTACATGACCCACGACAGCCAGTCTCTCCCTCCAAAAAGACTGAAGGAAGCCATCATAGGGGCTGACAAGGAAAGACTCCCGGTCATAATTGGAGCCGACTCGAACTCACATAATGAGATATGGGGCTCAAGCTATACCAACCCTCGATGTGAGTGTTTACTTGATTTTATATTAGCAAATAATCTATATATATGCAACCGGGGGAACGATCCCACCTTCATGACCTCTGTCAGAAGAGAAGTGCTGGATATCACCATCGCATCAGGCAGCTTGTGAGAACGTCCTCCCAAGTTCTCTGTCCAGACGCTTTTATCACGGTAGGCTAGATTATCGCAAACACCTGAAGAAGCGAGTCCCTCAAACAAGAAGGTCGTTTCTCCCGGTGACTTGACTCACCGTCAAAAATAGATGCAGCGGTAGACCTCATAACAAACGCATGTAATTCTGCTTTTAAAGTCTCCTGCCCTAAGACCCTCCCGGAGGGTAAAAAGAAACCCCAGTGGTGGAATCTAGAGATTTCTAGAGGGGACGGGTCTTTGGCAACCATACAAAGACGCTCTTAAAACTTTCAAGAAAGCCATTAAGACAGCACAACGCAAATCTTGGCATAACTTCTGTAACAACATAGAAGAAAACTCCGAAGCCAATAGGCTGAGGAAGGTTCTCTTGAAAAGTGCTCCAACGATAAATTATATTCAAAAACCAAACGGAGAATGAACATCTACGTGCAAACATCTTCAAGTCGTAAGCGATTTACTGCAAAACGCTCTAAATATCGTAGCTCGCTGGTCTGTGGAATGTGGACTTATTTATTTCATCTGTACGGATTTTAAATTGGCCGCGCGGTGAAGCACTTATTTATTGTGCGTTAATTATATCTTTAATTAGTAATATTTCGCGTTATTAAATATATAAAATTGATTTTATTGGATGCATAATAGATCGAAAATATATTTTGCTTGTCATTCTGTGTAACTGTGTAGTGTACGCAGAAATTTAAGAAAATGGAATGTAAAGGCATAAGAGGAGAGACTGGTGTTCGTTGTAAGGGTGTGTGCGGTAAAGTGTACCATAAAGGCCATGCCACATAAGACTTGCTTCGCTTTACGTGACATTTGTAACTTTGTCAGAAAAGCGATAAACGCAAAAGGTATGCCACAATAAAACTTTGACAATACATACTTTTCGTTTGTTTATTGTGTGTTGTGAAAATCGCACGGAACTTATAAACATAAATATTTACATACATTCGGCATAATTATGGACATTATGGATGTGTTGTTAATAGTTCTTTTACTCCACGAAGCCTTATTATGTTTAAAAAACATATCAAGGCGGAAAATGTGGGTAAGGGAATTATATCTTTGCTTCCACCTCCTGCACGAACCGGCCACGAAGTGACTTCCACCATGCTCTGCAATGCTCCGCTATTATAAAAGAAAAAGCCTTTAGTAAATCATCACATATGTATATACATCCATATATGTATATTTAAACATTTAGTTCAGTTAAATTTTATATTTATGTCAAAAATATACAAAATTGGTAAGAGCGAACTGTCAAAGTCAGCGAAAAGATGAGAGTCGCTTTGGCGACGGTGTTGCCTATGTGGGAAATTTCGTATAATTGCATGAATTCATCTTTGCTGTCAAAGCTAAACTCTGACGTAAATCGAAGCAGAAGTTTTATGTGGCATGGCCTTAAGAGTATGGCTTGTGCGTCAATAAATGACTACTGCATGCAAGGCTTAGTAAGTTGCCCTTTTTTAAGATTTATGTGTGATGATTGCATTACATATATTTCTAATATAGATGATGCTCTCAGGCAGATAATGTCAATATCTGAAACAAATAAAATTAATCTGAGAGAGCAAAAATGTAAAGTAGAGAAAATGTTGAGTGATCAGAAAAAAGAAATTAGTGCAGCCCTAATAGACAATACTAAAAGAGACTTAAACAAAATAGATGCTTCTCTAATGAATTTTGGTAGGCTGGTAAATAAAAATAATGGTACAATAATTATAAGTGCTAATACAGCCACTGATAAAGAGAAAATAAAAAATACGTTAACGGAAAAACTAGACCAAGATAAATATAATATTGCTGAGCCAAAAGTTCATTTACCAAAAGTAATTATTGCCGATATTAGTGATGAATATAATGAAGCAGATATTGTTAAGAAAATTGTTGCTCAAAATTAAACATTAAAAAATGCCAAGTTAAAATGTTTAAAAAGCCAACGCTCAAAGAAAGAAAATAGAATGTCCTATGTTAAAGCGACAATAGAAGTAGAGCATTCATATTTTGAGGACATTCTGAAATGTAATAGAATTAATATTGGTTGGGATCGCTGTCCAGTGTACGATGACCAAACGGTAAGAAGATGTTATAAATGTTTAGGGTTTAACCATATTGCTTATAACTGTACCAAAAAACTGAGATGTAGTAAATGTATGGGGAGCATAAATTTGAAGCCTGCAGCCAGAGTACGCCATTAAATGTTTGTGGAAATTGTGTTGACGCTAATAACCAGTTAGGTTTCAAGTTTAATACTGAACACAACATTATGAGTTATGATTGTCCAGTTTATCAAAGAAATTTAAAGTTGGAAAAACAAAGGTTGGTTATTAGCAACCAAATTATAATGTAAAGAAAACAAGGTATAATTTCAAATGTATTTATTTAAACATTTGTAGTTTCCTAGCTAACAAAGCAGAACTAGAAAGGCTTATAGAAGAAGAAAATCCAGATATTGTATTATGCTCAGAAGCGTGCCTTACCTCAGATATTGGAGATGGTGAATTAAAAATTTTATTTTACACAACTACTCGATGCAACTCTCATAGTAGACATACGGGAGGTGTTGTGTTATTATTGAAAGAAGGTATCGAGTACAAAGTAAGATACAATAGATCGATAGACAAAAATGTTTGGTGTGCAATAATCCAATTAAAAAACTGTGATATTAAATGGCAAATAGGTGTATTGTACCATTCACCAAGTTCTAGTGATAGTGAATTTTTAAACCATTTAGAATCGATAGTAACAGAGGTGTGTGAAACAGGTACTAACTCCCTTATTATGGGAGACTTCAATATAAACTTAAATGTCAATTCTTATTGTTGTAAGAAACTAAACGAAATATTTGCGAGAAGTTTAATGAAACAAATTGTTAATTTCGATACTAGAATTACAGAAATGTCTAAAACAAAAATTGATCTCCTTTATACAAACGCGAAAGAAGTATCTTGCGAGAGACTAGAGCAGAATAAAATGTCTGATCATGAAACTATTTCATTCACTATTAAAGTCAATAACTCGAACCCATTACGTAGAACAATTACTACAATGTCATGGCAAAAGTATACAGTGGACAATTTAATTAACTTACTAAGAAAATGCGACTTCAGTATATTAAAAAATTTGAATGTCGATGGTATGGTAAATTATATAAACACTAGTTTAACTAGTTGCATGAGTTTACTAACGTCTGTGGAAAATAGAATTGTGAAATTGAGAAATAAATGGTATGACCAAGAATTGACGGACCTCAATAAACTTAAATACAATCTACAAATGCAAGCGATCTCAACGGGTGACTTTTCTGAATACAATAATGTTGCAAAATATTACAAAAAGCGAATAAAATACAAAAAAATTAAACATGTGGAACGAAATGTTGAGTTAAATAGTTTTGATAGTAAGTTAATGTGGAAGCATCTAAAGCAGGCGGTCAGTATAACCGACGTTAAAGATAACATTTCAATAGTAAGTGTAAAAGGCGTGATATATGAAACTCCTCAAAGCATTGCTGAAGCTTTAAACCGTTTCTTTATTGAAAGTATTATTGAGATAAATAAGGATATTGAAATTGTTGGGAGTGATGGCGAGTCGGAATCTAGGGTAACAACCAGTTTAAAAATTTGAAGAAGTTAATACAAATGACATTGTTCACATTGCCAAACAGTTTAAATGTAAAATAGGCGGAAAGAAAATATTGTCAGAAGGAGTTATAAAAGATTCAGTAACATACATGGGCCTTTTTTATGCTGACATTATAAATAAAAGTATGAAAACTGGTGTAGTGCCTAATTCATGGAAAGTATGTATCTACTATAATTCCCATAAAAAAAGTAAAAAAGTCAATGAAAGCCGAAGACCTAAGACCTATTAACACATTGCCAAACATAGAGAAAATGTTAGAGATAGCGATAAAGAAGCAACTTATTAATTATCTGGAAAATAATAAAATACTAATGAGGCTTTAGAGAAAAACACTCTTGTGAAACCGCTTTAAATTTGGTAATAGCTGGCTGGAAAGATAATCTAAATTCGAAGAAAAGTACTGTTGCAGTTTTCATTGATCTTAAGAGAGCGTTCGAAACAATTTCTAGAAATATAATGCTGGCCAAATTTTATAATATTGGTGTCAGGGATACGGAATTGCGGTGGTTTAAGAGTCTTCTCTTAAACCGCAAACAAGAAACCGTTATAAAGTCGGCAGCCTCAGAGGAAGCGTTGGTGGAAAAAGGATTCCCACAAGGATCGGTTTTGGCTCCGATTTTATTTAACATATACATTAATGATATATCTTCAGCTATAGAGCACTGCAGTATAAGATTGTTTGCGGACGATGCATTACTGGAAGTAAGTGAAACGGATATAATGATAGCTAGGGACAAAATGCAACAGGATTTAAATTCACTTTACAGGTGGCTTTGTAAAAATAAATTAAAACTGAATGTTAGCAAAACTAATTTTATGATCATATCAAGATCACTAAATAATAAAAGATGCAAATTTAATCTGAGCATAATGGGCACAAACATCGAGTAATTAAATATAATTAAATACCTAGGTATTCAGATTGATAACAAATTGAAATTCAATGAGCACATCGATTGGAAAAATTGCTAAGAAAATTGGATTCATCAAAAGATCATGCAAAAATATAAGTAGGAAATATAAAATCATGGTCTATAGATCTATTATAGAGCCTCACTTCTTATATTGGCCAACGATATTTTTTGTTGCGAATGAAACACAAGCAGATAAGCTACAGATTATGCAAAATAAGGCCATGAGATTTATTTTAAACATGTGGTATGACACCCCGGTAAAAAGGTTAGGTTAGGTTAGTGCGGTTGTCGTTACAGACACACTTAGGCTCGTGGCCCATTGTGATGCCGCATTTGGGGGTTGTAACTTCCCACGAAGGAACCACCCCCTAAAACCAATCAGTGCTTCGAAGGCACTTAAAGAGATCTCTTATTTCAATCTCCCCAAGCTCTTCCAGGTCGTTGAAGAACTGTCTGCCCATAGTGGAGAGTCTTCTTCGGGATAGAGCAGGACATTGGCACAGAAGGTGCAAGATCGTTTCTTCCTCCTCTTCGTCGTGACAGCTTCTACAGAAGTCGTACAGTCTCAGCCCTAATCGAAAGGCGTGTTTACCTATAAGACAGTGTCCTGTTATGACCGATATTACCATGCTCAAGTCGTGTTTATTTATGTTTAGTAGTTGCCCTGTGCGTTTTTCGTTGAGAGCCGGCCATAGTTGCTTCGATATTTTGCAGGTGGTTTCCTGCCGCCATCTATCGTTCGATAATTTTGTAAACCTTTCGGCTATACGAAGCTTGCAAGTTTCCAAAGGTATTCCTAGTTCATCGCATATATCTTCGGTCGAGAGCCCAGTACCGATACTCGTCGGGCTTACAATTTCCCTCTATACCGCTGTGACCTGGGACCCATGTAACCCCCGTTCGAAATGACTCAGCGCGGCATTTCATAGCCACAATGGAGGTCGTTGATTGCTTTGTGAGAGATTTTATTGCCGCCTGGCTGTCAGTGAAAATGTAGATATCAATCAAGGGTATCGTATCACATTTTACCAGTTGTGTGGCTTTATATATCGGAAGCTATAGGAGATCCCAGGAATATACACTTTCACCAACATTTCCCTCAAGCTTTGATCCATCTGTGTATACATGGATGGACTCGCTATTACCAACTGCGTTCAGTTTCCACTCTTCCTTTGAAGGTAGGAGGGTCGTAAACGCCGTGGTGAGGGTAGCGGCCGGAAGCGCATAATCCACCAGACCAGCAAGCTCCAAGAATTCCGCTAGTATCTTGCCGTGACCGTAGGTACTGTTTGACCATTTCTTTAGGATGTTTAAGCGTATCGCCGTAGCACTTGCTACCTGTTTGGCAAGCAGGTCTATCGGAAGTAGATTTAGTACGGTATATAGTGACTTCGATGCTTTTGTTTTCATCGCACCAGTTATGAGAATGGACGCCAGTCTCTGAAGTTTATCCATCATTTTAAAGTTTACACCTGTCTGGAGGGATTCCCACCATACTACTATGACGTAACATAGGATCGGCCTGATCACCGCTGTGTACAACCAGTATATAATTCTTGGTTGCATTCCCCACCTTTTCCCAATTGTCCTGCTGCAGGAGTAGAGAGCTCTTGTCGCTTTACGCACTCTGTCTTGGATGGCTGGCTTCCAGTTAAGCTTCCTGTCCAAAATGAGTCCCAGATACTTGGTATGTTCCTTTACTACGAGGGTGTTTCCCCCTAGAGTTTGTTTTGTGCTTCCTAGAGAAGAGCACCAGGTCCGTCTTTGATGCATTAACTCCAAGTCCTCGGCTACTGCACCACAGAGTTAAGCTATTTAACGATCTTTGAAGCAGGTCCGTTATTGTGGAGAGGTGTTTGCCAGAGATTGCTATGACGATGTCATCCGCGTATGCAATTATTTTGCCACCCGCCTCTTCGAGTTTTTGGAGGAGCCCGTTTACGGCTACATTCCAGAGGAGTGGTGAGATTACTCCTCCTTGAGGCGTTCCTCGGACTGGGTACCTCCTAGGGGTAAACCCACTTAGCTCAGCGCTCAATTCTCTTCCAACAAGCATACGCCCAATGAGCGAGGCCAGTGAGTTATTCACCCCAAGGTTGACCAGTGATGAGGTGATCGCCACCGGAGAGATGTTATTAAAGGCACCCTCGATGTCTAGAAATGCAGCTAGGGTGTATTCCTTGTAATGCAGTGATCTCTCAATCGTATTGACTAGGGAGTGTAGCGCTGTTTCCACTGATCTTCCTTTGCTGTAGGCATGCTGCGCGGTGGTAAGTCCACTGCCAATATTAACTCTAATATGTTCGTCTAGTAACCGCTCAAACGATTTGAGTAAGAAGGACGATAGACTAATTGGTCTAAAGTCTTTCGATCTCGTATGGGTTGTTCTACCTCCTTTAGGAATGAAGACTACTTTTACCTCTTCCCATCTCCGTGGTATATGGCTATACCGTAACACCGTCTCGTAGACGTGTACGAGTATAGGCGCAATTAGCTCCGAAGTGTTCTGAAGGTCGGCAGGAATGATCCCGTCTAGTCCAGGGAATTTAAAGGGCTGAAAGCTGCCAAAGGCTCGTTTTATTTTCCCTTCGTTTATACTGAGCATGGAGAAATCGTTGTTGCTCTCAGGTCGAGTACAAGCTATGTTGACTCTGTTTTCCAAGCACCCTGGAAAGTGTGTTTGCATTAGGAGTTCTTATGTTTCGCCGCTGTTTGTTGTCCAATCTCCGTCATCTTTTATAAGATAGCTTATATTGCTTGGACTCATCGATTGTACTTTCCTTAATCTGCTGGCTTCCGAAGTGCTTTCTATCTTCTGACAGAAGTCTCTCCAGGAGGATTGTTTAGCGCTTCTTACTGCATACTGAAAGCGCCGTTGACTATCCTTAAAATCATTCCATGAGTTTGTTAACTTGGCCCGGTTGAATTTTGTTCTGCATTCTTTTCGAAGAGTTGCAATTACAGTCGACCACCATGGAGGTTTCGATTTCTTACTCGCTGTCCTTATCGGACAGGCTTCCTTAACGGCCCGTTGGAAGGCTTTAGTTACATCGTCTACGACTTTGTGAAGTTGATGCTCTGAGTCTATTTGGCAATTTAGACCATTAATATTGTTGGAAAAGGTTGCTTTAAACTTTTCCCACTTGGTTTTCTTCGGTTTAGGAACGGTTTTCGCTCTTTTACCGGTATAGCTAATTTGTAGATCACATACATATGATCCGAGAGTGAAGACTCTTTCGAGACTTTCCAGTCATGCAGAAGTTCTGCCCCCTCCCCATTGGCACATGTAATGTCGACGACTTCCCTCCTATTTGAAGTCACGAAAGTGGGAGTATCTCCTACATTGCTAACCTGTAAGTTATTACACATAATGAATTCAAAGATTGACTCACCCCGTTCATTTGTGTCTGAGCTGCCCCAGATATGATGGTGTGCATTTGCATCAGCTCCAATGATTAGCGGGGTGCTGCGCTTGTGCGCTTCCGTTGCCGCATATCTTATTGGCTCAGGTGGAGGTGGTGTTTCCGCGTCGTGCGCCATGTACGAGGACGCCAGCCAAACTGTCCTACCGCCAGACTCAACTGCCATGACAACATTGTCCGCATCACTGAACTGTATTAAAAGAAACACATTAATACACTTCCTTATCAATATCCACGACCTGGGTTTACCTTTGTCTGTTACATAGATCAACTTGTATTCCTTACTGCTCAATCCGCATACCCGATCTTTTACGACCCAAGGTTCTTGGATAAGCGCGACATCCTCTTCACTTTCAGTGAGACAGAGGAGTAGTGCGGCCGAGGCCGCCTTGCTGTGGTGAAGATTAATTTGTATTATCCCCACCATCAGCAGTGTTGGGTGCTTCTCTCCACCCGACTACGGTCTGGTTGGCGTCCTCCTCATCGGATATGGGAGGGAGGTCCTCTGTCTCCTCCACCATTACAGTGTCGGAAAGGTCAGAGAAGTCTCCCAGCCCTTCCTCCAAACTAACTCTTCTGAAGAGTTCGCCCACCATACCAGAGTTGGATGTTGCGTCGTTCTCTAGGACATTTTGCGCCGCACAAACATCGAGGAATTAAATATAATTAAATACCTAGGTATTCAGATTGATAACAAATTGAAATTCAATGAGCACATCGACTACGTTGTTGGAAAAATTGCTAAGAAAATTGGATTCATCAAAAGATCATGTAAAAATATAAGTAGGAAATATAAAATCAAGGTGTATAGATCTATTATAGAGCCTCACTTCTTATATTGTCCAATGATATTTTTTGTTGCGAATGAAACACAAGTAGATAAGCTACAGATTATGCAAAATAAGGCCATGAGATTTATTTTAAACATGTGGTATGACACCCCAGTAAAAAACATGATTGATAAATTAAAGTGGTTGAGCGTCAAACATCTAATTTTTTATCATAGTATGAAATTTGTTTTTAATATTAAGATTGGTAACCTACCAGAGTATCTGAGTGAAAAAGTTAATTATGTTAATGAAACTCACTCCCATGGAGTGAGGGAGAATAATAACTTTAGATTGCCTCTTTTTAAAACAGAAATAGACAAGCAAAATATATTTTGTAAAGGTTTAAAAAGTTACAATGAACTTCCTGATTATATAAAGAACAGTAACGATTTCAATAATTTTAAAAATAGTCTATTTCAATACAGCCGAACCCTTCCTCTAAGATGAAATTTTTCCTTTTTGTTTGTTCACGCTAAACCAAACGCATCGATTATCTGAGGGAAAGAAGCCAATATGGGAGAGGTAGGATTTGCTTTTATATAACATATATACCTAGCGGGACTAACCTCATGCTGTCACCCATGTTGACCGAAAATATAAAAGAAAATAATATAATATAATATGATCAAAGTGCTATTTAAGAATGACAACTTACAACTGCAACAAGACCTCGGCTGTCTCTGCAGATATTTAACTCGGCATCCATAGCGCTTTGATAATAAAGTAATAGTGAAGTGAGACTAACACTGTCCACTGTAATGATCAAATGGAAGAGGACCTGTACCAATTGTCTGATGGCATGAATTATATTAAATATTAAAATAATATTGAGATGAGACTAGCACTGTACATTGTACTAATGAGCGGAATCAAATAACGCGATGTTTGCTGATGGCCATTTTCTCTGTATTGAGTCCTCGTCAGTCTCAAAATACCCTAACAGTATCCGCCAAAAAAAGCAGTAATAAAGAATTCGAAAACCAAAGCATAGTTATATTTTTTAATTATAATTACTTATAATGAATTTTATTTATTATACTGTAATTACATATCGCTAGCTTAGAGTGCAAAGGTGCCAACTGCACTTTTTGAAATTTTTCAGTAGAGACAAAACATTATATAAAGAAATAAACATTACATTTTGCAAATTTTTTTGAATGCAATTTTATTTGTTTTGTTGTTACTTACATACATATACAGTAAGCAAAAAAATAAAAAAATAAATAGTATTTCTGATTTAGAGGAACTTTTGTCATTTAGCACTTTTTCTGTTGCTTTTTTTGATTTGTGCATATCATTTAGCACCTTTTCTATAAAATATAGTTCAAACATATTTCTTATATGATTTAAATAATATGACTTTATTTGTGTTTTTAATTCCGCAAGCATATAATATTTATTGTAAAAAAATAAATTTGTATTGTATACAGTCTTACTTCGTTGCTGTGACTTAAATTAACTTTAATTCAATAATAAAAAATAACTTTTTTAGGTTTTTATCACATGAAATCAAGTTTGCAGACTTATTTCGTTGCTGCTTTTATAAAATAAAGTAAAAACATATGTAGCACCTACATTGAAGAAATACATTTGTATATACATATATTACTCGTGAGGTAATTCGTCATAAAATTGGTGGTGAACTTTCGGCAGGATCATCTTTAAATATTGCAAGTCTTCATATTTTCTAGTTGTAATTTTTTTTCTCTCGCTGTGAAGTTGCGGTAAATCAGACCAATCTAACGGAGAAATAGTTGTATTTATTCTTTGAGGATAAGCTTGCCAGGAATTTGGGAATCTTAATTTGTAAAACATTTCTTTTTCTGCTGTATATTTAATCGCACGAATATCAGTGACTTTGGTATCACCTTTTTCCCGGCCAGGACGAATAGTGCGACTCCATAACCAGCAAAGAATCCAAAAAAGAGTCCAAGCATTTTCGATCATTTGAAAATTCTGTCATCGGTACTGTATTTGAATTAAAATTACTAGTTACAGGCCACTTTACCATATTCAGCATTGCGTGTCTGCCAATGTCCAGTGTATTTAAAAAGAATTTCTGCACACACGGATATTCTTATTATCAATTTTTAGGTAATATTTTAAAGTTGACTTCTTTTTGGTTGTTCTCTTCACGGTTTACGCGTCTAACTGGTAAGGTACTTTGAATCAAGTTATTAAGTAAATTCGCTTTTCCTTCATGTTCATGCTCAAAAATTGTTTAAATAGTCGACCTCTTTCGTTGTCAGTGATTTGCGTGATTTACCACTTTCTCTGCGATATTTGTTTTGAGTGCTCATCCAATTTGCGTGTTTAACTTGCACTCTCTTCTTGCGCTTTTTGGATTTGACAGGAATGTCTATGGAATAATTTGACTCGCTGTGATAACCATAAGGCACGAGTCCTAGAACACCATCTTCTTCATTATTGCCAAAAGGGTCAATATTTTTGCTGTTGTCAATTGCTTGTAAAGCAGTGTTATTATTTTCGCCGTTTGCCATAGAGACCTTTTAATAAATGTACTAATACTTTAGTTAATTTTTGTAAAACAATAATTAAAATATGTTACCTGTTGCATCTGAAATAATATTTAAAACTGAATAAATCAATTTGTACGGAGCGCGAACGAGCAAACAGCAAAATTTAGCACAAAGCACATAGGTTTATTGAACATAGCGCGCGCTTTTTGATAGCTATGTAGATGGCACTTTTGCGCATCAACACGAAACCCTATGAAAAAAAAGAGTCACCACTGTTTTTTTGTTTTTAAAAGATGTATTTTTTAATCTTTTTTTGTTCTGCATTAAAATCTCAATTTTGTAAAAAAGTGCAGTTGGCGCCTTTGCACTCTAAGCTAGCGATATGTATAATGGATATTGTTTACAGTTTGTTGTTTTATGATATACAAAATCAAATGAAATGAATTAAGTGATTCTATAGTGTAAGTATTAGGCTTAGAAAGCCGTAATAATAAATAAATAAATAAATCCCACCAAGACCGAAGCAGTGCTCTTTACAAGGAAATACAAAATTCCCGTCTTCGAACTACCATCGTTAAACGGAGTGGTTCTTACTCTCTCAACCGAGGTCAAATATCTCGGAATTATACTAGACAAAATACTCTACTGGAGGCGGAACATCGAATACCGCTCCAAGAAAGCTATTGTTGCTCTATACGCCTGTAAGACGGCCGTGGGGATAAAAAGGGGTATAAAGCCCCACATTGTACACTGGATGTACACAGCTGTGATAACACCCATCCTCTTCAACGGGATCGTCGTATGGTGACCGGCATTGAGCAGGACTCTTACCAGAGCCAAACTTAAACGGGTCCAGAGGGCAGCCGCAATGCTTACCACGGGAGCACAGCCCTCTACACCCACCAAATCTCTGGAAATAATGTTAAATCTCCCACCGGTGGATCTCTAAGGTAAATTTCAGGCGGCCTGCAGTGCTGCTAGGCTAAATGCGACCCTTCCGTGGAGAAATCTTAACTACGGGCAAGCAAAGGTCCTGGAAACTCTGCCCGCCAACCCAATGAGGTTGGATTACATTTTACATTCTCCATTCTCTGGAAACAGATTCTCCACAAGAATCCCAGAGAATAGCGAATGGATAGGTATCATGGAACTGGATCCAGGATCGACGGCTGTATACACAGATGGTTCCAAGTTAAGGTGGGCATCGGAGACGCTGTGGTCGAGTTGGTAGCGGTGCGACCTATAACTTGATATGCCGGTGAGTTCGAGGTTTAAATCTCAGTCAGGGCAAGCAAAATCTTTATAATAGAAAAAGTTTTTTCTAATAGCGGTCACCCCTCTGCAGGCAATGGCAAACCTCTGATGGTATTTCTGCCATAAAAAAGCTTCTCATGAAATACATCTGCCGTTCGGAGTCGGCACAAAGCTGTAGGTCCCTCCATTTGTGGTATAATATAAAGACGCACACCCCAAATGGTAGGAGAAGCTCGGCCAAACACTGAGCTATATAGTGTACGCACCAAAAATTATTATTATTATCGGAGCCCACCTGCCACATTACCAGACAAATCTGGCCAGAAGCCGATGAGAAGCGCTCTAAAGCTCTCACTATGCTTGGCCGCTCCTCTCTCAGATAAGTAGTTGGGGTGATAACCGGGCACTGCCTCATGGGCACGCATGGGGAAAGGCTAGGTTACCCAACAAACGATTTTTGCCGCAGTTGCCGAAAGAGGAGGAGGTGGAGAGTATTGAGCACTATCTCTGCCACTGCCCCGGCCTGACCAAGACGCGCAGTAAAGATTTTAAAAGTTACTTTCTGGACTGTTTAGCTGACTTGAACTCGCAAACATTTCCAACTTTCTACTCTACATTAAGCGCACAGGATGGTTCAATTTCTGAAAGAAGGGAGGGAGGGAATGCATGGCTTATGCCAGTGGTGTCACAATGGGCCTAAGTGTGCCACCGTGCTCCTGTGCGGTGGCAGCCACCCTAACCTAACCTAATCACTATTTTATTAATAAATTATTTATTAACATCATTAATTGCAATAGTAAAAATTACTAAATTATTCTATGGTCCTCTTCGATTAACACACTAACTAATGAATAAACCCTTACGAACCAAACATCCTTTACTTAAAATTGCTAATAATGCTTTAGTTGATTTACCAGCACCTATTAATATTTCAACTTGATGACATTTTGGATCTTTATTAGGATTATATTAAACAATTCAAATTTTAACAGGATTATTTCTTGCAATACATTATACAGCAGATATTAATTTAGCTTTTAATAGAGTAAACCATATTGCCGAGATGTAAATTATGGTTGGTTATAACGAACTTTACATGCAAACGGAGCATCATTTTTTTTATTTGTATTAACTTACATGTAGGTCGAGGTATATATTATGGATCTTATGTTATTTACACCAACATGGCTAGTAGGAGTTTTGAGGTACAATATCTTGTTGAGGAGCAACTGTTATTACAAATTTAGTGTCAGCAATTCCATATCTAGGGATTGATTTAGTGCAATGAGAATGAGGGGGATTTGCCGCAGATAACGCAACATTAACACGATTTTTTACATTCCACTTTATCTTACCATTTAATGTACTTGCAATAACGTTAATTCACCGTATATTTTTACATTTAACAGGATCTAATAATCCAATTGGATTAAATTCTAATATTGATAAAATCCCTTTCCACCCATAATTTGTTTTTAAAGAAATTGTAGGATTTATTATTATAATTAAATGTTTATTATTATTAACATAAATTAATCCTTATTTATTAGGAGACCCAGATAATTTTATTCCAGCAAATCCTTTAGTTACACCTATTCATATTCAACCAGAATGATATTTTTTATTTGCATATGCTATTCTACGTTCTATTCCAAATAAATTAGGAGGAGTTATTGCTTTAGTTTTATCAATTGCAATTTTAGCTATTTTAAAATTTTATCATTTAAGAAACTTTCGAGGTATTCAATTTCACCAAATTTATAACATTTTATTTGGAACTATAGTAATTACGGTAATTTTATTGACATGAATTGGAGCACGACCTGTAGAAGACCCTTATGTAAGTTATCGTAAATAAGTTCTCACGATAACATTTTCGTCAACAACAACATCTTGTTGACGCAACCCCACTCAGGGTGGTTGCACCTAACGATTCCACACGCGCAACCATGTCAGCAGAATTGCGCTCACACGGTTTGGCTGCACCGAATATTCTACACGCGCGGCCATGTCAGCAGAATTGCGTTCGCACGGACTGGCTGCACCGAATGCTCTACACGCACAGCCATGTCAGCAGAATTGCGTCCGCACGGTAGAACGCTAGCAGAACAGCAGCAGCGCAGCGCGAAGCCGTGGGCTAGGTGTAAGCTAGGGCACGATTGTAAGTTCAGTTTGAAAAACTCATTAAAGACAACAGCTAGTGCGCTGTAGAAAAACAATCGAATAAAATTAAATCGTTTTATTTGTACTAGCTGGACAAATTTTAACAGTAATTAATTTTTTTTTAAATATTTTAATTCCATTAATTAATAAATGATGAGATATTTAATTAATTAGTAAATGAGCTTGAATCAGTTTATGTTTTGAAAACATAAGATAGAGATTTAAATTTATATTAACTTTACTAAAAAAAATTAACAACATAAAATATAATAATAATAATTTAAGCCCAATAAAAAAAATAAATAAATTAAAGAAAAGGGTAAAGACTACTTTCAAGCTAAATATATATATTTATCATAACGAAATCGAGGTAAAGTTTCACGAGTTCAAATAAATGTAAAAGAAATAAAAGTTAATTTAACATAAAATATTAAATTAAATAAATCAGAGCCTAAAAAAATTACACAAAATAATATTCTTATAAATAAAATTCTTGCATATTCAGCTAAAAGTAATAAGAGCAAATCCTCCTCTTCTATATTCCTTATGAAATCCAGAAACTAATTCAGATTCACCCTCAGCAAAATCCAAAGGAGTTCGATTAGTTTCAGCTAAACAAATACAAAATCAAACAAGTCTTATAGGAAATAAAATAATAATAAATCAAATATAATTTTGATAATAAAAAAATCGAATATATTATATCTACCAATAAGAATAATAAAAAATAATAAAATTAAAACTATTCTAACTTCATAATAAATAGTTTGAGCTACAGCCCGTAACCCACCTAATAAAGCATAATTAGAATGAGAAGACCAACCAGCAATTATAAATAAATAATAAACCTGAATTAAAAGAATATAATTTTACAAATAAAGGCATGCATAATCACACTAACAAAGAAATAAATAAAGAAAAAATAGGAGAAAAATAATAAGAAATATAATTTAATAAAATTAGATGTTTGTTCCTTAGTAAATAGTTTAATTGCATCACAAAAAGGTTGAGGAATTCCTATTAAACCAACTTTATTAGGTCCTTTACGAATTTGAATATATCCTAATACTTTACGTTCTCATAAAGTTAAAAAATCTACTAACGCACAAACCACCAAAAATATTCTACTTACAAAAAATAAAATATGTTCTATAAAAACAAGTAATATTTGTAATAAAAATTACATAATTAAATTCTAAATTTATAGCACTAATCTGCCAAAATAGTATATTAATAATATTCAATAAATAAAATTTTATAATTATAATATTTGGTCCTTTCGTACTAAATTATTATTATTTTTTAAAGATAGAAACCAACCTGGCTTACGCCGGTCTGAATTCAAATCATGTAAGAATTTAAAAGTCGAACAGACTTTATATTTAAACAGCTACACCTAAAATATTACGTTGTTATTCCTAAAGTAACTTAATCTTATAATCGTTATTAACGGATCAATAAATCATTAATAAATGATATTATAAAATTAAAAGTTTATTAAATTTTAATATCACCCCAACAAAATATTATATAGTATAAAAATAAAATATCTCAATAAAAATTAATTACTTTTAAAAAAACTTTAGCTTTTTAACTAAAATATAAAATTCGATAATAAATTTAAATGAAACAGATTATACTTCGTCCAACCATTCATACCAGCCTTCAATTAAATACTAATGATTATGCTACCTTTGCACAGTTAAAATACTGCGGCCATTCAAATAAATTCAGTGGGCAGGTTAGGCTTTTTATATGATAAAAAAAGACATGTTTTTGTTAAACAGGCGCGAATAAAATTTGCCGAATTCTTTATATAAACTTATCAATCTAAATTATTTTAACAATATAATATACTAATTTTATCATTATTAATTAACAATTTTTAATTAAATAAAAATTTTTATAGAAAATAAAAATATAAATAAATAACCAAATAGTTAATAACAAGCTTACAAATGATAGCTAATTCTATACATTCATTTTTAATAATAATTATTAATTTTTAATAATTTTTAAATTAAATCTCTTAAAATATTCAAATAATAAATATATATTTTTTAAAAATAAAATTAAAATTTAAATTTTGTAAATTAAATTTATTTCTAAAAAAACTAGATACCTTTATAAACGAATAACATTTCATTTCTAATAATTTATTTAAAATAATATGACACATTAACTTTTATAAATTATTAACTCTTATAAAATCGAAGGTACAATAAATTAAATTTTCTTTAAAAATAAAAATTTTTCAATTATTTCCATAACCTTTCACAGTACTTAATAAACTATTATTAATATTATTTTTCATTAAAAATTAATAAAACACTAAAATTATATAACTATTTTTAATAAATTATAAATAAATAACAATAAATAAATATTAACTATCAATTTATATTGATTTGCACAGAAGTATTTTCAATGTAAATGAAATACTTTACTAAGTAAATAAACTTTAAATTGTCATTCTAGATACACCTTCCGGTACATCTACTATGTTACGACTTATCTTATCTTAATGATAAGAGCGACGGGAGATATGTACATATTTTAGAGCTATAATCAAATTTTTAATCTTTAAGATTTTACTATCAAATTCATTTTTACTAAACATTTAAAATTTAGATTCATTTAAATATATTTATTGTCACCCATCTCTACTTAAACTACACCTTGATCTGATATAAATTCTAATAAAAATTATAGAAAATTATTATTCTAATAAAATATTCTGATAACGACGGTATACAAACTGAAAACAAACTTAAGTGAGGTACATCGTGGATTATCAATTACAGGACAGGTTCCTCTGAATATACTAAAATACCGCCAAATTCTTTAAGTTTCAAGAACATAACTAATACTACCTTAATGTTTAGTATTTACATTTTAAATAATAGGGTATCTAATGGTGGCCGCTGTGGTCGAGTTGGTAGCGGTGCGTACTATTACTCGATATGCCGGTGAGTTCGAGCTTTGAATCTCAGTCAGGGAAAGCAAAATCCTAATCATAGAAAAAGTTTTTGCTAATAGCGGTCACCCCTCAGCAGGCAATGGCAAACCTCCGAGGGTATTTCTGCCATGAAAAAGCTTCTCATTAAATACATCTGCCATTCGGAGTAGGCACTAAACTGTAGGTCCCTACATTTGTGGTATAATATAAAGAAGCACACCACAAATGGCAGGAGAAGCTCGGCCAAACACTGAGCTATATAGTGTACGCGCCAAAATTATATTATTATATTATGTATCTAATCCTAGTTCATTAATAAAATTTTTAGGCTTATATCATTTAAATAAAAAATTTTAAATTTAAAAATTTCACCTAATAAATTTATTTATATTTTATTATAATAAAATTTAACTTACACTAAAAAGAATTGAATTTGTATTATTTGTGTAACCGCGGCTACTGGCACAAATTTAGCCAATCCTTAATGAAATTACTATTTATAAGTTTCCTTAATTAATAAAATTATTTATTGAGATTATAATAAAATTTATATATTACTTAAATAAATAAAAATTCATGCAATAACTTACATATAAAATAAATCAATAACAAAATTAAAAGCCAAAATAATATTTAATATTTAAATAAAATAATTAAAATTTAATTTAATTTAAATATAAAATTTAATAATAATAACAATAATTAAATAATAAAATATAAATACGTATTTAAATATGATGTATGTTGGAACGATTTTCCGTCATCCCTTGTCAAATTTGGTTTTGTGACATACCGTTCAACGGAACGAAAACGACACTGAAGATGGCACAACGCCGAAACCGGTATGTCACAAAACCAAGTTTGACAAGGGATGACGGAAAATCGTTCTAACATACATCAAACTTCCACCCTGTCGGAAAATCAGAAGAAAATCAAAATATATTTATATATGAATAAAATTAATTAGTAATTAAATAATTTCTATTTTATTTTTTGTTAATAAAATTTATGATATAATAAATTTTTATAAAATATTATATGTTATATTAACTAATATTTATATTAGTAACATTTCATATTTAAAAAAAAAGTTAAAATAATATTATTACTAAATCAAAATCATTAGTAATTCCTCATAGCCAATAAACTGAGTCCCCTAATCAAATTTTATTTATTTTAATTTTTTAATAAAAACTTTAATTCTCTTTTATATAAAATTTAAATTATAATTATAAAATAAATAATTATAGACAAATACCTTGTTCGAGAAGAAAATTTATTTCGCGTTTGGCCCTAGCAAGTTTATCACCAGCTAGTCGTCAAGCTCGATCGGCTATGGGAGCGCCTTTTGTTTCGATATAATGCATAACAGTCTAACCTAATATAAACGGTTTGCGTTTTGGGACGCACGCACGCAAAATTTTTAACCACGGCCACCCCAAAATGATTTGCGTGCATTTGCATTACAGAGTTGCATGGCTGTCAAATATGTAAATTGACAATTTATTCAGAATTTAAATTTTAATGTGTAACGATTTCAAATGAACGCTTCAGAAGATATTGAAAATTTTGCTGTTTTGTGGGCGATTGGCACCGAAGAAGGGGTAATAGGGAAATATTTAAAACTCGTGCCGAATGCGGATTGCAAGCTACTGGATTTGAGATATTGGTTTCCAAAAGTCCCGATTTGTTTTTCAAATCAATTTGAATGATTTACGACTCATTCAACGTTTTATTACAATTGGTGAAACCGTATTTAACTAAACAGTCACGAAGACCATCAATAGACTCCGAGCAACGTTTTTTTATCACCTTGTTGTAAGTATATTTTTATACTTACATTGGTCAAAAACTAAAACATTCAATGTTTAGTTTTCTATGATACGGTAACCAACCCGTGTGGAGCCATGGGTTACGGCTAATAGGGAGGCAGCTTTAGCGGAGCCACTCCGACATATTCGGTTTAAGGGTCCACTAAAGTACGCAGCGTGTGTTCACCAGGAGGTGCGGCTGCTAGCGGGCGTCTCTCTTGGAGCAAGCGGCTCGCTATATAAACGAATTTAAAATTTCAACCCCGCCACGTAAAAAAACAACTTCCAATGAAAACGATGACAAAGCCTCGGACAGGACACCCCTTAGATGATGACGATAACGGCAAACGTTTTAAGGACAATGATTTGAGGGCATGCACCTGGAATGTCCGAACCCTTAATTGGGAACGCTGCCCCCAACACGATATAAAAATCGTGCTAGGCGATTTTAATGACAAGGTGGGAAATGAGGGCATCTTTGGTTCCACAGTCGGAAAACGTCTGATAACGGATTGAGACTGATCGACTTCGGCGGGGCCCAAAACATAGCAGTCTGTATTTCCAGGTTCCAGCGTAGGAGCATACATCAGGCTACGTGGCTGTCTCCAGATGGTAAGACACGAAACCAAATCGACCATGTTGTAAACGATCGGCACGATCTGAGGAGCCAACATCGACTTGGACCACTATCTTGTCGCAGCCAAGATACGCACGCGTCAAAGGGCGTGCGGAAATGCACACAAGGAAAACTCGGCTTCGGAAAGCTGCAGACGGCCACGCACTTCGCTACTCGACTCGCACTCCTGATCTCTGAGAGCTCTAATCAACGCAGCGATATTTCAGAGCAATGGAATCGCATCTCTTGCTCTTTACGTACCGCCGCTGAACAATCTATTGGTTTTCAGTGAGCCCGGAAAAACTACTGGTACGATGAGGAATGTCGCGTTGCCACGGAACGAAAAGATGCTGCATACAGGGCCACGTTGCGATCGGGCGCAACGCGAGCCTTGCGGGAGAGATATCGTGAGTTGAAGAAGGAAGCGAGACGCATTTCTCGAGAGAAGAAGAGAAAGGCCGAAATGCGTGAGTAGATAAATAAATAAGGATCGCACTACGACCAATTGGTCTATTGTGCGAGAGTGCGAAGAGCTTGAAATGCTAGCGAACAAGAAAAGCGCCCAAAAATTCTTTCAGAAAGTACGACGGCTAAAAGAAGGTTTTAAGACCGGAGCGAATTCCTGTAAGAACGACAACGGCGACCTGGTGACTGACGTTCATAATATACTTAGTTTATGGAGAGAGCACTTCTCCACACTTATTAGTGGAAGTAGCAGAGACCCCCTGGGATAAGATGATGATCCCGAAACCCCAATAAATGACGACGGAATTCATGTTCCCTTACCCGACTGTGACGAAATCCGTATAGCAATAGCCTGGCTAAAGAACAACAAAGCGCCCGGAGTTGACGGGCTGCCAGCCGAGCTTTTCAAATACGGTCGAGAAGAGTTGGTAAAGCGCATGCACCAGCTTATATGCACAGTATGGTCGGACGAATGCATGCCTACTGATTCTAACCTAAGTGTACTTTGCCCAATCCACAAGAAGGGAGATACTGCAATTCGCGCCAACTATCGTGGTATCAGCCTTCTTAACATCGCATATAAGGTTCTGTAGAGCGTATGGGGTGAGAGACTAAAGCCCACCGTCAATGAACTGATTGGACCTTATCAGTGTGGCTTTAGACCTGATAAATCTACTATCGAACAGATATTCACAGTGCGCCAGATCTTGGAAAAGACCCAAGAAAGAAGAATCGACACGCACCATCTTTTTGTCAACTTCAAAGCCGCTTTCGACAGCACAAAAAGAAGTTGCCTTTATGCCGCAATGTCTGAATTTGGTATCCCCGCAAAACTTATACGGCTATGTAAAATGACTTTGAGCAACAACACCAGCTCCGTCAGGATTGGGAAGGACCTCTCCGAGCCGTTTGATACTAAACGAGGTTTTGGACAGGGTGACTCTTTGTCGTGTGACTTTTTGAACCTTATGCTGGAGAAGATAATTCGAGCCGCTCGAACTAAATCTAACGACGTAGATATAGTGCAGCGAATTAAGATCCAGCGGTTCCGCTGGCTTGGTCATGTCGTTCGAATGGATGAAAGCGCTCCAGCTCTGAAAGTATTCGACGCGGTACCCGCCGGGGGTAGCAGAGGAAAACGGAGGCCTCCTCTGCGTTGGAAAGACCCGGCGTTAAGGGAGTTAGGTACGCTTGGTATTTTCCAGCCTCTTAAAATAGAGGCCCCCAGCTTCCGCACAGCCTCGATCAATTTACAGATTGTAAAGAAAAAATAAATTATTAGTTAATTTTGAAAAAACCATTAAATATTAATAACTTGCCTCCATATCCGCGCCAAATACCAAATGTTTTTTTACAAATGAATGCAAACGTCGATAACACAAACGTCAAATCGGAACGTCACGCAAAACTCAAATTGGAAATTGAGTTAGCTTCTGACGCAGGCCGTTCAATTTGGGTTGCTCGCATACAAGTTGTATGAGCATGAGAAACTTTTGACAGTAAATGGCCGGAGTGCGTGAATATTAGGTTAGGCTGTAACAGAATGAACGCTGTCTACTTCATTAAACTTACGTGTTGTTTTTGTTATATCTGCGAATTGCGTCAGTAGACCTCTAAAATCGTTGGCTTGTGTGTCGGCTATAATAAATGGCAAATTAAATGTTCGCCGCAGTCCCAGATACAGTTAAAGCACATGGTTACCGTAGGTGTGGATAACCGTCTGATTAGCTGCATAAAGCTCTAGCGCATTTGATTTAACTGCCATCTTGACTGGAATGACAGAAACTTTTAAACCCGAATCGACGAGGAACTAAAATCGCTTGAGGCGATCGTGGGCATGTAAACACTGGGTGTGATGGAGCTGCAATTCGGTCGACAATTGTGTGCTTTGTCGCCAAATTTTGCATGAAAACTACATATGTGAGCTGCACTTGGCTTGATGTTGTTGCTAGGAGAACGACCCTTAGACGAAGAACGTTGGGAAGGATTTCGTTTTAAAATTTTGATATCACCTTGAATTTGTTCAAGCGATTTGAATGTGTTGGTGATTTCAGCTAAAGGTGAACTCTCATTAGCTAAGGCTTGGGTGCTTGAAGATACTATTTAGCTGCGTGTGCAGCTATGACGTGAATGGGGTTTGCATTAACAGCTTCTCACATTTTGTCGGCGATTTTAGCTAGTTGCTCGAGATTATCTTCTTTCCACACAGTTAATAGTGGTCGAACAGAACTTGGCACCTGCCCTAAAACAACGTTCGTATGACTGCTGCACTCCCCGAGTCGGATGCAGGACGTTTCATGTGCAATAACATTTCAGATGGCTTCATACCCGCAGTATCACCCCCTTGCAACACCCGTCGGGATTCAGAATATTTTGCAAGTAACCTGCCTATGAGAATATTTTAGCGATTATCTGCACGCGGATCTGTTATTAAATCTTTGACGGTTAGCAAAATGTCGAGCTCCAGGTTAATCGTAACACCGACGAATTTGTCGATATATGATGTGATATCACTGAGTCGAATTGCTCGCTCTAGCTGAGCAAACCATAGCTGAGGATTATGTTTCTTGAAGCATGCACACGTTGCCAACTTGCACGCGAACTCTGCGGAATTATTGCATTTAATGCTGTTATGCACCGTCTGCAGTTGGTATTTTACGTCGTCATTCATTACGCTGTCCTGGTAAAATTCCTCGTTGATTTCACGAATGTTCACAGAATTTTGTTGCAACAAATTGTATGTAAAAACTTTCCACAGAGAATTTTGCAGCAAATGTACGCTTTTGCGAACAAAATGAATGCAATATCATACATTATGTACATCATATATGTATGTACTTATGTATGTATGTACCATGTATAAGATTGTCGATCAGACTAATAAATTGCTAAAATTTATCTTATGTTCAAGCTGAAGCCAAACGAATATTTATGTGAACAGAAATATGTGCGGACATACATTCATATTAAAATACAAATGCACAATTGTTTACATGCCCGCAACTACCCCTCTTCTCTACTGGACTTCCAACTATTATGCTGCGTAACGAAAGCAATAAACCACCACCATAAATTAGAGTTGGGCGAAAATATTTTTTGTTTCGTTGTAGACCCAAGGAAAAGAAAGTAGTAGTACAAAAAGGTACGTTTTCGTCACTCAGAGACATATAACTCGAAGAAAATCAATAATATATAGGTACATACACAACATATATTTTGTTAATATATTTGGTAATAAATTTTTTAAGTAGCCTGAAAGCTAAAATGTATTATCAATTTCTGTTGCTACTTTTCTCTAATAATTAAATTATTTTTCAACTACTTATTTGCCGGACTGGGCCAAAAAAAGCGAACGCCCCTGTACTTGCAAAGCTGTAGACAAAAATGTTGAAATTTATAAATTTTTACAATATCGCAACAAATGTGCTTCGCTGGCAGATTTCAAGTTGTGCGAAATTTATGAATGAATGGCTAGAAATACGTACATTTTCGCTATGGTATGTACCCTCGAGCTATCGTGGAAATATTGTTTGCAGCCGCTGTGGCGGCTGCGAGTCTGCTCGTGGTGTGTACCTCCGAGCTGAGGTATGTTCTCCCGAGTAGAATCGCAAATTTTATTCACAATACAAGCCGGAGTCATTTTGCTCCTTCTCATTTTTTATAAGTTCTCTGCTAATATCCTCAGTTATTTTTAGCATAGCCGGAACGCAGCAGATTATTTTGTTAGACAAATGTGGAGATTTGTGCTGCCAATTTAGAAAAAGTTAAAAAATGCTTATCAGTCTAAAGTCACTTGAATTGGTGGCAATATTCTTCTTAGCAACAAGAACAATCAAAGTCTTTTCGACTCTGTTAGAGAAACATACCGTTGCGAAGCAGTAATTGATGCTATATGTAAGAGCTCCCAAAATGAATGGCAGCACAAGTTTTACAAACCTCAATGATATCCCATCTACACCGATTGCATTGGATTTTATCGCCATCACAGATCTTAAAACATCAGCCTCTGTTATTGTGCCAAGGGCATGAACTGTTTATGGTCCGAAGAGTACAAAATGGGACATGGTTATCGAACAATTTTGTCAGAGTTTTATTTAGGAAGTCAAGTTTTTCATCTACACCCTCTACGAATCAGCAGTTATTTCAGTTTACATTTAACAGATCAACAATCAAATTACTAATATTAACAGACTTCAAATCACGATGCATTAAATTGAATTTTAGAATATTATCAGTAGGCTAGGATTTGAGGTGTTGACGTATATTGTTGGTAGCCATTTCAGCAAGACCTACAGCAGATACATGTTCAAGTAGTTTAAGGGCATATGAATATCTTTAAAGAAGATTTTTATTAAAATCACCACATCTGTATACTAATTATATAAAATCGCTTACATGAAAAATGTTTTTAACGGCTAATCTCATAAAGTTCTGAAGCGATTTTTATAAACTTTTTTTTAAATGAAGCATTTGCCAAATCAAACCCCTTTTTTCGGGTTGAAGTTTTTGAAAAACCAAAAATATTGCAAGCATAAGGTTCTTCATTTGCCAAACGCAGCTTACAGCGTAGCGTGCTTTGTGTGTGAGCGTGTGCCTTTTTCGTTTGTGGCACGCACTCTCTCTCTCTCCTCCATCTCTTCATAACTGTTACTGCATAACTTAATGAAGTAAAGTACATATGTACATATGTGTGAATTAGGGATGTCAATTTTGGGACGGGTCCTAACTAGCGCTAAAAAGAGCCGGTTTCCTCCTCCACAACAAGTTTGGCATGTTGGTATAGAGGCCTTGGAGGGGAGAACCTCCCGCCAACAAAGAGCCTAAAGGCCAGTGCCCAACGGACACTGGAGCCGCCGGCGTTACCGCTACTCCTGCTACCGTGTCATCCGTAGAGGTGCCAGGGGGTTCGAAGACAGGTGTGCAATCGTCTGCCCAGCTGAGCAGTATAAATGAAGGTATTGACAGCAACCAGGGAGAGGACATTCCCAATTCCGAGGGGCTCCTAGAGGGGC
The DNA here is from genome assembly GCA_963971545.1 of Philophylla caesio. Taxonomy (NCBI): domain Eukaryota; kingdom Metazoa; phylum Arthropoda; class Insecta; order Diptera; family Tephritidae; genus Philophylla; species Philophylla caesio. The sequence goes on along the minus strand of OZ020606.1, from coordinate 43,058,799 downwards.
TAGATATGAGGAGACTGGAGCTGGGTATAGGTAGCGAGGGCGACATACTGCTCTCGGACCTTGAAGAGCCCGAGCTCTGAGTCCGCCAGAATTATCAGTAGCCCTGGTAAACTTCCACCATACGGTAGCCGCTTCTGCGGTCATCGAAAGGAGGTTTACCACGGACGACCTGGGCATAGTACTGATCCAAGAGCCGTGGGTCTACAGGGGCAAGGTAAGAGGCCTGAACCACAGGAGTAACAAGGTAATTTGGGACACCTCCTGTGATAGACTTAGAGCATGTGTAATGCTTAAATACAACATTAAACACTTCTGCATTACAGAGTTTCTAACGCAAGATCTGGTGGCGGTGCAGGCGACGGTGATGGTGGGTGAATGCAAGAAAGACGTCGTCTTCTCTGCCGAGCTCTCAATGCTCTTTAATAGAGCCAGGCGCACGGGGCTGTGGGAGGAGTAAGTCAACCTGCCTAACGAAGTACAGCAAGGAGATCAGGAAAGCTAAGCGTAGCAGCTTCAGGAAATTCCGCGAGAGCATTAGCTCAACTCCAGCAGCTGCCAGGCTACTCAAAGCCTTAGTAAAGGATATTCCGGGGACCACAATGACGATAAAAAGGTCCGACGGGTCCCATACGGAAAACGAGAGGGAGAGCGCCCTCGCCCTACTTTCGGCTCACTTCTCTGGTACCGCCGAGAGCTCGCTGGCGGCTAAACGCTGGAAATCGAGTTCGACTTCGGCCGATTGGAAGGTAGTTAGAAGCTTATTCACCTACAGATCAATCGGATGGGCTCTGGACTCGTTTGGACAGTTTAAGACCCCGGGGGTGGATGGCATCTGTCCGGTTCTGCTAAAGCGGGCGGGGAACTGCTTATTCCGTATCTCGTAAGCATTATGAGGGACAGTCTGGCGCTGGCCTACATTTCCGAGATATGGTAAACGGCTCCGGTTATTTTCATCCCGAAGGTGGGTAGAAGAGATCTATCCTCAACAGGCCGATCAGTCAGGCCGATCAGTCTCACCTCCTTCGTTTTGAAGACAATGGAAAAGGTGATCGACCTAGAGGTAAGATCAAACGCTCTCAGGGCTTCACCGTTGCATCCGGATCAACATGCCTATAGGGTCGGCCGCTCGAGGGAAACGGCTCTTGACATAGTGCAAAGAGGGCTTAACCTGCTAAGGAAAAGGTGTATGGAGGTAGGACTAAATATTAATCCTGCCAAAACTGCTATCGTTCCCCTTACCAGGAAGAGAAAACTACTCGGTAGTACAGTCCTAGCCCTGGGGGGTCGCGGTCGAAGCCACCACTGAGGTGAAATATCTGGGTCTCATCCTAGATTCTAAGCTTCTATGGCTCATGTCAATGCGGCCGTCTCCTGGGCTAGGAGAACAGTGATGGTGTGCAGACAACTAGTAAATCCTGGGGCTGCAGCCCCAAAATCCTGCGGCGGAGGCCAATGGTCACCTACGGGGCGGTGGCTTGGGGTTCCAGGGTCGCCCTGTCTGCAGTGAGACAAATTCTTACCAAGCTGCAACGGCTGGCGTGTGTGTGCATTACGGGAGCGATGTGCACGTGCCCAACAGCAGCGCTGGAGGTGATTCTGGAGCTCGAGCCACTGCTTATCACCATTAACCATGAGGCTAAGCGAACCCTAATGAACTTCTCTAAGGAAGGTTTCGGCAGGGGAAAGACGATGTCGTCCAAAGTTAGGGATAGACTAGAACATCAGCTTCCTCTGGTAAGCTTCTCCAGGGATGAGATTCACAAAGAGATGAAATTTGATAGAAAGTTCGAAGTGGAGATTCATAGCAAGGCTACCTGGAGTGACTCCATTCTGGATAACCACATCCGGAAGAGTACTCTGCTTTGGTATACTAATGGCTCCAGGACCCCTGAGGGTGTTGGGGCAGGCGTCCACGGCTCCAGATCCAATATCTCGGTTCCTTTTGGGGCCTACCCAAGCATCTTCCAGGCAGAGGTCCTTGCCATCAGTGTGTGCGCTGAGATAAACATGAGAAGAAAATACAGGAACGAGACGATTCTCACTTTGAGCGACAGCCAGGCCGCGGTCAGGGCTCTCTCCTCCTATGAAATGAACTCATCGTTGGTCATGGAGTGTTTTGAGGGACTGAAAGCCCTGGCGGTGAAGAACCGGATTCAACTCCTCTGGGTACCAGGACACAAAGCGGTGGCTGGAAACGAAACTGCTGACCTGCTAGCCAGGACGGCGGCGGCCTCCGCTTCTGTTGGACCTGAGCCTATCCTGGCAGTGGGTCCAAGCACGATCGAAGAGATGCTAAGGACGGAGATTATCAGACTGAGGAGTCAACACTGGAGCAACCTAGCAGGCCTCAGACAGGCAAGTCTCTCCTTGGGGGATATAACCTGAGAAGACACAGGTTGTTGATGAATCTGCCCAAGGAGAAACTAAGAATCATTACCGGGTTTCTGACAGGCCACTGCAAACTAAGAGGCCATCTTCATAGACTGGGAATCTGGTCAGGTGACCTTTGTTGCTTCTGCAACGCAATTTCCTACTCCGACTACAAATTGCAGTAAATGGTTTGCAAATGCAGTGATGACCAACACTGTTGTTCAAATGCGACAAAATTTGGCTACATATTTACATATATGTATATATGAGTTCATACAAATGTGCGCAGCGCGTATTGAGGTGATGAAGATGTGCTGAGTATTTATCTTGGCAAAGCCGATTTTGCGAATTAATACCGAATGCATTTATTTAATTTTTTTAGTATTTTACAATATAATGGTTCGTAATGATTAAATATTCATAAATTATATATGAATTTGGTAAAAGAATATATTAGCTGCGGAATGTCTATTATACATATTTTTATTTATTTTTCAACAACACATTTGCCGGACTGGGACAGAAATAGGCAACGCCCCTATACTTGCAAAGCTGAAGACGAAAATGTTGAAATTTATAAATTTTTGCAAGATCGCGAAAAATGTTCTCGCTGGCAGATTTTAAGTTGTGCTGCAATTTATGAATGAAATGATTTTTACGCACACGCAATTTATGAATGAAATGGTTTAGGATTTATGGCGCCGGTGTAACTGTTGATATAGCAGTTGCTGGGGGAAGTGCGGACAGAAGTGTTCGCACATTGATATGTAAATATGTTTAAATATAAGTACGTGGAGATATTTGTATGTACAGAGACGTAATTTGTCCTTGAAATTACATATATTTTTTCATGTGATGTAGGTCAAGGTTGATTTATGTATATGATTATGTAAATACGAGTTTATTTGATTTTATATAAGCATTTATATATCTAAAGAATTTATATAAATATGTATGTATATTGTATGTTTGTATGTAAAATCAGTATAGATAAGTATTTATGTATATATGTACATATAATGGGTAAAATATTGATTTGTATTATGTTGAATGGGGGTTTATATTGATGCACATATGTATATCAATGTACATATACAGTGGAACTCCTCTATAACGAACTCCTCTAAAACGAAAACCTCTCTCTAACGAACTTTTTTTTGAAACACTACGATTTTCACAATTTATTCATATATTTAGACCTCTCTATGACAAACTTCTCTATAGCGAATTCCTCTCTGTAACATAAATGGAATTTTCCATAGCAAATAACTCCTCTTTAACGAATTTAGCGAAGGCCTAGAAAGTAGTTGTTATAATACACAAAACTACACACAATCACATGTTTTTACATACTATTTCCTAGAATCGGCAAAAACTAAATACATATGTAGGCGCCAGACAAAATAACGGTTATTTGGCCGATATTGAAACTGTTGCAGTTGAAATTGAGAATTTATATCCATTCAAGTTATTTTTATTCATTCAAGTCATAGTTTTATTCATACAGTCGAAAATTTTTTCATACCTGAATAATCCTTATAATCTTTTTGACTTTTTATTAAGGTCTTCTTTTTAAAATGTAAGAAATAAACACAAATAAAACAAATAAAATGAATCAATGTTTCATTAAATAGGCCTTGAACATAAAGACTTGAAATTTCGTACGACCTATCTATAACGAAGCCCTCTCTATAACGAACTTTTTCTCCGGTCCCGACGACTTCGTTATAAAGGAGTTCGACTTTACATATGTGCATATATTTATTGGGGTACTATTTACGTATGTACATAAAATGTGTACATGCATTCATATGGTACTTAAATACCTATTAATTTTACCTAGTATAATAAATGCTCAACTACATACATATGTATGTATGTCTTCCTAATGTGCCCGCGCTTTATCCACGAGAGGAGCATGCTTCAATCAGCAGTTCGAGAAAACCTTTCACCACAAGCGATCGTAATTTACATGCTGATGGGCAAAGACGAATGGAATTTGGCCAACGGCTTTATTTCATCGACGATGAAGGTTTTAAGAAGTGAGGAAAGAAGAAGACGCAGAAGTTCCACTACCATATAAGACGAGGTAAGAGGTCTTGTGTGCCCTAATGCATCACAGCAGATTGGATCCAAGGCCGTTGCAACCGCCAAGTGGTGTATCTAAATCGTCCATTCGGCCCAATGTACGAGCAGATTGGAATCTCGGCCTTTCCGACTGCTTAAGGCCTTCTGTAGAAACACAAACTCAGGCGTGGATGCGGATAGGAACCTAGGCCGTTCCAACCGTCAAACTACGCAACGAGGAAAAAAAAAATTATAACAAAAATAAATAATTTAATAATATAAAAGGGTTTTTCATACATAAATGCAGCATAGGAATTAATGCATCACAGCGGATTGGAACCCAGGCCGTTCCAACCGCCAAGTAGAGCATCCCCAACTTCCGCTGGACCCAATAAACGAGCAGATCGGAATCACGGACTTTCCGACTGCTCAAGGTCTTTCTGCCGAAACACGCACACTCAGGCGTCGACGCGGATTGCAACCCAGCCCGTTCAAACCGCCAAAGCCCCCCAACGGGTGAAATATTATATTGCATACAGTAATATAAAAGTATTTTTCAGTCATAGACGCAGCAAAGGATTGAAGAATCTGGGGCGGATTGGAACCCAGGGCTTTCCAACCGTCAAGAGCTACGACGCAAACCTGGTCATCTTCCCGTTGGTAACTTTCAACTAATACGTTTACCTACATGGAATCACTCGTCGCATGCATATGTAAGTACTTATTTATATTAAATAGCTTATAGGGTAGTGCTCAAACCACCTCCCAACGGAATACCTGACGGTGGTACCGGGGGTTCGGTACATGACAGTAGGAGGTTTAGTGCTGGTTAAAGTCCCACACTGACGGGGTACAGGCTTTCGATGCTTCCTCCTCGTAAAAAAAAAAAAATATGATTTGCAGTAATTTTGAAAAAATTTGTGAATAACTTATGTACATATATAAAAGCGTAAAAATTATGTGTCAGCAAATGCAAATCGGCGCCGGCATTTTAACATTTGCGTTTGCGCACCACCATTATAGCAAATCTTATCATATCATATGTACGTACCAACAAATAACACAAAAGAGGACTCTTCATTAATTAATAAAACAAATGTTATTATTATTTGACAAATGCAATTCGGTGTTTTACTTTATTTATCTAATATCCAAAGAAAATTCATAAATTTCCTAATTCGTAATGCCGTCGGCAAATTATGCTTACATTTGGGCATAACTTAATCCCATATTCATAAAACAAAAAAGGGGCGGGTTCAGTCATTAATTTCACAAATGCACATACATACATATGTATGTAAGTATGAATATACACTTTATCAAACATATTATAATTATTCTGCTTTTTATTTAATTGTCAAAATCATCCCAAAATAAGTATATTTTTCTTGCATACATATATGAGAATATACAAGCTGTTAAATTTCTTTCGGCCTCACTCAGCTCTGTTAACTTGCCACTCTCGCTATTTCCCCTGTTAGCCCTGGCGTGGTGGGACTCTGCAAGACATTTAGTTGGATTTTGACAATTCACACTGATATTCGCGTGAAAATCTTCTCTGTCAAATATAAGTTCTCTGGTAGAAATTTTGTACAAAAGTCTCAACGGTGAAATATACAAACGGACATACACACAAAGTGCGCACCACGGTTATGTGCATAACGAAATACAGCATAAATCTGTCGCGCAAACGTGCACGAATAAGCAAAACGGGGCAGTACAGAATTCTAAGCAGCGAAGGCAGCACGACGCGACAACAATAAGAACACAACGGCGAGAGCTACAACGTATGGTAGCACAGCAACCAGTGTGACAAAAACCACCCTTAAAAAGTACACTTAAGCGAGTGGCGACGGTAAGTGCTGCTACTGAACAAAAACGCAAATAAAGAGGAAAAAACAAAGGAATTTTTTTGCAAAGCAAAGACAAAATGTATAATTTGAAATAAATCAACAACGGAAAATTGGGGAATTGTCTTCTCAATCAACGCGTAAACAAGAAGAAAAATGCTGAAGTTAACTACGCTTAAAGTCGGACAACTAAATGAGTAACTAAGGGCAAATGGTGCATCAACAACTGGAACAAAGGCGCATAAAGTCGCAAAACTTCAGGAATTGCTTGAAAAAGATGAAATCGACGCAACAGAGTTAGAGGATAGCACAAATTCTGGTGTAAGCGAATTTCAAATGCAAATTGAGGGACTGAAGCGAGTAATGGCAAGTTTGACATCAGCTATCAGCGAGCAAGCCAACAACAATGAACATACCAATGTGAGTAACGAAAATGAAATACAACTAACGTCTCCTGTTGTAATTCAAGATTCAGCGAGTATGTTTAATGCACAACGGCAATGACGATTCAAGACATGGTTGGCATTTTACCAGATTTCGACCCAGTGAAAGGTACTACAACGTCACAGCTGTTTATAACAAAGATTGAACAGCTTAAGCAAAATTATAAATGGCCGGAGGTAATGCTTTTAGTGGCGACATAAGTTGAAAGGCATGGCAAAGTTATGGTTAGATGCGCAGCCGGTGTATAGTACCTGGTCGGCATTTGTGCAAGCGTTTTATACAGATTTTCCGATTGAGTTTAATGCAGCTGAAACTCATAAAATGATGACCAAACATAAACGTAAATAATCAGAAGACTATATCGAGTACTACAGACTATATCAAGTACTATTACGCTATGTTGTATATTGGGCGACGAGGAAGTTTAGATGATTCGTCGATCATCACGCATGTAATAAGTGGTCTCAACGATAGAAATCTATCAAAGACGTTAGCAGTAGTAAGGCTTAAAACGTGCAGCGATTTATTAACACCATTGAAAAATTTGAAAGCGATCAACAACACAGCAGTGATGAGTAGTCTCACAACACCATTGCAGCAATCAACGAAGCCTGAGTATAAAAGCAACGTTAAGGTGGCAGGTCAGGTAAAGTGCTATAACTGCAACGATTATGGGCATATAGCAGCCAAATGTACACAACCACAACGCAAACCACGGTGTACATTATGTTCAAAAATTGGTCACAACGCGAAGGATTGTAACACGAAGTCAGCGGTAATGGAAATTGTTGAAGAGCATGAGAATCCTGATTAACCAGTTACAGAAGCAGTTGAAATAAAGGGATAGCAATTAATGGCATTTATCGATACGGGAAGCGTATGTTCACTGAAAAGGAGAGCGGCAGCGAAATGTATGCAGAAGCAAAGCGCAAATAAACGTTTTATTGGTTTTGGCGGATGCGAGGTTCAAGTATCCGGAAAGTCGAAGCACAAGCAATGATGGACAGCGTACAATGACGGGTAATATTGTACATTGTTGATCGCGACGTACTTCGAGAATATTGCTATAGTATAGCAATTGATGATGGAGTATACCAACTCATATATGGCCAAATTCCCTCAGACCTTGTGTGACTTGATGCAAGGGACACTCCGCGAAGTGAGCAACTGGTCCACGCGATGTGGTCTCAGAGTCAACTCATAAAAATTGGAGCTGGTGCTGTAATGAAGCAGGTTCTCTGTTTGATTGCAATTGAATTTATTTTCATATTTCACGCTTATTTATACTTACAATATTCTTATTTACTAATGCTTACATATGTACGGCCAATTGTATACATAACAATATTGGCTCGTACGCGAAGAATGCTGAGTGCAGCAAGAAACTTGTATGTATGTTTGTATGCGCTTGTACTCAAGTTCAAGTCGCTATTGGTTTATGTAATGTAATGCGCGACTCGAGCAATGACCTATGTTTTGGGCTGTTGCGCGTGTTGTATTTTGATATGCATATTTATGTTTATGTATGTCTGTGCATTTGTATGTTTTATTTAGTGTTGAAATGTGTGTTTGTATATATGTGGTTTCTTGATACACTACACCTCCTTCCTTAGGAAGAATGGTTATACATTGTGAGGTCAATGTATGAGCATTATTTTACAAGTAAGTACTTTTATTTTCTTTACACTTGAAAAAGGTTATTGTACTTAAGTAATAAAAATTTTGTATGCTTTATTTGCTTAGCTAATACAATTTCTTATTATGCTAAGTGGAATATTATAACAATTAGTTGTTTCTTATAAATAAACAGGTTTTTTTTTTTTCTGATTGATTTTTATTTTGTGTATATTTCATTTTTCTAATTCTAACAATTTTAGTCTATTCTTATGAATTATTATTTTCTTATTTTCATTAATTAATGTATAATTATTTTTATTTTCAACTCTTACTACTTTATAGGGCCCTTTGTATTTACTATCTAATTTATGACCTGTGTCATCTTTAACTAATACTAAATCTCCTATTTGTATGTTTTTATCATAGTAAATTTTTTGTTTTTCCTTAGCTTGATGCACTAATTTTTGTGCTCTTTGTTGTGCTACTTGTAACCTATATTTTATTTCTTTATCATATGCGTCATAATTATATAGAGGGCTAATTTTGTCTTCTTGTAAAAAGTCGTAAGTCGGTGGTATTTTTCCAAAAACTAGTTCAAAAGGAGAGTAACCATGAACCGTTGAAGGTGTTGTATTATAACAATACGCGAAATATTTGATATATTCATCCCAATCTTCTTTATCACTGGATATGTAAGAACGTACATATTCATTGAAAGTTCTATGGCTTCTTTCTACAGTGCCTAACGTTTGGTGATGGTACGGTGTTGAAGTTTTATGCTCGACTTTAAGAAGTTTGCATAACTCGTCAAAAACGTTATTTTTGTATTCCGTTCCCATGTCTGTCATGATTGTTTTCATACGTCCATAAATTAAAATGAAATTTTCAAATATTACTTTTGCTACTGTTTTAGCGTGTTTGCTTTGTATTGGAATCGCAATTAAATATTTTGTTAATTGGCATACGATAGTGATTGCATATTCATTTCCATGTTCTGATTTTGGAAGTGGTCCAATAGTATCTATTTGTACTATATCAAAAGCTTTAGGTGGTGTTTCTGTAATTGTCATTATTTCTTTAAGGTGTTTATCTGTCTTGTTTTTGTTACAGTGTATACATTTCGTATTTACGAATGTCATTTTTCATATTTTTCCAATAAAATTTTTGTTTTATTTTGTTAGTCGTACGATTGATTCCTGGGTGGCCACCTTTAACAGGGTCATCGTGAAAATCTTTAAGAATTTTATTAATTTGATCAGCATTTGTCACTTGCATAACCTCCGGAGTTAATGCGATTGTTAAATTTTTGAGAACTTTGGTACCTATTTCCTTAAATTCATCTACTCGAGTATAATTAAACAATTTGTCTCCTAAGGACAATTGTATTTTTACAAGTCCTAAATTGCCGGCTTCTTTCATAAGCCTGGTAAATAATTGTCCTAAGTCAATTTTCGCCTCAACAATTAAGTTGCTTGTATTTATTTGGCTACAAATTTTCTTTCCTTTCTTGAAATATAATTTCGGAGGATTGAAAACGAGCTCGACATGTCTTTTTACTTCATATTTATTAAGCGCTTCATATATTTTAGGGTTCTCTTTGTGACATTTTTCATCTTCTTTAAGATTTTTGTTCTTGTTCGACTGTTTAGTCGCCGATCTGGTCGATACTCGAAGTATTTTATTTGCTTCGATTGTCATGTTTTTAAAGTCATTTATATCTATGCGGGATAGTGCGTCTGCCACATAGTTTTCTTTTCCAGCAATGTACTCCACCTCAAATTCATATTCTTCTAAGCATAATCTCATTCTAGTTAACTTTGATGATGGATTTTTCATTGAGAAAAGGTATGTTAAAGGTCGATGGTCTGTTTTGATAAGGAATTTTCTGCCATAAACGTATGGTCTGAAATAAGTAATCGCCCAATGTATTGCTGCTAATTCTTTTTCTATTGTTGATTTATTTACTTCACCTTTAGTGAATGATCTTGAGGCATAGGAAATTGGAAGTTGTTTTCCATCATATTCTTGACTTAGTACTGCTCCGCATGCGAAACCGCTTGCGTCTGTTGTGATACAAAATTCTTTACTAAAATCGGGGTATTGTAGGATATTTGGACTAATTAATGCATTTTTTAAATAATTAAATGCTTTTTCACACTCTTCTGTCCAATCCAATGCGACATTCTTTTTACAAAGTTTTGTTAAAATTCTTGAGTGATGTGCGAAATGTGGTATGAATTTTCTATAATAGTTACAGAACGCGACGAATCTTTTTGCTTCGTCGGCATTTTTGGGTGCTGGGTAATTTTGAACTGTTTCAAATTTACTAGGGTCTGGTAAAATTCCTTTACTGGTACATTTATGTCCAAGATATGTTACTTCTTGATTAAAAAATAAACATTTATCTGGGTGTAACTTAAGGTTATATTTTCTACAAGTGGAAAATACGTCTCGTAAATTTTTCATCATATGGTTTTCGGAACATCCTAATACTACTAAATCATCCATATATAGGAATGCTTGGGATGGTTTGAGACCTGAGAATGCTAGGGTCATCATTCTTTGAAATGAATTAGGGGCTACTTTTAAACCGTATGGTAGTCTTTTAAAGCGATAAGTACCACCGTCTGCTGTAAATGATGTAAAATCTCCAGATTCTGTGCTTAGTTCAATTTGATGAAATCCAGACATTAAGTCTAAACATGAAAAATATTTTGCACTTCCTAATTGATCTAGAATATCATCAATTCTTGGTAGTGGGAATTTATCTGCTGTTAGTTTTTTATTTATTGATCTAAAGTCAATTACTAATCTCCATCTTTTATCTGTACTACCTGGAAGTGATTTTTTTGGTACTAGTAGTACTGGGCTATTATACTCTGACATTGATGGTTCTATTATATCATCCTTAATAAGTTTAGTAATGTGTTTATTTATTTCTGTTTTATGTGCTTCTGGTATTCTATAGTTTTTTACATAAACTGGTTCCTCATCTTTCATACGTAGTTTTTGCTTATAAAAGTTATTAGTAGTTATGGGCTCTGTTTCTAAGGAAAAAATATCAATATATTCTGAACATAGTGTATTAAGTTGTTGGCTAACGAATGGTGGGAAATTCTTTTTCAAATTCTCTAGTTTTCTGTTATTATTTTCGTTGTTCGTGTAAGTATTTTTCAGAATTATGTAGTCTTTTAGGTTTTCTGTTTTTATATCATAATTTTCAATTATTGCGTTTTTATCTGTTGTATTTATTATTTTTACGAATGTTTGATTTTTATTCGCAATTGTATTTGCAAGAAAAATGCCATTATCAAGTTCTTGATGTGGTATTAGAATTTCAGTGTTACCGGTTTTTACATAATCTTGGCGTATAACTTCTGATCTAGCGGGTACTGTAATTGTATTAATAGTTGGTCTATTTGTCATAAGGATTGCTATGTCTTCATGGTAATCATTTGGTCTGAGAATTAACCAATCTTTAACCCCTTGTTAGTGTAATATACAATTATATTTTTTAATAAAATCTAGTCCTATAATGCCGTCGCATGGAATTGGAAAATTGTCTTCTACTACGTGAAATTTGTGTCGAATTAATATATTATCACCTACTAAATCTGTATTAACTATTCCTAGTGTATTTATTATTTCTTGACCAATACCTTTTAAATCTGTTATTTGTGAACTATTGATAATAATGTTCGTATCAATTCGATTCTTTTTAATAATTGATATATCTGCTCCTGTGTCTATCAGGAATGTTGAATATGAGTTGCTTAATGCTGTTTTGCAAGATATGTAGCTATTTAGATGTAGGTTGAGTACGCATACCCTTCTTTTTGCACTATCTATTGTTGTTGAAGTGGAGTTTGCTGGTTTCCCGTACTTTGACTTTCTTGTTGGTTTAGGTTACGTACATTGCGACCATTGGTTCTGTTATTCGGTCTTGTTTGATTATAATAACTCCTATTCTGTCTTTGATGATTATTGTTTGGTCGGTAATTATTGTTATTGTTACTGCGTGGGAATGTTCTGTAATTATTACTTTGATAACCTCTACGGAAGTTACCACGATAATACCTTTGCTGGCGAATTTGCAACACTGAGTTAGGGTTTCCTGTTACCTCAGTACAACTATTAGTAAATTTTGATATCGCTTCGTTCATCGATGTGAACGTTCCAGCTTGCATAATCATTTTTACTTTTTCGTTTGAGCAGTTTTTACACATGGCTTTTACAGCCGATTGTGTAGCATATTTTGTTGCTAATTCTGTAGTTAGTCCGTCGGAGATGTATGCTCCTTCTAATGATTTTGTAAGTTTTTCTATCTCATCAGTATATTGGTTGGCTGTCTTACTTCTTTGTTGTACGTTCAGTAGTTTGGCTGTTAATACTTCTACTGATTCACCTTTAATGCTTGTTTTTAGTTTTAGTTTTATTGCTTGTAATGATTCTTCACTACCTATTAAATTCCTCGCTGTACCTTTCAACTTTGTTTTTACCATAGAGATAGCAATGGCTTCATGACTATCCTTGATTTGTTCAAGAATGTCAAGAGCATCCAAAAAACTGGGTAGGTTTTCTGGTTTACCGTCAAACTCGGGTAGAATTGACGATGCCGTCTTAATGAATTCTACCGTTGTTTGTGCCATTTTGAATTTTGTTGTTTGGAAATTCGTATTTTCTGACTGTTCCTCTTCTATTAGTAAATGTTCGAAGTCAATGGTAATTTCTTGTTCGTATTTAGTTGGTACTGTGAATTCTATGTTGTATCTAGCAAGTGAGCAAACTAACTTGTCTCTAATATAAGCAAATATTTGAGACGCTTCTTTTTGATGGTTAGGTGTGAGCTGGTTTTTTAAATCATTAATTTTTTTCCTAATCTGTTAAAGGTTGTTAATATTATATTCAAATGTTTAATGATTGTTTCTTCCTTTATTTTAATGTTTTTATTGATACATTTATATGATTTGTCTATGGTTAATTTTTCTTCTAATAGGATTGTATATATTTCATCCCATTTATTACCCATTTAGTTATATTAATTACTTCCATTTGGTTTTTTATAATTTCTTCTTTTCTAATTTAACTATTTATATTTTATCTAATCCATCAGCACGACTTAAATATTTTTTCTTTATTAATTTGTTGTGCATGGAATATAATCTTAAAACTAAAGATATGCAAGTGCATATTGTCAATAAAATAAGCAGTGTTTTTATTATCTCTAAGGATTCTTTTTAATAAACTATTTCAATTTGGTTTACTACGTTAGCTTTCGGGTCTTTAATCTTGGTGTTTTCTCCACCCATTGTTAAACAAAATTTTTTTTTTTTTTTTTTTGATTATTAAAATTAAAAACGGCAAGAATTTTTCAATTCTTGCCCATCAATAGGCAGCCGTGAGGTTGCCAAAATATTGAAAAGTATTAATTAATTATGCCTTATTTCCCTGATTTCGTCTTTGAGGTCTAGAACTGCTGCAATCGATGTCTCCAGTGTAATCTTTTTGTACATTTTGCTATGCGCTCCATGTACTCTTCAATAGTAATCGGCTTTGGTCCAATTTGATGCTCCGTTGTGGTCGGTTTTTTCAGAGTTTAGGATAAAGAAATTTGTTCATTTCTTCAAAATTTTCTGCAAGGCAAGTTGCCGCTGGAACTGGCAGGATCTGAATATTACAAGGCAGCTTGCCGATATAGAAGGCAAGTTGCCGATAAAACTGGCAGGATCTGAATATTAAAAGGCAGCTTGCCGATATACAAGGCAAGTTGCCGATAAAACTGGCAGGATCTGAATATTAAAAGGCAGCTTGCCGATATACAAGGCAAGTTGCCGATAGAACTGGCAGGGTCGCCATGTAATGAAGCAGGTTCTCTGTTTGATTGCAATTGAATTTATTTTCATATTTCACGCTTATTTATACTTACAATATTCTTATTTACTAATGCTTACATATGTACGGCCAATTGTATACATAACAATATTGGCTCGTACGCGAAGAATGCTGAGTGCAGCAAGAAACTTCTATGTATGTTTGTATGCGCTTGTACTCAAGTTCAAGTCGCTATTGGTTTATGTAATGTAATGCGCGACTCGAGCAATGACCTATGTTTTGGGCTGTTGCGCGTGTTGTATTTTGATATGCATATTTATGTTTATGTACGTCTGTGCATTTGTATGTTTTATTTAGTGTTGAAATGTGTGTTTGTATATATGTGGTTTCTTGATACACTACAGTGCTCTTCACTAGGAAATATAAAGTTCCGCATGTAACGACGCCGGAACTTAATGGAATCAGTCTGAACACAAAGAGGGAGGCCAAGTTCCTTGGCGGCACATTGGACATGAAGCTTAGCTGGAGGAATAATATGATCCAGCGATACCAGAAGGCTTCTGTGGCCCTATACTCTTGTAAAAGGGCCATTGGGAAGAGATGGGGTCTGAATCCAAGCGTTTGCCGCTGGATTTACACAGCAGTGGTTAGGCCGATTCTCCTCTACGGAGCAATTGTTTGGTGGCCTGCACTAAGCAGAGCTGCTAATCTCAATCTACTTAGCAAGGTGCAGAGAGCGGGTATGATCTGCATTAGTGGAGCGTTGCGAACAACACCAAGCGACGCCTTGAATGTCTTCCTCGACCTTTTACCCTTAGACTTAGTGGGTCAGTTAAGGGAGACATGTCAATGGGAGTCTAGCTTGCGTGGGCACTCAAGCATACTGAACAAATATAGAATGCTTCCGGGATACACAGACCGTTGTGTCGATACTGCGGTCCCGGACAGGAATTTTGCGATGGTAATCCCAGGTAGGGATGCGTGATCGAGAGATTTCTACACTCCACCTGGAAGTCTCACGATCTTCACAGATGGCTCGAAACTGAATGGCAGAGTGGGAGGAGGAGTCTACTCGCAGGACCTATCTCTGAACTGTTCTTTTCGGCTGCCGGATCACTGTAGTGTTTTCCAGGCTGAGGTTCTAGCCATAAAGGAGGCTATAGACCTGTTACAGACCGCTTTAAAAGGCAATGATATCTCTATATTTAGTGATAGCCAAGCTTCAATCAGAGCTGTGAGCGCAGCTACAATTAGATCAAAGAGTGTACTGGATTGCAGCCGATCTCTGCAGGAGATGGCCAAGCAGAACAGGCTCAACCTCATTTGGGTTCCTGGCCACAGGGACATCGAGGGTAACTGCATTGCGGATGAACTTGCGATGGAAGGAACAACCAAGCAGATTCTTCCCAGTAAAGAACGCATTGGTATGCCCTTTGGCACTTGCAAGCTGCTCTTAAAAGAATCTACCTATGCTCGTGCGAGCGACAGATGGACACATATCACAACCTGTAGGATCTCAAGGCTGACTTGGCCTAGATGGGACCGAAAACGGTCGCGTAGTCTTTATACCTTAAAACGGGACGATATTTCCCAAGTAATTGGCGCTTTATCAGGGCACTGCCTCATAGGCAACCATGCTGGTCGTCTTGGAGTACCCTTCTTTAGATGCTGTAGAAGCTGCAAAAATTATGAGGAGGAAGAAACGGTCCTGCATCATCTCTGTACCTGTCCAGCTCCAGCCAGAAGCAGGCTACGGTTTCAAGGGGCACCTGTTTTTAGGAACCTTGGAGAATTAGGTGAAATAGACCCGAGATGCTTGACGAGCTTCGTCAAGAATTCTAAATGGTTCAGCAAGAGGGAGTGAGCGTTAAGCTTGTGGTATCACAACGGGCCTCTACTAATGGCCTAAATGAGTCGCTGGATTAGCGGTGACAGCCACTCATACCTACCTACATACCAACTCAAAGAAAACGATAACAACTTTAATATATCAAATCAGCTATGCAGTGATGATAGAGGTAAGGTCATGGAACTCCTACTAAATTTTCAGTCATGTTTTACAGAAGATGTTAGCAACATTGGGTTATGCAAGAACACTGCAATGACTATCGAAGTGACGACGGATAAGCCCCTTCTAGGGAAAAGACACCAGGTGCCTTTTGCGCAAAGGCCAATATTATCGAGCATACTACGAAAGCTCATTGACAGCAACGTTATAAGACCTGGCGAGAACAAAACAAAGGTAATCGAAGAATTCCCGGAACCAACCACTATAACAGCAATACGACAGTTTTTAGGTATCACGTGGTACTTTCGCAAATTTGTACAGAACTACGGGATTATTGCACGTCCACTAACGTTATTGCTACGTAAAGATACTAATTTTGAATGGCAAGATTCACAGAAGAATGCTTTTGAGGCATTAAAGACGGCTATCACTAGGAAACCAGTTTTAGCAATGTATGATGCAACAAAGCTGCATGAAGTGCATACCGATGTCAGCGCTATGGGCTTAGGTGGTGTACTTATGCAGTACGAAGACGACAAGTGGAGGCCTGTGCTTTATTTTAGTAGGCAATATAACGACGCCGAACGCAACTATGCCAGTTACGAATTAGAGGTCCCGGCCATAGTGCAAGCTTTGCAACGGTACCGAATGTATTTGATGGGGCAACATTTCAAAGTTTTAACGGATTGCAACGCAGTGGCGTCTACGAAGGCAACAACTCCGTTATTACCGCGTATAGCCAGATGGTGGCTTAAGCTGCAGGAATTTGATTTTGAGTGTGTACATCGATCGGCAGCGCAGAACGCATTAGCAGATGGATTAAGCAGATGTCCAACTCTTCCGTCAACCGAAACAGCAACAGTCGCTGAAAACGTGTATTCAGTGGTAAAGATTTCTGATGAGCAGGACGACAAACTAAAGGAAATTATAGAAATAATCAACGGCAAAGACGGCGTAAACGCAAAGCACTACAGAGACGACTATGTGGTTCAAGGTCATCGGCTTTATCAAAAAGTAGACAGCGTTGAACGGTTAGTGGTTCCACAGACGTTAAATGGCGAATAGTGCGAACATGTCACGACGAAGCAGGTCATTTCGGCGTAGAAAAGACGTTGGAACGAATTGCAAAAGATATCTGGTTTGCACGTATGCGACCATATGTGAAATCGTATATCGATTCTTGTCCAGAATGCTGTCTGAACAAAGGACGAGGTGGAAAACGAGAGGCACAACTACAGGGTAGAGAGGTGTTTTCTATTCCCTTCAGCAGTGTGCATATTGATCATCTGGGACTATTTGTGCGAAGCAAGCATGGAAATTGCTACATATTGGTTATTGTATGCGCATTTTCGAAGTACGTGGTATTGAAAGCTTTACGAAATACAAAGACGACACCTGTGGTGACAACCTTACGTAATTATCTTATATATATATGTGCGGCCAAAACGCATTGTTACTGATAGAGGAACGGCTTTTACATCGAGGGAATTCGAAAAGTTTATGGCGGACTACGAGATTTAGCATGTAAAGATAGCGGTGCGCAGTTCAATGTCAGATTGCGCCCGTTTCGTTTTTTTCAAAAAACCGAGACTCAACAACAACAAATTGTGTAGACATTGGTAAGCGTGCTGGTAATGGATGCGATCTGAATGTGTATTTTCAGAATATATCTGGCCTTCGAACTAAAGCAGAATTAGTTCGAATTTTTAGCTCTCGTTTGGACTATGATGTATTTGTTATCGTTGAATCTTCGCTGTCAAAGGATTTTTTTGACAATGAATATTTTGATTCAAACCTGTATAACGTATATCGGAAGGATAGGGATGCTTTAAAGACAGGATGTACAAGAGGTGGTGGGGTTCTCATTGCGGTGCAAAGAAAATTTCACTCTTACTTAGTCACACTTGAGAATAGTGATTCTCTACTTGACCAACTTTGTGTTTGCGTAAGAGGGTCATCGCCTCTTAGCTCTCTGTTCTTTATTGTTTCCTATATCCCGCCTAATAGTAATGATCATATTTATCGTGCTCATTGTGATAATATCACTTCGTTAGTTCTAAGTAAAATGGGTGATAACCATGTTTGTGTATTGGGGGATTTCAACCTGGGTAATGTGCGGTGGTCCAAATCCTTTTCAAACTCAAACTTTGGTCTTACGCCTTTAAATATATCTAAGACTCATGAATCAATTCTCATTGACAATCTTCTAAGCCTAAACTTATTGCAAATCAATAGATTTGCTAACAAGTTAGACAGAATTCTAGATCTTGCTTTTATCAGTGATAATGTTAATTGTTCTATTGAAAAATGCCATGCACCACTGTCACCATCTGATATGCATCATCTAACCCTTGTTTTAAAATTTGAGTTTTATAATTTTTCAACAAGTTATCCTGTTCACCACACCTCGTTTAATTTTAGGGTCTGCGATTTTTCAAAAATAAACTCGCTATTATCGGAGCGTAACTGGGACGATTTACTTTCCTCACTTGATGTTTCAGAATGTTATCAAACTTTCAAATGTATTTTATCCGAAACCTGTATAAAAAACATACCTGTTTTTAAGAAAAAACCATATAAACTACCTTGGTACAACCACCGCCTGAAAAGTTAAAGAATCTTAGAAATAAGTTTTTTAAAAGATATAAGACTTCAGATAATGATATTTTATTTGCCTTGTATCAGAAATACTTGAAAGAGTTTAATTGTCTAGACAAATTTCTTTATAGGAATTACATACTGAATGTTGAGTCAAGTATTAAATCTAATCCAAAATCTTTTTGGAATTTTATAAAGTCAAAAAAACCAGCTGTAATATTCCGTCTGCCGTTTTTTTGGAGAACAGATCTGCTTCTAACTCCTCTGATGTTGCAAATTTGTTTGCGGAATTTTTCTTCTCAAACTTTCTACAAGAGGATAGTTTTTCTCAAGACAGGTTAGACGTTTTTGATAACGCATCCCACAGTTTTGGTTTTCTCAGTCTGTCGTCCGAGGATGTTTTAAATGGAGTAACGAAGCTGAAACCGTCTGACAAGACAGATACTGATGGTTTTTCTGCGACGTTGCTGAAAAAGTTCCTGCGTTAATACACCCCTTAAAGCTTATCTTTAATAAGTCGCTGGCTTCAGGTGTCTTTGTGGATGATTGGAAATTTACTTGCATTACTCCTATTTTTAAAAGTGGTAATAAAAATAATGTTGGCAATTATCGACCTATTTCGAAGTTATCTACAGTCTCTAAGCTCTTTGAATCCATAGTGAAAGAAAAAATATATTTTGCAACGAAAAGCGTGATAATACCAAAGGCTTTGTACCCCATCGTTCCACAATTACGAACTTAACGGAGTTTAGTGAATATTGCATTGCGTCTTTTATCGGAGGATTTCAGGTTGATTGCATATATACTGACTTCTCCAAAGCGTTCGACACAGTTTCCCATTCGATGCTGGTTAAGAAATTAGCTCTTCTTGGTTTCCATTCTGAATTTCTTAATTGGATCAGGTCTTACTTATTAAATAGGTGCTGCGTAGTCTCTATTGACGGGGTTTACTCTAGACCATTTACTGCCTATTCTGGAGTTCCCCAAGGCAGTATTTTAGGACCATTGCTTTTTGTATTATTCATTAACGATATTAAAAATTGCTTTTCTTTTGCTAAATATTTACTTTATGCCGATGACTTAAAAATTTTTTCAATAATAAAAAGTCCGTCTGATGTGATTAAGCTTCAAGCAGATATAGATAACTTGCATCTCTGGCGCATGAAATCTCGCCTCTAATTGAATATTAAAAAGTGCTTTAAGATTACCTACGCGAAAATTCAAAACATCTTATCAACCCGTTACTTGATCTCTAATTCTGTATTAGAATCAGTAGAGGAAGTTAAAGATCTCGGCATTATTTTTAGTTCGAATTTTAATTTTAATAGTCATATTAGTAATATTATTAGCAAAGGTTATTCGGTTTTGGGATTTGTCAGGCGTAACTGCGTTAAGTTCGGTGACCCCTATACACTCAAATTTTTGTATACAGCATTTGTTCGTTCGAACTTGGAATACGGAGCTATTATTTGGAGGCCGCATCATAGTTCAGCCATAAATAGAATTGAACGGGTGCAAAAAGTATTCCTTAAATTCGCATTACGTTCTTAAATTAACTTAAATACATTAAATAAACTACAACTGAATTAATATTACAAAGTGATCGTGTTTTATTCAAAATGTTCATCCTGACATGTATGTCACAGATAACTGAGAGTATATGTATATAGTTTTATTTAATAAACAAATTTAGGATGGAAAACTTAACACAGTTTTCTAGAAATTAAGATGAAATAAATGAAATGTCTGGCGCAACACCGAGCCGTCCGCTCACTAGTTAGTACGTCCGAACTCTCTCGCAACTTACACGCTACTCCCTTGACAACTCGGCCAATCCTGACATATCGTCGTTCCAGGACGATCCGTCGAACTCTGCATCTGGTTACATCTTCGACATCTCATCCTGGTGCTAGTTTGTACCATGGTTTCATGTGATCAGTGCTCATCACATCACTATACCGGCTCCTGGAAAATCTTCCACGATGTAGCGGTCGTAGTTGAGCACCTTTGTGACCACATATGGTCCTTTGAAAACGGGATCTAGTTTGTGGGAATCTCCAGTTGCTGTTGGAACACTTGGTATCTTGTCTTCCACTTCTGTTTTCCGCTCATATATTTCTAGCGCCTTCCTCGCACCGGCTCTCGGACTCTGCGGTGACGTTGACATCATCGTGAAGAGCCTGGATCATACGATTCTGGGTTACATCTCTTGGATCGAAGCTGAAGACCGATTCGTTCGGATATCGTTGCGAATTAATGTTCCATTGTATCATGGGCATTGCTGCATCCCATTCCTTGACTTCGTCCACCGTGCATCGAAGGCAATTTAATAGGGTTTTGTTGACTCGTTCCGCTTGGCCATTTGCCCTTGGTGTATGCACCGCTGTCTTGACATGCTGCATTCCATATCGATTGATGAACGCCTGAAACTGATGCTCGGTCTGACGTTATCCGGAGTGGTTGGCCAAACACCATCATTACGTCCTCCAATGCTTTTATCACTGGCTCTGTCTTCGTGTTCCTCAAGGCTTTGAGTGTGGAATACTTCGTGAAGCCACACACAATGAACAGCATATAACAATTGCCTCTTTTACTTTTTGGAAATGGGCCCAGATGGTCGATGAACAGACTTTCCTCGGTCTGACGTTATCCGGAGTGGTTGGCCAAACACCATCATTACGTCCTCCAATGCTTTTATCACTGGCTCTGTCTTCGTGTTCCTCAAGGCTTTGAGTGTGGAATACTTCGTGAAGCCACACACAATGAACAGCATATAACAATTGCCTCTTTTACTTTTTGGAAATGGGCCCAGATGGTCGATGAACAGACTTCTAAACGGGATTGGCAAAACTTCCATGACATGAAGTTGACTCTCCGACTTGCCATATTTAGCTTTGTTCAAGCAGCAGTCCAAACACCCTGCAATGTATGACTTGATATGCCGGCGGATCCGCGGAAACCAAAACGATTTACTTATCTTCTGCTTTCACTATGCGCCATCGTGCTACATGCGGTACGACGAGTTTGTGCCCTACACTTATTTTCCGCATTAGATAACTCTTCTCTACTGCGTAGTCGGTTTTTAGTTGCCTCATGACCACTTCGCCAACCTGTTGCTAGCCCTTTAAAATTTGTATTACCGACTGTAGTTTTGGATCTTGCATCTGTATGATATAAATCCAATCCGAATCCTCTTCTACGGTACTGACCTGCATTACCTCCTCTGGTTGTAGAAGCGTTGTGGCGCTGGTTGTAACCACGGTGTTGCAATCGGTATATACGGTGAACGGTTTCCCCAAAAAATATACACGGAAAATATCCAGTTTTTCCACGACGGCTAAAACCTCTAGCTCATGGCTAGCGTACCTGAGTTCTGCTGCGCTGCATTGGCGACTGTAGTAGTCTACCGGCTTCGGCCCTTCATACTCCAGTTGGAACAAAACTCCTGACAGCCCATATGCACTTGCGTCGGTGTGCACTTCATGTGCTCTGGTAGCGTTGTATATTGCCAGCACTGGTGCGCTAATTAATGCTGCTTTCAATCGACTGAATGCGTCATCCTGCTCCGGTCCCCATTGGAAATCTTAGTCCTTCTTCATCAACTGTGTTAAATGCTTTGCTATATTGCTGTAATTACTGATAAATTTCCGGAAGAACCCGGTCAGTCCCAGGAACCGGCGAACGTGTGTCCACTGCTTGGTTGAATACCCTCTGCATTAATAATATGACCCAGGAAATTAACTGGTTGCCATGAATACGCATTTCGATGGACGCAAAGTCAGTCCTGCCTGTTGAACCGCACGTAAGAACGCCCTATTTGTCGTAACTTGAATCTCTATTTCTATGGTGTTGCACTGACCTAGCAATGGTCACATTTCTTCAATAGCTGCTGGAGCTCGTTTGCGTCCATCTCGTCCAGCATGTTATCAATGTTCGTTTCGGAGTTCACCTCTTGAACTTTCAAAACCCCAAAATCGACCGCTGCACCACCGACCCCTGAAGACATTTCTCACTCGGATGCCTAAGCATTCCTTCTGGCACTGCCTTGCTGGATATCAATGATGAGTCGCTGCCCGTGTCTAAGAATGCTGAGTAGAAACGACCCGCTATACAAATCTGATGCTTCACAGGTGGAGGCACTAATGCCGTTTCCTCAGTGACTTTACCGACCGTTTTCTTTCCGCTTCGACAGTCCTTCATCTCATGCCCATATTTGTTACAGCTGCTACACTTGACCTTGCGTTGCGGTTGTGGCCATTTTGCTGCAAAATGTCCCACCTCATTACTGTTGAAACATCTGAGGCCTTTGCGCTCATTCCTCTAATAACTTTCCACTCTACTTTCCTTTAGTACCCTTTAGCCACAGTTCTGATCTTGTTGTACGCATACGTTATCGATATATTTTCGATCGACCTTAACAGTTCGTTGCATGAGCGAATATTCATCGCCCACAACGTTCGAGATAAGCTAGCATCACCTAAACCTCCGATAGTATACGAAATTATTGAAGCATCGTCCATGCTGATATTCCGTCCCAGATTTAGCATGACGTAGTAGTAGTCTTTCAACTCTTCGTTCGCCTTACACTTTCGATTTGCCATCTCTCGATGCCCATCCGCAGTATTCACCATTGTTGGAAAATCATACTTAAGACTAGCAACAAACTGTTGCCACCACCTGAACACCGGTTGATATTTTGCGTGCCGCCCCTTTAAGTTTTTGGTGAACCGCAAATAATACGACTTCCTTCGACCAGCCATAAATTGATCGAAGCTGCTCCACCCTATCCAAGAACTGGTGTGTTGATATGATATATGACCCTTTATTGGGTCGAACTCCGGTAACATTCCAATAATGTCGACCATCGTATGCTTGACTACTGCTGTTATTGCAATTGGTACGACTCCTGCCATATACGAAGGTGTTGCTGACATACTAGCCCTATTTGCATATACCCCTGATGAACCTGTCGTTGCGTTGGGTGCGCTCGTTACAACTGCACCTGGCCCTTGTCGCCCTCTTTGTATTACCGCTTCACTTTGGTTACCTCGGTTGCTTACCAAGTCTGCTACGGCCTTAGACATGTTGGCGATCATTTCACGGAGCTCATCAACTTGCTTTTGCAAAGCTGGAGACTCTCCAACCTCCAATTCGTCGTCTTGCACCTCGCCTGAGTCGTATACTCCCATCAGCCGCGATATTTTGTGAGCCTTTGTGCCCGTGGCTGACAAATTATGCTTTTCCAATAGAAAATTTAATTGTTCAATTTTTAAATCATTTAGTTTAACCATTTTTACTTTTAAAATAAAATTATATTCTCGTACGCACGTCTATCGTCGTTTTTTCCTTTTTTAAACATTTGCGTCTATCGCTCGCTAGCATTAGGCAAACTTACATTTCTTTACTTTGCGCTTGTGTTGAAAACCTTGTTAGCGCACGAAGTAAGCAGATGTACACTGAATAAAATTCAGTATCATAAAATAAAACACAATAACAATTTAAATTATTTCAATTTTTTCAATTTATTTATAAAATATTGGGTATTTATCATATAATAAAATTTCTAAACCTAAATTACTCAATTATATTTTCCAGCTCAATTTCCTGGTTGAAGCATTTGATTCGCAGCAGGTCGCCTAAATGTTCGTTTGATATTCTGTTTGTATTTTTTGTTTTAATATTTTTCATAGTTGAGAATGATGTTTCGCAATTATAGGTGTAGGGGAATATTGAATACAATTTCATCATTTCTTTTGTTGTATTTGGGTATTTTTGTTGATCCAAGTTTGTCCAAAATTCTTTGCCATTTGTGCAGGGCAACGTAAAATCTTCTAACATTTTTTAGATTTCATCTCTATGAAGTTCAGGCTGTTTAACTAAATCGCATGCAAGAGTGTTGTTGTGAAGGTCTATTGATGTTTGTATTTGAGCTAAATCTTAAAATCTGGAGGCAAAATTGGTTGATAAATTATGGATAACTTTTTGAAATTGAATTAGATTTGTTGGAATGGGGTTCTGATTATAAATTTTTGTTTCTTTGGGGAGAGATTTTATATTATTTGCTTGAATTTGACGCTCTAAATATGAAAGTTTTTGGCCGAAGTGATGAACTGTCTCAGCTGGATCCTATATATATTTATTTTTGCCTTGCAATTGCAAATTTAAATTGTTAAATATATCAGAAATATCTGAAAGAAACGTAAGTTCAAGTAAAAAGTCATTACTTTGTAAAGCTAAAATCAATATATCTGTGTCTGGGGTTGGATCTTGTTGAAGATAAGGCAAAACTTTTTCTCCCAAATCAAATAGACTTCTGCCTCTACTCAGCCAACGTACCTTCGTAAATAATAATAAGTCCCCGTAATCCGCTTCTAACTCTTCCAAAAAAGCCTTAAATTTACGGTGTCTTAGCGCGTTATGACCTCCTTTAATTTTATTAATGATAAGAATAGCTGTTTTCATTGCATCAACCAAATTCAGCTCTTTTCCTAACAAGCTATGTTGATGGATGATGAAATGAAAATTAGGTACATTGATTCCGGTTTTCATTAAAACCCCCACGAACCCCTTATTTCTTCCGGTCATTACTTTTGCACCATCAGTGTAAACAACGTCCCAACGAGTGAAAACAGACGGTTGTTGTCTGCTTCCCATAATTTCTGACCATTCACGTGACCATCAAACGTAAATGAACAAAAAAAATGACATAAATTATCAGCTGGCATAAATTATTTATGTGAGTACATTCATCAAGGGAGATTGAAAAAAGCACATTCTTCCAAAAGCTTAAAATCGCAGTTGAAAACATGTTTGCTTATTTGTTCAGTTCTGCGTATCAATGTTCGATGAGACAAAGGAATAGAATTTATTAATTCCGCCATTTCTTTCCCTTCTTGTCCGAAGCATTGCAAAACATTTCCAAATAGTTCTTTCAAAAACACACCATCTTGAAATGGTCGACAATTTTTCGCCAGACCTAAAGCGACTATGTAAGAGGCCTTTTTTATTGGCAATTTATATTTTTCCAAAATGGAGAGTGGCAAGCAAATTTCTGAATTGTCTTGCTCAGGAGCAATAATCATCATTGTATATGTGGCAAGCTACATATTTTAGAAAAAAAATTTGCTTTTGTTGTTGCTCACTTAAATTGTGATAAACAACCATTGTGTATAATAACAAGTGATATATCTTTTCGATAAACGTCAAAATTTGGAACAGCTGAGATCACCTGTTTTTGCAAAGTAAATTCGCAACCCTGGCGTTCCTCGTATATTTTACCCGAATGCAGGGACGGATACAGGGGAGGCGTTCTGGGTGTCTGGATTCCCCCCAAAAAATCGGTAGTCTCAGAAAATTTCAAACGTGTTTTCAAATTCGTAGCACACACAAAAACTCACTCTAGACAAAAAAAATAAAAATTATTACCCAGTAACTGGAATACAAAGAATGCTTTTTTGCCGAAAAGTATATTTTATTCTAAAAGTTTATGACTTATCAGACCGCCTTCGTAATATCCAATTTTACAAACATATTTACCGAATTTTTCAAATCAGTGTTACGTTGCCAGTCACGGTGGCTCCGAGTGAACAAAGAAAAAGAGGAGAATCGATGAAGCACTTTAAACCCCTGACGTTTTATGATTCTACTGATTCAAATGATATCATAGCCTATCGATGGCTTTATAAAAATGCATTCAACATTTTACCCAATATTATTATATCTATGTTTATAATGGATATTAATCGAATATCTCAAAATATGTAAAATATCCTAAAAAATTTAAAGACCCCCCAAAATATTTTCAGATCAGCTTTTTCCAACTTCGGGCCATTCGTAATTGTCGACATATTGGCGTCGACAGCATTTGCTTGTCACAGATAACTTAGTGTATATGTATATAGTTTAATTTAATAAACAATTTCAGGATGGAAAACTATACACAGTTTTCTAAAAACTAAGTTGAACGCTTACATTGCAAGAATGATAAATTAGAAGATTGCGACACTTTCGTGCCGTTATATTTTTTGTTTCGGCTTGACAGCTGTGTGACGTCATATCATACGAGAATATCGAGTCAAAAGGGAGAACGAACAGAATTTCACATTCGCGCGCAAAATTTTAAATTAAGTGAGTTTTAATAATATAAAGTGATTTAAAAAATTAAGTGTGCAGTGGCTAATTACAACAATTTAAGGTATCAAAATGCATGCCGAGTAATGCACCGAAAAAATTATGATCCATTAAGGGTTGAACAAATTTAACTATGAAGTGAAAAACATTTTTTCTGACCAAACCTGCACGTTCGGTTTTTTTTACACGCACGCAATGGATTAGAAATAACGTAAAACAACACAAACGTTACCGTGCACTTAAATTGTTAATTTTATCTTATTCCACCTGCTGCCCATGTGTATGTCCCCGCATTGCCGGCATAACTCATTTTTATCCGTTATAGTTAACATATACTTACATATGTATGTATGTTGCATGTTTTATCGCCGGAGCACATTTTAATAAGTATTGAGTATTATTACATATATATGTAGCGGACCCGAGTTAATACTGCGACATCTACGTTTCAACTTTCACACATACAGAATAAGAAAACTGATGTCTGGCAACACATTTATTTGACATTCCTTTTCACAACAATTGTTAAAACTCACTTATATTTTTTACCGCCATTGCTTTAGCTGTCTAGCCAAAAAACTAAAATAAGGAATTTCTAAGTTTAAGTTCTTTAAATAAATAAATCGGTTGTTAAGCATTAACCACACCGTGTTACTTTCTTTGCGGTACGACGAAACAACCAAAGTGGTGACCCCGACGTGGGAAAAGTATCAATTTTTGCACATTAGAATTGGAATTTGCAAGTCCGTGGTTTTCACCGAATCGCACCACGGACCACAGTTATTCCATAACGGCAATTATTATTGATGCCAGGTTCCCGCTACAATTTGCGCTCCGTTACTGAGGAGGAAGACTCCGTTACTGAGAAGGAAGACTCCAAAATGTCTGAAACTGAAAAAGAACTCAGCGAAAAACTACGCACGCTGGAGTTAAAGTGCCAACGTCTCCAGAGTATGTATGAGCAACATCCAAGCAACTCAAGAGATTTCCAGCGGCTGCACGGTAACTTAATTGTGCCGAAGTTCAACAAAAGTAACCCACACTTGTGGTTCGCTCAACTTGAGCGTTCGTTCCGGTTGTATAAGGTGCAATGTGACGACGACAAATTCGATTTTGTCACCATACATCTCGAAGAGGAAATTACGTTTTATGTTGAGGACCTCATAACGAAGCCACCGCAAACCAACAAATACGACGCGTTAAAAACACGGTTGCTTGATAAGTTTGCTGAAAGTGCCGAATCGAAATTACGTCGTTTGTTACAAGGAGGTGGCACAGCAGGCATGAAGCCTACGGAAATCTTATCGTACATGCGCCGGTTAGCTCCTGACCCCGGCAGCGAAGCAATCATCCATACGTTATTCATAGGTGAAATGCCAGAGTCTATACGCCCAGTTTTAAGCGTGTGGGAAGAGAAAGACATCGAAAAGCTAGCAAAGACCGCAGACAAGATGCTCGAAGCAGTGGCAACCAACACAAACAGCATCTCTGCAACGCAAACGTCAAAGTCTGACAATTCGATTCAGGCAGTATCTAACACGGTGTCCCTGGAAGAAATGAGTGGAGCTTTGAAATCGCTTACCGACAAGGTAAGTACAATGTACAACGAGCTAAAAGCTTTAAAATCTTGCAGAAGCCGAAGTAACTCCCGTCAGGCGAACCCAAAAGCATCAACAAAGAAAGCCCAAGCTGAGGGACATCCAGCTTTATGTTTTTTTCATGCTAAGTTTGGAGATAACGCGCGAAAATGTCGCCCCAATTGTTCTCGCTTCAAGTCGTTAAACTAAAGCGGCTGTCGTCAACAACGCTGGTTGGCAACAGCCGCAAAGCTAGCAGCGTTAACCAAACAAATATTTGCGCTAACCTCCAAAACAACCAACAGAGCAAACCAGCCAATGAGATGCGTTTATACGTTCGCGATAAAAAATCAAGGCTAAATTTTCTTATCGATTCGGGATCGGTGGTGTCTGTCATACCACGATCATTTGCAGATAGTAAAGTAAAGCAAGGTGATTTACAATTATATGCAGCGAATCAGACGGTTATACAAACATACGGTAACCAACACATTCAGGTCGATTTGGGCTTACGACGGTCTTTAAGCTGGTTGTTTACAATAGCTGACGTACACACTGCCATTATTGGCGCAGACTTTTTGGCCAAATATCGGTTGCTGATTGATCTAAATAACAAGCGCCTCATTGATACGACAACGGGCCTCACAACGAGTGGTGGTCTCACTAGTACACATATTTTTGCAGTATCGACTCTTAACAAGGCAAGCAGTTTCTACAATGTTCTCAAAGAGTTTGTTGACGTCACGAAGACAACTTCAAAAATCGACGGCAACACAGTTTCCCATTCAGTTCGACATTACATCGAAACATCTGGTAACGCCGTGGCATGTAGACCACGTCGTCTAGCCGGCGAAAGGTTTGAAGCGGCTAAAGCCGAAGTTAACCTTTTGCTGCAACAATGAATATGCAGAGTTTCAAAAAGTCCTTGGTCTAGTCCTCTGCACATGGTGGCAAAAAAGTGCGGGGGCTGGCGTGCGTGTGGCGATTATCGAAAGCTAAATTCGGTTACGGTCCCTGATCGTTATCCCATCGCTCACATTCACGACTTCGCCAACAAGTTACATGGTTGTACAGTTTTTTCAACGCTCGACCTAGTACGCGCTTATTACCAAATCCCTATGGCGGAAGAAGACGTTAAAAAGACCGCTATATGCACACCATTTGGTTTGATTGAATTTTTGTTCATGCCTTTCGGCCTCAAAAATGCCACGCAGACATTTCAGAGGTTTATGGACGAAATATTTAGAGGAATAGAATTTGTATTTTGCTACATAGATGACATTCTCATCATGTCCACTTCGCAGGAGGAGCACGAAGAGCACCTTCGCACCGTTTTGTCGATTTTGCGAAAAAATGGCCTTAGCATAAACGTCAACAAATGTCAATTTGGGCAATCCGAAGTATCCTTTTTAAGCTACGTGATCAATAAAGGTGGTATAAGACCGTCCGACAGCCACATCAAGGCCATAGCAGAGTATAAGAAACCAGAAACTCTGTGCGAGCTTGGTCGTTTCTTGGGTGTCATAAACTATTATCGCCGTTGTATTCCGCGCGCTTCAGAGTTACAGGCGCCACTGAGCAATTTTATTCGCAACATTAAAAAGAACGACAAGCGAAAAGTCCCATGGACAAAAAGTGCAGGCGAAGCTTTTGAAGCTTGCAAACAAAGCGTAGTAAACGCTGCCGCTCTGGCTCATCCTGCACCCAGTGCAAAATTAGCGGTTGTTTGCGACGCATCAGACGTTGCAATTGGCGGAGCTCTGGAGCAAAAAGCGAACGACGCATGGCAACCGCTAGGTTTTTTCTCGAGAAAACTCAGTAGCACAGAAAGAAATTATAGTACGTATGATCGGGAGCTACTTGCAGTGTACGACGCAGTTCGCCATTTTAAGCATTTCCTCGAAGCACGCAATTTTATCATAAAAACGGATCACAAACCGCTGATTTATGCATTTCTACAAAAGCCGGAAAAAGCATCGCCACGTCAACTACGCCACTTGGATTACATATCCCAATTTTCTACGGAGATCGTACACGTCAAAGGTACTGAGAACACCGTGGCTGATGCTCTTTCACGATTGGATGCTATTTCAATGCCATCGGCTATAATCATAGCCGACATCGAAAAATTGCAGGCAGATGACCAAGAGCTGGGTACCATTTTGCGGGGTACCACATCCCTCAAGCTACAATCAATCCAAATTGATGACTGTAAAATTTATTGCAATATATCGACGGGCCGAATGCGCCCCTATGTTCCACCAAAACTACGATATCAAGTTTTTTCATCGGTGCACGGGTTGTCACATCCGAGCGGAAAATCGACGAGTCAACAGGTGCGACAGAAATACGTTTGGCCGTCCATGAAAAAGGATATAGCAGAATGGGCGAAAAACTGTATTTCCTGCCAGCGCGCGAAATTCATCGTCATAACAAATTAACACCGCGAAAAATTGACGTAGCTGACAACAGGTTTGACCACGTTCACCTGGATATAATTGTTATGCCACACGCGAAAGGCTTTCGGTACTGCTTAACGATGATTGACCGTTTTTCTCGCTGGCCGGAAGCAATACCGTTGCGAGGGATAACAGCAGACATTGTCGCAAATGCTTTTTGGGTTCACTGGATATCCAGGTTTGGGTGTCCAAAAACGATAACGACAGATCAAGGCACTCAATTTGAAGCTGCATTGTTTCAAAATCTGAGTAAGCTTGTTGGCGCCCAACACATACACACAACAGCATATCATCCGCAATCCAATGGGATGATAGAGCGTTGGCATCGCTCATTAAAAGCAGCTTTAATGTGCAATTCGCGAATACCTTGGCCAGAACTATTACCAGCAGCACTGCTTGGTTTGAGAACATGCTACAAAGCCGACCTTAACGCATCAGCGGCTGAGATGCTTTACGGTTCGACAATGCGCATACCAAATGAGTTTACAGTGAACACCGAGACACCATCCAACCCTCACCTTTTCGCTGACCAATTTAGAGAGCAAATGCGAGCCATACGACCAACACCAGTGGCGCATCACAACAGTAACAAAATGTTTCAGTTCAAGAACTTGCATGACTGCACTCATGTACTTCTACGGACGGATGCGATAAAACAGCCCCTAGAACCGCCGTACACAGGGCCTTACGAGGTGATACGCCGAGAATCTGATCGCGTTTTCATCATTCGGGTCAACGGAAAAAACATTGCTACATCAGTCGATCGGCTCAAACCCGCTTTCCTAGCGAAAAATGCAGATAGCAACGACACTACGCAACCGCAAAGAGCTCCGCCTCCACGTACTTATGGAAATCAGCACCGCGTACATTTTTCGGAATCGTGACCTTGTCACTAAACGGGGAGTACTGTAGCGGACCCGAGTTAATACTGCGACATCTACGTTTCAACTTTCACACATACAGAATAAGAAAACTGATGTCTGGCAACACATTTATTTGACATTCCTTTTCACAACAATTGTTAAAACTCACTTATATTTTTTACCGCCATTGCTTTAGCTGTCTAGCCAAAAAACTAAAATAAGGAATTTCTAAGTTTAAGTTCTTTAAATAAATAAATCGGTTGTTAAGCATTAACCACACCGTGTTACTTTCTTTGCGGTACGACGAAACAACCAAATATACATAAGAGTAATATTTTATAAAATTTACCTTAATATATGGAATACGAAGTAAACAAATGCTTTCGGTTTTCACGCGTGTGCGCACAAGTTAGTTTTCAATTTCGTTTTAATACTGTCATTCTATTCTTACTTCCCACTCTTATCCTGTATGCTATGACGTAGAAATGTCGCAATCTTCTAATTTATCAATCTTGCTTACATAGTATCAATAATAAAAGTTACTTTGCATTAACTTAAGCCAGAAGAACGGTCGAATACCATACTTTATAGCTGAAATAGTCGACTGCTTCTTCATGCTTTGGACGTATTTCTATATGACATCCATCTTAAAAATTTCAGTAAAACATAAAAATTTGGAAGGCATTTAGTTATATGTATTTAAAGCTTACCAATTCAGATATACAGGATGCAATACAGCCCATGCATCTTTACAAAACTTTAGTACAATTGAGCAAACAGTTTATTTTCCGATTCCAAACATATTACCGATTCTACACACAGATACGTACATATATTATATAACAATAATCACTCAGACAGAATATTTGAATATGTAGTTTACCAATATCCAATGCATTTTGAAGAGAATAGAAATATTTTTTCGCAGAATTGATAAAATCAGCAACTATTTAGTCAAACAAAATCAAATCGTCTTCATGAAATAATCACTTCAAGCACGATGAATCGCCATGCTTTTTGGGCAAGCATTATTCAATTGAACATATTTTTGAAACCTTTGCGAATATATTTTCACAACAAACAAAACAATCTTAATGTTCAGACATGATTCAATTATAAAAGGTTCTGTAATAAAGCAGCTTACTCATTCGCGCATGACAAATCGGCTTCTTAACTCATGAAGAATGTTGCATATTCCAAAGTTTTCACTTGTAAAAGTAGTATATTGTAAACTTCTTCATACTAAAAAAGGCGTTGGCATTACTGACTCCTTTGTCAAATTTCTAATTTTTTCATTCATTGACATTTGATTTTGTGATTGCGTGAATTTTGGGTAAGTTTTGCAAAAAATCATTATTATTTCATAATCATATAACAATTTTTCATTTGAAACATATAAAATATCTTATTTCTAGTATAATTAACAAGAACACTTGTAGACCGAACCCTTCTGTGCGGTATTATTTATTGTAACATTTTCTGGCCGAGAACCTTGTTTTGTTTTTATTTGATTGCGGCAATGATAAATCCATTTATTTGCAGAATATGTTTCCCCAGGCAGGAATATAATTATATACATTTGAATATGCATTTCCATTGCCGATCGCGTGGTGCTTTGTAAACATATGTATATGGATGTACATAACCACCACCAAGGCACACACACACGTAGGTAAAATTAAATATCAGTTGCAACTATAAGTATTTAAAACTAGAACCTTTTTGTTTATAGGTTCTTTCGAACGTTTGGTGTTTCCTGTTCCTTTATATATATGTACTTATAAGAGTAAATTAGTTGAACTGTTTTTTAATCGTGTACTACTCGTATACATAAGTATGTATTCTAATCAAAAATAAAGCTTTTTTGCTTTGCTTTGCTTAATTATAAATATGAAAAATGATATTGACAAATTCAAATAAAATTTAGCAGGAAAACGTGTTATATCCTATTTTGAATGTTTCAAAAAAATATAAGTTAGAATGGCACTTACCATACATGCGCTGAACTGATAAAATTTCGTGTGGATGTTTGAATATAAATAAAATCAGTTTCAGGACATTGGAAGAGTGGGCGTACCACATGTGAATTTTTGATGCCGCATTTCTTAGAATATATGTATGTATGTGCGATAGAGTACTGGAATGATTTTGTTACACACAACGGTTATCTTTTTTTTTAATAAAATTTTAACTATTTTTTGCCAATTAAAATAGAGTTGTTTCTTTATACATTTTATTTGTGTAAAATAGCAGGGTCAAATCTCGCGGGTATTAGTTAGTTAATACATAAATTATATAATTACTTAAAAATTATATTTTGATACTTGAAATGTCAAGTTGAACTCCGAGTTTTTGGCGTAGAATACGTCTTACCTTACGGTATGGGCACCCATGTCAGGTTTTTATTGTTGTAATCTCTATTTCTTTAATTATAAGGAAACGGCACGGTAACTTTTTTTTAAAAATTTTTTTGTAGTCAAATGAAGATGTTAGCTTTCGTTTGACATACATTTCATGTTGGTTGATATCTTCCTAATATTTAAATTTCTCAAATGAAAATTGTATAAACACATGCACACAAATATGTGTGTGGTGTTTGGTTGAGTGTGTAGTAGTAGTTTGTAGCGTGAATAGACGTTTATTTTATTGCATAATTTTAGGCGGGAAAATTTAAGTAGAGTAAAGGCAGAGAAAGCGCTGCCAACTACTGCTTATTGGTGGTGATTTTAACACAGAAATCACTTCAAATACTAGATTGGCGAAATTTGTGAGCGATACGTTTAATTTGGATTATATTCGAAATGATGCTCCCACAACTATTGATAACACAACCATTGACTTAGTTTTTGCGAGAAATTTAAATGTTAATTTAAAAACATATTTATCCTATTTTTCCCATCATAAGCCTATATTCTCAAAAGTAACTTTCAAATAATCAAATAGATTTGGGTCTGTTATTTATCATTTATCTTTACTATTGATAACTACCATTGACTTCGTTTTTGCGAGAAATTTAATTGATAATTTAAAAACATTTTTATCCTATTTTCCTATCATAAGCTTATGTATATCATCAAAAGTAACTATCAAATAAAGAAATTCATTTGCTTGCATTATTTATCATTATAAATTATCATTATACATATGTTTTCTGTCTTATCGGATGGCGTATTCTACGTTAAACTTAATGGCCGTGTCTCTGACACAGCCTCCTTCTTTTTTTTTAAACACGTCAATGAGAACGCTTGACAGTTTTTTATAAATTCGAGTTTGTGGTTTTGAGTTTATGAACAACTATCAAGTGTTATCATTGGGGTTTTTAAGAAACTTTGAGTTAAATTGAAAATTGTTTATTTATTTCTGAATAAAAATATTGTTTTTTTTATATTCAAATATATTTGTGAAAATACATTTGTACATACATACAAATGTATGTGTATTACAAATATTTGAAAACTAAGCATCTGCATGAATTAACTCATTCATGAATGCACAACTTACTCGTATCGGTTTTTTCGGTCGCGTGAAGCCGCTCACCATTTGAAATGGTCCGTATGAATGCATGCGGCGAAGTTGTGCGGCAGTTGGTGGCTTTGCTATTGCCGAAGACGCAATTCGTTCGTTTCATAAGTAAAACGAAGCCATGTGCTTAAAGGCTTAACGTTGTATAATTCATCAAAATTCTTAATAATTCACCATAATTCAAATGAACTCGAAAATGTGATATGCGAAAACGCAATAGCAATTTTTTTCAGGAAGATTTTTGCGATGATATTGATGTGGATGTACGTACATATATTTTTGTTTTTTGTTTTTTTACGAGGAGGAAGCATCGAAAGCCTAAACCCCGTCAGTGTGGGACTTTAACCAGCACTAAACCCCCCGGTACCACCGTCAGGTATTCTTTCGGGAGGTGGTTTGAGCACTAAGCTCGATCGTTCGTTTTAGGTATACTGTAATCTGTCGTGGGCCGCAGCCTCGTCCCCTTTATGATATTTATTATAAAAGACATCAATGTACTTACATATGCATGCATCGAATATCTCCACACAAACAAACATAATATGTTTGAATGTTACCAGCTAGACTAGCCCAATTTTGCATCTGTTAGTCATGGCGGTTGGAACGCCCAAGGTTCCAATCCGCCCCAACTCCTTGGAAGCTTGGTTTCCTTCCTGCATTTATGTCTAAACAAAACATTTGTATTATTATATATATGTAAGTCGGGTGCGGCGGCACTGTGACAGCACGCATATCCCAACACATATGGCAGGGCAAACGTAAAAACACTCAAGAGCGCTCAGCTCGAGTATAGCAGCACGGTGAAAAAACGAATAGCGTACACCTAGTCAGTCGTAATCCGCCGTCGACCAAAGCAGCCGTCATTATTATAATTAGTCGCTGTACCGACCTACTTTAAACCATTCTTTGATTGTAATGAACTTCAAGCATTAAACTTTATTTGTACTTATTTTCGAATACTCCACTTTGAATTGATTAATAAACGATATTAATTGCATTACTTTACATTTGGGGGCTCAACCTGCCGAACCTTAACACAAATTGAATCAAGCTTATGTAAGTTGCAGCCGAATTTGAAGAACAATAAGTAAGCAGTGCAATAAAGTGAAGTTGGCAAAACAGCACTTGTACAGTTACAGTTTAAAAAAAAAAAAAAAAAAGCAAGCAACAGGTCGTTGTTCGGTAAAAAAAAAAATATTTCCGTTCAACGCATATGACTCGTGCGAATCGCCAAAGCGCAGGCGATTCAAAAAACACCACCAAAGTCAAAAGGCATACAAAACAGGTAGAGGAAGTGAGACGGCGTTACAACACACGCTCAACAAAGCAGGCAGCGAAGTGGACAGAATACGCTCAGGCAGCTTCCAAGGAAGTCATGGACAAAGCAGCGCAGCAGAAGGCAGTAAAAGAAGCAGCGGCAATGGCAGAACAAAACAAAACAGTGGAATGTAAGAATAATGAATTGCTACAACAGTTGGTGCAATTGCTTACACTGAAAATCCAAGCAGACGAAACAAAGCAGGCTGAAACTAAAATTACGGCAGAAAGTTTTGGCAAAATTATACCCGAATTTGATGGAGGCAATATGCCAGTGCAACACTGGTTTACTAATTTTGAATTAAACGCAGCTGCATACGGTTTGAACAATGTACAGAAGTACGTGCAAGCAAGGGCGAAAATTACGAAAACTGCGAAACTTTTTCTTGAATCGGTAGCTGTTTACGAATATGGTGCAATGCGCACAATGTTGGAAGACGAATTTGACAAGTCGAAGTTGTGTAGTGCTGATGTGCACGCAGAGCTACGAGAACGGAAAAAGCAGAAGAATGAAAGTTTCCACGAATATGTGCTGCAGATGAAGAAATTGGCTACACGTAGTAATATAGACACGCAGTCGGTGATTCGTTATATAGTTGGTGGGCTGCAATTAAAAGACGAATTTAAATACAACCTTTGCAGCTGTAAGTCATATAAGGAATTACAAGACCAATACGAAATTTACGAGAAAATAGTTTTGCGCGAAAAAAGCAACAAAGAGCATAAAGGGCAAGTACACGTAAACGATAAACGTTCAAGCAATCCAAGCGAAAAGAAAACACATTGCTTTAATTGTGGCGCTACGGATCATATGCGGAAAAATTGCCAAGCAGAAACAAAGTGTTTTTGTTGCAATAAAAGCGGGCATATGTCGAAAGACTGTTCAACTGTAGCTGCTGCTGTAAACCTGGTCCATAATTCGAAACGCTGCAAAAACATAAAGATTAACAACGTCGAAGTAAGCGGGTTGGTAGACACGGGCGCAGATATAACGATTATGAGAAAGAGTACATTCGACAAAGTTGGTGGAAGTGTGCTGCAAACATATATGCAACAGCTTCGCGGCCTCGGTACTAAATTTACAAAACCAATTGGGTGTTTCGTTGCTGAAGTTGGTGTTGACGATTTACGCACGCAGCAAAAATTCATTGTAGTATCCGATAAAGACGTTATGTATGATGCGCTACTGGGTTACGATTTTATTTCGAAGTTCAACTTAGCGGCGACGGCAGATGGGTATAAGTTTTCTCCACTTAACGTGGGGGAAACTTATGAGGATCTTAATCAGATAAGTATTTATAATGTAACTGAAACGAATTCTCATGTCGATGTTCCTCCGCAGTACGTAGCCGAAATCCGCTCATTGATTACCAACTACAAGCCAGTCGATTATGTTGGGGAATGTCCAGTGGTATTGAAGATCATTCCGGATGGTAACGTTGTCCCGTTCAGGCACTCTCCAAGTCGCATACCATTCCTCGAAGTTGAAGCAGTCAACAAGCAAATTGATGAGTGGCTTAGAGCTGGAATAATAAGACAATCGGCGTCCAATTTCGCAAGCCGCATAGTTATCGTGAAGAAAAAGGACGGTACGCGCCGCATTTGTGTGGATTTTCGGAAACTTAACTCGGCCGTACTAAAAGATTGTTTTCCGGTCCCTATAATTGAGGACGTACTCGAAAAGTTGCAGAAATCTATTTTTTACGGTTTTGGATTTGGAAAACGGGTTTTTCCACGTCCCCATTGTGGAGAGTAGCAAAAAATACACCGCTTTCACAACAACAAGGGGACTTTATGAATTTAATCGGGCTCCGTTTGGCTTCTGCAACTCTCCCGCCGTTTTTATACGTTTTGTTAACTACGTCTTCCAGAATCTAATAAATAGTAACGTCCTAGACTTATATATGGACGATATTATTATTCATGCAGAAACAGCAGATGATTGTCTTCGTAAAACCAAGCTGGTTTTCGCAACGGCAGCAGAACACGGTTTGAAAATCAAATGGCCAAAATGCTATTTTATGCAGGCGTCTGTAAGCTTCCTGGGGCACTTTGTTAAAGATGGATGCGTATGGCCAGGCAAAGAGAAAACGGATGCGGTTAACAAGTTTGCAATCCCGAAAAATGTTAAGGCCGTTCAGTCGTTTTTGGGCTTAACAGGTTTTTTTCGGAAGTTCATTAAGGGATACTCACACATCGCCAGGCCATTAACAAATCTACTACGTAAAGACTCTGTATTTGCTATCGGTCCAGCTGAAATCGAAGCTGTCCAAACACTAAAAAACTGTTTGACTAAAGAGCCAGTGCTAAGGTTGTACAACAGAAATGCAAAGAGCGAGGTACATACCGACGCGTCGAAGGATGGTTTCGGTGCAACACTATTGCAGTGGGATAGCGGCCAGCTATACCCAGTGTATTTCTGGAGCAAAAAGTCGACGGAAGCAGAGGCGCGACAGCACAGCTATGTCTTAGAAGCGAAGGCGGTATACCTCGCTTGTAAAAAGTTTCGTCACTATCTATTGGGCATTCCTTTTAAGCTGGTGACTGATTGCGCGGCGTTCAAACAAACGTTAAGTAAAAAGGACGTACCCCGAGAAGTTGCTTCGTGGGTGGTTTATTTGCAAGACTTCGACTTTAGTGTAGAGCACCGAGCAGGCGAAATGTTAAAGCATGTTGATTGTCTCAGTCGATACCCACAGCAGGTTATGGTAGTAGCGTCGGAGTTGGCAGCGCGTATTAAAAAAGCACAACAAGAGGATACAATGACTAAAGCAATAGCAGATCTACTGGATA
This sequence comes from Philophylla caesio, assembly GCA_963971545.1. Taxonomy (NCBI): domain Eukaryota; kingdom Metazoa; phylum Arthropoda; class Insecta; order Diptera; family Tephritidae; genus Philophylla; species Philophylla caesio. The sequence continues at coordinate 43,019,352 of OZ020606.1, read as the reverse complement.
GCGGACCATACGAAGCTTTTAAGAAAAAAGGCGGCCTGTTATATAACACTATTGTGGGTAACGATCTTTTGGTGGTTCCAAAGCAGATGGAAAAAGAAATTATTGTCGATGCTCATAATGTTGGTCACTTTGCGGTGCAGAAAACTATGCATGCTATACAACAAAATTATTGGATACCACACCTGGAACAAAAAATTGCGCAGGTAATCAACAATTGTGTTAAATGCATCATTTATAATAAGAAGCTGGACAAAAAAGAGGGTTATCTGCACGTAATTGATAAAGGTGACCAACCATTGCATACGTTGCATGTTGACCATCTGGGACCAATGGACGCAACCTCAAAGCAGTATAAATATATATTGGCAATGGTCGACGCGTTCACCAAATTTGTGTGGCTTTACCCCACAAAAAGCACAGGTTGCGAAGAAGCGGTTCAGAAGCTGGAGTCATGGTCTGCAGTATTTGGAAACCCAGCACGCATAGTTACCGATAGAGGTGCCGCGTTCACGGCACACACGTTTTCCGAGCACGTGAAAGAAAGGGGTATTGATCACATCTGGAGCACTACAGGGGTCCCACGTGGAAACGGACAGATCGAAAGAGTGAATCGAACGGTCCTGTCGATTATTGCAAAGCTCTCGGCAGAAGAACCTGCAAAATGGTTCAAGTTAGTTCCAAAAGTACAGCTAGCGATTAATTCACACACTCATGCGTCTACAAAGCGGCCACCGTTTGAACTTATGTTTGGCGTCAAAATGAACAACACAGGCAGTGACCAGATAAAACGTTTACTCGAGCAGGAGTTATATGTTGCATACGACGAAGGGCGGCAGAAGTTACGGCAAGAGGCGAGGCATGAAATCGAGCGCGCTCAGAATCAATATAAAAAGCAGTTCGATAGCAAAAGGAAAAAGGAATACGGGTACAAGATCGGCGATTTAGTAGCAATACGACGCACGCAGTTTGTAGCGGGACGAAAGATGGCCAGTGAATATCTCGGCCCGTACGAAATCACACAAGTTAAACGAAGTGGCCGGTTCAACGTTAGAAAGGCAGCAGATGTAGAGGGGCCCTGTAATACGTCCACGAGTTGCGATAATATGAAACTTTTTAAGTATGCAGTCAACAACGAAGAGCTTTTGTCATCTGAGGCAGATGACTAATCAGGGTGGCCGAATGTAAGTCGGGTGCGGCGGCACTGTGACAGCACGCATATCCCAACACATATGGCAGGGCAAAGAAGAATAAGAAGGCGGTACGCCCAGATGCGCTTATTATAAAGAGTAATAGCGGGGGAACATATGCAGATGTACTCAAAGCTGTAAAAAGCGACCCACAACTCAAAGATGTTGGAAGTATGATATCAAAAGTACGAAAAACGGCTGGTGGAGATCTCATACTTCAACTGGCGAAGCCCACAGACGCACATACTGAAGAATTACAACGTGCGGTTAAAGCAGCGCTAGGCGATAAAGCCTCGGTCCAGACGCTAACAGCGGAAACATCTATAGAAATTAGAGACCTGGACGAACTTACAAGCAAACAAGAGCTGTGTACCGCGCTAGAGAAAGAGTTTGTTGGGATACAGTTTGCTGAAACATGCGTGAAGTCCTTAAGGAGCGCCTACTGCGGGACTAAAACAGCAACACTTGTTCTTCCAGTTATAGCTGCAAACAAATTGATAACCGCGGGTAAAGTGCGAGTAGGGTGGGTAATCTCCCGAATACGAATGAAAATCCAGCCAATAAAATGCTTTAAATGTCTAGAGTTTGGCCACCTTGCTAGAAATTGCAAGAGTGCGTTTGATCTAAAGAATGCATGCTTCAACTGCGGAGAGACAAATCACAAAGCAGTAGAATGCAAAAAGGAAGTGAAATGCGCAATATGCTCACGAAGAAACTCACCCCAAGTGAAGCACAGAACTGGTGGCAGAGAATGTCCCTACTATTTGGAGGCGTTAAAAAAAGCCCGAACACAATGAAACTGCTGCAACTAAATTTAAATCATTGCAAAGCTGCGCAAGAGCTTCTGGGGCAGACGGTAATAGAAAAAAATATTGACATAGCCATATTAAGCGAACCGTATAAGGTTGGAAATGCCCCACTGTGGGTTAGCGACGCAAACCAAAAATCAGCTGTATGGAGCTGCGCCAAAAGGCCAGTTGTGATTGAGCAACTAAAGGTGGAAACAGGTTTTGTCTGCGTCCGAGTGTCGGATATTGTTTTATACAGCTGCTATATACCACCTAGTTTTAATCTTGCTGAATTTGAAAACGTCCTAGACAATCTGGTTGACGACGCAAGAGCCAGATCATCAGTCGTTATTGCCGGCGACTTCAATGCATGGGCCCGAGAATGGGGCAGCCGTTGGACAAATGCTAAAGGAAGGGCACTGCTCACGGCTCTATCATCGTTAGAATTAGCTCTGTTAAACACAGGCGATAAACTGACCTTCCAAAGAGATGGAAGGGGGTCCATAATTGACCTTACTTTCGTAAGTAAAACACTCTTCCGAAGAGCGTCATGGGAAGTGTGCGAAGATTATACTCACAGCGACCATCAGGCAATAATATTCTCGATAAAAGATAAAGTAGGGGTAGAAAACAACAAAAGGGCGAAATTAGTTGGCTGGAAGTTGCATACGCTCGATGAAGAAGCACTTAAGGTAATGATAACAGACATAATGCTACCACAAGAAGCGATAAACACGGCAAATCATTTAATGCATAGTATTAAAGAAGCTTGCGACGCCTCTATGAGAAAAAAGTCTGTTTCGTCCAGACGAGCACCAGTGTACTGGTGGAGCGAGGACATTGCGGATCTGCGCCGGCAATGCAATAGAGCAAGGCGAAACTACCAGAGGGCCAGAAGTCGTAGTGTAAACTTTACAGAGCAGCAAAATATGTACAAAGAAAAACGAACTACACTGAAAAAGGCAATAAAAGCTAGTAAGATTAACTGCTTTCGAAGTTTATGTGACAACGCAGATAAAGACCCTTGGGGCTTAGCATACAAAATCGTGACCAAAAAGCTACAGAAATCAATTCAACCGCAGATAACATGCCCTAAAAAGCTTAAAACAATAGTGAGTGTTCTATTTCCAACCCAACCGCCATTTGTGCGGGAAAAATTCCCCCCTATAATAAATGAGACACCTGCGATCACAGCAGAAGAGGTTCTATTGGCCGTTAAAAGTTTAAAGGACAAAAAGGCACCAGGTCCAGATCTCGTCCCAAATCGCATTTTAAAGCTAGTTGCTAATACCAACATAGAAGCCCTTGTTCTCACATATAGCGAATGTTTAAAAGACGGTATATTTCCACCAATATGGAAGCGCCAACGACTGGTACTCTTACCTAAGGCTGGGAAACCCCCAGGGGACCCTACAGCGTATCGTCCAATTTGCATGCTGGACACAGCCGGTAAACTGCTTGAACGAATTATTAGCAACAGGCTGATAAATGAAATTGCAAAAGGTGGAAACCTCTCAGAAGCGCAGTTGGGATTTAGAAAAGGGCGATCAACCTTAGATGCGGCTATGCTGGTAAAGAGAATAGCAGAAGAAGCAATCAGTGGAAAAAGGTGGAAAGGTGGATCAAAAGAATATTGCCTGGTAATCACGCTAGATATTAAAAATGCGTTCAATTCCGCAAGCTGGAAGAAAATAGCTGAAGCTCTCCGCGGTTTTAAAGTGCCGATATATCTGCGGAAAATATTAAGCAACTATCTAGAAGATAGAGTACTTACATATGAAACAGACGAAGGCACCAAGCAATGCAACACTTCCGGAGGAGTGCCACAAGGATCTGTTCTGGGTCCATTACTCTGGAATATAATGTATGATGGCATTCTGCGTCTGCAAATACCCGAGGGTGCGAAAATTATCGGTTTTGCGGATGATATAGCTCTAATAATCGTGGCCAAGCATCTAAAAGATGTGGAGCAAAGAGCAAACTTAACAATTAAGCGAGTTCAGACATGGCTCGAAGATTCCGGCCTCCAGTTAGCCCAACAAAAAACAGAGGCAGTATTAATAAGTAGCAGAAAAGCTCGTGAAGTCATCAAAATCAAAGTTGGAGGACATGAAATTGTCTCGAAACCTACCCTCAAATATTTAGGCATAATTTTCGACGCTAGGTTAACATTTAAGCCTCATTTAGAATATGCAGTTGAGAAAGCAGAAAAAGTTGCAGCGGCGCTTTCACGACTCATGGTGAATAAAAGAGGCCCTAAGCAACAAAGCAGGCAGCTATATGCAAGCGTGATACGGTCTGTACTTCTGTACGGTGCACCAATTTGGTCGAGTGCGCTCGAAAAGACTTCGTACGCACGCGAGACCAGATCATTATATCGCCTTTGCGCGATCAGGGTGTGCAGCGCGTTCAGAACAACGTCGGAAGAAGCAGCTCTGGTAGTGGCAGGGCTCTGTCCAATAGAGATTTTGGCGAAAGAGGTTGTGGCACCCCCGACAAATAAAGTAAGACGAGAAGCGGCGAGGCAGAGTTGCCTGCGGGGTTGGCAGAGGCGGTGGAGTGTAGCTGGTAAGGGACGGTGGACATTTAGGTTGATTCCCAGTCTGGAGAAATGGCTAGATAGGCGACATGGCGAAGTTGATTTCCACCTAACCCAAATTCTTACGGGACATGGTTGTTTCAAGTCTTATTTGCACAGGTTCAAACACGACGATGACCCTTATTGCACCTTTTGTGCAAATCAGGTGGTCGAAGACGCCGAACACTGTTTTTTCGTCTGTCCGCGGTTTGCAATAGAAAGGGATGACTCGAACACGAAGTTAGGGAAATCGCTTTCGGTTAAAAATCTAGTAGATACTATGCTCGAGTCCAAAGAAAATTGGTCTGTTGTTTGCAATTTAGCGAACAAAATCCTAATTAAACTGCGTCAAGCGGAGCAACTCCGCAGAAATTCATAGAAAGGCAATAGGCCGCTCCCCCTCCGCGAAGTAATACCTAACGGTAGTTCCACGGAGCGAGGGAAACGGAGCAGGGGTGGGTTTTTAGTGCGGTGAGCCGAAAGGCAAGTCCCACACTTCGGCTTTCAATGCTTTGTGCCACCTCTAGAAAAAAAAAAAAAAAAAAAAAAAAAATGGCAGGGCAAACGTAAAAACACTCAAGAGCGCTCAGCTCGAGTATAGCAGCACGGTGAAAAAACGAATAGCGTACACCTAGTCAGTCGTAATCCGCCGTCGACCAAAGCAGCCGTCATTATTATAATTAGTCGCTGTACCGACCTACTTTAAACCATTCTTTGATTGTAATGAACTTCAAGCATTAAACTTTATTTGTACTTATTTTCGAATACTCAACTTTGAATTGATTAATAAACGATATTAATTGCATTACTTTACATATATATATATATTTTTTTTGTTTTTTCTCGTGCCGTAGTTTGGCGGTTGGGACGCCCTGGGTTCCAATCCGCAACGACGCCTGAGTGTGTGTGTTTCCGCGAAGGAAAAAAAAAAAAAAAAAACCTTAAGCAGTCGGAAAGTCCGGGATTCCAATCTGCTCGTTCATTGGGTCAAGCGAGCGGTCTAGATACACCACAAGGCGGTTGGAAGGGTCTAGGTTCCAATCCGCTGTGATGCATTGATTGCTGCGCGGTATCTTTGTCTAAAAATACTTTTATATTATTATAATTATTTATGTATTTTTTTTTTCTCGTTGCATAGATTGGCGGTTGGAACGCCCTAGGTTCCAATCCGCATCGATGTGTAAGTGTGTGTTTCGGAGAAAAAAAAAACCTTAAGCAGTCGGAAAGTCCGAGATTCCAATCTGCTCGTTCATTGGGTCAAGCGAGCGGTCTAGATGCACCACATGGCGGTTGGAACGGCCTAGGTTCCAATCCGCTGTGATGCATTTGGGTACAATTTTGTGTGCCCTCTTACTACGTCTCATATGGTACTGGAAATTCTGCGCCTTCGTCTTTGCTCACTTCTTAAAACTTTCATCGTTGATGAGATAATGCCATTGACCAGGTTCCATTCATCTTTGCCTATCAGCATGTAATTTACAATTGCTTCTGGAGAAAGGTTTACTCGCATTGCTGATTGCAGTATGCTCCTTTCGTCGGTAAAGCGCGGGCACATCAAGAAAACATGTTCCGCATTGTCTACTACTCCGATACCGCAGAAATCACAGTAAGGGTCGACCTCGTGTTTCTTTGAATCCAGCGCTCTATGTTCGGGATGCACCGGTGTGTCCACCGTCCGCTTATCGTGCTGTTCCATTTATTTTGCCAATCGACTAGGCTATTTACTCTAGCTTCCTTGCGAGCGGCTTCAATAGTTACCTCCGTCCTTGTGAAGATATGAGCAGACTCCGTAGCTAATAGGTCTAGTGGGCACATTCCAGCAATTACCAGGGCTGCTTCATCGGACACAGTTTTAAATGCGCTGCATACCCTGAGTGCACACATGCGATACGTTGATTTTATGCTCCGAAAGTACGACGAGTGACATACTGCATCGAACCACACCGGGGCTCCATACAAGATTTGACTTCTTATTACGCCTACAAGCAACTTTTTGCTTCGTTGCTTTGGTCCTCTCGCGTTGAGCATTATTCTTGATAAAGAGGTCATGGTAGCGGCCGGTCTCTAGCGTATTCAAGATGCATTTTGAACGACAACCTTCTATCGATAGTGATACCCAGATACCTTATCGCAGGCTTCGTGGACACAGGATAGCCATTTACTCTGAACGTTATATCTTCCATCTTTTTTCTAGTTGAGATATGTATGTACATACATACATACTTAAGCAAAGCACCGTACGAGTATATATGTATGTATGTAATTCTATTTAATCATTACGAAAAGAGACTTAACATATAAATTATTCAGGGTTTGGTGTAAACTTTTGAAACTCCTTTTTGATAGTTGGTCCTTTAAACTAAGTTTAAACTCTGTTTGCAGTTTTTCAGTCAATCTTAAACGGGGTTAAAACTTAGTTTAAACGACTGATATGTCTGAGTTGAACTTAGTTTAACTTGTCAGCTGATAGCTGAGTACTTCTTTTTAGTTGCAACAAATTTAATTAAGCGCAAGGTACTAATTTAAACTATTTTAGACTAAATTTAAACCACCACTGAAAAACAGTTCTTAAATTATTTTTTTTTACAAAACACATTTATTTCTGGTTTTTTTTCAAATTCATTATTTAGTAACATACATACATATATTTTAATAACATAATATGTATGTATGTGCATACGGAGGCGGCTCAGTATTGACAATTTTCTTTTGAATTATTAAATTTTAATGGTGACGCACATTTCCAATAATTTCTATTTAAAATCGAAATCCAAGTGCCTTTTTATTAAACATTATATTTTTATTAACGTGGAGTTTAAAATAATTTAGAGGTGGTAAGCAAACAATTTAACGGTCCTAGTAAACAATTGCCCTTTTGTCAAAAAAAAATTTAAAATCTACATCAGTTTTTAAACTTTCAAGATTTTCACTTTGTTGTTTGTTCAAAACTCAGATTTGCATGGTTTTTTTTTCATAAAATGTACTTAATTTTTTATTACTTAATATTAATGAATATTAAATAAACAAAAGTAAAAATGTCGTGGCCGCTGTGGTCGTTGGTAGCGGTGCGTGCTATAACTCGATATGCTGGTGAGTTCGAGGTTCGAATCTCAGTCAGGGCAAGCAAAATCTTAATCATAGAAAAAGTTGTTTTCTAATAGCGGCCACTCCTCGGCAGGCAATGGCAAACCTCCGAGGGTATTTCTGCCATGAAAAAGCTTCTCACAAATTACATCTGCCGTTCGGAGTCGGCACAAAATTGTAGGTCCCTCCATTTGTGGTATAATATAAAGACGCACACCACAAATGGTAGGAGAAGCTCGGCCAAACACTGAGCTATATAGTGTAAGCGCCAAATTATTATTATTATTAAAAATGTCAATAATTCTTAAAAAACGCATTTCATGTTTATAAGTAAAATACATTAAATACACCCACCAAAAATCATTGTTTGCGTGAATTTGAAAAAAGTCAGTGGACTAGATTTATGAATTGTGATCAATAAAAAAATAATCAAATGCTTATATTAATAAATTCATGCAATAGGACAATTAAGGGTTTTATGCATGTGTCGATTAAACAAAAGCTATATAATACGATTGACGAAGTGGCGCTTCATATGACTAAATTCATACATACATACATATGTATGTACATGCATATGATATGTACAAGAATTGTAGAATACTCTTTTTTGCTACATCGTGATCTATATACATATGTATATACACACATGCATACATGCATCGCATCATAACGGGCAACATGCTAAAAATATGTAGATATTAATATGTAAGTGCGTACATGTACCTTATTGCATTTTCTTATACTGTGCACGAAACTGGTTTCTTCTATACACATGCATTCATACATGCATTATGCAAACACAAGTACGTAAGACCGCTTTCAACTATACCGCTCAAATTCAGAAACACCTCAAATTTTTCGCGTGACAATGTAGTGGTTAGTGCTGCAAATTTGAACATTGTTCTTAACATTTTTTTTACATACACATGCAACAAGATCTTGCCTAAGTATGTATAATATATGTATGTATATGTACATATATAAAATATACATTGTATATACTTTTATATATGTTTTCCAGCTACCGTATGTTGCCCTTATCCCTATACTGTCAGGCATATGCTACATACCCCATATGTTTTTTTGCATTGAAAGCCGAAGTGTGGGACTTGCCTTTCGACTCACCGCACTAAAAACCCACCCCTGCTCCGTTTCCCTCGCTCCGTGGAACTACCGTTAAGTATTACTTCGCGGAGGGGGAGCGGCCTATTGCCTTTCTATGAATTTCTGCGGAGTTGCTCCGCTTGACGCAGTTTAGTTATGATTTTGTTCGCCATATTGCAAACAACGGACCAATTTTCTTTAGATTCGAGCATAGTATCTACAAGGTTTTTAACCGAAAGCGATCTCCTCAACTTCGTGCACGAGTCATCCCTTTCAATTGCAAACCGCGGACAGACGAAAAAACAGTGTTCGGCGTCTTCAACAACCTGATTTGCACAGAAGGTGCAGTAAGGGTCATCATCATGTTTATACTTGTATAAATAGGACTTAAAGCTACCGTGACCTGTCAATATTTGGGTAAGGTGGAAATCTACTTCACCGTGTGGCCTATCTAACCATTTATCTAAGGAAGGAATAAGTCTATTCGTCCAGCGTCCCTTACCTGCAGCGCTCCACCGCCTCTGCCACATCCGCAAACAGTTTCGCCTGACCACCTCGCGTTCAGCAATACTCAGTGGGGTTTCTACAGCCTCTTTAACCAAGATCTCGATTGGACATAGCCCAGCCACTACTAGCGCCGCTTCTTCTGAGGTTGTTCTAAATGCACTGCACACTCGTATAGCGCAAAGTCGAAAAAGTGATCTCATTTCTTTTGCGTATGAAACTTTTTCAAGCGCAGCCGACCAGATTGGTGCCCCGTATAGTAGTACTGAGCGTATTACGCTTGCATACAACTGCCTACTTTTCTGCTTAGGACCTCCTTTATTTACCATAAGCCTCGTTAGCGCTGCTGCCACCTTCTCTGCTTTCTCGACTGCATATTGTACGTGAGTCTTAAATACTAATCGAGCGTCAAACATAATGCCTAGATATTTCAGGGCAGCTTTTGAAACAATTTCATGTCCTCCGACATTAATTTTAATAACCACTAGGATTTTTCTGCTGCTAATTAACACTGCCTCAGTTTTCTGTTCGGCTAACTGCAGGCCATTTTCTTCCAGCCATATCTGAATTCGTGCAGTCATGAGGTTTGCCTCTCGCTCCACGTCTTTTATATGCTTGGCAACAATAACCACCGCTATATCATCTGCAAAACCAACAATTTTTGAACCTTTAGGTACTTGCAAGCGCAGAATGCCGTCATACATAATGTTCCAGAGCAATGGTCCAAGAACGGATCCTTGAGGAACTCCTCCGGTTATATTATACTCTTTGCTGCCTTCGTCTGTATCATATACTAGGACTCTATCTTCCAAGTAGTTACTTATGATTTTTCGCAAATATCTTGATACTTGAAAGCCACGGAGAGATTCGATAATTTTCCTCCAGCTAGCGGAATTGAACGCATTTTTAACGTCAAGTGTCATGACCAAGCAATATTTCTTAGATCCGCCTTTCCATCTTACTCCACTTATCGCTTCTTCTGCCAGCTTCTTAACAAGCATAGCCGCGTCAACTGTTGATCGCTTTTTTCTAAAGCCGAACTGCGTTTCTGAGAGGTTTCCCCCTGCTTCAATTTCTGAGCTCAGCCTATCGCTAAGGATTCGTTCGAACAGTTTTCCGGCTGTGTCAAGCATGCATATTGGGCGGTATGCGGACGGGTCTCCTGGATGTTTACCAGTCTTTGGTAGGAGTACTAACCGCTGGCGCTTCCATATAGGGGGAAATATACCTTCTTTAAGACATTCATTGTACGTCCGTACAAACGCTTCGGTGTTGGTATTTGCAGTTAGCTTCAATATGTGGTTCGGTATCAAATCAGGACCTGGTGCCTTTTTCTCTTTAAGGCTTTTAACGGCTTTTAAAATTTCTTCTGCCGTAACTAGAGGCGTTTCGTACTCTATAGGCGGAAATGTTTCCCGTTCAAATGGTGGTTGGTCTGGGAAAAGTGCGCTTACTATTTTTTCCAACTCTCTAGGGCATGAAATCTTCGGTTGTATCGACTTTTGTAGCTTTTCGGTCACTACTTTAAATGCTGAACCCCAGGGGTCTTTATCTGCGCTGTCACATAGACTTCGAAAACATTTCGTTTTACTGGCTTTTATAGCCCGTTTCAGCGCCGTGCGCTTTTCTTTGTAGTCACTTTGCTGCACCGCAAAGTTTGCGTTTCGATTTCTGGCTCTTTGGTAGTTTCGCCTTGCGCTGTTACATTGTCGGCGTAGGTGCGCAATCTCTTCGTTCCACCAATACACCGGTGGGCGTCGGAAAGATATGGACTTTCTTCTCATGGAGGCGTCGCAAGCTACTTTAATTCCGTCTATTAGGTGGTGTGCCATATTAATTGCTCCTTCTGGGAGGATTATGTCGGTTACCATCACCTTGAGCCCTTCTTCGTCTAATGTGTGCAGCCTCCACCCAGCTGATTTTACACTCGAGGTATTTTGTGCCCCTTCATCGTTTTTATCGAAAATATAATAGCTTGATGGTCGCTATGCGTATAATCTTCGCTTACTTGCCACGACGTTCGTTTGAAAATTGTATTGCTTACAAATGTTAGATCGATAATAGATCCCCTTCCATCTCTTTGGAAGGTAAGTTTATCGCCTGTGTTAACAAGCGTCACTTCCAGCATTGATAATGCTGTAAGAAGAGCCCTTCCCTTGGCGTTTGTATATCGGCTTCCCCATTCTCGGGCCCATGCATTAAAATCGCCTGCAATTATCACTGGGGATCTACCTCTCGCGTCGCCAACCAGGCCATCTAGGACGGTTTCGAATTCAGTAAGGCTGTAGCTAGGCGGTATATAACAACTGTATAAGAATAGCTTCGATATTTTTACGCAAACGTAGCATGGCTTCACTTTTAGTTGTTCAATCGCAAAAGGCGTTTTAGCACAGCTCCATACCGCTGATTTTCCGTTGGTGTCACTAGCCCACAGTGGGGTTTTTCCGATCTCATACGGTTCACTTAGTATTGCTATGTCGATATTCTTTTCTACTATCGACTGCTCCAGAAGCTCCTGTGCAGCCTTGCAATGATTTAAGTTTAATTGCAGAAATTTCATTGTGCTCGTGCTTTTTTAACCGCCTCTAAGTAAAAAGGACATTCTCTGCCACCAGTTCTGTGCTTTACTTGTGGCGCATTTCTTCTTGAGCATATTGCGCATTTTAAATCTTTTTTGCACTCAGCAGCTTTGTGGTTCGGCTCCCCACAGTTGAAACATGTGTTTTTAACATCGACCGAACTTTTGCAATTTCTCGAGAGGTGGCCAAACTCCAGGCATTTGAAGCATTTTATTGGCTGTGTTTTCGCGCGTATACGGGCAATTACCCATCCGATTCGCACTTTACCGGCTGCTAGCAGTTTGTTTGCTACTGGAACGGGGACCAATAGAGTGGCGGTTTTAGTACCGCAGTAGGCACCTCTCAGTGACTTCACGAAAGTTTCGGCAAACTGTATCCCTTCAAACTCTTGCTCCAAGGCGGTACACAACTCTTTTTTACTTGTAAGTTCGTCCAAGTCTCTTATTTCAATCGCCGTTACTGCTGTTAGCGTTTGCACCGAGGCCTTTTCACCTAGCGCAGATTTAACCGCACTTTGTACCTCGTTAGTGTGCGTATCGGTGGGTTTTGCTAATTGGAGTATAAGGTCCCCGCTAGCCGTCTTTCGGATTTTGGTTATCATACTACCAACATGCTTAAGCTGTGGGTCGCTTTTGACTGTCTTTAGCACGTCTGCATATGATCCCCCGCAGTTACTTTTAATAATCAGTGCGTCCGGCCGTACTGCTTTTTTAGGCTTTCTTTTAGACTGTACTGTCTTCCACTGGGGTTCTTCAGCCATTTTTGTTACTTCATGTGGGCCATTTGCTTTTCTCTCATATCCTGCTTCAACTAATTTACCATGCTGCATTTCATTTTCTCTCCTTTCTCTGTGCTGCGGCTTGCTCGTGAAAGCTTTTGGAGTAGTCTGCGGGGCTACACTTATAGCTTTTGAACGGGTATCGGTCTTTACTTTTTCGTACAGTATCGACAGCTCGGAGATTAAATCTCGCATCTGCTGGTTTACTGACCTCCTCTTACCATCGTCCATCATGCCGTGGAGCTCACATATTTTTGCCCCTAGCTTGACCCATGCGGGGCCTTGCAGATCTGCGGGCGGTTGTTCGGGAACCGGCGAACATGGCAGCGACTTCGGCGGAGAGTATGCAAGCCTGGGACGCTTTGCAAGCGGGTTTAACAATCCACTGTCTATTCCTCTAATTCCTGTTTGGGGGGACCTGCATCCTCTGGGATATTTCGCCCTTGTACGGGCGACCTAGTAACACTCATATATAAGTTTTTCTTTTTGCCTTATTATTTGTATGTTATATATCAGAAGTTATTTAGATCGTATAGTTAGTTATTGTTATTATTACTACTAAATTTTATTGGGTATTCTGTTAGTTTCAATTTTTATTTTTACTATTGATTATTTTTATTATTAATAATTATAATTTTTTTTTTTTTTTTTTTTTTTTTAATTGGTTTAATTTATATTTATTTTAATTTATTTTTTTTAATTTTTATTTTTTATTTTATTATTATTTTTAATTTTTTTATTTTTTATGTTTATGACCTACCCTAGTGATCTTCTACTACACTACTACAGTGCCTTTGCAACTATAAGGTTTGCAACTTCACTAACAGCTGATTACACTGTTTCTGCTTGGGGTGACAAGATCAGCTGTAGTTGACAATTAAACAAAGCCTCTTACCTGTCTCGTTTATATTTTCTCACTAATTTTTTTTATTTTTATTATTTTCGCGCGTATTTATAAAAAAAAAAGAAGAAGAAAGTTTGAAAAGTTTTATAAACGCGAGTTTATTGGGTCTCCCGTCGAAAAACCAATACCACTGACTCCCGGAAAGTTTACAAGAGATTCCTAGACACTTCTTCGGTATGTTGTGTGGCGGAACCCCACAAAACACCTGCTATTTCTACTAAAATTCCAATTTATTTTGCAGAACTAACTACGGCACGTCTATCTTCTATCACTTGCAACACTTGCACAACATTGTATATACATATATATGTTTTCCAGCTACCGTATGTTGCCCTTATCCTTATACTGTCAGGCATATACTACATACCCCATATGTACATATGTATGTATGCATATATACATATATGGACTTATATACATAATACTATCACTAAGGAGGACAATTTTTTTAGCTCATGTTTAATTTTGTATGTTTTTTTTTTTTTTTTTTTTTTCGTCGAATTCCACTCCCCACGGGACTGCCGTTAAGCATAACATCATGGGGGGAAGGGCGGTTAGTCGCCACTGCTACGCCATTGTTGCTTCTGCTTTTGCAACACAAGCTGTATTCCATATTTTGTTTTTTTTTTTTTGCTCAAAGGGAAAGATAGCCCAGTTTTTGCGTCTGTAGCTCTTGACGGTTGGAACGGCCTGGGTTCCAATCCGCCCCGACGCTTTACAATCTTGATTCTTTGACTGCATTTGTATCTGAGCAATATTAAACTTTTATATTACTATAGCTTTTCGTTGCTTAATTTTACGGTTGGAACGTCCTAGGTTCCAATCCGCATTGACGGCTGAATGTGAATGTTTCGGCACCGCTCGTGAGCCTAGAAAATCAGCTCTATTTTCGCATACGCAGTCGGAAAGTCCGAGATTCCGATCTGCCCATTTTGTTGGGCCAGGCGAGCAATCTGAGAGCGCCATTTGGCGGTTGGAACGGCCTAGGTTCCATTCCGCTGGGATGCTTAGGACCTTTTTAGTAAGCTAAGTGCAGTCGGAAAGGCCTAGATTCCGATCTAATACTTACTACCACTCTTATGGTGCCGTTACTACGTATCCTGTGGCACTGTTACGTTGGCGCTTCTGCGTCTTTGTCTTTCTTCTCTTCTAAGAATCTTCATCGTTGTTGAAATAATGCCATTGGCTAGGTTCCATTCATCATTGCCTCTTAGCATGTAGTTCACAATTGCTTCCGGCGAAAGGTTTTCGCAAATTTGTCTTTGCAGTATGGCTCTTTGGTCGTTGAAGCGTGGGCATCTCAAGAATACATGATCCACACTGTCTGCTACGCCGATCCCGCAGCAGTCACAGTAAGGATCAACCTCGTGCTTGAATCTGTGCAGATACGACTTAAAGCATCCATGACCGCTCAGAAATTGGGTCGTGTAGAAGTCAACTTCGCCGTGGCTTCTTTGAACCCAGCGCTCTAAGTCTGGAATGCATCGGTATGTCCATCGTCCGTTTGTTGCTCTGCTTCATTTGTTTTGCCATTCGGCTAGGCTATTTACTCTAGCTTCCTTGCGGGTGGCTTCAGTAGTTATCTCCGTACTTGAGAAGATGTGAGCAGACTCCTTAGCTAGTAGGTCTAGTGGGTACATACCAGCAATTACCTGGGCTGCTTCATCAGACACAGTCTTGAATGCGCTGCATACCCAGAGTGCACACAGACGATACGTTGACTTTATGCCCCGATAATACGATGAGTGACATACCGCATCGAATAACATCGGGGCTCCATACAAGATTTGACCTCTTATTACGCCTGCAAGCAGGTATTTGTTGAAGTTTTTTGGGCGTTATCACCACCGCAATATCATCGGCGAAGCCAATCACCTTCACACCCTGCGGTAGCTGCAGGCGTAGAATACCGTCGTACATGATGTTCCACAGAAATGGGCCTAGGACTGAACCTTGTGGTACTCCGCCCGTAATTTCCAACTTCTTTCTTCCTTGCTCCGCGTCATACCACAGTATGCGATCTTGGAAGTAGCTGCTCATTAGCCGTCGCAAGTAGTATGATACTCCTATGCGCTCAAAGGTGTCCAAAATTTTTGCCCAGTTAGCCGAGTTGAACGCGTTTTTGACATCGAGCGTCAAAATCAAACAATACAGTTTTGTTCCACCTAGCCATCTGGACCCACTGGTTGCTTTTCTCGCTAGCTGAATTACTTTTCTTACAGCCTGCACCGTAGATCTTCCCTTCCTGAAGCCATATTGCTCATTTGAGATGCCACCCAGTGTCTCCATCTCAACGTCCAACCAGTTACAGATAATACTCTCGAACAGTTTACTCGCCGAGTCTCGAAGACAAATGGGTCTGTAGCTCGATGGGTCTTCAGTGGGCTTGCCAGGCTTGGGAAGCAGCACCAGCTTTTGCTGCATCCAAATCGATGGAAAACGATCTTCAGCAAAACATGCGTTGAAGACTGAGGTGAACGCCGACGTATTTTTGCCGATAGCCACTTTTAAGACTTTGTTTGGTACACAATCGGGGCCAGGCGCTTTTTTTACGTTAATTCTTTTTGCGGCTTGAGTGACTTCATCAGCCGTTACCTTGTCAAATAGGTGCAGATTTACATCGTGTACTGGAGAAACGAGCCGTCTTTGTTTGGGAAACAGAGTATCTACTACTGTTTGTAGAATAAGTGGGCACGTTGGAACTGCAGCTTTGGTGGTTTTAAGCTTCTTCATTACGACTTTGTATGCCGTTCCCCAGGAAACACTGACGCTTGCTTTCCTTGATAGCTTTTTTAAACAAGTTTCGTGGGGCCTTATATATAATTTGGCATTCTAGAAAATTAATCCTTCCTCTTGCGCTTTGAAAGAATCTCCTAGCTTGCAAGCAGTTCCTTCTCAAAGCTTCGATGCGCTCATTCCTCCAATAGACGGCATTGGAGTGTTTATAAGAGGAGTTTCTCTTCATCGACGCGTCGCAAGCAGCCCTGATATCTGTTATTAGCTTCTTCGTCATATTTTCTGCCGGCCCCTGGTACTGTGATGTGGGAAACGCTTCCGCAAATAGATGGGCGTCGAAGGATGTTAGTTTCCAGCCCCGGAAGTTTCCTGCCCTATCTGCTTCAGTACTACGATTTATTTGGCAGATAATTGCGGCGTGGTCGCTTTGGGTGTAACAGTCGCTCACTTCCCATTCCGCTTTTCTAAACATACTCCTGCTAACGAACGGTCGATAATTGACCCAAACCCATTTCGGTTGAAAGTGTATTGAGTGCCCGTATTTAACAAGGCAACGTCTTGGCATGCCAGCGCCTCCAAAAGAGCTTTGCCTCTTGGAGACTTTCTAGGGCAGCCCCATTCCTGCGCCCAAGCGTTAAAGTCACCGGCTATTATGACTTCACTTCTATCGCTGGCATCCCTACCAAGGCTCATCACAACGTTTTTAAACGCAGCAATTGGCATGCTGGGTGGGATATAGCAGCTATAAATACATACGTTTTCTACCTACCACGAAGCCTACCTCTACTGAGACGCATTGCATATGTTTTGGTTCGTTGTCACACATCCATATTGCAGCCTTGCCATCAGCATTTTGAAGCCATGTAGCGTCATCCTTATGTTTGTAAGGCTCGCTAATGATTGCAATATCTATGTTGAGATCTTTCACGGTTTGCGCCAACAAGTCTTGGGCAGACTGGCAATGGTTTAAGTTTAGCTGAAGTAGTCTCATAGCTTTTTCATTTTTCGGATGGCTTCTTTATAAATTGGGCATTTTACGCCACCGGTGTTGTGGTCAATACGGACCTTGCCTTTCTTAGCGCAAAGCAGGCATTTGGGCGTATTGTTGCAGCTTTTAGCGGTATGCCCTGTTTGTCCGCACCTAAAGCAAATGCCTCTGCGGTCCTCCGTGCTAGCGCAGTTTTTCGCGATGTGACCAACGTCAAGGCACTTGTAGCATCGCAATGGTTGTAGCATTTCCCTTATTCTACATACTACCCAGCCAATTCGAACTTTTCCCTGCTCGAGCAGAATCTTTGCCGCATAGGTTGGCAGAAGGAGCGAGGCGGTTTGCGTGCCTCCGTAGGCCTTTCGCAGTGAGCGAATGTCGTTAGCTTTTATATCGAGGTCGCTGCTTAATGAGTTCAGGGCTAGGCATATCTCATCTCTCGTGGTAATTTCGTCTATGCCGTGAATTACCACACGTAGTTGCTCCGTCAGGGCCTTTACTTCGGCCTTACCGGTCAACAACTTTCCAACGGCAGCCTGCAACTTCACGGTGTTTGTGTCAGATGCCTTACCTAATTGGAAAAGTAAATCGCCGCTCGCCGTTTTCCTTATTTTTCGGACGGCGTCGCTGAAACTTATTAGGCTCTCTTCCGTCTTAACCATTCTCAGGATGTCAGCGTATGAGCAATCTCCAACGCTTTTAACCACGATGACATCAGGACGAGCAGTCTTAATTTTTTGGCACTTTTGTCTCACGACTTTCGTCCACTCCGGTTTATGCGCCTCTGGGCGCAGTTTTCCTGCCGGGTTTTTCGTGATTCTTCCTTTCCCTATGTTCGACTCTTCGTTAGCCTTTTGGTTGCCAAGTCTAATATTTTTTGTTTTTTGTTCCGACTAATTTCGAGGAGAAGCAGCACGTGTGCGTTTTTGCGTGGGCTGACTCGGTCTTTCCACGGTCAATCCCCCATCGTTAGAGTCTCTAAACCTTTTTCCCTGTTTAAAGGGTTCAGCTTTGGACTTCGTCTGTATTGATTTCGTATCTACAGATGGTTTCCTTGCTGGTGTGCTGTCGCTCCATATTTCTTCGCAGAGCTTTGCTATGTTGGATAAGACATTTTTCATTTGCTGGTTTACATGTCCCTGCCCGTCCATCATTCTTCTAAGCTCTTCTATCTTGCTTTTCATTTCAATCGCCGCACTTGTGTTCTCCGGACCGGCTACGCTGCCAGCTTAGCACGGCACAACCTCGCTTTCTCTGCTTTCCCTATGCAAATCAATAATTTTCTGGCCCTGGTGACTTAGGGGGTTTGAAGCCGTGCCTCCGATATCCACTACCGATGCGTTTGCAGACATCATTTTGTCCTCACCGCGATCAGCGGCTGACTCTCCATTTACCTTCTGTGCTTCCTGCCCTGAGGAAGTTGGGCGCTCCGGTGACCTCATTGTTTTATTCTCATAAACAGTTTTTGTGCAGCTTATATGTACACACGTATACACATCTGTATGTGGAAATATGTGCGTATGTAGATATATGTATCTACACCCGTTCGTAAAAGAACCCCCTTCGAAAACAATAAATTAAATTGTATACTTAGCTGAAGATTTAAATGGTAATCCGCCAGCGCAGACTTGAAGTGATGAGTCCCAACAGCTTTGGTCTATCTGAACACCACTAGTTTTATTATTAATTAACTTTTAACTAAGCAATTTTTATAAAAACTTAAGACCGCCAGAAAATGTTGTCACTTCACTTCACTTCACTTCACTTCACACGTGTATATATGTGATTAAATGTGTACGTACTGAAATATTTGAGCTACATACATACATACATATAATTTTATAATTTATTACTTTTAATTTTAACACAAGCAATATGTAAATATGTATATGTTTAAAAAATACATTAACTGCGTAATTCTATTGCCTACAGCTGGTGCACGTCACATTCACTTTTCAACTATTTCGCAGTTCAATCATTCGAATGACCCACTGCACAAGAATATTTATTAGTAATCTCAAACATCATTCAACTTCCTCTGCGCACAAGTTCCATTAATTCCACACACATTTTCTACAATAATCATTCAAACCAAAGTACATGAACGCTGTGGTAACCGGTTTTTGCTGAGGATAGAATTCATACATACCATCCTGTTGAGTACCAAATGCCCACATTGAGTTTGAGTCTGCAATTCATTGGCAATGATTTCAATGAATTCGAAGCTAAAATTTGCATGAGTGATTCATGAAGCCATTTTTTCGCATTCATGCAGACCTCCACTCAGTTGATACTCTTGCAGGCTCAGCCACCTCGCGTACTTTGTTCTCCGGTCGTCCCCTATCCTTGCATGGATTTTATCGACGATTTCTGGTGTAACGACCTCCCGTATACTTCTCCTTAACTCTGATGCATATGCCATCACTTGTCGCTGAGTTTTTGACAGCCTCTCATGCAAGTATATCCTACCATAACCCGGCAGCTCGAAATCGGAAAGCGCAAGCGATCTCTTTTAATTTTTGCGAAATAAAGAGAGATCTTAATAGTTGATTGCGGTCATTTGAAGAGAAAAGCTTCACGATAATTGGAGAAGCGCTGCTGCTTTTTTCTCCGTTGCCTTTTACTTTTCGCAGACGAAAGACATCACCTAAAGGGCGAGGTTAAAATACACACGTTCTTATATACACAGTTATTTAGACAACAGCACTACTTTGCGGCAGCAGACTTGCAGTTGTCGTTTTTTTTTTAATTCTGCCGACGACAGTGAGCAGCTGTAGTGCTGCCATTAATATGTGAAATGTTAAATTGTTCAAAGTTTTAACAAGTCTTACTTTATTTAACCAACTAAGAGAAAAAATAGCTCCGATATTTCATATGTAATAACAATTGATAATTTGAAACAAACGAATCGACCTATTTACTTATTATTATTATTGTGCACAAAAAAATTTCATTTTGAACAAAAAAATTTAATTCTATAGAAGTGAAATATTTTAATGTGGAAGCAACAAATGAGCTGTTGGATATGTCGCTGACGTCTTCAAAATATTCAAGAAGCTGGCATTAAGACGCCATTTACTGACAAGGAAATTTCGCTGTCGTTACGTCGTGAAGTGCAGTCGTGTAAGTGTTCAAAGCATCAACCGCATTTACTTTCTTTTCTATGGCTGCAATGGAAAACTTCAAATTTGCCGTTTCAGCAGCCAGCTCACTAATACTCTGCATCAGCCTCTCCTTTTATTTATTTTAAAATTCAGGTTGTATTGATGGTACGCACGTAAAGATAGACCGTCCAAGCAAAGAAATAACAAACAAAAACAAAATACTTTTTGTTTTTTTCGACCTGTTTTATTTCATTATTTTATTTATATTTTTAAATGGTGTAGATTAGCTATACGTTAGCTCTTTTGCTACACCGAAACCCTTGAGTAGATTGCAGTAGCTAATTTACCACGCCGAAACGCAACTGTGTATCATATGTTAGCTTTCGTTACAATTTTAAAAAGTGAAATGGAACCGCAGGCCAAAAAGAGAAAGATTTAAAAACCACTAGAAAAGTGGTCCGATAAAGATGTCACAATAATATTGGAGCATATTATGCAAGAAGGGGCTTTGAAGTATGTATGTGTAAGATTATATAAGTCAATTTAGTAACAAGTTTCCTAACATTATTCGCGTCATAGAAACAAACAGCACAGATCTTTTACACAAAATTGCTTAAATCAACCAATATTGATGCCAGTTGGGATTTAGTAAAATGGAAAGTCCGAAATTTGAAGAGATCGTTCCAAAAAGCTTGGAACTGGAAAAATTCAACAGGCGCCAGCTTAATGGACGATGATGACTCTTCAAGTATACAAGGTAGGTATTAATTATGTGTACTTCTAAAAACTTAGCATAACGAATTTATTATATTTTAGAAAAAGTACTTAAAATGTGTCCACATTTGTGGAATCTGTGGATGTAACAACATCGGATAATTCGAACTCTTTGCCTTTTTTTAATAAATAGTATCTAAATCTTTCGTGGCCGCTGTGGTCGAGTTGGTAGCGGTGCGTGCTATAACTTGATATGCCGGTGAGTTCGAGGTTCGAATCTCAGTCAGGGCAAACAAAATCTTAATAATAGAAAAAGTTGTTTCTAATAGCGGTCACCCCTCGGCAGGCAATGGCAAACCTCCGAGGGTATTTCTGCCATGAAAAAGCTTCTCATTAAATACATCTGCCGTTCGGAGTCGGCACAAAACTGTAGGTCCCTCCATTTGTGGTATAATACAAAGACGCACACCACAAATAGGAGGAGAAGCTCGGCCAAACACTGAGCTATATAGTGTACGCGCCAAAATTATATTATATATATCTAAATCTTTCTGCCGATAATGAATCCGTTGCAACGTTAGCAAAAAATGTAGAAGCAGCATTTCTTTTGACTGAACTTATTTAGATTCATCTAATTTTTCACCAACACCTCCGTCAACACCGCCTGTGAATGTACCTACAACTTCGGCATATTCAAAGTCAGCTGTACAAATGCGGCAGGAGGCGCAAGCAAGATGAAGAAAAGTGTGTTAAGTTGTCAATCCAGCAATTAAGTGCTCTTCAAGAGCAAAGAATGGCTCATTACGACAAGAAGTTAGAACTAGAAAACCGTACACTAGAATTTGAAGAACTTAAAGCAGAGAGAGAGAGCTAAAACTGCAAGAGGAAAAACAAAAGCAAGATTTAGAAATAAGGAAACTTGAACTAGAAAAAGAAGAGAGAATAGCTAGGTATAAAATCAAAATGAAGTTTAAAATGCAAAATTAATCCACTGCTCACAGAGTATGGAGTAATGACTGTGTCTGACAACTGATAGGCAGAGTCGCCTGCTATCCATTCATGTCCGGAAAATAATTATTTTTTGTTTTTATTAAGCGAATTGTTTTTAAAGATTTTGGCGTCATGATAACTGCCGGGATTTCCAAATACAACATGTCGAATTTACATTTTGTAACCTCAAACAACTTGTGCTTTTACAGTGTAAATGTGGCACCTCGAAAAAAATGACTCATGATGAACAACAGGTGCCTCTGCCAGCTTTATTTCGGTTCCATCGACGTACCCTATGCACAATGGTAATTCGGTATATGTAGCTGCTACAAATTGCGAATTTTCTTCACGACTTGGCCAACAAATATATCGTGGCATTAGCTTCAGAAATACTCGAAATACCCTTTTTGTGATAATATCCAAAGTGCCACCATCACCGATTCCAAACAGTGCAGCCATTTTTCGTACTGCCGCGTTTCCTCCATATAAACCTAAACGATATAGCTCTACGGCAAGCTGCAACTTGACCGAATATTGTTTACTGGAATGGGATTTCTTAAATTCAATATCCTCACGATTAAGAGATATCAAATGTTCGAACTGCATGTGGTATATTCGAAGCATTTGCAGGAAACATTCATTCTTTATATTTGTCAAAATATTTTCAAGCCATTCTATAGACTTGGACACACTTGAACTATCTATTCCACGGCGACAAGACAATACAATCAAAAATTTTTCATTTAATTCTTCAAGTATTTCCATGATTTCGTCGCCAACAAAAAGATGCATAGTATTGCGAAACGAATGAAGATGAACTTCCAGCAAGGCTTGGAAGTTCTGAAGAGCAGGATTGGCCAAGAAATCCCACCATGTCAGTAAACCAAGATATGGAAAGCTTTCAAGCTTTCACAACCTGCGTAATGACAAAAGACTCTCGCTTTGCTGGATGTTGTTACCGAGGTATAGCTGACCGCTTTAAGTTTTCTCTTTCAACGATTTGTGTTGCAATCCACAGAGTAACGACGTTATTAAGCTCCTTCGCAATTTATTGTATGGCCAACCCAAAAACATATGGACGAATCGAGCAAATTTTTTGATAGCAAATGTTTCTTTTCCAAGGCAATCGGTAAAATATTCAGTTATCAATTTACTTTTATATAAATTTTATTTATTTTAAAATTCAGGTTGTATTAATGGTACGCACGTAAAGATAGACCGTCCAAGCAAAGAAATAACATCAATAAGTCTGCAAGCTGTTTGCAACCAAAATAAGAAATTTGTAAACATTTTTGTTGGCTATCCAGGTTCTTGCCACTATAGTTGGGTTTGTAAACTCCACGCTTTACGACAAACTGCCCTCTTTTTGTAAAGGTAACAACCCTTGATATCTACGTATTTGCCATCACATAACACAGCATTTGACATTTTTCAGATTATTACCTGTTGGGTGACTCCACATATCCGTGCAACAAATACTTACTAATTTCTTACAAAGATAACGGTCATCGGACAAATGCTCAAAAATTGTTTAATATTAAATTAAGTTCAAGACGCATAGCTATAGAATCTTCGGAATCCTAAAACAACGTTTCAGACAGTTATATCACTGTAAGCTAGGAGGCGGTAAAAATATCTGTCATTTTGTAAGGGCTTGATTTGTGTTGCATAAAATTGCTTACGAAGAAGATTTAGAATTTACGACTGAGACAACTTCGGAGCTATTTGATGAAATCGCAGTACATGGTGAATTTGCAAGGGGAAACTCTGTGAGATATCCCATTTGCCGCGATATACAGCTACTCACCGTTGGGATTATTATTATTATTATTATAATAAAAGTCTAGTGTTAAATGGCGACAATTTTTCGCACGTATTTTGTTATGTTTTTGGAAAAACCAAATTCTTCAAAAATAGTCTAAACTCTTAACAAAAAACAAAAACATAAGACTTTTAAACTTTGTGCTAAACTCGGAAACTTCAATAAATTCAAGTTGGAAACTTTCTGAATAGTTTTTTTAGAAATATTTTTTAAACGTAGTGATGAAAAACAATAGGGTCGTGGGACAAAACAAAAAGCATGTAAGTCCAAAATTTCAAATCTTGAGCAAATGTTATGACAACACTTTGTATGGAAGAAAACGCTAAGCCTCTTCAGGTGAAAAATTATTATAAAACACAGTACCAACATTTTCTCTTAAAAACATGAACAAAATGTGATACAACTTTGCTAAATTTTCATAACTTTTGCGCAGAATTGAAATTTGGACTTACGTGATTTTCGTTACATAACGAGGAAAATTACTATTTCTTAAAAAAAACTTGCAAAGATTTAGAAATTGCATTTTTTCACTCTGTAGCTGCTGTCTCCTTTCATCCCGAGCTTCTTTTCTTCTCATGCTCTCCTCTTTATTTTTTATGCACTCCTCCAGTAACCTTTCTCGGGCTTATCCCCACGAAATTCTGCCTTCTCCATTAACAACTCTAATGCCGTTTCTCTTTTTCTTGAGGTAGACGGTGTCACGTCTGAAATATGTAAGCATACATAATTTTCATATTAGTTACAAATGAATAAACAAGTATAAGTTTCTGGAGAGGCTGGCGAGGATTCAGCAAATTCATTCGTTCCAACCGACACCTCAACCTCGTTATTGATGAAGCACTCCGGATGAACTGATACCCTTTCCTTAAAAATGTCATCCAGTTCACTATAAATGGAAATAAAATTAATTGATAACAAAAAACAAGTAAGAAAGGCTAAATTCGGGCGAAACCGATTTTTATATACCCTCGCGATGTATTTTTGTATAGGCGGTGCCCTCAATATCATAAAAACCCCGTTTCTTTGTTTTAAATCGCAATTTGTTCCAATAAATGTTGAAAAACTAAGTTTTTTGAATTTTTCAATATTTTCGTTATATGGAAGTTGGGCGCCCGATTTCAAAAATGATTGACGGTGATGCTGGTGAGCTACCTAAAGTCATGGGCGTGGTAACGCCAATTTTTCAAAATTTCATAAAAATCATGTTTCTTAATCACCAAATTTTGTGACGGCACCTTACACCGTAAGGCAACGCCCATTTTTCAAAAATTCAAAAATACCTAATTTCTTAGTTCAAAATCGCTTCAAATACCGAATTTCACTCAATTTGTTTTAATAGATATCGAAAAAATGAAGCTTTTGCATTTTCCAAAACTTCCGTTGTATGGGAGGTGGGCGTGGTTATGATCCGATTTCAAAAATTTTATACGACAATAATAGCGATATCAAGGAAAATATGTCCACCAAATTTTGGGACGATAACTAATACTGTTATTGAGATACAGAAAATTTTTTATAAGTGGGCGTGGCAATGCTAATTTTTCAAAATTTCATAAATACCTAATTTCTTATGTAAATAAACCGCTCGACCAAAATTTATGCTAATTATTTATATGTAAAAAGTCTTTATATCATTAAAAGTAATTAGTCTGTGCTAGTTAGTTGATGCGAGCGAGTTAATATCGTTCGCACGATATGAGTTAAAAAAATATCTTTTATCGCTACGCCGAAATGCGTGCTCTTTATTGATCTTCTAAAAACTATTTTACATTTTGAATTCTTAGTTCTATTTATACTATTGAGATGTGGTGGTAGTTATCGTAGTGGATTATTCCATTGTCAGTTGTTTGTTGTTTACGAGTGTAGATATCTATTGTTTGTAGTGATAGTGCATTTCTATTGTTCCAATGATTGTTCGTTGCTTATGTGCAGGTCAGTTGTTTGTTGTTTACATGCATTTCTCGGTAATGCATGTTTATCTGTTGTTTACGTGTTGATAATGCATTTCTCGGTAATGCATGTTTATCTGTTGTTTACTTGTTGATAATGCATTTCTTGATAATGTATGTTTTGGTTGTGGAAACGTTGTGCCTTGTGATGACGTCATTAACTCCCCTCCTTCTTAAAATGAAGCGTCCTCGCTACACTGCTGCTAGGTGTTGTTGTTGAAGATGGTTGAGTTCGATTTCGTAAAGTTCGTCCATTCGCCTTTGTCTGCCAAGTGTTCTTTTATTTTCGCAGTATCGGCAGAGGTGTACTAGACCATAAGTGGTGACTGCTAAGGTAAGGAATGCAATTATGATGAAAAGTGTAAACTGTACAGGGTTCTCCTCGACAGGTATTAAAAACGTTGAGAGTTCTTGAATGTTGTTGAATTTTTATTTTGAGTCTGAGGAAAGGATACGGAGTACCTCAAGTTTTTCGCTATGTTGGTTGTGTATAACTTCTCTGAGTTGTTGTTGATGGTTATAATAAGTGATGCCATCGATGTTTGTAGATTCTTTAAAATGTATTAGTTTTGGGCCTGATATATGCATGTTGTTCCAAGTATGCTCATAATCCGTCAAGATGTGACCAGTCTCTAGGATTCGGAGTGGGGCGTTATTCTCATGGATTGTTTCGCATTGCGCAGGATTGTCTTTTAATATTTTTAAAGTGCAATTATCAGAGGGTTCTGATTTACAAATAAAGGTACTAATATAATTTTTACATTTTGATACTCTTTGATAATCGTTACATTTTGCAATCTTAGGATCTAAATTAATTTTACCATGCTTATGTGCTAAAGGATATACGTTAAATAGGTTACATTTAGTTTCAAGAATAGGGTATTTGTATATTGTTATAATTGCATGTTGTAGGTAACAGATATGAATGTCCGCATATTCTAATATATTGATTATTGGAAGATCCAACTGTTCATGGTTTATTAACTCATACACATCTTTCAAATTTAATGTGCCAGAATTAAAATTATTATTTTTCGCAAAATTAATAGTGTTCGCTATTGATTGAAGTTCATTATAGACTTCTGATATAACAATATTTTCGCTAATTGTTTTGGGATCAAGAGTTTCGAGTATTCTTTCGAACTGTAAGTTAATTGTTTTTTGCTTATTGTTATTTTCTATTAGCATATTAAGTGACGTTTTAATTTCTATAAGGTCATTGTGGTCTGGTGTGCCAGTGATGAATTTAAGGATGGAACCAAGGAAGTTAAGTGATCTCTTTGGTCTGTAGATATTTGGTATGAGTTGATTTTTTAAAGTTTCAATTCTGTTCACTAAAATTTGAGTCTCAGGGTAGTTTTCTAAATTATATGTAGATTTCATTACACTTTCGTAAGGCGCGAGTATTTTTGAAAGATTAGATATGTGATACAGGAAAGCTGTATTCTGATAAATGTAAACAGGATCTGTTTCCACTAGTACATATTTTCTATTGGTTAAGTATATTATATTATCGCTAAATGCGATAGGGAAAAGTAAGATAAATACTACTCCGTACATGCCTTCACTCTGATGTTGTCCTTATGTATAATGAGTCCTTTATTTGTTGTTATCGTTTTTCCGTTGTCTTCTTTAACTATATGTTTCGCGTATGTTTTTACGTTTTTGTTCCGTCTATGCGTCTTGGAGTATATAACATCACCTTGTTTGTAATTCAGCTGTTTGCGATTGTGGTTGTGGTATCGTAAGACTCTGTCTTGGTTTTGTTGAAGGCGATCTTTGATGCCAGGATACCCCTTTTGGTTGAAGAACACGTCCTCGGGTTTCTCGTTGGTCACTGAATGGATTGTCTTATTGTATTGTCGGACTGCTTCGTATATCTGTTCGTCAGGTGCTGAACTGTGTTGGTGTGCCAAGACTTTCGCGAGTTCGATTATCGTGCTATGCGTACGTTCGACTTGCCCGTTTGTTGTAGAATGAAAGGCAGGAGTTTTGGTGTGTGTTATTTGTAGTCGTTTGTAAATTTGTTGTGCACATATGCTAGTGAGTGTTGACTCGTTATCAGTCATTACAAACTTTGCGTTTGGGTATATTTGTGAGAGAATCTCGTCAACGTATTTGTATGTATCTTTCTTTGAGGGTATTTGTCTCAAATGGCAAAATTTTGAATATTTGTCGGTTGAGCTAATGTATATGTTATTGCTCATATAAAATAAGTCTAAGTGTATGCATTCGCCTACCTTGTTTGGTATTGGTGCTGAACCTATTGGTTGTTTATTTGGTCGGCGTTCATACTTGTTGGTAAGACATATTTCGCAGTCTTGTACTTCTTTTTTACAAGCGTCACGGATGTTCGGCCAGTAATATCTGAGTGAAATTTCCTGCGCGTTATTTTTATAATTTCTGTGAGCACGTCTGTGTGTGTCTTGTATGATTTGTTTTTGTTGTTCGGTTTCGGTGATGTCGTCTACCATTTTTTGGGCTAATACGATTGATACGGTCGGAAATGTGTCAATAATGTCGTTTTCGACGTAAAATAATATTTGCTCGTCTATTTGAAGAGCGTTAGTTACCTTTGGTCTAATTATATTTTTTAGTCTGTCCAGTAATTCAGCTTTGGTGTTAAAGAAAAGTGTATGTCGACTGTTAGAAAAAATATTTTGTGATGATATTTCGATTAGGTTCGCATCTGATTGTTTTATAACAATTTGATTTTTAAAGCAGTTTAATGGTTGCTTTACTCGTTTGAGTTTTTGTGTTGGTGAGCTTTGTGCCGAATGTTGGGAGTCATCCGAATTTGATGTGTTGTTTATTTGCTGGCGAGAAAGTGCATCAGCGACAACGTTCTGGTGTCCAGGTTTGTAAACAAGTTTTGCGCCGTATTCTTCGATGAAATTCTTCCATCTTTTTAATTTTGTATTGGGGTTTTTTTCCGATATGGAGAAGATTAAAGATTGATGGTCAGTGTAAATAGTCAAATCCGCTATACCATATAAGTAGTTGCGGAGTATCTGTAATGCCCACACAATTGCGAGTAACTCTTTCTCATTTGTAGAGTAGTTCTGTTCTGTTTGGCTGAGTGTTCGTGAAATAAATGATATGGGTTTTTTATTTTGGGATAATACAGCTCCTATAGCGTAATTGCTAGCGTCCGTGGTTAATTCAAAAGGTTTATCAAAATTTGGTTGGAAGAGTTCAACCTGGGTTTGCAGTTCTTCTTTTATTTTGTTTAGTGCTTCTAGTGCAGGTTCGTCTAAGGAGATTTTTATTTTTGCACTTTGATTTTTTGATATGCCACCGTTGTCTCCTCTGAGGAACGTAGTGAGTGGCTTGACGATGGCTGCAAAATTTTGTATAAATTTTCGATAATAACTGGCGAGACCTAGAAAGGATCTGAGTTCCCTCAGCGATTTGGGAATAGGAAAATCTTTAATAGTTTGTATTTTTATAGGGTCAACAGTTATCCGGTTATATTTTATTATGTGTCCTAAGTATTCTACAGAGTCATGAAAGAAGTGTGATTTCTCATTCGAAATCTTCATGTTGGCTTGGTGAAGTGCGTTTATAATTATGCGGATATGTTCGATATGTTCTTCGGGAGAGGAAGAATAAATGAGAACATCGTCTATATAAACGTAAGCGAACTTCCCGATATATGGTCTAAGAATATCGTCCACGCATCTTTGAAAAATGGATGGGGCATTTTTCAGGCCGAACGGCATACGAAGGAATTCGTACTTAGCTCCATTTACACTAAAGGCCGTTTTTTCTCTGTCAGATTCATTAATAAGGATCTGATGGAAGCCAGACTCTAAATCTAAAGTAGTAAATACCTTTGCATTACCTAAATTCTGTATGGTCATAGCCACATCAGGTATGGGGTATCTATCTGTGATAGTTTGAGCGTTTAGCTTCTGAAAGTCTACGACCATTCTGCGCTTAGGTTTCCCTTGTTCATCGGTACCTTTTTTAGCGACTGTCCAAATGGGAGAGTTGTACGGACTTTTGCTGGGTTGAATTATTTCATTTTTTAAAAGTTTGTTAATTTCTTTGTTAATAAACTCATTATCCGACATAGGGTACGGATATTGCTTTGTCCAAATAGGATCTTCGGAATTCGTCCTAATGGTGGCTTGTATCGTGGTAGTAAATGGTAGTATGGCGTTAGTACTTTCATTTTTTTGCATTATTTCGGCGATTTCCGCCCTGAATTTTTCATTATTAATTGTATAATTTATTCTCTGTACAGAGTCACTTTCTTTCTTGGCCCTATATTTATAACTGAGCTTGTACTCGAAAAGGTTGACCTCTCCTTTGATTGCTCTGAGCCCCTGTTCGCCCAGAAGCATATCAAATTCTTCTAATGCATCTGTTTCAAAAAATGTGAGATTATGTTCTAATAATGTTATTATTTTTTTTGATTTGGTTATTGAGTGACCATGAAGAGTTTTTACTTTTACAGGTTTAATTTGAATAGGCTTACCGATATTGCATTTTGTACTTATATAGTTATTTGTTGCTCCAGTGTCGATGAGGATGTTTATAGTTTTGCCTGTATCCCTGCAGTGGCGTTGCAGACACGGCAAATCGTTCATACGCCTAAAAAAGCACTGCCGGTCTCGTATTCATCATCATCGTTATGTTCTGGTGCAAGCGATTGCAGTTCTTCGTCGCGTGTTTGGTTTACCCGCTGTACCTTCTGTTGTGTGTTGAAGTTGCGAGATGAAGGATTTCGTTCTCTCTTCTGTGGTTCTCCTCTGAATGGGTTATTTGGAGGTAGCCCTTGGTTTTGGCGGTTATAGCTGTTTTGTGGGGGTGCAGGATGGTTTCTGTTGAAGTTTGTAGATCTCATGTATTGGTGTGATTGATCTACTTCCATTGGTTGTTGCTGTTGCCTGGGTGCATTTTGTGTATATTGCACTCGCACGTCTGGTCTGTATCTTCGTGGGTCCTCGTGATATCTTCTGTTCTGAGGAGGTTGATGCTGCGGTGTATTGTTCGGTCTAAGGTGATGGTATTGCGGAACATCGAATTGTGAGTTCACGTTATCGTGATATATTGTGCTTGCGATAGCGTAGGCGGTCTCTAAATCTCTTGGGTTGTGGCTATAGAGGGTGCCGCTGGTATACTTGCTGTTTAATCCGAGAATAAATGTCCTGACGGCTTCCTGATTCGCATATTGTTGCATATCAGAAGGGGATGTTGAGTTCCCCATCTCGATTTTCGTGAGTGCGAGGTTTAATGCCTTGTTGACTTCACAATGGAATTCTGCTAATGTCCTTTTACCTTGCGTTATTTTCTTCATTTCTTCCAGTAAGACATATAGAGGTCTCTGGTCCGCATAAGTGTAATCGAGGCGGTTAATTATTGAATAAAAATTGAACTTTGTATCGTGGTTGATTAGAATATCTGCTGCCTCTCCTTGAATTTTTGAGTGTACAATCGAGAGTGCCGTGTAGTATGTGGGTGTTGTAGCGTATTCCCTTATATTCTCCATGTGTATCCAAGCACGTTTCCTCCATGATCTATATTGATTCCTATCGCCTGTGAAGTTGGGTAACGTTTTGAATATTTCCAAGTTTATTTGCGATTGATCCGTGATGTTTGGTGTACATTCTACATGTTGATCTGTCGTAGTGAAAGTCTGGGTTTGTTGTGCTTCCAGGGTATTTACTTTTAATTGTGTATTGTTTAGAGCCTGTGTGAGGAGTTCTACCTGTGCTCGTAGAGTTGCGATGTCCTGAGCCATTGTATCGTCTTGTGGTATTGGGCGCAGAGAGTTGAAAATTTGTTGGCGTTTATCGCGTGAGTCCAGGGTGAAGGATTCTCTTTAAAATCAGGAATCTTTTATTTCACTTTTCACTTTTTTTTTTTTGGTTTAGGCTGCCTGCTATTTCAAGGTTTGCCTTTTTACGCGACTGGATAAACTTATTATATCTCACTTTTTTCAGAGACTGGTTTTGTGCTTTTCTTCAAAGCCGTGGAATTTTTTAGTTTATTATCCTGTAGTTTCGAGGATATTTGGCTGTAGTCAAGAGTTTAGACCGGTTGAGCCCCCAGTTAATATCGTTCGCACGATATGAGTTAAAAAAATATCTTTTATCGCTACGCCGAAATGCGTGCTCTTTATTGATCTTCTAAAAACTATCTCACATTTTGAATTCTTAGTTCTATTTATACTATTGAGATGTGGTGGTAGTTATCGTAGTGGATTATTCCATTGTCAGTTGTTTGTTGTTTACGAGTGTAGATATCTATTGTTTGTAGTGATAGTGCATTTCTATTGTTCCAATGATTGTTCGTTGCTTATGTGCAGGTCAGTTGTTTGTTGTTTACATGCATTTCTCGGTAATGCATGTTTATCTGTTGTTTACGTGTTGATAATGCATTTCTCGGTAATGCATGTTTATCTGTTGTTTACGTGTTGATAATGCATTTCTTGATAATGTATGTTTTGGTTGTGGAAACGTTGTGCCTTGTGATGACGTCATTAACTAGCGCGTCATATGAAAATATGTATAATTTTAGTTTGTGTTAATTTTTACAATGTAAAAATTTAAAGATTTGAAATTTAATCAAACTTGCATTGATTAGGAACACTTATTTAAAGGTGAATAGTTTTTTATTTGAATTTCGTTCTGTTCATAGTACGAAAAACTGAAGAGATTCGGAAGGGCAAGAAAGAAAATCACGGGGAATGCTCGAAATTGAAAAACAAAATTCCAAAACAAATCGAATTTATTTCTCTCAGTGTTGTGAGCCACAGGGGAATACCACGGAAAAAGCCGAAAATTAAAATCCAAAATAAATCGAAGTTATTTCCCTCAGTGTTAGGCACCACTGGGAAAAATCACGGGGCAGAAAATACAACCCAAAATTAAAAAAAAATCGTATTTGTTTTCCGCAGTGTTATTTACCACTGGGGAAAACTTAATTTATTCGAGGCCTTCCAAATAGCTCAAACGAATAAAATAAAATTATTAAAAATCGTTAATTATGAAAATTATAACGCGAAAAAAATCACAGTTCAATAATACGATAGTTCAGAAAATTAATTGGCTTGATTTCCTTCCGTGTATCGAAAAACGGGAAAAAACAATTAATTTTCTATAAAATAAAAAAAAATCTACTAGTGGAAACCAAAGTTTCTTGTCCCAGCGAATAAAAATTGAAAAATTCGTTTAATAACTTGTCCTAGGAAAGGAAACAAAAATTTCAAAAACCAAGATTAAAAAAAAATTAATTGAAGGAAAACCAACTTATTTTCGAGAAAGCGAAAAAGACTACCGAAATCCAATGGTTTTGAACAAGCCACATCACCTTATATGGATATCCAAAAAATTCCAAAGACAAAATAAATTCAATTTACAAATTACAAAGGCTTACCTTGTATCACTGCTTACTGTTGTTTTTGTGGAAATGATGGGCGACTGGTGGGGGCCTTGTTGATCGTTGGGCCGTTCGTATGGGCCTTGCTGCACGGTGGGCCGTTGGTATGGCCCTTGTTGCAAATTCATTAGGCCGTTGGTGTGGACCAGAGAACTGCAACGAGTGCAGAAATTGTGTGTATACTCGCGCATGTAGCCGTATTTTGCATGCTTTGTTGTTTTCGTGTACAAACCGTCGCTTGTCTGTTTGCTCATAGATCAATACGATCATGACGATGCATGCATGCTCGCTACATTATCCGTCGGACAAATTTGCGTCAGCATACAAAGTTGCATGTATGTAACACACTCGCCGGCGACAAACGCTCGCGACACTCGAGTGTTGTTTGCGAGCCACTCGGGTTACCCGTAACAATATTTTTCTTTGCAAGCAGTAGTTGATTAGCGATCTTAAGTGTGTTTTCTATCATATTTTTTGTATTGTTTTTTTTTACGTGAGATGGCAGATATTGTTTCTGAACAAATCTTTAGTGTGAATTACACTTTGTCCAGAAAACTTTAATTTTCTATCTAGCAGATTAAGAGCTTTGAAATTAAATTAAGTCTTATGAAATGTTTATTTTTATTTTAAATTTAACTCCTGCTATTTAAAAATTTTTTAAATACTAACCCTACATGTTGGATCTCATGAAATGTTTTTGTTAAATAAATGTATACAATACATATTAATTAAAATTAACTAAGTCGTTTCTTGTATCTGTAAATTATAGGATAAATACTTATGGCGTTTTCTTTTCTACAGAAAATGTTGCCTTAACATTGCCCTCTGCGCACGTACACACAAGAGCGGGGCAATGAAGTGCGGTGTAGTAGATGCCCGAGTGCACTCGAGTGTGTACATGCGCAAGTTTGCGCCTTCACATGCACGGCCAATCATGTGAACTACCACACTCGAAAATGTAATGATATATCCCGCACACGTCAGCCTTATGTTTATGAGTGAGCATGAATGAGCGCACAGCAGCAGACGGCTGTGCTTACTTGTATCAAATTTTAGGGATGATGAATATGCACACTCGAGCGCACTCAATGCCGTTCTCTGGTATGGACCTTGCAGCAACTCGTTGGGCCGTTGGTATGGACCTTGCTGCAACTCGTATGGTCCTTGTTGCAAATTCATTGGGCCGTTGTTGTGGGCCTTGCTGCACGTTGTGCCGATGGTATGGGCCTTGCTGCAAATTCGTTGCGCCGTTCGTATGGGCCTTGCTGTCAATTCGTTGGGCCGTTGGTAGGGGGCTTGCTGCACGGTGGGCCGTTGTATGGCCCTTGTTGCAAATTCATTACGCCATTGGTGTGGGCCTTGCAGCAACTCGTTGGGCCGTTGGTATAGCCCTTGTTGCAAATTCATTGGGCCGTTGGTGTGGGCCTTGCAGAAACTCGTTGGCCCGTTGGTATGGCCCTTGTTGTAAATTCATTGGGCCGTTGGTGTGAGCCTTGCAGCAACTCGTTGGGCCGTTGGTGTGGGCTTGGCAGCAACTCGTTTCGCACTGCCGCCTGAATCGTGGCACCTAGTGCCGGCGGTCAACACTTACACACTCTTACCCTGTATGCACCTTATCTCGTGGCACTATTTTTTGCCGGTGCAACCACTTTTCACCTACCTTTAACTTTATTTTACTTTTATCAATTATTATTTAATTTATTTTCTTTTTTTTATTATTTATTCTCACTTTTACTTTTCTTTTAATTTTAATTTAATTAATTCAATATTTTATTTTGTAATTTAGCCCTTTGCGCTTTACTCCGCTTCTCTTAACGCCGGGCCGCTGGCGCACAATTCGTTGCGGTTCCCGCCGGATCGCCGCTGACGTAAAAATTTCGGGGCACCCGAATTTCCGTTCCTGCAAGTAAGTTGGAATTAAAATATACAAAAAGTGAAACCTTTACCTTTTTCTTCCGGGTTCGTTGCTCGAATCGGTGTGGGCTACCGTCCAATTAGCTGCTGCTCCCGTCGGAGCACTGGTGTAATGATTTTTAGCACTGACATACAATTTTGCAAGCACTGACGTAGCACAATTTTCCAGCTAACAACGTCTGCTGGAGCACCCGCTATTTCTTCGGTGCGGGCGACTCGTTTGCTGCAAGCAAACACAATTCAATAAAATTGAAAATCTCAAGGATTACCTTTTATACGATTTGTTCCTCCAACAGTTGGGGCGGCCTTACCCTTCCGCCTTCCATAGTTTTTGGTGTAGGTGTCGCGGTCGCCAAGGTTATATTATTTTAAGAAAAAAACTTATGCACACATGTGAAATGGCGATTTGGAGGTTAAAAAAAATAATTTTCTTTTGTTCTTTTGCCGATTTTGGCAGCTGCCAAATTTTGGATTGCAATTCGCAATCCACTCCTCGTTCACAATAGATGATTGTAAAAGTCTTTTTAGAATTTTTTAAGGTGTGTTTAATTGGATATTTATATATTCTATATCCAAAATTAATTAAACACACCTTTGCAGTTTAATTAAGTGGGGGATAAAATGGGCAACTTGGCAGTTTTGGGGGTTATGTTTTTTATGCAAAATATATTTTTAACTTGTGTTTCTTGATTTTATTCGCGAGTACAATTCAGCCACAGAAAAAAACAACAACAAAAAATCAGAATGCTCCGGCTCGAAGGACCATGTTCGAGCGGGGAGGAAATTAGGGGCCGGGAATTCCTCTTGAATTCCACGGAAACGGGGTTCCAGAAAATAGGAGGCCGCTCTTCTGAAACTTTGAGATCTTTAAATCAATTAGCAGAATACCGTTTTCCTTTTGCAAATAAAAACACACAAGTTTCAATTTAAATGCAAATTGGGCCTTGCAGATGGCAAGCAATTTATTGTTTAAGATAAAAGCACTGCTGTAAAAGAATATGGGGTTAAATATACAAAATAAAGCAAAATAAGCTTACGTGTAGCATTGGGGGCGTCTCTTCACAAAGAGGAAGAGCGCTGGGTTTTCGCAGAAACGAGTCAATGTTCTCGTTCTATCACAGCGACATCTGCAAGTGTAGTTATAATAATTCACAATGGCAGAATCAACTGTGACTGCTAAAATAGCAGGCGTAAACATGCCGCCTGCCTTGCAGTATCGCTGAAATAAATTAACTAAAAAATTTGTTTCGATAAGATATATAAAATTTGCTATTTCATAACAACCGTTATAACAATTCGTTTGCCTAACAATATAGGATAATATATAAATAAAAATTCATTTAACAATTCAAAAATAAAAAGGAAATGGTAAGCCACGAGGTAGTAAATGGGTAATAGATAGTGCCGCCGAATACCATCCACCCGAACATTGTGTTCTGCGCCACAACGATACTGCGCTCGAGCGGTGGAAATTTGTGTCTGCGAGGCGCATGTTGTCAAACTCGCTGACGACTCGCGCATCTAGGGTGCGTTGTGGGGTGATGCGGGACAGATGCGTCTCCACTCTCGCAGACACCTGCAGCCGCTCGTTTCATTCTTTTAGGGTGAACTGGCACACGTTTTGGCACCCATTCGGAAGCAACTGCAGCCTTCTCGCCAGCTGTAGCGATATCGATGATCTCGACCGCCCTGCAGTTCGACTCGCACGCGGCTATCTTGGCCTGAAAAAACCCTAATTACTCTGCCAAGTCACCATTCATTTGGAGGCAGCTTGTCTTCTTTAATAACCACCAGGTCATCTTTCTCGATGTTACGTTGGTGGAGCCTGCATTTTGTTCGTTTCTGCAACACATTCAGGTACTCCGCTTTCCACCTTTGGTATAACGTCTGCTGAATGGCTTTAATCTTTTGCCATCGATTGACAATGGACATTGGATTCTCCGTGATTTCGGGCTCTGGAATAGCGAGTATCGGGGCTCCAATTAGGAAATGTCCTGGGGTTAGGTGCTCCATTGCCTCAGGGTGCTCAGAAATGGGGCAGATTGGTTGATAATTTAAACACAACTCGATCCTTGCCACCAGTGTGGAAAGCTCTTCTATAGTGAAACGCATTAAATGAGCGACTTTCCTGAAATGTATATTGAAGCTTTTCACACCGGCCTCCCAAAGCCCTCCCATATGAGGTGCTCCTGGAGGTATGGGGTGCCACGAGATACCTTGATCAGCGTATGTCTGCGTTGTCCGACTGGCCACCGTAGTGAAATCCTGCCTCAGTGCTTTGTTCGCCCCTACAAAGTTGGTGTCCGAGTATACATTTAGATGGCAACCGCGTCGGGATACGAACCGCGAAAAGGCTGCTAGGAACATCGGGGTTGACAAATCGCTGGTTGCCTCCAAATGTATTGCCTTAGTCGCGAAACAGACAAATACGCAGACATATGCTTTGGTGATACGGAATGCTCGGCCCGTAAAACTCCTTATTTCGAATGGGCGCGTGAAGTCGATTCCAGTGTTCGTGAAGGGCCTGGACACTTCTGTTCGTT
Source organism: Philophylla caesio (assembly GCA_963971545.1). Classification (NCBI taxonomy): domain Eukaryota; kingdom Metazoa; phylum Arthropoda; class Insecta; order Diptera; family Tephritidae; genus Philophylla; species Philophylla caesio. Next base: position 42,981,694 of record OZ020606.1, on the reverse strand, counting down.
CCACTGGCAAGGCTGCCATTAACTGCTCCCGCGCTTTCTTCCTGTAAATAATACATCCTTTGCAATTATGTACAGTATTTTTGATTAAATGTTTCATACGTACGATGGATACTGTCACCTCTTTGCTAGAAGAATAGCCACGCTTTACCTCCTTGATTTCCTCGGATGTTATTTCGTCTCTCTGGTCGCTAATTGATAAAATCGAAAAATTCTCGATATCACACTCAAAGCTCGGGAAAAGTCCGAAAAACGCTCCAGAAGATGTTCGTCTTCAAGACAACTGTCGCGTGAACTCGTACATTCCTCTGCTCGACATCTGTTTCCAGCGTGTCATTGCTACCACTCGGTTGGGGCAGCTGATGGCTCTTTCTGTAACCACTTGGGTCCGTGCCACCATAACGCGCTGGCTTCTAAATTCTGTGGGGTGACGCCTCAACTTCAGAGATTTGCTGGATTATCTACAGAATCCACGTTATTCCATCCGGTCACTCCAACAAGCTCGTATATTTTTGAGACTCTGTTTGCCACTAAGGTTGTCCATGAACACGCTGGTTTCTTGAGCCATGAGAGAACAATCGCAGAGTCGGTCCATTTACAGATCGTTGGCTGCAAAATTCAAGCTGTGGAAGGAAAGCATTAATTAATTCCGCTAACAGCAATTTTCCACACAACTCCAATCGGGGGAGAGACACCCGTTTTTACTGGGGCTACCTTTGTTTTACCTCCCAGGAAATAAATATGGGGTGTTTTTTGTGAAGTACGTTCATGGACTCTAATATATAAAGCCGCCGCATATGCCTTCTCAGAGGCATCACAAAATCCGTAGATTTCTACCTCTTACCATGGCGAAAAAAGTATCCATTGAGAAATTTTTATTTTCTGAATATTATCGTGAGTTATCCAGATGTGATTCCCATCGCAGTAACAAATTTCGGGGTTGACTGTCGTCCCAGTCTATTTTGGATAGCCAGATATCCTGCATCAGTAATTTGGCTACCACAATATTTGGTCCGAGCCATCCTGCTGGATCGAACAACTTTGCTTGGTGTACTCTTGCTTCACGGGTATCAGCTGTACTGTGAAATGGAACATATCATGTATTGCATTCCACCGGATTCCCAACATTTTCGTCTCGCTCATGTCGTCGATTTCCAAGAAGTTCTCCTTGTAGATGTGATCTTTTGGTAAACGTGCTAAAATTGTTTTAGAATTCGACGTCCATTTCCGTAAAGGAAAACTTGCACTTTTAAGAGCTTCGAGTAGCTCATCACGCATTTTTTTGCTGTTGTCGTTTAAGCTGACTCGATTTGAAGACGGGCACGACGCGTTTAACACTACTCGAACCTTGGTTATAGTGCTCTCTGGTTTGACCACGGCGTGATGTGGCAGGTAAAACGTTCGATTACCTGTGTTTGCAACCTGGACAATATGGTTGAGATCGATGTACTCCTTTAAGACTCGATCATATTCCTGCTTCAACTCAGGCCTGCGCAGATAACTGGCCCCACTTCGAAGAAATTTCCGTGCAGCTCCAGTCCGAGAATAGCCAAGGTTGATGCTTTCTCGGAACTCCCGTCGAAAGGGTAGCGATACTACATACCGTCCGCATTCATCCCTTACCGTCGTTCTCTTATAGAGCTCCTCGCAAAAAGCATCTTTGGGGGTGATCTTCCTTTTGGGCGAAACTTCTTCCAGCTCCAAAAACGTGTCAGTTGGGCGTTCGTCATCTTTGTGCAGTACGACACACATGACGAAAAGCAGCTTGTTGTGGCCGTCCGAGGAACTGGCCCTGTAAGGATCTATCCGAACACCGTCTCCTGCGCCAGAAGTGATCCCAGCACGTTTCGCTCTACGTTGTCCATGATAACAGCCGGGTATACATCCGCACCCAAGATGACATCCACCTGCTAACTCCTATAGAAATTTTCATCGGCTAACCTAAGAGGGGGATCCAAGATGCACCCGGTCCAAAAAAAATTTTGGGGAGGTATCCTGTCAATTGGGGCTTTACAGGAGAACCTATGACCAGATGCGCTACTTTTCGCACATTTGCCGATACCGTGGCACTTATCCCTGTTACCTGAGTATCAGCAACTTTCATTGGCAGCCCGATGCGCTTCCGGAGCCGGTCAGTGATGAACGTACCCTCCGTTCCAGAATCAAGTAAAGCCCTGGCTTGGTAGGTGACTCCTAGATGGTAGATGTTGACCATGGCAGTTCCTAGCAATATATTGCAATTTCTTGGAGCATGTAGAGATTGCACATTGCTTGTGCTTGGTCGGGATTGTGTCGTTCTGGGTTGTGCTGATCGTGGTTGTGGGGGTCGGGGTGACGGTTGACGGTTGTGGTGCAGACGTGCTGGGCAACTGTAACACAGGAGGTCGATGTAGAAGGGAGTGATGTCTTTGGTGACAACTCCAAGAAGAGAAAGGACTCTAGCAATATTTTGCTATATGGGAATGTGCGAGGCAATTCATGCACAAGTTATGTTTTCTGGCAACAGTGACGCGATCGTCAACTTTTATTGTCAAAAATTAGGGGCAACCCTTTAATACATGGGTTTGCTTGGGGCATAACCTACAGGTTGGTTGAGAAAACTGCCCATGGTGTGTCGACACTCGCATCTCATAGCTTGCAGCGGGTGGTCGACTTTACCGCTCTAATTCCTCCCACCTCGGAATTTCCGCCTTCCTCACAATCCCTTGCTCCCAAAACGCCAGAGTGTTGTCCGGCAACCGACTCGACACTAAAAACACGAAAATTGCATCCCAGTTCTCAATGCCAATACCGTACATTTCTAACACTGAGATGCAATTGTTGACCGATCTTTGTAAATTCTTAATATCGGTTCCGCGTTCTACCGTGACCGATGGTTAATTGAATAGGATCTTAAGCTGACTGTTGACCATTATCCGTTTATTCTCATACCGTTCCGATATGTTCTGCCACGCTGTGGCGAAGCCGTCATTAGTCATGGGGGATTTCTTCACTATATCCTTTGCCTCACCCCGGGTCTACTGATTCAAATGATACCGCCATGACATTAGTCACCGTAAAATATCTCCGTATCGCATGGAGGTAAACGGATATTTGAATGAGCAGGCAGTTCAACTTCATGAAGCCCGGGAATTACCGTTGAACATGAGCAGTCTCACCTATAAGCGCACCGCAAGTCAAGTAAGTACTTATCAAATTCCTCTTTGACTTTGACCTACAACGTCTTAAGCTCTTCCCTCTGAAAAATCGTTGAGTGTGGTCATGTCACGAAAATTTTTTTTTTTAATATTTCGACAAAATCAAACGATTTGAAGATAATGTCGTAAAGACAAATCCACGAAAAAACTTTCAAATTGTCAAACTTCGACGTTTGAAAAATATTTCGAAAAACAAGACGTTGTTAAGATTGTTTCAGTGTATCGTATCACTAAATGAAATCCCGCTTGAGTCTCGAGAAAAAATAAGTCAGAGACCAAAGCAAAATAAAATTATTCAAAATCGTTAATTATGATAATTATAACGCGGAAAAAATCACAGTTCAACAATACGATAGTTCAGAAAATTAATTGGCTTGATTTCCTTCCGTGTATCGCAAAACCGGAAAAAACCAATAAATTTTCTATAAAATTTATAAATTCGTTTAATAACATGTCCTGGGAAAGGAAACCAAAATTTCAAAAACCAAGATTCAAAAAAAATGAATTGAAGGAAAACCAACTAATTTTCGAGAAAGCGAAAAAAGGTACCCAACTCCAACGGTTTTGAACAAGCCACTTCACCTTATATGGATATCCAAAAAATTCCAAAGACAAAATAAATTCAATTTACACATTAAAAATTAATAAAAAATTTTTTTTTAAAGTTTTGATATTTAATAATCCGAAATTTCGACGGGAAAATACCCGTAATGGTCTTTATTGATTAATATTTCGACAGGCAAAAAGCCCGTAATAGTCTTACACAAAATTTCTTACTTTCGCCACTCACGAATATACGTGTTGTATGTCAAAGGCTTACCTTGTATCACTGCTTACTGTTGTTGTAGTGGAAACGATGGCTCACTGGTGGGGCCATGCTGACCGTTGTGCCGTTGGTGTGGGCCTTGTTGATCGTTGGGCCGTTCGTATGGGCCTTGCTGCCAATTCGTTGGACCGTCAGTAGGGGCCTTGCTGCACGTTGTGCCGTTGGTATCGGCCTTGCTGCAAATTCGTTGGGCCGTTGGTGTGGGCCTTACAGCAACTCGTTGGGACGTTCGTAAGGGCCTTGCAGCATTTCGATGGGCCGTTGGTATGGCCCCTGTTGCAAATTGACTGGGCCGTTGGCATGGGCCTTGCAGCAACTCGTGGCACCTGGTGCCGGCGGTCAACACTTACACACTCTTACCCTGTATGCACCTTATCTCGTGGCACTATTTTGTGCCGGTGCAACCACTTTTCACCTACCTTTAACTTTATTTTACTTTTATTAATTATTATTTAATTTATTTTCTTTATTTTATTATTTATTCTCACTTTTACTTTTCTTTTATTTTTAATTTAAATAATTCAATATTTTATATTGTAAGTTAGCCCTTTGCACTGTACTCAGCTTCTCTAAACGCCGGGCCGCTGGCGCACAATTCGTTGCGGTTCCCGCCGGATCGCCGCTGACGTAAAAATTTCGGGGCACCCGAATTTCCGTTCTTGCAAGTAAGTTGGAATTAAAATATACAAAAAGTGAAACCTTTACCTTTTTCTTCCGGGTTCGGAGCACTGGTGTAATGATTTTTAGCTCTGACATACAATTTTGCAAGCACTGACGTAGCACAATTTTTCAGCTAACAACGTCTGCTGGAGCACCCGCTATTTCTTCGGTGCGGGCGACTCGTTTGCTGCAAGCAAACACAATTCAATAAAATTGAAAATCTCAAGGATTACCTTTTATACGATTTGTTCCTCCAACAGTTGGGGCGGCCTTACCCTTCCGCCTTCCATCGTTTTAGGTGTAGGTGTCGCGGTCGCCAAGGTTATATTATTTTAAGAAAAAAACTTATGCACACATGTGAAATGGCGATTTGGAGGTTAAAAAAAATAATTTTCTTTTGTTCTTTTGCCGATTTTGGCAGCTGCCAAATTTTGGTTTGCAATTCGCAATCCACTCCTCGTTCACAATAGATGATTGTAAAAGTCTTTTTAGAATTTTTTAAGGTGTGTTTAATTGGATATTTATATATTCTATATCCAAAATTAATTAAACACACCTTTGCAGTTTAATTAAGTGGGGGATAAAATGGGCAACTTGGCAGTTTTGGGGGTTATGTTTTTTATGCAAAATATATTTTTAACTTGTGTTTCTTGATTTTATTCGCGAGTACAATTCAGCCACAGAAAAAAACAACAAAAAAAAATCAGAATGCTCCGGCTCGAAGGACCATGTTCGAGCGGGGAGGAAATTAGGGGCCGGGAATTCCTCTTGAATTCCACGGAAACGGGGTTCCAGAAAATAGGAGGCCGATCTTCTGAAACTTTGAGATCTTTAAATCAATTAGCAGAATACCGCTTTGCTTTTGCAAAATAAAAACACACAAGTTTCAATTTAAATGCAAATTGGGCCTTGCAGATGGCAAGCAATTTATTGTTTAAGATAAAAGCACTGCTGTAAAAGAATATGGGGTTTGTTATGGTACCACTGCGCTAAGACACCTTGCAACTAACTAGAGTCGCTAAGAAGGGCCTTTGATAGAGTCCTGCATCTGCGGCGTGTGCACTGGCTAATCCCGGAGCTTCAGCCTGGGTGGGGTCATTACACAGAAGCAGAACAAGCCACCTTCTTCTTAGCCAATAGTCCTAACATGAAGTATTTCATTTGCACACGGGGAAACTATATCATATTAACCTAGGTTTAACTAACACCTACTCCACTTAAGTCGGAAACCCATTACCTAGCAGCGCACATATGATGTCATTGGCTGCTCTATACCCACCCTACCTCGGCCTTTACGATGTTACCAACGGCCCCATTGAACCACCTACACTCCTTTCAAAAAAGACCAAAAAAACTTAAATTTAAATGTTCATTCTACTGCAATTTTATTCAAGGTGAATTCAAGGCATTTTAAAACTAAAGTTAGGATTATAATAGTAATAGAAGAAAAATAGAAATAATATTACATTTGCTGACAATAAATTTAATGATTCAACGGTGATTTCATCTTAAACATATTTACAATGATCTTAAATAAACTTACTAATAGTGTGTGTTGGGTATAAATAGAATATATTGGTAATCCTGACCTACCTCACCAGCTGATCGCTTATGTGGTCATTGACCCTTTTTAAAAGACAAACTTTTCATGCACGTATACATGTACGTTCCACATATGTACATATATTCAGGCTTGCAGGCAAATAATTAAAATTAAGAGTGAGAAAACCCAAAAGCAAATGCTGTGCATATGCGTGCTTTCATAAGGAGAAAACAAAAAAAATATGTTAAAGTAAAAAAAAACGATCAATCCTTATATACGTATGTATGTATGTCCACTGCTAAATATTTAGTAGCTCTTACACGAGAGGAGCAGGAACAACAACCTTCAATTTAGGTGTATAAACATACATACCTACATGCTTACTTGAAACATATGTAGGTGCATATGGATATTCAGGTATATCATAAAAAGAACAGTGAGGTTAAGAAAAGTAGAATAAAATGCACTTACATTTGTGTCGGCAATGCAGTCCCACGTAGCGTAGAGGCCTCCAAGCGTTGATGTCTGTTCTGCATTGAAGCGCTGAAAATTTACATGTTTCACCTACCTAACAACCTCAATATATTTTTCTACACGTTTTACTAGTTGTCGTATATGATTGCTTTCATGATTCTCGAAAGAGAAAAAAAATTTAAATTTACAAATAGAAACTTACTACACTTTCGGCACCATAATTTTTACTCGAACTGTACTATAGATTGGTGAGCGCGAAAAGAAGAGCAAACAAAAAAAAACACAAGAACAATTACATTTGCTCGCTCAAATGTCAAATAAAGAAAAAAGTAAATAACAAATAAATAATCAAAAGAGAAGCTTAACCCAAGAAAAAAAATATAGAGTTTGCAAATACTTTGATGTTTTTGCAATCCTGAATGTCTGTATGTATGTACATATGTGATTACGTTACCTAGTATGTTAAATTAGCAGATTTTTCTAATTTTCTATGCAAAAAAAAAGGAAGGCTAAAAGGGGAATATGATTGAGGAAGGTAAGTTTGTTTCTCTAGTACCACATGGATTCCCCCACATGGTACTAAAGAAAGGAGAATTGAGCGGAAAACAAGTTTACATTCGAATATGGTAAGTTATGAAGAGGTAAGTATGTGACGTAGTTTACTATAACTTAACGATTACTATTATTTTTAGCTTTTCATACTAATATTCGGTTTGAAGAAAGTTTATATGCATTTAAAGAATGCAAAATTAAAGTGTTTAATTTCAAAGTATGTCGTAATGATTATTCCTGGTTTCTCTCATGTATATCAATGTATATCAATGTATGTATATGTACATATTATGCTTTTTGTTTGTTAATGCGTATTTCTTTCCAATTTTGGTTAATTAACTCTATGACATTAAAGTGCAGAGTATTTTGCTTAGCAGACCCGGTTTAGGGGAGCTAATTAAAAGATAAGAACTTTGTGAAAATGGCTGGGTGTCATCAAAAGAAAATGTGTTTCAGTCGCTTCTCGATAATCCTGGCCGCTGATATGGTAGGCGGTTGAATTGCATACACGCCAGACTGTGGAAGTAAGTGTGAACGAATTTTATTGTTACACCTCTGCTCCTATTTCTAGTGTTAACTTTTGGGTCAACTGGGGGTATCCAGTGATTACAGGTAGAAGCACCTCGATTTATAATAAGATCTTCACTTAATCTTTAATTTAACCCCTTTTTATTTTAATTAACTTTTCACTGAATGTAGGTTAACACGCGGTTTACTGTAAATACGAACAACGAGGTCTTCTGGTTAGGAGTCGGTATAAGAAAGAACGAATATATTTTTCCGGAAGCTTAACTTAGGCAGCTTTGACAGCTAGACTAGTCGATTATAATCTATCGGACAACAGATGTTTTGCCGATAGTTTTATGGAGGGGTTCGGAACTGGTAGCATATTTGATTAGACCGGAAGTTGGATGCGAACTAAACTATTAGGCCGGAAGTACTTAAATGAACATGTTCATTTGTAGAAAAAAAACAAAGAAGAGGGTAAAATATGTACCAAAGGCGTCAGTACACACCCCCCCACCTAAAGTGTTGGTGTGGTGTTAAATCAAGATTTGGCCTCTTGTATGTCTTTGCGGTGGTAGATGGCTCGCTTACCAGTCTGGGTATCCTCCAGTTCATACATACAGTTTCCTTTTAACCCAATAACCTTGGCTTTTATAAATTTGGGCGCAAGTTTTGCACAAAACTTCTTGCTTGCACTACTTAATACAAAATTGCGGCGGAACACCTTATCCCCTACGTTAAAGTTTTTAGAGGTACTCCGCAAATTATACCTTTTGGCAGAATTTTCGAAAGCTAGGGTTATGTTGTCCATAACCGTTTTCCGTATAAGGCTTAATTTATCAGCTCTACTTACGACATTTTCGTCAAGTGTTTCAATTTTCCTTAATAATTCATACTCATCTGCGTGCGATATCATTTGTTGGCCGAAAAGAGCAAAATAAGGCGAACATCCGATAGACTGGTGGTGTGAGCTCCTAAGCGCTTCAGCAATGTCAGTTATGTGTATATCCCAACGCGTTTGGTCCTCTTTTAGGTATGACCTTATGCCAGTTATAATAGATCGGTTTACTCTTTCACTCGCGTTTGCCTGAGGGCTGTACAGTGCGGTAAAAATGTGCTTAACTCCACGCTCAGTTAAGAGGCCATTAAATTGATGCGATTTAAATTGTTTGCCGTTGTCTGTTAAAACTATTTCTGGTGTGCCAAAAATGCTGAATACTTCTTTGAGATAATCACAAATCGGTTTTGTATTAAACTTTCGTATAACTTTTAATAATGGATATTTTGTTAGATGATCTAAAACGATTAGAATACCAATGTTTCCTAGCTTCGATCTTGGATATGGTCCGATTAAATCGATGTAAATCTTTTGAAATGGGCGCTGAACAGTATATTGGGTACTCATTGGAGGGCGGAGGATAGTGTTTGGCGACTTACTCTGCCTACAAATATCACATTGGCCAATGTAGGCTTTTACATCAGTTGTCATATGGGGCCAGTAAAAATTGAGTCGCAAACGCTCTAAGGTTTTGGCTACTCCGCCATGGCATTTATTTGGAGGACGATGGGCATTGTCAATGACCAGACGAACTAAGGTCTTTGGGATCCAAAGTTTCCAATTATAGGCTTCACGATCTGGATTCCCATTGGGGTGTTCAGTACGCTTGTAAACTTGGTTATCTACTATTTGTAGATCAGGAAGACGACTTTCATTATTTCGGATATGACTGATTAGCTGTAAATACTCTTCAGACAGAAACTCAGACGACTTGAGGTCAACTAGCGGCTGGCCTGCTAATTCACAAATTTCGTCGAAATTTTGGCGAGACAAACTATCCGGGACGACATTCAGCAATCCTTTTCGGTGTTCTATTTTGAACCTGAAGCCTTGCAGCTTAAGAGCCCATCGAGCTAATCTATTAGACAAATCTGTTTGAGACATGAGCCATTTCAAACTGGCATGGTCAGTTACGATCGTGAAATCCTGCCCTTCTACGTAGGCTCTAAATTTTTTTAGACTGAGGATGGCCGCGAGGCATTCCAATTCAGTCACGCTATAATTGCTTTGAGCCTTATTTAATTTTTGCGAATAGTAGGCTATCGGGACTTCAACACCGTCATCATTCTTTTGCGATAACACTGCACCAACACCAAGCTTACTGGCGTCGCATTGGATTATGAACGGCTTTTCGTAGTTTGGGCTACATAACACCGGGGCTGTACACAACATTTGCTTTAATGTTTCAAATCCGCTTTGAGCTTCCTCGTTCCAAACGAATTTCCTACATTTTTTCAACAAATTTGTTAGGGGAGTCGTGATTGAAGCAAAATTATCTATGAAACGGCGGTACCAACCAGCCATTCCGAGAAAGCGTCTTAACTGCTTTATATTTGTGGGGACTGGGTACGCCGTTACGGCAGAAATCTTGTCTGGGTCGGTACGAAGGGTACCATTACCAACGATGTAACCCAGGTATTTAACCTCCCGAATGCAAAACTTGCTTTTTCCTACGTTAATAGTTAGCCCCGCTTTTCTTAAGCAGTGAGCAACCTCTGCGAGGACAGACATATGGTTGTCAAACGTTTCCGACACGATCAGCAGATCATCTAAATAAACAAAAACTTGGGTTTTCAACTGTGGAGGGATTACGCGGTCCATCAAGCGGCAGAGTGCTTGTGGGGCGTTACATAAACCGAAGGGCATGACGCGGTATCGGTACAGCGGACGATTAGGAACCGTAAAGCAGGTATAATCTCTCGAACTTTCCTGTAGAGGTATTTGCCAAAAGGCACGACGTAAGTCGAGAGAACTGATAAATTCAGCAGCTGGTATTCTGCTCAAAATACCATCAATTTGGGGGAGGGGGTAAGCGTCCTTGATGGTGACACTATTTATTTTCCTGGAATCAAGACACAGACGGACTTTTTCTGGCTTTTTAACTAAAACAACCGGACTGGACCATGGACTATTTGGCGCTTCCTCGATTACTCCTAACTTAATCATTTGATCTATCTCCGCGTGGACTAACTTTTCAATAGCAGGAGATATTGGGAAGTATCTTTGTTTAATCGGACGGACGTTTGGTTCAAGCTCTATTGCATACTCCATTAAGGAGGTCTTTCCCAGACCTTCTTTTTCAAAGCTTGGGAATCTACTCTGTACTAAATAAAGTTGGCGCTGTTGATCACTACTCAGCGTAATACTGTTTCCCTCAGGGGTTGAATGGATCGATATTGCTGATATAACATGCGGTGCTATTTTAAATTTAACCCAAAAATCTACTCCCAGTATAACATTTTGGGACATACTTGGAATTACAAAAAACTTGATTATCTCGGTCTTGCCTTCAAATTGGACGTTTAGATCGACTGTACCGTATACAACTTGTTTATTCCCGTCTGCCGTACAAACAGAAGTGGTATGCTGACGTAAAGGCATTTGCTTACATACGTCTTCTGCTAATGAGGAACCCAAGCAAGAAACTTGTGCTCCACTATCCAGCAAACCTAACTGATTGAAATCTAATATCCTAACTTTGGCATACGGTCGCAAATCGGAGGACTTATGTTCAATTGAGCAGACAACACTATTCACACTTTTGCGATTGGCTGTTACGTCTTCCCAAAATCGTTTGCAACGCATGGACGAACGGTTAGAAAAATGTGGTTTACTAACGCCATCGAATATTTTCTCTCTTAATTTATCGTAATTCTTAAGTCGCTCTTTATAAGGAATAATCTGGTACAATTTTTTCATTTCAAACTTTTTAAGACCGTCAGGGCGTATGCGTAATGTTATGTCACTTTTAGCGAATGCGTCTGCGTATGATTAACGTTTTTACACTATTGGCTTCTGATCGTCGCGAGGATTCTTCCTGAAAGCCTCGCTCCCTTTCCGGTTTCCCGGATTGCAATCGCTACACTTAGGTCGGTAAACATTGGGAGCACCACAGCCGAAACAGAACACCGTTCGGTTTTCGAGACAATCGAAATATTTGTGCCCCTCGCATCTACAATTCCAGCACATTTGTTTCGCTTTTGACTGCTTGGAAATTTCGTCAAGTTCGTGTACGTTCTGGAAATCATCTTGTTGGTCTTCATTACCGCTTAACTCGTTGACATAACGGCGTGGCAGTGGACGTTGGTTCACGTTGGACAACGGGTTGGTAGCTTTATTTATTTCGTTAACGAGGCTCTCACCCTTCAGACAGAGCCTCCGTAGTTCGGCTAACGAATTTATTGGGACATAAAGTAATTGCTGCCGAACACGAGGTCGTAGGTTATGTTGAATTATTTCAACTAATTCCGATTCCGTCATCGGTGTCTGCAACGACTCAGCTATTTTTAAGACGCTATTACGAAAATCATCGAAGCTTTCATGCGCTCCCTGTTTTCGACCACGAACCATCTCTTTAATTTCAAAATCCGTTTTATGTTGTTGGAAGTTTGTACGAAGTGCCTCACATAAGGATGGCCAAGTGACACGTTCGACGGTACGGCGATACCGCCAATACCAATCTTTTGCTTCATTTAGGAACAAGCTTTGAACATGCTCACAAAGCAAATTAAAATTGCCACCTAACGTATCTATTACTTGACATTCCAACCGATAAAGGAAGCTGTCGACAGAAAGTTTCGGTGAGCCATCGAATTTTATGTCCCAGTTTGATATCAACTGAGCGACTCTACTGGAGTTTGGACCATTAGAAATGTTGCTGAAACGTAGTTGATCAATTTGGTGCTGAAAGTTTTGGGTAGAATTTTGTGCTGAATTCGGAATATCTCGAGGAAAGAAAGGTGTTGAGTAGTTGCGCGGCATATTTGGTTGCGGATCATTCGCAACCGGACTACGATTTTCTACGGGTTGAGGTGGCGGAGCATTTAAGTTTAATCGTGCTATGAATTGAGACATCACACTTTCAAGCTTTTGGTCCAATAGTTGGGAGACACGATCCTCTAAGCTAGTGAAAATGGAAGCTTGTCTTGCGGAAACTACTGCAGACACAATATTTCGAATCCGGATGTCGTCATTGGTGTCAATGGAGGCCTCCGGTAACGGAGGAAGATTGGTTGCACCCTCCGGCTGATGTTGGTCAGCATGTAAGTTTGTAGTAAAGCCGGGGTTTTTATTATGCTGCTGCTGCTCGGACTGTTGCACAGAACGAGTTCTAGGTCGCGCACCCGTATTTTGAGCGAACTCTCGACTGTGGCACTTCGCACGACATTGCGGACAACTAGAATTTCGCTTTAGCCAATTCAGTAGACAGGAACGGTGAAATTGATGTGAGCAAGCCGTTAATAAAACGTCGTCATGTTCAGATAACTGCTCGTGGCAGATTGTACACACATTGGCCTGTAACGGCAAGCCTTCCCCACTATGACGCATTGACATTATTAAAGACTCAAGTATAAATTGTGGTTAAAAAAAATTTTAAAAAACAATTCGACAATATATACGTAAAGATTCGCAACGAAGTCTGTAAGTATATTAGCCCTGCACAGACGATGTATACCAATTTATATGTCAATTGAGAATAAAAACTTGCTTTTTTTTTTTTTTTTTTTTTTTGTTTTCTAAATTGAGCTTGAGTTAACTTAGCATTTGTGTTCTCAACCAAAAGAAATATGAAAGAATTTAAATTTAAAAAAATTTATTAGAACTTCAGAACTTAAAAGAAATCAGCTAAACTATTTCCAGTAAAATATCCAAAAGCTTTAAATCACTACGAACGATCTGAATTACAATGCTTTCGAATACTCGATTCAAGATCGGTTAAACCGAAAGGAAATCATCGGATAGTATGACAAATATAAAAGAAAAAATATTTAATATATAACTGGTCTCTTTCTCCAAGAGTGAGGTGGTCAAAAATGGTAAAGGGATTTTCCAGGCTAGGGTAAGTAGGCCCTGATCAACCCAGATTACTGATGCAGAAACTATTACAAATCAGTTTTCTTAAAGCAGTTACTATAAAGTTCCGAAAACTACAATTAAAAGAAAAAAATATTCACTCGGTTTAAAGACCAAAGTAAACTAAAAAATATATTGAGAGCTCATTGAATATGTTAATTGTCTAAACTGTTGGTAAGCCAGTTGGCATTTAGCCGTACTGCAGCCAAATTCCTAACAATCCTACAAAATATCATACCTAAAAACATAAGCCTGAAAATCGGAAAAGAAAAATTTAGGTTGAGTACTAATTTAAATACGGAATCATTCGCGGTTAATTCTCTAGGTATCTAACCTGCAAGAATTGCAATTCCAGCAAATGATTAAAAGTATATAAAGCCGAAAAACTACCAAAATTCCAAACTGCATATGTCGAAGAAATACTAATAAAAATTCGGTCAAAACCACAGACATTAAGCTACTAATTTTGAATTCCAAAATTTCTAAAGTAAACTAGAGAAAAAAATTAAAACCAAATCAGACGGACAGTGATGTATTCCAGGAGGGAATATAGTATGAGGGACCACAAATCGGTAAAACTTTTAATCACCTTCTCGGGCCCCACGTTGGGCGCCATTTCTGTTATGGTACCACTGCGCTAAGACACCTTGCAACTAACTAGAGTCGCTAAGAAGGGCCTTTGATAGAGTCCTGCATCTGCGGCGTGTGCACTGGCTAATCCCGGAGCTTCAGCCTGGGTGGGGTCATTACACAGAAGCAGAACAAGCCACCTTCTTCTTAGCCAATAGTCCTAACATGAAGTATTTCATTTGCACACGGGGAAACTATATCATATTAACCTAGGTTTAACTAACACCTACTCCACTTAAGTCGGAAACCCATTACCTAGCAGCGCACATATGATGTCATTGGCTGCTCTATACCCACCCTACCTCGGCCTTTACGATGTTACCAACGGCCCCATTGAACCACCTACACTCCTTTCAAAAAAGACCAAAAAAACTTAAATTTAAATGTTCATTCTACTGCAATTTTATTCAAGGTGAATTCAAGGCATTTTAAAACTAAAGTTAGGATTATAATAGTAATAGAAGAAAAATAGAAATAATATTACATTTGCTGACAATAAATTTAATGATTCAACGGTGATTTCATCTTAAACATATTTACAATGATCTTAAATAAACTTACTAATAGTGTGTGTTGGGTATAAATAGAATATATTGGTAATCCTGACCTACCTCACCAGCTGATCGCTTATGTGGTCATTGACCCTTTTTAAAAGACAAACTTTTCATGCACGTATACATGTACGTTCCACATATGTACATATATTCAGGCTTGCAGGCAAATAATTAAAATTAAGAGTGAGAAAACCCAAAAGCAAATGCTGTGCATATGCGTGCTTTCATAAGGAGAAAACAAAAAAAATATGTTAAAGTAAAAAAAAACGATCAATCCTTATATACGTATGTATGTATGTCCACTGCTAAATATTTAGTAGCTCTTACACGAGAGGAGCAGGAACAACAACCTTCAATTTAGGTGTATAAACATACATACCTACATATGTAGGTGCATATGGATATTCAGGTATATCATAAAAAGAACAGTGAGGTTAAGAAAAGTAGAATAAAATGCACTTACATTTGTGTCGGCAATGCAGTCCCACGTAGCGTAGAGGCCTCCAAGCGTTGATGTCTGTTCTGCATTGAAGCGCTGAAAATTTACATGTTTCACCTACCTAACAACCTCAATATATTTTTCTACACGTTTTACTATTTGTCGTATATGATTGCTTTCATGATTCTCGAAAGAGAAAAAAAATTTTAATTTACAAATAGAAACTTACTACACTTTCGGCACCATAATTTTTACTCGAACTGTACTATAGATTGGTGAGCGCGAAAAGAAGAGCAAACGAAAAAAAACACAAGAACAATTACATTTGCTCGCTCAAATGTCAAATAAAGAAAAAAGTAAATAACAAATAAATAATCAAAAGAGAAGCTTAACCCAAGAAAAAAAATATAGAGTTTGCAAATACTTTGATGTTTTTGCAATCCTGAATGTCTGTATGTATGTACATATGTGATTACGTTACCTAGTATGTTAAATTAGCAGATTTTTCTAATTTTCTATGCAAAAAAAAAGGAAGGCTAAAAGGGGAATATGATTGAGGAAGGTAAGTTTGTTTCTCTAGTACCACATGGATTCCCCCACATGGTACTAAAGAAAGGAGAATTGAGCGGAAAACAAGTTTACATTCGAATATGGTAAGTTATGAAGAGGTAAGTATGTGACGTAGTTTACTATAACTTAACGATTACTATTATTTTTAGCTTTTCATACTAATATTCGGTTTGAAGAAAGTTTATATGCATTTAAAGAATGCAAAATTAAAGTGTTTAATTTCAAAGTATGTCGTAATGATTATTCCTGGTTTCTCTCATGTATATCAATGTATATCAATGTATGTATATGTACATATTATGCTTTTTGTTTGTTAATGCGGATTTCTTTCCAATTTTGGTTAATTAACTCTATGACATTAAAGTGCAGAGTATTTTGCTTAGCAGACCCGGTTTAGGGGAGCTAATTAAAAGATAAGAACTTTGTGAAAATGGCTGGGTGTCATCAAAAGAAAATGTGTTTCAGTCGCTTCTCGATAATCCTGGCCGCTGATATGGTAGGCGGTTGAATTGCATACACGCCAGACTGTGGAAGTAAGTGTGAACGAATTTTATTGTTACACCTCTGCTCCTATTTCTAGTGTTAACTTTTGGGTCAACTGGGGGTATCCAGTGATTACAGGTAGAAGCACCTCGATTTATAATAAGATCTTCACTTAATCTTTAATTTAACCCCTTTTTATTTTAATTAACTTTTCACTGAATGTAGGTTAACACGCGGTTTACTGTAAATACGAACAACGAGGTCTTCTGGTTAGGAGTCGGTATAAGAAAGAACGAATATATTTTTCCGGAAGCTTAACTTAGGCAGCTTTGACAGCTAGACTAGTCGATTATAATCTATCGGACAACAGATGTTTTGCCGATAGTTTTATGGAGGGGTTCGGAACTGGTAGCATATTTGATTAGACCGGAAGTTGGATGCGAACTAAACTATTAGGCCGGAAGTACTTAAATGAACATGTTCATTTGTAGAAAAAAAACAAAGAAGAGGGTAAAATATGTACCAAAGGCGTCAGTACAGGTTAAATATACAAAATAAAGCAAAATCAGCTTACGCTTTCACTACATTGACGTCACTCAACTGTCAAACCCGAAAAGTTTTGAGTAACGATACCCCGGAAGGCGCAATCTTCTCTATCATTCTTTCTATCGATCGCAGTTAATGCCGGAGTGAGGGGAGTTATAAGTGGAGATGTGTGTTTCTCGTTGGATTTTCCCTTGTAGATGACGTTAGGCTAATTTAAAGAGGAGAAAACGCGAATAAAAGCCACGTGAACCAGTAGGGATATTCAGCAAGTTGGGGACTTAGTCTGGTAAAAGGGTAAAAGAGCAGATTTGTCAAAACAAAAACAAAATATTTTTTGCTGTTTTCTACCTGTTTAATTTCATTACTTTATTTATATTTTTAAATGGTGTAGATTAGCTATACGTTAGCTCTTTTGCTACACCGAAACCTTTGAGTAGAATGCAGTAGCTAATTTACCACGCCGAAACGCAACTGTGTATCATATGTTAGCTTTCGTTACAATTTTAAAAAGTGAAATGGAACCGCAGGCCAAAAAGAGAAAAACTTAAAAACCACTAGAAAAGTGGTCCGATAAAGATGTCACAATAATATTGGAGCATATTATGCAAGAAGGGGCCTTGAAGTATGTGTAAGATTATATAAGTCAATTTAGTAACAAGTTTCCTAACATTATTCGCGTCATAGAAACAAACAGCACAGATCTTTTACACAAAATTGCTTAAATCAACCAATATTGATACCAGTTGGGATTTAGTAAAATGGAAAGTCCAAAATTTGAAGAGATCGTTCCAAAAAGCTTGGAACTGGAAGAATTCAACAGGCGCCAGCTTAATGGACGATGACGACTCTTCAAGTATACAAGGTAGGTATTAATTATGTGTACTTCCAAAAACTTAGCATAACGAATTTATTATATTTTAGAAAAAGTACTTAAAATGTGTCCACATTTCGAAAAGCTGTCCTAAATTTTTGGTGCGAAAAGTAGCACGGATCTCTTTCAACCTCTGGAATCTGTGTATGTAAAAACATCGAATAATTCGAACTCTTTGCTTTTTTATAATAAATAGTATCTAAATCTTTCTGCCGATAATGAATCCATTGCAACGTTAGCCAAAAATGTAGAAGCAGCATTTCTTTTGACTGAACCTATTTAGATTAATCTAATTTTTCACTAACACCTTCGTCAACACCGCCTGTGAATGTACCTACAACTTCGGCATCTTCAAAGAAAAGTGTGTTTAGTCGTCAATCCAGCAATTAAGTGCTCTTCAAGAGCAATGAATGGCTCATTACGACAAGAAGTTAAAACTAGAAAACCGTACACTAGAATTTGAAGAACGTAAAGCAGAGAGAGAGAGCTAAAACTGCAAGAGGAAAAACAAAAGCAAGATTTAGAAATAAGGAAACTTGAAATAGAAAAAGAAGAGAGAATAGCTAGGTATAAAATCATAATGAAGTTTAAAATGCAAAATTCATCCACTGTTCACAGAGTATGGAGTAATGACTGTGTCTGACAACTGATAGGCAGAGTCGCCTGCTATCCATTCATGTCCGGAAAATAATTATTTTTTGTTTTTATTAAGCGAATTGTTTTTAAAGATTTTGGCGTCATGATAACTGCCGGGATTTCCAAATACAGCATGTCGAATTTACATTTTGCACCACAAACAACTTGTGCTTTTACAGCGTAAATGTGGCACCTCGAAAAAAATTACTCATGATGAACAACAGGTGCCAGCTTTATTTCGGTTCCATCGACGTACCCTATGCACAATGGTAATTCGGTATATGTAGCTGCTACAAATTGCGAATTTTCTTCACGACTTGGCCAATAAATATATCGTGGCAATAGCTTCAGAAATACTCGAAATACCCTTTTTGTGATAATATCCAAAGTGCCACCATCACCGATTCCAAACAGTGCAGCAATTTTTCGTACTGCCGCGTTTCCTCCATATGAATCTAAACGATATAGCAACTTGACCGAATATTGTTTACTGGAATGGGATTTCTTAAATTCAATATCCTTACGAATAAGAGATATCAAATGTTCGAACTGCATGTGTTCTATTCGAAGCATTTGCAGGAAACATTAATTGTTTATATTTGTCAAATATTTTCACACTTGAACTATCTATTCCACGGTTTGGAAATTATCGCCATTTAATACTAGACTTTTATTATATTGTGAGTAGCTGTATATCGCGGCAAATGGGATCTCTTGCAGAGTTTCCCCTTGCAAATTCACCATGTACTGCGATTTCATCAAATAGCTCCGAAGTTGTCTCAGTCGTAAATTCTAAATCTTCTTCGTAAGCAATGTTATGCAACACAAATCAAGCCCTTACAAAATTGCAGATATTTTTACCGCCTCCTAGCTTACAGTGATATAACTGTCTGAAACGTTGTTTTAGGATTCCGAAGATTCTATAGCTATGCGTCTTGAACTTAATTTAATATTAAACAATTTTTGAGCATATGTCCGATGACCGTTATCTTTGTAAGGAGTTAGTAAGTATTTGTTGCACGGATATGCGGAGTCACCTACCAGGTAATAATCTGAAAAATGTCAAATGCTGTGTTATGTGATGGCATATATGTACGTAGATATCAAGGGTTGTTACCTTTACAAAAAGAGGGCAATTTGTCGTAAAGCGTGGAGTTTACAAACCCAACTATCGTGGAAAGAACCTGGATAGCCAACAAAAATGTTTACAAATTTCTTATTTTGGTTGCAAACAGCTTGCAGACTTATTGATGTTTTTTCTTTGCTTGGACGGTCTATCTTTACGTGCGTACCATTAATACAACCTGAATTTTTAAATAAATAAAATTTATATAAAAGTAAATTGATACCTAAATATTTTACCGATTGCCTTGGAAAAGAAACATTTGCTATCAAAAAATTGACTCGATTCGTCCATATGTTTTTGGGTTGGCCATACAATAAATTGCGAAGGAGCTTAAGAACGTCGTTACTCTGTGGATTGCAACACAAATCGTTGAAAGAGAAAACTTAAAGCGGTCAGCTATACCTCGGTAACAACATCCAGCAAACCGAGAGTCTTTTGTCATTACGCAGGTTGTGATAAAAATCCGAGTCTTAGAATCTTTCGCATAGGTTCTCAAAGAGGCTTTTAAAATTCGGAAATGCATCCGAAATTCTCTCTCAGTTTAAGTGTACACTGTTTGCTCTTTATATGTAATTGTTAATGCAGTTCCGAAGCTCCCTTTCACAAAATCGCAGGAATGTATTTAAGTATAAATCGGATTTTGTTGATAACTTCTGTAATAAAGCTAACTTCTCTCACATTCACTGTCACTTTCTGATAGTGATGAAGATGATTCCATTGCAATTATAAGCACACTGACATCATGCCAATAAGGCCAACAGAAAAATATACATACATACATAAGAAATACCTTGAAAGCTTTCCATATCTTGGTTTACTGAAATGGTGGGATTTCTTGGCCAATCCTGCTCTTCAGAACTTCCAAGCCTTGCTGGAAGTTCATCTTCATTCGTTTCGCAATAATATCTTTTTGTTGGCGACAAAATCATGGAAATACTTGAAGAATTAAATTAAAAGTTTTTGATTGTATTGTCTTGTCGCCGTGGAATAGACAGTTCAAGTGTGTCCAAGTCTATATAATGTGTTTAGGCTTGTCGGAATTTTAGGACCACCCTAATGTTTAACATAAGCAAAACGTTAGCCATGTAAAAAATTTCCTTCGCTTGCAAAACGGCTCTACTGGCTAACGTGACTTATAAAAAAGAACGGCTTACTTACTTGTTTTCCAAATAGAGAGACGAGAGTACAAGATTTTTCTGAGCCAACCACCAAACTTCACATCAACCGATCTTATATTAAATCAAGGTAACCTACAATTGCAACTGTATTATTATTAAACTAATCAAATAAAGATTATTTAACTTATTATTAATACCAAACATTCTTGTCCTTTCCATTCTTTTCAACACAAAATCGCAAACAATTAAATTTGCGTATATTGTTATATTCAATGCAATACATTATTTTTCCCTAAAAATTAGGAAAATTGAAAGTATTATGCTTTTATTATCTGCACGTTTGTGATTTTGTGAAGAAAAAATGCTATGGATTCCGCTCCGGCCTCGGAAGCCTCTATGGACATGACATCACTCTCTTCGTCCTCAGTAAGTGGGTTTCGTGTTTCTTCTGCCGTAGTTATATGCAGTAAGGTGTGATGCTGCTCGTGGCATCGTTGGCATCTCCCTTCGTGAGTACATTGCGCTCGGCGGTGGGATTCGGATAAACAATTGGAGCAGTACTGGTGAATGAGCACCTCCCGTAAACATTTTTCCGGTGTTTTCGATCGGAAAACGGGGCACAGCCGAAGGGGGTGTTTTAGGTCACACAACCTACATTTTAACCCATAGCGGCCAGCTTCGGCTTGTTTGCGCATAAATGAAAACGGGTCATTTTCTGAAAATGGGGTTTCCCCAAACTAATTAAAATATTTATGGGGATCGGAAATTGTTGGGTGGCGAAATATTAATAAATTTATTTTTCGTACATGAGCTTAAAAACTCTCCCAGTTACATCTCGATCAGGAAGTTTGCAAAAATTTGGTAATACTTTTCACAGTAGTACTAGTAAAGCACCCCTTAATGTTTGATGGAACTGGGAGGCCGTGCGTGGAACACAAAAGGAATCATTGGCATATATCGGCAGGGTTGCTCGTTGCTACTTGAATAGTGTATAAGGGTCACTTAGACTGGCCACAAGGTTGCTAGTAACAGTTATCCAATCTTGCCAGTAATGGTTCGCCAGCACACTAACAAGAGTCAGCGGACTCGCTGAGAGTAACTCGTCAGCTTGCAAGAAATGACCAGCAATAATTCGCCATCACTCTAGCGAGAACTCGTAAGCTCGCGAGAAATAACTCGCCAGCAAAATCAGTGGACACGACACAAAGGTAATAAATTTGCAAAATTTACAGTGCCAATATTCTGACAGACACACGCACAAGTTTCGAGCAAGTGTACACCAGTTGGGTTAGGGTTAGTGCGCACCCATCCTAAGGTGATAGCACAACAATCGATGGAAAGGTATCGAAATAAGTTTTTATTAATCGACATGAGTTTCATGAATGGATGACTTCCGCCATTCATGAGCCAATATTGTTCCAAATTAAATTGTGTCGTCTAACAGCTGGTGCGAAGAGTGATTATTATAAATAAACAAGACAAAGAAGAAACAGATGTTGACAGTGTAATAAATTCATAATTGCGAAATAGTGATAATTCTATACAAAAGGCCTTTTCACATGTTGGCCTGGAAGTGAGGACCTACACTCGCTGTCGGATGTACGATTGTAATGAAGCCCGCGGAGCAGACACCACTCACCGCGCTACACATGGCGGCGCTGGCTAAAGAAGCTGCTTTCCTGCTGGTGTTATGAATGGCGCACACTGAGCTCACTGCAACGCACCGATTTGAAAAACAAACTATGTAGTCTTACGGACCGCGACAAGCATTTAGTGGCTAGCATTGAGACACAAGACAATGGCAAACCATATGCGGAAGCACTTTTCGATGTAGAAATTTCTATTTTGACATTGAAACACTATGCAGGCTGGACCGATAATTATTTCGGTCATATTATACCGGCTGACTCCTTTATTGCAATGCCTCGCAAGGAACCCGTAGGTGTAGTGAATCGTATCATACCCTGGAATTATTAGCATTCACTGGCTCTGTGGAAATTGAACGTATAATAATGCAGGCAGCAGCGCAATCAAATTTCAAGCGTGTTTCGCTGGAGTTGGGTGGCAAGAGTCCTGTCGTGGTGTTCGACGATGCCGACATTGACTTGGCGGTAGATATCGCACACGAAGCGCTTTTCTCTAATCATGGTCAGAGCTGTTGTGCGGGTAGTCGCACTTACGTGCACGGAAGGGGATATGTTATATCCGCAAATGGGTGAGTGAACGTTATTCTTATTCTACATAAGTTTATAATAGATTTTATAAATCTTGAAGAAGCCTTTTAAAAATATCCGTTGTGTGTGAATTCTTGTCAGAGAATCTTTCTGAAACGGTCGCTAGAAGAAGCAAAACTACTCACTAGGCTCCTAGAAGCTAGAGGGTTTTAATAAGTTGTAAATAAAAGAAAAGTAATTTTACGAATTAAACATGCAAGCACATTACATATACGAGTACCAGTATATATTAAAAAAGTGAGTAAATATAAGAGAAAAGTACTGTCTTTGATTCCGTTCGAATACGAACGTCCATTTTTGAAATGGTTAAAGGAGCATGGGCACCGTTGCGAGGTTTGTTTGAGTCGTTAGCTCACGCTCGCACCGGTGTGGATTTATTGGATATGGGGTAATATATAAGATTTATGCATTAGACGAGTTTTCTTTTCTTCGCAGGGGGGCAATAAAACCAATCTGACAATCGGTCTTGTCACCTGCACTTTCTCTGTTTTAATATCGCCGACACGCACCTGGCTGTCGGAGAAAGGGTGCAGGTTGACCACCCTTCCCAACCTCCATTCGTTAGGTGCCAGGTTGTCTTCCTTGAGTACCACCATATCCCCAATTTTAAGGTTCGATTTAGGGTGTTTCCATTTTATTCGCTTTTGTAGTTCGGTAAGGTACTCAGTTTTCCATCTCTGGCAGAAGTTTTGATGCAAGACCTTCAACTTCTGCCACCGATTAACGATCGAGGCAGTAGTCTCATTCACCTCAATCTCCGGTGGGGAAAGCAAATATCCACCGATTAGAAAATGACCCGGAGTCAGAGGCTCAAGGTCAGACGGTCCAGTTGAGGCTGGACTTAAAGGTCGCGAGTTGAGGCATGACTCAACCCAACACAGTAATGTATTAAGCTCCTCAAATGTATAGAAAATGACCCGGAGTCAGAGGCTCAAGGTCAGACGGTCCAGTTGAGGCTGGACTTAAAGGTCGCGAGTTGAGGCATGACTCAACCCAACACAGTAATGTATTAAACTCCTCAAATGTATATTTCGTATTCGCTGCTATCTTTTTGAAATGTTTTTTGAAACTTTTCACGCCCGCTTCCCACAAGCCACCTATACATACATATGTGGTGCTCCAGCGGGTATGAAACGCCAATTCATGGTTTGATGGGCAAACTTTGATAGCGCCTTGCAACGAGCATCAGCTATGAAAGCCTTAAACTCAGTTTTGAGCGCTCGTTACGCACCTACAAAATTCGTTTCGTTTGTCGGAATAAATATTTTTTGGACATCCTCTTCTAGCCACAAATCGTGTGAGTGCTGCTAGAAAGGATGACGTAGTTAAATCGCTTGTTGCTTCCAAATGAATGGCTTTAGTAGCGAAACAGACAAACATACAGAGGTACCCTTTTGAAACGCGACATCCACGTCCACGTCTTTATGTCAAACGGTCCGGCAAAATCAACTCCCGTGTTGGTGAAAGCACGAGAAAATGTTGTTCGCTCCTGGGGTAGTATACCCATCAGTTGGTTCTGCGAGCGTTTCTTATGTACAGTGCAAATCTTGCAATTATGTATTATAGACCTTATCATCGTTTTTACTCTTCGAATCCAGTACTGGGTTCGGATGAGGCGCAACATGAGTTGGTTCTCACCATGTAGAGAAATCTCATGAACAAATTTAACAGTTAGACGTGATAGTCTACAGTTGTAGGGAAGTATAACCGGGTGACGTTCGTTGTAGGCCAGATCGAGGGATGCACCCAGACGACCACCTGCTCTTAGTACGCCCTCATCATCAAAGAATGGATTCAGAGGAAGTACTTCACTTTTTAAGTCGACATATCTTCCCGATTTCAATTCCGTTATTTCAGTCCCGTAATAATGCCTCTGAGTAATTTTTATCAGTCTTGTAGTCGTTGCTTTAATTTTATCCGGTGAAATTAAGCAGGACAGTGGCTGATAAGAAGCCTTTGTTTTCGGGTGAGTTCTCTGAAAGAACCTCAAACTGTATGATTCAGAGTTGCCCTAAATTCCAAAAGTTACCTATTGCAGATAGACTTTCTTTCGTTAAAAGCAACAATAGTTGCTTCAACTGTCTATCCTTTGGACATTCGGTGTCGAAATGCACGAGTTCTTACAAATGTGCCATTTGCCATTCTCGACACCATACACTCCTTCATTCTCCGACTTCTGCTCAAGGAGCAACGAGTAGGGGAGATATAGTGGATCCTGCGGACAATGTACCGTCCACGTCAAGGCAGGCTCAATCGCGTAATCTATCTGCAAAGGATAAAGGCAACCCAACTAAAAACATTCAGTCACATCATGCTAATACTAGTAAAGGTGTGTTATTGGGTACAGCTCAGGTTAATATTCAATATAATGGTACCAACTTTTCAGCAAGGGCATTGATTGATTCGGGCTCGGAGTGTTCCTTTATTACGGAGAGGCTCAGACGCAGAATCAATTTGCCAACAAAGAAAATGAATGCTCAGGTTTCGGGCATTAATAATACAGTTTCTGCACAGGTTACCGAATCATGTTCGATTCAATTGCGGTCACTAATGGACCCACTGGTTTCTATAGATGCTGTTGTGTTAGTGATGCAAAATCTTACTGAAAATTTGCCTACGTGTCACGTAGGTGCGCTAACACAACAAGCTTTTCCAGATTTGGTTTTGGCAGACAAGAGGTTCTTTGTCAACGAACCAGTTGACTTGGTGTTGGGTGGAGATATCTATCCGCAAGTTATTTTAAATGGAATAAAAAAGAATGTTCTAAGCACTCTTCTTGCTCAAGAGACATTATTCGGTTGAATATTGACAGGAAGTGCGAACACAGTCAATCCAACAAACCACCGTGTATCGTTCTATAATGATGTTGCACTAGGCAAACAACTTAGCTCCTTTTGGGAGCTGGAAAACCTTCCAAAAGGAAAAATTGTAACCGCGGAGGAAACCCAGTGTGAGGAGCTGTATAAGCGGACCACAATGCGCAACGAGGATGGGAGGTATACCGTGTCTCTTCTGTTTAAGGACGGGTTTCCTGGAAAATACACTAAGAATTGAAATGTCTCAATTCTACAAAAACGAGAGCTGTCTGGCCAAAAATTCTGACCTGCAAATGGAATATAATAGAGGTATAGCGGAATACGAAACCATGGGGCATATGAAAAGGATTAATGAAATACAGTCGGCACATGCAGTCCACATTTCGTTTTTAATGCTTCTTCTCCAACAGCTAATGGTATCAGTCTGAACGATACAGTGAGCTTTTACGAACTTAATACGGTTACCTTTGGCGTGAACTGTGTTCCATATCTTGCTATAAGGACATTACTTCAATTAGCTAATGACTCTGAAAGATCTTATCCAATAGCCGCGAATATTTTGCGCCATTACATGTACATATGTGGATGATGTCCTGGCTGGAGAGCATACCATCGAAAACGCAATAAGAGCTAGAGACGAAATACTGACAGTGCTCCAATCAGCTGGATTTCCTTTAAGGAAATGGACATCAAATTGCAATAAGATTCTGGAGGGTATTCGAAAATCACATCTTTTACCCGAAGATTTTCTAGAGTTCGAGGACACAAGCAGTGCGAAAGCGCTTGGCATCAGATGGCATGCTCTTTCCGACCACTTCTATTTTATAGCCAGGCCTATTGAGGACCAGAAGAGTATTACTAAAAAAGCTATCCTATCAGCTATTGCCAAACTGTTTGACCCACTGGGGTGGCTGGCACCGATAATCGTCATTGCCAAGATACTGATGCAAACAATTTAGCTAGAGGGTACTGATTGGGATCAGACTGTATCCTCATCGACATTAGATCGATGGAAAAACTTTACGACAAATTACAAGGAGATTGATAGTATTCGGATACCCCGATGGGTGAAGTACTCACCAAATGGAAACATAGAAGTCCACGGATTTTGTGATGCATCAGAGAAGAAGTTTGCAGCCGCTGTGTATCTACGGGTAGTAATGGGAGAAAACACTTATGTTAGCCTGCTACTTGCAAAAACTAGAGTAGCTCCAGTAAAGAAAATTTCTCTTCCTCGCCTAGAACTTTGCGGGGCAGTATTGCTTTCAGAAATAATCGAATCGGTCATTAACAACCTCGACTTAGGAAATTTTAAAACCCGACTATGGACCGATTCAACAATTGTGTTGGCTTGGATACGCAAACCCCCTTGTTCGTGGTCAACCTTTGTTGCCCATCGAATTACCAAAATTATCGGCAAGGTAGGAAATAGGAATTGGTCGCACGTGGATTCAGCAACAAATCCAGCAGATTTAGCGAGTAGAGGTGTAGAAGCGCAAGAATTACTGAACAATTCTTTGTGGTGGCAGGGACCTTCTTGGTTACAAGAAGATGAGGGAAAATGGCCACCGCAACCCACTGACTTCAGCACGGACATTGAGGAAAAACGAGTGAATGTTCATGCAATGACATTGACAAACGACATAGACACTATTCTTGATAGATTTTCTAGCTTACCAAGAGCTTTGAGAGTAGTCTCATACATTTTGAGGTTCTTTCAGAGAACGCACCCGAAAACAAAGGCTTCTTATCAGCCACTGTCCTGCATAATTTCACCGGATGAAATTAAAGCAACGACTACAAGACTGATAAAAATGACTCAGAGGCATTATTACGGGACTGAAATAACGGAATTGAAATCGGGAAGATTTGTCGACTTAAAAAGTGAAGTACTTCCTCTGAATCCATTCTTTGATGCTGAGGGCGTACTAAGAGCAGGTGGTCGTCTGGGTGCATCCCTCGATCTGGCCTACAATGAACGTCACCCGGTTATACTTCCCTAGAAGCAAGAGGGTTTTAATAAGTTGTAAAGAAAAGAAAAGTAATTTTACGAATTAAACATGCAAGCACATTACATATACGAGTACCAGTATATATTAAAAAAGTGAGTAAATATAAGAGAAAAGTACTGTCTTTGATTTCGTTCGAATACAAACGTCCATTTTTGAAATGGTTAACCCTACGATTCATAACCAGCAAAACTCCTTTAATTTCATAACCAGGTACCCGGGTACCCGAAGTAGGTTGTTTTGCGTTTATTGAAATAAAATAATATTTTCCTGGAAATATTTTTGTTGTTGATTATATTTTGCGTTCTCAACTGTACAAATTTGATATTTGGAAAAAAAACTGGTTTCTGATCGTATATAAGTACCTAAAGCGACACAAGTAGGCAGAAACTGGTTTTATGTAAGGGTTGTTTATTTGCTTAGTTTGCTTATTTTCGTTACCTACTTGCTTAATTGCTTTTGAATAAGATAGCAGATGTTCATTTGTGTCGTAAAATTGAAATATTTCATTTGCTTCGTCATTCTGTGTTGAATATTTGAACAGTGAAGTTGGTGAAAAATGAGCCGCAACGACCGATATTTGTCTACAAGGGAATACTGGAATTTGAGTGATGAAGCAAGAAGCACATATATTCAACGTTTATTTGAGGAAGTGACTCAAGATGAGGACCTTGAAGTGGACCCTGTGGAAGGCCAAAATGAAGGAAATGTGTCCTATACTGGCGATGTTTCGGAATCAGAGAATGAAGATTTGAATGTTGACAACGCAAACGAAATTGCAGCTGCTATTGACGCACCGGAGGAAATTTTCTTTGATGACGAAAGTGAAGATGATGATATGCAAGAAGATGCACCAACAACAAACCCAGCAGACTACATGACTGCACGTGACGGCACACATTGGCAGCGAACACCACGTAGTTGCCAACAAGTGAGAAGCCACAATATATTCAGAGACCGCTGTGGTCCAGCGCGGATTACTGAAAATATGACGCCTTTGCAGTGTTTTAAATCATACCTCACAGTGGAAATGGTGGATGTAATAGTGCGCCACACAAATAGAAAAGCGCATGCCACATATAATGCGTACAATGAAGCGAATCCCAATAGACGTCAGTTGAAGTGGAAAGACACGACAATCAACGAAATTTATGCGTTCATTTTAATGATTTTGATAGCTGGCACAAATCATTAAAATTCCGAAAACGCAAGAGATTTGTGGACGTCACAGGCTCACCCAATATTCCGCGCCACCATGGGAATAAACAGATTTTTCGATTTGCTGCGTTTTATGCGGTTTGACGACCCCAGAACACGGGTAGAGCGGCAGCGTCAAGACAAAGCGGCGCCAATTCGCGATATTTGGATAATGCTCAATGGAAATCTTGCCAGATATTATGTGCCATCAGAATATTTGACCATTGATGAACAATTATACCCATACCGTGGTAGAACCAAATTCACACAATATATACCCTCGAAGCCAGCAAAATATGGTATAAAAGTATGGTGGATTTGCGATGCCAAAAACTCATATCCACTTCATGGCCAAATATATACTTGCAAACAAGAAACTGGTCGTGAAGTTGGTGTTGGCGAAAGAGTGGTGAGAGATTTAGTTGGGCCATACTACGGTAGCGGACGAAATATCACAATGGATAATTTTTTTACGACGCTGCCGTTGGCTAGGCAACTAAAAGTAGAAAAGCTCAGCATTGTGGGTACACTCCGCCGCAACAAAGCTTACATCCCTGCGGAGATGAAAGAAGACAAAAAAACAGACGTTGGTTCAAGTTTATTTGGCTTCCACGACAACGTAACACTTCTCTCATATAAGCAGTGGAAGTCCAACTCGGTCATCCTTCTTTCTAGTATGCATGATGATGCACAAATTGACGAGAATGGGAAACCAGAAATTATAAATTTTTACAACCAAACAAAAGGTGGGGTGGACGTTATGGACCAAACGCTCCAAGAATACACGACCCAGCGACAAACAAGAAGATGGCCGATGGCATTTTTCTATAACATCATTGATGTGAGCGCATTTGCATCACACATCATATATTATGGAAATAATCCAACTGCACGAAACACCACGACGCGCAGGAAGAATTTCCTGCGTCAACTGGCAGAAAGCCTGTGCATTCCTGTTATAGAAAATAGAATTTCAAATGTGCAAAGCGTGCGCCAATTTTCAACAAAAAGTGCAATTGAAAGCATCATTGGAAGGCCGTTGGAGCGTGTGCTTTGTGCTGCAGGTCCGTCAACATCTCCGTCAGCACGACAAAGGGGCAGAAAAGCACATACGGGCGTGTGCTACATGTGCAACCTTCTTCCAAATAAGCGCAGAAGAAAAACTAGAAAAAATTGCAGCATATGTAGCACGCCGATATGCGATGAGCACGCCATAACAATTACTAAATGCTACAATTGCCACAATAACAACGATAGTGATTCTGATGAATTATAATATAATATATATAAAATATGATAAAATAAATAAAAAAGACATTTATTTCCAATAAAAACAACACAAAAAAACGTTTTTTCATTTACATGTCAGGCATTTACATAGGAATTGCATTAGGGTACCCGGGGACCCGGTTGTGTGTTTATGGGGGTAAAACATTTAAAATCATTTTTTAAAGAAAATATTGAAAATATTTTGAATTTTTTGGTATTTAAATCTTAATTTAGCCAAAATCTCTGATGATTCGGAGTTTTATGTCCATATCTCAAAAATTATAGGCACAGCAGCACTTTAAATTCAAAAAAGGTACACGGGTACCCGGTTATGAATCGTAGGGTTAAAGGAGCATGGGTACCGTTGCGAGGTTTGTTTGAGTCGTTAGCTCACGCTCGCACCGGTGTGGATTTATTGGATATGGGGTAATATATAAGATTTATGCATTAGATGAGTTTTCTTTTCTTCGCAGGGGGGCAATAAAACCAATTTGACAATCGGTCTTGTCACCTGCCCTTTCTCTGTTTTAATATCGCCGACACGCACCTGGCTGTCGGAGAAAGGGTGCAGGTTGACCACCCTTCCCAACCTCCATTTGTTAGATGCCAGGTTGTCTTCCTTGAGTACCACCATATCCCCAATTTTAAGGTTCGATTTAGGGTGTTTCCATTTTATCCGCTTTTGTAGTTCGGTAAGGTTCTCAGTTTTCCATCTCTGGCAGAAGTTTTGATTCAACGATCGAGGCAGGAGTCTCATTCACGTCGATCTTCGGTGGGGAAAGCAAATGTCCACCGATTAGAAAATGACCCGGAGTCAGAGGCTCAAGGTCAGACGGTCCATTTGAGACTGGACTTAAAGGTCGCGAGTTGAGGCATGACTCAACCCGACACAGTAATGTATTAAACTCCTCAAATGTATATTTCGTATTCGCTGCTATCTTTTTGAAATGATTTTTGAAACTTTTCACGCCCGCTTCCCACAAGCCACCTATATGTGGTGCTCCAGCGGGTATGAAACGCCAATTCATGGTTTGATGGGCATACTTTGATAGCGCCTTGCAACGAGCATCAGCTATGAAAGCCTTAAACTCAGTTTTGAGCGCTCGTTACGCACCTACAAAATTCGTTTCGTTTGTCGGAATAAATATTTTTTGGACATCCTCTTCTAGCCACAAATCGTGTGAGTGCTGCTAGAAAGGATGACGTAGTTAAATCGCTTGTTGCTTCCAAATGAATGGCTTTAGTAGCGAAACAGACAAACAGACAGAGGTTAGCCACGTTAGCTCTTTATGTCAAACGGTCCGGCAAAATCAACTCCCGTGTTGGTGAAAGCACGAGAAAATGTTGTTCACTCCTGGGGTAGTATACCCATCATTGGTTCTGCGAGCGTTTCTTATGTACAGTGCAAATCTTGCAATTATGTATTATAGACCTTATCATCGTTTTTACTCTTCGAATCCAGTACTGGGTTCGGATGAGGCGCAACATGAGTTGGTTCTCACCATGTAGAGAAATCTCATGAACAAATTTAACAGTTAGACGTGATAGTATACAGTTGTAGGGAAGTATAACCGGGTGACGTTCGTTGTAGGCCAGATCGAGGGATGCACCCAGACGACCACCTGCTCTTAGTACGCCCTCATCATCAAAGAATGGATTCAGAGGAAGTACTTCACTTTTTGAGTCGACATATCTTCCCGATTTCAATTCCGTTATTTCAGTCCCGTAATAATGCCTCTGAGTCATTTTTATCAGTCTTGTAGTCGTTGCTTTAATTTCATCCGGTGAAATTAAGCAGGACAGTGGCTTATAAGAAGCCTTTGTTTTCGGGTGAGTTCTTTGAAAGAACCTCAAAATGTATGATTCAGAGTTGCCCTAAATTCCAAAAGTTACCTATTGCAGATAGACTTTCTTTCGTTAAAAGCAACAATAGTTGCTTCAACTGTCTATCCTCGGTGTCGGTGTCGGTGTCGAAATGCACGAGTTCTTACAAATGTGCCATTTGCCATTCTCGACACCATACACTCCTTCATTCTCCGACTTCTACTCCAAGAGCAACGAGTAGGGGAGATATAGTGGATCCTGCGGACAATGTACCGTCCACGTCAAGGCAGGCTCAATCGCGTAATCTATCTGCAAAGGATAAAGGCAACCCAACTAAAAACATTCAGTCACATCATGCTAATACTAGTAAAGGTGTGTTATTGGGTACAGCTCAGGTTAATATTCAATATAATGGTACCAACTTTTCAGCAAGGGCATTGAATGATTCGGGCTCGGAGTGTTCCTTTATTACGGAGAGGCTCAGACGCAGAATCAATTTGCCAACAAAGAAAATGAATGCTCAGGTTTCGGGCATTAATAATACAGTTTCTGCACAGGTTACCGAATCATGTTCGATTCAATTGCGGTCACTAATGGACCCACTGGTTCCTATAGATGCTGTTGTGTTAGTGATGCAAAATCTTACTGAAAATTTGCCTACGTGTCACGTAGGTACGCTAACACAACAAGCTTTTCCAGATTTGGTTTTGGCAGACAAGAGGTTCTTTGTCAACGAACCAGTTGACTTGGTGTTGGGTGGAGATATCTATCCGCAAGTTATTTTAAATGGAATAAAGAAGAATGTTCTAAGCACTCTTCTTGCT
Source organism: Philophylla caesio (assembly GCA_963971545.1). Taxonomy (NCBI): domain Eukaryota; kingdom Metazoa; phylum Arthropoda; class Insecta; order Diptera; family Tephritidae; genus Philophylla; species Philophylla caesio. Next base: position 42,948,881 of record OZ020606.1, on the reverse strand, counting down.
CAAGAGACAGTATTCCGTTGGATATTGACAGGAAGTGCGAACACAGTCAATCCAACAAACCATCGTGTATCGTTCTATAATGAAGTTGCACTAGGCAAACAACTCAGCTCCTTTTGAGAGCTGGAAAACCTTTCAAAAGGAAAAATTGGAACCACTAAGAATTGCAATGTCTCAATTCTACAAAAATGAGAACCGTCTGGCCAAAAATTCTGACCTGCAAATGGAATATAATAGAGGTATAGCGGAATACGAAACCATGGGGCATATGAAAAGGATTAATGAAATACAGTCGGCACATGCAGTCCACATTTGGTTTTTAATGCTTCTTCTCCAACAGCTAATGGTATCAGTCTGAACGATATTCTTCTACCAGGACCAGTGCTGCAGTCAGACCTTACCATTTTAATACTACGTTGGAGATTGTTCAAATATGTCTTCAATAACGATATTGAGAAGATGTATAGGCAAATTCTATTAGACCCAAGACAGACCAAATATCATAAAATTGTGTTCCGCTTTTCCCCGAGCAATACAGTGAGCTTTTACGAACTTAATACGGTTACCTTTGGCGTGAACTGTGTTCCATATCTTGCTATAAGGACATTACTTCAATTAGCTAATGACTCTGAAAGATCTTATCCAATAGCCGCGAATATTTTGCGCCATTACATGTACATATGTGGATGATGTCCTGGCTGGAGAGCATACCATCGAAAACGCAATAAGAGCTAGAGACGAAATACTGACAGTGCTCCAATCAGCTGGATTCCCTTTAAGGAAATGGACATCAAATTGCAATAAAATTCTGGAGGGTATTCAAAAATCACATCTTTTACCCGAAGAATTTCTAGAGTTCGAGGACACAAGCAGTGCAAAAGCGCTTGGCATCAGATGGAATGCTCTTTCCGACCAATTCTATTTTATAGCCAGGCCTATTGAGGACCAGAAAAGTATTAAAAGAGCTATCCTATCAGCTATTGCCAAACTGTTTGACCCACTGGGGTGGCTGGCACCGATAATCGCCATTGCCAAGATATTGATGCAAACAATTTGGCTAGAGGGTACTGATTGGGATCAGACTGTATCCTCATCGACATTAGATCGATGGAAAAACTTTACGACAAATTACAAGGAGATTGATAGTATTCGGATACCCCGATGGGTGAAGTATTCACCAAATGAAAACATAGAAGTCCACGGATTTTGTGATGCATCAGAAAAGGAGTTTTCAGCCGCTGTGTATCTACGGGTAGTAATGGGAGAAAACACTTATGTTAGTCAGCTACTTGCAAAAACTAGAGTAGCTCCAGTAAAGAAAATTTCCCTTCCTCGCCTAGAACTTTGCGGGGCAGTATTGCTTTCAGAAATAATCGAATCGGTCATTAACAACCTCGACTTAGGAAATTTTAAAACCCGACTATGGACCGATTCAACAATTGTGTTGGCTTGGATACGCAAACCCCCTTGTTCGTGGTCAACCTTTGTTGCCCATCGAATTACAAAAATTATCGACAAGGTAGGAAATAGGAATTGGTCGCACGTCGATTCAGCAACAAATCCAGCAGATTTAGCGAGTAGAGGTGTAGAAGCGCAATAATTACTGAACAATTCTTTGTGGTGGCAGGGACCTTCTTGGTTACAAGAAGATGAGGGAAAATGGCCACTGCAACCCACTGACTTCAACACGGACATTGAGGAAAAACGAGTGAATGTTCATGCAATGACATTGTCAAACGACATAGACACTATTCTTGATAGATTTTTTAGCTTACCAAGAGCTTTGAGAGTAGTCTCATACATTTTGAGGTTCTTTCAGAGAACTCACCCGAAAACAAAGGCTTCTTATCAGCCACTGTCCTGCATAATTTCACCGGATGAAATTAAAGCAACGACTACAAGACTGATAAAAATGACTCAGAGGCATTATTACGGGACTGAAATAACGGAATTGAAATCGGGAAGTTTTGTCGACTCAAAAAGTGAAGTAGTTCCTCTGAATCCATTCTTTGATGCTGAGGGCGTACTAAGAGCAGGTGGTCGTCTGGGTGCATCCCTCGATCTGGCCTACAATGAACGTCACCCGGTTATACTTCCCTACAACTGTAGACTATCACGTCTAACTGTTCAAGTTGTTCATGAGATTTCTCTACATGGTGAGAACCAACTCATGTTGCGCCTCATCCGAACCCAGTACTGGATTCGAAGAGTAAAAACGATGATAAGGTCTACAATACATAATTGCAAGATTTGCACAGTACATAAGAAACGCTCGCAGAACCAACTGATGGGTATACTACCCCAGGAGCGAACAACATTTTCTCGTGCTTTCACCAACACGGGAGTTGATTTTGCCGGACCGTTTGACATAAAGAGCTACCGTGGACGTGGATGTCGCGTTTCAAAAGGGTACCTCTGTCTGTTTGTCTGTTTCGTTACTAAAGCCATTCATTTGGAAGCAACAAGCGATTTAACTACGTCATCCTTTTTAGCAGCACTCACACGATTTGTGGCTAGAAGAGGATGTCCAAAAAATATTTATTCCGACAACGGAACGAATTTTGTAGGTGCGTAACAAGCGCTCAAAACTGAGTTTAAGGCTTTCATAGCTGATGCTCGTTGCAAGGCGCTATCAAAGTATGCCCATCAAACCATGAATTGGCATTTCATACCCGCTGGAGCACCACATATAGGTGGCTTGTGGGAAGCGGGCGTGAAAAGTTTCAAAAATCATTTCAAAAAGATAGCAGCGAATACGAAATATACATTTGAGGAGTTTAATACATTACTGTGTCGGGTTGAGTCATGCCTCAACTCGCGACCTTTAAGTCCAGCCTCAAATGGACCGTCTGACCTTGAGCCTCTGACTCCGGGTCATTTTCTAATCGGTGGACATTTGCTTTCCCCACCGAAGATCGACGTGAATGAGACTTCTGCCTCGATCGTTGAATCAAAACTTCTGCCAGAGATGGAAAACTGAGAACCTGACCGAACTACAAAAGCGGATAAAATGGAAACACCCTAAATCGAACCTTAAAATTGGGGATATGGTGGTACTCAAGGAAGACAACCTGGCACCTAACAAATGGAGGTGGGGAAGGGTGGTCAACCTGCACCCTTTCTCCGACAGCCAGGTGCGTGTCGGCGATATTAAAACAGAGAAAGGGCAGGTGACAAGACCGATTGTCAAATTGGTTTATTGCCCCCCTGCGAAGAAAAGAAAACTCATCTACTGCATAAATCTTATATATTACCCCATATCCAATAAATCCACACCGGTGCGAGCGTGAGCTAACGACTCAAACAAACCTCGCAACGGTGCCCATGCTCCTTTAACCATTTCAAAAATGGACGTTTGTTTTCGAACGGAATCAAAGACAGTACTTTTCTCTTATATTTACTCACTTTTTTAATATATACTGGTACTCGTATATGTATTGTGCTTGCATGTTTAATTCGTAAAATTACTTTTCTTTTATTTACAACTTATAAAAACCCTCTTGTTTCTAGGAGCCTAGTGAGTAGTTTTGCTTCTTCTAGCGACCGTTTCAGAAAGATTCTCTGACAAGAGCTCACACACAACGGATATTTTTAAAAGGCTTCTTCAAGATTTATAAAATCTATTATAAACTTATGTAGAATAAGAATAACGTTCACTCACCCATTTGCGGATATCACATATCCCCTTCCGTGCACGTAAGTGCGACTACCCGCACAACAGCTCTGACCATGATTAGAGAAAAGTGCTTCGTGTGCGATATCTACCGCCAAGTCAATGTCGGCATCGTCGAACACCACGACTGGACTCTTGCCACCCAACTCCAGCGAAACACGCTTGAAATTTGATTGCGCTGCTGCCTGCATTATTATACATTCAATTTCCACAGAGCCAGTGAATGCTAATAATTCCAGGGTATGATACGATTCACTACACCTACGGGCTCCTTGCGAGGCATTGCAATAAAGGAGTCAGCCGGTATAATATCACCGAAATACTTATGGGTCCAGCCTGCATAGTGTTTCAATGTCAAAATAGAAATTTCTACATCGAAAAGTGCTTCGGCATATGGTTTGCCATTGTCTTGTGTCTCAATGCTAGCCACTAAATGCTTGTCGCGGTCCGTAAGACTACATAGTTTGTTTTTCAAATCGGTGCGTTGCAGTGAGCTCAGTGTGCGCCATTCATAACACCAGCAGGAAAGCAGCTTCTTTAGCCAGCGCCGCCATGTGTAGCGCGGTGAGTGGTGTCTGCTCCGCGGGCTTCATTACAATCGTACATCCGACAGCGAGTGTAGGTCCTCACTTCCAGGCCAACATGTGAAAAGGCCTTTTGTAAAGAATTATCACTATTTAGCAATTATGAATTTATTACACTGTTAACATCTATTTCTTCTCTGTCTTGTTTATTTATAATAATCACTCTTCGCACCAGTTGTTAGACGACACAATTTAATTTGGAACAATATTGGCTCATGAATGGCGGAAGTCATCCATTCATGAAACTCATGTCGATTAATAAAAACTTATTTCGATACCTTTCCATCGATTGTTGTGCTATCACCTTAGGATGGGTGCGCACTAACCCTAACCCAACTGGTGTACACTTGCTCGAAACTTGTGCGTGTGTCTGTCAGAATATTGGCACTGTAAATTTTGCAAATTTATTACCTTTGTGTCGTGTCCACTGATTTTGCTGGCGAGTTATTTCTCGCGAGCTTACGAGTTCTCGCTAGAGTGATGGCGAATTATTGCTGGTCATTTCTTGCAAGCTGACGAGTTACTCTCAGCGAGTCCGCTGACTCTTGTTAGTGTGCTGGCGAACCATTACTGGCAAGATTGGAAAACTGTTACTAGCAACCTTGTGGCCAGTCTAAGTGACCCTTATACACTATTCAAGTAGCAACGAGTACCCTGCCGATATATGCCAATGATTCCTTTTGGGTTCCACGCACGGCCTCCCAGTTCCATCAAACATTAAGGGGTGCTTTACTAGTACTACTGTGAAAAGGATTACCAAATTTTTGCAAACTTCCTGATCGAGATGTAACTGGGAGAGTTTTTAAGCTCATGTACGAAAAATAAATTTATTAATATTTCGCCACCCAACAATTTCCGATCCCCATAAATATTTTAATTAGTTTGGGGAAACCCCATTTTCAGAAAATGACCCGTTTTAATTTATGCGCAAACAAGCCGGAGCTGGCCGCTATGGGTTAAAATGTAGGTTGTGTGACCTAAAACACCCCCTTCGGCTGTGCCCCGTTTTCCGATCGAAAACACCGGAAAAACGTTTACGGGAGGTGCTCATTCACCAGTACTGCTCCAATTGTTTATCCGAATCCCACCGCCGAGCGCAATGTACTCACAAAGGGAGATCCCAACAATGCCACGAGCAGCATCTCACCTTACTGCATATAACTACGGCAGAAGAATCACGAAACCCACTTACTGAGGACGAAGAGAGTGATGTCATGTCCATAGAGGCTTCCGAGGCCGGAGCGGAATCCATAGCATTCCGCCCAGAGCTAGAGGAAGGGGAAGTACCGACAGCGGAAACCCACGCTTTCCGTACGGGAATTTCATCGGGAATGGAAACAGATGCTTTCCCTCCAGATTTGCCGCAAAGACCGGCACGACGAGTGTTCCGACCACCCATAAAGCATGAGAAGCGTCAGCAGGTTTATTTGGAAATCGCGACTTTCCAACCGACCAATAACCAACGTCGCCGCCGGAACGGTCAACGCAGTCAGCAACCGAAGAGGAACGGCAGAGTGGAATCCTGCGCATTCCACCTCCCGAACGGGTTTCGTTCTGGCCAGTCATTTGCGATGACCGCGCAACTGGTGACACCACTGGCCCCGACCGCGGTGGTGAAGATAGAGTCAGGCGGGCGACTTCACTTGATACGAGCTCTAATAGATTCGTGTGCTCCCTCGTCAACAATAGCTGCGGATCTTGTCCGCGAGTTTGGGATCAACGTGACGTGGATAAATGGACAGCGGGGATGATTCCTCAAATTGCGTGGGAAACATGGACAGACGGCAACTGCAACCACTCACGCGTTGATTGTCCCAAATTACAGAAGGAAAACCCCAACTGCAAACATTGACGCTGCTATACAGACGTCGTACGTCAACTTGCGACTGGCAGACCCAAGGTTCCACATATCTTCGCCAGTAAGCTTAGCTCTTGGGGCCGATGTATTTCCAAAAATATTTTGGGGCGCTATTCCATCCGGAGTGATGGGTCCTCTCTTGGCCCAAAATAAAATTTTTGGCAGGGTCCTTTCTGGCGCCTGCTAAGTGTCAAACATTTCTTTCTTTTCGTTTATAATTTTTAAATGTGGATTAATTGAATTAATTAAAGTGCAAGTGAAATTTTAAACCACGTCTATTTTATTTTTTAATTTATTCCAGTTTTAAGATATAATTTACAAACAGTGGAGTACGGTGGCTGGATAAAGTAGTTTAGATATTGCGTACCGCAAGGGGGCCGGCATGTTTAGGCTTGTCGTAATTTTTAGGACCACCCTAATGTTTAACATAAGCAAAACGTTAGCCATGTTAAAATTTCCTTCGCTTGCAAAACGGCTCTACTGGCTAACGTGACTTATAAAAAAGAACGGCTTACTTACTTGTTTTCCAAATAGCGAGACGAGAGTACAAGATTTTTCCGAGCCAACCACCAAACTTCACATCAACCGATCTTATATTAAATCAAGGTAACCTACAATTGCAACTGTATTATTATTTAACTAATAAATAAAGATTATTTAACTTATTATTAATACCAAACATTCTTGTCCTTTCCATTCTTTTCAATACAAAATCGCATCGGTTCGAAGGTGAGATACTCAAGTACACTCGCTGTCCAAACCGATGTTCATGGTCCTTCGTCGCCGAGAAATTAACCAAAGTTTGATTATCGCCAGCATTTATGGACAAGAATGTTTGGTATTAATAATAAGTTAAATAATCTTTATTTGATTAGTTAAATAATAACACAGTTGCAATTGTAGGTTACCTTGATTTAATATAAGATCGGTTGATGTGAAGTTTGGTGGTTGGCTCGGAAAAAACTTGTACTCTCGTCTCGCTATTTGGAGAACAAGTCGCGTTAGCCAGTAGAGCCGTTTTGCAAGCGCAGGAAATTTTAACATGGCTAACGTTATGTTAAACATTAGGGTGGTCCTAAAAATTACGACAAGCCTAAACACATTATATAGACTTGGACACACTTGAACTATCTATTCCACGGCGACAAGACAATACAATCGAAAACTTTTAATTTAATTCTTCAAGTATTTCCATGATTTTGTCGCCAACAAAAAGATATTATTGCGAAACGAATGAAGATGAACTTCCAGCAAGGCTTGGAAGTTCTGAAGAGCAGGATTGGCCAAGAAATCCCACCATGTCAGTAAACCAAGATATGGAAAGCTTTCAAGGTATTTCTTGTAGTGACCCACATTAAATGACAATCGCTGACTGTGCAATACAGCAATCTAAACAAATACATAGCTTAACGCAATGACCGCTGCACTGCGCCAGCAGAATATTTCAGTATAAACATAATGCATAGCATGCACTCTTTTAATTGGTTACGCTATTATTGGAAAGCGGAAAACTAAAATCATTGGAAAAAGAGGTGGAGTTATGGAAATGATTTTCAGTTACATTTTAGTATAAATAGACTTAAGTTTTACCAAATAAAATCAGAATAATTCTGACAGTGAAATACTGACGTTTTATTTCTCAAATCATTTCGGCAACCTAACGGCTGCCTATTGAACGGCAGAATCCTCTCTGCCTTAATAAAGAAGAGGAGTTTCATAAATTACAAAGACACATAGGACCAACACATGGCGATCCTGCCAAACCACTAGGACCATTTACTGCCAATCACAAAGATTAATAACATTGTATTCATGGCATACTGACTTACAAACGCGATCAACATGAATCCGCTGAAGATTTTCTATTTCGTGGCTTTACCTGTGGCCGTCGCCAGCGCATCGCCCAGACATGGCAAGAACAAGGACAATACAGTGTCAAGTAGTTTGAAGCCCACCGATTGGTTGTCGCTGTTCGAACTCGAGTCGACGCAATCAGTTGACGATAACGCTTTGAAACAAATAAAAAATTTACACTAAATAAGCATTTAAGAACATTAATAACATAACTAGAGAACATTAGAAGTATACTAAATGTTCACATAACTAGGTTAACCAAAGAACATAAAGAAATTGGACTAGGAGTATTTTGGTCACATAAAGGCAAATTACTTAAAATATTAGCAAATTACAATTTAGATATAAACATACCACATACAATCAACACACAAATAATAATCCCAACTGAAAATTTTAACATTGAGTCCGGCCAACAAATAATTACAATGTCTGAGTTTAGTTTACAAACAGCTATGAAAGCTATTCCGAGCTTTTCTGGAAATCACAAAGATTTGGAATCATTTCTAAAAATTATTGAAATAATCTATAACAGCCTAACCGAAACAGGCAAAACAGCACTAATAGATTTTGTGGTTTACGTAAAACTGAGTCAAACGGTGAAGACAAACGTAACTGCAATACAAATACCACAAACATTAGAGCAACTAAAAACTTCACTGACAAATAAATACAAATGCACAACAACTATACCCCACATACAAAACCAACTCGCCAATCTCACCCAAAGAAATCTAAGCATAGCAAATTTCAAAAATAAAATATTACAGTTGATATCAGAACTAAATGTATTGCAAATAGGACAGCTAGGAACAAATTCAACAACTGAACAAAAATCATTGATCACTCAACTCAATGAACAATACAGTCTGACAATATTTAAAAACGGACTAAATGACCATATTAAACAAACAGTATTTGCTGCACTACCTAAATCTTTTGACACTGCTGTTGAACTTGCTCTAGAAATAGAACAAGGAAATCAAAACAATAGTAGAAATGTTATGTTCATCAGAGACAATAATAGAAACAACAATAACGTCAATTAACGCAATTACCCAAAACCAACAAATCCAGATGAAACAAGAAGATTTATAGCATTTTGTAATTATTATAGACGTTTCATACCAAATTTTGCTCAAATCGTAAAATGTTTAAATTCATTATTGAAAAAAAGGAAAGCCTTTTATTTGGCCAGAAGAATGCGAAAAAGCATTCAATAATTTAAACCAGAAGCTAATTAGCCCTCCGGTATTACAATATCCAGACTTTGACAAACCTTTTATTCTCACAACGGACGCATCTGACTTTGCTTTAGGAGAAATGGCAGAAAATTCATCGTAGTCACTGACCACAGACCACTAGTATCACTATTTTCGCACAGAAACCCATCATCAAAAATGACAAGAATTAGAATAGATTTATCTGAATATGACTTTGAAATTATATACAAGCAAGGCCAGATAAACACTAATGCAGATGCATTATCACGCATCAAGATAAACAGTGACATACTTAAAGCAATGATTCCAACAAGTAAAAATGAAAAAGAAGATAATAAAAGCATTAACGTTATAACAAGGAGCAAGGCCGCAAAATTAAAGAATATTGAAGAAGAAGAATTAGCGCAAAAGAATATAAATACCGGTACACGCATTATTAAAGAAAATACAGCTCTCAAGAAGCCTGATCAACTTCATATTTGGGAATGTACATCTTTTAATGACGTAAAGAAAATGAAGAAATTGAAATTTTATATTGAAAAAGAAAGTAGTACTACAATTGAAATAATTGATAATGAAGTGCATGTAACCTGTAGCGATGACCCTTTGAATTTAGATTCATTGTTGGAGAAACTACATGGTTCACTAAGAAGTTCACGTATAAAGGAGCTAGCCCTTTGTGATAAAGATTTTATATATAAAAACATTGATATGAATGCATTCAAGAGGAAATACAATGAATTAGATATGAATAAACGCGCGCCAATAAAAATACTAATATATAGAGCTCCAAGAGAAGTAGAAAGTATGATACTTAAATATAAATTGATAGATGAATTTCACTGCTCTAACATTGCAGGTCACTTAGGAATCCGAAAAACTATTTTAAAACTCAAACGAAGATATATTTGGAAAAATATGAGACAGATGGTAAAAGAATTTATAAACAACTGCAAAAAATGCACACAAAACAAAGTAGTTAGGCATACAAAAGAACCACTTGTAGTGACAGACACACCAACCACAACTTTTGACACCATAACAATTGACACTGTAGGCCCATTGCGCATATCTAATGGCTACAGATACATATTGACAATGCAATGCGACTTATCAAAATTTGTAATAGCACACCCAATTGAAAGTAAAGACGCAAAAACAATAGCAACCACTTTAGTTGAACAACTCATTCTAAAGTACGGTTTCATTAAAACATTAAAATCAGACAGAGGGACAGAATTTGTAAACGAGCTAATGAGTAACGTATGTAATTTACTCAACACAAGACAAATATTTTCCACTCCATATCACCATCAAACAATAGGCGCACTTGAGAAAAACCACAGAACGCTTAACGAGTATTTACTTTCATTTGCCGACGACTATGAATGGGACAAGTGGATCTCATATTACACTTTCGCATACAACACCACCCCTCACGTAGACACATTGTATTCACCGTATGAATTAGTTTTTGGTAAACTACCAACTCTACCAAGTGACAACATAAATAAACAAAACAAAATTTACGACATTGATAATTATGCCAATGAATTGAAAATGAGACTCCAAACCTCAATAAGAAATGCCAGAAATATAATAAATATTGTTAAAAGTAAAAGAAAAACAAAATATGACAATAATGTAAATATAAGTAATCTTGAAATAGGAGACTTAGTTTATGTAAAAGTAGAAAATAGAAAGAAAAATCAAAGCCCATACCATGGCCCACATAAAATTGTAAATAAAAGAGGAGTAAACTCCACATTAGATATTAATGGTAAACATAAGGAACTACATAACAACATATTAAAAAAATACAAAGAACTACATTAAGAACACAAAATTAAATAATAAGCATAAATTATAGTTTAAATATAACAAAATCATAGCAATAAGCAAAATATTATCATATCCATACACATGTAAAACACTTGCATATCTCCACACACAAAAAAAAATTTATTTCATTATGCGAACGAAATAAATTTTTTCCTCTGAAGGGTAAGGGTGTAGTGACCCACATTAAATGACAATCGCTGACTGTGCAATACAGCAATCTAAACAAATACATAGCTTAACGCAATGACCGCTGCACTGCGCCAGTAGAATATTTCAGTATAAACATAATGCATAGCATGCACTCTTTTAATTGGTTACGCTATTATTGGAAAGCGGAAAACTAAAATCATTGGAAAAAGAGGTGGAGTTATGGAAATGATTTTCAGTTACATTTTAGTATAAATAGACTTAAGTTTTACCAAATAAAATCAGAATAATTCTGACAGTGAAATACTGACGTTTTATTTCTCAAATCATTTCGGCAACCTAACGGCTGCCTATTGAACGGCAGAATCCTCTCTGCCTTAATAAAGAAGAGGAGTTTCATAAATTACAAAGACACATAGGACCAACTATTACTAGCAACCTTGTGGCCAGTCTAAGTGACCCTTATACACTATTCAAGTAGCAACGAGTACCCTGCCGATATATGCCAATGATTCCTTTTGGGTTCCACGCACGGCCTCCCAGTTCCATCAAACATTAAGGGGTGCTTTACTAGTACTACTGTGAAAAGGATTACCAAATTTTTGCAAACTTCCTGATCGAGATGTAACTAGGAGAGTTTTTAAGCTCATGTACGAAAAATAAATTTATTAATATTTCGCCACCCAACAATTTCCGATCCCCATAAATATTTTAATTAGTTTGGGGAAACCCCATTTTCAGAAAATGACCCGTTTTCATTTATGCGCAAACAAGCCGAAGCTGGCCGCTATGGGTTAAAATGTAGGTTGTGTGACCTAAAACACCCCCTTCGGCTGTGCCCCGTTTTCCGATCGAAAACACCGGAAAAACGTTTACGGGAGGTGCTCATTCACCAGTACTGCTCCAATTGTTTATCCGAATCCCACCGCCGAGCGCAATGTACTCACAAAGGGAGATCCCAACAATGCCACGAGCAGCATCTCACCTTACTGCATATAACTACGGCAGAAGAATCACGAAACCCACTTACTGAGGACGAAGAGAGTGATGTCATGTCCATAGAGGCTTCCGAGGCCGGAGCGGAATCCATAGCATTCCGCCCAGAGCTAGAGGAAGGGGAAGTACCGACAGCGGAAACCCACGCTTTCCGTACGGGAATTTCATCGGGAATGGAAACAGATGCTTTCCATCCAGATTTGCCGCAAAGACCGGCACGACGAGTGTTCCGACCACCCATAAAGCATGAGAAGCGTCAGCAGGTTTATTTGGAAATCGCGACTTTCCAACCGACCAATAACCAACGTCGCCGCCGGAACGGTCAACGCAGTCAGCAACCGAAGAGGAACGGCAGAGTGGAATCCTGCGCATTCCACCTCCCGAACGGGTTTCGTTCTGGCCAGTCATTTGCGATGACCGCGCAACTGGTGACACCACTGGCCCCGACCGCGGTGGTGAAGATAGAGTCAGGCGGGCGACTTCACTTGATACGAGCTCTAATAGATTCGTGTGCTCCCTCGTCAACAATAGCTGCGGATCTTGTCCGCGAGTTTGGGATCAACGTGACGTGGATAAATGGACAGCGGGGATGATTCCTCAAATTGCGTGGGAAACATGGACAGACGGCAACTGCAACCACTCACGCGTTGATTGTCCCAAATTACAGAAGGAAAACCCCAACTGCAAACATTGACGCTGCTATACAGACGTCGTACGTCAACTTGCGACTGGCAGACCCAAGGTTCCACATATCTTCGCCAGTAAGCTTAGCTCTTGGGGCCGATGTATTTCCAAAAATATTTTGGGGCGCTATTCCATCCGGAGTGATGGGTCCTCTCTTGGCCCAAAATACAATTTTTGGCAGGGTCCTTTCTGGCGCCTGCTAAGTGTCAAACATTTCTTTCTTTTCGTTTATAATTTTTAAATGTGGATTAATTGAATTAATTAAAGTGCAAGTGAAATTTTAAACCACGTCTATTTTATTTTTTAATTTATTCCAGTTTTAAGATATAATTTACAAACAGTGGAGTACGGTGGCTGGATAAAGTAGTTTAGATATTGCGTACCGCAAGGGGGCCGGCATGTTTAGGCTTGTCGTAATTTTTAGGACCACCCTAATGTTTAACATAAGCAAAACGTTAGCCATGTTAAAATTTCCTTCGCTTGCAAAACGGCTCTACTGGCTAACGTGACTTATAAAAAAGAACGGCTTACTTACTTGTTTTCCAAATAGCGAGACGAGAGTACAAGATTTTTCCGAGCCAACCACCAAACTTCACATCAACCGATCTTATATTAAATCAAGGTAACCTACAATTGCAACTGTATTATTATTTAACTAATAAATAAAGATTATTTAACTTATTATTAATACCAAACATTCTTGTCCTTTCCATTCTTTTCAATACAAAATCGCATCGGTTCGAAGGTGAGATACTCAAGTACACTCGCTGTCCAAACCGATGTTCATGGTCCTTCGTCGCCGAGAAATTAACCAAAGTTTGATTATCGCCAGCATTTATGGACAAGAATGTTTGGTATTAATAATAAGTTAAATAATCTTTATTTGATTAGTTAAATAATAACACAGTTGCAATTGTAGGTTACCTTGATTTAATATAAGATCGGTTGATGTGAAGTTTGGTGGTTGGCTCGGAAAAAACTTGTACTCTCGTCTCGCTATTTGGAGAACAAGTCGCGTTAGCCAGTAGAGCCGTTTTGCAAGCGCAGGAAATTTTAACATGGCTAACGTTATGTTAAACATTAGGGTGGTCCTAAAAATTACGACAAGCCTAAACACATTATATAGACTTGGACACACTTGAACTATCTATTCCACGGCGACAAGACAATACAATCGAAAACTTTTAATTTAATTCTTCAAGTATTTCCATGATTTTGTCGCCAACAAAAAGATATTATTGCGAAACGAATGAAGATGAACTTCCAGCAAGGCTTGGAAGTTCTGAAGAGCAGGATTGGCCAAGAAATCCCACCATGTCAGTAAACCAAGATATGGAAAGCTTTCAAGGTATTTCTTGTAGTGACCCACATTAAATGACAATCGCTGACTGTGCAATACAGCAATGTAAACAAATACATAGCTTAACGCAATGACCGCTGCACTGCGCCAGCAGAATATTTCAGTATAAACATAATGCATAGCATGCACTCTTTTAATTGGTTACGCTATTATTGGAAAGCGGAAAACTAAAATCATTGGAAAAAGAGGTGGAGTTATGGAAATGATTTTCAGTTACATTTTAGTATAAATAGACTTAAGTTTTACCAAATAAAATCAGAATAATTCTGACAGTGAAATACTGACGTTTTATTTCTCAAATCATTTCGGCAACCTAACGGCTGCCTATTGAACGGCAGAATCCTCTCTGCCTTAATAAAGAAGAGGAGTTTCATAAATTACAAAGACACATAGGACCAACACATGGCGATCCTGCCAAACCACTAGGACCATTTACTGCCAATCACAAAGATTAATAACATTGTATTCATGGCATACTGACTTACAAACGCGATCAACATGAATCCGCTGAAGATTTTCTATTTCGTGGCTTTACCTGTGGCCGTCGCCAGCGCATCGCCCAGACATGGCAAGAACAAGGACAATACAGTGTCAAGTAGTTTGAAGCCCACCGATTGGTTGTCGCTGTTCGAACTCGAGTCGACGCAATCAGTTGACGATAACGCTTTGCAACAAATAAAAAATTTACACTAAATAAGCATTTAAGAACATTAATAACATAACTAGAGAACATTAGAAGTATACTAAATGTTCACATAACTAGGTTAACCAAAGAACATAAAGAAATTGGACTAGGAGTATTTTGGTCACATAAAGGCAAATTACTTAAAATATTAGCAAATTACAATTTAGATATAAACATACCACATACAATCAACACACAAATAATAATCCCAACTGAAAATTTTAACATTGAGTCCGGCCAACAAATAATTACAATGTCTGAGTTTAGTTTACAAACAGCTATGAAAGCTATTCCGAGCTTTTCTGGAAATCACAAAGATTTGGAATCATTTCTAAAAATTATTGAAATAATCTATAACAGCCTAACCGAAACAGGCAAAACAGCACTAATAGATTTTGTGGTTTACGTAAAACTGAGTCAAACGGTGAAGACAAACGTAACTGCAATACAAATACCACAAACATTAGAGCAACTTAAAAATTCACTGACAAATAAATACAAATGCACAACAACTATACCCCACATACAAAACCAACTCGCCAATCTCACCCAAAGAAATCTAAGCATAGCAAATTTCAAAAATAAAATATTACAGTTGATATCAGAACTAAATGTATTGCAAATAGGACAGCTAGGAACAAATTCAACAACTGAACAAAAATCATTGATCACTCAACTCAATGAACAATACAGTCTGACAATATTTAAAAACGGACTAAATGACCATATTAAACAAACAGTATTTGCTGCACTACCTAAATCTTTTGACACTGCTGTTGAACTTGCTCTAGAAATAGAACAAGGAAATCAAAACAATAGTAGAAATGTTATGTTCATCAGAGACAATAATAGAAACAACAATAACGTCAATTAACGCAATTACCCAAAACCAACAAATCCAGATGAAACAAGAAGATTTATAGCATTTTGTAATTATTATAGACGTTTCATACCAAATTTTGCTCAAATCGTAAAATGTTTAAATTCATTATTGAAAAAAAGGAAAGCCTTTTATTTGGCCAGAAGAATGCGAAAAAGCATTCAATAATTTAAACCAGAAGCTAATTAGCCCTCCGGTATTACAATATCCAGACTTTGACAAACCTTTTATTCTCACAACGGACGCATCTGACTTTGCTTTAGGAGAAATAGGTCATGATTTACCAATATCATACGCAAGTAAATCGTTGCAAAAACACGATATTAACAAACCAATTATAGAAAAAGAATTATTAGCAATCCATTGGGGAATTAATTACTTTAGGACATATCTCTATGGCAGAAAATTCATCGTAGTCACTGACCACAGACCACTAGTATCACTATTTTCGCACAGAAACCCATCATCAAAAATGACAAGAATTAGAATAGATTTATCTGAATATGACTTTGAAATTATATACAAGCAAGGCCAGATAAACACTAATGCAGATGCATTATCACGCATCAAGATAAACAGTGACATACTTAAAGCAATGATTCCAACAAGTAAAAATGAAAAAGAAGATAATAAAAGCATTAACGTTATAACAAGGAGCAAGGCCGCAAAATTAAAGAATATTGAAGAAGAAGAATTAGCGCAAAAGAATATAAATACCGGTACACGCATTATTAAAGAAAATACAGCTCTCAAGAAGCCTGATCAACTTCATATTTGGGAATGTACATCTTTTAATGACGTAAAGAAAATGAAGAAATTGAAATTTTATATTGAAAA
The DNA here is from genome assembly GCA_963971545.1 of Philophylla caesio. Classification (NCBI taxonomy): domain Eukaryota; kingdom Metazoa; phylum Arthropoda; class Insecta; order Diptera; family Tephritidae; genus Philophylla; species Philophylla caesio. The sequence continues at coordinate 42,932,261 of OZ020606.1, read as the reverse complement.
AGAAAGTAGTACTACAATTGAAATAATTGATAATGAAGTGCATGTAACCTGTAGCGATGACCCTTTGAATTTAGATTCATTGTTGGAGAAACTACATGGTTCACTAAGAAGTTCACGTATAAAGGAGCTAGCCCTTTGTGATAAAGATTTTATATATAAAAACATTGATATGAATGCATTCAAGAGGAAATACAATGAATTAGATATGAATAAACGCGCGCCAATAAAAATACTAATATATAGAGCTCCAAGAGAAGTAGAAAGTATGATACTTAAATATAAATTGATAGATGAATTTCACTGCTCTAACATTGCAGGTCACTTAGGAATCCGAAAAACTATTTTAAAACTCAAACGAAGATATATTTGGAAAAATATGAGACAGATGGTAAAAGAATTTATAAACAACTGCAAAAAATGCACACAAAACAAAGTAGTTAGGCATACAAAAGAACCACTTGTAGTGACAGACACACCAACCACAACTTTTGACACCATAACAATTGACACTGTAGGCCCATTGCGCATATCTAATGGCTACAGATACATATTGACAATGCAATGCGACTTATCAAAATTTGTAATAGCACACCCAATTGAAAGTAAAGACGCAAAAACAATAGCAACCACTTTAGTTGAACAACTCATTCTAAAGTACGGTTTCATTAAAACATTAAAATCAGACAGAGGGACAGAATTTGTAAACGAGCTAATGAGTAACGTATGTAATTTACTCAACACAAGACAAATATTTTCCACTCCATATCACCATCAAACAATAGGCGCACTTGAGAAAAACCACAGAACGCTTAACGAGTATTTACTTTCATTTGCCGACGACTATGAATGGGACAAGTGGATCTCATATTACACTTTCGCATACAACACCACCCCTCACGTAGACACATTGTATTCACCGTATGAATTAGTTTTTGGTAAACTACCAACTCTACCAAGTGACAACATAAATAAACAAAACAAAATTTACGACATTGATAATTATGCCAATGAATTGAAAATGAGACTCCAAACCTCAATAAAAAATGCCAGAAATATAATAAATATTGTTAAAAGTAAAAGAAAAACAAAATATGACAATAATGTAAATATAAGTAATCTTGAAATAGGAGACTTAGTTTATGTAAAAGTAGAAAATAGAAAGAAAAATCAAAGCCCATACCATGGCCCATATAAAATTGTAAATAAAAGAGGAGTAAACTCCACATTAGATATTAATGGTAAACATAAGGAACTACATAACAACATATTAAAAAAATACAAAGAACTACATTAAGAACACAAAATTAAATAATAAGCATAAATTATAGTTTAAATATAACAAAATCATAGCAATAAGCAAAATATTATCATATCCATACACATGTAAAACACTTGCATATCTCCACACACAAAAAAAAATTTATTTCATTATGCGAACGAAATAAATTTTTTCCTCTGAAGGGTAAGGGTGTAGTGACCCACATTAAATGACAATCGCTGACTGTGCAATACAGCAATCTAAACAAATACATAGCTTAACGCAATGACCGCTGCACTGCGCCAGTAGAATATTTCAGTATAAACATAATGCATAGCATGCACTCTTTTAATTGGTTACGCTATTATTGGAAAGCGGAAAACTAAAATCATTGGAAAAAGAGGTGGAGTTATGGAAATGATTTTCAGTTACATTTTAGTATAAAAAGACTTAAGTTTTACCAAATAAAATCAGAATAATTCTGACAGTGAAATACTGACGTTTTATTTCTCAAATCATTTCGGCAACCTAACGGCTGCCTATTGAACGGCAGAATCCTCTCTGCCTTAATAAAGAAGAGGAGTTTCATAAATTACAAAGACACATAGGACCAACACATTCTTATGTATGTATGTATATTTTTCTGTTGGCCTTATTGGCATGTTGTTAGTGCGCTTATAATTGCAATGGAATCATCTTCATCAGAAAGTCACAGTGAATGTGAGAGAAGTTAGCTTTATTGCAGAAGTTATCAACAAAATCCGATTTATACTTAAATACATTCCTGCGATTTTGTGAAAGGGAGCTTCGGAACTGCATTAACAATTACATATAAAGAGCAAACAGTGTCAACTTAAACTGAGAGAGAATTTCGGATGCATTTCCGAATTTCTAAAAGCCTCTTTGAGAACCTATGCGAAAGATTCTTAGACTCGGATTTTTATCACAACCTGCGTAATGACAAAAGACTCTCGGTTTGCTGGATGTTGTTACCGAGGTATAGCTGACCGCTTTAAGTTTTCTCTTTCAACGATTTGTGTTGCAATCCACAGAGTAACGATGTTCTTAAGCTCCTTCGCAATTTATTGTATGGCCAACCCAAAAACATATGGACAAATCGAGTAAATTTTTTGATAGCAAATGTTTCTTTTCCAAGGCAATCGGTAAAATATTCAGTTATCAATTTACTTTTATATAAATTTTATTTATTTTAAAATTCAGGTTGTATTAATGGTACGCACGTAAAGATAGACCGTCCAAGCAAGGAAATAACATCAATAAGTCTGCACGCTGTTTGCAACCAAAATAAGAAATTTGTAAACATTTTTGTTGGCTATCCAGGTTCTTGCCACGATAGTTGGGTTTGTAAACTCCACGCTTTACGACAAATTGCCCTCTTTTTGTGAAGGTACCAACCCTTGATATCTAGTACATATATGCCTCACATAACACAGCATTTGGCATTTTTCAGATTATTACCTGTTAGGTGACTCTGCATATCCGTGCAACAAATACTTACTAACTCCTTACAAAGATAACGGTCATCGGACAAATGCTCAAAAATTGTTTAATATTAAATTAAGTTCAAGACGCATAGCTATAGAATCTTCGGAATCCTAAAACAACATTTCAGACAGTTATATCACTGTAAGCTAGGAGGCGGTAAAAATATCTGTCATTTTGTAAGGGCTTGATTTGTGTTGCATAAAATTGCTGACGAAGAAGATTTACAATTTATGACTGAGACAACTTCGGAGCTATTTGATGAAATCGCAGTACATGGTGAATTTGCAAGGGGAAACTCTGTGCCGCGATATACAGCTCCTCATAATATAATAAAAGTCTAGTGTTAAATGGCGACAATTTTTCGCACGTATTTTGTTATGTTTTTGGAAAAACAAAATTCTTCAAAAACTCTAAACTCTTAACAAAAAACATAAACATAAGACTTTTAAACTTTGTGCAAATCTCGGAAACTTCAATAAATCCAAGTTGGAAACTTTCTGAACATTTTTTTTTAGAAATATTTTTTAAACGTAGTGATGGAAAACAATAGGGTCGTGGAACAAAACAAAAAGCATGTAAGTCCAAATTTCAAATCTTGAACAAAAGTTATGACAACACTTTGTATGGAAGAAAAACGCTAAGCCTCTTCATGTGAAAAATTATTATAAAACACAGTACCAATATTTTATCTTAAAAACATGAACAAAATGTGATAAAACTTTGCTAAATTTTCATAACTTTTGCGCAGAATTGAAATTTGGACTTACGTGATTTTCGTTACATAATGAGGAAAATTACTATTTCTTAAAAAAATCTACACTCCTCCAGTAACCTTTCTCGGGCTTATCCCCACGAAATTCCGCCTTCTCCATTAACAACTCTAATGCCGTTTCTCTTTTTCTTAAGGTAGACGGTGTCACGTCTGAAATATTTAAGCATACATAATTTTCATATTAGTTACAAATGAATAAAGAAGTATAAGTTTCTGGAGAGGCTGGCGAGGATTCAGCAAATTCATTCGTTCCAACCGACACCTCAACCTCGTTATCGATGAAGCACTCCGGATGAACTGATACCCTTTCTTTAAAAATGTCATCCAGTTCACTATAAATGGAAATAAAATTAATGGAAAATAACAAAAAACAAGTAAGAAAAGCTAAATTCGGGCGAAACCGATTTTTATATACCCTCGCGATGTATTTTAATATCATAAAAACCCCGTTTCTTTGTTTTAAATCGCAATTTGTTCCAATAAATGTTGAAAAACGAAGTTTTTTGAATTTTTCAATATTTTCGTTATATGGAAGTTGGGCGCCCGATTTCAAAAATTATTGACGGTGATGCTGGTGAGATACCTATAGTCGTGGGCGTGGTAACGCCAATTTTTCAAAATTTCATAAAAATCATGTTTCTTAATCACCAAATTTTGTGACGGCACCTTACACCGTAAGGCAACGCCCATTTTTCAAAAATTCAAAAATACCTAATTTCTTAGTTCAAAATCGCTCCAAATACCGAATTTCACTCAATTTGTTTTAATAGATATCGAAAAAATGAAGCTTTTGCATTTTCCAAAACTTCCGTTGTATGGGAGGTGGGCGTGGTTATGATCCGATTTCAAAAATTTTATACGACAATAATAGCGATATCAAGGAAAATATGTCCACCAAATTTTGTGACGATAACTAATACTGTTATTGAGATACAGCAAATTTTTTATAAGTGGGCGTGGCAATGCTAATTTTTCAAAATTTCATAAATACCTAATTTCTTATGTAAATAAACCGCTCGACCAAAATTTATGCTAATTAATTATATGTAAAAAGTCTTTATATCATTAAAAGTAATTAGTCTGTGCTAGTTAGTTGATGCGAGCGCGTCTTCGATTCGGAAAGGCAGGAAAGATTTTTGAAAACTTCAAGAAAAGAAAGTCATGTAAGACTCAGTATGGAGGCGGTCCAAAGGTCAAAATATCGAAACACGCTAAGCGTCTTATAAGAAGAAAAGTTGCAATTAACACTGAAATTTCATGCAGGGAGTTGATTGAAAGTGTAAATTTTAATGTTTCCGTCAGTACAATGCAGCGAAAATTACGATCATTTGATTTGAAAAATTATGTCGCAAAAAAGCTTGAGTATGTTAACATGCCAACCAAATTTTGGGACAAAATAATTTGGTCCGATGAGTCGAAATTCCAAGTCAAGAACTCAAATAAAAAACGTAAAGGAGTATGGTGCAAACCTTTTCATCGCTTAAAACCACAGTGCATACAAACAACTGTGAAGCATGGAGGTGATCTCTTATAGTTTGGGGAGGCTTCTCAAAAGTTTGTGTGGGTAATTGGTAAAAGTCGATGGAAGAATGACGGCAGCTGCATACGTAGACATTCTAAGTAAAAATTTGGCAATAAGCGCGGAAAAAATGCATTTGGGGTCGAAATTTTTCAACAAGATAACGACCGCAAACACACGTCCCGACTTGCAACTCTCTTTTTTAAAGAAAACGGAATCGGAAAACATATACTGGCCCGCTTTATCGCCAGATTTAAATCCAATTGAGCATTTGTGAGCAATTTTGGACTCCAAAATTTCAAAGAGCAGCCGTACAAATTTGGCGTCCTCTTTCTTAGTGATGAGCCGCCAATGCTTTCGCCGGAAATGTTAGAAAATTTGCTTCGAAGTATGCCTAAACATCTGCGTGCAGAAATTCAAAAGAAAATTATCTATTTGTCTTGCCAATTTATACTTTCACTTGACGACTTTTGTTTTAGTATCATAATTAAAAAAAAAATAAATTTTACTTTTCTTTCGATGAATGGAAAGTATATCTTAACTTTACATTTTTTGTTATCCATATACGTATGTAAATATAATAATATTGTATGAATTACTACTTATTAATTTTAATAAATCTATTTGAAATAACTACTGTGAAATTTATACTTTCATTTGACGCCTAGTGTTGTGTAACACGAAGTACTCAGAGAGTTACGACGAGTTTTTCTTATTTTAAACTAAAGACTTATTTCTATTGTTACTCATTATAAAGCTAATGCATTTATTCTAGTCATCAAAATTTGGTTTGCGTGTGTTTCGCTCACCTGCTTAATAATTGAGAGAGCGGATGCGCGAGCGGTGCATTTCATTAAACCAAAAGTGAAATAGGACTATTTTGGTTTAGTTATGCATACCTAGTATTACTTATACTTAAACTTACTACACTGCTCTTCTAAAAATGTGAGGCGATATTATTAATACCCCTACAATGTAGAGGCGTCCTCATCGAAATACTTGTCAAGTGTGTGAAGAGAATTGTCAAAATCAAGTAAACAAACACAAGTGGCATCACAAATATTAAATGTCACTTGGACTTTACGTAGAAAATCAAGATTCAACAAACATCAAAGTAAAGTTATGTTGGATTACGTGTTGGCTAATCACTTATACGCAATGTTCATTAAATAGAATCGTTATGTGACATATCTCAAGTTAAGTCAAGTGAAGCTAAGTATGCATAAAGGGCCGTACACATAAGACCGTCGCTTTGCTTTACTTCAGAGTTTCGCATTGACAGATAAGTTGAAGACCTGAAGTTATATGAGTGCTGCTAAATACAAGGCGAGAAAAGTAAAGCAAAGCAAAACGAAGCAAAATCATGGCGAACTCTCAAATTTTGTTCACTATGACAACCAACTGTTTACATTTTAATTTTTTATGCGTGCATATTCACACGATTTAGAAAATTCGCTAGTATTTTATAATTTTTGCATGTATAATTACTTACTAAGAGAAAATAAGAGAAATATGTATAAATAGCAAATTAAACACCTCTTTGTTAACCACCCTCACCGTTTTCTTAAACTTTCCGGTTTTTATTTTTTTTGTCGAGGATGCTGCAAGATTACCTGTTACATCTCGGTCTTAATAAAGTTTATTACACTCGCGAAAATTAAACATACATAACTACCACCTAATTATATCAGTAAAACTCATTTCTTATTCTTTTATTAAACAAAATACTCTAAAAAGCACAAATCGCAATTCAAAACAAACAACTAACGCAGAACCTCTCAAAGCATTCTAAGTAGTAAACCTAATGCTTTGTTGTTAAATTTTGAATTGCCAAGTAAAGCGAGAAAAGTTGAACTGAACCATTACTTCAAGGTAAGTGTAAGTACAATGCAGTTTTACATACATAGCAAGTCGAAATTAATTGTAAGTTGAGTCCTAATTATGCAGACATTTTTTTCAGCGAGATAGTGTGGGAAAGGAATTTATGTTGTGTTAACTCCTCCCTACGAAATTTCCATCGACCCCGATTGGTTTTTTAAAGTATGGTATGTCGTTAAGACTTTTATGCCTTACAACTTTCCTTGTCGGCATATGGATCGCCTTCGCGTTTTGAATAGTATAGGCAATGGGGTCAGGGCTGTGAGCATCTAAGGCAGTAAAGTATAAATCGTTAATTTTTTTTGTTTCATTAAAAATATTTAGTAAAAATTATTCATTTACATTTCTCGTTACATTATTATCTACTTATATTACAGACATGCTCCCATTTTCGGTATCGCAAAAGTATTGCGATTCCCTTTTTAAAACGTAAGTTTCGTGCTCCACCATTCGAAAATGGCAAAATTCGTAAAATTTTTTTAGCCGCTATATCCATTGAAATTATCAAAACATATATTTTATGTTGACATAAAACATAATGAAAAGTGGAAAATATCAATAACAGGAAGTCGCGTTTACAGGAACACCTAAAATGAAAACGTACAATTTTTATCATCTGAATGTCATCATTGATGGATGATCATGATGTTGTCATCGTCCATGCTTCTGCGCCATACCATAGGACGGGCATGATGAGAGACTTATAGAGTAAGGTTTTGGTCCGTGAGAGAGGACTTTACTGTGCAATTGCCTACTCATTCCGAAGTAGCACTTGTTGGTAAGAGAGATTCTGCGTTGGATTTCAAGGCTGACGCTGTTATTGGTGTTAGTGCTGGTTCCTAAGTAAGCGAAGTCCTCTACTTTTTCAAAGTTATAGCTGTCAACAGTGATATTAGATCCCAGTCGTGAATGCGCCGACTGTCTATTTGATGACAGGAGATACTTCGTATTGTCCTCGTTCACCTCCAGACCCATTCGCTTCGCTTTTCTATCCAGTTTGGAGACGGCAGAACTAGCTGCGCGGTTGTTAAGGCCGATTATGTCAATGTCATCGGCGTACGCCAGCAATTGTACACTCTTATAAAAGATGGTGCCTGACCGATTTAGTTCTGCGGCTCGAATTATCCTCTCCAGCATCAGGTTAAAGAAATCGCATGACAAAGAGTCACCCTGTCTGAAACCTCGTTTGGTATCAAACGACTCGGAGAGGTTCTTCCCAATTCTGACGGAGCTGGTGGTGTTGCTCAACGTCATTTTACTTAGCCGTATAAGTTTTGCCGGGATCCCAAATTCAGACATTGCGGCATATAGGAAACTTCTTTTCGTACTATCGAAGGCGACTTTGAAGTCGACAAAAAGGTGGTGTGTGTCGATTCTTCTTTCTCGGGTCTTTTCAAAGATCTGGCGTATTGTGAATATCTGGTCGGTGGTAGATTTACCAGGTCTAAAGCCACTTTTTGTGGATTGGGCAGAGCACACTTGAGTTCCAATCAGCAGGCATGCGTTTTTCCGACCATATTCTAGAGATGAGCTCGTGCATGCACTTAACCAGCTCCTTTCCGCCGTACTTAAATAACTCAGCTGGTAACCCGTCAGCCCCGGGCGCTTTGTTGTTCGTCAACCGTGTTATCGCTTTCCGAATTTCGTCATAGTCGGGTGATGGTACATAACATCCATCATCATTGATTGGGGATTCGGGTTCAACATCTTCACCATCGTTGTTGCAGCTGCTTCCATTAAGCAGTGTGAAGAAGTGCTCCCTCCATAATTTAAGTATGCTGTGGACATCAGTCACCAGGTCGCCGTTTTGATTCTTACAGGAATTCGCCCCGGTCTTGTAACCTTCTGTTAGCCGCCGTTCTTTCTGAAAAAATTTTCGGGCGCTATTCCTGTCAAGCTCCTCGCACTCGCGTATTTCGGCCTCTCTCTTTTTCTCGCAAAAATGCGTCTTGCTTCCTTCTTCAACTCACGATAACGCTCCCGCACAGCTCGCGTTGCGCCCGATCGCAGTGTGGCTCTGTAGGCAGCGTCTTTACGTTCCGTAGCGGCGCGACATTCCCCGTCATACCAGTTGTTCTCTCGGGCTCGCTGAAATCCGATGGAGTCTTCAGCGGCGGTATGTAGACAGCGAGAAATATGGTTCCACTGCTCGGAAATATCGTTCTGTTGATTATTGCTCTCAGAGAGCAGGATTGCAAGTCGAGTGGCGAAGTGGGTGGCTGTCTGTTGCGATTGCAGCTTTCCGACGTCGAGCTTTCCTTGTGTCCATTTGCGTGCGCCTTTTGCATCACAGAGGCGCGTGCGGATCTTAGCTGCTCCTCGGATCGTGCGCACATCTAGGACACTGGAAGCGTGCCTTCCGTCTATCACAACATGGTCGATTTGGTTTCGTGTCTTACCATCTGGAGACAGCCACGTAGCCTGATGTATTCTCCTATGCTGGAACCTGGTACTGCAGGCTACCATGTTTCTGGGCCCAGGCGAAGTCGATCAGTCACAATTCGTTATCGGACGTTTCGTCGTGGAGACTAAATTTTCCGACAGTGGAACCAAAGATGCCCTCCTTGCCCACCTTGGCATTGAAATCACTAAGCACTCTGCATTTGTGAATTTCAACACGATTTGAAATTTGATAGCTTGACTCAAAAGCTCTTCCAAAAAGGAAAGTTATCTAAAATGCCCAAAGAGACCAGAGCGTCTCAATAAATTTGTTCTTTTAATATTCACAATGAAATCGGTTGGACTGAGGACGAAGTTCTGTATGTATATGAACAAGAAACACATAGAAATCATCCAACAACAAATGGTAAGAGAAGTTTGAACTATAAAGTAAAAGCTCTAAATTATTATTATAATATTTTCTTATTTTTCTTGTCCGACAGGTTGAAATGTTAATATGTCTTGGAACGATTTTCCGTCATCCCTTTCCATGTTTGGTTTGAAGACAAACCGGTTTCGGCGTTGTGCTATCTTCATTGTCAATTTTTGTTGTCTTCAGTCTAAGTCTGTATTTCCGTATTTAGTTTATTTTTGGGCCAAACAGGTATTGGTGCATAATCGTCAATGTAAACAAATGTTAAGTGTCCTGAGTAAAGGTACCTGATAGAAGAAAGATAGTCTGTAATTTTAGTCTATTTGGGTATTTTAGGTCTGTTTTGCAGGCTGGTATCAAAAAAATTTCGAATTTATTATTATTGTTATGCATTGATATAACTTTCATAGAAATGGTATATTAAGTTTGGCCCGATGTTTGTAAGTACCAGATGGATAAGGATAAAGAGCTGAGTCGACTTAGCCATACTCGTCTGTCTGTCTGCCCGTCTGTTTGCTCCCTATCTAGTCCCTCAGTTTTTAAGCTATTTGAATGAAACTTGTCAGTCAGGTGCCTTTTTATAATTTATTATAGCATATATTGGGACTTAATTCACCCCCATAATAATAATAATAATTCCAACCGTTCTTACCCTCCATTCCCGGTCAACCGACGCGAGGGGAGCCTCCATATAACGCACGAATTAATTTTTGCATTTGCAGTGCCGAGTCATAAGAGGCAGGAGTTTGTTGGGTGTCGAGATTCTTAAACTGTTCAGCTACAGAATAAAAAGTTCATCAGCTGGTTTTAAATTTAAATTATTTTGGATAGTGAAAGTTGTACTAAAGCGTAATTGTGTATGTAATACATCATCTATTGAGAGTACAAAGTATAATATTTTTATGTAAAAAAGTGAGTCGAAATATCAAAGGAACCGGAGTGAAAGTTACAGACCTGGTATAAACAACTGAGTGGCTCGTTTAATTCAAAATAAATTTTGCAAGGTTTCAGAAAAAGAGGCAGGTAATGCCTGGAAATTCGGGAGGAAACGTTCCACTTCACTTCGGCCAGAAGAGGCGGGCTAGACGTCAAACCTGTCAGTAACTTTACTAAAAATATTATGCCTAACATTTCTCTGCGACTTGCAAGCGTAGGAAGATTAATATTGGGAATTCCAGCGAAAATTTCTTAAAGCAAAAAGCAGAAATTGTTTTTGAATTGACACTATCCGTTCAGAATGAACTTGATAGTGCGAGTTAGAAACGATGGAACCATATTCTAGTATTGGCCTCACTAACGTTGTGAAAAGAGCTTTCGTAATATAGGGGTCACTGAATTCTTTTGACCATCGTTTTACAAACGCAAAAACACCCTTAGCTTTGTTAATTGTAGCATTGATATAAATATTAAAGTTAAGTTTTGGGTCCATTGTGATACCTAGGTCAACAAAGTTAAATACTTGCTCAAGGTTGTAGTTACTTATGTCATAAGAAGCTGGTTGAGCTGCCCTGCGAGAAAAGCACATTACTTTAAATTTTTTAAGATTTAGTGACATACCATTAACTTCACACCAATTAGACATGCTATTTAAGTCCGTTTGTAGTAAATACCTTTCATCAACAGTGTTAAATAATCTAAAAAGCTGTACATCATCCGCATACAACAAAATTTTTAAATATTTCCCAACAGAAGAAATATCGTTTATAAAAAGTAAGAACAGAATCGGACCAAGGTGACTTTATAACCTTTTTTTTAAATAAAGCATTTGCCCTAACCTCGCCATTGGCATACTTACTTATTTTTAAATTTTCCGAAATCAACCCCCTTTTCTTTCGGGTTGAAGTTTTTGAAAAACCAAAAATATTGCAAGCATAAGGTTTTTCATTCCCAAAACGCAGCCTACAGCGTTTTTTTTTTTTTTTTCGGTTACGACCAGGGAGGAGGAATCTTCATAGATACGAGCAGCCCGTACTGCCCGCATGCCCGATTTGCCTCCTGGCACCCACGGACTAAACCCAACCTCCTTCGTACGCTGGGCCTGTGGCACCCCTGCGGGACTATCAATTCCGATATTACTTCGCAGGGCAGGCACTGGACGTTATTCTTCGTCTTCACTCAGCGTGCGTTCTTAGTTTGCGCGATTCGCGTTGCGCTCGTCTATTCTTAACCGTTTCATTACCGCCGTGATAATATCTGCACACTTTTTCCATACGTTTTCTTCAGTCAACATTGCTTTCAGCAAGCCCTCGGGGGTCACGGCCCCGCCTATACATTGTTCCAGGTGGTAGCGTTCATTGTCAAATCTGTGGCATTCCATTAGTATGTGATCTGCGTTTTCTGTTTTCTCATCGCAATGTAGGCAGTGGGGATGATCGGCATGTTTAAACTTATGTAAGTATTGGCGAAGACAGCCATGCCCGGTGAGGAACTGCGTTAGGTAAAAATCAGTATCTCCGTGTTTTCTTTTGATCCATTCACCTACATTTGGGATCAATTTCTTCGTCCATCGACCTTTCGAGGACGAGTCCCACCTGTTTTGCCACTCGTCGATGCTCTGTTGCATTATTTTGCTGCGTTCACTTGGACTGCGCCTAATCTCTGCTGCAGCTCTGGCGCATATGTCCATCGGACATCTTCCAGCTAGCAAATTTGCTGCTTCATCTGACACTGTCCCGAACGCGCAGCATACCCTTAAAGACGATAGTCTGTGCACTGAAGCTGGTGCTCTCATATATGAGGTTACAGAAGTAGCGGTTTCCCATACTGGGGCTGCGTACATCAGGATGGACGAACTGACCGACGCAAGCAGTTTCCTTCTATGTTGTTTCGGACCTCCTATATTTGGCATGAGTCTTGCTAGTGCTGTGCTGACTTTTCTCGCCTTCTTGCTGGCATAATTAAGATGATCCTTGAAGCTCAGACGACGGTCGAGTATGACACCGAGATATTTGATGGTTGGGCTGGAATCTACAGTGTGCCCTCCTATTCTTATTTGGATGTTTTCTACTCTTTTCCGGCTGGTCATTAGCAGCGCTTCGGTCTTATGTTCCGCTAGCTCCAGTCCTGCTGTTTGAAGCCAAGTTTTGGCCGAGGCTATGGTGTCGGTGCACATGCGTGACACGTCTACTAAGTGTTTTGCGACAACTACGATCGCGATATCATCAGCGTATCCTATAATCGACACTCCTTCTGCTTTTTCTATTCTCAGGATGCCATCATACATTATATTCCAAAGAAGCGGTCCAAGGACTGACCCCTGGGGCACACCTTCATTATTGTGGGACACATGGGTGGCTTGGCCTTGCTCCCTTTCAAGTGTCTTAGCACAATGTTATAGCCACTGCCCCAGGGGTTGTCGTCAACGTCCTTTATTAATTCTAAGAAGGCCTGACGTTTGCTTTGCTGTATAGCTTTTCGTAGAGCCCGTCGCTTGCTCTTATATTCGGTTTGGAGGCGTAGGTATTCAGGGGAATTCCTGGCTCTCTGCCTTTGATGTTGTCGCCGCAGTTTAAGAGACTCAGAGCGCAGTTTTGCGATTTCTTCGTTCCACCAGTAGACTGGGGCTCTTCTGTTTCCACTTCTTTTCCGTGGCACTGATGCGTCGCAGATATTGCTGACCATCCTCATGAGTTTACTAGCACATTTGTCGGTATTCTCATTTCTACCGTCGAGCGCGTCTGGCAGCAGCTCTGTCATATATTCTATCATACTGTTGTCCAACAATTTCCTTCTCCATCCGATGCTCTGTACTTTCAGAGTTTTCGTTTTTCGCGCGTTGCTTCTCGGTTGGTTAATTTCGATGGATATCGCAAAGTGGTCACTATAGGTGAAGCTCTCAGAGACTTTCCATTTAATTCTGTTGAATAACGACGTGATGCAAAACGTCAGGTCGATAATCGATCCCGCGGTTCCTTTCTGGTAAGTGTTTTTGCTTCCATTATTTAACAGTATGATGTCTAGATTTGTGAAGGCTTCAAGTAGAGCCTGGCCTCTGGGGGTTGTTTTTGAGCTTCCCCATTCCACTGCCCATGCGTTGAAATCCCCGGCGATGATGACTGGTGTTTTGCCGGCAGCATCGGATGCCAGGCGTCTTAGCATATTCTTATAGCTTTCGAGCGATTCGCTTGGGGGCGCGTAGCAGCTATAGAGGTGGATTCCCCCCATTTTCGCATAGATGAATCCCTCTTCTTGGTTATTGCCAATGGCTTCAAAGGGGAGATCCCCGCATGCCCAGACTGCAGCTTTCTTCCTTTTGTCCTGCAGCCAATTCCCTTCAGTGAACGGCGCTCTATATTGCTCGCTGATGAGTGCGACGTCAATGTTTTGCTCAAAGACTAACTGTTTTAGGAGGTCTTGTGCCGCTTCGCAGTGGTTAAGATTTATTTGCAGGCATTTCATCATATCTTCAGTTGGTTTACTGCTTTTTTATACGCCGGACATCTGAAGCTTCCCGTGGGATGACTCTGTGAAACGCCAGTCCCTGATTTGCAGATGACACATTTGGGCTCTGCCGTGCACTGCTTGGCAAGGTGGCCTTTCTCTCCGCAGCGCAGACATGAGCCACTACGGTCTTCTGTCGATTTACAGTGCCTTGCGATGTGTCCAAAGTCGAGGCATCGGAAACACCTTAGTGGACTGACCTGCTCCCGTATTCGACAGTTAACCCAGCCCACACGGATTCGTCCCGCCTCCACCAGGATTTTCGTGTCTCGGACTGCCACACTTACTGTCCCAGTTTGCGTGCCATTTCGTGTCGGCTTCAAGGACTTTACTGCAACCAGTTTTCCGTAATTCACTTTTCCGCCTACAGCGTAGCGTATTTTGTGTGTGTGCATGTGCCTTTTCATTTGTGACACGCACTCTCTCTCTCTTCCATCTCTTCACAACTGTTACTGCATAACTTAATGAAGTAAAGTACATACATACATATGTTTGAGTTAGGGATGTCAATTTTGGGCATTTTATTGATCCCGGGAATTTCGATATTTGAAAACGAAACGGGACAAACCCAGGATCCCGAATTTCATGAAGTTTTGATTCGTAATTTTTAGTTTGCCAAAAAATTTAACACGTCTGTAATCTTTGTATTATAGAAGTATAAAAAATATCATTAATATAACTAAGAAGAACGATTGGTTGTAAATCATGTATGCATTTATTGTTATTTTCTAAAAAGAAGGAAATAAACGTAAAATTTTACACAAATACAAAATAATTTATACTTCAAGTACAAATATTCATATTTGGTACAGAAGAAGCACTGCTGCGCCTCAACACTTGTTGGTTGGATTGTCGACAATAAGTTAAATGCTCTCTGTAGGACATAGCCTTTATCGCCTCTTTACAAAAACTATCAATTTCTTTTACCAAGCCTTCTGATAAATTGCATGCCTTTCGATTACACAAGTCTGCAAAAAAAAAAATGGAGAGCTGGTGTTATTGACATAAGTATCTAACTTAAAGTTTACAAATGCATTCCTGATATAAGATATATTTAATACTTTTTATTTCAACTCTGTATATGTATGTATATTGAATTTTTTTTAAATCTTGTAATGGCTTCATCCGGCTTCACTTTTTCACGAAGAGCTGACGAGGAAGCACGAATAAGTAAGTGAATGAATTATACTTTTGGCATTTTCTTTATATGTAAGTATTAATATCCTTCTAGATATTAAAACACGCGTGTACAACGCACAATCTCTGTAATACAAAAATAAAAGTGTTTTTAGTATATTCGTGTGTTCTTTTACTAAGTTGCAATAGCCGCCGCAACAATTAATTTCAATATTTATTCTTCGAGAAGAATCGTGAACAGCCACCATTTTAAGTAAACGCATGTCGTGCTATAATTTAAGAAATAAAAAAACAGATCTCACTCAGAATTCATCAAAAATGCCGAGTTCATATGAAGATTCTTCTAGCGACCATGAAGGAGATCGCACTATGGTCATGCCTGACAAGGCAGTTGCAGATCTTCAAGAACAAATTAACAAGTTGCAACTGTCTTTGGAAGCCTCCGAAAAAGAGAGGTTAGCTCTGAAGCGAACACTCGAATCGACAACTGCCGCCGTCGACACGAAGATTGTTGAGTCACTTGCCGACTCTGATAATGCCGCACCTGTTACGCCGATGTATGCCACTACATCAATTACCGCCGATCGTCCTGCCTACTCTATGCCACATATGAATTGTACTAACGCCGCCGCTCTTGCCACACAAACTTCTAACGCCGCCGCTGCCAACGCAAGTATCGCCAACACTACATCAGTTAATCAGCATATGCCCCACTACATGCAACCTATGACGTCTGATTTCAACCGTACCGCAGGTAACTACTATATGCCTAATGTCAACTTTGCCAACATGCATTCTACAGCCGCCGCATCGTCAAACGCCGCACCTTTGTCGCCTATACGAAATAACACGCACACAACATTTATGTCACCACATAATCAACATTTTATTCGCAAATTACAAGATTTGACACAGTTTTCAGGCTCACCAGAAGAGTGGCCAATGTTTATAGTCGCCTTTGAAGAAACAACAAACATATTTGCCTACACCAACGTAGAAAATTTACTCCGTTTACAAAAAGCCTTCAAAGGAGATGCCCGATCAAAAGTTGAATCGCTGTTAATTCATCCCTCAAGCGTGAATGCAATAATTTCGTCGTTGCAGTTCCATTTCGGACGAGCCGAACTACTTATACGCAGTCAACTCGCCAAAGCCAGAACGCTTCCATCGATCACAAGTGGGAAAATCCACGAAATTGCCAACTTCAGCTCAATGGTTACGAATTTAGTCGCCTTCCTGGGAAATGCCGGTGCCGCACCTCACCTTTCAAATCCCACATTGCTTGATGAATTGGTAAGTAAACTACCAGTTTATAAACGTGAGGAATGGGCACGTCACACATTTGCAATAAATAAGCAATACCCAACAATTTGCGAATTCAGTTCGTGGTTGCAACAGATAACAGCGTACGTTGCTATGGCAACAGAGTTAAACTCACCCCACGTCAACTCCGACCAACCACCACGAAAGTGTAATATAAGTAGATTAGCAAAAACAGTGCTAACCATAGCAGACAAAGAATTGAAATGTGTATTATGAAGAGACAATCACCGATTGTACCAATGTTTGAAATTTAAAGAATCTAATTACGATAAACGATGGGAGATCGCAAAAACGAACCGCCTTTGTTTCTGTTGTCTTTCGCAGGGTCACAATGTATATAATTGTTAGCGACGTCGCTCATGTGGCGTATCGTCATGCCAAAAATACCACAACAAATTGTTGCATAATGAGATCGCAAAAAACAGCACTACCGGCAACACCGCGCCTGCGGAGTCAGCTGTTGCCACGGTCAGCACTTGTCGCTCTCTTGTGAATTTGCATGGACCAAAGGGAAGTATGCAGGTAATTGCATTTATAGATGACGGAGCTAAGGTAACATTGCTTGAAGAAGAAATCGCGGATAAAATTGGACTCACAGGTAGAAGAGACTTGCTGCATTTAAAATGGTTTGATGACCAAACCACAAGTGAGGTTTCGAGGCGTGTCAATTTAGAAGTTGCAAGCGTGAATAGCCAAAAGAGATTTGACATGAAAGGGGTGCGAACAATAAAAAAGTTGTTGTTGCCTCCGCAAACATTGTGCGTAGAGAAGTTTTCGTATCAGTTCGAAGAGTTAAATGACATACCAATACAAAATTATACCAATGCAATTCCAAAAATTCTGATTGGAATGCCGCATACAAATTTGATACGCCCTTTGAGTGTTGTGAATTCCAACGAAGGGTTTACAGTACATGAAACCAAATTGGGTTGGACGCTATTCGGTTCAGACGAAAATAGTTTTAATAATTATATAGTTTGTCACGTAGATATCGATGAGCAGATTATGAATGAAATACAAAGGAAATTAGAAGATTACTTTGCGCTGGAAGGGTTTGAGCCAAAGCTGCCCGCTATAAAATCTACTGCCGATATCAGAGCGGAAAACATTTTGAGTAATACCACCAAATTGGTAGGTGGTAGGTATGAGACTGGCCTTTTATGGCGTAATGATAATATGACTATGCCAGATAGTCGTGATGTAGCGTTTAGACGACTTCAGCTTGTCGAACGAAAAATGTTAAGCGACCCTAGTTATGGAAAATGGTACAATGAGAAAATAAATGAATACATAAACAAAGGTTATGCTAGAAAGCTATCATCGAGTGAAACTGAATTGCCGAATGGACGTGTATGGTATTTACCCCATTTTGCTGTTTATAACGTAAACAAGGCTTGTGTTTGATGCTGCCGCTAAGGTGAACGGTATTTCATTGAATTCTGCTCTTATGAAGGGTCCAGATGATTATCAACCACGACCATTGCAATCAATTTTATTTAAATTTCGCGAGGGTATAGTAGCCGTTTGTGGGGACATTAGAGAAATGTTTCACCGTATTAATATTATTGAAAGAGATCAACATTTTCAGCGTTTTCTTTGGCGTGAAGGTAATACGTCAAGGTCGCCAGACGTTTATGTCATGAAGGCTATGATTTTCGGTTCGATTTGTTCTCCATGCTCTGCTCAGTTCGTAAAAAACCTAAACGCGTTAAAATTTAAAAATGAGTATGTGAGGGCAGTGGAAGCTATCGTCAACCGGCATTACGTAGATGATTACGTGGATAGTTTTGCTAATGTCGATGAGAGTATAAGCGTAACGAAGAAGGTGATCGAAATCCATAGGAGAGCTGGGTTTGAGTTAAGAGGTTTTATATCAAATTCTAACAAGCTATTGAAGTGCATTGATTATAATACGGAGCATGAGGGTAACTTAAAAAATATGTGCAGTTCTGAATCTGCATACGAAAGGGTACTTGGCATGTACTGGAATGCCAAGCGTGATGTATTCGTTTTCAATTTAACGTTTGCGAGAATACCGAAGTCAGTTCTAGATGGTACGCGTCGACCGACAAAGGCCGAATTGTTGGGTTTAACAATGTCGAATTTTGATCCATTTGGCTTTCTTGCCAAAGTAACGCTTTTGCCGAAAATTTTATTGCAAAAATTGTGGAAGTTGAATATTGGTGGGCACGATGCAATACCCATTGATATCTACGACAAATGGTATCAGTGGTACACAATGCTTGA
Source organism: Philophylla caesio (assembly GCA_963971545.1). Classification (NCBI taxonomy): domain Eukaryota; kingdom Metazoa; phylum Arthropoda; class Insecta; order Diptera; family Tephritidae; genus Philophylla; species Philophylla caesio. The sequence continues at coordinate 42,913,369 of OZ020606.1, read as the reverse complement.
CGACTTAACCAAGTTAAGCCTTCCTAGATGTTATGGTAAACATTTTTTAGATCCGTCTTCTGAAGTTCAGTTGCATATATTCGCCGATGCAAGCGAGTTAGCGTTTGCTGCGGTCGCTTATTTCCGAATTAGTCACCTGGACGAAATCAGCGTGTCCTTCGTCGCAGCCAAGAGTCGCTGCAGTCCGTTAAAGCCAATGTCAATTCCTAGGTTGGAGCTACAAGCAGCTGTACTTGGAACTCGGTTGTGTAAATTAATTACTGATAGTCATACAGTAATTCCGAAGTCAATAACATTTTGGTCGGATTCTAAAACTGTTATCCAGTGGATTCGATTTGAAGCTCGACAGTATAAGCAATTTGTGAGCAACCGAATTTCTGAGATTCTCTACTCATCTGAGGTCGCGCAATGGAGATGGGTACCTGGTACATTGAATCCAGCTGATGAGGCAACCCGGCCACAATCTAAAAACACTCTGGCTAGAGGTTCAAACTGGATTAGGGGGCCTGCTTTCCTTAAGCAACGCGAAGTCGATTGGCCATTGATGCCCGGCAATATATTTACGGGTGATGGAGATGAAGAAAGAAGAGCGAAATCATTGTATACGGTAGAACTAGATGAGAACGTAATACCATTCACGAAGTTTTCGAACTATTATAAGTTTCTTCAAACTATGGCTTGGGTTCGTTTTGCGACTTTGAAGTTTCTAGCCTCTGTAAGAAAAGATGCAGATGCACTCACCGAACCATTAAAAATCACAGCTAGTGAAATTAAAGAAGCAGAGAAACAGTTATGCAGACTGGTTCAAGAAGTAGCATTTACTGAAGATGTTGCAATGTTGCGTAAAGGAGCGCAACTGTCGAAACGTAGTTCTATATATAATTTAACGCCACTGTTGGACGACGAAGGGTTATTACGCGTTGGTGGTCGTATAGACAATGCTTTATGTCTACCTGTAGATACCAGAAGACCAATAATTTTGCCAAAATGTCACGCAATGTCGCGGCTTATAGCCCGTCATTATCACGAAATGTTTTACCACCAGAACCAAGAAGCGATTATTTGTGCAATTCGAGCGAAATTTTGGATACCAGGTCTACGATGTCTTGTGCGATCAATCAAACGCGAAATAAATTCCCGTCCGCTTACACATTTGCCAATTGACAGCACAGATGCTGATCCCCTGACACCTAACCATTTCCTATTGGGGTGCCCAAACTACGTACAGACTCCTATCGATACTAACACGGTTTGCTTAAGCAAGCAGTGGCGAATCCTACAACATTTGAAACAAACGTTTTGCATAGATGGATATTGGAATACTTGCCAACCCTAACCCGCCGGACTAAATGGCATCAGAGAGTTAATCCTATTCAGGTTGGTGATGTCGTTGTTGTTTGTGATGGCAAAGAGAGCATAGGCGAATGGAGACGGGGGATGGTTTTGGAGGTATTTGTGGCTCGAGATGGACAAGTCAGGTCAGCGCTCATCAGAACATCAAGTGGCAACTTGAAGAGACCCGCTTCAAAGCTAGCGGTACTGGACGTCGCTGGTGAACCTCAAATCGCAACTGCTCCTTCGCTTCACGGGGGGCGGGATGTTATTGACATAAGTATCTAACTAAAAGTTTACAAATGCATTCCTGATATAAGATATATTTAATACTTTTTATTTCAACTCTGTATATGTATGTATATTGAATTTTTTTTTAAATCTAGTAATGGCTTCATCCGGCTTAACTTTTTCACGAAGAGCCGACGAGGAAGCACGAATAAGTAAGTGAATGAATTATACTTTTGGCATTTTCTTTATAAGTATTAATAATTATTATTATATTAAAACACGCGTGCACAACGCACAATCTCTGTAATACAAAAATAAAAGTGTTTTTAGTATATTCGTGTGTTCTTTTACTAAGTTGCAATAGCCGCCGCAACAGCTGGTGTTTTTTTGTGTAATTCTTATATTTTTGGGTGTGCTGAATCCGAAAATAACTTTAATTTTGTCATAGAACGTCACGTTTTCTGACAATGTAGGTGTCTATGTTAAACAAGTTATCATCTTAAAATAAAATATAAAAGATTAAATTTTTTTTTAAAATTTATAATTGCGTAACAAAACTAATTTATTTAGGTAAAATACATTAATAACTAAGCACTAAACACATTTCTTTTTCTCAGTGAGACTCCTTTTGGTAAATTTTCGCTTGTGGGAAGCATCGGGAAGTTATATTTGAAGCGTCCAACAGTAGTCTGCCATCATTGAAACGCTCCATCTTCCCTGGTATCTTTTTTCCATCTCCTTAATATCTTGGTGAAATCGTTCACCTTGCTCTTCACTCACGTCTCCTAAATTTTCTGGAAAGTAGTCGAGGTGGGAATGAAGAAAATGTACTTTTAAACTCATCCAGCAACCTAAAGCTTGAAATGCCTTTAACATTCTTTTGATGATTTGTTTGTAGTAAGGATCTTTGTTATTGCCTAAAAAAATTCTTTAAGACCTCTTTAAAGGCAATCCACCCTTCTCTTTGAGGATCCGTCATGCCATAAGCCGTCTAATATCTGGTTCAACGAAAGCACCTTCCTTCAACTTTACCTCCGAGAGGCCTGGAAACTTTGATATTAAGTATTTGAAACAATGTCCATCTCTTCGAAGTGGCTTTACAAATTGCTTCATCAATCCCAGCTTTATGTGAAGCGGTGGTAGAAGAACTTTATGAGGAGGCACCAAAGTTTCATGCAGGACATTCTTTTCGCCAACTTTAAGCTCCCTCGGAGGCCAACACTTTTTGGTTCAGTGATTTGTTCGGTCTCTACTATCCCATAGACACAAAAAGCAAGGGAATATGGTAAACCCAGATTGTTGTCCGAGCGCCATGAACAAGATTTTGAAATCACCGCACACTTGCCAACCGCGGTCTTTATATTTTAATTTGCAAAGAATCCACTCCAAGCTCTTGAAGGTTTCCTTGAGGTGTACGGAATGACCGACAGGAATGGAAATTTAGAAAGAAACCGTTGTGAAGCAGAACTGCTTTAACCTTCTTTTTAAAGAATCTATGAAAATACGCCACTCTGCTGGGTCGTATGAGATCTTAAATGTATCCATCAAACCTTTAATATTAGTACAATAAACCAACTCGTCCTCTTGGGCACTTTCTACACTATCGGAGCGCGCACGTTCAGATTACAACATGTTTATGTTTGTTAATGCAGCTTGTACCGTCGTACAGCCATCGCCTTGTAAAACATTTTTTTGTATTCTGTCAGTTTGGTATCGCCACACTGTACGCACTTTTACTACACTATTCGGCTTATCTCTTTTCTGCCTTCGTTTCTATTTGAACTTCATAAGCGCCATCTAATTCTCAGATATTTGTAAATCATATAAATGCTTGATTAAAGCAATTTTCCAACAAATTAACAACTTTCAGTTTTTTTTTCGCATGTAAGTTCATACGAGTATGTCGATATTTGAACAATTCACATTTTTAGCTTAGATCATATAATTTCAAATAGCCTTGCTTGATATTTTTTTTCTGATCGACTTTTTTTTGGTATACCATTTGCTTTCCAAGAGATCTCTAAAAAGTAGCAAATGAACTTAGCATTGATTGAAAATGACGTTGGAAGAGAAGTTGAAAGTGGAAGAGCTTACTTCCGTTTTTCGAGGAGGGTTTTTTTTTTTGGATTCGAACCTGCAAGCTGTAAAGACGTTTCGGAAAGACAAAACTAATTGAAAAGACTTTAGCTTCCGAGAATCAAATATGTACAAAAATGAAGGTACATTCGCGCTAGAAAATTAAAGTTTCGTCGCGTAAATTTCTGCAACGCTATTGGCTCGGTCAACTTAGTGGAAAGGTGAGCTAAGGAATATTTGCGGCAGCGAGAGGACAAGGGAGATGCTTAATTAACCGCCTTAAGAAGAGGTCATCACACACCGGCGAAGTTGCCACATTTTCCTGGCTTCCCTGGCTATAAGTATTTATTTTTCAAAAAAAAAAAAGAAGGGGTTATTGCAAATACCCATCCATACATATACGAGTATACCTACCTACATATGTATATAAATATAAATATACACACTAAATTCAGCACGCGGAGCGTACATAGGTTAAATAGAATGTATACGTAAAACTACATACTGGGATGCTGAATGCAGAGGGGGCGAAGATCGTTGTCATCATTTCGATGAAATTCAGCCGCAGAGCATTATAAAGATAGCGCCGCTCTTTAATTCTATATATCCGGAGAACAATTGAGTCCGCTTAGTAAACACATGATTAACACAAGGTTGCGCTCGCCGTCACGAGAAAAGAAAAACCCTCGTGTTTTTCAGTTCTAGTTTTAGTGATGAAGAAATAGTGCGTGAATGTAGAAAAAAAAACGTAGAGAAAAGCAAATATTAAAACAAGTATATGTTTATAATATACATATCAAATTAACATAATAGGTATCAGTATTTGAGACAAAATATTAATTAGAAAAGTGTCGAACTAAAATAAATAAATAAAATAAAAAAAAACGTTATATACATATACCTATATACATATATGTATATATATATAATGTAGTAAGGCGTAATTGAATAACCAGGCAAACACACCAATAAAGAAGAGGTTTTCCTCCAAGAACAAAGAATAAAAAAAAAAAAAAACCAGAAAATTGTAATTACAACCATGTGTTAAGACAATTTTTAGGTTAGGAAGAAATGTGTTAAAAGAAAAACGGAGTAAGAAGTTTATTAAGTAAGATATGGAAACATAATGTAAGAATACGAGAAAAAGGGAAGAAAAGTGGTATGTGCGAGAAAGAGAAAGAGGGGGAGAGCAGAAGTAAGTTCGCAAAAAAAAAAAAAAAAACCCAATGAACCGTATAGATATGCTTATATAAATATACTTACGTATATATATATACATATATGTATAGTTATATATATGAAGAGCGTGGCATATACGACAGTTTACATATGTCAAGGCAACCTGCAGCGACGCAACGAAGGCCTTCGGAGCAGCGCATACGGATGCATGTAAGTACCGCCTAAATTCTTATTGCCAATTTTTGTGTCAATACGTGTACTAGTTTATGTACGTATGCGCAATTGTAAGGTCTACCAATACGTACGTCTATTGCGTGTATGTGCATACGTTTTAAACTTATTTCGTTCTTGATTTTTTTCTTTGATATTTCGCATTTATTATTATTTTTCTATTTTTTTTCCCGCGAGAATAAGATTCAATCTGTCTGTTCATACGCGAAGTAATTTCTCACAGTAATTCGCCAGTAAAGAATTTCTCTATATTTTAGATGAAATTTAAAAGATTTTTACTCCGTTTCTCGTTAGTAATTAAGGTTTAAGTACCACTAAAAATTTATTAAAGGAAAATCTTTGTAATAGAACCGTGTTAAAGTGAAAGCGTTTTATATAATATACTTTTTTTTTTATTATTCATATAATTTTTAAGACAAAATTGTTAGTTTTTTTTTTGAATTATCCTTATATTAAATAAAAGTTAAGTATGAGATTGTAAACCCAAAATTTTGGTTTGAAAACTGAAGGATTGTTGGTGGGTAAAGTGGGGTTTCAGCAACAACAATGAAACCAAAGGTAGGGCGGGCTTGGAGCAGCTAAACTTTTCAAGCTGGCTGCTAAGCAGTTTTTGGAATCTTACGGGTTGGGTACATCTTAGAGGGCAGGGAAAGGCAGTGCGTCGGTTCACTAGTTCTTCCGATAGATTTTCCCCGTGTGCAACTTTAGTTATCTTGTGTGTTCGTTTGGATGTCCGCCTTTTCCGGTTCACTCCCTATTGTTATGAAGCCGAACTCCCCCATGACTGAAGCAGCTGGTATGCTAATGCACACAGATAGCGATAAGGAGGAGTTAATAGACCGGAAGCCGATTAAAGGTAAGCATGCACTGGTGATTGTGGATATCGGCAGCTGTGTTCAAAAGGACATAACAGATAAAATGGCGCCCAACGTGGGGCCCGAAAGGGAGGTAGCCTTAGGGAAACCGACTGCTTATTCATATGTCTCACAATTTAGATTCATTATTTGGAATCAGTCCATTGTCCGCCTGGTCGACGAAAGCGACAAGTCAGAGTTTTGGAATTTAGTTTAGTGGCTTCATACGGCCATAACTTACCAAATTTTAGATATGTCCCTTCGAAATTTATTTTTAGAATATATTTTTTTCAGCTTACATCTCAACTGGAGTCTTTAAAAGGAAAATAGCTTGGAGTTTAAACTAGCTTTAGCTAAAGGCTTGGCAGTTTACCACTAGTACCAATTTGGATTTCATTTGGATTTTATAGCTGCTTTATTGCACAATTTCGGTGACATCTGAATATTTAGGAAAGTTGAACTAACAGGTCTAAATGCTTGTTGATCAAACCGAATTTTTTAAGAGGTTACCATATGCGCAAATTTTAGGTCGATCCTTTTCAACTTATTTAACTGTTTCTCTTTAAGTTAACTTTTTTTTACTTGTTTTTCTCGAAGGTTTTTAGGGATTTTTTTGAAAATATGTAATTCAAACCCCAAACCTTTTTTAGTTAGTCAATGCCTTCTGGGTTTCCTAATCCGATACCAAAGAATTGCTTTATATTATATACCACCAACAAGACCTGAGGAGAGTAGAACCATACACCTAATAACATTTATTTTTATAATTTTTTTTTGCGATTTGGATTCAGCAATTATTGCTTATCGATTTTGATTATTTCTGGTATTGTTTGAATTTTTTTATATATATAGCATATTGTCGATTTGCTTTTGGTAAATTTTTTTCACACACATTTTTTTTCATTTGAAGGCAGTTTTTGGGGATAAGTAACCACAAAGAATTCGTTTGAAACGATTTTGTTTTATTAAGTTAGTTCGCAACTTTATACATACTGGTTTGCTTTTCCATCTTATTTGTTTTTTTTACAATGTCACTTAGACATAGCAACGAAAATTTGCCACATCCGGTCGATGTGTGTACGATATGCCGCGAAAATCTTAGTGAGAACGATGAGGTCCTTCAAACTGTATGTTCGCATAGATTTCATAGACAATGTTTATTGCAGTGGTTAAAGCGTCATTCCTCTTGTCCGCAGTGTCGAACTGCGTGTAGTTCTAGAGATTTCCAGACTAGCAGCAGTACCGGTGTACGTACCCGCTCGAAACAATCTGGACTCAACCACCCAAGCGTGACATCCGCCAATCATAATCAGAATTTAGATTTGCCCAGACCAACTACTCAGCCAGAAGAAGGAGCTGTAGGCTTGCCGCCAAATACAGAACGTAATAATCATAACCTAGGAAACCAGGCGAGTGAGGAATCGCGCCTTAGTACGTTGGTCAATGCGGTGATTTCCGCACGTCAAGCTTCTATCTTTGACGAACTTGAAACACGAGTTGCACAATTAATCGAACAGCGTATCGAAGGAACGTTGTCCACTTTATTAAGCCGAGTTAATTTAAATGGAGCACCGCCAGCTCAATAACAATAATCACAATTCCGCTTCACAAAATGCGCATGTATCAACTCCAGTCTTACCGCGCGAGATGCCGTTCTTTGAAAATCATTTAAGTCATGACTACTTTAATAGACAGTTAGATAATTTGCGCCTAAGTAATGTCTCGTCAGGCTTTAATAGTGCTAAAGCGGCCAGATTAATTACGAGTTGGGACATTAAATTTGATGGGTCTCAAAATCTCACTGTCGACAGTTTTATTTACCGTATTGAGTCGCAAGTCGTAGATACACTTAATGGAAATTTTAACTTGCTGTGCGAAAATATACAGTGCTTATTTTCTAAGGAAGCGAAAGACTGGTATTGGCGTTATCGACGCACTGTTGAACGTGTGACATGGCCATCGCTGTGCCAGGCTCTGCGAATGCACTTTGAAATTCATAAGACTGACACCGAAATAAAGGATAACATTCGCGCACGCAAGCAAGGTCCCACAGAATCTTTCGACGAGTATCGCAATTCGATCCTAAGAATCGCAGAGGGCTTACGTTCGCCTTTGCCAGAAACCGAATTAGGAGAGATAATGCAACGAAATTTACGTCCGCGAGTGCGCCAACAGCTTCTTTACGTACAAATAAATTCGCTAGCCGAACTTCGTAGACTATGTTTGAAAGGCGAGAGTCTTTTAAAAGAAATATCGAGCAGCCAACAAACGTTACCCCGTAGGCATATTAGCGAAGTTGTGGATGATTCGAGTCAAGATCCTTTATTACCTAGCGTAGAAGAGGAAGCAAGACGCATTTTTCGTGAGAAAAAGAGAGAGGCCGAAATGCGTGAGTGCGAAGAGCTTGAGATGCTGGCCGACAGGAAAAGCGCCCGAAAATTTTTTCAAAAAGTTCGACGGCTTACAGAAGGTTTTAAGACCGGGGCGAATTCCTGTAAGAATGAAAACGGCGACCTGGTGACTGATGTCCACAGCATACTTAAATTATGGAGGGAGCACTTCTCCACACTGCTTAATGGAAGCAACTGCAACCCTGGAGATGTTGAACCCGAATCCCCAATCAATGATGATGGACGCGATGTACCATCACCCGACTGTGACGAAATTCGGAAAGCGATAGCACGGCTGAAGAACAACAAAGCCCCCGGGGCCGATGGGTTACCAGCTGAGTTATTTAAGTACGGCGGAGAGGAGCTGGTTAAGTGCATGCACGAGCTCATCTCTAGAATATGGTCGGAAGAACGCATGCCTACTGATTGGAACTTAAGTGTGCTCTGCCCAATCCACAAAAAGGGTGATCCTGCAGTTTGCGCCAACTATCGCGGGATTAGTCTTCTTAACATCGCATATAAGGTTCTGTCGAGTGTATTGTGTGAATGACTTAAGCCCACCGTCAATGAACTGATTGGACCTTATCAGTGCGGCTTTAGACCTGGTAAATCTACCACCGACCAGATATTCACAATACGCCAGATCTTGGAAAAGACCCGAGAAAGAAGAATCGACACACACCATCTTTTTGTCGACTTCAAAGCCGCCTTCGACAGCACGACAAGAAGTTTCCTATATGCCGCAATGTCTGAATTTGGTATCCCGGCAAAACTTATACGGCTATGTAAAATGACGTTGAGCAACACCACCAGCTCCGTCAGAATCGGGAAGGACCTCTCCGAGCCGTTTGATACCAAACGAGGTTTCAGACAGGGTGACTCTTTGTCGTGCGATTTCTTTAACCTGATGCTGGAGAAGATAATTCGAGCCGCAGAACTTAATCGGTCAGGCACCATCTTTTATAAGCGTGTGCAATTGCTGGCGTACGCCGATGACATTGACATCATCGGTCTTAACAACCGCGCAGTTAGTTCTGCCTTCTCCAAACTGGATAGAGAAGCGAAGCGAATGGGTCTGGAGGTGAACGAGGGCAAGACGAAGTATCTCCTGTCATCAAATAGACAGTCGGCACATTCACGACTGGGATCAAACATCACTGTTGACAGTTATAACTTCGAAAAAGTAGAGGACTTCGTTTACTTAGGAACCAGCATTAACACCAATAACAGCGTCAGCCTTGAAATCCAACGCAGAATCTCTCTTGCCAACAAGTGCTACTTCGGACTGAGTAGGCAATTGCACAGTAAAGTCCTCTCTCGGCGGACAAAAACCATACTCTATAAGTCTCTCATCATGCCCGTCCTCTTATATGGCGCAGAGGCATGGACGATGACAACATCAGATGAGAGAGCTCTTGGAGTGTTCGAGAGAAAGATTCTTCGAAAGATTTATGGACCTTTGCGTCTTTGCGACGGCGAATACCGTGTACGATGGAACGATGAGCTGTACGAGCTGTACAATGACGTAGATATAGTGCAGCGGATTAAGAACCAGCGGCTCCGCTGGCTAGGCCACGTCGTACGAATGGATGAAATAGCTCCAGCCCTGAAGGTTTTTGACGCGGTACCCGCTGGTGGTAGCAGAGGAAAAGGAAGACCTCCTCTGCGTTGGAAAGACCAAGTGGAAAAAGACTTGGCTATACTTGGGATTTCCAATTGGCGCCAGTTAGCAAAAGATAGGGACAGCTGGCGTGCTTTGTTGACCTCGGCCAAAATCGCTTAGGCGGTTGTTGCGCCAATTAAGTAAGTAAGTAAGTAGAAGTGGAAGCGATTTCTCAGCGAGCCAGGAATTCCAAAGTCATTTGTTGGAATTGTAGAAACGAAGGTCATACCTTTTATGATTGTATGGAAGAAAGGAGGATTTTCTGTTATGGATGCGGTGAAATCGATGTTTACAAACCAAAATGCTGGAAATGTAATCCGGGAAACTCGAAGCTGAGCGCGGTTTCCAAAATGATGCCTCGCCACGACCAAGCAAAGTAAAGTTACTTATACGCCCGGATATACCTGCTACTATTCAACCAAAATTTTGCAAAGTAATACCTTACGAAGTTCGCTTACAAAAATATAAACAACGCAAGGAAGAAATTTTTGACAGTTCTTCGCTTTCGTCAAATACCAAAAGACGTTCGTCGAAGCGCATAAAGACATTTTGGAAGAATATTAAACTTCAACGCCATAATATTTGTGGTACCATTTCTTCAATTTATAACAAAGGTGCAGATTGGAGGCCGTATGCACAGATATATCTTCTTGGAAAGAGCCTTTTAGCACTTCTTGACAGCGGTGCACAGGTTTCCTGCTTAGGTGGTATATTAGCAAAAGAAGTGGTAAACAACAACCAACTAAGGCAGCACCAAACTTCCATTTGCACTGCTGACGGTAGAAAGCAGATTGTCTTTGGTATGATAACCTTACCGGTGACTTATAAACAAAACACTGAACCGATTAACTTTTTCGTTATACCCAGTTTGTCACAAGATGCCATCTTAGGAATCAATTTTTGGAGCAAATTTCAAATTGCACCACACATCATTTCTCAAATCGATAGCGTAAACTTTGTAGACAATTCGCAAGAACAAAACCAACTCGATTTGTCGGATGAGCAGAAAAAGGAGCTCCATATTGTGGAAATGAAGTTTCCTAATTGTGAAAAAGAGGGGCTAGGCAAAACCACGTTAATAGAACACGTAATTGAGTTAGAACCAAATGTTCGTCCAGTCAAACAGCGCTATTTTCCTATTTCACCAGCTATTGAAAAGATCGTTCACAAGGAAATCGATGAGATGCTCGAGTTGGGAGTGATTGAAGAAGCCCCCAACAGTCCTTGGTCGAGTCCAGTGGTATTAGTTAAAAGATCCGACAAAGTCCGGTTGTGTTTAGATTCGCGGAAAGTGAACAGTGTTACCGTCAAGGATGCGTATCCGTTACCGCATATAGAGGGAATTCTTAGTAGGCTGCCAAAAGCAGAATTTATTAGCTCTCTTGACCTTCGACGTGCATTTTGGCAAATACCCCTTGCCGAAAATTCACGGGACTACACCTGCTTCACCGTCCCCAATCGGCCCCTATACCGCTATTGTGTGATGCCCTTTGGCCTTTGTAACGCCCCACAAGCGCTTTGCCGCCTTATGGATCGTGTAATACTGCCTCTTATGAAAAATCAAGTTTTTGTATACCTTGATGACCTCCTCATCGTGTCCGAAGATTTTAAAACACACTTGTCTGTCCTGACTGAAGTTGCTCTTCAATTGAGAAAAGCGGGCTTAACAATAAACGTTTCTAAGAGTAAATTTTGCATTAAGGAGGTAAAATACCTTGGCTATATTGTTGGTAAGGGAACGCTACATACTGATACGGACAAAGTCTCATCTGTCACCAACTATCCAGTGCCTGCAAATGTTAAACAATTGCGCAGATTCCTTGGAATGGCCGGTTGGTACCGCCGTTTTATTGAAATTTATGCTACGATAACAACGCCTCTTTCCAACCTCCTAAAGAAAAGTAAAAGTTTTATGTGGAACCCTGAAGCTCAGACAGCTTTCGACACTTTAAAACACAAATTATGTAGCGCACCAGTGTTGGCCAATCCCAACTACCAGAAACCTTTCATTATACAGTGCGATGCCAGCAGGTTAGGTGTTGGTGCAGTTCTCTCTCAATTGAATGAAGAAGGTGTTGAAACTCCAATTGCATATTTTTCGCAAAAGATAAACAAAGCTCAAAGCAATTACTCCGTGACAGAATTGGAATGCCTAGCCGCTATGCTCAGTCTGAAAAAGTTTCGTGCGTATGTCGAAGGTCAGGCATTTAAGATCGTTACTGACCACGCGAGTTTGCAATGGCTGATGCGCCAAACAGATCTTTCAGGTAGATTAGCGAGATGGTCACTAAAACTTCAAGGTTTTAACTTCATCATTGAACATAGGAAAGGAGCACAGAATATAGTACCGGATAGCCTATCAAGACAGAATTTTGAAGATGTTAGCAATGAGATAAGCGAAGTTTTTGATTTTGATGTTCGTCCACTGGTAGACTTAGAATCCCCTGAATTCAAATCAGAGGAATACGAAAAGTTAAAAACACATATACGTAGTAATTGCCCTTCTTTACCCGATTTGCAAATTTTAAATGAATATGTTTACAAGCGAACCGAATTTCCAGACGGCAATGCAGGAAATGAACAATTTAATTGGAAATTATGGATCCCAAAAGATTTGGTACAACAAGTAATTGATAACGCTCATGCGCCCCCAAACAAATGCCATGGTGGGATTGCGAAGACATTGGAGCGCTTAAGGAGAAACCTTTTTTGGCCCAATATGACTGTGGATGTTAAAAGTTTTATTGCGAAATGCGAAACCTGCAACAAAAGCAAAGCGCCAAACACAACTTTACGTCCGCCAATGTCTGCACAGTACACAGTAAAAAGGCCATTTCAAAAATTGTATATAGACTTTCTTGGTCCGTATCCTAGGTCTAAACGAGGGCATATCGGAATTTTGATTGTGTTGGATCACCTCACTAAGTATCCTCTTTTTAAAGCGATAAAAAAATTTGATACATCAGTTGTGTGCGAATATCTACAGGAAAATGTTTTTAGTTTATTTGGCACGCCAGAAATTGTTATGACGGATAATGGAAAACAGTTTAAATCGACACAATTCAACAAACTTTTAAGCCAACGCGGAATTCGTCACATATATACTGCTCTATATAGCCCGCAAGCTAATGCGAGCGAACGGGTTAATCGCTCAATAATAACCGGTATCCGTTCCTACATACCAAAGGACCATACTGTGTGGGATAGGCATTTAGCCGAAATAGCGGAGGCACTGCGAAGTTCGTGTCATCAGACGATAGCTTGCACTCCGTACTATGCTCTGTTTGGTCAACATATGATGACTCACGGGAAAGATTACGAACTCCTCAGGAAACTTGGAGATGTAGACAATAAGGTACTTGAAAAATCGGATAGAATGAAGCTTATTAGAGATGCGATTACGAAAAATATTCAGGTAGCCTTTGAGGCTTCTGCAAAACGATATAATTTGCGAAGTTGTAGTAAATCATATAAAATAGGTGATACCGTGTTGAGAAGGAAATTCGTTCAAAGTGTTGCGAGTAAAAAGTTCAATGCTAAATTTGCCCCTAAATTTATTAAAGCAAAAGTTATTGGAACTAAAGGTAATTGTATGTATTTCCTAGAAGACGATGACACAAAGAGGAAAGAGTACTATCACCAAAAAGATATCCGTTACAGTAACGCATAGCTTCTACAACCGCACCAACACTCTAGGAGGGGGGGTGTGTACCGTCGTACAGCCATCGCCTTGTAAAACATTTTTTTGTATTCTGTCAGTTTGGTATCGCCACACTGTACGCACTTTTACTACACTATTCGGCTTATCTCTTTTCTGCCTTCGTTTCTATTTGAACTTCATAAGCGCCATCTAATTCTCAGATATTTGTAAATCATATAAATGCTTGATTAAAGCAATTTTCCAACAAATTAACAACTTTCAGTTTTTTTTTTGCATGTAAGTTCATACGAGTATGTCGATATTTGAACAATTCACATTTTTAGCTTAGATCATATAATTTCAAATAGCCTTGCTTGATATTTTTTTTCTGATCGACTTTTTTTTGGTATACCATTTGCTTTCCAAGAGATCTCTAAAAAGTAGCAAATGAACTAAGCATTGATTGAAAATGTCGTTGGAAGAGAAGTTGAATGTGGAAGAGCTTACTTCCGTTTTTCGAGGAGGGTTTTTTTTTTTTGGATTTGAACCTGCAAGCTGTAAAGACGTTTCGGAAAGACAAAACTAATTGAAAAGACTTTAGCTTCCGAGAATCAAATATGTACAAAAATGAAGGTGCATTCGCGCTAGAAAATTAAAGTTTCGTCGCGTAAATTTCTGCAACGCTATTGGCTCGGTCAACTTAGTGGAAAGGTGAGCTAAGGAATATTTGCGGCAGCGAGAGGACAAGGGAGATGCTTAATTAACCGCCTTAAGAAGAGGTCATCACACACCGGCGAAGTTGCCACATTTTCCTGGCTTCCCTGGCTATAAGTATTTATTTTTCAAAAAAAAAAAAGAAGGGGTTATTGCAAATACCCATCCATACATATACGAGTATACCTACCTACATATGTATATAAATATAAATATACACACTAAATTCAGCACGCGGAGCGTACATAGGTTAAATAGAATGTATACGTAAAACTACATACTGGGATGCTGAATGCAGAGGGGGCGAAGATCGTTGTCATCATTTCGATGAAATTCAGCCGCAGAGCATTATAAAGATAGCGCCGCTCTTTAATTCTATATATCCGGAGAACAATTGAGTCCGCTTAGTAAACACATGATTAACACAAGGTTGCGCTCGCCGTCACGAGAAAAGAAAAACCCTCGTGTTTTTCAGTTCTAGTTTTAGTGATGAAGAAATAGTGCGTGAATGTAGAAAAAAAAACGTAGAGAAAAGCAAATATTAAAACAGGTATATGTTTATAATATACATATCAAATTAACATAATAGGTATCAGTATTTGAGACAAAATATTAATTAGAAAAGTGTCGAACTAAAATAAAAAATAAAAAAAATAAATAAATAAAATAAAAAAAAACGTTATATACATATACCTATATACATATATATGTATATATATTCGCAAACGTCAAGCTGTATAGTTGTGTTTTCTTTGTGCTACTGATTTTTATATTGAAATTTCATTATTTCTTTGTATATATTAATAATTTAGTGATAAAAGTTTTGGAGATTTATCTGTGCGCATTTAAAGCTAAGTACAATATATGTTGAGCATTTTTTGCATTGATTTTATACACTTTAATTTAGTTTTCATTTGCCGAGTCATTAGTTGATTTGCATTGTTATTGTTTCTTATTTACATTGTTTTTGCTTCTTTTTTCGCTTTAAACTTTGTGTATTTGTTAAAGTTTGCGCGCATTTTCTTTTCTCTTTTTGATTGTCATTCTTTAAACAGCTGTTTGCGTCTAGTTTTTTAGGTGTCTATTACTGTGCATCTAAAACTGTTCGTTGCATAAATAGCTCTCAAACGTTAAATAATTATAAAACTTGCCCTACCTTGCAAACTGCTTTCTTCTTTGATTTATTAATACAATTTTAGTTTTTACTCATATTGAATTTTACTGTTTCAATTATGTCTTGCATTTTTGACAACTGCAAAAATAAAAGCGATAATGAGCAACGCTCTGTTGCATGCTGGTTGTGCGATGGCATTGCTCATATAAAATGTGCCGGATTGACTGGTAGAGTCCTAGACTTAGTAAATGAAGGAAGAGGTATTCGTTGGTCTTGTTTAAAATGCAGATCAACTGAGGTTGAACTTTTCCAATTTTTTAGAGAAACCAGAAATGGATTTGTTGAAATGGGCAAAGACCTTCGGGCACTTAATGATAAATTTAAACGTTATGAAAACGTGTTTAAATCATTTAAGTGCCTAGATAAACAAACTTCGCAACCTGTAAGAGAGAGCAAACGCAAACGAACACACAGTCCACCCAAGGAAAGTATTGTGGCTCCTCTTACATTACATCAAAAAAATATTTTGCCTCAACCCCAACAAATTGAGCTAATTAATCTTTTGTCTCCTGTCCCTCCGCCTCAGGGCCCGTCTTCTTCAACTTCATCAAGAGCTATCTGCACTCGCGCTTCTTCCTCTAATAAAAGCAATTCTGATCATGAGAATTTACAGGCATCTTCATCAGAGGTGGGTCCATCACCGCCTCAATCGCTTCCACCATCCCAATCTGCTCCTATTGTTGCAAAAACTGTAGCACCATTGGATGAGGCTGACTGCTCTGCAAAGAAGCTGGTTGTGGTTCCTTTGAGAAAATCAATTTTTGTTTCTAGATTTGCTAGGGACACTTCTTCTGATGATATAGAGTTTTACATTTCATCAAAAATTAAGACTTGTAACTTAGCAATCCGAAAATTTAACTTTAAATACGAACGTAACGTATCATCTTTTAAAATTGATGTGGCACCTGAAGTTTTTGATACTTTGCTTAACAATTCTTTTTGGCCAACCGGGGCATTTGTTCGCGAATTTGAATACAAGCCACATAAAAATAAAAATAAAATAAATAACTTAGCTTCAATTCCTAATCGTGACACTGAGCCAAAAAACTAATTTTAAATTCTACTTTAAGTATTTTCTACCAAAACGTTAGAGGTTTAAATACTAAATTGAACGATTTATATTTAAAAGGCTTAGACTGTGACTATAACGTAATTTGCTTTACTGAAACTTGGCTTAAACCACATATTTTTAATTCAGAGATCCTTCCTAATCAATATCAAATTTATAGAAATGACCGTAAGGACAGAATCGGTGGGGGTGTTCTTTTTGCAGTTCATTCTTCAATACCATCCGAAGATGTTAATATCCCCCTCATCGAGTCAATCGAATTTAAAGCCATACGAGTTATGGTAGGAAATGGTTTCTTTTATTTAGCTGCTTGCTACATCCCTCCTAACTCTGACTTATCGGTTTATTCTCAACATATTGCGTCACTTAGATCTTTAAGTTCAATGATTACTGCACATGACTCGATAATTGTACTTGGTGACTTCAATATGCCAGGCATATCATGGACTCTTATAGAGGACGTTATCGTTCCAATATCATCAAAGGATAGATACAATGTGTTCTTAGAAGATATGGCTGAGCTCTGTCTAAATCAGATCAATTTAACTCCAAACAATTTTGGCACCATTCTGGATCTAGTTTTTGTTGATGACGTATCTAAGTCATCTATGAAGATGTGCGAACCCTTGGTTATTCCAGAGGACTCTTATCACCCTGCGATTGTGGTAAATTACGAGGTTATTGGTGATTTTGGAAATAATGTTGATAAATCAAGTAGCTCAAACGCTCGTTTTATTTTCGCGAAAGCCAATTTCAAAAAATTAGATCGAGAATTATCAAAATTATCATGGCCGACGTATAAAGATGATGTTGAACGTTGCGTCCAGCATTTTAATGACACTATATTTAGCTTATTTCAAAAGTTTGTACCAAAACGGGTTTGCGTACAAAAGGAGCAATCACAACCTTGGTTTACTAAAGAACTAAAAAATTTAAAAAATAAGAAGTCGCGATCGTTTAAATTGTACAAAAAAACTGGTTTGCACACTAACTATATTAAATACTCAGTTATCCGACACGCTTATTTTGAATTAAATAAAAAATGCTACAGATCTTATTTGTGCAAAGTTAAAAGGAATCTAATAAAAAACCCTGAATCATTTTATGACTTCGTTAACTCTAGGCGCAGAGTGACTAGTTTTCCGTCTGCTATGAAATATCAAAATACCGTTTCTTGCGACTCCCAAGCAATTTCCAACATGTTTGCCCAATTCTTCAGGTCAAATTACTCCATTAACTCTCCTCTGAGCAAACCTTATCCATATAAACTCTGTTCCCTCACCTCTGCTATTATTCCGCAGATATCTTCCGAGGAAGTATTTTATTATTTGAGTAACTTAAAAGAATCATTTAAGGCTGGCCCCGATTCGATCCCGACGTGTTTCCTCATAAACTGTGCTAAACATATTTATGTGCCCTTAACTAATTTATTTAATCTTTCTCTTAAGCTTGGGATTTTCCCTTCAGCTTGGAAAGAATCATTCATTATACCCCTTTATAAGACCGGGAGTAGGTCCTTTATAGAAAATTACCGCGGTATAGCTAAGCTTTCTGCTATTCCTAAATTATTCGAAGCTATTGTTGTTGACCATTTAACGTATTCCATATCCTCTACAATTTCTAGCACACAACATGGGTTCTCTAAGGCTAAATCTACCGTTACAAACTTGCTTGAGTTCACAACTCATGTTTCAAATGGATTCAGAGAATTTATGCACACTGATGTTATATACACTGATTTTAGTAAAGCATTCGACAGAGTAAGTCACTCTTTACTGATCCATAAACTCGATCTCCTTGGTTTTCAACCTAATCTCCTTCGTTGGATGGGTTCTTACCTCATTGACAGAACACAACGAGTTCTTTTTAAAAATAGTTCCTCAAACATTATTCATGTTTCTTCAGGGGTCCCGCAAGGAAGTCACCTTGGTCCGATTCTGTTTTTACTTTTTATAAATGACTTACCTTCTGTAATAAATTATTCAAAAATTTTATTGTATGCTGATGATGTAAAGCTTTTTAGATCGTATCATTCTGTTGAGGAAAGGTCCTTACTACAAGCGGATTTAAATAGCATGACTAACTGGTGTGAAATAAATTACATGCCACTAAACCTTAAAAAATGTAAAGTAATGTGCTTTTCTCGCAGAGCAGTTCAACCAGCATCATATGAAATAGGTAACCATAACCTCGAACAAGGGTTTAACTTTGTTGATCTTGGAATTACAATGGATCCGAAATTTAATTTTAATCTTCACATCAATGTTACAGTTAACAAAGCCAAGGGTGTTTTTGCATTTGTAAAACGGTGGTCAAAAGAATTCAATGACCCTTACATCACGAAGGCTCTGTTCACAACGTTAGTGAGGCCCATACTGGAATATGGATCTGTTGTTTGGAACCCGCGCTATCAAGTTCATTCCGACAGAATAGAGTCCATTCAAAAACAATTTCTGCTTTTTGCTTTAAGGAATTTTCGTTGGGATTCTCAGTACAACCTGCCGCCATATAAAAGTCGTTTAAAACTCATTAATCTTCCTACACTTGCTAGTCGTAGAGAAATGCTAGGCATTGTATTTTTGGTCAAGTTACTGACAGGCTTGATCTCTAGCCCATCTCTTCTTAGCGAAATAAAACTTAACGTTCCCTCCAGAATTTCAAGACATTTCCGGCCTCTCTTTCTGAAGCCATGTAAAAGTAATTTTGAGTTAAATGAGCCACTCCGTAGTTTGTGTCAGGATTTTAACACTCACTCCGGTTCTTTTGATATTTCAGACTCACTTTTTTACATAAAGAAAACTATACTCAATCCTCTCAATAATTAATACATACATACATATATGTACATACATATATTACTATTCGATCAGCTGATGAGCATTTGTTCTGTAGCTGAACAGTTTTAGATCTCGACACTTAACAAACCTCTGCCTTTCATGACTCGGCGCAATATATATGAAAAAACAAAAATTTTTTTTTTTTATATATCCGTGCGTCATGCGGATGCGCCCCTCGCGTCGGTCGGGCGGGTATGGAGGGATACAACCGTTGGGATTATTATTATTATTATTATATAATGTAGTAAGGCGTAATTGAATAACCAGGCAAACACACCAATAAAGAAGAGGTTTTCCTCCAAGAACAAAGAATAAAAAAAAAAAAAAAAACCAGAAAATTGTAATTACAACCATGTGTTAAGAAAATTTTTAGGTTAGGAAGAAATGTGTTAAAAGAAAAACGGAGTAAGAAGTTTATTAAGTAAGATATGGAAACATAATGTAAGAATACGAGAAAAAGGGAAGAAAAGTGGTATGTGCGAGAAAGAGAAAGAGGGGGAGAGCAGAAGTAAGTTCGCAAAAAAAAAAAAACCCAATGAACCGTATAGATATGCTTATATAAATATACTTACGTATATATATATATATGTATAGTTATATATATGAAGAGCGTGGCATATACGACAGTTTACATATGTCAAGGCAACCTGCAGCGACGCAACGAAGGCCTTCGGAGCAGCGCATACGGATGCATGTAAGTACCGCCTAAATTCTTATTGCCAATTTTTGTGTCAATACGTGTACTAGTTTATGTACGTATGCGCAATTGTAAGGTCTACCTATACGTACGTCTATTGCGTGTATGTGCATACGTTTTAAACTTATTTCGTTCTTGATTTTTTTCTTTGATATTTCGCATTTATTATTATTTTTCTATTTTTTTTCCCGCGAGAATAAGATTCAATCTGTCTGTTCATACGCGAAGTAATTTCTCACAGTAATTCGCCAGTAAAGAATTTCTCTATATTTTAGATGAAATTTAAAAGATTTTTACTCCGTTTCTCGTTAGTAATTAAGGTTTAAGTACCACTAAAAATTTATTAAAGGAAAATCTTTGTAATAGAACCGTGTTAAAGTGAAAGCGTTTTATATAATATACTTTTTTTTTATTATTCATATAATTTTTAAGACAAAATTGTTAGTTTTTTTTTTGAATTATCCTTATATTAAATAAAAGTTAAGTATGAGATTGTAAACCCAAAATTTTGGTTTGAAAACTGAAGGATTGTTGGTGGGTAAAGTGGGGTTTCA
The DNA here is from genome assembly GCA_963971545.1 of Philophylla caesio. Classification (NCBI taxonomy): domain Eukaryota; kingdom Metazoa; phylum Arthropoda; class Insecta; order Diptera; family Tephritidae; genus Philophylla; species Philophylla caesio. The sequence goes on along the minus strand of OZ020606.1, from coordinate 42,892,728 downwards.
GCAACAACAATGAAACCAAAGGTAGCGCGGGCTTGGAGCAGTTAAACTTTTCAAGCTGGCTGCTAAGCAGTTTTTGGAATCTTACGGGTTGGGTACATCTTAGAGGGCAGGGAAAGGCAGTGCGTCGGTTCACTAGTTCTTCCGATAGATTTTCCCCGTGTGCAACTTTAGTTATCTTGTGTGTTCGTTTGGATGTCCGCCTTTTCCGGTTCACTCCCTATTGTTATGAAGCCGAACTCCCCCATGACTGAAGCAGCTGGTATGCTAATGCACACAGATAGCGATAAGGAGGAGTTAATAGACCGGAAGCCGATTAAAGGTAAGCATGCACTGGTGAGTGTGGATATCGGCAGCTGTGTTCAAAAGGACATAACAAGCTCACACAAGGTGTTCCTTATTTAGAAATTAATGATAGTTATGGTAAACATATAAAAATAGTAATCAAAATAAAATTATACCTATTATTAATGCCTACCTTACGTTCTGGAATTTTTAGAGTATTTTTTTAGTTTTCAGAACACCTAAATACATAGAAATCAGTTGGAAATATCCAGACAGCATATTTGTTGTAGATCTGTGCTATTAACAAGTCACAAGGGCAAGTTTTCAGTACCATTCAGGTATATTTATTTATAGTTATATTTAAAGTTCTCGATTGGATTATGACATTTTTATTATTTTGGAGACATGGCTTAATGCTAATTTTCTGGATGAAGAATTTTTCGACTCCAAATTATTTAGTGTGTACCGAAAGGATAGAGATGCGGCAAAGACTGGGTGTGTAAGAGGTGGTGGAGTTCAAGCAAGCAACGGCAAACCTCCGAGGGTATTTCTGCCATGAAAAAGCTTCTCATTAAATGCATCTGCCGTTCGGAGTCGGTACAAAACTGTAGGTCCCTCCATTTGTGGTATAATATAAAGACGCACACTACAAATAGTAGGAGAAGCTCGGCCAAACACTGAGCTATATACATAGTGTACGCGCCAAAATTATATTATTATATATGCTCCAATAAGTTAGGAGATAATCATTTATGTATTTTGGGCGATTTTAACCTATGTAATGTAAGGGTCTTTTTAAAATTTTGGTCTTTTTTCATTAAATATTTCTACAAATCATGAGTCGTATTTCCTCCATAGCATTATTAGTTTAAACTTACTGCAAATTAATAATTATGTTAATAAATTGAATAGAATTCTCGACCTTGTCTTTATAAGTGATAGCATTAATTGTATCATTGAGGAATGCCACTTTCCTTTATCTCTCCCCGATAAACATCATGTGCCTTTAGTTCTAAGATTTGACTTTTATAATTTTTTAAACTCGTCAACCACTGAAATAATAAGTTTTAAGTATTCGGTTTGTGACTTCTCAATATTACATAGTTTAATTTCGAAAATTGAATGGGAAACAATTTTAGTTTGCTCCGACGTTACTAGTTCTTACTCTATTTTTAAATCTTTGTTATTAGGGATTTGCATTAATAACATTCCTTACATTACGAAAAACCACAGAAACTTCCATGGTACAATTTTAGATTAAAGAAAATAAAGAATCTGAAGAATAAGTGTTTTTAAAAGTTTAAGGCAACTGGAAGTCAGGTCTTTTTAGCTAACTATCTAAATTACCAAAGCAATTTAATTGTTTAGAAAAATTTCTTTACATAAGTTATATTCTTGATGTTGAATCAAATATTAAATCTAATCCGAAGTCTTTTTGGAATTACATTAAAGCGGAAAAAAGTAGTTCCGGTATATCCTCCGCGCTTTTTTTCGAAGACAAATATGCCCACTCTCCTGCAGATATTGCAAATCTTTTTGCAGAATTTTTCGGATCAAACTTTACTCGGGATGAATGCACGTTCTCACCTGATTTTAACACTGATGCAAAGTCATCTTTTTGTTTTGGATATCTAAGTCTATCATCTGATGACGTGGGCAGAGGTATTTTCAATCTAAAACCGTCTGCAAAAACAGATCTTGATGGATTTTCAGCTGTGGTTTTTAAAAACTGTCCTGCCTTAGTTACCCCCTTAAAAATTATTTTCAATATGTCTTTGTCTTCTAGCATTTTCTTAGATGATTGGAAAGTAACTTATATTAAGCCTCTTTTCAAAAGAGGGAACAAAAGTGATGTTTGCAACTATAGGCCAATATTAAAGTTATCTTCAGTTTCTAAACTCTGTAACACTATAGTAGCTGCAAAACTAAACTTTGTAACCAAGAGCTTGATTTCGCCGAATCAACATGGTTTTGTTGCAAATCGATATACGGTTACTAATCTAGCAGTGCTTAGCGAATATTGCATAGGATCTTTTTCAGATGGGTTTCAAGTGGACTGCATTTACACAGATTTCTCTAAGGCTTTTGACAAGGTTTCCCATCTGATTTTAATATAAAAGTTAGCCAATTTGCGGTTTCATTCATTTTTTTTGCCATGGATAAAATCATATTTAAGTAATAGATGTTGTGTTGTCACAATTGAAGGTGCATCTTCTGAACCTTTTATTGCTTCTTCTGGCGTCCTCCAAGGGAGTATATTAGGGCCTTTGCTCTTTATCTTATTTATCAATGACATAAGTACCTGTTTTTCTTTTGCTAAATATTTGCTTTATGCTGACGATCTGAAAGCCTTTTCTGGTGTAAGAAGCCCCGAGGATGCGTATCGGCTTCAAGCTGACATAGATAACCTATATTTTTGGTGCAATAAAAATCGTCTTGCTCTGAATATTAAAAAATGTTTTAAAGTTACGTTTGCAAAAAATTCACAAGATTCTGTCCATGAATTATAAAATATCTAATTTCGTTTTAGAGTCAGTATCCGAAAGATCTTGGAGTTATCTTCTAATCAAATTTTTCTTTTAGCAGTCGCATTTCTCACATAGTAGCGAAATCTTACGCAATGCTGGGCTTCGTAAGGCTACATTTTGCTGGCCCCTTCACGCTTAAATTATTATTTACATCTTTTGTTCGTTCAAAACTGGAATATGCCGTAATCATTTGGAAACTTTCTAGTAAAAATTTGATCAATATGATTGAACGTGTTCAAAAGGTTTTTTTGAAGTTTGCACTTGTACACAAAATTTTTCAGATCCTTTGCCATCATATAGCTCACGCTTACTTTTAATAAGTCTTAAATCATTAGAAGCTTGAAGATCTGTACTTTCCTTGTATTTTACTTTTAATGTAATTAAAGGATATGTTGATTGTCCTGCTCTTTTGAAAAAAGTTAATTTTAATATTCCTCAACGAAATCTGCGAATTTTTTTGCCATTTGAAAGGGACAGTTACAAAACTGACTACGCTAGTAACGCACCTGTTGCTCGCACTTTGAATGATCTAAATATTATTTCACACAATGTATCAATTGATTTTTCTCTATCAATAAATTATTTAAAAAATTTGTTGAATTCAATATTCTAGATGTTATCTTTACATGAACCATGTAATTAGTCTGTAAGGAATTTGTGTTTTCAATAGACTAAAATAAATAAATAAATATATCGCGCTGTCGCGATATGGTGCCCCAAAAAATCAAACATTAATATTTCTAGGAAAGGGAAACCTTGTGGAATGTTTTGTTTTTTACTCTTAATCAACAAAATAATTTTTTTTTTGGTATTCGAATTTAACTTTTTTTTATTTTCAATAATTTTAAAAAACCACTTTTATATCAAAGAAGAACCATATCATTCGTATACATACATATGTATGTATGAATTTACTTTACTTTAATTTTAATTAAGTTATGCAGTAAAAGAGATGGAAGAGAGAGAGAGAGTGCATGCCACAAACGATATAGGCACATGCACACACACAAAGAATGCTACGCTGTGGTTGCGTTTGGCGAATGAAAAACCTTATGCATGCAATATATTTGGTTTTTCAAAAACTTCAACCCGAAAGAAGAGGCGTTTGATTAATATTAAACAAATAAGTATGCCACTCACGAGCCCAGGGCAAATGCTTTATTTAAAAAAAAAGTTTATAAAAATCGCTTCAGAACTTTATGAGATTAGCTGTTACAAACATTTTTCATATACGCGATTTTATATAATTAGTACGTATATACATATGTAGATATAGATACACTAATAAATGTATGTACATTTTTCTTCTAATATTGTAAATGGAAAATTACCGCTGTATTCCGCTTTTGTAACACCGACGTAAAAATTCGTTATTTTTCTCTTTCGCTAACTGGCGCCAGTCGGAAATAGCAAGGATACCTAAGTCCTTTACCGCCTGTTCTTTCCAACGCAGAGGAGGCCTTCCTTTTCTTCTGCTACCACCGGCGGATACCGCGTCGAATACATTCAGAGCTGAAGCGCTTTCATCCAACGACATGATCTCGCCAGCGAAGCCGCTGGATCTTCTACGGTATTCGCGATCGCAAAGGCACAATTGCCTTTATCTGTTTCGGATAATCTTTCTCTCGAACACTCCTAGAGCCTTCTCGTCAGATATCTTCATCGTCCATGCTTCTGCGCCATACAATAGGACAGTCATTATTAAAGACCTATAGTGCGTGATATTTGTCCGTCGAGAGAGGACTTTAATCCTCAGTTGCATACTCAGTCCGAAGTAGCACTTGTTGGCAAGAGCGATCCTCCTTTGGATTTCGAGGCTGACATTATTATCGATGTTAATGCTGGTTCCTAAGTTAACGAACTCCTCTACTTTTTCAAAGTTATAACTGTCAACAGTGATGTTTGACCCCAGTCGTGAATGTGCCTATTGTCTATTTGGTGACAGGAGATACATCGTCTTGCCCTCGTTCACCTCCAGACCCATTCGTTGTGCTTCTCTATCCAGTTTGGAGAAGGCAGAACTAACTGCGCTGTTGTCAAGGCCGATGATGTCAATGTCATCGGCGTGCGCCAGGAGCTGCACACGCTTATAAAAGATGGTGCCTGGCCGATTTAGTTCTGCGGCTCGAATTATCTTCTCCAGTATCAGGTCAAAAAAGTCACACGACAAAGAGTCACCCTCTCTGAAACGGCTCGGAGAGGTCCTTCGCAATCCTGACAGAGCTGGTGGTGTTGCTCAACGTCAGTTTACATAGCCGTATAAGTTTTGCGGGAATACCAAACTCAGACAGGAAACTTCTTCTCGTGCTGTCGAAAGCGGCTTTGAGTCGACAAAAAGGTGGTGCGTGTCGATTCTTCTTTCTTGCGTCTTTTCCAAGGTCGTATTGTGAATATCTGGTCGAAAGTATATTTACCAGGTCTAAACCCACACTGATAACGTCCCATCAGTTCATTGACCGCGGGCTTAAGTATTTCACACAATACGCTCGACAGCACCTTATATGCGATGTTAAGAAGGCTGATACCGCGATAGTTGGCGCGAACTGCAGTATCACCCTTCTTGTGGGTTGGGCAAAGTACACTTACGTTCCAATCAGTAGGCATGCATTCGTCCGTAAAAAGCAAGAGAAGTGGTTCGATTGCTCTGAAATATCGCTGTGTTGATTTGTACTCTCATAGAGCAAGAGACGTCGAGCTTTCCTTGTGTCCATTTCCGCACGCTTTTTGACGCAGAGAGGTGCGTACATATCTTGACTACGACAAGATAATGGTTCGAGTCGATGTTGGCTCCTCGGATCGTGCACATATCTAGGACACTGGAAGCGTGCCTTCCGTCTATCACAACATGGTCGATGTGGTTTTGTGTTTTACCATCTGGAGACAGCCACGTAGCCTGATGTATATTCCTATGCTGAAACCTGGAACTACAGACTACCATGTTTTGGGCCCCGGCGAAGTCGAGACAAGCCCCGGCTTGCAGCTGCACCTCCTGGTGAACAGACACTGCGGGCTTTACTGTACACCATTGCGGTTTAAACTGAGGCCTTGTTTTCTCCTTTAAATTTAAGCCATCGTTTTAAGTTGTGAAAACTTAAGTTTTCTTAAATGTTATTGAGTAATTGTCATCGGTGCAAATCTACCCGTCGTTAAATCGATCGTCTTAGTTAATTGTATTACATACAACTGCTTTCTTTGAGTTTACCGTGCGTTTTGATAAGATCGTGGAATCCGATTCGATTACTTTTTTAATATAAAAAAGGAGCACATATTAGCACACAGGTGTTAGAGGGTATTAGAAGGTATTTTGGACATATTTTATTATAGTTGTCACTAACAGATGTAAGAAAAAACTGCATTATAACTTCTGGCCTTAGTTCGATGAAAGTTCTCTCTGATATGATTTATTGACCCTTGAAGTTCAAGATGCTATTAATATGATCATGACCTATAAATGGGGTGGTGAGAGCAGCGGTAGCCAAAAAAAAATACAAACAAAAATTGGAAAATGATTCGCATTTAACTTCATTAGTACCTTAATGGATAAACTATGACCAAAGTAGTGCAACTAAAATAATTTCACAAAGCGTACGCTTTGAGAATCTCTTAATGTAGGAGGAAGATATACTCCTAAGTACAGATGTTAGAGTTGCACAGACAAATATTCATCACGCCAGGGCGGCCCCAGCTGCCATTGGAAAAATGGTTGCTTGCAAAGACTTGAGTTTGGCTCTAATCCAGGAGCCATGGTGCGTCAAGGGTGCTATTCGAGGCCTATCTGGATCAAAGGCTTGGACAATTTGGGATACCAAATCGTATGTCCCAAGCACTTGCATTTTAATAAAGAAAAACATTAATTATTTTTGTCTTTCAGAATATATGACTAGAGATCTCACACCCATTATGATCAAGTATGAGGATGGGGCTCAAAGAGACCTGAGCATCGGCTTACTTCCCAGGCGATAATAACACCATCCTGGTAGAGGTCTTCAATTTAACACAATGCTGCTCATCGACCGGACTACCACTCTTAGTGGGTTGTGATACCAATGGCCACAACGTCATATGGACAGTAGAGACACGAACAAAATAGGTAATTCAGTCTTAGATTTCCTTCTATTTCTTAACTTAGATATTTTGAACAAAGGCAATACACCTACGTTAAGTTTCAAATGAATCTTTTCTGTCAGATCATAATATAATTGTGTTTGACATTGAAGGAGTAACCTTAGAGAGCAGAAATCCCAGGCACACTCACTGGAAAAAAAATGTTAATTCAATCGACGCACAGTTATCCTCCTCAAATACGACTGGGGTATATAAATGGAATGGAATCTTATAATTTTTTTTGTCCATTAAGGAAAGGGGGAAAAAACAGAGGTTCCTGGTGGAGCTCCGGTCTAGCCCACAGGCGAGCCATTGTGCGTAGGGTATTTAATATAACATTGCTTAGCGTACTGGAGACTGGGAGGAATATAGAAAAGAGTTGACGATCTACAACAAAGAGATCAGAAAATCTAAAAGGGTATTTTTAGATTCTTTTTTGCAAACATCAGGTCGACTCCTTAAATTGCAGGACTTCACAAAGCTCTTGCGAGAGACATGGTTGACTTGAACCTGAAACTGAAATCAGAAGACAGGATTTATGTAGCCAAAGAAGAGGAACGCACTCTTTTACTGCTGCGCACACACTCTCCTGAATGTTTAGACCAGTGTTCAACATCTCCACAGATGACTGATTCTCATCAGCGAGCAAATAAAGTTGGTTGGTAATTAGCCAAGAGCGTAATCAGCGCAGAAAGGCATAAGTGGGCAATTAACACCTTTCAGCCATATTAATCACCGGGTGTATATAGGATTTTTCCAATCCTTCTTCAAGAGGCCTCTGATTTGGTAATCCGACACCTGGTAAATGTCGCCAGGGCAAGCCTTTCTTTTGGGTATATACCGGAAGCATGGCGTACGGCCAAGGTGGTATTCATACCGAAAATAGGCAAAAGGGATATGAAAGCTCCAGGTATTTTCGACCTATTAGTTTAATATCCTTTGTTTTAAAGGCAATGGAAAAAGTAATAAACGTGCATCTCTTTGATAATGCCTTGAAGAAATTCCCGTTACATCCATATCAGTATGCATATATGGCGGTCAAATCACTACAAGCTACGGAGCTGTTCGGACGTGTTTTTGTCGCTTCTCTCCGTCGCACTAAATTAAATTGTGCCCAAATTGTGATTCAATACGCAAAAATATACTAAACGATAGAGCGAAAATACGCTAATTGCAGTGTATATTTGCACATGCAATATTTCTATTGTGTAAGCAAAAAAAAAAAAAACCTTAAATGAAAAAACAAATAAGTAATAACATTAACAGTGCCTCAGGTAAAACAACAAGTCAAAGCCGCGCGCAACAACAACAACAGCAAGACGAATGTCGCCTTTCCGCAATACAAAGAAGTAATGCGTACTTCCGCATTGATCCTTCGGAGACAAAAAAAGATTAGGTGATACGGAAAGAGCTTGCTCGCTATCGTCCGCGATGTCGTGCTCTCCCCCAACACAATCGTTCAGCGCTCAGTGCGCGTCCCCCGCTACAATTCTCCAGCCAAACGACACAAAGTAGATTTTCGCACCAACAAGTACAGTGACCTCACTCACCACAACGGTGCCTGTTTAGGCCAACAGCCTAATTTCCTTCTCATTTAATCGACATACATGCCACCCTGTTCCCTTTTCAATACGATTGTCAGCACATAACGGTGATCATTCGTTGCTCCCTCCAATCAACTGTTTTCTTCGTTAAAAAATGACTTAGCGAATAAAACGAGGGTTGGCGGACTTAATATAAAACAGTAGTTTGTTCATTCCATTTTTGCTTTTCACGAGGATTGGATGACACAGCGTCTGCTATAATTAGTGTAAGTAAAAACAAAACATAACTTGTTATAACATCCATTTAAAGACTTCCATTGAAATACATAATTATTGATCCACTAATAAATTTCTTTTAATTCCTTTTCTTTCCACACAACTGACCACGAGACCATTTGCATAGATATTGTGTTGTCACAATTGAAGGTGCATCTTCTGAACCTTTTATTGCTTCTTCTGGCGTCCTCCAAGGGAGTATATTAGGGCCTTTGCTCTTTATCTTATTTATCAATGACATAAGTACCTGTTTTTCTTTTGCTAAATATTTGCTTTATGCTGACGATCTGAAAGCCTTTTCTGGTGTAAGAAGCCCCGAGGATGCGTATCGGCTTCAAGCTGACATAGATAACCTATATTTTTGGTGCAATAAAAATCGTCTTGCTCTGAATATTAAAAAATGTTTTAAAGTTACGTTTGCAAAAAATTCACAAGATTCTGTCCATGAATTATAAAATATCTAATTTTGTTTTAGAGTCAGTATCCGAAAGATCTTGGAGTTATCTTCTAATCAAATTTTTCTTTTAGCAGTCGCATTTCTCACATAGTAGCGAAATCTTACGCAATGCTGGGCTTCGTAAGGCTACATTTTGCTGGCCCCTTCACGCTTAAATTATTATTTACATCTTTTGTTCGTTCAAAACTGGAATATGCCGTAATCATTTGGAAACTTTCTAGTAAAAATTTGATCAATATGATTGAACGTGTTCAAAAGGTTTTTTTGAAGTTTGCACTTGTACACAAAATTTTTCAGATCCTTTGCCATCATATAGCTCACGCTTACTTTTAATAAGTCTTAAATCATTAGAAGCTTGAAGATCTGTACTTTCCTTGTATTTTACTTTTAATGTAATTAAAGGATATGTTGATTGTCCTGCTCTTTTGAAAAAAGTTAATTTTAATATTCCTCAACGAAATCTGCGAATTTTTTTGCCATTTGAAAGGGACAGTTACAAAACTGACTACGCTAGTAACGCACCTGTTGCTCGCACTTTGAATGATCTAAATATTATTTCACACAATGTATCAATTGATTTTTCTCTATCAATAAATTATTTAAAAAATTTGTTGAATTCAATATTCTAGATGTTATCTTTACATGAACCATGTAATTAGTCTGTAAGGAATATGTGTTTTCAATAGACTAAAATAAATAAATAAATATATCGCGCTGTCGCGATATGGTGCCCCAAAAAATCAAACATTAATATTTCTAGGAAAGGGAAACCTTGTGGAATGTTTTGTTTTTTACTCTTAATCAACAAAATAATTTTTTTTTTGGTATTCGAATTTAACTTTTTTTATTTTCAATAATTTTAAAAAACCACTTTTATATCAAAGAAGAACCATATCATTCGTATACATACATATGTATGTATGAATTTACTTTACTTTAATTTTAATTAAGTTATGCAGTAAAAGAGATGGAAGAGAGAGAGAGAGTGCATGCCACAAACGATATAGGCACATGCACACACACAAAGAATGCTACGCTGTGGTTGCGTTTGGCGAATGAAAAACCTTATGCATGCAATATATTTGGTTTTTCAAAAACTTCAACCCGAAAGAAGAGGCGTTTGATTAATATTAAACAAATAAGTATGCCACTCACGAGCCCAGGGCAAATGCTTTATTTAAAAAAAAAGTTTATAAAAATCGCTTCAGAACTTTATGAGATTAGCTGTTACAAACATTTTTCATATACGCGATTTTATATAATTAGTACGTATATACATATGTAGATATAGATACACTAATAAATGTATGTACATTTTTCTTCTAATATTGTAAATGGAAAATTACCGCTGTATTCCGCTTTTGTAACACCGACGTAAAAATTCGTTATTTTTCTCTTTCGCTAACTGGCGCCAGTCGGAAATAGCAAGGATACCTAAGTCCTTTACCGCCTGTTCTTTCCAACGCAGAGGAGGCCTTCCTTTTCTTCTGCTACCACCGGCGGATACCGCGTCGAATACTTTCAGAGCTGAAGCGCTTTCATCCAACGACATGATCTCGCCAGCGAAGCCGCTGGATCTTCTACGGTATTCGCGATCGCAAAGGCACAATTGCCTTTATCTGTTTCGGATAATCTTTCTCTCGAACACTCCTAGAGCCTTCTCGTCAGATATCTTCATCGTCCATGCTTCTGCGCCATACAATAGGACAGTCATTATTAAAGACCTATAGTGCGTGATATTTGTCCGTCGAGAGAGGACTTTAATCCTCAGTTGCATACTCAGTCCGAAGTAGCACTTGTTGGCAAGAGCGATCCTCCTTTGGATTTCGAGGCTGACATTATTATCGATGTTAATGCTGGTTCCTAAGTTAACGAACTCCTCTACTTTTTCAAAGTTATAACTGTCAACAGTGATGTTTGACCCCAGTCGTGAATGTGCCTATTGTCTATTTGGTGACAGGAGATACATCGTCTTGCCCTCGTTCACCTCCAGACCCATTCGTTGTGCTTCTCTATCCAGTTTGGAGAAGGCAGAACTAACTGCGCTGTTGTCAAGGCCGATGATGTCAATGTCATCGGCGTGCGCCAGGAGCTGCACACGCTTATAAAAGATGGTGCCTGGCCGATTTAGTTCTGCGGCTCGAATTATCTTCTCCAGTATCAGGTCAAAAAAGTCACACGACAAAGAGTCACCCTCTCTGAAACGGCTCGGAGAGGTCCTTCGCAATCCTGACAGAGCTGGTGGTGTTGCTCAACGTCAGTTTACATAGCCGTATAAGTTTTGCGGGAATACCAAACTCAGACAGGAAACTTCTTCTCGTGCTGTCGAAAGCGGCTTTGAGTCGACAAAAAGGTGGTGCGTGTCGATTCTTCTTTCTTGCGTCTTTTCCAAGGTCGTATTGTGAATATCTGGTCGAAAGTATATTTACCAGGTCTAAACCCACACTGATAACGTCCCATCAGTTCATTGACCGCGGGCTTAAGTATTTCACACAATACGCTCGACAGCACCTTATATGCGATGTTAAGAAGGCTGATACCGCGATAGTTGGCGCGAACTGCAGTATCACCCTTCTTGTGGGTTGGGCAAAGTACACTTACGTTCCAATCAGTAGGCATGCATTCGTCCGTAAAAAGCAAGAGAAGTGGTTCGATTGCTCTGAAATATCGCTGTGTTGATTTGTACTCTCATAGAGCAAGAGACGTCGAGCTTTCCTTGTGTCCATTTCCGCACGCTTTTTGACGCAGAGAGGTGCGTACATATCTTGACTACGACAAGATAATGGTTCGAGTCGATGTTGGCTCCTCGGATCGTGCACATATCTAGGACACTGGAAGCGTGCCTTCCGTCTATCACAACATGGTCGATGTGGTTTTGTGTTTTACCATCTGGAGACAGCCACGTAGCCTGATGTATATTCCTATGCTGAAACCTGGAACTACAGACTACCATGTTTTGGGCCCCGGCGAAGTCGAGACAAGCCCCGGCTTGCAGCTGCACCTCCTGGTGAACAGACACTGCGGGCTTTACTGTACACCATTGCGGTTTAAACTGAGGCCTTGTTTTCTCCTTTAAATTTAAGCCATCGTTTTAAGTTGTGAAAACTTAAGTTTTCTTAAATGTTATTGAGTAATTGTCATCGGTGCAAATCTACCCGTCGTTAAATCGATCGTCTTAGTTAATTGTATTACATACAACTGCTTTCTTTGAGTTTACCGTGCGTTTTGATAAGATCGTGGAATCCGATTCGATTACTTTTTTAATATAAAAAAGGAGCACATATTAGCACACAGGTGTTAGAGGGTATTAGAAGGTATTTTGGACATATTTTATTATAGTTGTCACTAACAGATGTAAGAAAAAACTGCATTATAACTTCTGGCCTTAGTTCGATGAAAGTTCTCTCTGATATGATTTATTGACCCTTGAAGTTCAAGATGCTATTAATATGATCATGACCTATAAATGGGGTGGTGAGAGCAGCGGTAGCCAAAAAAAAATACAAACAAAAATTGGAAAATGATTCGCATTTAACTTCATTAGTACCTTAATGGATAAACTATGACCAAAGTAGTGCAACTAAAATAATTTCACAAAGCGTACGCTTTGAGAATCTCTTAATGTAGGAGGAAGATATACTCCTAAGTACAGATGTTAGAGTTGCACAGACAAATATTCATCACGCCAGGGCGGCCCCAGCTGCCATTGGAAAAATGGTTGCTTGCAAAGACTTGAGTTTGGCTCTAATCCAGGAGCCATGGTGCGTCAAGGGTGCTATTCGAGGCCTATCTGGATCAAAGGCTTGGACAATTTGGGATACCAAATCGTATGTCCCAAGCACTTGCATTTTAATAAAGAAAAACATTAATTATTTTTGTCTTTCAGAATATATGACTAGAGATCTCACACCCATTATGATCAAGTATGAGGATGGGGCTCAAAGAGACCTGAGCATCGGCTTACTTCCCAGGCGATAATAACACCATCCTGGTAGAGGTCTTCAATTTAACACAATGCTGCTCATCGACCGGACTACCACTCTTAGTGGGTTGTGATACCAATGGCCACAACGTCATATGGACAGCAGAGACACGAACAAAATAGGTAATTCAGTCTTAGATTTCCTTCTATTTCTTAACTTAGATATTTTGAACAAAGGCAATACACCTACGTTAAGTTTCAAATGAATCTTTTCTGTCAGATCATAATATAATTGTGTTTGACATTGAAGGAGTAACCTTAGAGAGCAGAAATCCCAGGCACACTCACTGGAAAAAAAATGTTAATTCAATCGACGCACAGTTATCCTCCTCAAATACGACTGGGGTATATAAATGGAATGGAATCTTATAATTTTTTTTGTCCATTAAGGAAAGGGGGAAAAAACAGAGGTTCCTGGTGGAGCTCCGGTCTAGCCCACAGGCGAGCCATTGTGCGTAGGGTATTTAATATAACATTGCTTAGCGTACTGGAGACTGGGAGGAATATAGAAAAGAGTTGACGATCTACAACAAAGAGATCAGAAAATCTAAAAGGGTATTTTTAGATTCTTTTTTGCAAACATCAGGTCGACTCCTTAAATTGCAGGACTTCACAAAGCTCTTGCGAGAGACATGGTTGACTTGAACCTGAAACTGAAATCAGAAGACAGGATTTATGTAGCCAAAGAAGAGGAACGCACTGTTTTACTGCTGCGCACACACTCTCCTGAATGTTTAGACCAGTGTTCAACATCTCCACAGATGACTGATTCTCATCAGCGAGCAAATAAAGTTGGTTGGTAATTAGCCAAGAGCGTAATCAGCGCAGAAAGGCATAAGTGGGCAATTTACACCTTTCAGCCATATTAATCACCGGGTGTATATAGGATTTTTCCAATCCTTCTTCAAGAGGCCTCTGATTTGGTAAGCCGACACCTGGTAAAAGTCGCCAGGGCAAGCCTTTCTTTTGGGTATATACCGGAAGCATGGCGTACGGCCAAGGTGGTATTCATACCGAAAATAGGCAAAAGGGATATGAAAGCTCCAGGTATTTTCGACCTATTAGTTTAATATCCTTTGTTTTAAAGGCAATGGAAAAAGTAATAAACGTGCATCTCTTTGATAATGCCTTGAAGAAATTCCCGTTACATCCATATCAGTATGCATATATGGCGGTCAAATCACAACAAGCTACGAAGCTGTTCGGACGTGTTTTTGTCGCTTCTCTCCGTCGCACTAAATTAAATTGTGCCCAAATTGTGATTCAATACGCAAAAATATACTAAACGATAGAGCGAAAATACGCTAATTGCAGTGTATATTTGCACATGCAATATTTCTATTGTGTAAGCAAAAAAAAAAAAAAACCTTAAATGAAAAAACAAATAAGTAATAACATTAACAGTGCCTCAGGTAAAACAACAAGTCAAAGCCGCGCGCAACAACAACAACAGCAAGACGAATGTCGCCTTTCCGCAATACAAAGAAGTAATGCGTACTTCCGCATTGATCCTTCGGAGACAAAAAAATTATTAGGTGATACGGAAAGAGCTTGCTCGCTATCGTCCGCGATGTCGTGCTCTCCCCCAACACAATCGTTCAGCGCTCAGTGCGCGTCCCCCGCTACAATTCTCCAGCCAAACGACACAAAGTAGATTTTCGCACCAACAAGTACAGTGACCTCACTCACCACAACGGTGCCTGTTTAGGCCAACAGCCTAATTTCCTTCTCATTTAATCGACATACATGCCACCCTGTTCCCTTTTCAATACGATTGTCAGCACATAACGGTGATCATTCGTTGCTCCCTCCAATCAACTGTTTTCTTCGTTAAAAAATGACTTAGCGAATAAAACGAGGGTTGGCGGACTTAATATAAAACAGTAGTTTGTTCATTCCATTTTTGCTTTTCACGAGGATTGGATGACACAGCGTCTGCTATAATTAGTGTAAGTAAAAACAAAACATAACTTGTTATAACATCCATTTAAAGACTTCCATTGAAATACATAATTATTGATCCACTAATAAATTTCTTTTAATTCCTTTTCTTTCCACACAACTGACCACGAGACCATTTGCATAGATATTGTGTTGTCACAATTGAAGGTGCATCTTCTGAACCTTTTATTGCTTCTTCTGGCGTCCTCCAAGGGAGTATATTAGGGCCTTTGCTCTTTATCTTATTTATCAATGACATAAGTACCTGTTTTTCTTTTGCTAAATATTTGCTTTATGCTGACGATCTGAAAGCCTTTTCTAGTGTAAGAAGCCCCGAGGATGCGTATCGGCTTCAAGCTGACATAGATAACCTATATTTTTGGTGCAATAAAAATCGTCTTGCTCTGAATATTAAAAAATGTTTTAAAGTTACGTTTGCAAAAAATTCACAAGATTCTGTCCATGAATTATAAAATATCTAATTTTGTTTTAGAGTCAGTATCCGAAAGATCTTGGAGTTATCTTCTAATCAAATTTTTCTTTTAGCAGTCGCATTTCTCACATAGTAGCGAAATCTTACGCAATGCTGGGCTTCGTAAGGCTACATTTTGCTGGCCCCTTCACGCTTAAATTATTATTTACATCTTTTGTTCGTTCAAAACTGGAATATGCCGTAATCATTTGGAAACTTTCTAGTAAAAATTTGATCAATATGATTGAACGTGTTCAAAAGGTTTTTTGAAGTTTGCACTTGTACACAAAATTTTTCAGATCCTTTGCCATCATATAGCTCACGCTTACTTTTAATAAGTCTTAAATCATTAGAAGCTTGAAGATCTGTACTTTCCTTGTATTTTACTTTTAATGTAATTAAAGGATATGTTGATTGTCCTGCTCTTTTGAAAAAAGTTAATTTTAATATTCCTCAACGAAATCTGCGAATTTTTTTGCCATTTGAAAGGGACAGTTACAAAACTGACTACGCTAGTAACGCACCTGTTGCTCGCACTTTTGTTGAATTCAATATTCTAGATGTTATCTTTACATGAACCATGTAATTAGTCTGTAAGGAATTTGTGTTTTCAATAGACTAAAATAAATAAATAAATATATCGCGCTGTCGCGATATGGTGCCCCAAAAAATCAAACATTAATATTTCTAGGAAAGGGAAACCTTGTGGAATGTTTTGTTTTTTACTCTTAATCAACAAAATAATTTTTTTTTTGGTATTCGAATTTAACTTTTTTTTATTTTCAATAATTTTAAAAAACCACTTTTATATCAAAGAAGAACCATATCATTCGTATACATACATATGTATGTATGAATTTACTTTACTTTAATTTTAATTAAGTTATGCAGTAAAAGAGATGGAAGAGAGAGAGAGAGTGCATGCCACAAACGATATAGGCACATGCACACACACAAAGAATGCTACGCTGTGGTTGCGTTTGGCGAATGAAAAACCTTATGCATGCAATATATTTGGTTTTTCAAAAACTTCAACCCGAAAGAAGAGGCGTTTGATTAATATTAAACAAATAAGTATGCCACTCACGAGCCCAGGGCAAATGCTTTATTTAAAAAAAAAGTTTATAAAAATCGCTTCAGAACTTTATGAGATTAGCTGTTACAAACATTTTTCATATACGCGATTTTATATAATTAGTACGTATATATGTAGATATAGATACACTAATAAATGTATGTACATTTTTCTTCTAATATTGTAAATGGAAAATTACCGCTGTATTCCGCTTTTGTAACACCGACGTAAAACATTCGTTATTTTTCTCTTTCGCTAACTGGCGCCAGTCGGAAATAGCAAGGATACCTAAGTCCTTTACCGCCTGTTCTTTCCAACGCAGAGGAGGCCTTCCTTTTCTTCTGCTACCACCGGCGGATACCGCGTCGAATACTTTCAGAGCTGAAGCGCTTTCATCCAACGACATGATCTCGCCAGCGAAGCCGCTGGATCTTCTACGGTATTCGCGATCGCAAAGGCACAATTGCCTTTATCTGTTTCGGATAATCTTTCTCTCGAACACTCCTAGAGCCTTCTCGTCAGATATCTTCATCGTCCATGCTTCTGCGCCATACAATAGGACAGTCATTATTAAAGATCTATAGTGCGTGATATTTGTCCGTCGAGAGAGGACTTTACTCCTCAGTTGCATACTCAGTCCGAAGTAGCACTTGTTGGCAAGAGCGATCCTCCTTTGGATTTCGAGGCTGACATTATTATCGATGTTAATGCTGGTTCCTAAGTTAACGAACTCCTCTACTTTTTCAAAGTTATAACTGTCAACAGTGATGTTTGACCCCAGTCGTGAATGTGCCTATTGTCTATTTGGTGACAGGAGATACATCGTCTTGCCCTCGTTCACCTCCAGACCCATTCGTTGTGCTTCTCTATCCAGTTTGGAGAAGGCAGAACTAACTGCGCTGTTGTCAAGGCCGATGATGTCAATGTCATCGGCGTGCGCCAGGAGCTGCACACGCTTATAAAAGATGGTGCCTGGCCGATTTAGTTCTGCGGCTCGAATTATCTTCTCCAGTATCAGGTCAAAAAAGTCACACGACAAAGAGTCACCCTCTCTGAAACGGCTCGGAGAGGTCCTTCGCAGTCCTGACAGAGCTGGTGGTGTTGCTCAACGTCAGTTTACATAGCCGTATAAGTTTTGCGGGAATACCAAACTCAGACAGGAAACTTCTTCTCGTGCTGTCGAAAGCGGCTTTGAGTCGACAAAAAGGTGGTGCGTGTCGATTCTTCTTTCTTGCGTCTTTTCCAAGGTCGTATTGTGAATATCTGGTCGAAAGTATATTTACCAGGTCTAAACCCACACTGATAACGTCCCATCAGTTCATTGACCGCGGGCTTAAGTATTTCACACAATACGCTCGACAGCACCTTATATGCGATGTTAAGAAGGCTGATACCGCGATAGTTGGCGCGAACTGCAGTATCACCCTTCTTGTGGGTTGGGCAAAGTACACTTACGTTCCAATCAGTAGGCATGCATTCGTCCGTAAAAAGCAAGAGAAGTGGTTCGATTGCTCTGAAATATCGCTGTGTTGATTTGTACTCTCATAGAGCAAGAGACGTCGAGCTTTCCTTGTGTCCATTTCCGCACGCTTTTTGACGCAGAGAGGTGCGTACATATCTTGACTACGACAAGATAATGGTTCGAGTCGATGTTGGCTCCTCGGATCGTGCACATATCTAGGACACTGGAAGCGTGCCTTCCGTCTATCACAACATGGTCGATGTGGTTTTGTGTTTTACCATCTGGAGACAGCCACGTAGCCTGATGTATATTCCTATGCTGAAACCTGGAACTACAGACTACCATGTTTTGGGCCCCGGCGAAGTCGAGACAAGCCCCGGCTTGCAGCTGCACCTCCTGGTGAACAGACACTGCGGGCTTTACTGTACACCATTGCGGTTTAAACTGAGGCCTTGTTTTCTCCTTTAAATTTAAGCCATCGTTTTAAGTTGTGAAAACTTAAGTTTTCTTAAATGTTATTGAGTAATTGTCATCGGTGCAAATCTACCCGTCGTTAAATCGATCGTCTTAGTTAATTGTATTACATACAACTGCTTTCTTTGAGTTTACCGTGCGTTTTGATAAGATCGTGGAATCCGATTCGATTACTTTTTTAATATAAAAAAGGAGCACATATTAGCACACAGGTGTTAGAGGGTATTAGAAGGTATTTTGGACATATTTTATTATAGTTGTCACTAACAGATGTAAGAAAAAACTGCATTATAACTTCTGGCCTTAGTTCGATGAAAGTTCTCTCTGATATGATTTATTGACCCTTGAAGTTCAAGATGCTATTAATATGATCATGACCTATAAATGGGGTGGTGAGAGCAGCGGTAGCCAAAAAAAAATACAAACCAAAATTGGAAAATGATTCGCATTTAACTTCATTAGTACCTTAATGGATAAACTATGACCAAAGTAGTGCAACTAAAATAATTTCACAAAGCGTACGCTTTGAGAATCTCTTAATGTAGGAGGAAGATATACTCCTAAGTACAGATGTTAGAGTTGCACAGACAAATATTCATCACGCCAGGGCGGCCCCAGCTGCCATGGGAAAAATGGTTGCTTGCAAAGACTTGAGTTTGGCTCTAATCCAGGAGCCATGGTGCGTCAAGGGTGCTATTCGAGGCCTATCTGGATCAAAGGCTTGGACAATTTGGGATACCAAATCGTATGTCCCAAGCACTTGCATTTTAATAAAGAAAAACATTAATTATTTTTGTCTTTCAGAATATATGACTAGAGATCTCACACCCATTATGATCAAGTATGAGGATGGGGCTCAAAGAGACCTGAGCATCGGCTTACTTCCCAGGCGATAATAACACCATCCTGGTAGAGGTCTTCAATTTAACACAATGCTGCTCATCGACCGGACTACCACTCTTAGTGGGTTGTGATACCAATGGCCACAACGTCATATGGACAGCAGAGACACGAACAAAATAGGTAATTCAGTCTTAGTTTTCCTTCTATTTCTTAACTTAGATATTTTGAACAAAGGCAATACACCTACGTTAAGTTTCAAATGAATTTTTCTGTCAGATCATAATATAATTGTGTTTGACATTGAAGGAGTAACCTTAGAGAGCAGAAATCCCAGGCACACTCACTGGAAAAAAAATGTTAATTCAATCGACGCACAGTTATCCTCCTCAAATACGACTGGAGTATATAAATGGAATGGAATCTTATAATTTTTTTTGTCCATTAAGGAAAGGGGGAAAAAACAGAGGTTCCTGGTGGAGCTCCGGTCTAGCCTACAGGCGAGCCATTGTGCGTAGGGTATTTAATATAACATTGCTTAGCGTACTGGAGACTGGGAGGAATATAGAAAAGAGTTGACGATCTACAACAAAGAGATCAGAAAATCTAAAAGGGTATTTTTAGATTCTTTTTTGCAAACATCAGGTCGACTCCTTAAATTGCAGGACTTCACAAAGCTCTTGCGAGAGACATGGTTGACTTGAACCTGAAACTGAAATCAGAAGACAGGATTTATGTAGCCAAAGAAGAGGAACGCACTCTTTTACTGCTGCGCACACACTCTCCTGAATGTTTAGACCAGTGTTCAACATCTCCACAGATGACTGATTCTCATCAGCGAGCAAATAAAGTTGGTTGGTAATTAGCCAAGAGCGTAATCAGCGCAGAAAGGCATAAGTGGGCAATTAACACCTTTCAGCCATATTAATCACCGGGTGTATATAGGATTTTTCCAATCCTTCTTCAAGAGGCCTCTGATTTGCTAATCCGACACCTGGTAAATGTCGCCAGGGCAAGCCTTTCTTTTGGGTATATACCGGAAGCATGGCGTACGGCCAAGGTGGTATTCATACCGAAAATAGGCAAAAGGGATATGAAAGCTCCAGGTATTTTCGGCCTATTAGTTTAATATCCTTTGTTTTAAAGGCAATGGAAAAAGTAATAAACGTGCATCTCTTTGATAATGCCTTGAAGAAATTCCCGTTACATCCATATCAGTATGCATATATGGCGGTCAAATCACTACAAGCTACGGAGCTGTTCGGACGTGTTTTTGTGATTTGTCACTACAAGCTACGGAGCTGTTCGGACGTGTTTTTGTCGCTTCTCTCCGTCGCACTAAATTAAATTGTGCCCAAATTGTGATTCAATACGCAAAAATATACTAAACGATAGAGCGAAAATACGCTAATTGCAGTGTATATTTGCACATGCAATATTTCTATTGTGTAAGCAAAAAAAAAAAAAACCTTAAATGAAAAAACAAATAAGTAATAACATTAACAGTGCCTCAGGTAAAACAACAAGTCAAAGCCGCGCGCAACAACAACAACAGCAAGACGAATGTCGCCTTTCCGCAATACAAAGAAGTAATGCGTACTTCCGCATTGATCCTTCGGAGACAAAAAAATTATTAGGTGATACGGAAAGAGCTCGCTCACTATTGTCCGCGGTGTCGTGCTCTCCCCCAACACAATCGTGGAGCGCTCAGTGCGCGTCCCCCGCTACAATTCTCCAGCCAAACGACACAAAGTAGATTTTCGCACCAACAAGTACAGTGACCTCACTCACCACAACGGCGCCTGTTTAGGCCAACAGCCTAATTTCCTTCTCATTTAATCGACATACATGCCACCCTGTTCCCTTTTCAATACGATTGTCAGCACATAACGGTGATCATTCGTTGCTCCCTCCAATCAACTGTTTTCTTCGTTAAAAAATGACTTAGCGAATAAAACGAGGGTTGGCGGACTTAATATAAAACAGTAGTTTGTTCATTCCATTTTTGCTTTTCACGAGGATTGGATGACACAGCGTCTGCTATAATTAGTGTAAGTAAAAACAAAACATAACTTGTTATAACATCCATTTAAAGACTTCCATTGAAATACATAATTATTGATCCACTAATAAATTTCTTTTAATTCCTTTTCTTTCCACACAACTGACCACGAGACCATTTGCATAGATGTTGTGTTGTCACAATTGAAGGTGCATCTTCTGAACCTTTTATTGCTTCTTCTGGCGTCCTCCAAGGGAGTATATTAGGGCCTTTGCTCTTTATCTTATTTATCAATGACATAAGTACCTGTTTTTCTTTTGCTAAATATTTCCTTTATGCTGACGATCTGAAAGCCTTTTCTGGTGTAAGAAGCCCCGAGGATGCGTATCGGCTTCAAGCTGACATAGATAACCTATATTTTTGGTGCAATAAAAATCGTCTTGCTCTGAATATTAAAAAATGTTTTAAAGTTACGTTTGCAAAAAATTCACAAGATTCTGTCCATGAATTATAAAATATCTAATTTTGTTTTAGAGTCAGTATCCGAAAGATCTTGGAGTTATCTTCTAATCAAATTTTTCTTTTAGCAGTCGCATTTCTCACATAGTAGCGAAATCTTACGCAATGCTGGGCTTCGTAAGGCTACATTTTGCTGGCCCCTTCACGCTTAAATTATTATTTACATCTTTTGTTCGTTCAAAACTGGAATATGCCGTAATCATTTGGAAACTTTCTAGTAAAAATTTGATCAATATGATTGAACGTGTTCAAAAGGTTTTTTTGAAGTTTGCACTTGTACACAAAATTTTTCAGATCCTTTGCCATCATATAGCTCACGCTTACTTTTAATAAGTCTTAAATCATTAGAAGCTTGAAGATCTGTACTTTCCTTGTATTTTACTTT
This sequence comes from Philophylla caesio, assembly GCA_963971545.1. NCBI lineage: Eukaryota > Metazoa > Arthropoda > Insecta > Diptera > Tephritidae > Philophylla > Philophylla caesio. Next base: position 42,870,385 of record OZ020606.1, on the reverse strand, counting down.
TAATGTAATTCAAGGATATGTTGATTGTCCTGCTCTTTTGAAAAAAGTTAATTTTAATATTCCTCAACGAAATCTGCGAATTTTTTTGCCATTTGAAAGGGACAGTTACAAAACTGACTACGCTAGTAACGCACCTGTTGCTCGCACTTTGAATGATCTAAATATTATTTCACACAATGTATCAATTGATTTTTCTCTATCAATAAATTATTTAAAAAATTTGTTGAATTCAATATTCTAGATGTTATCTTTACATGAACCATGTAATTAGTCTGTAAGGAATTTGTGTTTTCAATAGACTAAAATAAATAAATAAATATATCGCGCTGTCGCGATATGGTGCCCCAAAAAATCAAACATTAATATTTCCAGGAAAGGGAAACCTTGTGGAATGTTGTGTTTTTTACTCTTAATCAACAAAATAATTTTTTTTTTGGTATTCGAATTTAACTTTTTTTTATTTTCAATAATTTAAAAAAACCACTTTTATATCAAAGAAGAACCATATCATTCGTATACATACATATGTATGTATGAATTTACTTTACTTTAATTTTAATTAAGTTATGCAGTAAAAGAGATGGAAGAGAGAGAGAGAGTGCATGCCACAAACGATATAGGCACATGCACACACACAAAGAATGCTACGCTGTGGTTGCGTTTGGCGAATGAAAAACCTTATGCATGCAATATATTTGGTTTTTCAAAAACTTCAACCCGAAAGAAGAGGCGTTTGATAAATATTAAACAAATAAGTATGCCACTCACGAGCCCAGGGCAAATGCTTTATTTAAAAAAAAAGTTTATAAAAATCGCTTCAGAACTTTATGAGATTAGCTGTTACAAACATTTTTCATATACGCGATTTTATATAATTAGTACGTATATATGTAGATATAGATACACTAATAAATGTATGTACATTTTTCTTCTAATATTGTAAATGGAAAATTACCGCTGTATTCCGCTTTTGTAACACCGACGTAAAACATTCGTTATTTTTCTCTTTCGCTAACTGGCGCCAGTCGGAAATAGCAAGGATACCTAAGTCCTTTACCGCCTGTTCTTTCCAACGCAGAGGAGGCCTTCCTTTTCTTCTGCTACCACCGGCGGATACCGCGTCGAATACTTTCAGAGCTGAAGCGCTTTCATCCAACGACATGATCTCGCCAGCGAAGCCGCTGGATCTTCTACGGTATTCGCGATCGCAAAGGCACAATTGCCTTTATCTGTTTCGGATAATCTTTCTCACGAACACTCCTAGAGCCTTCTCGTCAGATATCTTCATCGTCCATGCTTCTGCGCCATACAATAGGACAGTCATTATTAAAGACTTATAGTGCGTGATATTTGTCCGTCGAGAGAGGACTTTACTCCTCAGTTGCATACTCAGTCCGAAGTAGCACTTGTTGGCAAGAGCGATCCTCCTTTGGATTTCGAGGCTGACATTATTATCGATGTTAATACTGGTTCCTAAGTTAACGAACTCCTCTACTTTTTCAAAGTTAAAACTGTCAACAGTGATGTTTGACCCCAGTCGTGAATGTGCCTATTGTCTATTTGGTGACAGGAGATACATCGTCTTGCCCTCGTTCACCTCCAGACCCATTCGTTGTGCTTCTCTATCCAGTTTGGAGAAGGCAGAACTAACTGCGCTGTTGTCAAGGCCGATGATGTCAATGTCATCGGCGTGCGCCAGGAGCTGCACACGCTTATAAAAGATGGTGCCTGGCCGATTTAGTTCTGCGGCTCGAATTATCTTCTCCAGTATCAGGTCAAAAAAGTCACACGACAAAGAGTCACCCTCTCTGAAACGGCTCGGAGAGGTCCTTCGCAATCCTGACAGAGCTGGTGGTGTTGCTCAACGTCAGTTTACATAGCCGTATAAGTTTTGCGGGAATACCAAACTCAGACAGGAAACTTCTTCTCGTGCTGTCGAAAGCGGCTTTGAGTCGACAAAAAGGTGGTGCGTGTCGATTCTTCTTTCTTGCGTCTTTTCCAAGGTCGTATTGTGAATATCTGGTCGAAAGTATATTTACCAGGTCTAAACCCACACTGATAACGTCCCATCAGTTCATTGACCGCGGGCTTAAGTATTTCACACAATACGCTCGACAGCACCTTATATGCGATGTTAAGAAGGCTGATACCGCGATAGTTGGCGCGAACTGCAGTATCACCCTTCTTGTGGGTTGGGCAAAGTACACTTACGTTCCAATCAGTAGGCATGCATTCGTCCGTAAAAAGCAAGAGAAGTGGTTCGATTGCTCTGAAATATCGCTGTGTTGATTTGTACTCTCATAGAGCAAGAGACGTCGAGCTTTCCTTGTGTCCATTTCCGCACGCTTTTTGACGCAGAGAGGTGCGTGCATATCTTGACTACGACAAGATAATGGTTCGAGTCGATGTTGGCTCCTCGGCTCGTGCACATATCTAGGACACTGGAAGCGTGCCTTCCGTCTATCACAACATGGTCGATGTGGTTTTGTGTTTTACCATCTGGAGACAGCCACGTAGCCTGATGTATATTCCTATGCTGAAACCTGGAACTACAGACTACCATGTTTTGGGCCCCGGCGAAGTCGAGACAAGCCCCGGCCTGCCACTGCACCTCCTGGTGAACAGACACTGCGGGCTTTACTGTACACCATTGCGGTTTAAACTGAGGCCTTGTTTTCTCCTTTAAATTTAAGCCATCGTTTTAAGTTGTGAAAACTTAAGTTTTCTTTAATGTTATTGAGTATTTGTCATCGGTGCAAATCTACCCGTCGTTAAATCGATCGTCTTAGTTAATTGTATTACATACAACTGCTTTCTTTGAGTTTACCGTGCGTTTTGATAAGATCGTGGAATCCGATTCGATTACTTTTTTAATATAAAAAAGGAGCACATATTAGCACACAGGTGTTAGAGGGTATTAGAAGGTATTTTGAACATATTTTATTATAGTTGTCACTAACAGATGTAAGAAAAAACTGCATTATAACTTCTGGACCTTAGTTCGATGAAAGTTCTCTCTGATATGATTTATTGACCCTTGAAGTTCAAGATGCTATTAATATGATCATGACCTATAAATGGGGTGGTGAGAGCAGCGGTAGCCAAAAAAAAATACAAACAAAAATTGGAAAATGATTCGCATTTAACTTCATTAGTACCTTAATGGATAAACTATGACCAAAGTAGTGCAACTAAAATAATTTCACAAAGCGTACGCTTTGAGAATCTCTTAATGTAGGAGGAAGATATACTCCTAAGTACAGATGTTAGAGTTGCACAGACAAATATTCATCACGCCAGGGCGGCCCCAGCTGCCATTGGAAAAATGGTTGCTTGCAAAGACTTGAGTTTGGCTCTAATCCAGGAGCCATGGTGCGTCAAGGGTGCTATTCGAGGCATATCTGGATCAAAGGCTTGGACAATTTGGGATACCAAATCGTATGTCCCAAGCACTTGCATTTTAATAAAGAAAAACATTAATTATTTTTGTCTTTCAGAATATATGACTAGAGATCTCACACCCATTATGATCAAGTATGAGGATGGGGCTCAAAGAGACCTTAGCATCGGCTTATTTCCAAGGCGATAATAACACCATCCTGGTAGAGGTCTTCAATTTAACACAATGCTGCTCATCGGACTATCACTCTTAGTGGGTTGTGATACCAATGGCCACAACGTCATATGGACAGCAGAGACACGAACAAAATAGGTAATTCAGTCTTAGATTTCCTTCTATTTCTTAACTTAGATATTTTGAACAAAGGCAATACACCTACGTTAAGTTTCAAATGAATCTTCTCTGTCAGATCATAATATAATTGTGTTTGACATTGAAGGAGTAACCTTAGAGAGCAGAAATCCCAGGCACACTCATTGGAAAAAAAATGTCAATTCAATCGACGCACAGTTATCCTCCTCAAATACGACTGGAGTATATAAATGGAATGGAATCTTATAATTTTTTTTTGTCCATTAAGGAAAGGGGGAAAAAAACAGAGGTTCCTGGTGGAGCTCCGGTCTAGCCCACAGGCGAGCCATTGTGTGTAGGGTATTTAATATAACATTGCTTAGCGTACTGGAGATTGGGAGGAATATAGAAAAGAGTTGACGATCTACAACAAAGAGATCAGAAAATCTAAAAGGGTATTTTTAGATTCTTTTTTGCAAACATCAGGTCGACTCCTTAAATTGCAGGACTTCACAAAGCTCTTGCGAGAGACATGATTGACTTGAACCTGAAACTGAAATCAGAAGACAGGATTTATGTAGCCAAAGAAGAGGAACGCACTCTTTTACTGCTGCGCACACACTCTCCTGAATGTTTAGACCAGTGTTCAACATCTCCACAGATGACTGATTCTCATCAGCGAGCAAATAAAGTTGGTTGGTAATTAGCCAAGAGCGTAATCAGCGCAGAAAGGCATAAGTGGGCAATTAACACCTTTCAGCCATATTAATTACCGGGTGTATATAGGATTTTTCCAATCCTTCTTCAAGAGGCCTCTGATTTGCTAATCCGACACCTGGTAAATGTCGCCAGGGCAAGCCTTTCTTTTGGGAATATACCGGAAGCATGGCGTACGGCCAAGGTGGTATTCATACCGAAAATAGGCAAAAGGGATATGAAAGCTCCAGGTATTTTCGGCCTATTAGTTTAATATCCTTTGTTTTAAAGGCAATGGAAAAAGTAATAAACGTGCATCTCTTTGATAATGCCTTGAAGAAATTCCCGTTACATCCATATCAGTATGCATATATGGCGGTCAAATCACTACAAGCTACGGAGCTGTTCGGACGTGTTTTTGTCGCTTCTCTCCGTCGCACTAAATTAAATTGTGCCCAAATTGTGATTCAATACGCAAAAATATACTAAACGATAGAGCGAAAATACGCTAATTGCAGTGTATATTTGCACATGCAATATTTCTATTGTGTAAGCAAAAAAAAAAAAACCTTAAATGAAAAAACAAATAAGTAATAACATTAACAGTGCCTCAGGTAAAACAACAAGTCAAAGCCGCGCGCAACAACAACAACAGCAAGACGAATGTCGCCTTTCCGCAATACAAAGTAATGCGTACTTCCGCATTGATCCTTCGGAGACAAAAAAATTATTAGGTGATACGGAAAGAGCTCGCTCGCTATCGTCCGCGATGTCGTGCTCTCCCCCAACACAATCGTGGAGCGCTCAGTGCGCGTCCCCCGCTACAATTCTCCAGCCAAACGACACAAAGTAGATTTTCGCACCAACAAGTACAGTGACCTCACTCACCACAACGGTGCCTGTTTAGGCCAACAGCCTAATTTCCTTCTCATTTAATCGACATACATGCCACAATGTTCCCTTTTCAATACGATTGTCAGCACATAACGGTGATCATTCGTTGCTCCCTCCAATCAACTGTTTTCTTCGTTAAAAAATGACTTAGCGAATAAAACGAGGGTTGGCGGACTTAATATAAAACAGTAGTTTGTTCATTCCATTTTTGCTTTTCACGAGGATTGGATGACACAGCGTCTGCTATAATTAGTGTAAGTAAAAACAAAACATAACTTGTTATAACATCCATTTAAAGACTTCCATTGAAATACATAATTATTGATCCACTAATAAATTTCTTTTAATTCCTTTTCTTTCCACACAACTGACCACGAGACCATTTGCATAGATGTTGTGTTGTCACAATTGAAGGTGCATCTACTGAACCTTTTATTGCTTCTTCTGGCGTCCTCCAAGGGAGTATATTAGGGCCTTTGCTCTTTATCTTATTTATCAATGACATAAGTACCTGTTTTTCTTTTGCTAAATATTTGCTTTATGCTGACGATCTGAAAGCCTTTTCTGGTGTAAGAAGCCCCGAGGATGCGTATCGGCTTCAAGCTGACATAGATAACCTATATTTTTGGTGCAATAAAAATCGTCTTGCTCTGAATATTAAAAAATGTTTTAAAGTTACGTTTGCAAAAAATTCACAAGATTCTGTCCATGAATTATAAAATATCTAATTTCGTTTTAGAGTCAGTATCCGAAAGATCTTGGAGTTATCTTCTAATCAAATTTTTCTTTTAGCAGTCGCATTTCTCACATAGTAGCGAAATCTTACGCAATGCTGGGCTTCGTAAGGCTACATTTTGCTGGCCTCTCACGCTTAAATTATTATTTACATCTTTTGTTCGTTCAAAATTGGAATATGCCGTAATCATTTGGAAACTTTCTAGTAAGAATTTGATCAATATGATTGAACGTGTTCAAAAGGTTTTTTTGAAGTTTGCACTTGTACACAAAATTTTTCAGATCCCTTGCCATCATATAGCTCACGCTTACATTTAATAAGTCTTAAATCATTAGAAGCTTGAAGATCTGTACTTTCCTTGTATTTTACTTTTAATGTAATTAAAGGATATGTTGATTGTCCTGCTCTTTTGAAAAAAGTTAATTTTAATATTCCTCAACGAAATCTGCGAATTTTTTTGCCATTTGAAAGGGACAGTTACAAAACTGACTACGCTAGTAACGCACCTGTTGCTCGCACTTTGAATGATCTAAATATTATTTCACACAATGTATCAATTGATTTTTCTCTATCAATAAATTATTTAAAAAATTTGTTGAATTCAATATTCTAGATGTTATCTTTACATGAACCATGTAATTAGTCTGTAAGGAATTTGTGTTTTCAATAGACTAAAATAAATAAATAAATATATCGCGCTGTCGCGATATGGTGCCCCAAAAAATCAAACATTAATATTTCTAGGAAAGGGAAACCTTGTGGAATGTTTTGTTTTTTACTCTTAATCAACAAAATAATTTTTTTTTTGGTATTCGAATTTAACTTTTTTTATTTTCAATAATTTTAAAAAACCACTTTTATATCAAAGAAGAACCATATCATTCGTATACATACATATGTATGTATGAATTTACTTTACTTTAATTTTAATTAAGTTATGCAGTAAAAGAGATGGAAGAGAGAGAGAGAGTGCATGCCACAAACGATATAGGCACATGCACACACACAAAGAATGCTACGCTGTGGTTGCGTTTGGCGAATGAAAAACCTTATGCATGCAATATATTTGGTTTTTCAAAAACTTCAACCCGAAAGAAGAGGCGTTTGATTAATATTAAACAAATAAGTATGCCACTCACGAGCCCAGGGCAAATGCTTTATTTAAAAAAAAAGTTTATAAAAATCGCTTCAGAACTTTATGAGATTAGCTGTTACAAACATTTTTCATATACGCGATTTTATATAATTAGTACGTATATACATATGTAGATATAGATACACTAATAAATGTATGTACATTTTTCTTCTAATATTGTAAATGGAAAATTACCGCTGTATTCCGCTTTTGTAACACCGACGTAAAAATTCGTTATTTTTCTCTTTCGCTAACTGGCGCCAGTCGGAAATAGCAAGGATACCTAAGTCCTTTACCGCCTGTTCTTTCCAACGCAGAGGAGGCCTTCCTTTTCTTCTGCTACCACCGGCGGATACCGCGTCGAATACTTTCAGAGCTGAAGCGCTTTCATCCAACGACATGATCTCGCCAGCGAAGCCGCTGGATCTTCTACGGTATTCGCGATCGCAAAGGCACAATTGCCTTTATCTGTTTCGGATAATCTTTCTCTCGAACACTCCTAGAGCCTTCTCGTCAGATATCTTCATCGTCCATGCTTCTGCGCCATACAATAGGACAGTCATTATTAAAGACCTATAGTGCGTGATATTTGTCCGTCGAGAGAGGACTTTAATCCTCAGTTGCATACTCAGTCCGAAGTAGCACTTGTTGGCAAGAGCGATCCTCCTTTGGATTTCGAGGCTGACATTATTATCGATGTTAATGCTGGTTCCTAAGTTAACGAACTCCTCTACTTTTTCAAAGTTAAAACTGTCAACAGTGATGTTTGACCCCAGTCGTGAATGTGCCTATTGTCTATTTGGTGACAGGAGATACATCGTCTTGCCCTCGTTCACCTCCAGACCCATTCGTTGTGCTTCTCTATCCAGTTTGGAGAAGGCAGAACTAACTGCGCTGTTGTCAAGGCCGATGATGACAATGTCATCGGCGTGCGCCAAGAGCTGCACACGCTTATAAAAGATGGTGCCTGGCCGATTTAGTTCTGCGGCTCGAATTATCTTCTCCAGTATCAGGTCAAAAAAGTCACACGACAAAGAGTCACCCTTTCTGAAACGGCTCGGAGAGGTCCTTCGCAATCCTGACAGAGCTGGTGGTGTTGCTCAACGTCAGTTTACATAGCCGTATAAGTTTTGCGGGAATACCAAACTCAGACAGGAAACTTCTTCTCGTGCTGTCGAAAGCGGCTTTGAGTCGACAAAAAGGTGGTGCGTGTCGATTCTTCTTTCTTGCGTCTTTTCCAAGGTCGTATTGTGAATATCTGGTCGAAAGTATATTTACCAGGTCTAAACCCACACTGATAACGTTCCATCAGTTCATTGACCGCGGGCTTAAGTATTTCACACAATACGCTCGACAGCACCTTATATGCGATGTTAAGAAGGCTGATACCGCGATAGTTGGCGCGAACTGCAGTATCACCCTTCTTGTGGGTTGGGCAAAGTACACTTACGTTCCAATCAGTAGGCATGCATTCGTCCGTAAAAAGCAAGAGAAGTGGTTCGATTGCTCTGAAATATCGCTGTGTTGATTTGTACTCTCATAGAGCAAGAGACGTCGAGCTTTCCTTGTGTCCATTTCCGCACGCTTTTTGACGCAGAGAGGTGCGTGCATATCTTGACTACGACAAGATAATGGTTCGAGTCGATGTTGGCTCCTCGGATCGTGCACATATCTAGGACACTGGAAGCGTGCCTTCCGTCTATCACAACATGGTCGATGTGGTTTTGTGTTTTACCATCTGGAGACAGCCACGTAGCCTGATGTATATTCCTATGCTGAAACCTGGGACTACAGACTACCATGTTTTGGGCCCCGGCGAAGTCGAGACAAGCCCCGGCTTGCAGCTGCACCTCCTGGTGAACAGACACTGCGGGCTTTACTGTACACCATTGCGGTTTAAACTGAGGCCTTGTTTTCTCCTTTAAATTTAAGCCATCGTTTTAAGTTGTGAAAACTTAAGTTTTCTTAAATGTTATTGAGTAATTGTCATCGTACCGTGCGTTTTGATAAGATCGTGGAATCCGATTCGATTACTTTTTTAATATAAAAAAGGAGCACATATTAGCACACAGGTGTTAGAGGGTATTAGAAGGTATTTTGAACATATTTTATTATAGTTGTCACTAACAGATGTAAGAAAAAACTGCATTATAACTTCTGGACCTTAGTTCGATGAAAGTTCTCTCTGATATGATTTATTGACCCTTGAAGTTCAAGATGCTATTAATATGATCATGACCTATAAATGGGGTGGTGAGAGCAGCGGTAGCCAAAAAAAAATACAAACAAAAATTGGAAAATGATTCGCATTTAACTTCATTAGTACCTTAATGGATAAACTATGACCAAAGTAGTGCAACTAAAATAATTTCACAAAGCGTACGCTTTGAGAATCTCTTAATGTAGGAGGAAGATATACTCCTAAGTACAGATGTTAGAGTTGCACAGACAAATATTCATCACGCCAGGGCGGCCCCAGCTGCCATTGGAAAAATGGTTGCTTGCAAAGACTTGAGTTTGGCTCTAATCCAGGAGCCATGGTGCGTCAAGGGTGCTATTCGAGGCATATCTGGATCAAAGGCTTGGACAATTTGGGATACCAAATCGTATGTCCCAAGCACTTGCATTTTAATAAAGAAAAACATTAATTATTTTTGTCTTTCAGAATATATGACTAGAGATCTCACACCCATTATGATCAAGTATGAGGATGGGGCTCAAAGAGACCTTAGCATCGGCTTATTTCCCAGGCGATAATAACACCATCCTGGTAGAGGTCTTCAATTTAACACAATGCTGCTCATCGGACTACCACTCTTAGTGGGTTGTGATACCAATGGCCACAACGTCATATGGACAGCAGAGACACGAACAAAATAGGTAATTCAGTCTTAGATTTCCTTCTATTTCTTAACTTAGATATTTTGAACAAAGGCAATAAATACACCTACGTTAAGTTTCAAATGAATCTTTTCTGTCAGATCATAATATAATTGTGTTTGACATTGAAGGAGTAACCTTAGAGAGCAGAAATCCCAGGCACACTCATTGGAAAAAAAATGTCAATTCAATCGACGCACAGTTATCCTCCTCAAATACGACTGGAGTATATAAATGGAATGGAATCTTATAATTTTGTTTGTCCATTAAGGAAAGGGGGAAAAAAACAGAGGTTCCTGGTGGAGCTCCGGTCTAGCCCACAGGCGAGCCTCTGTGCGTAGGGTATTTAATATAACATTGCTTAGCGTACTGGAGACTGGGAGGAATATAGAAAAGAGTTGACGATCTACAACAAAGAGATCAGAAAATCTAAAAGGGTATTTTTAGATTCTTTTTTGCAAACATCAGGTCGACTCCTTAAATTGCAGGACTTCACAAAGCTCTTGCGAGAGACATGATTGACTTGAACCTGAAACTGAAATCAGAAGACAGGATTTATGTAGCCAAAGAAGAGGAACGCACTCTTTTACTGCTGCGCACACACTCTCCTGAATGTTTAGACCAGTGTTCAACATCTCCACAGATGACTGATTCTCATCAGCAAGCAAATAAAGTTGGTTGGTAATTAGCCAAGAGCGTAATCAGCGCAGAAAGGCATAAGTGGGCAATTAACACCTTTCAGCCATATTAATTACCGGGTGTATATAGGATTTTTCCAATCCTTCTTCAAGAGGCCTCTGATTTGCTAATCCGACACCTGGTAAATGTCGCCAGGGCAAGCCTTTCTTTTGGGAATATACCGGAAGCATGGCGTACGGCCAAGGTGGTATTCATACCGAAAATAGGCAAAAGGGATATGAAAGCTCCAGGTATTTTCGGCCTATTAGTTTAATATCCTTTGTTTTAAAGGCAATGGAAAAAGTAATAAACGTGCATCTCTTTGATAATGCCTTGAAGAAATTCCCGTTACATCCATATCAGTATGCATATATGGCGGTCAAATCACTACAAGCTACGGAGCTGTTCGGACGTGTTTTTGTGATTTGTCACTACAAGCTACGGAGCTGTTCGGACGTGTTTTTGTCGCTTCTCTCCGTCGCACTAAATTAAATTGTGCCCAAATTGTGATTCAATACGCAAAAATATACTAAACGATAGAGCGAAAATACGCTAATTGCAGTGTATATTTGCACATGCAATATTTCTATTGTGTAAGCAAAAAAAAAAAAAACCTTAAATGAAAAAAACAAATAAGTAATAACATTAACAGTGCCTCAGGTAAAACAACAAGTCAAAGCCGCGCGCAACAACAACAACAGCAAGACGAATGTCGCCTTTCCGCAATAAAAAGAAGTAATGCGTACTTCCGCATTGATCCTTCGGAGACAAAAAAATTATTAGGTGATACGGAAAGAGCTCGCTCGCTATCGTCCGCGATGTCGTGCTCTCCCCCAACACAATCGTTCAGCGCTCAGTGCGCGTCCCCCGCTAAAATTCTCCAGCCAAACGACACAAAGTAGATTTTCGCACCAACAAGTACAGTGACCTCACTCACCACAACGGTGCCTGTTTAGGCCAACAGCCTAATTTCCTTCTCATTTAATCGACATACATGCCACAATGTTCCCTTTTCAATACGATTGTCAGCACATAACGGTGATCATTCGTTGCTCCCTCCAATCAACTGTTTTCTTCGTTAAAAAATGACTTAGCGAATAAAACGAGGGTTGGCGGACTTAATATAAAACAGTAGTTTGTTCATTCCATTTTTGCTTTTCACGAGGATTGGATGACACAGCGTCTGCTATAATTAGTGTAAGTAAAAACAAAACATAACTTGTTATAACATCCATTTAAAGACTTCCATTGAAATACATAATTATTGATCCACTAATAAATTTCTTTTAATTCCTTTTCTTTCCACACAACTGACCACGAGACCATTTGCATAGATGTTGTGTTGTCACAATTGAAGGTGCATCTACTGAACCTTTTATTGCTTCTTCTGGCGTCCTCCAAGGGAGTATATTAGGGCCTTTGCTCTTTATCTTATTTATCAATGACATAAGTACCTGTTTTTCTTTTGCTAAATATTTGCTTTATGCTGACGATCTGAAAGCCTTTTCTGGTGTAAGAAGCCCCGAGGATGCGTATCGGCTTCAAGCTGACATAGATAACCTATATTTTTGGTGCAATAAAAATCGTCTTGCTCTGAATATTAAAAAATGTTTTAAAGTTACGTTTGCAAAAAATTCACAAGATTCTGTCCATGAATTATAAAATATCTAATTTCGTTTTAGAGTCAGTATCCGAAAGATCTTGGAGTTATCTTCTAATCAAATTTTTCTTTTAGCAGTCGCATTTCTCACATAGTAGCGAAATCTTACGCAATGCTGGGCTTCGTAAGGCTACATTTTGCTGGCCTCTCACGCTTAAATTATTATTTACATCTTTTGTTCGTTCAAAATTGGAATATGCCGTAATCATTTGGAAACTTTCTAGTAAGAATTTGATCAATATGATTGAACGTGTTCAAAAGGTTTTTTTGAAGTTTGCACTTGTACACAAAATTTTTCAGATCCCTTGCCATCATATAGCTCACGCTTACATTTAATAAGTCTTAAATCATTAGAAGCTTGAAGATCTGTACTTTCCTTGTATTTTACTTTTAATGTAATTAAAGGATATGTTGATTGTCCTGCTCTTTTGAAAAAAGTTAATTTAAATATTCCTCAACGAAATCTGCGAATTTTTTTGCCATTTGAAAGGGACAGTTACAAAACTGACTACGCTAGTAACGCACCTGTTGCTCGCACTTTGAATGATCTAAATATTATTTCACACAATGTATCAATTGATTTTTCTCTATCAATAAATTATTTAAAAAATTTGTTGAATTCAATATTCTAGATGTTATCTTTACATGCACCATGTAATTAGTCTGTAAGGAATTTGTGTTTTCAATAGACTGAAATAAATAAATAAATATATCGCGCTGTCGCGATATGGTGCCCCAAAAAATCAAACATTAATATTTCCAGGAAAGGGAAACCTTGTGGAATGTTGTGTTTTTTACTCTTAATCAACAAAATAATTTTTTTTTTGGTATTCGAATTCAACTTTTTTTTATTTTCAATAATTTTAAAAAACCACTTTTATATCAAAGAAGAACCATATCATTCGTATACATACATATGTATGTATGAATTTACTTTACTTTAATTTTAATTAAGTTATGCAGTAGAAGAGATGGAAGAGAGAGAGAGAGTGCATGCCACAAACGATATAGGCACATGCTCACACACAAAGAATGCTACGCTGTGGTTGCGTTTGGCGAATGAAAAACCTTATGCATGCAATATATTTGGTTTTTCAAAAACTTCAACCCGAAAGAAGAGGCGTTTGATTAAAATTAAACAAATAAGTATTCCACTCACGAGCCCAGGGCAAATGCTTTATTTAAAAAAAAAGTTTATAGAAATCGCTTCAGAACTTTATGAGATTAGCCGTTACAAACATTTTTCATATACGCGATTTTATATAATTAGTACGTATATATGTAGATATAGATACACTAATAAATGCATGTACATTTTTCTTCTAATATTGTAAATGGAAAATTACCGCTGTATTCCGCTTTTGTAACACCGACGTAAAACATTCGTTATTTTTCTCTTTCGCTAACTGGCGCCAGTCGGAAATAGCAAGGATACCTAAGTCCTTTACCGCCTGTTCTTTCCAACGCAGAGGAGGCCTTCCTTTTCTTCTGCTACCACCGGCGGATACCGCGTCGAATACTTTCAGAGCTGAAGCGCTTTCATCCAATGACATGATCTCGCCAGCGAAGCCGCTGGATCTTCTACGGTATTCGCGATCGCAAAGGCACAATTGCCTTTATCTGTTTCGGATAATCTTTCTCTCGAACACTCCTAGAGCCTTCTCGTCAGATATCTTCATCGTCCATGCTTCTGCGCCATACGATAGGACAGTCATTATGAAAGACTTATAGTGCGTGATATTTGTCCGTCGAGAGAGGACTTTACTCCTCAGTTGCATACTCAGTCCGAAGTAGCACTTGTTGGCAAGAGCGATCCTCCTTTGGATTTCGAGGCTGACATTATTATCGATGTTAATGCTGGTTCCTAAGTTAACGAACTCCTCTACTTTTTCAAAGTTATAACTGATGTTTGACCCCAGTCGTGAATGTGCCTATTGTCTATTTGGTGACAGGAGATACATCGTCTTGCCCTCGTTCACCTCCAGACCCATTCGTTGTGCTTCTCTATCCAGTTTGGAGAAGGCAGAACTAACTGCGCTGTTGTCAAGGCCGATGATGTCAATGTCATCGGCGTGCGCCAGGAGCTGCACACGCTTATAAAAGATGGTGCCTGGCCGATTTAGTTCTGCGGCTCGAATTATCTTCTCCAGTATCAGGTTAAAAAAGTCACACGACAAAGAGTCACCCTCTCAAAAACGGCTCGGAGAGGTCCTTCGCAATCCTGACAGAGCTGGTGGTGTTGCTCAACGTCAGTTTACATAGCCGTATAAGTTTTGCGGGAATACCAAACTCAGACAGGAAACTTCTTCTCGTGCTGTCGAAAGCGGCTTTGAGTCGACAAAAAGGTGGTGCGTGTCGATTCTTCTTTCTTGCGTCTTTTCCAAGGTCGTATTGTGAATATCTGGTCGAAAGTATATTTACCAGGTCTAAACCCACACTGATAACGTCCCATCAGTTCATTGACCGCGGGCTTAAGTATTTCACACAATACGCTCGACAGCACCTTATATGCGATGTTAAGAAGGCTGATACCGCGATAGTTGGCGCGAATTGCAGTATCACCCTTCTTGTGGGTTGGGCAAAGTACACTTACGTTCCAATCAGTAGGCATGCATTCGTCCGTAAAAAGCAAGAGAAGTGGTTCGATTGCTCTGAAATATCGCTGTGTTGATTTGTACTCTCATAGAGCAAGAGACGTCGAGCTTTCCTTGTGTCCATTTCCGCACGCTTTTTGACGCAGAGAGGTGCGTGCATATCTTGACTACGACAAGATAATGGTTCGAGTCGATGTTGGCTCCTCGGCTCGTGCACATATCTAGGACACTGGAAGCGTGCCTTCCGTCTATCACAACATGGTCGATGTGGTTTTGTGTTTTACCATCTGGAGACAGCCACGTAGCCTGATGTATATTCCTATGCTGAAACCTGGAACTACAGACTACCATGTTTTGGGCCCCGGCGAAGTCGAGACAAGCCCCGGCTTGCAGCTGCACCTCCTGGTGAACAGACACTGCGGGCTTTACTGTACACCATTGCGCTTTAAACTGAGGCCTTGTTTTCTCCTTTAAATTTAAGCCATCGTTTTAAGTTGTGAAAACTTAAGTTTTCTTAAATGTTATTGAGTAATTGTCATCGTACCGTGCGTTTTGATAAGATCGTGGAATCCGATTCGATTACTTTTTTAATATAAAAAAGGAGCACATATTAGCACACAGGTGTTAGAGGGTATTAGAAGGTATTTTGAACATATTTTATTATAGTTGTCACTAACAGATGTAAGAAAAAACTGCATTATAACTTCTGGACCTTAGTTCGATGAAAGTTCTCTCTGATATGATTTATTGACCCTTGAAGTTCAAGATGCTATTAATATGATCATGACCTATAAATGGGGTGGTGAGAGCAGCGGTAGCCAAAAAAAAATACAAACAAAAATTGGAAAATGATTCGCATTTAACTTCATTAGTACCTTAATGGATAAACTATGACCAAAGTAGTGCAACTAAAATAATTTCACAAAGCGTACGCTTTGAGAATCTCTTAATGTAGGAGGAAGATATACTCCTAAGTACAGATGTTAGAGTTGCACAGACAAATATTCATCACGCCAGGGCGGCCCCAGCTGCCATTGGAAAAATGGTTGCTTGCAAAGACTTGAGTTTGGCTCTAATCCAGGAGCCATGGTGCGTCAAGGGTGCTATTCGAGGCATATCTGGATCAAAGGCTTGGACAATTTGGGATACCAAATCGTATGTCCCAAGCACTTGCATTTTAATAAAGAAAAACATTAATTATTTTTGTCTTTCAGAATATATGACTAGAGATCTCACACCCATTATGATCAAGTATGAGGATGGGGCTCAAAGAGACCTTAGCATCGGCTTATTTCCCAGGCGATAATAACACCATCCTGGTAGAGGTCTTCAATTTAACACAATGCTGCTCATCGGACTACCACTCTTAGTGGGTTGTGATACCAATGGCCACAACGTCATATGGACAGCAGAGACACGAACAAAATAGGTAATTCAGTCTTAGATTTCCTTCTATTTCTTAACTTAGATATTTTGAACAAAGGCAATACACCTACGTTAAGTTTCAAATGAATCTTTTCTGTCAGATCATAATATAATTGTGTTTGACATTGAAGGAGTAACCTTAGAGAGCAGAAATCCCAGGCACACTCACTGGAAAAAAAATGTTAATTCAATCGACGCACAGTTATCCTCCTCAAATACGACTGGAGTATATAAATGGAATGGAATCTTATAATTTTGTTTGTCCATTAAGGAAAGGGGGAAAAAACAGAGGTTCCTGGTGGAGCTCCGGTCTAGCCCACAGGCGAGCCATTGTGTGTAGGGTATTTAATATAACATTGCTTAGCGTACTGGAGACTGGGAGGAATATAGAAAAGAGTTGACGATCTACAACAAAGAGATCAGAAAATCTAAAAGGGTATTTTTAGATTCTTTTTTGCAAACATCAGGTCGACTCCTTAAATTGCAGGACTTCACAAAGCTCTTGCGAGAGACATGGTTGACTTGAACCTGAAACTGAAATCAGAAGACAGGATTTATGTAGCCAAAGAAGAGGAACGCACTCTTTTACTGCTGCGCACACACTCTCCTGAATGTTTAGACCAGTGTTCAACATCTCCACAGATGACTGATTCTCATCAGCGAGCAAATAAAGTTGGTTGGTAATTAGCCAAGAGCGTGAAAGGCATAAGTGGGCAATTAACACCTTTCAGCCATATTAATCACCGGGTGTAGATAGGATTTTTCCAATCCTTCTTCAAGAGGCCTCTGATTTGCTAATCCGACACCTGGTAAATGTCGCCAGGGCAAGCCTTTCTTTTGGGTATATACCGGAAGCATGGCGTACGGCCAAGGTGGTATTCATACCGAAAATAGGCAAAAGGGATATGAAAGCTCCAGGTATTTTCGGCCTATTAGTTTAATATCCTTTGTTTTAAAGGCAATGGAAAAAGTAATAAACGTGCATCTCTTTGATAATGCCTTGAAGAAATTCCCGTTACATCCATATCAGTATGCATATATGGCGGTCAAATCACTACAAGCTACGGAGCTGTTCGGACGTGTTTTTGTGATTTGTCACTACAAGCTACGGAGCTGTTCGGACGTGTTTTTGTCGCTTCTCTCCGTCGCACTAAATTAAATTGTGCCCAAATTGTGATTCAATACGCAAAAATATACTAAACGATAGAGCGAAAATACGCTAATTGCAGTGTATATTTGCACATGCAATATTTCTATTGTGTAAGCAAAAAAAAAAAACCTTAAATGAAAAACAAATAAGTAATAACATTAACAGTGCCTCAGGTAAAACAACAAGTCAAAGCCGCGCGCAACAACAATAACAGCAAGACGAATGTCGCCTTTCCGCAATACAAAGAAGTAATGCGTACTTCCGCATTGATCCTTCGGAGACAAAAAAATTATTAGGTGATACGGAGAGAGCTCGCTCGCTATCGTCCGCGATGTCGTGCTCTCCCCCAACACAATCGTTGAGCGCTCAGTGCGCGTCCCCCGCTAAAATTCTCCAGCCAAACGACACAAAATAGATTTTCGCACCAACAAGTACAGTGACCTCACTCACCACAATGGTGCCTGTTTAGGCCAACAGCCTAATTTCCTTCTCATTTAATCGACATACATGCCACCCTGTTCCCTTTTCAATACGATTGTCAGCACATAACGGTGATCATTCGTTGCTCCCTCCAATCAACTGTTTTCTTCGTTAAAAAATGACTTAGCGAATAAAACGGGGGTTGGCGGACTTAATATAAAACAGTAGTTTGTTCATTCCATTTTTGCTTTTCACGAGGATTGGATGACACAGCGTCTGCTATAATTAGTGTAAGTAAAAACAAAACATAACTTGTTATAACATCCATTTAAAGACTTCCATTGAAATACATAATTATTGATCCACTAATAAATTTCTTTTAATTCCTTTTCTTTCCACACAACTGACCACGAGACCATTTGCATAGATGTTGTGTTGTCACAATTGAAGGTGCATCTTCTGAACCTTTTATTGCTTCTTCTGGCGTCCTCCAAGGGAGTATATTAGGGCCTTTGCTCTTTATCTTATTTATCAATGACATAAGTACCTGTTTTTCTTTTGCTAAATATTTGCTTTATGCTGACGATCTGAAAGCCTTTTCTGGTGTAAGAAGCCCCGAGGATGCGTATCGGCTTCAAGCTGACATAGATAACCTATATTTTTGGTGTAATAAAAATCGTCTTGCTCTGAATATTAAAAAATGTTTTAAAGTTACGTTTGCAAAAAATTCACAAGATTCTGTCCATGAATTATAAAATATCTAATTTTGTTTTAGAGTCAGTATCCGAAAGATCTTGGAGTTATCTTCTAATCAAATTTTTCTTTTAGCAGTCGCATTTCTCACATAGTAGCGAAATCTTACGCAATGCTGGGCTTCGTAAGGCTACATTTTGCTGGCCCCTTCACGCTTAAATTATTATTTACATCTTTTGTTCGTTCAAAACTGGAATATGCCGTAATCATTTGGAAACTTTCTAGTAAAAATTTGATCAATATGATTGAACGTGTTCAAAAGGTTTTTTTGAAGTTTGCACTTGTACACAAAATTTTTCAGATCCTTTGCCATCATATAGCTCACGCTTACTTTTAATAAGTCTTAAATCATTAGAAGCTTGAAGATCTGTACTTTCCTTGTATTTTACTTTTAATGTAATTAAAGGATATGTTGATTGTCCTGCTCTTTTGAAAAAAGTTAATTTTAATATTCCTCAACGAAATCTGCGAATTTTTTTGCCATTTGAAAGGGACAGTTACAAAACTGACTACGCTAGTAACGCACCTGTTGCTCGCACTTTGAATGATCTAAATATTATTTCACACAATGTATCAATTGATTTTTCTCTATCAATAAATTATTTAAAAAATTTGTTGAATTCAATATTCTAGATGTTATCTTTACATGAACCATGTAATTAGTCTGTAAGGAATTTGTGTTTTCAATAGACTGAAATAAATAAATAAATATATCGCGCTGTCGCGATATGGTGCCCCAAAAAATCAAACATTAATATTTCCAGGAAAGGGAAACCTTGTGGAATGTTGTGTTTTTTACTCTTAATCAACAAAATAATTTTTTTTTTGGTATTCGAATTTAACTTTTTTTTATTTTCAATAATTTTAAAAAACCACTTTTATATCAAAGAAGAACCATATCATTCGTATACATACATATGTATGTATGAATTTACTTTACTTTAATTTTAATTAAGTTATGCAGTAAAAGAGATGGAAGAGAGAGAGAGAGTGCATGCCACAAACGATATAGGCACATGCACACACACAAAGAATGCTACGCTGTGGTTGCGTTTGGCGAATGAAAAACCTTATGCATGCAATATATTTGGTTTTTCAAAAACTTCAACCCGAAAGAAGAGGCGTTTGATTAATATTAAACAAATAAGTATGCCACTCACGAGCCCAGGGCAAATGCTTTATTTAAAAAAAAAGTTTATAAAAATCGCTTCAGAACTTTATGAGATTAGCTGTTACAAACATTTTTCATATACGCGATTTTATATAATTAGTACGTATATATGTAGATATAGATACACTAATAAATGTATGTACATTTTTCTTCTAATATTGTAAATGGAAAATTACCGCTGTATTCCGCTTTTGTAACACCGACGTAAAACATCCGTTTTTTTTTCTCTTTCGCTAACTGGCGCCAGTCGGAAATAGCAAGGGTACCTAAGTCCTTTACCGCCTGTTCTTTCCAACGCAGAGGAGGCCTTCCTTTTCTTCTGCTACCACCGGCGGATACCGCGTCGAATATTTTCAGAGCTGAAGCGCTTTCATCCAACGACATGATCTCGCCAGCGAAGCCGCTGGATCTTTTACGGTATTCGCGATCGCAAAGGCACAATTGCCTTTATCTGTTTCGGATAATCTTTCTCTCGAACACTCCTAGAGCCTTCTCGTCAGATATCTTCATCGTCCATGCTTCTGCGCCATACAATAGGACAGGCATAATTAAAGACTTATAGTGCGTGATTTTTGTCCGTCGAGAGAGGACTTTACTCCTCAGTTGCATACTCAGTCCGAAGTAGCACTTGTTGGCAAGAGCGATCCTCCTTTGGATTTCGAGGCTGACATTATTATCGATGTTAATGCTGGTTCCTAAGTTAACGAAGTCCTCTACTTTTTCAAAGTTAAAACTGTCAACAGTGATGTTTGACCCCAGTCGTGAATGTGCCTATTGTCTATTTGATGACAGGAGATACATCGTCTTGCCCTCGTTCACCTCCAGACCCATTCGTTGTGCTTCTCTATCCAGTTTGGAGAAGGCAGAACTAACTGCGCTGTTGTCAAGGCCGATGATGTCAATGTCATCGGCGTGCGCCAGGAGCTGCACACGCTTATAAAAGATGGTGCCTGGCCGATTTAGTTCTGCGGCTCGAATTATCTTCTCCAGTATCAGGTTAAAAAAGTCACACGACAAAGAGTCACCCTCTCTGAAACGGCTCGGAGAGGTCCTTCGCAATCCTGACAGAGCTGGTGGTGTTGCTCAACGTCAGTTTACATAGCCGTATAAGTTTTGCGGGAATACCAAACTCAGACAGGAAACTTCTTCTCGTGCTGTCGAAAGCGGCTTTGAGTCGACAAAAAGGTGGTGCGTGTCGATTCTTCTTTCTTGCATCTTTTCCAAGGTCGTATTGTGAATATCTGGTCGAAAGTATATTTACCAGGTCTAAACCCACACTGATAACGTCCCATCAGTTCATTGACCGCGGGCTTAAGTATTTCACACAATACGCTCGACAGCACCTTATATGCGATGTTAAGAAGGCTGATACCGCGATAGTTGGCGCGAATTGCAGTATCACCCTTCTTGTGGGTTGGGCAAAGTACACTTACGTTCCAATCTTTTTTTTTTTTTTTTTTTTTTTTTACGGACGTTGGGATAGCGCGCTATCCATCAAGAGGCCCGTATGAATCTCTGGTGAAGCCACCTCCCCGGGACTACTCACGCATTTCATCAGGAAGGGGCTATGGCATAAATATGCCTGACATCCATGACGCCGTTTCCATAGTCCCCCATCCACGTAAGGTGATTAGGGGTTCAGGAGCGTTCTACTACGACTTCATCTGTGAAAGATACAAGCAAATAAAATATTAAACATATTCAGGACTACTTAATCGCGTTGCTAAACGACGGCGTTGTTCGCGTATTCTGAGCTCAGTCATTATCTCTTTACAGATGTTTTTTACTGTATTCCAAACTGCTTTATCATTAATCATATAGGATATCAGATTTTTTTGGCCTTGGATCTACCTTCATGATGATTCTTAATTTCTCCCGCTCAAATGAAAACGAAGGACAAGAAAACAGTATGTGTTCTGCGTTCTCCGCCACAGTCTCACACGAGGCACAAACCATTGTATTATCATGACCATATTTACATAAGTATTCTCTGAAACAGCCGTGCCCACTTAGCACCTGGGTCATATAAAAGTATATTTCGCCATGCGATCTGCCTAGCCAAGCCTCGATACTCGGGATGAGTCGGAAAGTCCAGCGTCCCTTTGTCGACGTGGCCCAGCGTTGTTGGGTTAGGCTTTTATGGCGTTCGGCCGCTGTCTCTTGTACTGAGAGGGCTGTGCCTTTATCTCGGGCCGTCTGATAGGTTCGCTGGATTTCGTTAGCCAGCAGATCGGCAGGCATTATGCCAGCAATCACACAGGCCGCCTCATATGAAACAGTGCGGAAAGCGCTACAAAGCGTAGTGCACTAAGTCGAAATATGGAATTCACATTTTTTGCATATGACGTATGCTGAAGCGCGTGGCCCCATACAGGGTCCTGCGATTTTGACTAGGTCCACCTATATTTGCCATTAATCTAGCTAGAGAACTATGGACTGTTGCGGCTTTTTGTGTCACAGTTTCTATATGTAGTTTAAATGACAGCCTGGCATCTATCATAACACCTAAATACCGTACTGCAGGCATAGTTTCGAATACATACCCATTGATGTCTAGACGTGTAGTTTCCTTTTTCTTTCTGCTTGTTATAAGCACCCCTTCGGTTTTGTGAGCTGCCAATTGGAGCCCTTTGGTCTTGAGCCAGTCATCGATTAATATAGCCGTGTCTTTCGTGGCCAATTGAATTTTTTCTATGTCTTTCGCTACAATGATAACCGCAATATCATCTGCGTATCCGATTACCTTCACTCCTTTTGGAACAGGTAGACGCAGGACTCCATCGTAAGCAATAATCCACAAAACTGGGCCGAGAACTGAGCCTTGGGGAACTCCTCTGCTGACGTCATATCTATTTCTACCTAGATCAGTATTATAAAACAGAACTCTATCAGTAAGATAGCTATCTACTATATTTATAAGATAAGGTGGAGTATTTATTGCCTTTAATGCATTAATAATGTGCGATCATTTTAATGAGTTAAACGCGTTTTTTATGTCTAAGGTTACTACTGCGCAGTATTCTTTTGAACCGTACTTCCAGCGCTTGCCTGATATTGCTTCTTCCGCTATTTCAGTGACGCGGCAAATAGCATCGACTGTGGATCTTCCCTTTCGAAACCCGTACTGGGCTTCCGACAAACATTAATAGGTGTCAATGTGTTTCAATAAGCGATCACAAATTACACGTTCCAACAATTTGCCTAACGAATCTATCATACAAAGCGGTCTGTAAGAACCTGGATCACCTGGAGGCTTGTTGGGCTTTGGAAGCAACACTAACTTCTGCTTTTTCCACCTCCTCGGGAAAACGCCATTTTGCAGGCATATATTAACGACATGTGAGAAGGCCATCGGGGAATCAGCTACTGCCGCTCTGATGGCAATGTTCGGTATACCATCGGGTCCCGGAGCCTTGCCGTTCTTTAGCCGTTCAGCTGCAGCTAGAATTTCATCCGGTATAACAGGTGGACAAATTGTCAATGTATTGTTATTCACATGCCTCATTTGGGGGCTATCTTTGGGAAAAAGCGTTTCGACTATTTGCTTGAGCAGAGTGGGACATGTTGGCATCTGCTTTTGGCTACTTTTAAACTTTTTCATAACAATTTTGTAGGCGCCACCCCAAGGGTACTCGTCAATCTCACTACAAAGCTCTTTGAAACAAGATTTTTTGCTTGCCTTTATTGCATTTTTTAATTGTTTACGCAAGCATTTAAATTCATCTCTCAGAATATCAGATCTGTTTCTTTGGTATTTTCTTCTGGCTTTGTTGCATTCAGACCGCAAGTCTGCGATTTCAGCATTCCACCAATAAACAGGGTTGCGGCTATTTTTGCGCACTTTTCTATTCATAGATGCATCACAAGCCCTAGCTAATACTTTATAAAGTTCATCGGATAGACTTTCTGCATTGGCCTGCATTTGTGTTACGCTTTTCATACCATCCAGTACCAACTTAAACATATCGGCATCAAATGAATTAGTGCACCAGGCCTTTGCGTCGTTCTTCACATATCCACGAGCCCTACTTCTCATGTAATCAACATCGATTATTACAGCCAAGTGATCGCTATGTGTGTAAATATGGCTTAATTGCCAGGAAACTTTTGCCATCATTGATTCACTACAGAAAGCAATATCGATAATGGAACCTCTTCCATTTTTTTCGAAAGTATTTTTGTTTCCTCTATTCAAGAGAAGCAAGTCTAATGGTGCAAAGGCTTTAAGAAGAGCGCGTCCTCGCTGATTTGTCCTGCTGCTGCCCCATTCTGGAGCCCACGCATTAAAATCTCCGGCTATTATTTTGGGAGAGCACAAAACCGCATCTTCAACGAGTCTATCCAGCAGAAGTTCAAATTCTTGCTGGCTAAGACTAGGAGGTGCATAACAGCTGTATATATAAGTACCGTCAATTTTGGTCCTTACAAAGAACTCATGGCTGTAAGGCTTTTCGGTAATGCATTTTTGCCCACACACCCATATTGCTGCTTTGCCTTTGTTATCAGGAATCCAAGTTCCTTTCCCAGACTTCTTATACTGCTCGCTCAAAATGGCAATGTAAATTTTTTCTTCGATTATTGTTTGATCCAATAGCTGCTGAGCAGCTTCACAGTGATTCAAATTCAGCTGCAGTATCTTCATATTTTTGATTTAGATTTTTGTATGGCGCGTTGGAAAAAGGGGCACAGTTTGCTCCCAGCAATATGGTTTTTTTCCGCCTGATTGCTAGCTTTACAAAGAATGCATAGTGCCGTCTTGTTGCATTGTTTAGCGTTATGACCTTTTTCTCCGCACTTAAAACAGCAGCCACTGCGGTCTTCATTTGTACAAGCCTTTGCTTGATGACCAAACTCCAAGCATCTGTAGCATCTTGTCAGAATACTTTTTTCCCGAATGCGACACACCGACCATCCAATCTTAAGTTTTTTGGCTGCAATGATTTTCTGTGCTACGAGCTGAGGTAAGCCAAGCAGCGCTATTTGGGTCCCTGGATAACCTTTTCTGTTCGTTTTAATCCAGTTTAGCTCAAAGTTTTGGTTTAAAACTTTTGCCTCTGATATGGCTACAACTATATCTTCTTTAGTTGTGATCTCATCGAGATCATGTATCTCTATATAGGTCTGCTTAGATAGAGCTGTAATTTCGGCTTCATTACCTAAGAGACTTTGTACACCGTTTTTAAAAAGTTCTGTTTTTTCCTCATGCACATGGTTGAGCTCGAGAAGTATTTCTCCTTTCTGGGTCTTGCGTACTCTTTTGACCTGTTCACCCATTTTGCTTAAATTAGCGCTGGTTTTCGCCGATTTAAGCATATCGCTATATGACATGTCACCTGTCTTCTTAATGACAATGGCATTTGGTTTAACCAGCAAAGTATTCGGTTTAGGCTTAATGATCTTCTTAGCTCTTGTTTGTACTATCCATTCGCCTTCAGGGTCTTTATTTGATCTAATCAGAGCCTCCCTATAAGACAGCGTTTTTTGCCCTGTCCCATCTTTTGAGATTTCCGCCTTACTGGACCGTTTCGGCGGGTTCGTCTCGTTTGTCATGGAGTCTTCTATGCCTCTTTTTGACGTAAGATTCGCTTTTTTGAAAGGAGGCGAGGTTTGCGTGCATTTACAGCTTTGCGACCTCTCCTTTACTTCACCTACGACTCTCGAAATCTTTAATTCTTCGTAAATTTCCACAATCTCATCAACCAAATCCCGAATCGGCTGATGAATGGAGCGCCTTGGCGGCGCCATTAAGTCGACAAGACTGCTCAATTTATTGCCTAAAAGCAGCAGCACGTTCGATTTTTCTTCCTTTGCCAGATTTGGGCCCTGGCTAGTGGCCAGCCTTACGTTATCAAGGTCCGGCGGAGACGATCGGGCTCGCACTACCGACGGAGTATCAGACGCTACAAAATTTCGCTCCGCCATATTTATATTCGCGACGGTGACCTCTGAATTTTGCCACTTGCTCTAAAAGGATCAGGGAAATCCACGTTTTCCCCCATATCTATTATTTTTTGCCCTCCTTGGTGCGTTGACATCACCCAAAGGAGGCAGCTTTTACGTACCCGTCGGCAGGAAGTGTTAAAAGCTTTGCTAACCGGATGTCTTCAAACCGAAAGCTTTTAAGCTGAGCTTTTACAGAAACTTTCAAGCCTGAGTCAATGAGCTTCTATGCTTAAAGCTTTCCGCAGCTATGTTCTCTGTTAAAGCTATCAGCTTTATTCCAAAGTCAAAATCAACTGTTTACCTGGCGCCAAAAATGAACTTGGAGTTCTTGCCAAAGTAAGCAGCCGATTTGTTTTTGTGTTTTCTCTATTCAGAAGAAAACTTTTAAAACCAATAAAAACATACCTGATTGGTGGTTTACTATACAAACCACTTCCTTCGGATATAGGCGAGTCTCAGGTCCTCACTCAAACAATTTTCTTTTTGTTTTTATACACTTTTTCACCACAAACTTAAAGTTTTCACTAGCGCAAAAATTTCACGTCTGCACTGCACAAAGTATACACATGTATGTAGTATCAGGTTAAAAAAGTCACACGACAAAGAGTCACCCTCTCTGAAACGGCTCGGAGAGGTCCTTCGCAATCCTGACAGAGCTGGTGGTGTTGCTCAACGTCAGTTTACATAGCCGTATAAGTTTTGCGGGAATACCAAACTCAGACAGGAAACTTCTTCTCGTGCTGTCGAAAGCGGCTTTGAGTCGACAAAAAGGTGGTGCGTGTCGATTCTTCTTTCTTGCATCTTTTCCAAGGTCGTATTGTGAATATCTGGTCGAAAGTATATTTACCAGGTCTAAACCCACACTGATAACGTCCCATCAGTTCATTGACCGCGGGCTTAAGTATTTCACACAATACGCTCGACAGCACCTTATATGCGATGTTAAGAAGGCTGATACCGCGATAGTTGGCGCGAATTGCAGTATCACCCTTCTTGTGGGTTGGGCAAAGTACACTTACGTTCCAATCTGTAGGCATGCATTCGTCCGTAAAAAGCAAGAGAAGTGGTTCGATTGCTCTGAAATATCGCTGTGTTGATTTGTACTCTCATAGAGCAAGAGACGTCGAGCTTTCCTTGTGTCCATTTCCGCACGCTTTTTGACGCAGAGAGGTGCGTGCATATCTTGACTACGACAAGATAATGGTTCGAGTCGATGTTGGCTCCTCGGCTCGTGCACATATCTAGGACACTGGAAGCGTGCCTTCCGTCTATCACAACATGGTCGATGTGGTTTTGTGTTTTACCATCTGGAGACAGCCACGTAGCTTGATGTATATTCCTATGCTGAAACCTGGAACTACAGACTACCATGTTTTGGGCCCCGGCGAAGTCGAGACAAGCCCCGGCTTGCAGCTGCACCTCCTGGTGAACAGACACTGCGGGCTTTACTGTACACCATTGCGGTTTAAACTGAGGCCTTGTTTTCTCCTTTAAATTTAAGCCATCGTTTTAAGTTGTGAAAACTTAAGTTTTCTTAAATGTTATTGAGTAATTGTCATCGGTGCAAATCTACCCGTCGTTAAATCGATCGTCTTAGTTAATTGTATTACATACAACTGCTTTCTTTGAGTTTACCGTGCGTTTTGATAAGATCGTGGAATCCGATTCGATTACTTTTTTAATATAAAAAAGGAGCACATATTAGCACACAGGTGTTAGAGGGTATTAGAAGGTATTTTGAACATATTTTATTATAGTTGTCACTAACAGATGTAAGAAAAAACTGCATTATAACTTCTGGACCTTAGTTCGATGAAAGTTCTCTCTGATATGATTTATTGACCCTTGAAGTTCAAGATGCTATTAATATTATCATGACCTATAAATGGGGTGGTGAGAGCAGCGGTAGCCAAAAAAAAATACAAACCAAAATTGGAAAATGATTCGCATTTAACTTCATTAGTACCTTAATGGATAAACTATGACCAAAGTAGTGCAACTAAAATAATTTCACAAAGCGTACGCTTTGAGAATCTCTTAATGTAGGAGGAGACTAGAGATCTCACACCCATTATGATCAAGTATGAGGATGGGGCTCAAAGAGACCTGAGCATCGGCTTACTTCCCAGGCCATAATAACACCATCCTGGTAGAGGTCTTCAATTTAACACAATGCTGCTCATCAAACGGACTACCACTCTTAGTGGGTTGTGATACCAATGGCCACAACGTCATATGGACAGCAGAGACACGAACAAAATAGGTAATTCAGTCTTAGATTTCCTTCTATTTCTTAACTTAGATATTTTGAACAAAGGCAATACACCTACGTTAAGTTTCAAATGAATCTTCTCTGTCAGATCATAATATAATTGTGTTTGACATTGAAGGAGTAACCTTAGAGAGCAGAAATCCCAGGCACACTCATTGGAAAAAAAATGTCAATTCAATCGACGCACAGTTATCCTCCTCAAATACGACTGGAGTATATAAATGGAATGGAATCTTATAATTTTGTTTGTCCATTAAGGAAAGGGGGAAAAAAACAGAGGTTCCTGGTGGAGCTCCGGTCTAGCCCACAGGCGAGCCATTGTGTGTAGGGTATTTAATATAACATTGCTTAGCGTACTGGAGACTGGGAGGAATATAGAAAAGAGTTGACGATCTACAACAAAGAGATCAGAAAATCTAAAAGGGTATTTTTAGATTCTTTTTTGCAAACATCAAGTCGACTCCTTAAATTGCAGGACTTCACAAAGCTCTTGCGAGAGACATGGTTGACTTGAACCTGAAACTGAAATCAGAAGACAGGATTTATGTAGCCAAAGAAGAGGAACGCACTCTTTTACTGCTGCGCACACACTCTCCTGAATGTTTAGACCAGTGTTCAACATCTCCACAGATGACTGATTCTCATCAGCAAGCAAATAAAGTTGGTTGGTAATTAGCCAAGAGCGTAATCAGCGCAGAAAGGCATAAGTGGGCAATTAACACCTTTCAGCCATATTAATCACCGGGTGTAGATAGGATTTTTCCAATCCTTCTTCAAGAGGCCTCTGATTTGCTAATCCGACACCTGGTAAATATCGCCAGGGCAAGCCTTTCTTTTGGGTATATACCGGAAGCATGGCGTACGGCCAAGGTGGTATTCATACCGAAAATAGGCAAAAGGGATATGAAAGCTCCAGGTATTTTCGGCCTATTAGTTTAATATCCTTTGTTTTAAAGGCAATGGAAAAAGTAATAAACGTGCATCTCTTTGATAATGCCTTGAATAAATTCCCGTTACATCCATATCAGTATGCATATATGGCGGTCAAATCACTACAAGCTACGGAGCTGTTCGGACGTGTTTTTGTCGCTTCTCTCCGTCGCACTAAATTAAATTGTGCCCAAATTGTGATTCAATACGCAAAAATATACTAAACGATAGAGCGAAAATACGCTAATTGCAGTGTATATTTGCACATGCAATATTTCTATTGTGTAAGCAAAAAAAAAAAAACCTTAAATGAAAAACAAATAAGTAATAACATTAACAGTGCCTCAGGTAAAACAACAAGTCAAAGCCGCGCGCAACAACAATAACAGCAAGACGAATGTCGCCTTTCCGCAATACAAAGAAGTAATGCGTACTTCCGCATTGATCCTTCGGAGACAAAAAAATTATTAGGTGATACGGAAAGAGCTCGCTCGCTATCGTCCGCGATGTCGTGCTCTCCCCCAACACAATCGTTGAGCGCTCAGTGCGCGTCTCCCGCTACAATTCTCCAGCCAAACGACACAAAGTAGATTTTCGCACCAACAAGTACAGTGACCTCACTCACCACAACGGTGCCTGTTTAGGCCAACAGCCTAATTTCCTTCTCATTTAATCGACATACATGCCACCCTGTTCCCTTTTCAATACGATTGTCAGCACATAACGGTGATCATTCGTTGCTCCCTCCAATCAACTGTTTTCTTCGTTAAAAAATGACTTAGCGAATAAAACGGGGGTTGGCGGACTTAATATAAAACAGTAGTTTGTTCATTCCATTTTTGCTTTTCACGAGGATTGGATGACACAGCGTCTGCTATAATTAGTGTAAGTAAAAACAAAACATAACTTGTTATAACATCCATTTAAAGACTTCCATTGAAATACATAATTATTGATCCACTAATAAATTTCTTTTAATTCCTTTTCTTTCCACACAACTGACCACGAGACCATTTGCATAGATGTTGTGTTGTCACAATTGAAGGTGCATCTTCTGAACCTTTTATTGCTTCTTCTGGCGTCCTCCAAGGGAGTATATTAGGGCCTTTGCTCTTTATCTTATTTATCAATGACATAAGTACCTGTTTTTCTTTTGCTAAATATTTCCTTTATGCTGACGATCTGAAAGCCTTTTCTGGTGTAAGAAGCCCCGAGGATGCGTATCGGCTTCAAGCTGACATAGATAACCTATATTTTTGGTGCAATAAAAATCGTCTTGCTCTGAATATTAAAAAATGTTTTAAAGTTACGTTTGCAAAAAATTCACAAGATTCTGTCCATGAATTATAAAATATCTAATTTTGTTTTAGAGTCAGTATCCGAAAGATCTTGGAGTTATCTTCTAATCAAATTTTTCTTTTAGCAGTCGCATTTCTCACATAGTAGCGAAATCTTACGCAATGCTGGGCTTCGTAAGGCTACATTTTGCTGGCCCCTTCACGCTTAAATTATTATTTACATCTTTTGTTCGTTCAAAACTGGAATATGCCGTAATCATTTGGAAACTTTCTAGTAAAAAATTGATCAATATGATTGAACGTGTTCAAAAGGTTTTTTTGAAGTTTGCACTTGTACACAAAATTTTTCAGATCCTTTGCCATCATATAGCTCACGCTTACTTTTAATAAGTCTTAAATCATTAGAAGCTTGAAGATCTGTACTTTCCTTGTATTTTACTTTTAATGTAATTAAAGGATATGTTGATTGTCCTGCTCTTTTGAAAAAAGTTAATTTTAATATTCCTCAACGAAATCTGCGAATTTTTTTGCCATTTGAAAGGGACAGTTACAAAACTGACTACGCTAGTAACGCACCTGTTGCTCGCACTTTGAATGATCTAAATATTATTTCACACAATGTATCAATTGATTTTTCTCTATCAATAAATTATTTAAAAAATTTGTTGAATTCAATATTCTAGATGTTATCTTTACATGAACCATGTAATTAGTCTGTAAGGAATTTGTGTTTTCAATAGACTGAAATAAATAAATAAATATATCGCGCTGTCGCGATATGGTGCCCCAAAAAATCAAACATTAATATTTCCAGGAAAGGGAAACCTTGTGGAATGTTGTGTTTTTTACTCTTAATCAACAAAATAATTTTTTTTTTGGTATTCGAATTTAACTTTTTTTTATTTTCAATAATTTTAAAAAACCACTTTTATATCAAAGAATAACCATATCATTCGTATACATACATATGTATGTATGAATTTACTTTACTTTAATTTTAATTAAGTTATGCAGTAAAAGAGATGGAAGAGAGAGAGAGAGTGCATGCCACAAACGATATAGGCACATGCACACACACAAAGAATGCTACGCTGTGGTTGCGTTTGGCGAATGAAAAACCTTATGCATGCAATATATTTGGTTTTTCAAAAACTTCAACCCGAAAGAAGAGGCGTTTGATTAAAATTAAACAAATAAGTATGCCACTCACGAGCCCAGGGCAAATGTTTTATTTAAAAAAAAGGTTTATAAAAATCGCTTCAGAACTTTATGAGATTAGCTGTTACAAACATTTTTCATATACGCGATTTTATATAATTAGTACGTATATATGTAGATATAGATACACTAATAAATGTATGTACATTTTTCTTCTAATATTGTAAATGGAAAATTACCGCTGTATTCCGCTTTTGTAACACCGACGTAAAACATCCGTTTTTTTTCTCTTTCGCTAACTGGCGCCAGTCGGAAATAGCAAGGGTACCTAAGTCCTTTACCGCCTGTTCTTTCCAACGCAGAGGAGGCCTTCCTTTTCTTCTGCTACTACCGGCGGATACAGCGTCGAATACTTTCAGAGCTGAAGCGCTTTCATCCAACGACATGAACTCGCCAGCGAAGCCGCTGGATCTTTTACGGTATTCGCGATCGCAGAGGCACAATTGCCTTTATCTGTTTCGGATAATCTTTCTCTCGAACACTCCTAGAGCCTTCTCGTCAGATATCTTCATCGTCCATGCTTCTGCGCCATACAATAGGACAGGCATTATTAAAGACTTATAGTGCGTGATTTTTGTCCGTCGAGAGAGGACTTTACTCCTCAGTTGCATACTCAGTCCGAAGTAGCACTTGTTGGCAAGAGCGATCCTCCTTTGGATTTCGAGGCTGACATTATTATCGATGTTAATGCTGGTTCCTAAGTTAACGAAGTCCTCTACTTTTTCAAAGTTAAAACTGTCAACAGTGATGTTTGACCCCAGTCGTGAATGTGCCTATTGTCTATTTGATGACAGGAGATACATCGTCTTGCCCTCGTTCACCTCCAGACCCATTCGTTGTGCTTCTCTATCCAGTTTGGAGAAGGCAGAACTAACTGCGCTGTAGTCAAGGCCGATGATGTCAATGTCATCGGCGTGCGCCAGGAGCTGCACACGCTTATAAAAGATGGTGCCTGGCCGATTTAGTTCTGCGGTTCGAATTATCTTCTCCAGTATCAGGTTAAAAAAGTCACACGACAAAGAGTCACCCTCTCTGAAACGGCTCGGAGAGGTCCTTCGCAATCCTGACAGAGCTGGTGGTGTTGCTCAACGTCAGTTTACATAGCCGTATAAGTTTTGCGGGAATACCAAACTCAGACAGGAAACTTCTTCTCGTGCTGTCGAAAGCGGCTTTGAGTCAACAAAAAGGTGGTGCGTGTCGATTCTTCTTTCTTGCATCTTTTCCAAGGTCGTATTGTGAATATCTGGTCGAAAGTATATTTACCAGGTCTAAACCCACACTGATAACGTCCCATCAGTTCATTGACCGCGGGCTTAAGTATTTCACACAATACGCTCGACAGCACCTTATATGCGATGTTAAGAAGGCTGATACCGCGATAGTTGGCGCGAATTGCAGTATCACCCTTCTTGTGGGTTGGGCAAAGTACACTTACGTTCCAATCTGTAGGCATGCATTCGTCCGTAAAAAGCAAGAGAAGTGGTTCGATTGCTCTGAAATATCGCTGTGTTGATTTGTACTCTCATAGAGCAAGAGACGTCGAGCTTTCCTTGTGTCCATTTCCGCACGCTTTTTGACGCAGAGAGGTGCGTGCATATCTTGACTACGACAAGATAATGGTTCGAGTCGATGTTGGCTCCTCGGCTCGTGCACATATCTAGGACACTGGAAGCGTGCCTTCCGTCTATCACAACATGGTCGATGTGGTTTTGTGTTTTACCATCTGGAGACAGCCACGTAGCCTGATGTATATTCCTATGCTGAAACCTGGAACTACAGACTACCATGCTTTGGGCCCCGGCGAAGTCGAGACAAGCCCCGGCTTGCAGCTGCACCTCCTGGTGAACAGACACTGCGGGCTTTCCTGTACACCATTGCGGTTTAAACTGAGGCCTTGTTTTCTCCTTTAAATTTAAGTTATCGTTTTAAGTTGTGAAAACTTAAGTTTTCTTAAATGTTATTGAGTAATTGTCATCGGTGCAAATCTACCCGTCGTTAAATCGATCGTCTTAGTTAATTGTATTACATACAACTGCTTTCTTTGAGTTTACCGTGCGTTTTGATAAGATCGTGGAATCCGATTCGATTACTTTTTTAATATAAAAAAGGAGCACATATTAGCACACAGGTGTTAGAGGGTATTAGAAGGTATTTTGAACATATTTTATTATAGTTGTCACTAACAGATGTAAGAAAAAACTGCATTATAACTTCTGGACCTTAGTTCGATGAAAGTTCTCTCTGATATGATTTATTGACCCTTGAAGTTTAAGATGCTATTAATATGATCATGACCTATAAATGGGGTGGTGAGAGCAGCGGTAGCCAAAAAAAAATACAAACAAAAATTGGAAAATGATTCGCATTTAACTTCATTAGTACCTTAATGGATAAACTATGACCAAAGTAGTGCAACTAAAATAATTTCACAAAGCGTACGCTTTGAGAATCTCTTAATGTAGGAGGAAGATATACTCCTAAGTACAGATGTTAGAGTTGCACAGACAAATATTCATCACGCCAGGGCGGCCCCAGCTGCCATTGGAAAAATGGTTGCTTGCAAAGACTTGAGTTGGGCTCTAATCCAGGAGCCATGGTGCGTCAAGGGTGCTATTCGATGCCTATCTGGATCAAAGGCTTGGACAATTTGGGATACCAAATCGAATGTCCCAAGCACTTGCATTGTAATAAAGAAAAACATTAATTAATTTTGTCTTTCAGAATATATGACTAGAGATCTCACACCCATTATGATCAAGTATGAGGATGGGGCTCAAAGAGACCTGAGCATCGGCTTACTTCCCAGGCGATAATAACACCATCCTGGTAGAGGTCTTCAATTTAACACAATGCTGCTCATCGACCGGACTACCACTCTTAGTGGGTTGTGATACCAATGGCCACAACGTCATATTGACACCAGAGACACGAATAGGTAATTCAGTCTTAGATTTCCTTCTATTTCTTAACTTTGATATTTTGAACAAAGGCAATACACCTACGTTAAGTTTCAAATGAATCTCCTCTGTCAGATCATAATATAATTGTGTTTGACATTGAAGGAGTAACCTTAGAGAGCAGAAATCCCAGGCAAACTCACTGGAAAAAAAATGTTAATTCAATCGACGCACAGTTATCCTCCTCAAATACGACTGGAGTATATAAATGGAATGGAATCTTATAATTTTTTTTGTCCATTAAGGAAAGGGGGAAAAAAACAGAGGTTCCTGGTGGAGCTCCGGTCTAGCCCACAGGCGAGCCATTGTGTGTAGGGTATTTAATATAACATTGCTTAGCGTACTGGAGACTGGGAGGAATATAGAAAAGAGTTGACGATCTACAACAAAGAGATCAGAAAATCTAAAAGGGTATTTTTAGATTCTTTTTTGCAAACATCAAGTCGACTCCTTAAATTGCAGGACTTCACAAAGCTCTTGCGAGAGACATGGTTGACTTGAACCTGAAACTGAAATCAGAAGACAGGATTTATGTAGCCAAAGAAGAGGAACGCACTCTTTTACTGCTGCGCACACACTCTCCTGAATGTTTAGACCAGTGTTCAACATCTCCACAGATGACTGATTCTCATCAGCGAGCAAATAAAGTTGGTTGGTAATTAGCCAAGAGCGTAATCAGCGCAGAAAGGCATAAGTGGGCAATTAACACCTTTCAGCCATATTAATCACCGAGTGTAGATAGGATTTTTCCAATCCTTCTTCAAGAGGCCTCTGATTTGCTAATCCGACACCTGGTAAATGTCGCCAGGGCAAGCCTTTCTTTTGGGTATATACCGGAAGCATGGCGTACGGCCAAGGTGGTATTCATACCGGAAATAGGCAAAAGGGGTTTGAAAGCTCCAGGTATTTTCGGCCTATTAGTTTAATATCCTTTGTTTTAAAGGCAATGGAAAAAGTAATAAACGTGCATCTCTTTGATAATGCCTTGAATAAATTCCCGTTACATCCATATCAGTATGCATATATGGCGGTCAAATCACTACAAGCTACGGAGCTGTTCGGACGTGTTTTTGTCGCTTCTCTCCGTCGCACTAAATTAAATTGTGCCCAAATTGTGATTCAATACGCAAAAATATACTAAACGATAGAGCGAAAATACGCTAATTGCAGTGTATATTTGCACATGCAATATTTCTATTGTGTAAGCAAAAAAAAAAAAAACCTTAAATGAAAAACAAATAAGTAATAACATTAACAGTGCCTCAGGTAAAACAACAAGTCAAAGCCGCGCGCAACAACAATAACAGCAAGACGAATGTCGCCTTTCCGCAATACAAAGAAGTAATGCGTACTTCCGCATTGATCCTTCGGAGACAAAAAAATTATTAGGTGATACGGAAAGAGCTCGCTCGCTATCGTCCGCGATGTCGTGCTCTCCCCGAACACAATCGTTGAGCGCTCAGTGCGCGTCTCCCGCTACAATTCTCCAGCCAAACGACACAAAGTAGATTTTCGCACCAACAAGTACAGTGACCTCACTCACCACAACGGTGCCTGTTTAGGCCAACAGCCTAATTTCCTTCTCATTTAATCGACATACATGCCACCCTGTTCCCTTTTCAATACGATTGTCAGCACATAACGGTGATCATTCGTTGCTCCCTCCAATCAACTGTTTTCTTCGTTAAAAAATGACTTAGCGAATAAAACGGGGGTTGGCGGACTTAATATAAAACAGTAGTTTGTTCATTCCATTTTTGCTTTTCACGAGGATTGGATGACACAGCGTCTGCTATAATTAGTGTAAGTAAAAACAAAACATAACTTGTTATAACATCCATTTAAAGACTTCCATTGAAATACATAATTATTGATCCACTAATAAATTTCTTTTAATTCCTTTTCTTTCCACACAACTGACCACGAGACCATTTGCATAGATGTTGTGTTGTCACAATTGAAGGTGCATCTTCTGAACCTTTTATTGCTTCTTCTGGCGTCCTCCAAGGGAGTATATTAGGGCCTTTGCTCTTTATCTTATTTATCAATGACATAAGTACCTGTTTTTCTTTTGCTAAATATTTCCTTTATGCTGACGATCTGAAAGCCTTTTCTGGTGTAAGAAGCCCCGAGGATGCGTATCGGCTTCAAGCTGACATAGATAACCTATATTTTTGGTGCAATAAAAATCGTCTTGCTCTGAATATTAAAAAATGTTTTAAAGTTACGTTTGCAAAAAATTCACAAGATTCTGTCCATGAATTATAAAATATCTAATTTTGTTTTAGAGTCAGTATCCGAAAGATCTTGGAGTTATCTTCTAATCAAATTTTTCTTTTAGCAGTCGCATTTCTCACATAGTAGCGAAATCTTACGCAATGCTGGGCTTCGTAAGGCTACATTTTGCTGGCCCCTTCACGCTTAAATTATTATTTACATCTTTTGTTCGTTCAAAACTGGAATATGCCGTAATCATTTGGAAACTTTCTAGTAAAAAATTGATCAATATGATTGAACGTGTTCAAAAGGTTTTTTTGAAGTTTGCACTTGTACACAAAATTTTTCAGATCCTTTGCCATCATATAGCTCACGCTTACTTTTAATAAGTCTTAAATCATTAGAAGCTTGAAGATCTGTACTTTCCTTGTATTTTACTTTTAATGTAATTAAAGGATATGTTGATTGTCCTGCTCTTTTGAAAAAAGTTAATTTTAATATTCCTCAACGAAATCTGCGAATTTTTTTGCCATTTGAAAGGGACAGTTACAAAACTGACTACGCTAGTAACGCACCTGTTGCTCGCACTTTGAATGATCTAAATATTATTTCACACAATGTATCAATTGATTTTTCTCTATCAATAAATTATTTAAAAAATTTGTTGAATTCAATATTCTAGATGTTATCTTTACATGAACCATGTAATTAGTCTGTAAGGAATTTGTGTTTTCAATAGACTGAAATAAATAAATAAATATATCGCGCTGTCGCGATATGGTGCCCCAAAAAATCAAACATTAATATTTCCAGGAAAGGGAAACCTTGTGGAATGTTGTGTTTTTTACTCTTAATCAACAAAATAATTTTATTTTTGGTATTCGAATTTAACTTTTTTTTATTTTCAATAATTTTAAAAAACCACTTTTATATCAAAGAATAACCATATCATTCGTATACATACATATGTATGTATGAATTTACTTTACTTTAATTTTAATTAAGTTATGCAGTAAAAGAGATGGAAGAGAGAGAGAGAGTGCATGCCACAAACGATATAGGCACATGCACACACACAAAGAATGCTACGCTGTGGTTGCGTTTGGCGAATGAAAAACCTTATGCATGCAATATATTTGGTTTTTCAAAAACTTCAACCCGAAAGAAGAGGCGTTTGATTAAAATTAAACAAATAAGTATGCCACTCACGAGCCCAGGGCAAATGCTTTATTTAAAAAAAAGGTTTATAAAAATCGCTTCAGAACTTTATGAGATTAGCTGTTACAAACATTTTTCATATACGCGATTTTATATAATTAGTACGTATATATGTAGATATAGATACACTAATAAATGTATGTACATTTTTCTTCTAATATTGTAAATGGAAAATTACCGCTGTATTCCGCTTTTGTAACACCGACGTAAAACATCCGTTTTTTTTCTCTTTCGCTAACTGGCGCCAGTCGGAAATAGCAAGGGTACCTAAGTCCTTTACCGCCTGTTCTTTCCAACGCAGAGGAGGCCTTCCTTTTCTTCTGCTACTACCGGCGGATACAGCGTCGAATACTTTCAGAGCTGAAGCGCTTTCATCCAACGACATGATCTCGCCAGCGAAGCCGCTGGATCTTTTACGGTATTCGCGATCGCAGAGGCACAATTGCCTTTATCTGTTTCGGATAATCTTTCTCTCGAACACTCCTAGAGCCTTCTCGTCAGATATCTTCATCGTCCATGCTTCTGCGCCATACAATAGGACAGGCATTATTAAAGACTTATAGTGCGTGATTTTTGTCCGTCGAGAGAGGACTTTACTCCTCAGTTGCATACTCAGTCCGAAGTAGCACTTGTTGGCAAGAGCGATCCTCCTTTGGATTTCGAGGCTGACATTATTATCGATGTTAATGCTGGTTCCTAAGTTAACGAAGTCCTCTACTTTTTCAAAGTTAAAACTGTCAACAGTGATGTTTGACCCCAGTCGTGAATGTGCCTATTGTCTATTTGATGACAGGAGATACATCGTCTTGCCCTCGTTCACCTCCAGACCCATTCGTTGTGCTTCTCTATCCAGTTTGGAGAAGGCAGAACTAACTGCGCTGT
The DNA here is from genome assembly GCA_963971545.1 of Philophylla caesio. Lineage (NCBI taxonomy): Eukaryota > Metazoa > Arthropoda > Insecta > Diptera > Tephritidae > Philophylla > Philophylla caesio. Next base: position 42,831,567 of record OZ020606.1, on the reverse strand, counting down.
TGTCAAGGCCGATGATGTCAATGTCATCGGCGTGCGCCAGGAGCTGCACACGCTTATAAAAGATGGTGCCTGGCCGATTTAGTTCTGCGGCTCGAATTATCTTCTCCAGTATCAGGTTAAAAAAGTCACACGACAAAGAGTCACCCTCTCTGAAACGGCTCGGAGAGGTCCTTCGCAATCCTGACAGAGCTGGTGGTGTTGCTCAACGTCAGTTTACATAGCCGTATAAGTTTTGCGGGAATACCAAACTCAGACAGGAAACTTCTTCTCGTGCTGTCGAAAGCGGCTTTGAGTCAACAAAAAGGTGGTGCGTGTCGATTCTTCTTTCTTGCATCTTTTCCAAGGTCGTATTGTGAATATCTGGTCGAAAGTATATTTACCAGGTCTAAACCCACACTGATAACGTCCCATCAGTTCATTGACCGCGGGCTTAAGTATTTCACACAATACGCTCGACAGCACCTTATATGCGATGTTAAGAAGGCTGATACCGCGATAGTTGGCGCGAATTGCAGTATCACCCTTCTTGTGGGTTGGGCAAAGTACACTTACGTTCCAATCTGTAGGCATGCATTCGTCCGTAAAAAGCAAGAGAAGTGGTTCGATTGCTCTGAAATATCGCTGTGTTGATTTGTACTCTCATAGAGCAAGAGACGTCGAGCTTTCCTTGTGTCCATTTCCGCACGCTTTTTGACGCAGAGAGGTGCGTGCATATCTTGACTACGACAAGATAATGGTTCGAGTCGATGTTGGCTCCTCGGCTCGTGCACATATCTAGGACACTGGAAGCGTGCCTTCCGTCTATCACAACATGGTCGATGTGGTTTTGTGTTTTACCATCTGGAGACAGCCACGTAGCCTGATGTATATTCCTATGCTGAAACCTGGAACTACAGACTACCATGTTTTGGGCCCCGGCGAAGTCGAGACAAGCCCCGGCTTGCAGCTGCACCTCCTGGTGAACAGACACTGCGGGCTTTACTGTACACCATTGCGGTTTAAACTGAGGCCTTGTTTTCTCCTTTAAATTTAAGCCATCGTTTTAAGTTGTGAAAACTTAAGTTTTCTTAAATGTTATTGAGTAATTGTCATCGGTGCAAATCTACCCGTCGTTAAATCGATCGTCTTAGTTAATTGTATTACATACAACTGCTTTCTTTGAGTTTACCGTGCGTTTTGATAAGATCGTGGAATCCGATTCGATTACTTTTTTAATATAAAAAAGGAGCACATATTAGCACACAGGTGTTAGAGGGTATTAGAAGGTATTTTGAACATATTTTATTATAGTTGTCACTAACAGATGTAAGAAAAAACTGCATTATAACTTCTGGACCTTAGTTCGATGAAAGTTCTCTCTGATATGATTTATTGACCCTTGAAGTTTAAGATGCTATTAATATGATCATGACCTATAAATGGGGTGGTGAGAGCAGCGGTAGCCAAAAAAAAATACAAACACAAATTGGAAAATGATTCGCATTTAACTTCATTAGTACCTTAATGGATAAACTATGACCAAAGTAGTGCAACTAAAATAATTTCACAAAGCGTACGCTTTGAGAATCTCTTAATGTAGGAGGAAGATATACTCCTAAGTACAGATGTTAGAGTTGCACAGACAAATATTCATCACGCCAGGGCGGCCCCAGCTGCCATTGGAAAAATGGTTGCTTGCAAAGACTTGAGTTTGGCTCTAATCCAGGAGCCATGGTGCGTCAAGGGTGCTATTCGATGCCTATCTGGATCAAAGGCTTGGACAATTTGGGATACCAAATCGAATGTCCCAAGCACTTGCATTGTAATAAAGAAAAACATTAATTAATTTTGTCTTTCAGAATATATGACTAGAGATCTCACACCCATTATGATCAAGTATGAGGATGGGGCTCAAAGAGACCTGAGCATCGGCTTACTTCCCAGGCGATAATAACACCATCCTGGTAGAGGTCTTCAATTTAACACAATGCTGCTCATCGACCGGACTACCACTCTTAGTGGGTTGTGATACCAATGGCCACAACGTCATATTGACACCAGAGACACGAACAAAATAGGTAATTCAGTCTTAGATTTCCTTCTATTTCTTAACTTTGATATTTTGAACAAAGGCAATACACCTACGTTAAGTTTCAAATGAATCTCCTCTGTCAGATCATAATATAATTGTGTTTGACATTGAAGGAGTAACCTTAGAGAGCAGAAATCCCAGGCACACTCACTGGAAAAAAAATGTTAATTCAATCGACGCACAGTTATCCTCCTCAAATACGACTGGAGTATATAAATGGAATGGAATCTTATAATTTTTTTTGTCCATTAAGGAAAGGGGGAAAAAAATAGAGGTTCCTGGTGGAGCTCCGGTCTAGCCCACAGGCGAGCCATTGTGTGTAGGGTATTTAATATAACATTGCTTAGCGTACTGGAGACTGGGAGGAATATAGAAAAGAGTTGACGATCTACAACAAAGAGATCAGAAAATCTAAAAGGGTATTTTTAGATTCTTTTTTGCAAACATCAAGTCGACTCCTGAAATTGCAGGACTTCACAAAGCTCTTGCGAGAGACATGGTTGACTTGAACCTGAAACTGAAATCAGAAGACAGGATTTATGTAGCCAAAGAAGAGGAACGCACTCTTTTACTGCTGCGCACACACTCTCCTGAATGTTTAGACCAGTGTTCAACATCTCCACAGATGACTGATTCTCATCAGCGAGCAAATAAAGTTGGTTGGTAATTAGCCAAGAGCGTAATCAGCGCAGAAAGGCATAAGTGGGCAATTAACACCTTTCAGCCATATTAATCACCGAGTGTAGATAGGATTTTTCCAATCCTTCTTCAAGAGGCCTCTGATTTGCTAATCCGACACCTGGTAAATGTCGCCAGGGCAAGCCTTTCTTTTGGGTATATACCGGAAGCATGGCGTACGGCCAAGGTGGTATTCATACCGGAAATAGGCAAAAGGGGTTTGAAAGCTCCAGGTATTTTCGGCCTATTAGTTTAATATCCTTTGTTTTAAAGGCAATGGAAAAAGTAATAAACGTGCATCTCTTTGATAATGCCTTGAAGAAATTCCCGTTACATCCATATCAGTATGCATATATGGCGGTCAAATCACTACAAGCTACGGAGCTGTTCGGACGTGTTTTTGTCGCTTCTCTCCGTCGCACTAAATTAAATTGTGCCCAAATTGTGATTCAATACGCAAAAATATACTAAACGATAGAGCGAAAATTCTCTAATTGCAGTGTATATTTGCACATGCAATATTTCTATTGTGTAAGCAAAAAAAAAAAAACCTTAAATGAAAAACAAATAAGTAATAACATTAACAGTGCCTCAGGTAAAACAACAAGTCAAAGCCGCGCGCAACAACAATAACAGCAAGACGAATGTCGCCTTTCCGCAATACAAAGAAGTAATGCGTACTTCCGCATTGATCCTTCGGAGACAATAAAATTATTAGGTGATACGGAAAGAGCTCGCTCGCTATCGTCCGCGATGTCGTGCTCTCCCCCAACACAATCGTTGAGCGCTCAGTGCGCGTCCCCCGCTAAAATTCTCCAGCCAAACGACACAAAGTAGATTTTCGCACCAACAAGTACAGTGACCTCACTCACCACAATGGTGCCTGTTTAGGCCAACAGCCTAATTTCCTTCTCATTTAATCGACATACATGCCACCCTGTTCCCTTTTCAATACGATTGTCAGCACATAACGGTGATCATTCGTTGCTCCCTCCAATCAACTGTTTTCTTCGTTAAAAAATGACTTAGCGAATAAAACGAGGGTTGGCGGACTTAATATAAAACAGTAGTTTGTTCATTCCATTTTTGCTTTTCACGAGGATTGGATGACACAGCGTCTGCTATAATTAGTGTAAGTAAAAACAAAACATAACTTGTTATAACATCCATTTAAAGACTTCCATTGAAATACATAATTATTGATCCACTAATAAATTTCTTTTAATTCCTTTTCTTTCCACACAACTGACCACGAGACCATTTGCATTTGCGTCAGCTTGTGTTCATGGTCCTTCGTCGCCGTTAATAAAAACGAGCCATAACAAAACAGAGGTCTCATTGGTAATATTTTTCAACAGACCAACAGGAATATTCGCCAACATAATTAACACCACCATCACATCACTTAACCACATACATTCGGAAACATAAATCACCTACCACATCACATACATATATATACACATCTGGGAAGACAGGATTCGGAACACATCATACATACATACATAGACACATCAGTTCAACTCTAAACAAAACAGAAATACATAATTTCAACAACATCAAAATCTACATAGATAGAAAAAGAGAAGGTACGTGGTTTGAGTTTTTGAATTTTGCACATCCATATACATACATACATAAATACAATCAATTACATACATATGTGAATAAAATCCGGTGCATTTTTTTGGTGAAAAATCTGTCGAGGACAGAGGCGCGAGTGATTTTGTGTATTTTTGGAATTCAAAGTGCATAAAGTTTTTTTTAACAAAGTGAAAGTTGTAGTTGTTCCGCCATTTCACTGGCACAAAAAATGGTACATTCGGGCCGCACGAGTATTTGTTGTTGCGGTAATACCTTTCAATTTTCTTGAAGAATTCGTTCAACTTAATTAAAAATATAAATATTTTTACCACCAAGTGGAATTTAAATTCAAATTAAGCTTTTTTTTCTTTTTTCAATTCGTTCTACAAGCATAGAATTGCAGAAATATTTTCATACCAACAACAACTCACGTACGCGGTACGCGAACTATTCCAATATTCAAAGAATTTGCACATTAAGTATTAATTGAATTCAACTACACAGAATCACTTTCGCGCAATATTTCCGAAAAAAAAGTAAAGCTAATTCAAGTGAAATTAAAAGCGATATTGCGATCGCATAATTAATATTATGCACATAAAAATAAATTATTTAAGCCAACGTGAAAAAAAATAATCGCGATAAAACAAATAAAACAATAAGTTGCGGCGAATTCAATACGGCCGAAATACCAGTGTTGGGTGGCGAGCATACTAATAATTTATTTAAGAATTCTAAAGTTATAAATAATTCGCATACGAAAAATAAAAAGAAGTTAATTAAGTTATTACAAGTGGATGTAAAAACAATTATTATTATAATAAAAATTATATTGTATGTAACATCTCCGAATATTATTTCTGTTGGTTGGATTTTTTTTTTCTTTTTAAGTGGGTTTTAATATTCAAGTAGCAGTGTTCCTACAGTGTGTGCCAAATAATTAGTGACAATTTTACGTACTTTACGAATCACGTGGAATATTTTTTGAGGCTTCAAAAAATTATCAGTACTACGTGCAATACTAAATATTTTTTCGTTTGTCAAATATTTTGGGGCCTTTTCCTGGACTGTGTTTTCCTCTTTCACACATTTAACGATCTTCGCATTAGTTTTGTGATATTTTTTTTGGAATTATTTGAATTTTTTATTTTTTTTTGCGATTTTTCAATAAGTTTCGGTACTACGTACGACATTTCCCTTTTATCAATTCTCCTCATTCAAATATTTTTGCGCCTTTTCTTAGAGTTTTCGCTCTTTATCCAGTTCTTAAACAATTTCAAATAATATATTCAATAAATGGCTTGCGTAAGGACACCTTGGGTTCATTGCTAGCTCAGGAAACAATCTTCGGTTGGATCCTGACTGGACATTCCACGGAGTAGAACTCACACAACTGAGGAGGATTTCTGCGAAAAGGTATTCAAAAATACCACTGCGCGAGTAGAGGGGTCTCTCTCCCTTTTCGTCTTGACTTTCCGCAAGCAATTTCGCTAGGGTGTTCCAGGAGAACCGCGTTTTCTCAATTTTTCCGCGGTGAAGGTAGGCTAGCAAAAAACTCCTCTTTACGAGAGGAGTATTCCAGAGGCTTGGAGAATACAAGCAATTAGGGCACATGACCGAGGTTAGGCCTTCTCCTACAGAAGTTCCGAGCGAGTACTTTTACTTACCACATCATGCGGTTAGTAAACCCGAAAGTACTTCCACAAAAGTTCGGATCGTGTTTAATGCATCCTGTCCGTCCGATAACGGTGTCAGCTTGAATGACGTGCTTTACCCCGGCCCAATACTTCAAAGCGATCTGACGATTCTTATCCTGCGTTGGAGACTTTTCCAATATGTTTTCAGTAGCGATATTGAAAAAATGTATGGTCAGATCTTAATTCATCCTCAACAGAGGAAATTTCAAAGAGTCTTGTTCCGCGACACACCTGGCGAACCAATACGTCAGTTTCAATTAAACACTGTGACCTTCGGAGTAAATTGCGCTCCTTACCTTGCTATAAGGACGCTCCTCCAATTAGCAGATGATGTTCAGGAGTCACATCCTGTCGCTGCTCGCATTCTTCAGCGACATATGTATGTCGACGATGTTCTAGCTGGAGGACACGACATGGAATCCACAATTCAAGCCAGAAATCAGATTTCCCAGGCTTTGGGTTCAGCCGGTTTCCCACTCAGAAAGTGGACCGCTAATTGCCGACAAGTCTTGAGCGGTATCCCTCCATCTCATCTGCTAAGCCAAGACTTTCTAGATTTTGAAGACACAAGCAGTATTAAAACTCTCGGTATTAAATGGAATGCATGTACAGATCAGTTCTATTTCACTGCGAAAGGGCTAGATCATATTGAAATTGTGACAAAACGCAAGATTTTGTCAGCCATCGCGAAACTTTTTGATCCATTAGGATGGTTGGCGCCAATAATAATCACTGCGAAGATTTTAATGCAAAATATTTGGTTAGAAGGGACCAATTGGGATGACCAAGTTTCCACAACAACATTAAATCGATGGAACGCGTTTGCGAACACATATTCGTCTATAGACAAAATCAAAATACCTCGATGGGCTCATTTTTCACCTACGGAAAAGGTTGAAATCCATGGATTTTGTGATGCGTCGGAGAAGGCGTATGCGGCGGCCATCTATATGCGCGTTGAAAAAGAGTCCGGCATCTTCGTAAACTTGTTACTGGCGAAAACAAGAGTGGCACCAGTTAAAACCATATCGCTTCCCCGTCTGGAATTATGCGGCGCAGTGCTTTTAGCAGAGATCGTGGAATCGGTCATACACAATTTGGATCTCCGATCTTTGCGTTACTACCTGTGGACTGATTCCACGATCGTATTAGCGTGGCTCAGGAAACCACCGTGCTTCTGGTCGACATTTGTTTCACACAGAGTGACAAAAATAATTAATAGGGTTGGACAGCACCATTGGTACCACGTAGATTCATCCTCAAATCCCGCAGATTTAGGTAGTCGTGGAGTAACAGCCTCGGACTTGGTAGAAAGTTCGTTGTGGTGGCAGGGCCCTTCTTGGCTTCAGGAGGGCAAATCTGAATGGCCTTCGCAGGAGTTGGTTTTTCGCACCGATGAAGAGGAAAAACGCGTACAAGTTCACGCAACAATCAATGTGGAGGTTTCGGATATACTCCATAGATTTTTCTCACTCCCAAAAGCTTTGCGAGTGTTATCGTATGTCTTGCGATTTTTGCAAAGCACGCATCCCATCAGAAAATTCGAATTTACCGCGACGTCTACCTCGATTTCGGCAGAGGAAATCAAGGCTACGACACGGCGTGTAATCGCACTTTGCCAACATCAACATTTCCCTAGCGAGTTTTCAAGTTTAAGCTCGGGGCAAAAAATAAACCCTAAAAGTGAAATTCTCACCTTGAATCCCTTTATCGATTCTAGCGGAATATTGAGAGCAGGAGGACGCCTGGGTGCGTCGCAAGATCTCAGTTACAATGAGCTGCATCCAATCCTGCTTCCATACAATTGTCATCTCTCGCGACTTGTTACCGCATTTATTCATGAGATTTCCCTGCACGGAGAAAATCAGCTAATGTTGCGCCTGATTCGAACGCAATACTGGATACCACGGGTCAAAATAATGATAAGAGCCATTATATACAACTGTAAGGTGTGTACAATGCCAAAAGGCGAGTTCAAAACCAAATTATGGCCATCCGAACGCACTACGTTCTCAAGAGCGTTCACCAATACAGGTGTTGACTTCGCAGGACCCTTCGACATCAAAAACTATAGAGGCAGAGGTTGTGTCGTCACAAAGGGTTATGTCTGTTTGTTCGTTTGCTTCGCAACCAAGGCGATTCATTTGGAAGCAACAAATGATTTGAGCACTCCCACTTTCCTGGCAGCATTGTCGAGATTTATAGCACGTCGGGGGTGTCCAAAAAACATATACTCCGACAATGGTTCTAATTTCGTAGGAGCCTCACGAGCTTTAAAAACTGAATTTAAAGCGTTTCTGTCTAACACTCTTGAAGCAGTCATTTCCAAATATTTTTACTAACAAATCTCATGGCATTTCATTCCAGCAGCTGCCTCACACATGGGTGGATTATGGGAGGCAGGGGTAAAAAGTTTTAAGTCCCACTTTCGAAAAGTAGCCTCAGAAATTAAATACACGTTTGAAGAATTCACCACTTTACTTTGTCGAATAGAAGCATGTCTTAATTCTAGACCACTTAGTCCTGCGTCTAATGATCCGTCGAGTTTAGAACCACTAACTCCTGGACACTTTCTTGTAGGTAGCCATATTTTAGCTCCACCTGAGATTGAAATCACAGAGAATCCAGCTTCCGTGGTCAACCGATGGCAGAAGATGAAGGCGCTCCATCACTCATTCTGTCAACGATGGAAGAAAGAGTATCTTAACGAACTTCAAAAACGAACCAAATGGAAGCGACAGCAACCAGACATGACGGTGGATGACTTGGTTCTCATACGAGAAGACAACCTGCCTCCAAACCAATGGCGACTAGGACGAGTCGTCAACGTACACCGCGGAAACGACACTCACATCCGGGTAGTGGATATCCGCACCGAAAAGGGAGTGATGACCGGACCGATAGTAAAACTTGTTCGGCTGCCAATGGACAATATCAACAGTTCAGCAAGATCCACTGAAATTAGCTCGCCACCCAACTATTAGATACTCCTCCTTACTAAGAGGCATATTTTATTTTCCTTTCCAGAAAAATGACACGCTATACCGTAGCCCGTAAGAAGACGGAGCAGCGCAAGGGACAGTTCCCTATCTCATGTCAATTGTGCAAAAAGAACCACGGCATAAGGCTTTGCCCAATCTATCGTGCGAAATCGGTGGAAGAACAGTTGAGGGCCGTTTTGCTGTATCGGTACTGTCCGAACTGCTTGTCGCCCTTCCATCGAGTAGAAATTTGTGGCAGCGCAGACCGGTGCCGCCGGTGCGGAGAAAATCACCACACCTCCTTGCATCTAGATGAAGTGAGCCTCAGTCCAGAACCACCTGCTCAGGATCCGATCGAGGATGCTGAAGTTTCCTAGAGCGCTCTGTCCATCGAATTAAACGAGCGCACAAAATCTTGGGCGGAGCAGGTCGAGGAAGCAGAGCTGGCTGAAATGGAGGCAAGCACAGCCACAGCGAAAGTAGCAACACTGAGCGGCTTGGAAATCCGTACTTTTCGACCGCTGCTCCACCACGAACGGGCTAAGCGCGGTTCGGAGACAAGTTCTCTCCGAACGCCCAAGCAGCGCGGCTCTGTACCCCGTCCGTACAGACCGCCTGCTCAGCCGAATACGCGTTTGCACGGCTCGGGAACTCGTCCTTCTCGACCGGCGCCTCAACCCAACGCAAGAAAGCAGGGCGGCTCGGGAACTCGTCCTTTCCGACCGTCTCCTCAAAATACCAGGCGCATTAATCCTTACCGGCGTAATTTCCCGGAGCAACATCACCGCACCCAACAAATGGAGCTGCATCGCATGCAACCGGCAGGCTTCAGAGCAGGGTGATTAGCCAATGGGAGAACGGCGGCGCCAATTATGAGGGCGTTTGAGTCACTCGCGCCTACAGCAATCGTAAAGATTGAAGCTAGTGGGCGTTTACATTTAGTGCGCGCGATGATCGACCCATGTTCACCGAACACCATTATTGACGGCGATTTGGTTCGAAACCTTCATTTGGAGCGTACGACCGTAGGGCGACACAGCAGATGCTCCTTAATTCTCCGCGGAAAATATGGAGTAACGGAACGGGTTATCACACAGGCCATCGTAGAGGAGAGGCATCTTCGCTTGACGCCCGCGACCCAAGTGGATCCCAAAATCGCAGCCTCGTTCCAGTTTCTGAGGTTGGCGGATCCCTACTTTTTCAAGCCCTCGCCCGTAAGGTTAACTTTGGGCGCCGATCTGTTGGCCCAGATAATGCTGAGCGGTACGCCACCCTCATTGGTTTCCGGTCTGTTAACACAGGCTACCATTTTTGGGTTGGTTTTATATGGCGCCATTCAACAATAAGCCATATATACATATGTACATATAAACAAAAAAAAAGAAAATCAATATTAATATATGTAGGAACACAAAGCGTTTTTTGTATCCGCGCAAATTTCTAAAAAGCAAACTGCTAGCAAGTAGCAACAACAATAAAAAGTTTGACGGGGGCAAATAATGAGTCGATGATGTGGTCAGCTTTAAGACTAACTTTATTTCCAAACATTTCCTCCTTAAGTACTATTTTGAGCTATACATTAATTCCGCTATTCTCATAATACATTCCTAAATTCTTATTGTATTAATATGTACATATGTAATTTGTTTACTTGTAACAATTCGAAGGCGGATAATCTTAATACATACTACCTCTAATTCTGCTTATTATATGGGATAGAAGTTCAAAAAAGGAATACCAAAAAAAATTGGGAATGCAGCAATGCAGTAGGCATGCTGATATGCTACGCTAAATACAAAGCGTACAAACAAACATATATACGTATAATTGCGTGAGCCAAGCATAGCGGGAGCTTATACATATGTACATTGCAAATGCAGGCAAACAAATATGTATGTATAGGTGCAAGTACAAATATTCACTGCATTGGGGTGAATGACTTTAGATACTTGGCCTTGAATATTTTAGGCATATACATAGTAATAACATATGATCGCAGAATGCAGCGGTTGACAATCGGTGACCCAACATCCCGGCCCCGTTGAAAGGCATTTCAAACCGGTAGGAGTGCAAGCTTGTGAATTGGGCGCCGAATGATTCCCTTCATGGTTCGAATATCAACGACCCGATTTTTAGAGTCCCTTCCTGGAATACAGTTGATGACTCTTCCAAGATGCCATTTTTGTGGTGGTAAGTTGTCTTCATGGATAATAACCATAGAGTTGTTGTCGATGTTTGGACGCTCAGCAAACCACTTTGACCGCACTTGAAGTTCGTTGATGTAGTCATTTGACCACCGAAATACTTGTTTAATGTTTGTGACTTGATTCCATTTTTGCAGGTTGGTAATATTTGTTGGCACTCTTCGCTCCGGAAGCGCCGTTAATGCACTGCCAATAATAAAATGCCCAGGAGTTAATGCCTCATAATCATTTGGATCGGATGACAATGGTGATATTGGCCGAGAATTCAATACTGCTTCTATCTCAACCAGGACTGTTGTCAATTCTTCCGATGTGAGTCTTGCGTTTTTGATAGTGCGATTGAGGTGACCCTTTGCGGATTTAACTGCCGCCTCCCAAATGCCGCCGAAATGAGGTGCTCTGGGGGGAATAAAATTAAAGTTTACAAACTCATTAGCGCAATATCTTACGATTGTATCTTGATTTTCGGTTTTAAATAAGAACGACTTTAGTTCAGATAGTTTGCTGCAAGCACCAACGAAATTTGTAGCGTTATCGCAAAAGATATCAGATGGTAGCCCTCTTCTTCCGATCATCCGTTTCAGTGACGCCAAGAATGCGTCGGTAGATAGGTCCGATACAAGTTCTATATGGACCGCCTTTGTCGCTAGGCAAACGAAGATCGCAATGTAGGCCTTATAGGGTGTTTTGCCTCTAATACGCAAATATACGTTGCCTGGTCCACAAAAATCGATACCGCAGCGAGCGAACGGACGAGATGGAGTCAACCGCTCGATTGGCAACTGGCCCATTACTTGGTTCATCAACTTTGGCTTGTAACGTATACAATGTATGCACGATCTGACGATGCGCCTTGCTACGTCACGCGCATTGACTATCCAAAATTGAAGCCTTATTAGTGCTACGAGTGCCTTAGGTCCTGCGTGATAGTGTTTCAAGTGCAGATGGCGAACGAAGTGCATGACAAATTCGCATTTGCTTGGCAACAACATCGGGTGTTTCCTTTCCTTTGGGATGTCTGCTAATTCTAATCGACCTCCAACCTTAAGTATTTGAAATCCTTCAGTATACTCAAGAAAAGGGTTTAGGTAACGCAGCGGGCCATTTATCGGGAGCTCTCTCTGTAAAAGATGAATGTCATTAGAAAAATGTATTTGTTGTAGTTCCAAATTAAGCAAAGTAAAGCATGATGCAGCTCTTGCGATGAAAGTGTTGATGAGTCATTCGATTTGGCTTTATGTCGTAATTTATTGACGAAGCGAAACATCCAAGCTATTAATCGAATGCTGCTAGTGTAGTTACTCCGCTGATTTATGACTTCCAAAATATAATTGGTACTAACAATTGAATTGAACGCTGATTTTCGTTTCTCGCTTTCGACAACTTTCATGTCGATGTCGCCGCGTCCATCTTTTGGCCACTTGTCCGAGTTTTCGTATAGAAACTTTGGTCCGGTGTACCATATTGAATTAGAAAGTTCTTCCACGGTGCATCCTCTAGAGGCCAAATCCGCTGGGTTGCATTGACTTGGTACATGTCTCCAATGGGCCCCTTTAGTTAACTCCTGAATTTCCGAAACTCGATTACCAACAAACGTCGAGAGCGTTGCCGAATGCATCTTCAGCCAATGTAATACTATTTGTGAGTCTGTCCAAAGAAAAATATTAGATGATTTGTCAGGCATTATGGGTTTAATCTTTGCTAATAGACGAGCAAGAAGCAGAGCGCCGCAAATCTCTAATTTGGGTAACGATTGTTTTTTGAGGGGTGAAACTCTTGACCTTGCGGTGAATAAGCGAACGGTGGTTGTACCTCCACATTTTCTGATGACGCGAGTGTATATTGCACAACCATATGCGCGAATTGATGCGTCGCAGAATCCATGTAACTGAAAATACTCCATGTCTGTCGAAAAACAATACCTCGGAACCTTAATTAATGAAAGATCCGATAAGCAGTTCAGAAAATGTTTCCAAGCAAATTTAATGTTCTGTGGTACCGATTCATCCCAATTCAGTTTCAACAGCCATATTTCTTGCAACAAGACCTTTGATGTAAGAACCACAGGAGCCAAAATACCAAGCGGATCGTAAAGCGACGATGCAATAGAAAGGATGGAACGTTTTGTAACGCGGCCAGCAATACCTCGTTTTGGTTGGAATGAAAAAATAAAACAATCAAGACTTTGATTCCACTGTAGTCCAAGTGTATTTGTAATAGAAGAGTCTGTGTTAAGCTCTTTTGCGGAATCGTCCTCTCTGAATCCACGATGGTTAGAATGCCACTTTGTTAATGCAAACTTCCCTAATTCTAACAGTTGGGTTACCTCTTGCTTTATCCGTGAAAGTTCAGCTAGAGTATTAGCACCACACAGTAGGTCGTCTACGTAAAATGATGTCCTCACGATTTTTGATCCAATTGTGAATTGATCGGAATGCTGCTCAGCTAAGTACAACAGACTCCGTATAGCCAGATATGGAGCAGAAGCCATTCCATACGTTACCGTATTTAATTGATACGTTCGAATGTCCTTAGTCGGTGAACTCCTCCACAGGATGTACTGGAACTTTCGATCGTCTTTGTGTATTAATACCTGGCGATACATCTTGACTATGTCAGCAGTGAGCGCAAATCTAAAGAGTCGGAAACGAAGAAGAAGAAGAAAAAGTTCGGATTGAATTGTAGGACCAACCATCTAAATATCGTTTAATGATTTTTGGGATGTGGTTCGACAAGACGCGTCAAATACTACTCGAAGCTTTGTTGTTGTACTTGTTGGTTTTAGCACACAATGTGTGTGGTTCGCTAATGCTTGGATCTTTTACAACGCTCATATGCCCCAAACTCTCGTATTCCTTCATAAAGTCTACGTATTGTGCCTTGAACTGTGGCGATTTTGCTAATCGACATTCCTGCGCATTGAAACGTCTTAATGCCGTAGTGTACGAATCGCCCAAGCACGTCGGATTGTCTTTGAAAGGTAGTTTGGCAACTATTCTGCCACAGGGTTTCCTTGACACATTTTCATTGTATAACTGATCGCAACTCTGTTGTTCACGAGTCCAACCTCTGGGGGCGTGGACACTTCCTCCAACTTCCACAACGTTTCCAGTTTGGCCTCTATAGACTCATTCGCTGAAAATAAACAAGATGGTTTTGATTTGTTTATACTTCCCGTTCGGTAACGCACAGAAACGACCCATCCCAAAAAGGTTTTTTGCAAAATTGGCAAGTGAGACCCGAGTTGGATTTGGCCGACAGAGAGCAGACTGAAGAATGTTTCTGTACCCAGCAACATGTCGATTTTCTTGGGTACATAAAACTCATCATCAGCTAGTACTATGTTGCTTGGAATATTCCATGTTGAAATGTCGATTTCAGGATCTGGTTGATAAGCAATGTGTGATGTAATGCAGAACGTTAATGGAAGTTCGAAACCAGTAATTTGCGACTTAATGTTAGTTGAGGTTTTGAATTTAATGTTTGTTGACGACGAACCGATGCTATGGATTTCTATGGTTTGCTTATTTCGTGGCAACAACAACCTTTGTGAAAAATCCTCAGTGATGAAATTGACTTGCGAACAGGAATCCAGCAGCGCTGTACCCAATCTGTAACTACCCGCTGCGTCACGAACGAAGATCTTTGCTGTTGCAAGAATTACGTTATCCAACGACGAACTATTCACGTGTGTATGCACGGCTGCCTCTTGTGAAGTGGATGGCTGAGTTGCAGCTTGTAGACCTGGCGTAGAGCTGCGATGGAGTAAGCTGTGGTGTTGTCTTGCACAAACCTTGCACCTGTGTGATGATGGACAATAAGCTACTTGGTGTCCCTTTGATAAGCAATTGATGCAAAGCCCCATTTTCTTTGCATGGTCGAAGCGTTGAGTGATGTTTAGCGACTTGAAGCGTTCGCAATTCGAAACCTTGTGGTTGTTGCTGGTGCAAAATTGGCACGATATGGTAGAACAGGAAAATGTACAGCCTCTTTGGTGACTCCTTAATTTCGATGTAGTATGTTTGCTGGCGCCTTGAGAGGATGAAGTACTGGTGTGCGTGTTGTCGAGAGATTCTAAGTATTGACAGTGTCTTTCCAACACTGCTACACAACCCTCCCATGACGGAAAAGTTTTGAAGTCTAGCGATTCCTTCCACTTTTTGTTCGTTTGTTCATCAGATTTCTGCAAAACTAAATGAATTATCATGGCTTGAGCTATTTGCCTGTCACTACCTAATGACGTCAAAGAACCATAAATAGCTCAATCATACTTCTCAGCTGTAGGTCATTTGGTTTCGTAATTGCTGGCAAATCAAATAATGATGAGATGCTTTCCAAAAATATCAGCGTTTTATTGTCATACCGTACCTTCAACCGCTCTAAAGCCTTTGGATAATTTTCATTTGTCACCTGAAACGCATCTACAGTTTCTAAGGCTTGACCTTGGAGACAATTTCGCAAATGGTTAAATTTTTCAATATTTGTTAAATTTAACTCGCGATCAATTATTTGCTTGAAAGAGATAATAAAGTTTTGATAATTCGAATACTTGCCGTCAAAGGTAGGAAGCTTGAGCCGTGGGAGTTTTGAACTCGATTGTATCACGCAAGTTGTATCCGAAAGCGAAACATTGTTATCTTCCACCAGCTGTGATTGTATAACCAATTTAGTTGTGATGTAAAGTTCTTCCAGATCAGCGCGTCCCCCATCCTCAGCGTCTAATCTTTCGATTTCAGTTTGAATTGAAAGGATCTGTTTAAAATATGATTCAAGGATACCCAAGCGGCATTTGTATTCGGCAGCTGAAAGAATCTTTCCACCTGTTCGTAAGCTAGCGTCGATGACATTTTTAATGCGCGAAATATTTTTCTTGGTACTGGCGCGTTGTTGTTTTAACTCGTCTAACGGCATTGGGGAATTAACTTACGCTGTGGAGAGCACGATAAATGGCAAACCCTGTATACGTGATCTAACGTCTTCAAATTAAGTCGAATTAAAGCTTCAGGTGAGCGGTTAGGCAACAAATAGTTACAAAGCTATATATCAAAAGTCGAATCAAATCAGTTGCATATGAACATGCAAACGATTGTACGTACATACGTAAATGGCGAATATGAGCTGCAATCAATGGCGGCGACGACAACGAAGCTGCGACAAGCAGGCGTGTTGTAATAAGTGCGAGCGACAAATCGATGATGTCCATCGATGGTGTTATCCAGTGATGCAGTCCAAAGCTGACCACCAATTTCCAAACGATGATGTATGAAATCAAAACTTAACAACTTACTCGTGCCCCACGTTGGGCGCCAAAAAATGTAGGAACACAAAGCGTTTTTTGTATCCGCGCAAATTTCTAAAAAGCAAACTGCTAGCAAGTAGCAACAACAATAAAAAGTTTGACGGGGGCAAATAATGAGTCGATGATGTGGTCAGCTTTAAGACTAACTTTATTTCCAAACATTTCCTCCTTAAGTACTATTTTGAGCTATACATTAATTCCGCTATTCTCATAATACATTCCTAAATTCTTATTGTATTAATATGTACATATGTAATTTGTTTACTTGTAACAATTCGAAGGCGGATAATCTTAATACATACTACCTCTAATTCTGCTTATTATATGGGATAGAAGTTCAAAAAAGGAATACCAAAAAAAATTGGGAATGCAGCAATGCAGTAGGCATGCTGATATGCTACGCTATACATATGTACATTGCAAATGCAGGCAGACAAATATGTATGTATAGGTGCAAGTACAAATATTCACTGCATTGGGGTGAATGACTTTAGATACTTGGCCTTGAATATTTTAGGCATATACATAGTAATAACATATGATCGCAGAATGCAGCGGTTGACAATCGGTGATCCAACAATATAAATAAAAAAAAAAAAAAAAAACTTGAATCAAAATGTGCAAATTTCACTCAAACTAACGGCCTTTTAATTTCAGCTGATTTTCAATTACCTTAAAAGTTATTTTCTCTTCCAAGAGTTTAGGAAACCTTCGCTCAGAACGAAGCAGCTCATTCAACAGGACAATATGGTGATGTGGCCCTTTGACGCAGACTTCAAACTAATTTTAGCTTACGAATCGGTTTTCAGGCAAACGCTGTGTCACTTATCTCGTTGTCTAAATTATATTCTTGCCAAGGCAAGGGGCCGGTATGTTTAGGCCAACAGCCTAATTTCCTTCTCATTTAATCGACATACATGCCACCCTGTTCCCTTTTCAATACAATTGTCAGCACATAACGGTGATCATTCGTTGCTCCCTCCAATCAACTGTTTTCTTCGTTAAAAAATGACTTAGCGAATAAAACGGGGGTTGGCGGACTTAATATAAAACAGTAGTTTGTTCATTCCATTTTTGCTTTTCACGAGGATTGGATGACACAGCGTCTGCTATAATTAGTGTAAGTAAAAACATAACTTGTTATAACATCCATTTAAAGACTTCCATTGAAATACATAATTATTGAACCACTAATAAATTTCTTTTAATTCCTTTTCTTTCCACACAACTGACCACGAGACCATTTGCATTTGCGTCAGCTTGTGTTCAGTGCCTTCAACAACAACAACAACAACATCAACAGTGGCACAGCGACCGATACTGTCAGCACAATTTAATGTGACACAATCAATTCAACCAAGCCCCAAGCCATCGCAAGTGCAAGACAAAACTTCAAACGCCAGCAGTGCTCAGCTAACTGCTAACGCCAGCAAAACATTAATACAGACTGAAATCGACAGGTATGTACAAATGAAGCGAAAGGTAAGCCCACAGAAAACAAAAAATGCGAACATTCCCAAAATAGCTAAACTCACAACGGAGGGCAATACCCAAGTGGCATCTGAAAACAGATTTGCCATACTTATAGCCCTAGAAGAGAATGAAAAACGAACCCAAAAGCCTAAAACTGCAAAGCCACCCCCAATTTACATAAGGGAACAGAACTGCGCCGAATTAGTAAAAAATCTGACAAAAAGTATTGGCTCTAATACTTTTTTCGTCGTAGCTATAAAAAACACACAAACGAAATAGCCCTGTTCAGTGTACAAACTGTCAGGAATATGGACATACAAAAACGTATTGTACTCTGCGTCCAGTCTGCGTTGCATGTGGTGACCTTCACCATTCTGCGGCATGTCTGGTAAACAAATTCGATCCAGCCACCAAGAAATATAACAACTGCGGAGGAAACCACACAGCTAAACATGGGCTGTCCCGTTTATAAGGAGTTAAAAGACCGTTTGAATCAGCGTAAGGCTCTAATCCACATTTCTCAGGTACCACTAATGTCGCAGGCATACACGCCCTCTCTACCAAGAACCTCATCCACAACGACGCCAGGAGTTACGTTTGCAAATGCCTTAAATTGGCCTAACATCCCACGAAACCAACCACAAAATGTACCTGAATCAAGCACACAACAAATACCCGTACAAAACCCTAGTCAAAATCCAAGTGGAATTGAGGCAATACTGTCCACACTGGTAAACTTAATGGTATCCATGCAAAATAACATGCAGGGGCTAATGCGCAACCAAAATCGACTAATGGAACTTTTAGTCAACCAAAAATCCACATAAATGGCTACACTAAAAATATGCTTCTGGAATGTTAATGGCATTTCACTGCACAAAGACGAGCTTTCAAATTTCTTGAATGATCGCGAGATCGATGTGTTGCTAGTATCCGAAACACACTTAACCAACAAAAATTATTTTCAACTCAAGGGTTACATTTTCTACCCAACAAATCATCCGGATGGCAAGGCCCATGGCGGCACTGGCATTCTAATTAAGCGCCGAAATAAGCATCATTCTCTGAAGGCGTTTGCTACAAACTACCTACAGGCCTTCTCAGTACGTGTTACAACAACTGGAAAAGAATTCTTGGAATTTTTTAATACTCTAAGCAATCGTTTCATAGCAGACTTGTCTTCTGACCACTCTCCAGTCCTTCTTTACATCCTAGATCAGCCGCAGTTCCTGGAACGCCCACACTTTTTAACATCAAGTAAAACAGACTGGCTTAAGTACAAAAAATACATAAGCACTCATATTGATCTCAGCCCAAAAATCGACGGTGAAGCTAACATTGAAACCTCAGTTGATGCGCTGACCTATATAATTCACTCTACCGCTAAACTAACGGGTGTTTTTTTTAGGGGTATAGAACTTCGAATTGAAATAAAACACAAGAAAATCGTTTGGCTTTATTGGAAGGATAATTTTATGCCATTAATGTTTAAATATGATTTCGGGCATGTGGCCGCCGCGGCTGGCTCGAATAAAGCCAATTCTACAGGTCCAATTTTCAACCACTTTTTCGAGCATATGGGGCCGTATGTCGGCAATAACGCCACGAATGTTGGCTTCCAATTCCCCTAACGTTTCTGGTTTGTTGGTGTAGACGAGCGACTTCACATATCCCCAAAGAAAATAATCCAATAGTGTCAAATCACACGATCTTGGTGGCCAATTGACAGGTCCATTCCGCGAAATTATGCGCTCAGCGAATGTTTCCTTCAATAAATCGATTGTGACGTGCGCTGTGTGGCATGTAGCGCCGTCTTGTTGGAACCACAACTCATCCACATTCATGGCATCCAATTCGGGAACAAAATAGTCGGTTATCATGGCTCTATACCGGTCTCCATTAACGGTAACTGCCTCTCCAGCATTATTGCGGAAGAAGTATGGCCCAATGACTCCACCAGCCCGTAGAGCACACCAAACAGTCAGTTTTTGTGGATGTAATGGCGTTTCAAGGGTCTCATGTGGATTCTCTTCACTCGAAATGTCGCAAGCCAAGATCTTTGCGCAAAATCTTCCATAAAGTTGATGGACAAAGCTCCAATTGCTGTGCACGGTGGCGAATCGATTCATTCGGGTCCTCTTCAACACTTTGCTCTACAGCGGCAATTGTTTCTTCGGTGCGCACTGTTCGACGTCTCTTCGGATGCGTATTATCACATAGAGTAAACGTAGTGCGAAAACGATCCATGGTTAACCGAATTAATTGCTCTGATGGACGATTATGTCGACCATAAAATGGACGGAGCTCACGGTAAACTTCGCGAACTGAACCATTATTTTCGAAATAAATTTGCACGATTTGCAAGCGTTGTTCTTTTGCCAACCTGTTCATGATGAAATGGCAAACCAAACTGAACATAAATGACATTAGAGTTGCCAGATTTGACCACAAAATGCCAGTTTTATCTCTATTCAAAAAACAAACCTGTAAAAAAAACACCCTTTATCTACACCAAAATCTACAGTACCATCAGTATCCAGTAACATTCAGCCAAATAGGCACATTGAAGAACTCATACAGGAGAAGCGTCGACTACGGAGAGACTGGCAAACATACAGATCGCCTGCCACTAGGGAACGCCTCAGGGCAGCTACCAGTAGACTCTCCAAAGCCCTAAAAATTGAGAGAGAACAACTTCAATACAGCTATATCAGACGACTTTCACCCACAAATAGTAAGTTTCCACTCTGGAAGGCATATCCAAGCTTAAGTACACCAGTACAAGCTGACATGTCGTTAAGAACAAACACTGGAACCTGGGCTAGTAGCGGCTCACTACTTGCAACAGGTTTTCAAGCCCCATCCAGAAACAAATCACTTCGTACTTCCACCTCTGGTAAATGAGACAGCCATTTCGCCTATTTCCATTCAAACAAATAAAGTCCTCAAAGTCATCAAAGAGCATTTAAAACCGAAGAAAGCTCCAGGTCATGATTTAATCACTCCAAAAATGATAATCGAACTACTGAGATGTGCAATAAATTATATTGTTACAATTTACAACTTAATGACGAGATTTGGATATTTTCCTCAACAATGGAAAAAGTCTATCATAACAATGATACCCAAGGCCGGAAAAGACAAAACACAGCCCTCGTCATACAGACCCATAAGTCTTCTCCCAATCCTGTCAAAGCTATTTGAAAAGCTTCTTCTTCAGCATATTACTCCTCATCTGCAAAACAATAACATAATCCCGACGCATCAGCTCGGTTTTCGTGAAAAGCATGGAACCATTGAGCAAGTTAACCGCATCACCTCGGAAGTTCGCACTGCATTCGAACATCGAGAATGCTGTAGTGCTGTATTTCTTGATATTTCCTAACCCTTCGACAGAGTTTGGCTAGTCGGCCTTATGTACGAAATCTCGACTTAGCTACCACAAAATACCCACAAGCTACTTGAGTCCTATCTCCATAAAAGAGTGTTTACAGTGAGATGTAAGACCAATTTTTCCAACGATCATGTAATTGAAGCCGGTGTTCCCCAAGGAAGTGTTCTTGGGCCAACACTTTATGTTCTGTATACGGCTGATATACCAACAAACAGTCACTAGTCGCTCTAAATGCCCAAATCAAGCCACCTTGCAACTAGCAAACCATCTGGTTACTCTAGAAAAATGGCTCGCAAACTGGCGCATCCGAGTCAACGAGCAAAAGTGCAAACATATAACATTTACCTTAAACAAGAAAAGCAGTCCCGCAGACCTTAAATAACACAATCATTCCTCAAGTAAATGAAGTTACATACCTTGGCGTCCACCTTGACAGGCGCCTCACCAGGCGCAGGCACATCGAAGCTAAAAAAACCCAACTGAAAATAAAAGTAATCTGCATTGGCTAATAAATGCCCGTTCTCCCCTTTTCCTGGAATACAAAGTTCTGCTATACAACTCAGTATTAAAACCAATTTGGAAATATGGTTCCGAGCTTTGGGGAAACGCCTGCAGGAGCAACGTTGATGTTATACAGAGAGCGCAATCAAAGATCCTTAGAACCATTACTGGGGCCCCATGGTACATTCGGAATGACAACATCCAAAGAGATCTAAATATAAATCCTGTAAAAGATGAATTAGAGCAGCAGAGAGCAAAATATCAGACCAAGTTATCCGCGCACCCAAATCAACTTGCCAGATCGCTTTTACGACTAAGCAGCCGTACCCGTCTCCAGCGCAACGACCTACCAGCCCAGCTTTGAGTTTTTAGGGCTATAGTAAATAGTTAATTTATAACTAATGTGTTTAGGCTAACATTTGTAAAACTTATTATTATTCTTTTTAGAAAAGAGAGATCCAATAAATAATAAAAAGCAAAAAAAAAAAAAATCAACGGAAACTGCCTTATACCATCTGACAGATTTTATCCAGACAGCTCTGGATAAAAGGGAAAACGCGATATGCGTAATTCAATATATTGAGGGGGCTTTTGGTAACACCCGTCATGAATAAGTAATTAGAGCCCTGGAAAATAAGGGAGTAGACAATACCACTTCAAATTATATAGGGCCATTATTAAAGTCTAGATTGACAGAGGCTGAAGCGGAAAATAAAACCGTCAAAGTCAAGGTAACTAAAGAATACCCTCAAGGTGGGGTCTTATCACCTATCTTGTGGAGCATAGCAGTGGATGATCTTCTGGTCATGCCAAGGATATGCGGACTATGCCGTGATTATGGCTGGGGGAGAATCAGTATCGACCCTTGTGACAACATATCGAGGGGCTTGCAACGGCTGGTGAATGGTGCGAAGAGACGGTGTTTAAGCCGCCGCTTAAACAATTAGGCGGCCGTGCGCGTAAGAAGCCAACCGGCCGTGCGTTCAAGCCGTTCGGCTTTCGGAGTAGCCCGAACGCGAAGGCGCACAGCCGCCCATCCCAACGGCAGCCCGCCACCGGCATCGATTTGGTTGGGCCAGTTAACAAACTACACCCGAAAACCGCGCACGCGACTGCACACCAAACTTTTTAGTAAATACAAATACCTACATAAGTATTTTGTAATTTGCACTGTGTTGGAAAGTTGAATTTTTAAATGAAAATTGTTAGCAAATTCGAATCCAAGTGTTGAATCATTCAGTTGGAAGGTGAAGAAAGTGGTGAGTGCGACAAGAGACCAAAGTGGATTATTTAGACGGGATTGAGAATTAAAGATCCCTAACGGGAATGAAGGCTGTTTTTTCAATAGCACGAGAGTCAATGTTAACTCAGTGGTAAAATACTTTTACTTGACCGTAAAAAATGCCTTAGCCTCGTAGTTACAAATAGGCTATTTAATTTAACGTTACTGAGTGCAAAAAATAAACGCTTCGCTAATCCTTAGCTTCATCAGGGGCGACAACCTTTATTAATGATATGCAGAAGACTTGCCCGTAAATCATGGGGATGTAACCCTGCCATCACTCACTGGATGTATATCATGGATGCCTATCATCACACAGTGTGGCGTGAGCTAAGGGAATTGAGCTCGAGACAGCCCTAAGCAAAACTCAACGCCTAGCATGCCTAATTTTAACGGCACCTGTCCAACGGCAGAAGGGAAGTAATGCTCAGCAGGGTTCTAGAAGTAATTCCTGGAGAATCTAGTCTCACCCACGTAATATTGGGCAAGGACCCATGTGGGAATTAATGTAATCAATAAAAGACTTCATTCCAAAGAGATTCAACTTTAACCAGAAGTTTGAAAGTAAGTTAAGTAACAAAAAAGAGCTTAAAAACCTGTCTGAAATATATAACATTAGGGAAAACACACTTGTGTTGTATGCAGATGGTTCCAAAACTGCAGAAGGAACTGGGGCTGGAGCCTTTGAGCCAATAACCAAATACTGAGAACCAGCGGGTTCTTTCCCCGGTATCTTTCAAGGGGAAATACACGATATTGAAAGATATACCCAGTTCATCATTGACATGAACTACCTAGGGAAAAACATCGCTATACTAACCGATAGTCAAGCTGCGATTAAAAGCTTAGTCTCCTCCTAATTCCGACTTATCGGTATATTCTCAACATATTGCGTTACTTAGATCCTTAAGTTCAATGATAACTGCACATGACTCGATGATTGTTCTTGGTGACTTCAATATACCAGGCATATCATGAACTCTCATGGACGACTTTATTGTTCCAATTTCATCAAGGGATATATACAATGTGTTTTTAGGAGATATGGCTGAGCTCTGTCTAAATCAGATTAATTTAACTCCAAACAATTTTGGAACCATTCTTAATCTAGTTTTTGTTGATGATATATCTAAATCATCTAAGAATCGGTGTGAGCCCGTAGTTATTCCAAAAGACTCTTATCACCCTGCGATTGAGCTAAATTACGAGGTTATAGGTGATTTTGGAAATAATGTTGATAAATCAAGTAGCTCAAACGCTCGTTTTATTTTCGCGAAAGCCAATTTAAAGAAACCAGGTCGAGAATTGTCCAAATTATCATGGCCGACGTATAAAGATGATGTTGAACGTTGTGTCCAGCATTTTAATAATAATATATATAGTTTATTTCAAAAGTTTGTACCTAAACGAGTTTGCGTACAAAAGGTGCAATCACAACCTTGGTTTACAAAAGAACTAAGAAATTTAAAAAATAAAAAGTCGCGATCTTTTAAAATGTACAAAATAACCGGATTGCAAACTTATTATGTTAAATACTCAGTTCTCCGACACGCCTTAAAATTTAGTAAAAAACCCTGAATCATTTTATGATTTCGGTAACTCAAAACGCAGATTGCCTAGTTTTCCGTCTGCTATGAAAAATCAAAATACAGTGTCTTGGGACTCCTAATCAACTTCCAACATGTTTGCCCAATTCTTCAGGTCAAATTTGTCCATTAACTCGCCTCTGAGCAAACCTTATCCATATAAACTTTGTCCCTTCACCTCCTATTTAACCTTTCTCTCAAGCTTAGGGTTTTCCCTACAGCGTGGAAAGAGTCAATCATTATACCCCTTCATAAGACCGGGGGTAGGTTCTATATGGCAAATTATCGCGATATATTTATATTTATATTTTTATATTTATATTTATTTAAGATATTCGGATGTATAAGTAGACTCTAGGTCTTTTAGTATACCTCTGCAGGATTGCAGTAACAAAATTATAAAACTTAATTCAAGAACAGCGCAATATTAGCTTAAAACTAATTGTCAAACCACTTAAGACGCAAATATTAATCTATATACTTATAATTTAATTTAAGACAAGAAGACTAGTATGAAGAATAGTTGAAATTGTGAAGAACACGAAAACGTAAAAGAAGAAAGATATCAAGTAACGAAAACATTCAAATCGCAATCATATTTAATTTAGAGAGTTAAAATAACTGTGGATCAACTTTCTATAGTTACCCCTTTTTAAAGCAGCCTTGACTGATTCTGGAACGGAGTTCCAGAGCCTCACAGCATTGATGAAAAACAGCCTTGATGAGGACAAGTATTTATACCTAGGGATTATTTGACATTGATGCCTACTAGATCTTGCAAATTTTAACTTCTCATAAAGATATTTAGGAGTTTTAGATTCAATGAGATTAAATATGAAAATACAATTTCTTGCCGCAAGATAATCAAAAATGCTGCATCCTAGAATTTTATTTTTCCACAAAGAAATGTGGTCATATTTTTTAAGGCCAAATACGTAACGTGTAACGTTGTTAAATAGTAGATCTATTTTTTGAGACGAAACAGAATCAAGTTTGCTGTATACAAGCTCGGAGTACGTTATGTGGGGGACAACAAGTTGAACAGCTAACTTCCTCCTTGTCTCTAAAGGTGTAAATGAAGCTGACATTCTTAATCTACGCAAAACAGCATATACATTGCCAACAATTTTATTTATGTGGTCAGAACAACTCAACGTAGAGTTCACAACAAATCCTAAATTTCTTATCTTGTCAGTAAACTTTAAGTCACTATCACCAATTGACAGTTTTGGAATATCGTCCACATATACAACACCGTTACTTATGGACAACACATATGACTTCGATATATTTAGGCAAAGACAGTTATTACGTGCCCAAAACGAAAATGCAGACAGATCACTATTTATTTTAAAACATAAATCTTCAACAAGACCAACACGACTGGACAAATACAACTGAACGTCGTCAGCATAGGCATGCACATTGACATACTGACGCACAGAAAACACATCATTGACAAACTAAACAAAAGGGGGCCAAGTACAGATCCTTTTAGCACCCCCGAGGTAACAATACAAGACTTAGAGTAGCCATTCAGGCATGTCACTTTATGAGATCTTCAATCTAGCTAGTCATGGGCTTGACAGAGTTATCCGAAAACCCAAAAAATATTTTTGTAGTTTGCAAAGAAATTCATTATTTACTAAGTCAGATGCCTTTGAAAAGTCTAAAAGACAAAGAAGAGATAGATTGTCATCGTCAAACTGTATCCTAATGTCATCAATTATTTTTAACATAGCTATAGAACAGCTGTGTTTTGGCCGAAACCCTGACTGCAAAGGGGATAGTAGACTGTTTTGTTTAACAAAATATGAAATTTGTGTTGCAATCTCACACACTTTAGAGAAGGCTTAAGGATGCTTATTGGTCTATAATCACTTGGACTCGTGGCAATTAGTGCTCCTACTGGCGCTAGTAAAATAATCATTAAGGCCGGTATGGTTAATTTTACACTCTCAGCCGTGCTCCCAGTTTCACATTCACAAATTTCCCTGTGGATTCGGTTTGAAATCACATGTTTGGTGCTCCCAATTACACATGTACATAAATTTTTATGAATTGAGTCCGAATGCTTGGTTGTATGTGAAATGAAAAGTAAATGACAAAAAGTGTGTGACTGTTTAATTATTTTCGATTGGAATAATTTTTTAATTGTGGGTACGATTTTTTCAACTATAGTAAGGCCTGCAGTCAACACATGGTCAAGTAGTTTGTTAGTATATGAGTCATTCAATAAAAGGTTAACATTAAAATCACCACATATAGCATAACACTCATAATCGAAACTTCCGCAATAATAATTTTCGTCTCAGAGTTATTAGATACGGCTAAAGGTCCAATATTCAGGGCATAATATATAATAACTAAATATAATTTTGGCGCGTACACTATATAGCTCAGTGTTTGGCCGAGCTTCTCCTACCATTTGTGGTGTGCGTCTCTATATTATACTACAAATGGAAGGACCTACAGTTTTGTGCCGACTCCGAACGGCAGATGTATTTAATGAGAAGCTTTTTCATGGCAGAAATACCCTCGGAGGTTTGCCATTGCCTGCCGAGGGGTGACCGCTATTAGAAAAAACTTTTTCTATTATTAAGATTTTGCTTGCCCTGACTGAGATTCGAACCTCGAACTCACCGGCATATCGAGTTATAGCACGCACCGCTACCCACTCGACCACAGCGGCCACAATATTCAGGGCATAATTGCAATAAATTGCAACACCTCCCCCTTTTTTGGTAACTCTGTCGTGACGTATCATATTGAAGCCTGGGATACCATAGTAAAAATCAGAAATATTAGGGTTAAACCATGTTTCTGAGAACCCGATGACATCAATGCCCGTTTCCACAAAAGTATCCCTAACATAGTTCAATTTATCACTATTAAGATTTTGCGCATTAAAGTGAACAACATTAAGTCCATTGGATTGTTGGCATAAAATATTTATCAAGGTCTTGCGGCTTTCACCAATGCTGAACGCAGATGTCCTAGTGGGATTTAAATCCAAAAGATGAGCTGATAAAGGGGCAACTAAAGTTTGTAAGGCGAAAAATAAACAAAAATGACTGCAAATTTTATAAAGTGAGAGTGAATAGAAAAAACACGAATCAAATAGCATAAAACATATAAACAGAGAAGTTAGAAAACAATGAAAAGAGAAAAATAACACAAAAAAGAAGAGCAAAAACATACTACTAGATTATTTTCTAAGTTTGCATAAATTAAACCTAGCATACACCATAGTATAAAAATATCCATAGCGAGAAATTAATTGTTATTTTTTATTTGTCAGTGCTAATAAGATAATTGATTTCGCCCCTAGAGTTAACGAGTTTCGACTCTTCACACGACGCCGTACACAAATTTTCCCACGGACGGAAAATGCTGACACCAAAATCTTCTTTCGGCTGAGTTCTGATGCATACGTCATAACATCACACTGAGTTGCTGGCAAACTCTCGTGCAAGTAAATTGAGCCGTAACCAGGCAACTCAATATCAGAGAGCACCAACGATCTCTTCTTTGCCTTGCAAAATAAAGCGATGGATTTTAAGAGCTGATTACGATCATTTGCAGAGAACAGCTTAACAACAATAGGACAAAGAAATCTTGTCTTTTTGCCCATTGCCGTTTGCACTTCGCAATCGAAAAACATCACGCAAAGGTGGTGGTTTCTGCTGAGCTGCACTGCAGACCTTACCAAAGATTTCAGGTAAACACTCACCAGTCACTTGCGGTATCCCGTTGACAATCAAGTCAGTGGATACTGCGCTGCTTTCAAGAGCACTAAGCTGAACTTTGGTGGTAATGAGTTCACTGCGAAGAAAGAGAACATCAGCACATGCTTTCTCTGCCACATCTACTCCCTTCTCGATTGCTGCTATTCAGAGTTTCAGGTTTGCCGTTTCAGCAGCCAGCTCACCATTTCTTTGCATCACGCTCTCCTTCGATTTTCTCATTTCTGCAGTTAACTGCCCGATTAAAGAGTCTCTCTGCTGCTCAAGTTACCTCTCCATCCTATCAAATACAGATGACGCTGTGGTGAGGGGAGTCTTAGGGGCGATGCAGGGTTTCGCGCTGAATTCTTCCGCGTTGAATTGGGTCATGTGAAACAGTATGCGGGAAGCAGCAAAACAAACCTTACAACACTCGCGACCTCGGCTAGGTTGCCTTTTCTTTGGTAAATTTCGAAGTTTTTACGAGGAAAAATGCAAATACATAAGAGCACCACGAAAACACGTCCTACTCGATTGACATTTGCGTATGTAAATGGTTTTTTTGAGCTTAGCTTAGCATTTGTTATAATTTTTCGGGAATCACCTTTTAATTTAGTTTTGACTAAGGACACTGCCAATTGTTCGTGTTATCCCATAATTTGTTTAAGGATGTCTAATGAATCAATGAAAGCTTGCAAATTTTGTGGTCGGCCATCGAAATCACCCACTATTGAAGTGGCGAACCTTAAAAATTCTGGCTGAGACATTATGGTTTTAGTTTTTTCGTGATAGGAAGGAAAAGAATAATCTTCACCTTTGTCGGAATCAGTGATGTCTCGCGAGACCAAAGGCTGGCATCACCGCCATCGAAATCGTGCTTTGGTTCCACAGTCAGCGAATTCAGTCTCCACGACAAAACGTCCGATAACGGACTGAGACTGATCGACTTCGCCGGGGCCCGAAACATGGTAGTCTGTAGCACCAGGTTACAGCATAATATTCGTGACTATCTCCAGTTGGTCAAACACGTAATCAAATCGACCATTTTGTGATAGACGGAAGGCATGCTTCCAGTGTCCTAGACGAACAACTTAGAGAAAACGGGGAACCCGAATCCCCAATCAATGATGACTGAATTGATGAACCGTCACCCGACTGTGATGAAATTCGCAAAAGTTTACGCGGCTGAAGAACAACAAAGCCACTGGGGCTGATAGGTTGCCAGCTGACTTATTCAAGTACGGCGGAGAGGAGCTGGTTAGGTGTATGCACCTACTCATTTCTATAATATGGTCGAAAGAACGCATGCCTGCTGATTGAAATTTAAGTGTGCGCTGGCAAATCCACAAGAAGGGTGATCCTGCAGTTTGCGCCAATTATCGCGGCATCAGTTCTCTTTATATCGCATATAAGGTTCTGTCGAGCGCATTGTGTGAAGGTCTTAAGCCCACCGTTAATGAAATGATTGAACCTTATCGGTGTGGCTTTAGACCTGGTAAATCTACCATCGACCTGGTGTTCACAGTGTGCCAGAACTTGGAAAAGACCCGAGAAAGAAGAAGCGAGACACACCATCTTTTTGTCGACTTCAAAGGCGCTTTCGACAGCACGAGAAGAAGTTGCCTTTTTGTCGGAATGCCTGATTTCTGTATTCCCGCAAACTTATACGGCTATGTAAAATAACGTTGAGCTATTGGTGTTAGCTTTGTCAGGATTGAAAAAAACCTCTCCGAGCCGTTTGATACCAAACGAGATTTCAGACAAGGTGACTCTTTGTCTTCTTTAACCTGATGCTGGAGAAGATAACTCGAGCCGAGAACTAAAGCGGTCAGGCACCATCTTTTATAAAAGTGTACAACTACTGGCGTACGCCCACGTCATTGACATCATCGGTTTTAACAACCGCGCAGTTAGTACTACCCTTTTCAAACTGGATAGAGAAGCAAAGCGAATGGGTCTGGAGGTGAACGAGGGCAAAACAATATACTCACATTCACTGTTGACAGAAACAAATTTGAAAAATTAGAGAACTTTGTGTACCTAGGTACCAGCATTAACACCAATAACAACGTCATCCTTGAAATCTAGCGGAGGATTTCTCTTGCAAACATGTGCTGACTAGGCAATTGCACAGTAAAAGTAAAGTCCGCTCTCTACGGACTAAAACCACACTCTATAAGTCTCGTATTATGCCGTGCTATTGTATGGCGCTGAAGCATGGACGATGACAACATCAGAAGCGAAGGCTCTTGGAGTGTTCGAGAGAAACATTATCCTAAAGATTTATGGACCTTTGCGAATGTACTTTATATTTTTACGTGCTGTCAAAATCGAATTACACTCTCTTGCACTCCAGATTAAGCATTTGGTCCACTGTGTGCGTTACTCGCTACATTTTGATGTTAATTATACGAGTACTATGAATTGAAAAGTCTCAATTAACATTAACTATAGACAGCAGATCTGAAACATTGTCTGACTATTTTTTGCTCTAACAGCTAGGCAAATGTAAAAAAAATGGAAAAAGATGACAATAATATCGATGTACTTTTATTTGTGTTTTTTGGCCATATAACTTTTTAAGTTTTAATTGTTTCTGAGGCCGATTACTTTTTGGGGAAAATTATAAGGAAAAAACTCAAAATACCCAAAAGATAAAAGTTATAGTACTGTTTCGGAAATCACTACTTCTCCTCATCACACTTCTTTCTTCTTAGCTTTAGCGGGAGTCGAACCCACGACATCAAACGCAGCACTTAAGCCGGCAGCTGAACTCGCTGTGCTAAGCTTACGCTTTGTGAGTTTTTATTATTTTCTCGTCTTACTCAAACGGACTATGGAAAAGTCACTGCTTAAAGCATTTGCTTTTCAGAGTCGGCGTAAAAGTTCATACCCCCTACGTAAATCATTTAGGTATCCAATTATAACCTTTATGTTGTTTTTGGTCTTTTGGGGTTTTCCTCAATATTTTGATATGAACCTTAGTGTTCCAGTAACTTACCATATCACTATTGTGGTGTCGCAAGAGTATAGCATTTTCATAAAGCAATGTTCTGTGGCCTGATCCAGTTCCTTTGCCCTGAAAATTCATAAATTGACGTTTAATATATTAGATGAATGTCACAAAAATCATTTAAGAAATGATGTGTTTCTTTTGGTTTGTCTAATACCTGAAATATTAATTTAAAAACTTAAAAAACAAAGAACAGTTGTGAAAATAGAAATACTCTTATTAATTGAAATGTGTTATTGCTAGCAAAATATTGTATGCACCGAGAATCGGGCAGTTACCCACCGACGTGTACGTTCCCGTAGCGTAAACATCTATTGCGGTACATATCAAACACAATCGGATTTCCTACGTATATTTTACGGCAGCCCGAAAATTCTGGGGTGGTTAGTTTTCATTTACATGGCGCTCGTATAAGTTTGATCGTGCAAGCTGAAACGTTCGGCTGTTTCTACGTCGGTAACCGGGCTCTTATGATTTCATTTGAGTTTGCGGGCCAATTTCGATAAAGTACGGATTAAAATCAGGGAGCGCAATGATTTCTTCGTTATTGGCAGGTTATTACAGCTTGAGGTAATTATCCCTTATAGTTGTGTATGCCCAATTGCGTTATGCGGTTCATAACACCCTGCCACATCTCAAACCGGTGTTGAGTAAAACCGACAACAGCGGCCACGTATGTAGGTAATAACTAGATGTCAATAATATTATTAGGGAGTTCACAAGCGTGTTATTGGTCGTATTTCTTTAGTGCGTTGTTTAAATAACAGAGGAGCTTGTGAACGCACTGTGTTATTTCGCTCACTATTGTATGGGGTATTCAAGCAATTAATCAGCAAAAAATCACTTTTAATAATTTAACATTTTTTTAAACAAAAATAAGCCTAAAATGATTATAAACAGAAAGAGCTGATCGAATAACACACACAAATAACACACTAAACATACCTCTTAGAGTTGTATTGAAATACGAAAATTTTACATGTGAAACAATAACAACAAGTTATTTCTAATAAGCGATACGACGAAATACGAGATACGACAGTGCTTGTGAACTCCCTAAATATTTATATTTATTTAAGATATTCGCATGTATAAGTAAGACTCTATACAAAGAAGGTAACGAATCGGCGATTCAGTAGAATCATACTAATTTAGGTATTTATGGATGTACACACTCATATTCTAGGGATCAAAATAAGAAACTTTGCCGAAGGAACCATACCTCTAAAACGAATTCTGATGTCCCCCAATTTGGGTCGAACTTTTGGGTAGGATAAGGGTATCACTGTGACACAATTGCAGATCGTAAAATTGCTTATGTGCGTTTTTAAGCCACCACAAGACACAGCAGGTAGAATTGAAATTACCATTTCATTCTTATTACCTCGT
This sequence comes from Philophylla caesio, assembly GCA_963971545.1. Lineage (NCBI taxonomy): Eukaryota > Metazoa > Arthropoda > Insecta > Diptera > Tephritidae > Philophylla > Philophylla caesio. Next base: position 42,798,690 of record OZ020606.1, on the reverse strand, counting down.
CTCGTATACCATATATAACGCAACAGTTTTTGTGAATGCATTAAGTCGTTGTGAAGAACTCAAAGTGTGAAGTGCTGATTTCAGATAAAAAAATATTTCAAAAAAAATAATAAGTGAAGTGACCATTCCAAGTCAAAAAGTTTACAATGAATCCACCATCCTCTACACCGCAAGTTGAAGCAACTACATCAACAACTATCGAAAACCCAATGAGTCTTATACCCAAGCATGATGTTACTGTTTTTATTGTGTCTACTGATTTAACTGATCTTAATTTACCAACCCATCTGGATATCTTGAGATATTATTTTTACTTAAGCGAACGTGCTAAAACAGAAAAAAAAAAGTTTTCCCATAAATCATTCACTATTCAAGTACAAGATAAGTTGATTGGAATTTGGGAAAAACTTGGTATGGAAATAATGCTGAAAAAAAGTGTATTTAATAAATTGAATAAATTGCTTGACAAGTATCAAGAGCAAATCAAGAGAAGAAACAACACTCAACAATTTACAGAGTATGTAAAATCTCTGGAAACAATTTTTTACATTGGAACATGTAAATGCGATTTGAAGGCAGCTCCATGTGCATGCGGCTGGGATCCCGAACGCCTCAAAGAGTTCATGCGCGATCAACATAATCAGAGAAGACTAACAATGGATGCATTTGTGATGGAAACTGAAGAGCAAGGAGCAACGTCTATGTCATCAATGCCAACATACCAATATCCCGATGATTCAACATACGCACCGCCACCGGTTCAAGAAGATATGGATAGAAGCACAAGATCACAATACACAGAGAGATACGATTGTTTTAACTTTGCCTTGGTATGTGACAGATTTGGTATGCCTGACAGAGTAGCATCAGCATTGGGAACCGCTCTTTTTCAAGATTTTAAAATTAAAGATAAGCATGGGAAACCTCTCATCATGGATAAATCGAAAGTTCGCAGAGAAAAAGAGAAATGCAGACAAGAAGTGCTTCGCAAACGGTTAGATGATACCAATTTGTTAGCGTTTTCATTCGATGGCAGAAAAGATGATACTTTAACGATAGACAAAATTTTTGAGAAGTATCATACTACGATGGTAAAAGAACCTCATCTTGTTATTTTGAGAGAACCTAATTCTGAATTGATTGGTTACGTAAGACTGGAACATGAAACCGCTGAATACAAAACAACCAAATTAAATGGTTTTTTCAACGATAAAAATATATCACTGGATGCATTAAGTGGAATATGCACTGACGGTGAGCCAACAAACACTGGCCCACACGGTGGAATTATACGACGATTCGAATTGCTGTTAAAAAGACCATTGCATTGGTTCGTTTGCCTTCTACACTTCAACGAACTTCCGTTTCGGCATTTGTTTGAAGCTTTGGATAAATCAACCAGCACTAGACCAAGATCGGTAACCGGAAAACTGAGCCGTCAAATCGAAACTTGTGAAACTCTTCCGGTAAGATATTGCTATCACTCATTTATTATAATTGTCAACCATTTTTAATTATTTTATTATTATATATTTTCAGGTGGTGGACGGCTTCCAGAAAATTTAGTTGCTAAATATGCCCTCTGCTCCAGAAAAAATTGAATTTTCCACCGATTCGAAGTACTTATACGACATGGCCCATGCAATTTCTAGCGGCGTGGTTCCGGTGGATCTGGCTAACATCAAACCAGGGAAAATTGTACATTCTCGGTGGCTCACCAAGGCTGCTAGATTATTACGACTATACTATGTGACAACGGAAAATCCAGATGCAAATTTAAGAATTTTTGTTGAATTTATAATTAAATGTTATGTGCCAATGTACTTCAATATCAAGTATTACAGCTCTGTCGTGTATGGCAGTGCATTATTTTTCAAGTTCATTGGGTGGTCACGATTTCTAGAACCTCGTTTTCGCAAAATTGTCAATCAAGTAATTAAAGATAATTCATATTATGCGCATTCGGAAAATATCTTGTTATCAATGTTGTTTGATGATAGCAAAGAAAAGCGCGACTGTGCTATCAAGAAAATTCTTCGCTATCGAACCGATGTTGACGAGCCAACGGAACTTAGAGTTTATAAAAAACCAGATATAAACTTTAATTGCACAAGTTATACGAAAATGATCAATTTGAATGATATAAATATCGTATTTGAACCACCATTCACGCGAAGCTTTCCTTACGATACATTGAAAGAATATTTAAATCAAAGTGGATCCACCGTTTAATGATCCAAAACTTCCATCACACATACAAGGAACGGAACGACATGTTCAATTGCTAGCTAGCGTTTCCAAATGGGTTATACCGGAAAATGTAGAGGCTGTTATGGCGACGACATTAGAGAGCCGTGCGAAATTGCCCAGACTTGAAAGTAAAAAAGACTTCAAACAATAATTTTTTTTAGTTTCTTTTCTATAACTCACTTAAATTAATTTTTTCATTTACATATGTTCTGACTAAATAAATTTCTTAAGAGAAAAATTAGATATTGTTATAAATAAATGTTTGTTCATTTTTCTGTTGGCCTAGTAAATGTTAATATTTTTATAATTTTATTGAGCTCAAGGCCTGTTTATGGAAGATTTGTTTGTGAAAAAACAACAACAGCTTTCAATGGTTGAAGTTATAGTACTATTTCGGAAAACACCACATTTCCTCATCAGACGTCTTTTTTTTTTGATTATTAAATTAAATTATTTTTAATTTAATTTTCATAACCACTTCTCTCAGGCTTTGAACCCGGGAGCTCGGAGTTGCAGAGCCAATACGCTACCTATTGTGCTACGCTAGCCGAGTTGGCTGTTGTGTTTATTTCATCTTCCTTAAACAAACCAACTACAAACAAGAGCAACTGATCTGCCGCTATTTAACTTGTTTGTGTGGTTGTTGTTTGTGTTTTTATTTAGCAAATTCTGTTTTTTACTTTACATTATATGCATTTTTAAGGCGTGCTCATCCTTGTCTACAATGTTTGTTCATTTTTCTGTTGGCCTAGTAAATGTTAATATTTTTATAATTTTATTGAGCTCAAGGCCTGTTTATGGAAGATTTGTTTGTGAAAAAACAACAACAGCTTTCAATGGTTGAAGTTATAGTACTATTTCGGAAATCACCACATTTCCTCATCAGCATTCTTATTTTTTTTTTTTGATTATTAAATTAAATTATTTTTAATTTAATTTTCATAACCACTTCTCTCAGGCTTTGAACCCGGGAGCTCGGAGTTGCAGAGCCAATACGCTACCTATTGTGCTACGCTAGCCGAGTTGGCTGTTGTGTTTATTTCATCTTCCTTAAACAAACCAACTACAAACAAGAGCAACTGATCTGCCGCTATTTAACTTGTTTGTGTGGTTGTTGTTTGTGTTTTTATTTAGCAAATTCTGTTTTTTACTTTACATTATATGCATTTTTAAGGCGTGCTCATCCTTGTCTACAATGTTTGTTCATTTTTCTGTTGGCCTAGTAAATGTTAATATTTTTATAATTTTATTGAGCTCAAGGCCTGTTTATGGAAGATTTGTTTGTGAAAAAACAACAACAGCTTTCAATGGTTGAAGTTATAGTACTATTTCGGAAATCACCACATTTCCTCATCAGCATTCTTATTTTTTTTTTTTGATTATTAAATTAAATTATTTTTAATTTAATTTTCATAACCACTTCTCTCAGGCTTTGAACCCGGGAGCTCGGAGTTGCAGAGCCAATACGCTACCTATTGTGCTACGCTAGCCGAGTTGGCTGTTGTGTTTATTTCATCTTCCTTAAACAAGCCAACTACAAACAAGAGCAACTGATCTGCCGCTATTTAACTTGTTTGTGTGGTTGTTGTTTGTGTTTTTATTTTGCAAATTCTGTTTTTTACTTTACATTATATGCATTTTTAAGGCGTGCTCATCCTTGTCTACAATGTTTGTTCATTTTTCTGTTGGCCTAGTAAATGTTAATATTTTTATAACTTTATTGAGCTCAAGGCCAGTTTATGGAAGATTTGATTGTGAAAAAACAACAACAGCTTTCAATGGTTGAAGTTATAGTACTATTTCGGAAATCACCACATTTCCTCATCAGACTTCTTTTTTTTTTTGATTATTAAATTAAATTATTTTTAATTTAATTTTTATAACCACTTCTCTCAGGCTTTGAACCCGGGAGCTCGGAGTTGCAGAGCCAATACGCTACCTATTGTGCTACGCTAGCCGAGTTGGCTGTTGTTGTTTTTTCACAAACAAATCTTCCATAAACTGGCCTTGAGCTCAATAAAATTATAAAAAGGTTATAAATAAATAATAAATATTATTATAAATAAATAAACTGTCTTTGCCTAAAAAAGAAAAAACATAGCCATTTAGCTGATTTTTTCATGTAAAGGCCAAAAATGGTGATTTTTTGAAATGTTTGTATGGGGAACCCCCCAGGGGGGTTCCAGGGGGTGTGCCACTGCCATTAGTGGATCGGCCCTCCACAGTAAGTGGGGGGGGGGCGTATTCGGTCATACATTTGGACTCGATTGGAGCATTCTAAATGGCTCAAAGTGAGATTTTTCAAAATTTGTCCCTACCCAAAAGTTCGACCCAAATTGGGGGACATCAGAATTCGTTTTAGAGGGATGGTTCCTTCGGCAAAGTTTCTTATTTTGATCCCTAGAATACAATTTTCACAGAGCAATGAGCGATTTTTAAATCGACCCGCCCTAGTATACACATGTACTTATGTACGTAGGTTTTTAAGTTTATAGGCATGCATGCAAACCAAGCATCTATATTTCCTGCAAACAAGCAGAAAGCTATAAAGAAAATCCTGTTTTTATACCTGTGTAAAAATTTAACATATGTATGTAGGTGTATATGTCTTTGCGTTCACTTATTGTCGTTGTTAATTTGCTACGTCACGCATATTAGCTGATTGCCACATTTTGTGAGAGAAGAATAACGGACATGCGCAATGCGTAACCTTGTATATATAAACATTGAGTAGGACTCTAGGTCTTTTAGTATACCTCTGCAGGTTGGCAGTAACAAAATTATAAAACTTAATTCTAGAATAGCGCAATATAAGCTTAAAACTAACTGTCAAACAACTTAAGACGCAAATCCTAATCTATATACTTATAATTAAATTTAAGACTAGAAGACTAGAAGATATAAAAGATAGAAGTAAGAAGTAAAGAAAACATTCAAATCGCAATCATATTTAAGTTAGAGAAATAAAATAACTGTGAATCAATTTTCTATAGTTACCCCTTTTAAAAGCAGCCTTGACTGATTCCGGAACGGAATTCCAGAGCCTTTGATGGCAAACAGCCTTGATGAGGACAAGTATTTATACCTAGGGATTATTAGACATTGATGCCTACTAGATCTTGCAAATTTTAACTTCTCATAAAGATATTTAGGAGTTTTAGATTCAATGAGATTAAATATGAAAATACAATTTCTTGCCGCAAGATAATCAAAAATGCTGCATCCTAGAATTTTATTTTTCCACAAAGAAATGTGGTCATATTTTTTAAGGCCAAATACGTAACGTGTAACGTTGTTAAATAGTAGATCTATTTTTTGAGACGAAACAGAATCAAGTTTGCTGTATACAAGCTCGGAGTACGTTATATATACGTTATAAATACGTATGCACATACATTGCCAATCATTTTATTTCTGTGGTCAGAACAACTCAACATAGAGTTCACAACAAAGCCTAAATTTCTTATTTTGTCATTAAACTTTAAGTCACTATCACCAATTGACAGTTTTGGAATATCGTCCACATATTCAACACGATTACTTATGGGTAACACATATGACTTCGATATATTTAGGCAAAGACAGTTATTACGTGCCCAAAACGAAAATGCAGACAGATCACTATTTATTTTAAAACATAAATCTTCAACAAGACCAACACGACTGGACAAATACAACTGAACGTCGTCAGCATAGGCATGAACATTGACATACTGACGCACAGAAAACACATCATTGACAAATAGACTAAACAAAAGGGGACCAAGTACAGATCCTTGTGGCACCCCCGAGGCAACAATACAAGACTTAGAGGAGCCATTTATGTCACTTTCTGAGATCTTCCTCCAAGGTAGCTGGTCATGAGCTTCACAGAGTTATCCGAAAACCCAAAAAAATATTTTAGTTTTTTGCAAAGAAGTTCATGATTTACTGAGTCAAATGCCTTTGAAAAATCTAGAAGACAAAGAAGAGGTAGATTGTCGTTGTCAAACTGTATCCTAATGCCATCAATTATTTTTAACATAGCTGTAGAGCAGCTGTGTTTTGGCCAAAACCCTGACTGCAAAGGGGATAGTAGACTGTTTTGTTTAACAAAATATGAAATTTGTGTTGCCATCAGAGACTCACACACTTTGGAGAAGGCCGGAAGGATGCTTATCGGTCTATAATCACTGGGACTGGTGGCAATCTTATTTTTGGCAACTGGTATAATGACAGCCTTTTTCCACTCTGTTGGAAAATATGCAGTTGTGAAACAGTGATTAGTGATGTGTGTAAGAGTACTCAAAATAAATGGAAGCACAAGTTTTACAAACCTCAAGGAAATTCCATCTTCACCAATAGCATTGGACCTAATAGTCATAACAGACTTTAGAACTTCAGTCTCAGTTACTCCATAAAATTGGAATTTTTCTTTTGAAATGAAATGGTCAACAAAATTCATAGTTAGAGGGCTACTAGTGCTCTTACTGGCGCTAGTAAAACATTAAGATTTTTCAAGTTGCGCCATAGTATTTTTGATGGAAGTGACGGGTCTAATTTTGAATAACAGTACAATCGCTTCGCATGCTTTATAGTGGCAGTAACTTTATTTCGGGCAATCTTGTACTGTGTCCAATCGTTGTCAGCACTAGTCCTTTTCCATTTTGCATATAGCTTATAGCGGATCTGATTTTGTTATTATACCAAGGGCAAGAGCTTTTGATGGCCCGAAAAGTACGTAGAGGGACATGATCATTAAACAATTTTATTAAATTTTTATTTAGGAAGTCAACTTTCGCATCTACAGTCTCAATAAACCAGCAGCCATCCCAATTAACATTTGACAGACAAGCATACAGATCATCTATGTTTACAGACTTTAAATCACGATACATAAAAGTAACACTAATAGCTGGACAATTAAACGCCACATCTACTGTACAAAACACTAGGTCATGGTCTGATATAAAAGAAAGTTGGTCAAATTTGAGAATATGGTCGGGGCTTGAAGTAATAACGAGGTCTTCGAGACTAGGGCATGAATTGGTCGCATATCTTGTATGTACGATTTTGTTAACTATAGTAAGGCCTGCATTAAACACATGGTCAAGTAGTTTGTTAGTATATGAGTCATTCAATAAAAGGTTAACATTAAAATCACCACATATAACATAACACTCATAATCAATCAAAAACATAGATAACTCAACAAAACACGAGTCTAGCATGCAAAATCTATGAGGATTGTAAACACAGGACACTAGTATTTTAGTTACATTGTCTGAAACTTCAGCAATAATAAATTCCGTCTCAGAGTTATTAGATACGGCTAATAGTCCAATCTTCAGGGCAGACCTGCAATAAAGTGCAACACCTACCCCTTTTTTGGTAACTCTGTCGTGACGTATGTATCATATTGAAGCCTGGGATTCCATAATAGTAATCAGAAATATTAGGGTTAAACCATGTTTCTGAGAACCCGATGACAGCAATACCCGTTTCTACAAAAGTATCCCTAACATAGTCCAATTTATCACTATTAAGACTTCGCGCATTAAAGTGAACAACATTAAGTCCATTGGATTGTTGGCATAGAATATTTATCAAGGTCTTGTGGCTTTCACCAATGCTGAACGCAGATGTCCTATTGGGATTTAAGTCCAAAACTATGAACTGATAAAGGGGCAAGTAAAATTTGTAAGGCAAAAAATAAACAAAAACGACTGCAAATTAAATAAAGTGAGAGTGAATAGAAAAAACACGAATGAAATAGCATAAGACATATAAACAGAGAAGCTAGAAAACAATGAAAAGAGAAAAATAACATAAAAGAAGAAGAGCAAAGACATACTACTAGCTTAGTTTCTAAGTTTGTATAAATTAAACCTAGCATACAGCATAGTATAAAAATATCCATATCAAGATAAATTGTAATTTATTATTTTTTGGTGCTTATAAGAGAATTGATTTCGTCTCTAGAGTTAACGAGTTGCGACTCTTCACCTGGTTTCAGCCGCACAAAAATTTTCCCACGGACGGAAAATGCTGACACCAAAATCTTCTTTCGTCTGAGTTCTGATGCATACGTCATAACTTCACGCTGGGTTGGTGGCAAACTCTCATGCAAGTAAATTGAGCCGTAACCGGGCAACTCAATATCAGAGAGCGCCAACGATCTCTTCTTTGCCTTGCAAAATAAAGCGATGGATTTTAAGAGCTGATTACGATCATTTGCAGAGAACAGCTTAACAACAATTGGACAAACACTCTTATCTTTTTGCCCATTGCCTTTGGCACTTCGCAGCCGAAAAACATCACGCAAAGGTGGTGGTTTGTGCTCAGCTGCACTGCAGACCTTACCAAAGATTTCGGGTAAATACTCACCAGTCACTTGCGGTATCCCGTTGACAATCAAGTCAGTGGAGACTGCGCTGCTTTCAAGAGCACTAAGCTGAGCTTTGGTGGTAATGAGTTCACTGCGAAGAGAGAGAACATCAGCACACGCATTCTCCACCGCAGTAACTCTCTTCTCAATTCCTGCTATGGAGAGTTTCAGGTTTGCTGTTTCAGCAGCCAGCTCACCAATTTTTTGCATCACTCTCTCCTCCGATTTTCTCATTACTGCAGTTAACTGCTCTATTATAGAGTCTCTCTGCTGCTCAAGTTTTCTCTCCATCCTATCAAATACAGTTGATGCTGTGGTGAGGGGAGTCTGTGGAGGGGATGCAGGTTTTCGCGCTGGATTTTTCCGCGCTGATGACATTTTGATTGATTTTGCTTGGAGCAGCGTTGAAATGGGTCAGGTGAAACAGTATGCGGGAAACAGCAAAACAAACAGTTTACAGCACTCGCGAACACAGCTAGGTTGGCTTTTTTAGGTAATTTTCGAAGTTTTTTACGAGGAAAAATACAAATACTTAAGAGCACCACGAAAACACGTCCTTCTCGAATGACAACATTATAAACATACATATAGCAAAGCTTTCTGCTATTCCTAAACTATTTGCAGCTATTGTTGTTGACATTTAACGGATTCAGAGAATTTATGCGCACTGCTGTTATATACACCGATTTTAGTAAATTATTCGACAGAGTAAGTCACTCTTTACTGGTCCATAAACTCGATCTCCTTGGTTTTCAACCTAATGAAGTCTAGATAAGTTATTTTGTTAGACTGTTACATTTTATTAAAAGATTTTTTTTATTTATTTTTAAATGCTGACACAGCAGTCGTACACAACAATAAAATCAGTATCAATCTATAGAACTAAAAATAAGCCAATATAAAGAACGGAAATTAGCATACTTAAAAACAGTTCGAATGTCACCAGAAACTTGACATGCGAGTAATGTATTACAGTGTATAGTTTACGTAACCATTGAGTGCATGTGAAATAATATATCGCCAAAATGCTTTGATCAAGGCCATGCCAATGACTTGATGGCTGTTGTGCAATTAGTGGCAATATAGCAAACGTTATTTGTTGTTGTTTGTAAACATAAAGCATTGTTGTTTAAGACATTATTGTTTGTATGCTACACCTCCCCTCTTTAGAAGGATGATCTTTCTTCATAATGATTATTCTTATAACTTGTTTAAAGTGATTTTATAAAGTAAACTTATAATTACATATTCATACTGATATGCAAAAATACAGATTTTTTTTTTTTTTTCAGTTCAGTAATTTCAAATTATTTTTGTGTACAACTAATATTTTGTCGTTGCATCTTAGATAACACAGTACGACAGTGGTTGGTACACATGAGAAATGTTAACAGAATATGAAAATAGGCTTAAAATAAAAAAATACGTGTCTCGGCGTTTTGCTGTGTTATAACAATATGTAAGGTATTTTAACCATTCATCCCAATCGGTTTTCTCGACTGATATGTATGTTCGTACATATTCGTTAAAAGTTCTGTGAATACGTTCCACAGATCCCAATGTCTGGTGATGATAGGGTGTCGAAGTTCGATGGTCAATCTTCAAATGGTTGCATAATTCATTGAACAAGTTATACTCTGTACCCATATCTGTAATTATTGTTTTGATGAAACCGTAGATAAGTATACAATTATCGAATAAGGCTTTTGCCACAATTTTAGCGTGTTTGCTGGGTATTGGAACTGCAATTTGATATTTTGTTAAATTACAGACCATTGTTATTGCATATTCGTTTAAACTCTCGGACCTCGGCAAAGGACCGATTGTGTCGATCTGAACGATGTCGAATGCCGAATTTGGGGTTTGTGTAAAACCCATCGGTTCTTTGTTGTGTCTAGTAGTTTTTTTTTATTGCAATGTATGTATTGTTCTACATATTGTTTAATATCTCGTGACATATTTTTCTATTGATACCGTTGTCGTATCTTCTTACTCAAACGATTAATGCCTGGGTGGCCACCATTAACAGGATCATCGTAGTAATTTTAAGTATTTTGTTTATCGTTTCTTTGTCAGTAAAATAGGTTGTTTTTGGTGTTATCGCAATGATCAGTTGCTTTAGCACTTTATTACCCATTTCTTTAAAATCATCTAGAATAATGTATTTAAATAGTTTATCGTCAGACGATATTTGTAATTTATTGATGCATTGACTGTCGGCTTCTACCCTAAGCCTAGAAAATAAATGTCCTAAATAAAATTTGTTCATTAACAATGAGATCATCGATATTAATAGTGCTACAAATCCTTTTTCCTTTTTGTATTAGTGCCTTCCTGTATTTATTGTTGTGGAATCAGTATATTTTTGTATTCTAAGATTATCAACCGAGGTGAGTTTCGCATCTGTATAGCTATATCTTCATGATGATCAATTGGTCTAAGAACAAGCCAATCTTGACTTGTTTGGTAGTCTATTTTACAGTTGTTTTTTTTTTTAGAAAATCTAATCCTAATAAGCGTGTACCTGGAATAGGGAAATTGTTTTCAACAACGTAAAATTGGCGTTTGATTAATATGTCGTCACAAATGAGCTCTGTTGTTACAACTCCTACCGTTCTAATTGTTCCTTGTCCAATTCCATTGATAGTAGTTGTGTCATGAGTGAGTATCGATTAAAAATGTGTTGATTGTGTCATTTAGAAATGTTCGAGTGGATATGTAACTGTTGACGTGTATACATTTTTTGTAGCCCTATTTCATTTTGTGGTGAAGCAAATTAGTTTTCCGATTGTTGTTAATTTCGAACGTTTCGTTATTTTGTCTTGGGTTGTTGCTGTTTTGTCTACTTATATAGTTGTGTCTACCATTATAGTTAGGGAAATTTTTGTTATTGTAGTAATGTCCGCGTTCGCGAAAATTTCTATGTTCGTTGCCTTGACGTCTATGCAATTGTAATTTCTGTTAAAACGTTGTCGTTGTTGGCTTCTATTACAAAACATAATATTACTCTGTTGATTTACAGCGTCATTATTAGCTTCCATAAATTTGGAAACTGCTGAATCTAAAGATTCAAATTGACCACTTTTCATTATCATCTTTACCTCGGATTTTGAAGAATTGACTTTAACGGCATCTACTGCCACTTGCGCAGAGTATGAGGATGCGAGATCTGGTGGTACATCATCAGAAATGTATGCAGTTTCTAACTGTTTTGTAAGGTTCTGAATTTCTGTACTAAGGTCATTAGTAGATTTTTTGTCTTGTTTTATGTTTTTGATTCCGGCTTGTAGGGCTTTTGCTGATTCACCCTTACATTTGGCTTTTAGTTTATCTTTAATTTGGTCTATTAATGATTCATTTGTTATAATTTTTCGGGAATCACCTTTTAATTTAGTTTTGACCAAGTACACTGCCAATTGTTCGTATTGTCCCATAATTTGTTTAAAGATGATCTAATGAATCAATGAAAGCTTGCAAATTTTGTGGTAAGCCATCGAAATCACCCACTATTGAAGCGGCGAACTTTTAAAATTCTGGCTGAGACATTATGGTTTTAGGTTTTTTGGAATAGGAAGGATAAGAATAATCTTCGGAATAATCTTCTGTCGGAATCAGTGTCGGACTTACTTTGAGCTTCTGATGGTGTTGAAGCCAAAAGCCTTCAATTTAATTGTTAGGAACCACTGATCGTTTTCCTCCACAGCTGTTCGCTACAAAGCTACAGTTTTACTGGATGAAAGCCGGTGGTTTTCTTTCGAACATAAATAAGTATTTAAGCCAAGACTCCGTTCGAACTTATAGCTTTTTCTCTATCTCATCAAGCGGCTGTTCGTGCAAGACGGAGCATTTCGTAGGTAAATTATCATCATTGTATTTACATACAAACATACTTTTTATATACTCTCCTATATACTCTTTTTGATATGCTTGCATCTACATGCACATGTGAATGCTTAAACCTTTTTTAATAAACCTTAATTCTTAATACTAATACCCGTGTTTATCTTGTATATTTATTTGACGAAATACTTGTTGGAGTTCGTACCGGCGAAACTATTGGGTTCCACCAGAACATTTGGTCCTTACGAACCGTCGAACTACAAGAAAAGTCTGGAGTTAATACGAAATTTCCAATATTCGTAGCTACAAAAAAGAGGCAAAGGCATAGAAGTCTGAAGTGACACATCCACATACACATCTGCTTACATCCAAACGAAGACACCAAAGAACAAAACGAAATTAAATAAGTCATCAGTCCGCCGCGAATAAAGAACAGGTGCGTGTAAAAATATTAAATTGTTGAGCTTGTTAATATTAAAAAACGATAAAAAATAGAGTTATCCCCAAAATAAAATTCTAAATTAAAAATAGTGAAATTCGTGTTAAATTAAGAGATGTAATTACATATAAAGTGAAATGTAATTAAAAAAAGAGCAGTATTCTGGTGTACATATGTACATACTTACATTAGTAACCCCCAGGTGTACAACAACAAAGTGTAAGGAAAGTTAAACTATTAAAAGTTCTCTACAAAATCAAAAGTGTACAAGTTAAGCAACAAAAAAAAAAGTTAAAAAATAAGAAGTCGAAGCTAAATAAAAACATTTAAAAAAACTAAGAGTTTTCGGAGTTTACCACATTAGAAACCAGTATTTAATACCGTAAGTGTCTGTCTTTAACCTTGTTACTTGGTATACACTTTATACACATACATATGCATATTTATACATATGTAAGTATGCTAAATATGTCTACATACCTAACTGCTTTGTAAGGCAACTTTATATTTTTCATTTATTTATCACAGTTCAATTTCCTTAAAAACCAGTTTGTAATATTTGCAATTATACACTTACAATATCGTGACCATTTTGCACATTGATTTGTTGGCATTGTTGCATTAAAAAAAAAAAAAAAAAAAAACCTTTTAATATTGGCTATCATGATAATAAATATTATTCATTTTAAATATATCTTCATCACTTTTAATTAAAAAATATATACATACATACAATTTTTTTTTTCAAATCTTTGTTGAAGTACACACGGGGTTTAATATATGGTATATACATATATACATTTATATGTACAAATATAAGAAGTGCATACGTACATATGTATGTTCAAGTGTCTCTAATATTTAACAGTTACGGTCTGCATTGCATTTTTCCTTTTTCTTTCTCTTCGTCGTTTTTTGACACTTGCTTGATAACATACGCGAGTACAGACATACATATGTACATATGTGCATATAGGTATTCTCAGCATAAGTAGATATGTATATTGTTTTTTATACACATTGGTTTGTGCATTGTACATACATACATTTCGCATCATAGGCGGGTAAATTTACATACATACGTGTGGGTACAATTCATCGCTTGTTTATTTGCATTTTCGTTTTTGTTAGTTCACACGTACATATGTACATACTTACATACGAGTATATAAATATCTTTTCGGGCAGTATCTATGCTTGGTTAATTTTTAATAGAAAAGTGGTGGATGAAGATACTTACATACATGCATTGTAAGATACAAGTACAAGACCCAGTAGGAAATTTGTAAGGGAGATCCTTTAAGAGATACAATTTATATATTTTTAATTGTTTTTTTTTATTATTTGGAGGCGCGCATCTTGCCATTTGTGCAACTTATTTTAAACTTCTTCACCGTTTTCTACATTTAAATGGCAACCCTTAATTGGTTTACGCGGTGTTCTGATCAAGTTGTCGAATTTAATGCTGGATTTAATGAACCAATTTTGAGTGAGCACTCGAAAATATCCTTAGATATTTTGAAATCTGAGCTAGGAGAGGTTTGGGGCAAAACGAAAGAGGCATATGAGAAATGCTTGCAAACCTTAAAAAATGAAGATGAAGTAGAAGCCGTAAAGGCTAAACATTCTGCGACTTTTAAGGACTATCTTTCGTGCTCTACTCGTATAAGCGAATTCACGCAAATGTGTAGTCTAAATACAGAAAAAACATCTCCTTCCTCCCCTGCCCAAGTAGCCGGAATTTCAAATAATTTACATCTGCCACCGTGCGACACCGATATTTTTCGAGGTGATTATATTTCATGGCCATCCTTTCGGGATCTTTTTACAGCGATTTACATTCTCATTCATTACGTCTGAGTAGTGTAGAAAACCTTTACCACTTAATTCAAAAAACAAGTGGTGAAGCGCGAGATATCGTTAATAAAGCTCCACTAACGAATCAAGGTTTTGACATGGCTTGGTCCAATTTGAAGACAGCATATGAGAATAAACGCGACTTGGTAAATAGCCAGCTAAAGTTGCTGTTTTCACTTCCAGTCATTCGGACTGAAAGTCCACAAGTATTAAAAGATTTGCAACGAAGCATTAACGCATGTCTATCGGC
This sequence comes from Philophylla caesio, assembly GCA_963971545.1. NCBI lineage: Eukaryota > Metazoa > Arthropoda > Insecta > Diptera > Tephritidae > Philophylla > Philophylla caesio. The sequence goes on along the minus strand of OZ020606.1, from coordinate 42,783,687 downwards.
ACCAGAGATGTATGATGTAGATGTCTCCAACTGGGATGCAATTCTTATATATTTATGTTCTAACCGGCTTCCGGAAACAACTCTTGGTATGTGGGAGCAGACATTACTGGATAAAACAGCTATACCCAACTGGACCCAAATGGATATCTTCCTTACTCAGCGGTATAGGACACTCGAGTCAATTGTGGATGTGAAAGGTTCATCTTCGTCGACTTCTTCATACCAACCACAAAGAACTTTTCCGCATTCAAACAACTCTTTAGGACAAAGGAAGCAGTCGCATGCGACCAATGTGACACAAGCGAGTTGCATCATGTGCCCGAAGCAACAACATCACCTGCGATTATGTAAAAAATTTTTATTGCTTTCAGTTAATGATAGGTACGCACAAATTAAAAAACATAACTGCTGTCTCAATTGCCTTTCTAAAGGTCATTCAATTAAAGATCGTAAGAGTCAGTTCTCATGCACTACGTGTAATAGCAGACACCACACTTTATTACATAGAGTTTCTTCCAACACCCTTTCGAATAAGGAGGTATTAAACCAAGGTAGTGCTTCTAAAGCTTTCCATGCTAATATACAGTCCACTGTTTCGGCAAGATGCTCAATGTCAAATAGAACGACCACCAATTTGTCGTCAGCTCTGCTTGGAACCGCCATGATTAATATTTGCCACTTGGGCTCCACGTACCTTGCTCGTGCGTTGATTGATTCGGCCTCCGAGGTCTCGTTTATTTCGGAACGCCATCGAAAAATGTTAAAACTGCCTTGTTCAAAAACAAATGCAACTATTTCAGGATTGAACCAAAAGGTGGCAAACAATTATTCTAAATTATGTTCGTTTATAATAGGGTCACCACGTGATCCTAACCTATCAATAGAAGCTTCTGCATTTGTGTTACCACAAATTACTGGAAACTTGCCGTCAACGTCCTTAAATGGATCAATTTTAGAACAGCTGCCGAAGGTACCCTTAGCAGACTCAAAGTTTTATCAAAGTAGTCCGGTAGATGTTTTGATTGGAGGGGATTTATACCCTAAAGTAATGCTAGATGGAGTGAAGCGCGGTTTGCATAACAACCTTCTATCCCAAGAGACCGTGTTCGGGTGGATTGTCACCGGGGCATCTCCCACTGCACACGTCTCTTGCTTTGCTACCAAAGTCTCAATGGGAGAGGATATTTCTTTGGAAAGTCAATTGCGCAAGTTCTGGGAGTTAGAGAAAATCCCAGAAAAGAAGTTTCAACCAGCAGAGAGTTCATTTTGTGAAGAGTTGTATGTCAAAACAACTACTCGTAATTCGGAGGGGCGATATGTGGTATCATTGCCATTTAAAAATACATATCCAGTAGATATAAAGTTAGGTGCGTCTCGTCAAATTGCCTTTCGACAATATATTCGAAACGAAACCAGGTTAGTGAAAACCCCTTCGCTGAAAAATGACTACGACAATGTTGTCAAAGAGTACCTGGACTTGAATCATATGGAGATCGTAGAACCTCCTCAGTTTGAGCATTTTCCTAAACACTTTTATCTTCCACACCATGCAGTTTTAAAACCAGAAAGCGCTTCCACGAAGTTAAGGGTAGTATTCAATGCTTCGAACAATTCCTCGAATGGAGTCTGTCTTAACGACATTCTGCACACAGGTCCATCGCTTCAAGCAGACTTAACCCTTCTGCTTATACGCTGGCGAATGTATAGGTTCGTATTTAATAGCGACATTCAAAAAATTTACCACCAAATTTTGGTAGATCCCGCTCATAGGCCGTATCAAAGGATTCTCTTCCGAGATAATCCAAGTAGCGATATTAAAGATTTTCAACTAAAAACGGTAACCTTTGGAGTCAACTGCGCTCCATATTTAGCGATAAGGACACCTCTTCAGTTGGCTGAAGATTCACAGGATACGCATCCATTAGCAGCTCAAATACTTAGAAATTCTATGTATGTAGATGATGTTCTTGCAGGATTCCACGATCTTTCAACAGCTGTACAAGCCCGTGATGAGCTCATTGATGTCTTAGGAAGTGCAGGTTTTTCATTGCGGAAATGGTCTGCAAACACAAAGGAAGTTCTGGTTGGTATCCCAACGGATCATCTACTAGAAGATGATTTTTTGACTCTGGATGAAAATAGTAACACGAAAGCACTAGGGATAAAGTGGAATGCTAGAAGAGACAGATTTTACTTTAGTGTGCATAGTATTACCTTTAAAGAAAACTTTACCAAAAGGGAAGTCTTATCAACTATAGCAAAACTTTTTGACCCAGCTGGTTGGCTCGCACCAATTGTGGTTGTTGCAAAAATTATTATGCAACAGATTTGGGCAGATGGTACGCCCTGGGACAGGCCCTTAAATTTGCAAACACTTTCCATGTGGAAAGATTTTGTCGAAAACTATAGGTTTATAGAAAGCATTGAGATCCCGCGATGGGTGGAATACACAGGTCAAACTCAAATTCAAATTCATGCCTTTTGTGACGCGTCGGAAAAGTCATACGCGGGGGTAATATATTTGAGGGTTGAAAGCCAGGAATTAGCATCTTGTCATCTTCTTTTAGCCAAAACGAAAGTTGCGCCAATTAAAACGGTTTCACTTCCTCGATTAGAGCTGTGTGGTGCGGTTTTGGTAGCAGAAATGCTTAAAGCTTTGCTAGAGGAACTTCCTTGCAAAGTTGAAAAGATCTTTTGTTGGACAGATTCAACAATTGTTATTTCATGGCTGAGGAAACGGCCATGTTCCTGGACCACCTTCGTAGCTAACCGTGTAGCAAAGATTCAAGAAGCAGTCGGGTTTACACGCTGGAGCCATGTGGATTCAAAAGAAAATCCTGCAGATTTGGGCACTCGAGGGATGCATCCACAGGATTTATGTTCTAATAGGTTATGGTGGTGTGGCCCGTCTTGGTTGCAGAAAGACGCAGTTTTTTGGCCATCGTTGGACAAAGAGGTTGATGAAGTGACGATTGAGGCTAGGAAAATTAACACTTTCACTTCTACAGTTGCGAAATTGGAAGATCTTTTGGAAAGATTTTCATCTTTCCCTCGAGCTTTACGTGTTCTAGCATACGTTTTTCGCTTCTATCACAGGACAAACAAAAACACTCGTATATTTTATTCATACCCTTCGCTATCTATTTCTGGAGAAGAAATCTCAAATATTCGCATTCGTCTGATAATTTTGGCACAACTTATATATTTCCCTGAAGAACATAGGAACTTAACAGGAAAAACTTCAATTGGAACGAAGAGCATAATTCTCACACTGAACCCTTTTCTGGACAGTCAGAGTGTTATCCGAGTGAATGGTCGTCTTGCAAATTGCTGTGTTTTGTCTTATAATGAAAGACACCCTATTCTACTACCATATAGTTGTGCATTGTCAAGGTTGCTTATCACGTTTGTACACCGAATATCACTTCACGGAGGCAATCAATTGGTTTTCCGCCTCGTTCGGCAACAATATTGGATTCCAAGGGGTAAAAATCTTATTAAATCTATAATTCATAATTGTAAGATATGCGTGATTCAAAGAAAGAAAGAGCATTCACAAATTATGGCCGCTCTGCCTGAAGAGCGGACATTCCTCTCCAGGCCGTTTGAAACGACGGGAATCGATTTCGCTGGGCCTTTCGATATCAAAAGCTTTACTGGCAGAGCTTGTAAAATAACCAAAGGGTATGTCTGTATTTTTGTATGCTTTTCTACAAAGGCAATTCATCTTGAAGCGACTAGCGATTTGTCCACAGAAACTTTTCTTGGCGCATTTTCCAGATTTGTCTCTAGAAGAAGTTGTCCAAAGAAGCTATTGTCAAATAATGGATCGAATTTTGTAGGCGCCTCGACAATTTTAAAAAAAGACTTAAAAAAATTCCTTGTAATGTCGCAGGAATCTCTATGTTCTTTGTACAGCCTTCAAGAAGTCTCGTGGAACTTTATTCCAGCGGGCGCTCCTCGTATGGGTGGATTATGGGAGGCGGGAGTTAAGAGCTTTAAATTCCACTTTCGTCGTGTTGCTGCATCGTATAAATTTACATTTGAGGAATTCCAAACACTGCTGTGTCGCATTGAAGGCTGCCTTAATTCGAGACCCATCTCACCAAATTCTAATGATGTTGCGGACTACGCTGCGCTCACGCCTGGTCATTTTCTTACTGGTGGACCTATCCTCTCGCCTGTTGAACTTTCTATAGAAAGTAATCCAATTTCGTTAATTAATCGATGGCAAAAGGTAAAAGCTTTGAGCCAGCAACACTCCTTTAGGTGGAAGGAGGAGTATTTAAAGGAGCTTCACAAACGCTACAAGTGGAAATTCCCTCAAAGGGATTTAGCGGTTGATGATTTAGTAGTAGTTAGACATGAGAACCTTCCTCCTAATGAATGGCGCTTGGGCAGGGTTACCAAGGTTTATTATGGTAACGATAAACGAATCCGCGTAGCAGATATTCGCACACAAAGGGGAATGATAACGCGTCCCATAGTCAAGCTGGTTGTTTTGCCGAATTACTCAGCCACATGAAAATCAAATTATTTTACCTTTTCAGTTGACACTATGGAATTAATGGCGGTTACTTCCTCACCACCCACATCACCATCGGCTTCGCCATCAGCGTTACGGAGACAAACGCCACCTAAGAAAACACACACTTCCAACACCCTCAAATGTCGGGTATGCCCTCGGTCGCACCCTCTTCGATACTGCAGGCGCTTTCTCGACGCCAATTATGAACGACGTCTTCGCCTCGTAATACTGCACAAGTACTGTTCGCGCTGCTTAGCGTATTCGCACACTCGCAAAGGTTGCAGCAGCAAAGGATCGTGTGCATACTGCAACGAACAGCATCACACACTTCTGCATGCAAACGATCGTCTCATGCCACGTCGCCAACTGCCACCTCTGCTCACCCAGCTATCGGGAACAATGGCGGTGCTACCTACGGTTGCGGTGTACGTTCACATCGACCGTCGCAAACACTTAACACGAGCTTTACTTGATCCTTGCTCTCAAATGAGTAAGGTCTCTCAAAGGTATGCGAATCCTTAGTAGAAAAATTACGCGTTCCGACTCTACCGGTAGCCACTCTTAAGATGTGTGAGCTGAACATCAGCGCCTCGAGTGACCCGTGCATTCGATTTTCATTTTCAACGAAAGTTATACCGGAGATCGGGTTAAAAACTCCTGCACGACATTTGAATGCGACTGTTAAGGAAAAATTTTGCAACATGAAACTGGCCGATCCCAGTTTTTGTACAGCTTCCGCGGTTGCTTTAGTTTTTGGCGGCGATGTGTACCACAAAATCATGCGTAGCGAAATAATAACGTATCCTGGGTACCCTACTGCCCTATTTTTGGATGGGTCCTCTCTGGCCCATGCGCCCTCTAAGGCACAACGATCCCTTCAGGGATCTTAGTTTTTTATTTACGTATCTATAGATATACATATGTACATATATACGATATTTATAATGAATTTTGGATTATTGAATTACTGATATTGAAGCTCAACAATATTATTTTTACACGCATGGCATTAAATATTAAATTAAGAATAAATTTATAATGTTCAACAAATTAATGAATTATATTTGTATGCTTATTACTATTTTGAATTTCCATTAATTTAGTTATATGTTATAATATGATTATTGCAATCCCTTATTATTGCAAGGCTGGCGGCAATGTTGAAGCCAAAAGCCTTCAATTTAATTGTTAGGAACCACTGATCGTTTTCCTCCACAGCTGTTCGCTACAAAGCTACAGTTTTACTGGATGAAAGCCGGTGGTTTTCTTTCGAACATAAATAAGTGTTTAAGCCAAGACTCCGTTCGAACTTATAGCTTTTTCTCTATCTCATCAAGCGGCAGTTCGTGCAAGACGGAGCATTTCGTAGGAAAATTATCATCATTGTATTTACATACACACATACTTTTTATATACTCTTTTTGATATGCTTGCATCTACATGCACATGTGGATGCTTAAACCTTTTTTAATAAACCTTAATTCTTAATACTAATACCCGTGTTTATCTTGTATATTTATTTGACAAAATACTTGTTGGAGTTCGTACCGGCGAAGCTATTGGGTTCCACCAGAACAGATGGGCTACTGCCCACTTGACTGAAGTCCACTACTTTTGGTTCTTTTAGACTGTGGGATATACTCTGATATATTTTATGATTGATTCGAGTTTTTAAAAGTTTGTCTCTGATATCCGAATAAGATTTTAAAGCTAGATCCCTATGACTTTGTAGTAATTTTTCGTATTGAGCTCTTAAGGAGCCCCTAATTCGATTCGCAATTTCCAATAACTCTGTTAGATACTTCTTAACCGTCTCTGGTTTTATATATCGTTTCATGTTAACTAGTTTATATGTTTTATTAAATTTTTGCTTTTCATTTTCTAAAAAATTCCTAAAAAGGGTCCATCGTTTCATTACTGAGAAACTGTTATGTAACGAAATGAATTTACACTTTATCTAAATCATTCGCTCTACTACTGTATTTCTTTCTAAGAATTTTATTGTGCATGGCATAGTGTTTAAGGGCTAGTCCTATGCACGCAATGATTGTCAATATTAGGAGGAGAAGTTCTATTGGTCCCAAATTAGTCTGTTCTATTCGGGTTTCAATTTTATTAACAACATTTGCTTTGGGATCCTGAGTTTATGAATTTTGTCCACCCATAATAGTGAAAAGATCGATTTACACTGATTGAGAAAATAATTCAAAAATTAATATATATATTATATACAAGATTGATAAATAAGAGATTGCGCCTTGCGCAGGTCCGTTACCTTATTGCTTTACGATATTGGCATTCAGCTGCTCCAAATGACGTCACATCGGCAAAGTTTCTTTAAAATTCCAACACGAGTGAAGTGAATATTTGGTGTTCTGTAATTTTAAAGGTTTAATTCATGTGAAATGCAACGCGATTTTATTATATTATTCGAACTTATTAAGCAACTCTCCAATCAAAATGAGAATACGTTATTGTAGGTGTGACGTAAAGGCGCAGATCGTAAATTATTTTTGTTAGCTGTCGGCGCAATCTCTTCTATATCAATCTTGTATTATATATATGTATATATATTTTTTTTTTTAATTATATACAGTGAAAGCTCGCTAATCCGAACGGTGTGTAATCCGAATTATCCAGTAATCCGAATTGAATAAAGGACGCGTTGATTACTCTATAGTCCGCATTGATTGCCGCTCTCTAATCCGAATTTTAATTTTTCTATCCAGTCTGCGACTGTCACTCAGAGCGAGCGGTTTTCTTATTGTCGTTTGCTTCTGTTCTTTTGCCATTTTTAGTGTAAACCACGTGCTTTGCCTTTATAAATCACTTTAATTTCAATTATCCCAGTGTAACTTGCTAACCATATTGCCGATTGCAAATTAAATCCGTGCAACAATGGCCCCCGGGCCCACCCCATCTGGGATAAATCGTTTTGCTACGCATGCCGATACTTCCAGAATAAAAAAGAAAAGAGACTTAAGCAAGATAAGCAAAAAATCGATATCTTGGATATATTTGACTTCCCAAATCTACCCTCAATTAAAAAGAGTAATAATGATCCAAAATATATCACAATTCAGTCGACTGAAGGAAATAAACCAATTTCGCATTTTTCATTGTACTGTTGCCCGTACAGGTAGTTCATCTCAAAACCATTTGCTTGTTCTTTGGATTCACCACACTGCAGTCGCCACAAACAGCTGGTAGGCCCACCGGCTGATCACAGCGGCCTACTTATCCGCCTGATGACATTTTTCTTTCTTTTTCCGGTGGCAACTGTTGGCGAGTACGGTGTGAAAAAAATTGAATTTTCCGTCAAAATACCTAGTAATAAATATTGCGGCGAGAACTCAGGCGTATACGTATTTACTGATCGTAGCCTATCGAACTAATCGGATGAAAGTTCGCGAAATTAAACATTTGACTCGGGCATTAAAACCTAAAGTTAACCGTAGTGCGTACTATTTTTGGAGATTTGTGACCTCTTCGAGCGTTCCGAGTTCCCCAACGCGTGAGCGGAAATACAATTTGGTACCAGCAGGCACGTGGCAACACGCAAGGACCTGCCAGTGTCCGCCCACCATCTCCTCAAAGATAATCGAGCCTCAAGTGACCAATAGAAACCTCCACGCAACCTGCCATCAAGATGGATTAAGCCCGCAGTCACCGATAATCCGCAATCTTTTAATTAGCCGACAGGAACCATCCCCGGATCTACAACTCCGCTGCAGGAGTGAGAAATCTCTCACCGAATGTAGTATATACATAAAATATGCATACACCGGAATTAGACAATTCCAAACCATACATTATATTGTATAATAGGTTAGAATGGCGATGAAACTTCCTGTGAATTGTAAATAAGTAAAATTTCATGAATTTACTGTTAAAATTGAACTACTACTACTACTAGCTTCGCAAATCTAAAACATCAACTTTTTGATCTCTATAATGCTACCTAAATATCCTATACTCAAATAAAAATAAGTTATAAAAGAGGTTAGAAAAGTGCTAACAATTATAAGTAGGGCAAGCTGTGTTAAGTGAAATAATGGTTTATCTTAAAAGTAACTTAAACGTTAAAATTTATTTCTACTTGTAACTACTTTTAAAATGCTTCCACCTCAAAGCTAAATTAAGTAAATAAGTAAATCATTTTAACTAATTCATCTATCAATCAAAATTAGATTGATTTCATCTACACACCCACCTTTCTTTGTCTAACGTCTTAACATACATTACATATATTTAGCATGTAGTGATATATGTTGGTATGTACATATGTGCACTCCAACTGAATTTGCACTGGCTTATCAAGACAGCTGATTTATCGCAACAATTAGTACAGTAGGCACAAGGTCGCTAAGAGCGCCACAATGATCACCATAAATCATAATTAGCATTAATGGCATTGCTTATAAGAATTAACCACTATAGAGAGAGTAGATAACCGAATAATTCTTTGGTATTTCCTAGCCGCTCGCGATCTTTATGACCGTTTCAGATAATGCAAGTGGTTTGAATACCAACTTTCCGCTTACAAAGTTGCGCGGAGTTTTTTTAGGTTTGGTTGCAACGACCTACATTTCTTCTTGCAACATCATATGTTAAAATTCAATATTAACATCCGTTAATAGTTAGTTAGGAAAGTGATAGGGGAATTTACCTTGTACATAATTGCAAAAACAATTTTCAGCTCTCGCTCGGTATGCTGAGAAGGCCTTCGACGCATCATGGGAGATTGGATTGAAACAAAAACAAGTAAGTTAGCATCATTACTCTTATCAGTGCACTTTAACTCTTTGGATGTAATCTCGTGATACCATATGCGTATTTACATATTTGGGTATACATACTAACCGACAAATCCATATGTACGTACGCCTATGATTTTCACACTCTCTCTCTCTATATATATTTAATTTTATTTGTTATTTAATATGAAAAAATGTATTTGCATTCGCGTGTACGTGCGTAAATACACATAAGTATATATGTGGGTAGATACGTGATACCATATGCGTGTTCTCTTTTATTTTATATATACACCTATACATTTACGAATAGACTTTTCTCTGCTGCTTGTACACGTGTTTGTATATACGTAGGTACGTCAGCCTGTGCAATTTTTTCTACCTCCCATTGTCAGCGCTCGCGCTTAGCTTTAATGCTAATTTGACAGATCTCTCGCGCGCCTACAAACTTACCATTTACGTACATATGTATATAAATAACTAATTACATACATACATTCATAAAAATATATTTTCTTTCGGGTCAACGACCTCTGTGCGATCAGCTGTTGAGAGGAATCAGTTTTCTAAGATTTACATGTTAGGCCTGTATCAGAGTTAGTCAAAGAATTGGAAAGTACACTAAACTAAAGCTAAATGTTGAAAAAGTAGCTTATGAAAGGATTTATGTAAGAAAGAGAGGAAGTAAATTGTTTATTAAAAGAAAAAAAAAGAAAAAAGATGTAATTATTATACAACCTAAGAATATTAAATAATAAGATATGTTTTTTTTTTGATTATTTGTACGGCCATATTTCTACTTAAATTTAATTTAACCATTATAATAAATTTGCGTTGAAATGAGTTGCTGAATTTTATTCGTCATGGTCTGATTTCTAAGGGTTCTGTGAGTGGCTCTGTGGGGCTTTTAATAACACCTTTCAAGCCAATGGTCGGGATGGGTAGAGAGGCAGCCATCCATACAATGAAGCGAGCTGCTAGGCATGTTATGGGTTTGAGTCGATAGGGCCATAGTTTTGCTTTTGTAGATTGGGTTTTTTTGTTGTTTGCTTTTAGTGTGCAAGTGAAGTACTTCTTGTTAGGGCTGCTGGCTGACTAGGAGGATTGTTTGCCCAGTGATTACGTATAGGAACCACACGAAACTGAAGCTCCGGGTATCAACGCCAGTGCACACGCCGTGGTCACTGGGCCTTGCCACAGACACTCCGTCCCTGGTTGCCATGATCATGGTATCATATGTCGGCCAAAGCGGACCAATAACAGAAAATGGCGCCCAACGTGGGGCACACGATAGGCAGGTATTTCAGTGCTTGCTTCAACTCGTGGCTCCATGATTAAGATTCCCCCCCTGGAATCGACTTGTCCGTCCGTATTGAAGAAAAATCATTTTTAAATAACTACATATAATTTTTGGAATTTCAGGCCTATTAAGTTAAATACTTTAGATTCTGACCATATTATTGATTGTTGTTATTTAGTCTAGCGTTGTGTTTGGATTTCCATTATTGAAGGCAAACATTTCTTGCCGGATGTTGCGTTCCATACGGCTATATGCCTGAAGAGCGAGCAATTTTGGCTTTCAAGGCTATTTAAGCGTAACCCTATGCTGTATTCTTGTTGATCAGCGCTTAGTTTCACGGACCGTTGTTGTAATTAGGCTATATGCCAGTCGACTAACCTGAAGCTTACGGCAGGTTGCAAGAGAAAAAAAAAAGAAAAAAAAAAAGAAACAATTTTCTGTGTATCAAAGGATAAAATTTGCTCAATTTCAATTTTTTTTTGTTTTGTTTTAAGAAGTCGGAATATTATACTTACCTACCAATTGAAGTATAACCGACTTTGTCGAAAATTCTACAACACTGCAGCCTGGTTTACTCCCGATGAAAGATACCGGTTGCATGCCATATAATTGAACCATCTCACAAGCCCTGGAGATCAGACCAATTAATTTTGAAGAAGAATTGTACTTTTACTGTAGTTACGAAACCTTGTAATTTATATGGAGTCGAAGTTTTTTTTTTGAAGTGCTTACGATTTTTTTTTTCCAATGTACCTAAGTGCATATACAAATACAATTTTTTTCTGGAAATCGAAGAAAATGATAGATAATTAAATTAAGTTTTGTTATTCGAACTGGAATGTCACTGGCGGAAACCAGATTCTTTCTATTCGCAATTTACGCGCTTTTATATTAGTTAGCTATTCCTTCAAAAATGTCCTTGCGACATAGCAACGAAAACTTGCCGCTGCAGGCCAATACATGTACCATTTGCCGAGAAAGGTTTTTAGAGAATGATGACATTTTAGTGACCGCGTGTTCCCACCATTTCCATCGTCCGTGCCTCCTCAATTGGCTCAAAAAGAACTCCTCTCGTCCGCTATGCAGAAGTAAATGTAATAGCCGCGATTTTAGTCAGAACACTGGTGCACGAACTAGAGCTCGGGCGGCATGCCAGTCGGATCAACATGGTAGCGGAATCGGCCCAGACAACCCTATCAGGGAACCACATGAACAACCGCCGACCGAGGGCGCAGCAAGTTTGGCCTGCCTCCATACCCAAGAAACCAACAATGGTGTCAGCGAAGAAGACAGCCGTATACGGAATATAGAAAACGTGCTTCACATTTGATAGAAGAGAGACTTGAAACTGCGATGTCCAACTTAGTAGCGCGCCTAAACATAAACCCCCAACCAACTCAACCTGTTGTTAACGAAAGTCTCAACGCGAATCCTGCGCATCAAAGCATGCCACGCAATAATTCAAGCCCCTTTTGGCCAAGGGATATACCGAACTTAGCTAATAACTCAAATCAGAATTTTGGACATCAGCTTGGCCAGATACGATTTAGTGAGATTTCGAATGTGCCAAACTCAGGTAGGGTGGCCCAACTTATATCCAACTGGGACGTTAAGTTTGATGGGTCCACGAAACTCTCGGTTGATAGTTTCCTTTACCGCATCGAATGCCAAGTTCTAGATACCCTAGGGGGCAACTTTAACCTGCTATGCGAACATGTCCAAACACTGTTTTTAAATGAAACCAAAGACTGGTACTGGCGCTATCGCCGTACAGTCAATCGGGTTACTTGGCCTTCACTTTGTCAGGCCTTGCGCACGAACTTTCAGCAGCACAAAAGTGATTTTGAAATCAAAGAAATTATCCGTAGTAGAAAGCAAGGATTAAATGAATCCTTCGATGACTTTCGAAACGCTGTAGTGAAAATTGCTGAACCCTTACACTCTCCTCTGCCTGAAACTTAACTGACCGAAATATTACAACACAAACTAAGACCCCGCGTCCGTCAGCAACTGCTATATGTGCAAATAAGTTCGTTAGCGGAACTGCGTAGACTCTGCCTCAAGGGTGAGAGTCTCGCAAACGAGATTTCCAGATCTACCAATCTGTCACCGGTTGTAAACCCACGATCACAATCGCGTCGATACGTGAATGAAATTGAATGCGACGAAAATCCTCAGCAAATTGAAATAGAGGAAATTACCAAGAAACCCCAAGAAAAATTAAAAATAGTCTGCTGGAACTGTCGGTGTGAAGGACACCGATACTTCGATTGCTTGCAAGAGAGAACTGTCTTCTGCTATGGTTGTGGCGCGATTAACACCTACCGCCCAAAATGCGAAGCTTGTAATCCGGAAAACTCGAAAACGAGCGAGGCTTACAAGCAGAAGCCTCGCAACGACATAAAACGTTAAAGGTTAAAAATCCATCACGCCTTCTGAGGATCCCGGAGCCAATGCTTTTGTAATACCACGCATAAGTTTAGATAATTCTGGTGAAATTAAACGATTTGTATATACAATTGTCCCCTATGAAGTCCGCCTGCAAAAATACTATAATATAAAAGAAAGAATATTTAATTCAGATAGGAAATTCCCAAGTATCAACCGTTCTTCGGCGCGATTGAAAAAGTTTTGGGAGAAAGTAAGGAAAAATCGTGGAAGTGTTAAGAGCGTTATTGCGAGCATAGAACACAAATCATTCGATCTAAGGCCATACGCTAAAGTTCACATTTTAGATAACATAGAATTAGGTCACCAATTTTGCAAGCAAAAGCAACTGCGTCAGCATGCCACATCTATTCGTACCGCGGACGGGAAAACACAAGTTGTTTACGGTACGGTCGATTTAAAAGTTCGCTTTGAAGAAAAGGAAGAAGTTGTTCGATTTTTTATGATACCGAGCCTGTCTCAAAGACTCATTCTTGGTGCAGACTCCTCCCTCATATTGACGGCATTCTCAGTAGAATACCAAAGGCTAAGTTTATTAGTTCGCTTGACCTGCGCCGAGCCTTTTGGCAAATTCCCTTAGAAGAAAGTTCTAGAGATTACACCTGTTTTACGGTCCCGAACCGTCCTCTTTACCGCTACCGCGTAATGCCCTTCGGCTTATGCAACGCTCCTCAGGCGCTTTGCCGTCTGATGGATCGCGTCATCCCACCCCAGTTAAAGAACCAAGTGTTCGTTTATTTATACGATCTTCTCCTCTTACGAATCTACTCAAGAAATCCAAACCGTTCCACTGGAATGATGAGGCGAAGAAAGCCTTCGACACCCTAAAGCAGAAGCTGAGTACTGCACCCGTATTAGCAAGTCCAAATTATGAAAACCCATTTATTATCCAATGCGACGCCAGTAAGCTTGGTGTTGGTGCTGTGTTATCGCAAATAAATGAGGATGGAATTGAAGTCCCGATCGCCTATTTTTCGCAAAAGTTAAGAGCAACTACAGCGTAACTGAACTGGAGTGTCTTGCAGCAATACTCAGCCTAAAAAAGTTCAGGACATACGTAGAAGGACAAGACTTCACGATAGTAACAGACCACGCAAGTTTACAGTGGCTCATGCGTCAGACCGACCTTTCAACCCGACTTGCGCGTTGGTCTCTGAAGTTGGAGTGTTTTAGGTTCGAAATAAAACACCGTAAAGGGTCATTTAATGTTGTACCGGATAGCCTATCTCGCCAAAATTTTGAAGAAATTTCTGAACTAGGGATCGGTCCGTTAGTTGATTTGAAATCACCCGAATTTTCGTCTGAGGGATACCAAAGATTACTAAACCACGTCCGTAAGAATGAAAACCAACTTCCTGATCTACAAATAATAGACGAGCACGTTTACAAAAGGACTGAACATCCAGATGGTAACCCTGCTCGGGAGGCCTTTAATTGGAAATTATGGATTCCAACAGCTCTAGTCCGTCCGGTTATTGAAAATGCTCACTGCCCTCCTAATAAATGCCATGGAGGCGTAGCGAAGACATTGGAGCGGTTGCGTCTTAACCTTTATTGGCCAAATATGACTGTTGACGTGAAAGAATACGTGGGCCAATGCGATGTTTGTCGGCAGTGCAAGTCGCCCAACAAAACGCTACGACCTCCTATGTCCGCCCAGTATACTGTCCAACGTCCCTTTCAAAAGTTATACATTGACCTAATTGGTCCATATCCTAGATCTAAACATGGTAACATAGGCATTCTAATCATTCTCGACCATTTGACCAAGTTCCCTCTTTTGAAGGCTATTCGCAACTTTAATGCATCCACAGTCTGCTGTTTATTGAAAGAGGTGTTCACTATCTTTGGAACGCCCGAAATCGTATTAAGCGATAACGGCAAGCAATTTAAATCGTAGCAGTTTAACAGTTTATTAACAGATCGAGGCATAAAACACATTTTCACCGCTCTTTATAGCCCACAAGCAAATGCCAGCGAACGGGTAAATCGCTCGATAATTGTAGGTATACGGTCTTATCTAAACAAAGACCATACGCACTGGGACAATAACCTTTCCGATATCGCAGAAGCGCTAAGAAGCTCCTACCACCAATCTATTGGGTGCACGACATATTTTGCCCTATTCGGTCAACAAATGCTATCACATGCGCAGGAATATTAATATCATTCGCAAACGTCAAGCTGTGTGGTTGTGTTAACTTTGCTCTCTTACAAATATTGTTATAAAACAATTTAAATATTAAAGTAATCAAAAGAAATTTCATTAAATTGTGATTAAATCAATTTTGTGCACTTCAAGCTAAGTATAAAGTGATTTGGTGCAATATTCATTTAATAATCTTTAACTTATAAAAAATCTCATTTAAATCTTTGTTGTGTTGTGTGCCGAGTCATAATTTTTCTTGTAGTACAGTTGTTGTTGCCAATTGTTTTGTTTTTGCATTTGCGGCTGTTGCTGTTTGTGCGCGCACTCTTCTTTGTTACTCCTTTTAGCTTTCACAGCTGTTTGCGTGATTTGTTAAGTGTCAATAAAACTGTGTATCCCAAACTGTTCTAACTGCCTTACCGACTTCTATACTGCTTTTTTTGCTAAACTGCTTTTTTTGCTAAACTGCTTACCACTGTTAGATCCTTTCTTCTGCTAGTCCTATAAATTGTAATTTTAATTCTAATTAATTTTCTCCTAAATAATATACCATGTCTTGTAATTATCCTAACTGCCAAGTTAAGAGTGGGTCTGAACGCTTTGTGTCTTGCTGGCTTTGCGATGGGCTTGCCCACATGAAGTGTGCTGGTTTGACAGGTAGAGTGTTAGATTTGATTGATGATGGTAAGGGTGTCCGCTGGTCTTGTCTGAAATGTAGGTCAACTGAAGTTAAATTTTTTAGGCAGTGTAGGATCGGTTTCTCTGAGATTGGTAAGGAGCTAAATGTTCTTACCGAAAAATTCAAACACTACGAAAACGTATTTAATTCTTTTAAATGCTTAGAGAATACGAGTATTCCTAATAGCCGTAAAAGTAAACGGAAACGTATTGAGAGTCCGTCTGACGAAGCTGAGCCAAATCCTATTCCGACGACAATTATTTCTTCTCCCTCAGGGGAGTTGATTTGTTTCTCCTCACCTTGTCCTCAGGCTGTTGAACCTTCTACATCAAAAGCTGCTGCACAGAGATCAGTTCAAAAGGAAAGCAGCGAAAGCAAAAATTCTGCTGGGGTTTCTGTGGCGCCTGCTAGGGGGCTGGTTGTGGTTCCTCAGAGAAAGTCTATTTTTATATCAAGATTTTCCAGTGATACCACAGTTGAGGATATCAAGTTTCACATTTCATCTAAGGTTAAGACTGATGACATAACTATCAGGAAATTTAACTTTAATTACAAGAGAAACATTTCTTCATTTAAAATCGATGTAACTTCCGAAAACTTTAATATACTTTTAAATCGCTCTATTTGGCCGACTGGGGCTTTTGTTCGCGAATTCGAGTTTAAACCCAACATAAATAATCAAAACTTAGCAAAAATCTCTAATCCTAATCCGGAGTCAAAAAACTGATAAAAACTAAACTTGATATATATTACCAAAACGTTAGAGGCTTGAATACAAAACTAACTGACTTGCTTTTGAAGAGTTATCACTGTAATTTTAACATTATAGCTTTCACAGAAACTTGGCTTAAACCTCACGTTTTTGATTCGGAGATTCTTTGCAGTGAATATCATATTTACAGAAATGATCGAGAGTGCAGGATCGGTGGAGGTGTTCTTTTTGCTGTCCATTCTTCATTACCATCTGAAGTGGTTAACGTCCCTATCATTGAGTCTACTGAATTTAAGTGCATACGAGTGCAATTAAGCAAGTCTTATATTTATTTAGCCCTCTGCTATATACCTCCTCAGTCTGACTTGTCGGTATATAGTGATCATATTTCTTTACTTGGGATTGTGGACTCAATGCTTAGACCTCCCGACTCATTGATTGTGTTGGGTGATTTTAATCTCCCAAACATTTCTTGGAATATGATTGATGGTCATATCGTACCTTCCATCAACAACGCCTTTCTGGAGGGGATGACTGAACTTTGTCTGAACCAGGTTAATACCCTACAAAACAAGTTGGGGAGGGTCTTGGATTTGGCTTTTGTTGACAACATGTACAGGGCCTCCTTAAATCGATGTGATCCATTGGTTTTGCCTGAGGATGTATATCATCCTGCAATTGAATTGTCATACGAGATCATAGACGGAGAGCGGGTTTCTGGATTGAAAGCTTTTAATTCTAATGACAGCTTCGATTTTAGAAAAGCTAATTTTAAAAAATTAAACTATGACTTATCTAAAATAACTTGGCCTTACTACAATGGCGATATTGAGCGTAATGTTTTGGACTTCAACAATACTTTATACAACTTATTTATTAAACATGTACCTAAAGGTTCTTGTATTCGTGATGAATCAGCCCCTTTATGGTTCACTAAAGACTTGAGAACTTTAAAAAATAAAAAATCGCGTTCTTTGAAATTATATAAAAGTACTGGTCGTCATGTGGATTATCTTAATTATTCAGTCTTGCGACATAAATATCTAGAATTAAATAAAAACTGCTATGGAAAATACTTGAATAAAATGAAAATGAACATTATCCACGACCCGAAAGCTTTCTATGGTTTCGTTAATTCTAAGCGCAGAGTAAATGCATTCCCTTCCGCAATGAAATATCAAAGTACTGTGTCATGTGATAACGAGATTATTGCCAATCTATTTGCCCAGTTCTTTAAATCTAACTACACCACTCAATTTAAATATAACTGTATTTCCTATCCATACAAGCTGAGCCCCAATAACTCTATTAATATTCCAGTCATATCATCAGATGATGTTTTTCATTATTTAATATCTTTAAAAGAATCATTCAAGTACGGCCCTGATATGATCCCGACATGTTTCCTAAAAAAATGTGCAAAGCACCTGTACCTGCCATTATCGAACTTGTTTAATTTGTCCCTCCAGCAAGGAGTTTTTCCGTCAATATGGAAACAGTCTTACATAATCCCCCTTCATAAATCTGGAAGCAGGTCTTCTATTGAAAACTATCGTGGTATAGCTAAACTCTCTTCTATCCCGAAGTTGTTTGAAGCTATTGTTACCAATCAAATGACTTATCCGATTTCCTCAATAATAGCAAATTGCCAACATGGCTTCTGTAAGGGCAAATCGACCATTACAAATTTACTTGAATTTACCACCCATGTTTCAAATGGGTTTAGTGAATGCATTGATACTGATGTTATATATACCGATTTTAGTAAAGCATTTGACAAAGTATGTCACTCTTTACTCATCCGTAAACTAGATCTGCTTGGTTTTCAACCTGGTATCCTCTGTTGGATGTCTTCTTATCTCTCCGGTAGGACGCAAAAGGTAGTTTTTAAAAATTTTCATTCTGGGATCATCGATGTTTCCTCGGGAGTTCCTCAGGGCAGCCACCTCGGACCGATTCTGTTCCTGCTATTCATAAACGACATTTCTACCGTAGTACAGTATTCTAAAATATTGATGTACGCGGATGATGTTAAACTTTTTAAGACTTATGCCTCGGCTGAAGAAAGATCCTTGCTACAGCAAGATTTGGACAGCATAGTCAATTGGTGCAGCATTAATTATATGCCGCTTAACCTTAACAAATGTAAATTCATTTGCTTTTCTCGACGAACCATTCAGCCGGCCTCCTACAAAATAAATACTACGTCCTAGAACATGTAAACAGTTTTGTTGACCTGGGTGTTGGTATGGATTGTAAACTCAATTTTAATTTTCATATTAGTTCCACAGTTAATAAAGCAAGGGGTGTACTGGCTTTTGTAAAGCGTTGGTCAAAGGAATTCCGCGACCCGTATATAACTAAAACACTTTTTACTTCATTAGTAAGACCAATACTGGAGTATGGTTCCATAGTTTGGAATCCTCGTTATCAGGTCCACTCAGACCAACTAGAGTCAATACAAAAACAATTCTTACTTTTTGCTTTGAGAAATCTTCGATGGGATTCGCCATACAATCTTCCCCCTTACACTAGTCGTTTAAAACTTATTAATCTTCCTACTCTTTCGAGTCGCAGAGAAATGTTAGGTATAATATTTCTGGTAAAATTAGTCAATGGATGGATCTCAAGTCCATTTCTTCTAGAGCAAATTAATTTTAATGTACCCTCCCGTGCTACGAGAAACTTTAAACCACTTTTCTTGAAACTATGCAGAACTAACTTTGAGTTGAATGAACCGTTTCGGGGTTTATGCCAAGACTTTAACAATCATTCCAGCACCTTTGATGTATCGGACTCACGTTTTATAATTAAAAGAACTATTCTATCCTCTCTTAATAACAGCTAACGATCCAATTTTCTTACTTTGCATTTCTCTAACTTTGTATTCGGCTGATGAATTCTTATTCTGTAGCTGAGCAGCTTGGGATCTCGACGCTAAATCTGCGTTGAAATGAGTTGCTGAATTTTATTCGTCATGGTCTGATTTCTAAGGGTTCTGTGAGTGGCTCTGTGGGGCTTTTAATAACACCTTTCAAGCCAATGGTCGGGATGGGTAGAGAGGCAGCCATCCATACAATGAAGCGAGCTGCTAGGCATGTTATGGGTTTGAGTCGATAGGGCCATAGTTTTGCTTTTGTAGATTGGGTTTTTTTGTTGTTTGCTTTTAGTGTGCAAGTGAAGTACTTCTTGTTAGGGCTGTTGGCTGACTAGGAGGATTGTTTGCCCAGTGATTACGTATAGGAACCACACGAAACTGAAGATCCGGGTATCAACGCCAGTGCACACGCCGTGGTCACTGGGCCTTGCCACAGACACTCCGTCCCTGGTTGCCATGATCATGGTATCATATGTCGGCCAAAGCGGACCCATAACATCATGCTTTGCTGTACACAAAGCTATACGCGCGGTCAGCAGCGAAATAAACTCAGTGCGTGAACTCCGTGATGGCACAATATTATTGCTTGTGAACAACAAAAAAGTAGCTGAATGCTTCATTGCCCTATATCACCTCCCCGGAATTTGTAGCATAAAAGCCAAATACCACGACAATTTAAATTTCACTGAAGGTACTGTTTTTGCACCATTTCTAAACAATGTAAGTGAAACAGAAATTGTAAGCGAGCTGAGCGCACAAGGTGTAGTCGCAGCCTACAAATTTCAGAATAAAACCAAAAACAACCAACCCACTCCAAACGGCGTTGTTTTACTGACATTCGATTTGTTCAACTTACCTGGACAAATTGATATTGCCTGGCGTAGACAAGGTATCGCCATATTAGTTAAGAAAGGATTTACCACTAAAAAAATTGCAATTCAATCCGCAATTTCCACAATTGGCATATAGGTTGACTGAAACTTTAAAGTAAACATAGTCTGTGCTTACATACCGCCAGCACAGTGCTTCTCAAACGCCGATATATTACACTTGCTCCAACAAGTATCAGCACCTGTTATACTAACAGGTGATCTTAATGCGTGGAGCCCAATATGGGGATCACCATTTACAAACACAAGAGGCAAGCACATTGAAGATGCTTTGCTAACTTCAGACCTCATTTGTCTTAATAATGGCAGTCCAGCACATTTTTCAAAGCACGGTACCTTTTCGCACCTTGATCTCACCCTTTGCTCAGCAGCTCTTGCCCCAAATTGTATCTGGAGTATCTTTAATGACTTACACGGTAGTGATCACTACCCAATTATCTGCAAAATAAACGCATACAATTCTCGTTTCAAATTTAATCCAAAATTCATTTAAAACTGACTTCGCTGACTGGCGTAAATTATCAAATTTATGTGAAGAAGCTAATAACAACACTACTATTTCAAACAATCCAAATAGAAAAGCTGCGTTAATACAAAAAATAATTTGCTCCGCATCAAATTTGTCAATGTGGTGGAACGCTAACCTAGGATCCCTAAGATCAAAGAAGCAATTGGCATGGCATGAGTACAAACGTTGCCAAACGGTCGACAACTAAGTTGCATACAAGAGGTCGAACGCTGTTTTTCGGCGCATGGCCAAAGAAGCAAAACGCAACTGTTTCCAAAAATTTACAGAAAAAATAAACCCCTCTTTTTCTCCCAAAAAAATTTGAAATGACATCACTTTATTGTCAGGCGGAATTAAAAATACACTAATCTCTCAAATAAACACCCATAATTAATCTTTAATTACACCTGAAGAAATTTCGAACGAATTTGCAAACCATTTCTCTACCGCAAGCGCGGATGAAAACTTTAAATCAGAATTCCGAAACACCAAAGCATTTGTCCTAGGGAGTCCCATTGAACTAACGTACAGTCTACCGTCCTCCGCAAAGATGATATAATCAAAATATCGACCTCTGAATTTGAACATGCTCTTTCTTCATTCAAAGGTAAAACGCCGGGAATGGACAAAATATCTTATCCCTTAATCAAAAATCTCCCTATTTCAATTAAGCTATGCCTCATCAAATTATACAATACTGGTGTCATCCGCAATTTTGGAAAACATCAAATATAATTCCCATACTAAAGACTAAAAACCATCTGATGATGTCAATAGTTATCGGCCTATCTCTCTCTCGAGCTGTCTCGGGAAAGTTTTAGAAAAGATCGTAGCGAACCAATTAGCATAGTATGCTAAAAGAAACAACCTTATCAGCGCACGCCAAGTTGCATACAAGAAAGGACATGGCACCATTGACGCCTTACTCTCACTTGACAATTTTGTAGCCAACGCTCTATCTAGTAAAAATCACGTGTCTTTGTTGTCACTCGATTTTTAAAAAGCTTTCGATCGCGTTGGAATACACGTTATTTTGAAACAGCTAAAACATTGGAGGGTTGGCTCCAAAATTTTAAATTTTGTGAAATCTTTTCTTACAAACAGAAAATTCTCAGTAAGCGGTAATGGTTTCCTTTCATCAACCCGGAACCTAACAAACGGTACCCCTCAAGGCTCATCCCTTTCCGCTTTACTTTTTATTATCGCTTTTGATGAATTAAGTCACCTTCTATCTAAACACAAGAAAATAGAGCACCAAATTTACGCCAATGACGTTCTTATTTTTTCAAAAGTCAACGACAACCGTACTTTGCAGGATATTTTTGTAAAAGCTCTGAAGGATATTAATTCTTGGACAACAACTTCAGGCGTTCCTCTTTCGCTAGCGAAGACCAACCTCCTTCATATTTGGCGAAAAAGAATACAGTGTAACATTACAGTTAATATCGATAACTGTACAATTGAACCTAATGATTGCCTAATGGTCCTAGGATTAATCTTAGATTCGAAATATCATTAGTATCTAGATTAAATATAATTAAGTATCTTTTTAGTAAGCATAGTCATATACACCCTACTACTGTTATCAATGTTGTTAGAGCACTACTACTTTCAAAACTGGACTACGCTCTACGAATCTACGGAAACTGTGCGAAATCTCACATTCGAAAAGTGTCAGCTCCTTACCACGCAGCAATACGTCGATGTCTCAGAATGTGGCCTACCGTGCTTATCCAATAGAGTGTCTGATGCAACAAAACGTGTCCTCGGAAAACATCTTGACACTACAAACACAGAGCTAGCAAGTACTTTCAACAATGTAATTTCATGTAAAACGCGATCAAGAATACCGTCAGCAATATCCCGAGCGCTTGTTTTCTCCAAAGAAAATTGCATATCCCTTTTCCGAGCAAAAAGAGTTGTTGAAACTTTTCCCCCTTGGTTAATCAGGTGTACATCCTTCCAGAATACATTACTCAGGTTTTCTAAACATAATACGTCAAACATTGGCTATCAATCAAAATTTTTGGAAACAGTGGAATTCTACAGAACATCTGGATGGAATTTTATATTCACTGATGGGTCGAATACCCCAGACAACACTTTTAGCTGTAATAAAAGAAAATGGAGATGTGATATGCCAATGGCTTCTCTATCCAATGTGTACTATATTTACTGCTGAAGCCCTAGCAATAGAAGTAGCCATCGAGTATGCGAGGAAAAACAAAGCGAAATACATCATTTGCTCAGATAGCAAATCAAGTATCACTGCAATTAAATCGACTTCTAATACGAACAAAATAATTTCGTCTATTAGAAACTCTCTTATTGCAACTCAAAGAAAAATCAAGCTAATGTGGATCCCTGAGCGCGTTGGAATTTTGGAAAACGAACGCGCTGACACTGTCGCTAAAAACGTGAAAAAGTCTCCTTCACTAACGCTTGATATTCTAAGCAAACATGACTGGTACAATGCGATAAAAAACGAAAGACATAAGCTCGATCGAGAGGACTGGACAGCACAGAGGCATCACTACTACAAACTCAACCGAAAACGAATTACAACATCATATCCTGCAAATCTGCCATCCAATATCCTGAAGCCTTACATCCGTTTAAGACTGGGTCATACCATATTCACCAATTCTCATCTCCTCACCAGAACTTCTCCATCCTACTGCCCACTGTGTGGGGGTACAAACACTGTAGAACACTTAATTTCTTCTCTTAGCTATGACAACATTATGAACGTACATATATAATTTGTTAAAAGACTGTAATATTATTAATTTAATGTAGCTCTTTTCTAAGCCTATAGTCAATTGTGAAGTCTCTAAAATCCTTTATCAAAAGCCGACCGAAAGCCTCGTAGCTAGCGTCGCGTTTCCTTTAATTTCTGCTGTAATTTATTATCGTATAAATTGTTATAAATAAATAAGATAATAAATAATGTATATATCCTTTTCTAGCGTAGGTGCACATATTTTTTTTGACATACATAGCAAAACAACATAGAAAGCCTGTTTCAACGTCCTCTCGAAGTGTGAATGGAATGGAAGACCGCATCAGCAGGAGTATTTGAAGTCATCTGACTTTAATGCGTGGAACTTAAGCCGCAGTTCTAGACTTATTAAAGCTGGCAGGATCGCCATGAAGTCTAGATAGGTTATTTTGTTAGACTGTTACATTTTATTAAAATATTTTTTTTATTCATTTTTAAATGCTGACACAGCAGTCGTACACAACAATAAAATCAGTACCAATCTATAGAACTAAAAATAAGCAAATATAAAGAACGGAAATTAGCATACTTCAAAACAGATCGAATGTCACCAGAAACTTGACATGCGAGTAATGTATTACAGTGTATAGTTTACGTAACCATTGAGTGCATGTGAAATAATATATCGCCAAAATGCTTTGATCAAGGCCATGCCAATGACTTGATGGCTGTTGTGCAATTAGTGGCAATATAGCAAACGTTATTTGTTGTTGTTTGTAAACATAAAGCATTGTTGTTTAAGACATTATTGTTTGTATGCTACACTAATCTCCTTCATTGGATATCTTCTAATATCATTGACAGAACATAACGAGTTCTTTTTAAAAATAGTTCCACAAACATTATTCATGTATCTTCAGGGATCCCGCAAGGAAGTCACCTTGGTCCGATTCTGTTTTTACTTTTTATAAATGGCATACCTTCTGTAATAAATTATTCAAAAATTTTAATGTATGCTGATAACGTAAAACTTTTTAGATCGTATGATTCTGTTGAGGAAAGGTCCTTACTGCTAGCGGATTTAAATAGCATGGCTAACTGGTGTGAAGTAAATAACATGCCACTAAACCTTAAAAAATGTAAAGTAATGAACTTTTTCGCAGAGCTGTTCAACCAGCTTCTTATGACATATGTAAACACAACCTCGGACAAGTGTTTAACTTTGTTGATCTTGGAATTACAATGGACCCGACATTTAATTTTAATCACATAAGTGTTACAGTTAACAAAGCCAAAGGTGTTTTTGCGTTTGTAAAACGATGGTCAAAATAATTCAACGACCCATACATTACGAATGCTCTTTTCACAACGTTAGTGAGGCCAACACTGCAATATGGATCTGTTGTTTGGAACCCGCGCTATAAAGTTCATTCCGACCGAATAGAGTCAATCCAAAAACAAATTTCTTCTTTTTGCTTTAAGAAATGTTCGTTGGCGGAGGGATAAAACCGTTGGGATTATTATCACTGCTTTGAATTGCGCATAAGTGGGCGATACAAATTTCAGCAGCTTTTACAATTGCTTCAAACGTAATAGTCTAAGAGTCTAAGAGCAAGTAGACGGCAGACTGTATGTATTTTACCAAAGATGAAATTTCTCGAAGTAACTCTTTTATACTAGTCATACATAAGAAATTGCCTTTTAAAAAAATAGTAATTATGAAATTTTAATATTAATTAAATTTTGATTAGTATTTTTTTTTATGCATAAGATAATTCAAATTCAGTAAAGGATAATTTATTTTTATATTGGCTATACTCATTGGCTATACTCACTGTCAAACAGGGTGCTGTTTAAAAGAAACGAAAAAAGTCGGTCAACCAAATTCGCAAGAGTAGATACCAAAGGGCGGTGTACATGATGGAGAAACTCTCTAATACTGGTACCGCCTCCGGTTCTATTGAGTCGAAGGGGGTTGAGCACTACAATAGGAGAACTTCTTGAAAGAGAAGAAATCTATTCCTCCTTACACATCCACCCACAGCCAGCATACGGGATCTCCAAAGAGAAACCGTTCAACAAATGAAAGCAGTACTGGGAATGATGCGAGGAAGCCTAAAAAGGCGACTACTGCCCGCCCACGCTCATCCCAGCGCAATTATAGTGATGTTGCTAGAGACGGTCTTCAGGTGGCAATCGTCGACGAGAACTCAAACCGCAGGCGTTGATTCAGCAGCACTGGGTGGAGATTGACGACAATTTGTCGAGCCTCGTAATGGATTACGTACTCGACAACCCGGCAGGTCCCCATCCGGAGTTTGACTCCTTCGGAACCTTTCGGGATTACAGGGTGATCAGATGCGTTGATCCTTTCCGGATGTGTCGCTAAAATGAGTGATACATTCGTCGGCCTTAAACTAAGGCTGATTCCGGCCGGGGAGGTCCCGAAGAAAGAGGTAAGTTTCTTCTGCACTTTATATTAATTACCAAACTTTATATATGTAATAAGGGCAGTAAACCTACCTTCATCTTTCCCAGTTCGGAAAGGTTCTAGGGATGGGAGGAGGTGCTGGATATAACACTATCAACCGATGGTGTAATCTTAGATGACTGGAGAATATCAGACAAGGCATCTATGTCTGACCACTGTTGGATACTCTTCAGCATAAGCGGTGAATCTCGCACCCCTTCTCTATTTCGGAACGAATTGGGATAGATTCAACAACATCACTTCGAAAAGTCTAGGGAGCGGTTGAATCAAAAAGACTATAACGGCAACAGAGGCAGATGAAAAAGTTGGTAGGATGGAGAAATCTCTCAAAAAAGCTTTTGAAAACTCCACATCTGTCAGTATCCTTAAGGAGAAATCCCCATCTTTGTGGTCTGGAGAACTCCCGGAACTCAGGTCCAAAGTTAGAAAAACATTCAACGATTGATATAGCTCAAAAGTATGGCAGCCATACAAAGATTCATTAAAGCAGTACAAGAAAGCAGTAAGGAAAGCCAAGGCAGAATCCTGGCAATCATACTGCTCGTCCATAGAAACATGCAGGGACTCCGCAAGATTGAGCAAATTCTGTCTAAAGAGCACTTAAATCCAAGCTTTATCAGGAAGCAGGATGGTGTGTCGACAGATACTGCTATGGATTCATTGGAAGCCCAGATTAACACCCACTTCCAGGGATGCTGACCATGTTTCCGGAATCATCTGAAGTGACATTTGAATCTGTCATAGACAGAGGAAACATAAGATTCGCAATAAACAATTTTCAACCATAAAAATCCCCTGTTCGGGATGGGATCTTACCGAGAATGCCGCAGAAGCTTGGAGGACCCATGATAATATGGCTGGATCAGGGTTTAAAGCAAGCATTCGACTATCCCATATTCCACAAAGTTGGAAAAGGTTTTAAGTTGTTTTCATTCCGAATACAGGTAGAAGAACCCACGATGAAGCAAAAGACCTTAGGCCAATAAGTCTTATATCTTTCCTGCTTAGAGCATTAGAAAGGTTGCTAGACATACACATCAGATCCATTTTAAAGGGATCAAAGTTATCGACAGCCCAACATGCGCATATCAAGGGCCGGTCTACAGAAACTGCTCTCCACGAATTTGTGGGCACCATAGAAAAATCAATCCACTTTAAGCAGTTTACTCTAACTGCCTTCCTAGATATAAAAGGAGCTTTCAACAATATAAATGTTGAGTCAAGAATTAAATCACTCGGAAAGATGGGGGTAGCCACCAGAAACAGACATATAATATCAAACAGTGGGTTAGTAACACTCACCGCTAAGCGAACAGAGGCACCCCTCAAAGGGGTAAGGGGTTGGTTACTGTCCCCATTGCTTTGGGTAGAGGCTATGAACGATATTATACTGAAGCTCAATAAAGATGGAGTAAAAGTAGTACATACGCAGACGACATTGCAGTGGCAGTATCTGGTCTCTTTTCCTCCACGATCAGCGAAATGCTTGAGGGAGCTCTACTGAGGCTTCGCACTTTAGCCTCAGGAAGCGGGCTGGGTATTAACCCAAGCAAGACAGAACTCATGCTGTTCACTAAAAGAACTTAAATAGAACCGTTTAAACTTCCTTCTCTTAACGGAACCCCTCTGACACTATCCTCTGAATCGCAGTATTTGGGCGTGATATTAGACCCCAAAATTTGCTGGAAGAGAAACATCGAGAGGCGCGTGGAGAAAGCTTACATTGCCTATTATTATAGTAAACGAATCATCACTAAAAACTGGGGATCAAAACCAAAGCTTGTCCTGTGGTTGTACACGACCGATACTTACCTACGGAGTACTGGTGTGGTGGCCAGCACTAGACAAGCTATATAATATCAAGAAGGTCATGCCCCAAGGATGCGCTAAATGTGATGTTGCATCAACTGCCAATAGAACTCCACATAAAAGAAGCTGCGGCGAACTCTGCAATCAGGCTGCTGGAGGCTGAAGCAGTACGCAAATGAGCAATCAGGTTATATACCTGCTGGGTGGGTGCTGGGGTGTTCTCAGAGAAGCTAGATGTGTTTCTCTCGTGCTGACTTTGCCAGCATCTTCCAAGCGGAGATGCTGGGAATTGAGAGGGCATGTAAAGGACTGAAAGGTAGAAGCGAAGGGGTACAAAAAGCATGTATTTTCTCAGATAGTCAAACAGCTCCCTTGGCGCTAGCATTACCAAAAACAAACTCCAGGATTGTCCATGATTGCAAGTGTGCGTTAAGCTCAGTGGCTGAGTCAGTTGACATCTCTCTTGTTTGGGTTCCCGGCCATGGGAACATATACAGTAACGAGAGAGCTGACGAATTGGCCAGAGCCGGAGCCAATCTTGAGAAATCCGTGGCAGCAACAAAACGCTGCCAATTGGGAGTCATCAAGAGAGAAGTACATTTGCAGTTAGTCCGAGCAGCGGGATCAAGATGGAGCAGATAAACGTGCAAAATTGCGAAAGAACTCTGGCCCATCTATGATGTATCGAAAATGGTAGATCTCCTCAATAGATTAAGAAAGGATATATTCCGCGTAACAGCCACAACTACGGGTCACAAGATTGGCCTCCCATATAATAATCACTGCAGGAGTTGCAAGCACGAAGACAGCAGATAAACTATTTTCACTATTTCTGTAAATGCCCAGCTCTGGCACGCGTTAGGGAAGAAACACAAGGATACCACAATATCCACAAGGACATAACCCAGGATATTTTAACTCACAACAAACCCAACATAATCCTTATTACAACTCGCCCCCAAGGCCTCTAGAGCCAAAACCCCTGCCCCAGAAGAAAGCTTCTTCTCATACCCTTTAGAAAGAATATTATTTATTTGGGCTTGGATTTTCGATTTTAGCATCGCGTCGTTAACAAAATTCTTCCGTAAACACGTCAAACGCCGCGCGGCATGAGCATAGCTATATGATAGCAATACACTTGGGTTACGCCATGTCAGCCCGATTTCATAGTTGCTATCGCCTTTTATATAAGTGATGTTTAAAATACTTATGGCCTCGCATCTCCTTCCGAGAGCAGCTGTGTTGCTGTGTAGGCTTAGTGTGTGAAGAATTCCTTCACGGGTTCGTGTAGTTCGTCGTATCTTTTTTTACAATCGCACGTATGCACGCTGCGTCGATATTCACTAGCCTGTCTGAAATTGCACCATTGCAGTGTCCATCTAAGTCGAGTTTTGGACGCTATAGGCTGGAACAAAGTTCCTTTTCTATTTTTGAGAGGAATCGCAAGCCTCCAATTGTCAGCGCCGATCAGCAATTCTGGCTTGACGTTTTCGTATAATGCAATTGGTAATCCCGATAGATATGGGTACAGCTGCTCCATCTCGGATGCATTGATTGTCTGCGATGGGAGATCGAGATCGTCGACCGTATGAATATTCTTTAAAATGTACTTTTGGTTATTTGTTGTACTTGAAATTTCATTATTTTCTACAATAATTAGTAGTTAAATATGAATTAAAAAAAATATAAATTCAGTCACTATCATCGCGATTTGCATAAGCTGAGCTTCGGTCATGAATTAACATTGAGAGTGTTTCTAAGCTGCGACGCACCTTGGCAATTTGTTCTAAATTGTGTGTAAGTATATTCTGAGCTTCTTCAGTACTCTTTTCTTGCAATTCTTTTTGCCAACGCAAAGCCTCTGCAAATATATCATCATCGTTACCGGAACGCTGCCAATTGAATTCAGTTGGCGTGCGATATGCGCTCGTTTTCGCCTCAATGTCGAGTATTCGATAAAGCAGGAAAACGGAGAATAACGCCAGCACCATTGTAAGCAGCACACCCAAATACACCACATGTAATTCGGTGGGGAATTTCAAGCGTGGCAGCGCTTTTTGGGCGTCCTAAAGCTGGACACAGCCGCATGCGCTGCTGATTTGGTTGTGCTGGCCATCACTGTGGTGGGCAGCGAGGAAGATGTCGACGGTGTTGGTGACGATGAAGCCGATGTGGTGGAAGAAGCGGTGCCGGCCACTATCAACGCAATACCCGTAGACGTCGCAATGCCATCGCCACAGCTGGCGCTTGCATCGTCCATGCTGGCAGTTTTGCCGCTGTTGGCGGCGCTGTGCCGTGCCGTCGATGGCGCTGAACTAGAATTGTGGAAGGCGCCGGCTTGTTTGGCATCTGCTGGAATATCGGAATGTCGATCTGCTGTTGCTTTGCCATCGGCAATGCACGCACTCGATCCAGTCACATTGCGTCGAATCAGCGTTTGGCCGAGCTCATCGATACCGCCAGCCGCGGCGGCAGCTGCTGCTGCTGCGGCCAGCGCTTGCGGTGGACTCTCGTTGCCGCTGATCGAACAACTGCTATCATCCTCGATGGAGTACTCTTCGGAAATTTCAATTTCTGCGGGTAGTTTTGGAAGAATTTCGGCAGGCGCCAGTGGCGGGCAAACGCTGCACATTAAGCGAAAAGCAGCCTCACGACTAATAAAACTACCGAAGACATGCCGTTCATCGGCGGTGGCGACACCCACAGCATTCGGTATGATTTTGGCCGTTTTCTCTTTCGATATTTTCGTAACCGACGACGTGGGAATGACAACCTTCGTGACATAACCAAACAAATTTGAGTAGAATGCGAAATGTTGGTCCGTTATATAAAGGTGTCCCTGCAGCAGAATATCGCTAACCAGCGCGCAAGAATAATAATAGATGAGCTTCTCATCCTTGGACACCTGCGTAAAGTGTCGATGGAACTTTTTTACACGCGAACTGGACACCTCTTTGCGCTTCTTCTCCTTCTCTTTTTCGACTGGCATTGTTGTTGTGGCGGCTGCTGCTGCCGCCGTCGACTGCACATGCTTCACCGTGGTGAAGCTGCTCCAATTGCTGCTCGTACCACTTTTACGCGACGTCGGGCTAATGCTACGCACGCTAGCTGTGGACGCGCTAGGCGATAATGGATTTAACGATCTCGCTTCGCCGCGACAATTGCTCAAATTGTTGTGTATGGAACTGTCCGATGTTGTCGCCGCCGCCGAATAGGCTGCTGTATAGTAATCACTTTGATTGAAGTTGTTGCGCTGATAGCGCTGCTGCTTTTGCGTTAGCTGCGTGCTGCTCGAATGGCGGCTGCCAATTGGCGAGGCGTCGTCGTCTTTCTCGTGCAAATTTAACGTTGTGACACTTTGCGTTTCAGCGTGACTTTGCAATGGTGCCATGGAAGTAGAATCGTTCGATGTTGCAGCAAATGTGCTCTTCTCAAAAGTATGCCTCTACGCCGCGTTGTTGTTGTTTTTGTTGTTATGGGCAAAATTTCATGCGGTATTATGGCTTCTTCGCAGCTGCCACGACGTTTTAAATTCGGTTTTTTGCCAGCAGCACTGTTAGCTTTGTGGGCCTTTGAATTGCTGTTGCTATTGTTGCGTTTGTTGGTGGTGGAGGCGTTTGCTGCTGCAACGCTCTGCATCAAACAGAGCAGCGTATTGTTGTTGGAGTACATTTTATGTTAAATATTTTCCTCTTTGACAACACAACTCAACGCAATGGCGTTTTCACACTTTTCGGTATTCGAGAAGTTTGTACCGCAAAAAAAATTTTTCGGAAAAATTTATTAAAAAAAATGCGCAAAGAATTTTCGCGAAATGGCTGGCTTTTTCGTGTATTCTTGCGGTTTACTTTTCACACTAAAACTGCCACACTTTGCAACTTTTTTTGGCTTCTCGGCAAACGCGACATGGCCGTTCCGGCGTAGGAAACAATCGAAAGCAAAAGTGAACGACTTTCGATGATTTTATACCCAAAATGTAGACGGTAAATTATATTTTGCTCAGCAATAAAATATAATATTTATTCGTGTAAATTTGCCATAAGTAAATACATACATACAAATGTACATAAAAAAGCAAAAATGAAAATCGTTAACTCTCACAAAATAATCCACGCACGCGAACGCTGGCGCACCGCCCAGCAACTCAAACGCGCCTTTGCTACAAGAGGTTGACACCGCGCCAACAGCAACAGATCAGCTGGTTTGCGAAACGCAGCAGCAACAGCAGCAGCAGTCGTTAAATTTACTCCAGCCACATTCCCAAGAACAGGCAATGCATGTGCAACAACCGGGCCAACAACAAATACTAAGCGAGCTGGTAGGTCCAACAATAAGCGATGCTTCACTGGCCGCAGAGACGGCGCTGCAATCTCTCAACACCGCTGTAACATTAACCAGTTCGTGTGCGTCGGTTCCAGAAGTAGACGTGCCGGCAAGCAGCAATAGCAACATTGCTCTAACCGTAGTTGCCACGCCAGATACGTTAATTGTTACAAGACTGAATGCCAACAGCAACAGGAAGACAAATTTTATGCCGCTCCTTCGATGCAGCCGCCACCACATCGTGATGTCGTCGATGGGTCTGTGCAGTCAGTGGGGCAACAACAACAATATCATCATCATCTCGTAATGACAGCTCAATTGCCTCTACCGCCGTCCGAGCCACATCCTGCAATTATCACCTCCCCACACGCTGAGTTCAAATTGCCACTGACACGAACTGCCAGTCATGATCCGCGTCTCAATCCGCAACTAAACGCACCCGAACCTCCGCCAGCGCCGAAACGCAAACTTTCTATCAACGAGTATCGCAAACGTATGCAATTGTCGTCGGATTCGACCACGCCCGGCACACCAGATACGCCGGCAACAGCTAGTGCGCCAACAACGCCAGCCACTAGCACGACGCCGAACTCGCTAAACAACAGCTTCGTACAAGCGTATAATAGTCTTGTGAATGCTTCTCCAGAGGAGATGGCACGGCAATATACTCTTCGCCCAATGCGCCAACACGTATGAATTTGTCTTTTGCGCCTATTCTCAACACGCCAAATATTTTCAAAATGCGCTTTTTACCAAAAGAAAATTATTAGCAAGTGAAGGCATTGTTGAAAATTAATTCCAAAAATACGCAGAGTTTCTTGAAAGCTGTTTCGCAGTCCCATTAGTGCGACAATAGATGTGTATTCATGTTTATTGTTTTGCAAAATGTCCGTCACATTGCATACAGATGTTGGAGATATTAAAATAGAACTATTCTGTGAAGATTGTCCAAAAGCGTGTCAAAATTTTTTGGCCCTATGTGCCAGCGAATATTACAACGGTTGCGCATTTATTCGTAACATAAAAGGGTTCATTGTGCAAACCGGTGATCCGACCAATACCGGCAAAAATGGAAAGTCAATATGGGGTACGAAATTTGAAGACGAATTCAAGGACACACTCAAGCATTCCGACCGTGGTATGATATCTATGGCAAATAATGGCCCAAATGCGAACGCCAGTCAATTTTTCATTACATATGCAGCACAACCCAATCTAGATTTGAAGTATACACTTTTCGGAAGAGTAATAGATGGCTTTGATGCATTAGATGAATTAGAAAAGCTTTCCGTGAATCCTAAAACTTATCGTCCACATGTTGAAAAAAAAATTAACAGCGTTACCATACATGCAAATCCCATAGCTGGATGAATCCTGTAGTTACAAATTGCATTTTCTTTCTCTAAATTGTATTAATTAAAATAGTTAAATGCAATACTTCATGATGCAAGCTTATTACTATTATAAGGAATTTAGAAGCGCTCAAGAGCAAGCGCACAACTTCATCCTGTTGCAGTGAAATTCAAATACACAAAAGATACTAATTAACTTAAATGCGAATATACATACATATATTAATGTTGGTATTAATCCCCTGCACTAGTGAAGAGGAATATTAAATGTTATAAACTAAAAATTAAAAATTCATAAAATAATTTCTTATAAGTCCGATGTAGTATTAAAATGGAGGTGCTTATTCAATGTAAATAATACGCATGGTGTTTGTGAATCCAGATCCCTGCTTCCAGCCAGTGACAATGACCACTGCATCACCAGATTTAAGGAAACCGCTCTTCTTGCCCACTTGCACGCCGAATTGCACACGAACATCGACGTCCTTCAACCAGTCGGAGAGTGCCGGTTCAGTATAGACGAGCGGTATGATGCCGCGGTATAAATGCGCCTGTCTAGCAGTTTGTGGGAAGCGTGTGACCGCAAGGATTTGGCAACGTGGACGAAACTTGCTAATCAGATGAGCGGACTTTCCGGAAGTCGTAATAACTACAATGGCAGCGGCCTGCGCTTTAGAGGCAGCTTCTACGACTGCAATAGCCACAGCATGTGAGGAATCCATAGAGGAGGTCTCTGTGGAACGCACTAAATCGGCAAACAAATTTCTATGCCACAAAGCGGCCTCAGCCTCCTTGCATGTCTTTGCCATTGTCAGCACACATTCGAGGGGGTATTCACCCTTGGCTGTCTCACCCGACAACATCACACAGTCAGCGCCATCGAGAATGGCATTTGCCACATCGGAGATTTCGGCACGTGTGGGGCGTGGCTTCTTCACCATCGATTCTAACATTTGTGTAGCGCAAATCACAGGCTTGCCAGCTTTGTTGCAACGTGCAATCATTGCTTTCTGTGCCAAGAATACCTTCTCTGGTGGAATTTCAATACCCAAATCACCACGTGCCACCATAATACCATCGGATGCCTCGATAATTTCATCCAGGTTGTGCATGCCCTGCTGGTTTTCAATCTTGGAAATTATTTTAATGTTCTTGCCCTCTTCACCCAAAACAGCACGGATTTCTGTGAGCGCAGCTGCGTTACGGATAAACGAAGCAAAAACCATATCGACTTTCTGTTCAACACCAAATTTCTAATCAGACTTGTCCTTCTCAGACACAGCTGGCAAGTCGACAGGTACACCTGGCAAATTCACACCCTTACGTGAGCCCAAGGCACCACCATTCTCGATTTGGCAAACTAAGCCATCGGCTTGCACTTCCTTTACAATCAACGAGATAAGACCATCATCAACGAAAACGCGATTGCCGGGTTGTACAACCTTAACAATATTGGCATAATCAACGTAGACGGTGTCTTTGTTGCCCTTCTCGAGGAAAGCTGGATTGGTGGATAGCTTGATTAGTTCATTCTTCTTCAATTCGACTTCACCAGAGCCGCTGCCCTCGATAAGGCCAGTACGGATCTCAGGTCCCTTTGTGTCCAATGCAACGGCAATTGGATATTCATAACCAAGCTTGGCTGAATAGTTTTTAGCAGCAACGCGTACATTTGCCACAGTCTAGGCATGGTACTCATGCGAACCGTGCAAGAAGTTCATACGTGCGATGTTCATGCCAGTTACCATCATCTTTTCCAGCATTTCGACACTGCGCGAAACAGGTCCGATGGTGCATACAATGCCGGAAAGACGCACATGTGGTACAGGCTAGTCGAACTGCTCAAGCAGCTTTTGATCAAAGTGGTTGACTCAGTTTGTGTGAATAGCAGTTCCATCACTCGCGGTAATATTCTCGGTTTTCAATACGATTTTACCGGTCTCAATTGTGCGCCATTTTGTTCTCTTCAATAAAGCAAATTGCATTTATAATTATTAAATTAAGTTGTTGGAACCTCGCCACGATAAAGCAGAATTCTTCATTTGCTGTGTTCAAAAATAGATGAACGCAGTCCCTCAAAAGATGGCCGCTCAAGCTGAAACTCACTTGGATCATATTTGCCGCTTGCAGTTCGACTCGCCTGTACCACATGTGCGTCTTTCCGGCATTGTATGCACCATCGGACCTGTTTCGCGCAGTGTCGAAATGCTGGAAAAGATGATGGCAACTGGCATGAACATCGCACGTATAAACGTGCAGCAGCAGCATCAGGATCAGCATCCGCTGCCGATGATGAAGACATCATTGGCGAAGAGGTGCGGCCGGTGCCAGTTAATACGCAAGATTTGCGTTTGCGCATCTTGCATGCCGTGCAGCAGGATCACACCTACGCTAATGCTATGCCGGCGCATCTATCTGGTAGTGAGGGTGCAACGAGTGGTGGCGCCAGTACACAACAAACAACGGGCAAAGGCAACATGTCGACTGTATGGGTATCGATCGTCAGAATATACCCGACGAGTACCAGTGTGAAGTGTGCCAACCCCGGCAGGTGGATAAAGCGCGCGCTCGCTCATTGCAGCTGCTTAAACGTAAGGAACAAACTCAGCTTTTGCTCTCAGCGCAATCAGCTCATGCAACTGGCTCCAGTGGAGCCTATTTGAGTGGCACGACTAGCAATGCCAACGTGGCAGGCAACTATCAATTAACAGATGGTCAGCAACGTCATCTTGGTAGCGGCGCAGGTGCTTTTATGATCAGCAGCGGCGTTGATAGTGCAATGCATGGCCTTCCGAATAACACGCCGGCGGCCAACACCACAAAGAAGGGCAAAGTTCTAAAGAAAACTGCTAAAGACTCTGGTGGCGGTAAAAAATCCAAAAAGGCGGATAAACTTGGCGCTGGTGCGAATTTAGGTGGCAAACCACCGCGCAAAGATTCCGCCGCCGTAATGAAGACAACGAAACGTAAAACGAAGAGCGGCGACGGTCTGAGCGCCAGTGCATCGGCCGCTGAGAAGCATGCAGCCAATTTGCGACAATGGATTGAGAATTATGAATTGGCCGTTACCAATCACTATTCGCCAGAGTTGCGTGCGCGACTGCACGCCATCACAAAGCAACCTAGCTTGCTGCTGGTGATCATCTTCGGAGAAGCTAGTCGAACGAGAACTCGATGACTTGCCGGGCGTTTTGTGACTACGCGTGCTGCTTGAGGGTAAGCATGTATAAAGTTGTAAGGTATTTTTCGCATAGATCTCGACGAAATGCTTGAAGCTGTTGAGGAAGTACTGTGGGCACCAGGTGACTGATGGCTCACAAGATATGATTTATTGCGTTCCGGCCCGGTTGTTGCACATGCATTGCTTGTTCTTGGGAATGTGGCTGGAGTAAATTTAACGACTGCTGCTGCTGTTGCTGCTGCGTTTCGCAAACCAGCTGATCTGTTGCTGTTGGCGCGGTGTCAACCTTTTGTAGCAAAGGCGCGTTAAAGTTGCTGGGCGGTGCGCCAACTATGACATGTTGCTTTTGTTGTTGCTGCTGCTGCTGCTGCGGCTGAGCTTGTACCTGCGGTTGTGGTTGCGGCTGCGGCAATTGAGCTGGTGGTGACAACAGTAATGGTGTTGGCAATGCCCCCAAAATTTGTTGTTGTTGTTGCTGCTGCTGTTGCGCCTGCTGTGCTGTCGGCGGTGGCATAACTATCGACTTGGTTTGCTGGTGCTGTTGCTGTTGCTGCTGATAGCGT
Organism: Philophylla caesio; assembly: GCA_963971545.1. NCBI lineage: Eukaryota > Metazoa > Arthropoda > Insecta > Diptera > Tephritidae > Philophylla > Philophylla caesio. Next base: position 42,746,397 of record OZ020606.1, on the reverse strand, counting down.
TGCTGATTGCTAAACGACTTCTGCGCCATACTCTGCAGTATGCGCGCTGACAACTCATCGGTCATTTGTGTACCATTGACGATCATTATATCGTCGTTGAGCAACGACTGTGCACTGGAGCTGTTGTTATTGTTGGCCGATTGTGTTTGCGGCTGGTATACAGTATTGCCAACATTATTGTCCTTATTTGTTGTTGTCGGTGCGTCGACAAATTGTATTTGTTGCTGCTGCTGTTGGTGACGTAGCGTCACCTTTGACTGTTGTTGTTGCTGCATGGGCAATGTCGTCGTTTGATCTCATTGACATGCCAGCGGACGATGGTTGTTGTTGTACAACCGTCTGTACACGAGTAAGCATCTGAACGTGACGCGGTAGAGAGAGCTTCTGATAAAGTTGTTGTGTTCCCTGTGAGGTGTTCTGACCCGTCTGTTGTTGCGACTGTTGAATGTACGCTCTTGATGTGAGCTGTTGCGGCTGTTGTTGCTAGTGGCGGCATTTTGTTTTCGTGGTGGAGGCGCAGTTGATGCGCTACTTCCATTACTATTGTTAGGCAATACCGCGGGCGCAACATTTACACCAGTGCCACAAGAAGTGATCGTCGCAGTTGTGCCTAAAGGCGATGTTGTCGTCAGCGCTATACTATTATTGGCGATGTCAATTGTCTGCGCAGTTGTTGTTGTTGTTGCTTGCGTTGGTGCTATTGTATTCGGTGGAGGCGGCGGTGGTTTACGTTCAATAGCAGCGGCAGCTACTGCCGCTAAAAAGGTCATACAATTTGACTGAGTAACGGCGGGCGGAGTTGAAGATGAGTCAGTTGTAAAAGCAGTCGTTGTTGTTTTCGGCAATTCAGTAGGCACAGTAGACGAAATTTGCGCTATTGTATTGTTGTAGTAGCGGCGATGCTAACAACACTCGTCGTATTTTGTTGTGGCATTTCGAGTATGCGAGCGGATAGCGGCTTTTATAACGAAGTTTGTTGCGTATCTGCAAATGAAGTTGTAGCATCCGTTGAAGATTCCATTTTTGGACGCTTTTTCAGAGGTTCTTCAGTTGAAATTATGCTTCGGCCTTCAAGCGACAGTAGTTGAAGTGTCGGCGCCGTTGCCATGTCATTCGAATGGCTTGACTCTATCGTATCCATAGCTGTGATAGCCTCTATTTTATTGGGTTTATTTTCGGACGGCAGCAGCTTCTCTGCCTTCGGTTGCTCGAGCAATTCAAATGACTTGTTATCGGTAATGCGAATACCTGCTTAATACAAGGCAGGTTTACACACTTTTCATCCGCTTTCGTTACGCTTACAGCAACAATGTTTATTGCAGTTTGTTCCACAACTTCTGTTACTGCCTCTTCTTTCTTCACTTGCATCAAAACCATCTCCTCGAATTTATCACCGGCTAAACTTTCTTCGCGTTCCACATCGATTTTGATATCTTCACCGCCTGTATCTTCGTGTTCGATTTTCACCAGGTTATCCTCCGCGGCAAGCATTTGTTGATGTCCTGGACTTGGCGAGCGTAATATATCCACATCATCGTCCTGATCGATTGGCATAGGCTCGGATTTTAACTCTTCTGCGGCTGACAGGCACTGTTGTTGCTCCACCGCCTCTTGTTGCTCCTCTTTTGCAAACATTTCTTGCTTCATACGCTCGACTGTGGCGGCTGCTCTTGTTGTGGGTAGTTCGCCAACACCGACGCCACCAACCACATCAACATCGTCACGCTCTTCTTCCTCATCGTACTCGTCATCTGCTTCTTCCTCATCACTTGTCTCTGCCTCATTCTTCATAGCTGCGTTTAAATTGGCACCACTCAAATTCTGAATAGCCGCTTCCGCAACATTACTTGCTGCATTTGGTAGCATGAAAGTCGCGGGATTATGATCTGCTGTGTGAGCGGGCAATGGGCTGATTTCACTAGTCCAATTATTGGCGACTCGAAAATGTTAGCTACCGGTGATGGCGCACTACTGCCACCAGCACCCTCGTCCTCCTTCATATTGCCACTGATGATGAGCCGTCGCTTCTTAAGTGGCGTGGTGAATCCATTGGGCACATTGAGTACAGCGTTTAAGTGCGCGGCATCATACCGCTCGTCTATACTGAACCGGCACTCTCCGACTGGTTGAAGGACGTCGATGTTCGTGTGCAATTCGGCGTGCAAGTGGGCAAGAAGAACGGTTTCCTTAAATCTGGTGATCCAGTGGTCATTGTCACTGGCTGGAAGCAGGGATCTGGATTCACAAACACCATGCGTATTGTTTACATTGAATAAGCACCTCCATTTTCTATTTTTGAGAGGAATCGCAAGCCTCCAATTGTCAGCGCCGATCAGCAATTCTGGCTTGACGTTTTCGTATAATGCAATTGGTAATCCCGATAGATATGGGTACAGCTGCTCCATCTCGGATGCATTGATTGTCTGCGATGGGAGATCGAGATCGTCGACCGTATGAATATTTTTTAAAATGTACTTTTGGTTATTTGTTGTACTTGAAATTTCAATGGCGGCCCTAACAGAATTTTCTTCAACGCGTGTTGTGTTACCTGTCCACCGTAAGCAAAGAGGGTATTGTTCACCTTAAACGCCAAGTTCATCCAGGTTTTTCTTTTCTATTAGCGTCACAGAAGAGCCCTCATCTAAAAATGCAAAAATTTCCAATACTTCATTCTTTGAGTAAACACGTATCGGAATGATTCTGAGGAGTGGTTGTATTCCTTCGCAACCGCTACTGTGCGTGTTTAAGTAGCTGCACGCCTGAAAATTTGTTTGCATTTAATTATTACCTTAATATTAATCTAAACGCGCAAATGCCTCGTAACTGCGTAAACCTCTTAAATAAACCGGTTTTTCATACAATTATAAAAACGTTTACGAGGTTTATGCTGTTGCGAGGCATTTGCGCATTTAGATGAATACCCCTATTATCTTGTGATCGGAGCTTTTACAAATTATACACTGCTTGGCCATGGGTGTGTTACTGGCTGATGGCGCTGATGGTGTGCGTGTGAACTGCCCAGTTTAACTTTTGGCCATTGGGAAGCTTGTCGACCAACTCCTTTACTAACAGCGGGTTATGTAGGTGCGCATACATTTCGCATTCTTCCATCGTTACGCAAATATTCCTGACACAGAAAGCAAATTCAATAAGCTCCTCCAATTTATCTTTCAGCGCTGGCAAAGTACGAGCTTTATTCATTGCGCGTTCAAGGATGTTTTCAAGCCTAACAAAACACATTCTCAGAGTCTTAATAATTTCGGGAAACCATGTAGGGTAGAAACAGTTTACTCTTTACCAACTCTCGCGACTTGCCTTTAAGGCTTCCCTGAATTTTTGTTGTTGTTGAAAACGTTAGCTGAAAATGCACACGCCGGTTGCCTTGTTCGGCAGTTGGCGATGACGCTGCAGTTGGATGCGCGTTCGTGGTTGATATATGATTTTGGCAGCTTTCACAGCTCCAGCTTACGTCAGCCACATTGCTGTCCACACCAACGCAGTGAAAATGGTACCAGGCATCGCAGGTGTCACACACTGCCGTTTTTAAGTAATGGAATGATAAAAAAGTTGTAAAGATTGGTTACACGTGATTATTAGCGCGGCAGTTGTACGATTATTGAAGTAAAACACAAATTTCCAACAGCGTGTGTACGCTTTAAAACTTTTTGTATTTTTAATCCTCTGGATTCTTACAACTGTGTCAACCTATGCAAAGTGACACGTTTATATACATACATAGCTGGTCAAAGTGGCCTGATACTACAGTTATTACATATATAGATGTATAAAACAAAAGAAATGAATGTTATTATACGAAAGTATGTATGCAAACATTAAGTTAGTGAGAGATGTTAAGGTAGGTATGAGAAATATAATGCGTATGTGAATATAGGAATATAATGAAATAGGTAAATGAAATGATGGTGTTAATGATGAAGATAATTATTTCTTTTTACTTTTTACTGCTTAGCTGTAGTTTTTGTCGGAAACAAGGTGTTTCAATATATTTTTTTTAAAGAACGTAGGCAAACGTTTTTTTAATTACAAGGTTTTTTTTATCTTTATTATACTGGTGCGCCAGAGTATTAGAACTTTGTTCTAATATATCGTAGTACGTGTACTGTTTTTATAAATTTATTTAGTAAATAAAACTCAATACTGAATATATATTTCCAAGAGGCCCCAATTCGTCGAGATGATATTGAAGGACGATCTTCTGCCAATTTTTTTTCCTGTATCTGTCCCTAAGGCTCTTCAACTTCACTTTGCATTCTTTAGCTGCATTAACAATTACAATATGTTATTATTAGTAATTTTATAATAGATAACTTAAAATACCATATATATTAATTTGCTTCCCTATTTCTTCCCAAACCTTCTCCTTATAATTCACGTCTTTATACTTTATATATTTTTTATCGTAAACACAGGAATTCGCGTGCACCAGCTCTATTAATTTTTCATTTATATTCTACAGTTAGTACAATTAAAATTAATATAAATTAATTAAATTACTAGTAATATAATACTCACCTCCATTTTCTAACATTCCAACTTTGCGCGCAATTTATTTTTTATTTTTGCCCTTTCTATTTTTCTTTTTTCTGCAACCAACTTCAATTCCTAACGCTCTGTCAAAATTAAATTTTTCAACCGCTCAGCGTGTGCGTCGCGTTATTTCGGTATGAGCCATACAAATTGTATGAACATGAGAATTTTTTGACAGGTATTTGCCGCTGCCCAATTATCAAAAATAATTTCCAACTGACGCTTCAAAACACGCGATTGGTGCAGTTTTAGAACAGTACGGTTAACCTTTAACGTTTATTTCAAGAACATTAACTAGGACAGAAGAAAAATTGGGCAATACCTTCAACGGAAGCTTCAATTAATGTATTTAAAACTTAAATTTGGATACTTACTAGACAGGAAAGTTCTTACATCTTTGAAATTCTCTTCCCGACATATCATAGGCACACAATTACTAAACCATAATATTCTACTGATGACCTCAAAAGTTTATTAAAACGCTATCTCAATCCTTCAGTGATTAACGGCTTATTTACTTTAGAGCAAATAATGGGCCAAATTCAAAAATTATATCCTATACATTTTAATACTTTCAAAATTAGGCTCACCCTATCACAAGTTAAAGATTTAAAAACAATTGAACAACAGGAACAACAAATCTTACTCGAACACAAAAGGGCACATATGTAGAAATGCCGTAGCGAATAAAAAACAAATCATTGAACCATTCTATTTTCCCCAAATGCAGTCCAAAATTAATAAAATAGTGTAGAATTTGTGCTGAAAACAAGTATGACAGACACCCAAATAAACCCGAGATTAAACCTACCCCTATACCCGAATTTCAAGGACAATTTCTTCATATAGATATATTCATCGCTGAAAAGAAATTAGTACTAACAGCCATAGACAGATACTCGAAATACGTCCAAGCAAAAGTAATTAAATCAAGATCAACAGAAGACATACGTGAACCCCTCACACAAATACTATTTACGTTTGGAATACCACAATCTATAATAATTGATAATGAAAAATCGCTTAACTCCCACTCAATAATCTTCATGCTGGAAGATCAACTACGGATTAAAATTTACAAGACACCACCACTCACTAGCAAAGCAAATGGACAAGTTGAACGCTTCCATTCAACCCTCGCAGAAATATTAAGATGTTAAGAAACCGAAGACATAGACAGGACTTTCGAAGAATTACTTGACAGAGCCGTTTATGAATACAACTTTTCAATCCACTCTACAAGTGGACAAAAACCAGTAAACATTTTTTTCGGACGTAAGGTTTACATTAATCCTGAACGATACGAAGAAGCTCGGAAAAATATCATACAGAAACTGAAATTTAAGCAAGAAAAAGATCTAGAATATCATAACATGAATAGAACACCCTGTAAATACTACTTACCTGGACAGACCATTTACATAAAAATTAACAAACGAGACGGTACAAAACTGACACCCCGTTACAAAAAAGAAATAGTTAAAGAAAACAAACCATCAACAATCCTAACAGAATCTGGTAAAGTCGTTCATAAAAGCCTAATAAAACAATGAAAACAAGAAATTAAAAAAAAAATTATTATTTACAAAAAAATTTTTGATAAATTCCTTTATACCTTTGTTATTCTTCATATTTTTATTTATTTTTGAAAGTAAAATCAGGAAAATGTTTTCTTTCAAAAAGAGAAAAGAGAAGAAAATAATAACGTAAAAAAAATAATAATAATAAAATAATGAAAATTAAAAAGTTTAATAAGAAATGTTATATTGAATTAGTCAATGCATAATTATAAAAATAAATAGAATAATGAATTTTGCACTTTTTTTTAATGAAATTTATAGATTGAATGCGCTAATAACAGCGATTACCGCAAATGTCCAGATCTTGGACTACTCTTCATCCCAACTCGTTACAATCGATTCAGGGCCGACAAAATTGCAAATAGGAACGTTTAAAATTATTCACTTAATAGATTACAAGACTATGACGACACCATATACCGCTTGGAGACAACTATAAACGAAATAATACCAAACCACCCCTTAAATTCTATCCTTTCATCGCTCGTCAATCAATCCACAAATTATCTAAATAGAGTTAAGATAAATAAATACCAATGCGGAAAGTCGTTAGATTTTATAGGTTCCGCATGGAGATGGATTGCCGGAAATCCAGACCATAGCGACTACAAAATCTTAATTGAGAAAATGAATAATGTTTTAGATAACAATAACAGACAACTTGTAATAAACAAATTAACAAGTGAGAAAATTAACGAAATAGTCGAAAATACTAATAAAATCTCTAAATTAAATTAATGGTAATGAAATAGAAATTACAAAAAATTTCTTAGAAAACGAAAACATAACAAATAAGGAAAGCTTAGTTTATATAATATATCTGCCAACAACGGAGAAAGATGATTGCAGAAGCTTAGAGATAAGACCAATAAAAAAAGGAGAACTTATAAACAAATTAGAATTTAAGTCAATTTTATAGTGTAAAAATAAAATGTACGGAAAAATTATTGATTGTAAATCATACAATAGTTTATTGATATGCTCAAAGAATGCAATCGAATACATTACGAATGGCACAGGCATAGCAAATCTGCTAAAAAATAAAGTTGATAATTGTATTAAAATAAATAACCAACAGTTGAGGAAATATCAAATGATGAATATAATGGTTTTATAAAATTTTAAAATGAGACTATGAAGTTCAAAATGTATTTCGAAAAAGAAATTACAGAAAAGAAACCTTTGCCGGCAATATTACAGCCAATGGAAGCCCATAGCAAAATAGAGGATGTACTGTCTTTGAATTCAATTAAAGAATTTCAATTAAATGAGTTAGAAGAAATAACTCTCTTAAAAACACGTAATTATATGTATATTTCTATTAATGTAATATCTATAGGAATTCTTATACTTATAATTGAAATAATATTAAAAAACAAAAGAAACAAAATAAACGAAAAACGGAACCAAGACACTATTGAAATAGGGATTAAAGATATACCAAAACTTCGCGTAACTCATTCGAACGAGGACGCTCGAATTTAAGGGCAGAGGAGTTAACACATAATATGTATGTTTACTTACCTTTTAACTCGTTACATAGTAATTTTTTGCTTTTCTTTTCATTCATACAAAAAAGCCGAATTCCAAGTAATTATAGTGAAATATGAATAATTTCCTTTGATTCCCACAATAAAGTAAAATTTCATTTAAATTTTAATGTAACATGAATATTTATTTCGAAATCAAAGTTGTGCTTAATTCTAAGAATCAGCACAACGAATTTAATTTTGTCAGCAAACTCATTGCACGCGCATCCGCTGCAATGCCTTTGCTTATTGTAAAATGCTGACGTTTGCGTCTGGCACACCTCAGCTTTAGAAATAGCATAGCTTTGTTGTTGTCATGAATGCAAGGCTTTAGCTTGCTTAATTGAAAGAACAAATTTTAAACTTCAGTCTTCATTTCAAAGTGTCCGAGTTCGGTTGCTACGGTATAACCTTGCGTTTAATCTCAAAATCCCCAATTTAAACAATCTCTTACCAACGAAGTAGTAGGCAGTGTAAACGCGAAAGATCGTTTGCTAAAGAGTTTATTTATCGCGGAAAAATACAATCGCAAAACGAGCTAATATGAGAAGATCGTATTTTAATCGATAGCGATCAAATTTTTCCGCACCCTGCATAGCAGCGACCGTTTTAAAATTGCGTGGATTCACACCATCGACTGAACTTGGCGAACACTGTTCCGCTTTAGTGGTAATAGATATGGTAAGTAGATATTGGATTTTATTAAGTTCAAATTTTTATTAAGAAATACAAATTAAAAAATTAAGTATTTTAATGATTCTTTATTTTTAATGTATTTTGGTGCATAGGTTGCACTCTTCAGTTAAGTATATTGTGATACGCGACGATTTTTTTTATTATCAGGCGCAAGAACAAACAACACAGATGGTGTTCCGACCCGTGAATATGCCACATGTAATTGGCCATGGGAAAAACATAGATATTCCAGATTCATACCACAAACTTTGAAGGATTGGCCTTGTGATTTGTTTAAAAATTCATGGGATAGTTGGTGGCTTCGTCTTCATTTGTTACACAGTCAATAGATTTAAAAGAATGTATTTTTACGATGATCTCATTCTGAATTATGTAGTTTAGGCCATCTTCATCTTTATTCTTAGCCTCTAAAATTGCTCGCTCACTTAACCATTCACTATTTCGATGAGACAAAGTTACAGAAATTATGAGGAAATGAAATCAAACCGCTCGAAACGTCGACAGATACTCAACTATTACAGAAAGTCAGCAATTACTTAGAGAAATCTTCAGCAGATGTATCATTAAGCAATGCAACTCTCATGTTTGTTGTCAGCTGAAGTTTTGCCATAGATTCGATTATTTGAGGCAAGCGTTTATTTCGCCGGCAGTCGTTGATCTTGGAATCATTGGCAGTGTTTGGCGGAATCGAACAGCATTTCGATACGTGATTAAGAAGCACGAAGTCGAACCATACTAACGCGGCGCTCTTCACGGGCACTTTCTTGTTCTTATTCAGTACTTGTACTCGCAACGTTTCGTATCCTTCTTGCATTACGGCTTTGTCGGGAAAGATTCGATCGTCTTGGTCGCGGCATTGTTAATGTCTATAAAATGTGGTATAACAAAAACTCATCTGACATTTACATGCACCATTGATATACTCGTACCGGGCAAGACGGAGCGGGGTTTTGTGGGTTCAAGCCCTCCCCCTGTTGGAGGGAAATATGCATACACATTTTCCTTATTAAGTTTACGATAACAATGATGAAAAATATGTCAAGTTCTCTGTAAAACATTATTATTGTGGTAGCCTAATGGTGACAACTTTGTGTTTCTTACGGGAACGCAGGGTATTGTGGATTCCGGGGCTATTGAGGGCCACCTATTTAACCCTAGAATACTAACCATTCGAAAATTTTAGGAATGCAAATTTTAAATTGGCATCTTGCAACACAGGAAGCTCTCCATCTTACTTAAAGCTCATTTATCTTCATATTTCGCGATGACAAGTTGTTTCGTGTAAGAGTCGGGTTGCTTGCATCAATTCTTGCATTATTTATAATCATAATAGGCAAAGGAATCGTGTACTACGAGTAAACAGAAAGGCGTTACCTTGCGGTAGCATTAGTAATAGCTACAAAACCCGTTTTTGATGTTAAATTATACATTTATAGAATACTTGTGTTAAATGTTGCGATACACACTTACTTGCGTGTTTCATTGCTTTTGCATAAAATTATAACAAAAAGTGTGAAAAAGTTGTGATACCAGTAGATCCTGCCAAAAAAATAGAATAAGGGGATTGTTGGAAGTGCATTGTTTTATATTATTCAGGAAAAAGTTTCGGAATCCTTCAGATTCGTGCTACATATTGTTTTTTTCGGTGCAGTTTTTGACGATATTTTTCGATTGAGCAACCTCAAAAATCCTTGACACTCAATTTTCGCTCTTAAATCTACTTTTTCCGGAAATGGAGGTCAGACATTCTGTGTCAGCCATTTTGAATTTTTACATTCTGACATCATTTTTGAAATCAGCAACCTCTTAACCCCTTACACATAATTTCAGTTCTTAAAACATCGTTTTCCGAAAACCTACCGGCCATTTTGAGTCAGCCATTTTGAATTTTGTTTTTGGCATTATTTTTTAAATCAGCGACCTCAAAAGCCCTCTTACACTCGATTTCAGCTCTTAAAACAATTTTTTTCCGAAAATATGTCCGCCATTTTGTGTCAGCCATTTAAAATTTTTCCATTCTGTCATCATTTTTGAAATCAGCGAACCAAAAACCTTAAATATATCTGTACTTCCCGGAAAATAATGTTGTTGCTTCGTTTCGCCCAGAATTTTCCGTTTTCAGACCACTGTGAGACGAGCCGAATTATATCCACAATTTCAAATAATATGCTTAATACTCTTCTCTAACTAAAACAATGATATTACTGGTTACATAAAACCCCCTACAAGAAGAACCTGACCGAAACATTTAGGAGGAATTCGCAGAAAAATCAAAAATTAGTTTCGAGAAGTAAAAAAATCAATTGATAATTGATGAAACGCCTTAACGTATGCACATGTTCGTATAGATAGGCAAATGTGGTGTCAGAGATAAAAACCATAACTAGATTTCACTTTTTAGAAGTTAGGTGCATGGTCCATGGAGAAAGTATTGAAATATTGGAAAAACTACTCTCTGGTAAAATTCAAAACAGGCTTCAAGAAATAAAAAGAAAAAAATTTTTTTTACATACAATTTTAAGTTATTAAAAAATAATAACTAAAAATGAGAAACAAGTATAATTTGCTTTATATCTGACTAAATTTAAGCACTTACATATGGATGTATAAATGTACATTAGGGTGACAGTTAATTTCGAAAGTGATATTTTCTTTGGTCTCAGTATTTTTTTGTGTGTAGTTTTATTTAAAAAAAAATTCTAGTAAAATTTCAAGGTCGTAGGAAGAGGATTAGGGGGCGCGTCGGCCCCCCAAAGTTACACAAAATACGTTTTTTCACGCAAATTCTTACTTTGACTGCTTGTAACTTTCTCTGTGTTTTTTTTTTTTAAACATTACTGGCGAAAGATGTTCATTAATATGTCTACAATAACATCTGTCAATAACATTTTTGTCTAATGTTAATATTTAATGAAAAAAACTTAAATATAGGAGAAAAAGTACGCCTCAATGTCGATTTATTATACTTAAATAAAATTACTTATATGATTCAAATTTTGGATTTTGTTCAGATTTATTTAATTAAAGATTCATATAGAAAATTCCTTATGATTTACGTAAGAGTAGCTTCAACAATTATATACAGTAAGACCTCGCTTGTCCGAACTTCAGACTTTTTTTGTTTACTTTTGTTTTCAAGTGTAAGAATTGTCTATAAAAGTTTGCTTCAAATTTTTTTTGCCTGTATGCTGAAGCGATCTATAATATTGATAATTGTGACCGAGAATATTCCCGTTACAACCTCAACAATATTATTCTCAATGCTTGCGTAAGCTACCGACAAAAAATCAGCACCAATGTTTCTCGGAAAATAGATTCTTATTTTACAGTTATATGCAGCAGCCGCAAACATTTTTTAATAGCATTAAATTTGCAAAAAAAATCATTCGAAGTGAATATTTGAATGTGAAAAGTCGAAAATGTCTGCTAGAAATTTACGTGAACGCATATATTTAATTGGTTATTGTACCAACTCATTAACGGGAAGTTAACTACCCTCCAATATAGAAGTGTTGAAAGTTTTGTTTTTCAATTTACGTGTAGTAAAAAAAAATTTACGGAAAGTTCAGATTTAGTTGTAAAAGAACTATTCGTGTTCTGGGAAAAAGCCCGCATTCCGGTCAAGGATAAACAACACTGCATTACAAATGTAGAGAAATTGTATAAAGAATGGCAAAGCTTTCAAAAAGATTCAAAGAAGACTTCTAATTTCCATAAGAGCAAAGTAAACACGTGGAAAGAAAAATTGGATATGCTTTTTGACGTGGCGCATGCAAGTGCATTAAAAATAATGTCGAATCAAGAAGATATTGATTTCTTGATAAGTCAACGAAAAACGGGGCGCCCAGGCTTTATGTATGGTATCGATTACGAAGAAGTACGCCGAGAGTGCCGACTTGAAGAACGCAACAACAATTTATTACAACAAGTGGAGCGGAATAATCGTGAAATTGCATTAATTGGTTCGTTGTATGTTATTGTTAATTTTTTATTTTATTTAAATTAAATCGTTTTTATTAGATGAAACTGCAGAGTTGCTGTCATCTGAATCTTCAGAGAATGATAACAGTTTTCCAGATATAGAATGTGACCCACGTTGTAGTCAACCTCCAGCCAAAAAATGTAGGGGAACAAATAAAATACTAACACCAAAACTGGCGGCCGCACTCGATGTCTGTAAAATCAGTGACAGACATGCGGTTCATCTAATAACCGCAGTCGTTGAAGCTCTGGGTAATAATGTTGAAGATTATATTTTAAACCGAACGTCTGTACACCAGGAAAGGGAACAAATCCGTGAAGAAAGAATTTCAGCATTAAAAAATAAATTAAAATTAAATGAGCTCGACGCTATCTGCCTTCATTGGGATGGTAAACTTTTGCCGACGCTGACGGGAAATGATAAAGTTGATAGGTTGCCTATAATAATATCGAGCGGTAAAGTTGAACAGCTTCTTGAAATACCTGCACTTGATTCCGGTACTGGAAAAGAACAGGCATCCGCTGTATGCGATGCTATTTATGAATATGGTCTGCAAAATCACATCAAAGCTTTAGTGTTTGATACAACAGCGGTCAATACTGGGCGTTTCAATGGTACCTGAAAATAATTTACAAAGACAACTTTTATGGTTACCATGCCGTCATCATATATACGAGATTGTTTTAAGATGCGTTTTCGAAGAAAAAATAAGCTGTTATGGAAGTCCAAACGTTAAAATGTTTGAGAAATTTAAAAATGCTTGGGCTAAGATTGATGCTAAAAACTATGAGTATGGCATCAACGATCCAACTGTCAAGACGTACATGAAAGAGTCTGCTGTTCGCATTATCGGTGCAGTAAATAATATATTGGAAGAAAAACAACCCAGCGAAGACTATAAAGAATTCTTGGAACTCACTTTGCTCTTCCTGGGTCAAAAACCAGAAAAGACACATCCAAACAGCCTAATGTTTCGATCGCCAGGAGCTGTTCACCATGCAAGGTGGATGGCAAAAGCGATTTACTGTCTAAAAATATTTTTATTCCGTAACGAGTTCCAGCTTTCAGCAACTGAATTAAATGGGCTTCGTGAAATTTGTGTTTTTATTGCTGAAGTCTATGTCGAAGCGTGGTTTTCTGCTCCTTTGGCCATTAAAGCGCCATATCAAGATTTTTTATTTTTACAAAAACTTGAAACTTCGAAAAAATTGATGCTGCTATATCTTATGTTGCTCTTAAAAAGTTCAGGAACCACTTGTGGTATTTAAGCCCTGAGGCGGTTGGTCTTGCATTTTTTGACAGCAACGTATCCCTTTTTTCAAAACAAAAAATGGTGGCGGCTTTGGAAAATGATTTTGAACAAGAGCAAAACACAAAGCGAGCTACAATAAATGATAGAGAAATCGTTGAAATATTCCATGACGGAATTGAACAGTTCGTCTCTGCCGAAACAAAAGCATTATTTGAAAGATTTCAAATAAATACTTATTTTTTTAAATTAAACCCAGACAAATGGGAGCAGGACCAATCTTATTGTAAAGCGGCTGAACTGATGAAAAAATTAAATGTTACAAATGACACTGCCGAAAGGGGGGTTAAATTGATGGAAGAGTATAATAAACTATTTACCAAAAATGAACGCCAAAAACAATTTGTTTTAAAAATTGTTAGCGATTACCGCCATCGGTTTCCGGACTGTAATAAAAAGACATTGTCTCAAGTGCTTTAAACAATATTAATAAAAAGAGAAATCATATACATAAGTAGTTTTATTTAAGTATAATAAATCGACATTGAGGCGTACTTTTTCTCCTATATTTAAGTTTTTTTCATTAAATATTAACATTAGACAAAAATGTTATTGACAGATGTTATTGTAGACATATTAATGAACATCTTTTGCCAGTAATGTTTAAAAAAAAAAAACACAGAGAAAGTTACAAGCAGTCAAAGTAAGAATTTGCGTGAAAAAACGTATTTTGTGTAACTTTGGGGGGCCGACGCGCCCCCTAATCCTCTTCCTACGACCTTGAAATTTTACTAGAATTTTTTTTAAATAAAACTACACACAAAAAAACACTGAGACCAAAACAATAAAGAAAAAAAAATACTCCATACATTTAATTGTCACCCTAATGTACATACGCATACATACATTCATATGCACGTGCATGTGAGAAATTTCCGTCGATGTGTAAAAGATTTGATTCAGTTACTGTACTGTCTCTTCCAAATTCAGTGTGAAGAGAATATTCGTCAAGAAAAGTGGTGAATTGCTATTGCATATTAGTCTTATGTGAAGTGCTGGTAGGGTATTTTAAAAAAGAAAATTTAATTTAATTTTTTATTGCATACAATGCCGATTATTTCAAGCAGTGTTCTATACTCGATTATAATTATAAATTATGGATGAAAACATCATTACAATTTTCCAAAAACAGTGCAACCTATTTTATTGCTATTATTTTAATTAAAAGTGCAAATCTTCCCAGGCAACAACGGCGAGTTATTTTTAGAGGAAAGCTGTTCGGTATTGTAAGAGCGTGAACATCTAGTTCGGGACATGCTCGCCTACCTCTGTGGACGCTAATTTTAACTACACGAAGTGAAAACTTTTTTTGGGTTGTATGTGAATGTGCTTAAGAGAAATATTTTTAAAAAAACTTCGAAGAGGAAGAAATCATATGTTTTTCCGTGTATTGATCTACGTTAGGTTGTATGTATGCAGTTAAAACGACTCAAATTTTAAAGAATACTACTAATAAATAAAAAAATGAAAAATACGAAGAAACCCAACGGAGTATAAGAATAAGTATTTACAATTTGTTAACACAAAACCATTGTGTGGGAACTGCTGAAGTGTTTAGTGTTAATTGCAAGAGAATTGAAAGTATGAATGTTAAAATCTGTGTGTATAGTTGTCCTTTTATTGTACTGTAAGTAATAAGGTGGTGTTTTTAAATAAATCGTGCATACATATATGCCTGTACGTAGTTCTGTACATAAATGTGGTCTAGAGAATGTCGACATAATTTTAATTGATATTATCGCGCACAGTGTTTAGAATTATATGTGAAATAATTGTATCATCAATTTGCAAAATTTTTGGTTGGCTTTCCAATAAGGAACCATTCGCGATTTCAGCGAATGTAGAAGGACTTTCGTTACGAAACTTGGTGGGGATGTTGGGGGAGGCCCTCTCTGTCTAATTTAATAACTGTTTTAATTTTATTAATATTCTTATTTAAGAAATTTGCTTTGAAAGTTTCTTTACTACCACCAGCAAATGTGCAGTCAAAATAACAATTGTAACTTATATTTTATGAAATACACAATATTTGGTTTATTTACGTGCGTATATAGTACTTTGTTACCATTTTTTATTTATATTTAACTTAATAAACGCGTTTATAAATGTGTACCCATTTTTCATTACTTTCAGCAAACAAACAAAAATAACAATGGCCGACAGTATGAGCAAAAGTGTGCTGCCATACGTTTTAAAAGTAAACACATTGGCCTATAGTCATAGTCAAGATAAAGTCGACTCTAAAGTTAGAAGTAGCTTTTTTGACATATGTTCCGTAGAAAATTATGTTTCTAACTGAAAAAGCTGTTTTTAACTTTGGAGCCGACTTTATCTTGACAGTGGCTATGGGTAATTACAATTAAGGGCTTTTGTTAGAGCGCATTTAACAAAAAAACTTTTAAGCTAAAGTCATGATGTCAAATGGCAGCCCTATTGTAACGGTTATTTTTCTTTGCTCAAAAAAAGACGTTAAGCTTAAATCATGATGCAACGGTAGTTTTTATTCTTTTCATTGATTTCTCCTTGTTCTAATGCAAATTTTAAATGCGTTCCAAGTTTAAAATGTCTGAAAGTGATAATGGTAATTATAATTTTGAGTATTTTTATTTGCATTTATTTGAAACGATAATTTTTACAGATTCCGAGGTGCCGACCACAAGTTGCAGGGCAAAAAATAAAAATTCCCTAAAATCCACAGAGCTTCAAAGTATGTGGATTTGCGTAAAGTTGGGCACCGTTGAACAGTGTGTCCGGTTCTCGGAGGAGAACGGACTACTCCTAAAAATAAAATTGTGTTCTACACACAAAACGCCTATGCCACTTAACGCATAAGGCAACGCGGATTTGGGAAGCTTTGTTTGTAGCAAAGGAAGATGTCGGAGCAAATCAAGCATTTCTCGGGCCAAGGGAACTTGGGTCGAGAACGTAAAATTAGCTTTGCGCATAGATTTAACTATGATTTTGTACGTCGAGAGGACTACCTGTGTGGCCCCTTGTCCTGCCGAACAATTGCTGACTGGTTCAGTTATTGGCGCGAGACAGTGGTTCTGTTCCAGCTGGACCAGCAGCAAAGTGCAGGGCCCCGGAAAAGTAGTACAAATAGACGAAAGCAAGTTCGGGAAGCGGAAGTATAACAAAGGTAATATAGATGGAAATGGCGTAACATTTTTTTTAATTTTAAATTTGTTTTGTTTTTCTTATCTTTTTTTAGGGAGAAGAGTTGAAGATCACTGGGTCCTTAGAATGATTGAAGATGGAGAAGAGAATCTTCGGCTGGAGGTGTGTCCGGAGCATGTGCGGTCTGCTGAGGTGCTCATACCTCTGATCCAAAAGCACGTCGCTGTCGGATCCGTTATTCGCACCGATTTTTGGAAGGCGTACGACTGCCTATCGGATTATGGGTATGAGCACCGAAAAGTGAACCATAACGATCCGGACCACCCTTTTGTGGCGCCAGATGGGACCCATACCCAAAGGATCGAGGCACAGTGGCGCGTTGTTAAACGCTTCTTTATAAAGGAAAACTATAATAACAGAGCCTGCTTTGCGGATTCTGTGGTATAATACATATTTGTGGCGGAAATCGGTTAAAAAAAATAGGAAAGATCCATTTGAAAAGATGTTAGAAGCAATAAAACACGTATTTAAACTGTTTTACTAGCGTTTTTATTGTTTATTTCGATTTTTGTAGATCAGTTTCTTTTCTCAAATAAGTCAATATCACGTAAAATATTGAAAGTTTTTAATAAAAAATGGTCCGATATAATCGCCCGAACAAACCAATATCTCGTAAAATATTGAAAATTTTTAATAAAAAATCGCGCGATATTTTATTACAAATTTTCACCTCGGCGCTTTTATACAATAAATCAGTATCTCGTATATATTTTCACAAAACATGTATTTAAACCGTATAACTTACATTTTTATTGTTTATTTCGATTTTTATAAATCAGTTTCTTTTCTCAAATAAGCCAATATCTCGTAAAATATTGTCGCTTTTCTTAAATAAATCAATATCTAATAATACATTGAAACTTTGTAATTAAATATCTCGTGATATGCCTGCGTCGCTTTTCTTAAATAAATCAATATCTAGTAATAAATTGAACATTTGTAATTAAATATCTCGTAATATACGGTTAATCTTTATTATTTTCATTTTTTTCGACATATTTTCATCATGTGTGGCAGCACGGTATTTTTATTTCATTGTTGCACAAAGGAGAGTATGGTTAAAATTGATATTTTTCGCAACTTTAACAGCAAATAACTTAAAAACTATAAGTCTCCGGAGGGTGGGACTTTCAGATTTAGAATCAGAGGACCCTCCTCTACCTCCTCTTATTAGACGTTTTTTTCAAAGCGTGGTTCCTTATTGGAAAGTTTTCCCAAAATTTTTATCGAAGAAATAGAAAAGTTGTTATACTACATAGTTGCAATGTTACTAAATGGATTACTTGAATTCTAGTTTGTTCAATATGTTATATGTACTTATCTTACATGGAACAAATTCTCAACTCATGCAAATTAGACCTCTAAATAACTATAGTTTACTAAGTTTGAAAAACATTATCAATTTCACTAGTCAAATTTAGAAAAGGATATTGGAAACGCATCCACCTAAATTTGTGAAAAGAGATATTTATGTCCGAATTCACTTGAGATTCTACCAAAATACTGAATTCTGGCATTTCAATTTTTTAAGGGAGTGGTATTTTCCAACGATCGCTCACTTGTTCCTCGACCAACATCTTCACAGCTCCAATGTTATATATCATATAATATATGACAAAATATGTACATACCTATATGCGTTGTCTTTGCTCTGCTGTAAAATCATTCCATTTCAACATAGCATTTTTTGCAGTGTTGTTTTGTTTTATTGAACGAACTTTTGAATTATGTCACCCAACTTTATGATCTAATTATTTCGTTATTTAGTCCAAATGATTGGTTAGCAAATTACACAAGTACACAAAAAAAAATAATTGTAGTCAATATGATTTGCTGTTTACGATTTTTTCAAACAACAAATAAAAATAGTGGTTTGGTAAATGCATTCAACGTTTAAATGCACCATATCCTTTTTATGTACATACAAATCTATGTCAAATTTAAACTAGGCGTCTTTTATTAGCTGTTAAATAAAAAAACACAATCCTCCACATTGATGCTTTGGAGTTAATATTAACAGTTTTTAAATGTTTGGTTAATATCTCTATATGAGTTCATTCGTTTCAGATAAGCAATTCAAAAACAGATTCTTGATAAACTTCAAATTTCATTTTAAGATCACATATTTACCAAAACACAATCAGCTATTTAGTACAAAAATGTAAACGAACAAAAATGCAACAATAATCGAATGGAATATGAAATGCCTGTGTTCTTATGACCGATTTCAGTAACTTCGTATCATTTCAAGTCTCAAAATGAGCTACAGATTATTGCTTTTTCTTGCTTTTACGTTTTTTTCTTTTGTTTTTATTTCAATCTTTTGTGACCTGCTCATCACCAGGTCACAGTTTGGAGACTTATGCCCGAATTCAGTAACTTTGTATCATCTCAAGTCTCAAAATGAGCTAGAGATTATTGCTTTTCCTCGCTTTAATGTTTTGTTCTTTTGTTTTTATTTCAATTTTTTGCGACCTGCTCATCTACCAGGTCACAATTTTGAGACTAGAGGCTTTATTTTGAATCTATTGAGTGCCAACTAGTCTAAAATTGTAACTTTTGTCTCTATTAGAGACTGAAACTGCTTACAGAATTCGGGGGTTAATTTTGAGATTCGAGGCCTTATTTTGAAACTAACGTATGCCAACTGGTTTAAAATTGTGACTTTTGTCTCTGTTAGATTCTGAGACTGCTTACTGAATTCGGGTATACTTACATTTCGGGAATTTTTTTTTCGGTCGAAACTCACGATTAAGGTCATTGTTTTAAATATTTTTGGAAAGCTTATGTTTTGAATATGGTGAAATCCTGTTGCTGACTGTAATTTTCAAAATTAACTCAAAATGATCTTTTTTTTTAAACAAATTAAATGGGACCAATTTAAGGTACATACATAAGTATATGTAAGATATTAAAGTCTATGAGATTCGTTTAAAGCTGAAATAATAAAATTATCGTGAAAGCGAAATCTCAGCAGTGATTTCGTGAATAAATACGTTCTCTGGTGTTTCGGTACTGTTTGATTCGGAAATTCGAGGAGAAGTTAGCTATTATATATCTTTTCGTTTACGAGGAGTCATGCCCTATACTAATAAGATGTTGGAGAGCTCTAAGGCATTTACGGTAACAGTTTCGGGGTTTTTTGCTGGCTCGAGGTCAAGTTTTTATAATAATAAATCACGAAATTTTATTCCTTTTCGCGATATATTTCGATTGCACTCCGGCAATCGTCTTCAGGGCAAAAATTATTTAACACGTCCGCTCCTTTTGACTGAATACTGAGTAAACTCCACGTCAAAATGAGCGGATGTGTTAAATA